>JAZKLR010000365.1:0-1287085 GCA_037103525.1 Ganaspis brasiliensis | reverse complement strand
CAGGAATCAAAACGGGATAAAGTTCATACTGTTCAAAATGATTTAACATGTCAAATATGTAACAAAAGAGGCCACAGCGCCCTTTTCTGTCGTCAATTAAACCAAAATACTAATTTTAATAATAGAAATCCTACACAAACTTTTAATAATTTTAACAGACAACAATATAATAATAAATTTCCACAAAATATAGTTAACCAACAACAACAATATCCAAATCAAAGGAACTTTAATCAACGACATCAAGCTCAGTGGCAGCCTCGTCAGAACATAGGTTTTTCTGAACAAACAAATAATAGACCGTACCAAAATATATTTAATCAAAGAAATAATTCAAATAACTTCAATCCTCCATACTCGAATAGAATTCAAGTAGAATGCTTATATTGTAAAAAACCAGGACACACTATTAGTGAATGTCGAAAAAGAATATACAACAATCAACAACAACTTCAACAATATCAACCTCAAACACAACAATATCAAAGTCAAAATCAACAACCTCAACAAAATCAAAACCAACAACAACAACAACAACCACAATCCTCTAGTTTTCAACCACGAAACACAAGAAACCAGGGAAACTCCAAACCCCTCCCCACTCCGGGTGCAGCTCGGGAGGCTCGACAGTAAAAGAAAATGCACCTAGTAAAAAAATAAAAGAAGTAAAAGAAGTAAAAATAAATATTAGTACAGAAAAACCAATTCCCTCGATTATTACGGAAATAAATGGATTAAAAGAACCAGCATGCATGATGGTAGACACGGGAGCAGGTAGAAATTTAATAAAATTGAGTATTGTTGATCATACAGTTGAGATTAAACAGGATGAATTATTACGACTTACAGGAATAAACAATTTCCCAGTTTACACTCTAGGTAAAATCACACTAAATATTTTTGGTTTTCCAACAATTTTTCATTTAATCCCCAATAGCGTACCAATAGAAGAAGATGGTGTTTTAGGATCAGAATTTTTTATCAATAATAACGTTAATATTAACTATGCACTAAAATGTCTAGAAATCGAAGGTCAGAAATACTTTTTTCAAAAAGAAGAATCAATATTAAACACCGAAAACATTAATCAAAATTACTTAACCTCAAATGAAGAACCACACTTTGATACTTGTCAAATTAATAACATTACTGGTGAAGACAGAACTGAACAAATCAAAAAATTACTTAGACTAGATCACTTAGACGAAAAAGAATTATTTCACGTAGAAGAATTGATTAAAAAACATCAAGATCGATTTCAATTACCTGACGAACCACTTGAAGCCACGCCCCTTTTAGTACATTCAATTCCTACTACTGACGAACGCCCAATAGTGACTAAACAATACAGATTTCCCCCAGTACATAAAGAAGAGATTACTAGACAAGTAAATGAACTTTTAAAGAACAAAATTATTAAACCTTCTCAATCACCATATAATACACCTATCTTTCTTGTACCAAAAAAGTTAGATTCTCAAGGTCGACGAAAATGGAGAATGGTTTTAGACTTTAGAAAATTAAATGAAAAAACAGTTGCAGACAATTTTCCTATACCCAGCATTTTAGAAATATTAGATCAAATCTCTAATGCCAAATATTTTTCGGTATTTGATCTTGCAAACGGATTTCATCATATACCAATGGATCCAAGAGACTCACATAAAACAGCATTTTCTACCCCTTACGGACATTATGAATTTGATAGAATGCCCTTCGGTTTAAAGAATGCGCCAAGCACATTTCAACGTCTTATAAATATCACTCTGGATGGTCTAATCGAAAATGATCTCTTCGTTTATCTAGATGATATCGTTATTTATTCAGAAACTTTGGAAGAACATGAAGCTAAGATTAACAGACTTATGGAACGTTTACAGTATGCGAATTTACGTTTACAACCAGATAAATGCGAATTTCTTAAATCTGAAATAACGTACTTAGGACACATTATCGATAAAAATGGAGTCAGACCGGATCCCAAGAAAGTAGAAGCAGTAAAAGAATTTCCAATTCCCAAAAACGAGAAAAATATTAAACAATTTTTAGGTTTAGCCGGATACTACAGAAGATTCATCGAAGGATTTTCCCAAATAACAACACCTTTAACTCAGCTACTAAAGAAAGACACACCATTTCAATGGACAGAAAAACATCAAATTGCGTTTAATACTTTGAAAGAAAAATTATGTGAAGAACCTTTATTACAGCGACCGGACTTTTCTCAACCGTTTGTACTCACTACTGACGCATCGGGATATGCAATCGGAGGCATACTTTCTCAGGGAAAAATAGGACAAGACAAACCTATAGCATATACATCTCGTACACTTAACGATAGTGAAAGAAAATTTGACACTTATGAAAAAGAAGCTTTAGCCATTGTATATTGTGTACATCACTTCAGACCGTATCTTTTTGGTAGAAAATTTACCCTAGTAACAGATCACAAACCATTAGTTTGGTTTCAAAATGCAAAAGATCCATGTTCACGAGTTACTCGATGGAGGTTAAAATTATCCGAATATGAATTTGACGTCGTCTACAAAGCTGGTAAAATAAATGTTAATGCAGATGCATTATCACGCAATCCAATCGACGTTAACGAAACAAACAATTTATCCAAAAACAAAATTAATTATACACATTTTCAACGATCCAATAAAAATTTTTATTATTATGAAGAAACAGACAGTGAAGACACAAGCGAAGATGAATTAGATGGAGAAGACTCATATTACGAATATTCGAGCTCTAGTGAAAGTAGCGAAGAATCAGACGATGACTTTGCGAAGGAAGAAGAAATAAACGATGAAAGAACTGAAGAGAAAGAAGATACAAACAAGGACTTCAATAAAGAAGAATCACATGAAGACACAAAGGAAGAATCAAATAAAGAACCAAATAAAAGAAATTTATATACAGAATCTGATAAACAAGAAAAATATGAAATCATATACGATGAGTATGAAGATACAAAAAATAAACAAAATGAAAACAAGAAACAAATGAATGAAGAAAAAACAATTATACGAAATCTGAAAACGAATGACTTGGTAACAAAATACCAAGCAGGAGCACAAAACACTCAAAATTTTATAACAAAAAATCATGAAGAAAATAATGAAATTCAAAACAAAACATATACAAATTCCAAAATGAATGCTATGGTAACAAGAAACCAAGTAAGAAAACAAAACAATCAAAATAATATAAACAAAGAAGAAAGAAAAATTAAAGTAAAATCTACGAATATGAAGAATAACCAACCTAAAACCCCTTCGTCTCTACAAAGAGAAAGGCAAAGAAAAGGAGAGAATTATTCTATCATAAATAATGGAGAACAAATACCAAGCGAATATATAACAAAAAATGAACATAGTGAAGAATCAACGAATAACCAACCCGTGAAACCTTTACCTCTTCAAAGAAAAAGAGGAAGGCCAAGAAAAGGAGAGAATTATTCTATCATACGAAAAAAGAAACCAGCTATTAAAAAATCGAAGAAGTTCAGAAAATCGCAGAAAGATTCTTTTGATTCAGATCCAAATTTCACAACAAAACCATTACCAAACAAAAAGAAAAATAAAAAACGAAGTCCTAAATCAGAAACATCAAGTGAAGAATACCTTTTCTCAGAAGACAGTGAAGAAGACACATTAAACGAAATATTAGAGGATAAAGAAAAGGAAGATTTACATCATTCAACGGATACAGAAAATCGACCACCACCAGAGCCCCCTCCTGCAGAAATAAATATGCCGGATGAACAATTGATTAGAAACAACAATATTGTAGAATGCCGAGACCAGCTCACTATGCGAAAGGATAATTATGCTTATTTTACTTCAATCACAGGCGAACCAAGAGATAACGGATCAAATGCTCTTTTTAAAAGAAATGAGTTACCAAAATTAAAAAACTTATGTTTAGGAGAAGTTCACGAATATCGTCGTGGTAATCAGCATCATTTTGTGTTACCAATCGAATCAGAAATTAAACTTAACCTTACGGAGAAACTTAAATATATTAAATCTTCAATTAATTCTTTATTTTTGAAAGCAAAAGAGTTAAAAATTCGTTCAATTAGTATTGCAAAAACTTCTGAAATTAATCACATAACATGGAACGAAATTCTAGGGATTATGAATTCCATTTTTTATAATTCATCAATTAAAATCATTATCTGTTTAGGAATAATAAAATACGCAACAAAAGAACAACAAAAACAATTAATAGAGGAAGCTCATTCTTCGGCTCTAGGAGGTCATAAAGGAGTATCAAAAACTTACAACCGAATACGTCAAAATTTTTACTGGCAAAATATGAAATTAAACATACAAAAATATATACAAACATGCTTAAAATGTCAAATCAAAAAACTAGTTCGAGTTAAAACAAAGAATCCTATGGTTATCACAGATACGCCAGGCACAGCATTTGAGAAAGTTTCCATGGATATAGTAGGACCTTTACCTGTAACAGAAAAACAAAACGAATATATATTAACCATTCAAGATAATTTTACTAAATATTCTTTAGCCATTGCACTACCAAATGCACTTGCAAGTACCATTGCAGATGCTTTCGTTAAAAAATGCATTTGTATTTTTGGCTCTCCGAAAGCGGTTCTTACTGACCAAGGACGAAATTTTCTAAGTATTCTTATTAGAAATCTAGCAAAAACATTTCGGATTAGACAATTCAAAACAACTGCTTTCCATCCACAATCGAACGGATCTCTTGAAAGATCACATCACGTTCTTGCAGAATATTTAAAACAGTTCGTAGATAAAAATTCTCAGTGGGACGACTGGCTTGAACTAGCCACGTTTTCATACAATACTAGTATTCATGAAGGTACACGTTGCACTCCATACGAATTAGTTTTTGGTAAACTAGCTAGGCTACCGTCAAGCGAATCACCAGACGACAATGAAAAACTCGAAACTTATGACGAATATTTAATAAAACTAATAACTAAACTACACGAAATTAGAGGAATTGCAAGAGAACATTTAGTAGCTGCGAAAGAAAAATCAAAAATATATTACGACAGAAAAATCAATCCACAAGATTTTAAAATTGATGACGAAGTATTTTTATTAAGCGGACCTAAACCAAAGAAATTAGGAGACCAATATTCAGGACCACATAAAGTTTTAGATATTTTAGGCAAAGGAAATGTTAAAATAGAAATAAAAAATAAACCAAAGGTTGTACATGTAAATAGATTGAAGAAATCAAAAATAAATTCAAACACACATAAGTAAAACAAAAAATTCAAAAACAAGTAATAGAACATACCACACATCTAAGAAGTAATAAAAATTATACTTTTTACTTCAAAATATTAGTATTTTTTCTAAATAAATATCCTTTTCTTTGTACTTTTCCTTTTATTTTTTCTTCTCTCCTACTCTTAATTAGAAATATCATTTTACAGAAATGTCTGCCAGATCGAAGACATGGCTAGCCCTTATAATACTAATATCATGGAGAACATCAGTACAAGCCATCATCGGTTATGACTGTGGTTCAAATCAACTTAACCTCACAACAATATCCCTTTTGGAAGTAGCAGAATGTGACATACCTGAACCAGAGGTAAACGTTGAACAGAAATACGTCCAACTAGTACAAATTAGCGATTTTACCCGTACTAAAGTGAAACAATGTAAACTGGAGGTCGATAGAACAATTACACATTGTGGAGCATTTTCACATGCATCAGTAGTAAGAAATGGATTAAGTGCATACATTCATGATATTTCATACGATCAATGTAACACTCTACATCAAGGCGGAACTATAACATTCGGTCAAGACGCAAAAATATCAAAATTGAAACCTAATCATACAACTTATCATAGTATATTAATAGCAGGATACACTGACACAGATGGAGATTGCACAGGAGTTCAATTTACAGATCCATTAGGGACCTGGGACAACGTTGTTGTACAAGGAGTAGTAACTGTAACATTAACCGAATACTATGCAAGTGTTAATTTAAATACAGATCGAATTCACTTACAATCTGGTATCACATGTTCACTCTCAGATACCAATTGTTTTGACATGGAGGGCGGACAGACATTTTGGAACCCTTTACCTCAAGACATTTGCCATCTTAATAAATATGAAGTCTTATATGAAGGTTTTGTTAATAAGACTTATGAAAATACCACTCAACATGCAGAAACAATTTACTCTTTGAATACAGAAGATATAACATTTGCATTATCACAAAGAAGTCTAAACCCAGTTTGCAACTTAATTATGTATAGAACAGAACACCCAAAATTATTAATTGTAGAAACCCAACCAGGAGCATCAATTTTACCAAACAAAAAACCTACTGTACAAAATATGGATCTTTTTACCTACGTAAACTCTAAATTTGTGTATGTTGAAAGACACATTCGTACTCAAATGAAACAATTATATCATGACATATTAATTCAAAAATGCGAATTAGAAAGACAGGTTCTAAAAAATACATTAACATTGGCAGTCCAAACCCCAGATGAATTTGCATACAATTTAATGAAAGGCCCAGGTTATATGTCAATAATAGCAGGAGAGGTCGCACATATAATAAAATGCATTCCTGTAGAAGTAAAATACCGCGAAACAAAGGAATGTTATCTACACTTACCCATTTATAAGGGAAACGACACACTTTTCTTAACACCTCGAACACACATAATAACTTCTAAAGGAACTGAAACTAATTGCAATTCCTTTATTCCATCAATGTATTGTTTAGGACAAAAATGGTACAAAATGCTTCCTAACCCAATAGAAACAACTAACCCCGCTACTATTAGGCCCCTAACAAGCGTTACATGGCAATACACAAATCCTTTATCATTAGCAACCAGTGGCGTATATTCACAATCCGATTTAAATAAATTAAAAGATCATATAATGTTCCCAGCAGAAAAACCAATGATTCTAAATAGTTTAGTTCGCGGCATGACAGGGTTACCCACAGTTAATCAGGGAATATCTTTAATGGGTTTACTAGACGAGAAAACTATGGAAAAAATTGCCCAGTCAACATGGAATAAAATTTGGACAGTATTTTCTAGTTTTGGTACTGTCAGCGCAGGATTTATAGGCGTTGTCATTGTAGTACGAACAATTAAATTATTAATCGACACATTTATACATGGCTATGCCCTGTATACTGTTTTTGGATGGTCAATCCATCTTATTGGCTCAATTTGGGATTCAGTTACTAATTTACTATTGCATTTAGGAAAACAAGAGAAGCCGACAAAAGAAGCCGAAAGCCTAAACCAACCACTCTCTGATAATCAAAACAAAAAAACACACTCAACAACAGAATCAGAACCAGTAGTACAAGAACTCAAACAAGGTAACAATCAGACAACAGAAACATACATATATCCGCAAGAACAACTAACACAATTAAATTTTAGTCAAACTAATCCATATCGTATTTAACTCAAGCATGAATTCGATGAAACCTACGGAAAAAGTGCAGGAAGCACTGATATCAATGGGATTGTCGCCTTTAAAATATATTTATGAAATTAGAAGGGATACGAACAATAAGTTACTTTTCGAAATTTCTGTAGCAAATAAAATATTTCAGTACACTGCAATGGGGCATGATCCAGATATGGTGAAGGAGCATGTAGCACGTAGTTACCTTAAAACCTTACCAATCAATAATAATATCCTTATCACCTCTCTTCCTACAGTTGATGTTATTCGTGAACTAAAGAATATTTGCATAAACTTAAAAATGCATGAACCAAAATATATTTATCTTTACTTTTGTGCGACCAAAAGAAATCATGTCATCACTTGTAAAGTAGAAGAAAATAAAGAAAATGGCGTCGCGAACACAATCAGAGAAGCCAAAATACAAGCCACTTGTAAAATGATTCATGAATTGTACAAAAAGCAAAACAAAGTATTAAGTAACATTACAAGTACAATGAACAATTTATCCCTAAATCCATTACCTTCTACTAGTACTTCACAACAAAACGAAGAAAGACCACCTCTATTACCTCCGAGAAATAAAATCAAAACAAATCCTCTTCACTCCCACAAACCTAAAGCATGTCTTCCTCAAACAAAATCATACAAGAAATGCATGAACTGCGGATTTCGATCACTAAATCCTTATAACTTCACATAAACATGATTAATTTGTTCCAGCATGTCTCAACAACCTCTCAACCTCACAACACAAAAATCTGCCGAATCATCCTCATCTCCTCGTAAAAATTGTGTATTTTCAATACTACATAAAGATTTACCATTATCTCATTTTAAACCAATAGAAGGACAAATAGATGTACTACAAATTTTACGATATTTTACTTTTGAATATGGTCTTTCAACGTCGAACATTTCAATGGAAATAGACAAAAAAGAAACATTTTTAACAATATACACAGTATATGTGTCGGTTGGAAATAAAATAAAAAAGAAAAAAGCATATTCTCAAGTAGTAGCAGCGCAATATGCAGCGCTAGACTTATTAAAATTTTTTGTTAGAACTCACGATCTCATTGATGATGAAGATCCCTTTTTAGTAAACACTTCAAAAACGCGAGAAATAGGAACACAAACTGATCCGCGACCTAAATTAATACAATGGCACAACTATTGTAGATACTGTTTATATCACGGTCACACTATTAGAAATTGTGATTCATTAAAACTAATTCGAAGGTTCGAACCTCAGAAACCAGTATTCTTTTTAGCACCGAACCAAAATTTACACAAAACAATTGGAATCTTACGCGCAAACTACTCAAATAGTAATATAAGCAAGATTAAAGAAAGACTAATCTAAAATTTCGTTTGTTTTAGTTTCAAGTCTCACCAAGGTTCCACTTGCATGACCAAAAGACATTCCGAAGAAAGCAAGATAAATTCAATTTCAATTATTTTCTTTTCTATTTTTCAAAGAAATGACCAACATGCTAAGTATGAAATTCGTTTCCATCCTTCTCACACTTCTTACTTCTATTATTTCTTCACACTCTTATAATCAAACAATCCTAGCACCAAATTCCACCATTATTTTTGAGTCTATGGGATTTATTACACCTTTAAATGAAAAAAGACATTTTTTAAACTCCATTGAAATTTATGAAATTTTAAGATTTGGTAGACTAATAATTCAAACATTTAAAGAAGTAACTACACATTGTTCCAAATTCTGCCCCAAAGATATTATCAAGGAAGAAATAATGAACAAAGAAAAAGAACTAATATCAATTTTAAAAGACATCGAAGATATTTTATATAATAGTACAACAGAATTAATCTCTAACAGTCAACAATTTTATCATGTTCTAGACAAAATGCACAACACAAACCTTTCCACAATAATCGAACAAGAGCAACAAATCTACGTTTTCCCCGCTATCTTTTCAGAAACATTTAACAACAACTTTCAAATTCAAGATACACTTAAAAGTTTCAAAGGCTGGCATAGTAAATATTTAGACCAACAAGATAAATTTTATGTATTATTTTCCATATCATGGACTAAATACTTAAGCGAACCAATTTCCAATTACATAATTTACATAAAAAAGATCTTAAATATCCTAATATTAGCAACAAACAATAAATGGCATCCGGTATTACAGTCATCAATCCCTCAAGAATACCTTTTCAACACTGTTTCACACGAATTTTCTCTAACAAAAATATTAAGATACTCAGAAACAGACGTTTTTACACATAAAGACAAATTATTTATTGCTCTTTCAGTACCTTATTCACCGCAATATAATCTTTTTAAATTACATGCAATTCCAATATTTAACACTTTCAATAAACTATACCCTCTAATAACACAAATAGATTTAAAAAACTCACTTTTAGCTATTTCTAAAGACAATAAAACTTATTTTTTCCTGGACAAACCAAGTATAAAAAATTGCCACGAAACAACATTTGGTAAAATTTGCCCCTCTTCCCCGGATATTAAAACAACAACTGAAAATCCTACTTGCGAGATTGAACTTTTTATGAAAAAACATTCAAATCTATGCACATATAACTTACAAACTTCTTTTAAAGATTCATGGACCATATTAGAAAATTATCAAGCCTGGTTGTATTCAATTAATTTTCCCACAAATATTAGAATTCGTTGTCCACAAAAAAATAAAACAGAGTTAATTATCCAAAATAATGGGATATTAAAAATTAAACCAGAATGTGCAGTAGAAATAAATTTTCTCATTTTACCTAGATTAACTAAAAAGAACCAAGAAAAACCATACTTAATTATCAGAGAAAAAGATTTAAATAATTTTCGAAATAATCATATAACTTTGTTTGAATTTATTTCTAATTCCAAATTACGCATCGATTTTCTTTTGAATCACTGGAATAAAACTAAACAAATTATCCCACTAAATGAATTTGAAGAAAAATTACTCATTATGGCCGAAATTCAACTACAATCAAAAAATTTAATTTCGAGAAAAGAATTTGATAACTTATTTTTCAATATTATGATAGCAGTAATGATAGTGAATATCCTTCTATCTATTGTTTTAACACTAGCAGCTATTTTATATTATTTAATTAAGAAAAACTATTTACTTATTAAATCAATAAAAAATGATAAAGAAATAACTTACCAAGAATTAGATCCATTGAAAAAAGACGAACAGTTTCAAATTTTTTCACCAAATCCAAAACGTAAAAAAACCAGATTGGAAACTTGTGTTTGATAATATATTTTTACATTTAAATCCTAACTAACTATCTGCAACAACAAAAAAATATATATATATAACAATTCACGAATCAAGACAAATATAAAACAAAATATGAGTAGTAAACTCACCCTTTTTAAGTCATCTCCTATAACCTTATATTTAAATTTATCAAAAATAAAAGGCACTGTCCAGTCACCCCCATTTTTTTCATTTACAATATTTCTAACACGTACTGCACGTTTTTGTAGTCCTCGTTTTGTTAAATATAACCACTCCACAGGAAAACTAACAAATTTCATTTGAGAGATTCGAAATCTTCGTCTTTTAAAACGATACATATTTCCATCCTCTTCAAACCCTATCTCGTTTTCTTTCAACTGCAAATAAAATATTTAAATAAGCAAAACTTACAATATTAAAATTAATGACTAATCATATAATTCAAGATCTCGTACCAACTTCATCTGTTGTTTTTCAAACATAAAAAAATTTCCGTCAACAGAATAAATGTTTCCGACAGAATTATTCACTGCGAAAACAATTTTTTTTCTTATAAATGTTTGTTGACCAATTGGCAGTCTAGTCCACCAACCAAGACCATATAAAATCTCATTTTTTAAAGTCATTACACAAAACCTGTCATCACTATCACGTTCCTCCCAAATTTTTTTCTCCCATTCAACCACCTCGAATTTTTTGATTGAATTATTGGACTCGAGAGAATCATTTTGCACCACCTCAGGCACAACTTCCTCAACAAACAAATCATTATTTTCACTCACTTCAGCAACCAATTCTTCTAAACTTCTTAAATTGGTTACATTTGCATCATTCACGTTAACATTTGCTTGACACTCATTTTCACCAGAGTCATGTTCACTCAAAACATTTAAGGAATTTTCTTTATTAGCACCAACATTTTTCATTAAACTTGAATCCAATTCTTCACTAGTCGATAATAAGTCTAAGTTCCAATCAATTTCAACATCTGTACTTTCACAATTTTCACTTAACTGAATTTCATTTTCACTCTGTCTTAATTCTTTTATCACACTTTGAAAATTTTGATAATCAACGTGAGAACCACTTGTCAAAATACAATCTAGTCCCTCGTTTGTATTTAAATCAAAACTTTCCTGAAGACTTGAACTATTGGAATTTTCATTTGTATTATCACTAAAATTAAAATTTTCATATGAAAAGTAAAAATCTATAATAACGTTTCTGTCTTCCATGGTAAAATTTTTCTCTACAAGAAATTCACTCACGAAAAGCCAAATTAAGACTGAAAACCCATTTAAAGCCATACTTTTTTTTACCCCAAAAACTTACCTCTTACAGGACAAATTTCTTCAAATTATAGTTCTCAGAGAATCTTAGATAACGAAAGACTAGAAATTTTTTCTTTAACACAATTGAAAAGACTCAATAAGACAATAAGACGAGACCTGCAAAGTATCCTTGCCTTAACCTAGTACACTAATAAATTTTTCTGGACATTGATACCCCGTTGCGTTTCCTTAAGTGCATGCCTACTCTGCGACAACCATTCTCTAAACTTGTACTTCTTCTATTAGGTAAAACACGTACAAAGAAAATTAAAAGAGTACTTCAAATTAGAGAAAAACAAATGAAAATTATTTCAAGCTGTAAACAAGTTGAAGATGTATGTAATAAATCACACTCTTTAAATCTTCTTGTAATAATACAAAAACATGTATGAAAAGTGCAACCAGACAGGGAATAATCATTTAGCGTTAGCATATTACTTTATTTCACTTATATTTATATATATATTAATTTTTTTTTTTAGCATGTCAAAAAACAAAAAAAAAAAAAACAAAAACAAAAACAAAAAAATAGCATGAAAATAGATTATATGTACTCAGCAATCAATACTTACCTTTATTTATAGTAGTATCGGTATGTATGTTACAGAACAACAATGGCTGCACATTTTCGCATTATCAATGCCGAAGCCGTTATTAGCCCGGCACAATTATTGAATGAATTAAGCATAGAATATGATTTTACTGTACCCGAATATGAAGTGGAGAAAGTACCATTCATCTTAGCACCGAGATATAGAGTAAATTGTAGAATTTTTAAAAATTCTACAGAATTTTTCACAATCAGTAAAGAAGCCCCCAATAAAAAAGAGGCAAAACAAGATGCATCGCGAAAAATGCTAACTGAATTAAATCGAAACTTCATATTCAGCGAGAGAAATGGGTTGCACGAACCACGATTAGATATAAACAACGAAAATCGCACGATATTGTTTAAATGGACAGGCGCATGTGAACGATGTTTTGTCAGAGGGCATAGTATTTACGTATGCCGAGGGCCTACTAGAAATAAAAACTTAAGATAATAATTTGATTATTAAATTTATATTAGACTCATATATTTTTTCTTTTTCCTTTTTTTTTCTAAATTTAGATGCTACCTGTAGAGAATAATATCGAAACCGGAGAAGAGGGTAATAGATTAAAAAAAGCGTTTGTTACAAGAAGAATTTTATCACTTTTTTATTGTATTATGAAATGTAACGATTCCATTGTATTTTATAATGATTATCGTGAAGAGCTTATATGTGAGGAATGTTACGAAAGCAAAGTTTCGGACGAAGGGAAATTATTTTGTAGAATTTTTTATTCTACCCATTTCGCAATAAAAGATATTAATAATTTGTATTGTCAAAGATGCCAATTGCAACTATTTTGCATAGAATGTCGGGCTAATTCGTGCAGAGAATGCACGATTTTCATTTTAAAGCATGCGACACTTTTTCACTCAGAACTCAAAGGCGTCCCTCCTATTTATGATCCTAGATATAGTGAAAAATACGAACTCATTGGTGAGGATTACGATTCTGAAGCCGAAACTATAATTCTCGAATAACCTTCGCATATATTTTATTTTACAAAAAATAACTTTCTTTTATAATATCAAACAAAAATCTTATAAACGTTAGAATTGTAACGGTAAATTTTTCAAATAATTATGTAAACAAATAAGGGTTAATTAAAGTCTCTTTTCTTTTTATATCGACAATTTTTGTCAACTTTGTTTTCCGCAATTGTCGATTCTTCAAGGGGGGGAGGTGTCACGTCCACGTAACTTTTATTTAATTAATTAATTAATTATATATTATTAATAAATAAACAATTTATTTTATATAGATAATTAAGTTTAATAATAGAACAACAAACTAAAAATAACCCTTAGTTGTTATTCGGAAACATATAAATTTATTATTTGTTTAAACAAATAATTGTTTAAACAAATAAAACGATTTATCTCATTAAATACAAATTGCGAATATTCTTATTTTTCAAATATAGTGTCACGTAACTTTTTGTTTAATTAATTAATTATCTAATGTTAATAAATAAACAATTTGTTTTATATAAATAATTAAGTTTGGAACAAACTAAAAATAACCCTTAGTTGTTATTCGGAAACATATAAATTAATTATTTGTTTAAACAAATAATTGTTTAAACAAATAAAACGATTCATTTCATCAAATACAAACTGCGAATATTCTTATTTTTCAAATGTAATGTCATGCCTGTGTAACTTTTAATTTATTTATTAATAATTCGACTAATGTTAATAAACAAACAATTATAACAATTATATATTATATTATATACAATCTTTTTGTAATCACAAATATATGTAAAAACATTGCATAAAGACTCAAGGATTGTCGCCCTTTCGATTTTGGTAAAGAACGGATCATCATGCAGCTACAGGAAACACATACAAAGAAGATCCAGCACACACACATCTCCTAGACCAAATATATACAGAGGGTGCTTCTCGTCAAAGCGATCGACTCACTCAAGTTCGTCTTTTGACAGGTCAGTCGGCACCCTGTAGACGCCGTCTGGACCGATCGAGATCTATAAGTACAAACTCCAAAAAAGAGAAAGGCAGTCAGCAACATAGTGAGCCACGCACTCCGTAATACAGTAAATCACAAAGCCGGTCGCCTAGCCAAAAATCGTACGAGTCAAACAGTGACAAGTTTTTTCAACCGGTCAGTCCGTCCAGTGAAATTCCAACGAGTATTTTCGTGAAGATACTTTTCATCCTCAACGAGTGAACCCGTTAGGTCAGTGACCGAACTACGTAGCTGCCTCATTGGATTAACTTCTCGATATTTCCAATTACGACAATTGGATCAACTAACCTAAACATCGGATTACAACAATTGGATTAAAACCAAAGGATTAAAACAATTGCCGGAGAGAAACCAGTCCCTGAGAACAATATTTGGAAGAGTAAAAGGTAAAAATCAACCAAAAAATCGAAAACAAATTAAATCCTCCCCATGTTCAAGTCATTTCAAATTAATAAATAAATAATAATTAATTTACAGATAGGATCAACAAATCCTATATTTCCAATTTCTTAAGGGAGCAATCCCGAGTCAGAATGCAATTTTGAATATCAATTATAATAAATAAATATTGTTAATTCAAATGTAATTGAACTTGTTTTATTTGCCAGCCCTGTCCCAGTATTGGTAATACCTTTTATCAAACTAAATCAGGGAACATTAGGGATTAAATGCTGGGGTAATAGCTAGAATTAATTAAAATAATAACTAATATTTTTATTAAAATTCAGTTAAGATTAGGACATAACATTGGTACTGGAAATTTTTGCACTGCTTCCACTTTTTTCGGGTCAGGTCGTACTCCATGTTTATCAATAATATGTCCTAAATAACATACTTCTAACCGTAAAAATTCGCATTTGTCGGGCTGTAATTTCAAATTTGCAATTCGTAGTCTTTCCATGAATTTTGAAAATTTTTCTTCGTGTTCTTCTAACGTATTTGCATAGATAACAACGTCGTCCAAATAGACAAATAATTCAATTCCTTGTAAACCTAATAGTACCCGATCGATTAATTTTTGAAAGGTACTCGGCGAATTTTTTAAACCAAATGGCATTCTGTCGAATTCATAATGCTCATACGGTGTAGAAAATGCGGTTTTATGCGCGTCTCTTGGATCCATTTTAATCTGATGAAAACCGGAAGCTAAGTCGAAAACGGAAAAATACTGAGCGTTTGATAATTGGTCTAACAAATCGATTATATTTGGCAAAGGATAAAATTGTCCTACTGTGCGTTCATTCAATTTTCTAAAGTCTAATACTAACCGCCATTTTTTGTTTCCTTGAGAGTCGTCCTTCTTCGGTACTATCCAAATGGGTGTGTTATATGGTGAATCGGAAGGTTTAATAATTTGTTGTTCTAATAATTCGTTTACTTGACGTGTCATTTCGTCTTTGTGTACAGGTGGGAATATATATTGTTTTGTTATAATAGGTGTGTCATCTGTAGTAATAATTCTGTGTTTAATAAGATCAGTTGCTTCTAAATATTCTCCCGGTATATGAAATCTATCCGAGTATTTATTTACTAATTTTATAACATGTTCTAGCTCTTCTTTGTTTAAATGGTCTAATCTAAGTAATTTTTTCAACTCTTCTACTCTATCTGTTCCTGTGATATTAAAAATTTTTCCTGATTTGTCATTGTTTGTAAACACGTTAATTATTTCTTCTATTACAATATTTTCATTGTTTTTGAAATTACATTTTTGATTTTCATTTTCTAATTCTTTAAAATCTTCCAGTTTTATATTAAGAATAGGTATTTTTATAGACTCGTTGCGTGTGTTAAATACCTTTATATATGCTTTTCCTTCTGTATTTGTTACAACTGCGTTGCCTAAGAAAACACCTTCTGCTATTGACTGTTTAGGGATAAAACCTATCTTTTTATCTTTATTCAAAATTTTAATATGAATATTATAAACTGATCTAGCTGGTATTGTAAAATAATCGTTTGATTCAAAGTAAAATTTTTGATTATTTATTTCTATGTGTCTTTCTTCATAATTTATTTTTACTTTATTATTGACAAAAAATTCTGTTCCTAAAATACCGTCGTGTTCAATTGGTACATCATTAGATAATAAATTAAAAATTGTCGGAATGCCAAAAATATTAAGTTTTACTTGTCCTAATGTATAAACTGGATGCTCATTAATTCCTGTTAATTTGATGCATTTATTTTTATCAATTTCTTGATCATTATGAAGTGCTCGAAGTTTTAACAAATTTGGTCCTGCGCCTGTATCAATCATCATAGTTGTAGATGTTTTAAGTCCATTAGTATTTACTCGAACGTATGGTATTGAATTAGGTTCTGCTAAATTTATATGTTTTGTTGGGAGTTCATTATTACCGGATGCATTAAAATTTTTCAATCTGTCCTCGGAGCATCCTACTGAGGAAGAATTTTGGAGTTTTCCGAACGTTCTACTGGATGTTGAGTTTGTTGTTGGCTATTATTTCGAATTCTTGCTCTACATTCGCTAATAACATGTCCCGGTTTTTTGCAATAATTACATAATATATTTTGAGTGGAGTTTGTCGATTGATTATTCCTACTTGTATTTGGTCCTTGCTGTTGTAATTGTTCGTTTCGTTGATTCTGATATCTGCTGTTATATGAATTTTGATATCTGTTTTGATTTCGATATTGATTCTGATTTTGATATTGATTGTGATTTTGGAATTGATTTGGTGAAATTCTAGACTGGTTTTGGGTTTGATTTTGATATTGATTTCGCGGAGGGTTTTGATAGTAATTTTGATATTGGACTTGAGATGCATTAAATGGTTGATTTTGATTTCTATTACTAAAACGTTTTTGATATTGATTTTGATATGTAAAAGACGGTTGATTTTGATTTCTGTTACTAAAACGATTTTGATATTGATTCTGAGATGTAAAATTTCGTTGTGAATGTATAACATTTTCTTGCCTTTGTCCTAGTAATTTATTAATTTGAAAACAATTTACTGCAAAATGTCCTTTTTTTCCACAGAGTAAACAAGTAATAATCTCATCCTGAGCAACATTTATCTTTGTTGTTTTAGCAAAATCTTTATTATTTTTAAACAAATATTCATTTTCAATTTTTTGCGTATTTTTTCTTAGTTCATTACGTGATAATAATTTTCTTTCTACTTCTATTGCTTTATTAACTGCGTTTTTAAATGTATCTGATATTCCTACTCGTAATTCTAATTCTGGTTTAAGTCCTCGCGTAAAACAATCAACAATGGTTTCTTCTAGTCCTGTTTTAAATGTTTCGTCTACTGTATTTTCGTTATTAATTCTATGCGCATCTAAAATTCTTTCTGCTGCTTCTGCAATTCTTGACCCATAAGATACTACGTTTTCATGTTCCCACATATACATTGCCCCTAATTCCCCTTGTAACTGATAAACTGATTTCGCGGGTGCATAAACTGTTTTTAATCTTTCTGATAATTCTTGTACTGTGTTAAAACTATGCCCTAATATAATTTTCCTTGCTTCGCCTGAAATTCGACCCCGAATTAATTTTACTAAATTCTTTTCTACATCTACATTTTCTGGAAGCATTGATTTTGCTTCTACACAACCTTCAATGAATATCGATAATGGTATATTTTTTCCATCGAATAATGGAATTGTTTCCAAGGCGTCACGTAAAGAAACTTGCTGGTTATTTGGTAAAGCCATATTGTCTAAATCTAATAAATTTTCAGAATAAATGGAAGATGCTGGGGAACTACGTCCTGATTGATTTTCAAAAGTGTCGTTAATTTCCTCTATTAAAGATTTATTTAATTCAGATTGATTTTTATTAAAGCCAAATTCTTCTAAGTTATTTAAATGACTTTCAATTAAAGTTTTTTCTGCCGTAAGTTCTTCGCTATCACTATTATCACTATTAGAAGTATCGTCACTGTCAAAAAGTTGAGTTGAAATGAATCCTGAATCCGATTGTTTTTCTTTTTGTGAAAAATTAATAGTTGGATTTGTTTTAGTATATCTTGGTGTACTAGTAAATGGTTTTGATTTGATATTAGGAATTCCGGAATTTAAGGATAGTTTAGGATTTTCTTTTATTTTTGAGCGAGTTAAATGTTGAGAATCAGTATTATTTTCATTTGAATTAGACATTAATTTCGAGTTGCATGATACTTAAAATTACAAGTTTTATAAAAACGAAATCATTTGCATAAAAATATAATAAAATGAAGTATTTTATGCAAAAAATTTTATAAATAAATATTCTCACTCTTCTAGAAAAAATGTCAATAAAGTTGCATTAACAAATAAATTGTTAAAAAAAAATAAATAATTATGTTGTACAGATTCTACCGTATTTTTAAGAGGACTCGAACCCCTATTTACAATTAAACTTTTAGGATTTACAATTGTAAATGCACCAAGCAAATATAAGGGAAACGAACCCTTCTTTACAAATATACCTTTAATAGTTTAAAATTGAAAAATGCTCCAAGCTAATACGGATCATATACAACAAATATTTTTAAAATGATATTAAGGATTTTATTTCAAACATATATACTTTTTATTGACACTTTTAATTTAGTTAGCTCATTGCTTTTTGAAAAATAGATCATTCGGTAAATTTGAACTTTATTTAAAATTTAATTGATATTTAAAAAAAAATTTTCATGAATTTTTATGATTAACTTATATTTTGTTTCTAAAAAAAATTTTAAATTTTTTTCTCATCGACTTTTATTTTATATTCCCGGGCCGATGCACCAAAATTGTGAAGGGCTTCTGTTACGTTTGTTGTACAAAAACCCTTACAATATTCCCTAGTTCCTCGTTTTAAATTAGTTTCAAATTAATGAATCTAATTTGGGATGAGGATTAAGTCAATGAGAGTACTAAATGGTTTAAAGAATATTTATTTATTATACAATTGTGAGTTGAGAATTTACAATGATTTTATAAATTAAGGCTTACTTTGAAAAGATGAAAGATTGATGTTTGGAACTTGAAGATTTGTTTGTCTAAGACAAACGATGAACCTGGTGTAGCTTGTAGTTGATTAGGCTTTAAGTAAACAGACGGAGATCCTTATCGCTGGATGGCAGAGCAGGTGAATTCTTGTGAAGAATAGAAGTCTCTTGCAGAAGACTTGATAACTTGTTTTTCTCACGAAAATGATGTGAATCTCCGAAATTATGTGGAGTGACAAACTGGACCCAATCGATAGATGTTGAATAATATTAGATTTGCACTTATAAGCTTGTTGCAAATACAATAAAATGGTAAGAATTTGCAACAGTCTACTATAAAATATCGAGTTATTGATGAACACAAGATTCGCGCAAAACTCGAAGACTTTTGTATAAATTCGGACTGAAGAAATAAGACTTGTAATGTTTGTAGAAACTCGAACTGTAGAAGTAAACTCACGCTTGCAAAATCTCGAAAAACTCAACTGTCCTTATCAAAATGTTGATCCAATTTATATTGAGAAATTGGGAAGAAAGATGGCGGAAATTACCTTTCCCTTCTCTCCGTTCCCTTGCTTAGATCCCTAATTGAAGAGACCAAGATGGCGTTTTTTCCTACTACCTTGCATCTTATCTCAAATTGAAGAGTCGAAGATGGCGTTTTTTACCTCTTCCTTGCGTCTCCGCTCTCTTTACGTAGGTCTCAATATTTAGATAGACTCAAAAAATGGCCGCTGTAGACCCCTTGCGTCTCCGTTTACTTTCACTTTTTGTTTCTCTGCACCCATTCCCCGCAGTTACTTCTTCTTTACTTTGAAAAAATAAGACGCGTGCCACAGTTTGTAATTCGTCGAATATTGTTTCTTTTTCCAGGTAGCTAGACTTGATGTATGCTTGAAATCTTGTATGACATAATCTTATCTTTTTAAGCGTTCTTAATTATAAAACCATTTCTACTCTTGTCTATTTTTCATATACAATATTACCCAAAATGATATACAATAATAAGAATTCTTATATTTATAAGAATTAAATATAGTCACAAATAATAATGTTTACAACAATATATATAGTATATATATAGGTTACGAACGTAACATTATTTAAAATGAATATATTAAATTTATTTAATAATGAGTTAATAAAACTACTTCAAAATCTAAAGTTGGTGAATCGATATAGAGAATAAGTATTCGTTCAATCTTTATCTACGAATAAAATTTTAATTGATAAAATTTGAGGTTATGTAAATATTTTTGTTGCAATAATGATTATTCTTTCTTTTTATTCACTAATTCTATCAAAATTATTAAATATTTAGAAGTCAAAACTGCGTTGTTGTCAATTCCTGTTGTTTTTTATTTAAATTTGAGGTTATAATAACTCAACTCGTTTAAAATAACCGAGTTTTGTTTAAAATAATTATTTGTTTAATAAATTAAGATAATGAAACCTGTTAAAATCTATAATAATAATAAAATTGACATTTAAATCATAAAATATATTAAATTGAGGTTAAAGAATGCTGTTTACTCTTTAAAATATAAATTATGGGTTATGTTACTAATGTTTAATAAAAAAAAAAGAGAAACAATAAATTTATTGTTTAAAATATAATTTTTATAATAACATACTAGATTGTATTAAAATAAAGCTTAATAGACTTAGTAAAGCGAATATTGATATATTATAACTTAAAATAATAAAAATCCAATCTTTTTATAATATTATATTTTAAGGAAAATTTATATTTCTAAACTTTAGAAATTTGTGAAATTGAACGTTTGGAGGCACAAGTGGCGACATCGAGTATTCAAACGCGAAATACTTTTACTCCCACTACAAAGTGAAAGTGAAAATGGGCAGGAACTGGCCCTTTGTTCCCTTCCATTTCCTCGCCAAATTTAGCCCCCTTTTTCCCTAAAATTTAGCTAACGCCTCCACTACTTCCTTTTTCCCGTTTTTCCTACCCTCAGAGGTACACTTCTCAATTTCTAATTTTCACTCTCTTCTGAGCTTTCAAAACCAGTGGTTTATTAAAAAAAAATCCACTTCTTCCAAGTTCTTTTAAGTTCTGTTCAAAATTTATTTTAACTGATTTTTATTTTTGATTTCGAATTTATTTCCAAGTTCTTTAAAGTTTGTTCTAAGTTTATTTTCAATATTATTTCCTTTTATCTTCTCTCTTCAACTTACACCGAAAATCATCACCGGCTAATTTCAACGGATTTCTTTCCCACGAAGCCTGAAGTTTAAAAAAAAAAAAAAAAAAAAAAAAAAAAAAAAAATCTGCTGTCAAATTCCGTCTCCACCTGTGCCGCCAAACTTTTGATTTGATCGAATTCTTCTTGTTAACACAACCAAAATCAAGAGTAAGTTTGAATAAAAAAATTATGTTTAAATTAAAGTACTTATGATGTTTAAAAGAAAAAGAAATATTAAAACTAATAATTAAATTCCATTTATCTATCTATTTGTTTTTGCGAAATACTTTTGTGTTTTTTTAGTAAATTATAATTTTCTCTAAAGTAAAAATTTAAATTTTTACCTAATACATTTCTTGATATTTACTTATTATTTCATTAATAAGTTGTTGCCTAATAAAATATAAAAAGAAATTTTCCAAATTTCTTTTATAATTTAATATTTCTTTTTATTAAAATATTTTTCTTATTGTGTTCAATTTTAAATAAAACATAAGGGACCAATTTAATGGTTCTATGTTTTATTCCTTTTTTTATCCTTTCCTTAAATAAGTAGGAAGTTAATAGATTTGGGTCCGCGAAATATGCCGGAGACCCCTAAGGGAAATTAAAATAGTTTCCTTCTTTCCACACATATCCACACCCTTATTTTTAAGACTTATTCAAAATTTTATTATGATTTTAATAATAATAATATTTTAAAGTGATGCGTATTTCATATGATTTGAATGGAGCAAAAATTCTATAAAACCAGTCGATTTCCCAAGCTAATGGAAGAAATTCCAGGCTTAAATAAATTATATTTATTTTAAATAAATGAAAGGAAAGAATATATGTGACGATGGATTCCCGACGTTACACTTTGTTAGTAGTGTTTTCATTTAGTCTCAGTTGGCCGGGATTTTTTGTGACTCGTGTGTTTTCAAAAACACAATACATTCTTTCCGCCATAAAGAGTACAATTTTTGGCGGAAATTTAATTTAATCTTTGTTACTAGTGTTTTCATTTAGTCTCAGTTGGCCGGGATTTTTTGTGACTCGTGTGTTTTCAAAAATTTTCTTTCCGCCATAAAGAGTACAATTTTTGGCGGAAATTAAATTTAATCTTTGTTAGTAGTGTTTTCATTTAGTCTCAGTTGGCCGGGATTTTTTGTGACTCGTGTGTTTTCAAAAACACAATACATTTTTTCCGCCATAAAGAGTACAATTTTTGGCGGAAATTTAATTTAATCTTTGTTAGTAGTGTTTTCATTTAGTCTCAGTTGGCCGGGATTTTTTGTGACTCGTGTTTTCAAAAATTTTATTAACAAGGTTGGCAGGAGCATCCTTTGCGGCACATATTTCCGCCATAACGAGTGCTATTTTTGGCGGAAATTTTTTAACATGATTGGCGGGAGCACCCTTTGTGGCATACTATTTTCTTGACAGGCATTAATTTTTGTTACAGGTTTTATGTCGAAACACGTAGCACTAGCCGATCGTTGGGGAACCCATCGCTGGATAAGACATTAGACTTCATCAAGTGGACATTCGTTGTGAATACACGAGATATTCCGGATGAATTTGTAACCTTCGTTAACTCCAGTTTTAGAAGGTCCGATATTACTGCGAAGATTAACATAACTTCAAAGATTTCACCGGAGCCGACTTTGCTCAAATGTCAACCATTTACTGGAATCAAATGTAAGTATGCCTTTTTTAATGTTTACTCTATTTCAACACGGTTGGCGGGATATATTTAAAAAGTTTGCTCGGTGTAAACATAGTTAGCGGGACACTGAATTTTTTTTAAAAAAATTTCCAGATTGAACAGCTATAGTAGTGACCCAAGGAGGAGTCGATTCGAGCATCGAGGTTTTCGGAACCTCCGTTTACAAGCAGGTGACATCTTGGAAAAGCCAAGCTTGCCTCCATATTGGCAAGGCCTTACTTTTTACGGCATTATAAAGGGACCGTTGCAGATACGGAAGAAAACAATGGTAGCACTAGATGTATCATTATTACAGCCTGACACCGACGATGAGGCCAGAGACGACGAACCTGCGCCCCCACCTCAGCAGAGTCCGGCGCGACGTCGACCAGGCAGGTCAAACCGTCCAGGTCCACCTGTCCCACCAGAAGTGGTACCAGGGCCTTCTGGAGGTCGGCGTAGGAGATCAAGATCGCGTCCAGGTGGGTCTTTGCGTAAATCATCTAAAAGTGTACTACTGCCTTACGGCAGTCGCATCGACAGAATCATAAAGAAGAAGCAAGCGTCTGTATTTGATGATTGGAAGCGACAAAAAAGAGGTGTTTTAAATACAAACTCGGAAAAATTCATGTCATCTCTGAACTTTTGTACTTCTCGGTGTGAATCCCCATCTAAATGGGAATGTAGATCTACATCTAGGTCGACGTCTAGAGCCAAATCTAGATCCAGATCTAGATCGAGGCTAAGATCTAATTCTAGGTTGACGTTTAGAGCCAAATCTAGATCCAGATCTAGATCGCCGCTTAGATCCAATTCTAGGTTGACGTTTAGAGCCAAATCTAGATCCAGATCTAGATCGCCGCTTAGATCCAATTCTAGGTTGACGTCTAGATCCAGATCTAGATCGACGCCTAGATCGGAGTCTAGATCCAAATCAAGATCCAGATCTAGATCGACGCCTAGATCGGAGTCTAGATCCAAATCAAGATCCAGATCTAAATCGACGCCTAGATCAGAGTCTAGATCCAAATCTAGATCCAAATCTAGATCCAGATCTAGATCCAAATCTAGATCCAGATCTACATCGAGATCTAGCTCAAACTCCAGTTCAAGTTCATACTATAGTTCAAGCTCTAGTTCGTTTTCGAATCCAGATCCACAGATTATTCATAAAGAACTCCCCGATGCTCCTCTCGTTCCTAATCAGAATCCAGAACCACAGATTCTTCCGGAAAAAAAACTTCCGCAAGTTCCTCCCGTTCCGAATCTAGATCCAAATCTAGATCCAAATCTAGATCCAGATCTAGATCCAAATCTAGTTCCAGATCTAGATCCGAATCCAGATCCAGAACCACAGCTTCTTCCGCAAGTTCCTCCCGTTCCGAATCCAGATCCAAATCTAGATCCAAATCTAGATCCAGATCTAGATCCAAATCTAGTTCCAGATCTAGATCCGAATCCAGATCCAGAACCACAGATTCTTCCGCAAGTTCCTCCCGTTCCGAATCCAAATCTAGATCCAAATCTAGATCCAGATCTAGATCCAAATCTAGATCCAAATCTAGATCCAGATCTAGATCCAAATCTAGTTCCAGATCTAGATCCGAATCCAGATCCAGAACCACAGATTCTTCCGCAAGTTCCTCCCGTTCCGAATCCAGATCCAAATCTAGATCCAAATCTAGATCCGAATCCAGATCCAGAACCACAGATTCTTCCGCAAGTTTCTCCCGTTCCGAATCCAGATCCAAATCCAAATCTAGATCCAAATCTAGATCCAAATCTAGATCCAAATCTAGATCCGAATCCAGATCCAGAACCACAGATTCTTCCGCAAGTTCCTCCCGTTCCGAATCCAGATCCAAATCCAAATCTAGATCTAGATCCAAATCTAGATCCAGATCTAGATCCGAATCCAGATCCAGATCTAGATCTAAATCTAGTTCCAGATCTAGATCCAAATCTAGTTCCAGATCTAGATCCGAATCCAGATCCAGAACCACAGATTCTTCCGCAAGTTCCTCCCGTTCCGAATCCAGATCCAAATCTAGATCTAGATCCAAATCTAGATCCAAATCTAGATCCAAATCTAGATCTAGATCCAAATCTAGATCCAAATATAGATCCAAATCTAGATCCAAATCTAGATCCGAATCCAGATCCAGAACCACAGATTCTTCCGCAAGTTCCTCCCGTTCCGAATCCAGATCCAAATCCAAATCTAGATCCAAATCTAGATCTAGATCCAAATCTAGATCCAAATATAGATCCAAATCTAGATCCAAATCTAGATCCGAATCCAGATCCAGAACCACAGATTCTTCCGCAAGTTCCTCCCGTTCCGAATCCAGATCCAAATCCAAATCTAGATCTAGATCCAAATCTAGATCCAGATCTAGATTTTAAACGCGTTTTTTTCGAAATCATGGTTTTTTCGGTAGACGTAGTTCAGAAAAAACGAAGAAAGCAATTGACTTAAATCCTTTTGCATTTTGTTAGGCACACCTGTCTGCAGTCCGTATACCAGGATAAACTGCTTTAGTAACCCCCTCCCCCCTCCCAGACATCCTTAAGTACGAAAAAAATGTCGTTTTTTCGAATTTTTTATTCAAAAACTTGCCGTTTTTTTATTTTTTGGTTTTAAGTAAAACTCCTGGTATACG
The DNA here is from genome assembly GCA_037103525.1 of Ganaspis brasiliensis. NCBI lineage: Eukaryota > Metazoa > Arthropoda > Insecta > Hymenoptera > Figitidae > Ganaspis > Ganaspis brasiliensis. The sequence continues at coordinate 1,260,924 of JAZKLR010000365.1, read as the reverse complement.
GACTGAGTTATACAGTATTAGTATTAGTATATGCGTTATACATATACTAACTCGAAAAAAGAAAGTTTAGAGAAAATAGTGAATTATTTCACAAGTATGATTCGAAAAATCTAATCAAAAAGCAAATAAAATTTAAATTGTTTCTTGGAATTTTGCATTATTATAAAGAACCTTTTTTATTATTTGGATAAAAAAACTGGCACACTATTTACTAGATTTCATTGCGTATATGACGAATAGAAACTGACTTCCATGTGGAAAACACATGACCGTTAGGCAACTGCAACAAATTTACTTAAATTGACGAGAAGTCGCAGAAATTTTTAAAATCATGTTACAGAATTTGAAAACGGTTTTTGACTTGGAAATAACAAATAAAGTTGCATTTAATACCATCGAGTTCTTACCAAATTATTCGGCTAATGTATATATTTACAAGAATTTGAAACAAACAATCGACAACATTTTAGGAACTTATTAATTAAATTACGATAAAATTTTTTCAGTGGTGTATCACTAACTGATTTTTATGTTTATTACCCAGAAGATAAGCAAATTGAGGGTTAACTAAACATTTTTTTTTTGTATGATAAGATTAATTTTTTTTACAGAAATAAAGATGAATAATTGAAACACATATCTCTGTCAGTTTATAGACACTTTATTTCAATTATGCCACACAGCGTATATATTATTATTATTATTATTATTTTTTTTTTTTTTTTTGATATTGCAAAACTATATTATTGTGGCAATATTGCACATAAGTATGTTGTGTAACTTCCTCTTAAAGTGTAATTGAGCCTCTTTCGGGAAATAAGTTTACAAAATTTATTATGTGCGTATTTCAATTACACTTGTTTTAAATGTGCAATAAAGTTGGGGAATTATACACAAACTGCCATAATTTTTAACTAATTCCTTTAAGAGTCTCACTATTCTCTATTTAACAAGACTTGTTGCACAAGTAAAATATCCTAATTCAGCATAGCCATTTCTGTATTTTCTCTAAGTCTTTTAGACGCTTTAACAAATTTGATTTGTTTTTAAAGTTTCTTGAATTCCATTAATTTGCGAGTTTGTACATAGAGAACATCTAAGATTCCTTGTATAGATTTTTTCGATGTGAGACTGTCTATGTACATGCAGAAATTCTTTTAATTAAGATTGAATCCGATTTGTTGTATACCAATGCTGTTACCGACCACCAATTCCCATTTTTGCAGTGCTTTCCTAATAATCATCGTATTTGAATAAACAGGCGTGTCACAAGAATCCACATTACAGTGGTCTACCAATGATAAAAAATCTTACTTCAAGCATTACATCAACTTAGTATTGAAAGCAGAAGATAAAACTACAGAAATATTTAGAAAGAATCTCAAGAGCCACTCAAAACTTTTAAAGAGATTTATTTATTTAAGTAAGTGTACGGGTGAGAAAGCCATTAAGGTAAAATACAATAAATTTCATAGATTAAATTAACAATATATATAAAGTCCTAGGCTGTAAGAAACAATAGTGCTGACGATAATTATACATGTTTATACATATTAACAGTAGAGTTACACACAGACATATAATATAAATTCCCTTCAACGTGTTTCATTAAACAGAACATTTCTTAAAGCATTTACAAAAAGGGAAAGTTTATCGCCAAAAAAGTTTAAAGTGTAACTATAAGAATTGCCCTTGGCATTAAGTCGCATAAATACAGAGTTCTTTGCGAAATTAGTTTTCCTCAAGGGAACAAAAAAAGGTAAAACTCTGCGCAGTGACCTTTGTGGTGCAGAAAAATTAATGAATGTTAGAGCTGTAGGACAAGCAACAAAACCATTGATCACTTTAAAAAAAAACAATAAATCCGCATAAGTGAACCTCGCTTCCAATGTGGGTATGTTTAGTCTACTCCTCAAGTCGGTGTAATCATGGGCATAAAAATCGAATTCAATATGCAACTGATGATAAATATAGTATTTACTTAAAAATTATATAAACCTGTTTTTGGATTTAATACAATTTTTTTAATTAAAGTCTACCAAGAATAGGCAATTAAGAAAAATAAAAATTGTAAATTACACTTAAGTTCAGAAATTTTTAAAATGAAAATTCTATGATAATAAAATTTGATCTTAAATTTAACAGTGACAGATCGATGTGTAAGGTAAAAATATATTTAATTTGTATTTAAGGGAAATACGGGTAATTAGGCGCACATATTAAAGTATTCTTCAATTTGATTGATTATTTCTAACAGTTTTTATTATTATATTCTTGACTTGTATGATTATATTAATCTAAGATACTCTACACCTAAACAATTAAATCTACCTAACGAATTAAAATAAATTTTATTTTTAATTATTTATTATTTGTTTAGGTTTAAGAGAATTACGTAAATTGTTTAATTTTTTTTTCTCTTTCTTTGAAGCGGTATTTTTTTTCTTTCTTACAATAAAAAATATAATAAAATCATTCGTATGTTAACTTTATAGATAAATAAATGACCAACCTGGATATTTTACTTGCAAACGGAAAAAGTTCTCCTGTGTTACGTCCGTAACTAATATAATTATTATACATATCATATTATAACATATTGTATTTTATTCTATATTTATACTTTTCAATAATATCAAACTATGTCAAGTTTAGAATATTATCAAATCTTTCTTATTTTTGTACATCGGTATTCTGCAATAATACCTAGATGTATCACGAATTGTTACTTAATCAAATTATTCTTAGTTTGTATATCAAGCTTATTTAATTGAGATAACGATTACATGAGTCAACTCAACCTGGACACGAGAAATTTAACGCTACTCGGAACTTCCGGAAACAGTCTAAAATATGATAAGCGGCAACGAGTGATGCAATATTTTGTGAACCTAAGAGCCTCATGTAGGAAGTAAAATGAATTCTCGGAAGACGATAGATAAAAATGATACGGCGTCCAAAGATGCGGATCAACAAAACTCAACTTGACACATAAATGACATGTTGTAATTAATCCACAATGACTTCTGAAAATAAGCTAATAAACCTAAATCTGACAAGCGGCTATGAGCACATGCACACAGAAGGCGGCTATGAGCAAACATATTTGGACATTAACAATTTCATATGAAAAATCAAATACTACGAAATTTCGGACATTGATAAACAAGGATGACACAGAATCTGAAAACACACGTTCAGATTCAGTATATATTCGGCCTACCAGAAAGCAACAGCAGCCAGTTTTATTTTCACCATCATAGACATTATTCATTGTCGAAGTCAGTTTTATTTTCTAAATTAGCAAGTATTATTTTCAAAGTCAATGACTTTATTTCCCAAAACGCAGCTCTTATTATTCTCAAAGTCTCAACTACAATTTACGAACGAGATACTTTTAGCCCCAGTGAATATTATCAGCTTTCTTAGATAAAGCAGCATTATAAATCTCAAAAGAGACCCAGCAAATAAAATTCAGTGAACCTCAGACCCAGTCTAAAAGATTGTGCTAGTCTCGACAAGCAAGTCAAACCCATCTGTGAATTTGACTAAAAACACAAATATTGACTTACATACGTCTAACCACTGTTTCGACTATAAGAATAACTTCCCAGCCTATCCACCTGGATCAACGAGAACTGATTCTCCACGTTATCACCAAAGACTGAACAAACAAGAGGCTACGGGTTCCAACTCTTCGTAATCGTTCTCTCATATTAAAAGTAAGCCAATTCAGTAACTAAATTTGTCGACAGAAATCTTTATTATTATTATCTTTCTTATTAATAAATAAATACTCTTAAGTTATTTAGTTAACTCATTGACATATTCCTCATCCCAAATTTGTTTCATTAATTTGAACTTATTTAAAACGAGGAGTCTAGGAAATATTTTGATAGGCTTCCGTATCAGACATAACACCTGCAAGAAAACACTAAAATATAAGCTACTAAACTACCCCCCTTCCTAACTATACATCATTACTACCCCCTCCACCACAATTTAGTTTTAGAACTAGACAGCAATTTTTGGTGAAAAATAATAAGTATTTCGCAAAGTATTTCCTATTGTTTTTTTTTAGGAGTGACTTCTAATGATATTAAACCCCTGCTATCATCTTGAATAACGAAAGAATATCATCCCACATTAGTTTTAAGGTTTTAAAGATAAACAACAATTGTTTGTGAAAAATAATAATTTCTGTTAGAAATAATTTCTATTCTTTTTCGTAAAGTTGACTTTTAAGAATAGTTAACCCTTGCTATCATCTTAAAGAACTAAAAAATATCCTTCCAAGTCAGTTCCATGGTTTCAGAACTGAACAACAATTTTTTTGTGTTAAGTTATTTTTTTTGCAGCATCGTTTTTATCTATATAGTTAATATTCTTTTGACTATATAAATTTACTGTCTGTAATGTGAAATTTACAGTTCAATATTGCAATTAATTATACAAATTGCACATTATTTAATATATACATATTTATTTGAATTAAATTATATAAGATAATTGTGTATAATGTGAGAAAAAAAGTTGAAATTATCCTATCTGTCAAAAAGAAAACTAAATATTATTATATTTTCCTTTTTTAATTTAGATAAAATCTGCAATGCTAGTTTGCAAGAAATGGTATGAAATATTAAAAATTAAAAGTCTGTGGAGGACCATACACATCCACAGTAAAATAATGGATAATGAAAATTTAGTAAAAATTGTCTCAATGGGGTTCAAAGATGTCTGCATAATCGATGGATTTGTTTGGCCAACTACCAGTAACGATTACCAAATTTCAAACCTCGAAATAACAAGGCTGTCAATTAGAGAAACATTAATTCAAATGGAAGATGTAGATACGCTATTATTGCATTGTAAAAATCTGAAACACTTATTATTGATAAGAATGTTTATTGACTGAAGAATTTTCAATTCATTTTCCATCTTGAAAAATATACAAATGCTAAATTTCTACGCAAGAAAGGGATTCACAGTGGAGACATTAACTTTAATACTTAAAATAAGAAGGTAATACAGTTGCACATATATAAACATAAACATATTTTAAAATTGCAATTGTGTATAAAAAAATAAATAAAATTTAATAATCGTTGCAGGCCACCCGCGTAGAAGTAATTATTGTAGACGATGCGGAAAAGAAGGGGTCTCTACAAAATCTTGCAATCCGTGTCCGGGAACTCTGAAAAAGGAGAAGTGAAGGTCGACTCCTCCTCCTTAACAGTTTCTGCGACCTTAACAGAAAAGGAAACTGGGTCGCTAAATACACCGATCGACCAACTGGATGCGAACAAGGCCCAAGAAACAGATTTGAAAGCGGCCGAGACCAGAGCAAGATCAATCTTCCCACCAAGGGCAACGAATCTATGAAGGCCCAAGCCCCAAACCCAGAGGAAGCAGTTAAGGTTAATTTTTCTCAACATGGCAGACCTACAACCTCGACAGATGAAAATATGACATTGAACCATCAACCGACTTCCGTGAACATGAACATACCATCAGTTGTCAAGACGAAAAAATCGGCAAAGGCTATCCGACCACGTGAAGCCAGCCAAACGGTCATACTCAACGATAGAGTCGAGAGAAGAAACGTGCATATTCATGGAAGAGCAACAGAAACATAATGAAAGTCAGAAACTCATTCAGAAATAACGTACCCCGAAGCAACGTTACCTTTACGGCTAGAAGTAAAAGAACCGCCTCCAGAGGACCGAGGCTTTAGTCTGAGGGTGTTCACGAAAGCACGAATTGGAAGCACTTCCAATATTTAAACCTTAATTGACCAAGATGCGACAAGAACCGTATTGGGAGATATTAGGCTAGCGATTGCGGAAAAGTACAAAGCCGATTTGCAACCCGTGACGAACCAGTCAGTCGTGATCGTGACGGAATAGGCGTACAAATTTTCCTAGGAATCGATTTTATCGACCGACATTTTTATAACCGACATAAAAAATTGGAGGCCCCGGTTGTTCTTTAAAGATGTCACGCTCATTTGTTTAAAAATGTACTTGTTTATTTGTATTTTGTATTTGTGATTGAAATTTATAATTGTCTTTGATTGTATTTCGATTTGTATTTGTCTGTGTTTTTTTTTTAAAGTGTGTATTTTTCGGGTTTTATTATGTATTTTTGAATTTGAAACTTTTTAATCGTTTCTAACGTGATTTATTTAAATGTTTTAAAAAGAAAAAAAGCGTGAGTTTTTGGTTGTTTTTGAAATTGTGTTGTTTTGATTTTTTTTTAACTTTTCGAAGTTTCTGGCATTAATTTAGTGTTTTGTTTAATAATTTTTTTTTGGTTTTGTCTCTTTTCTCTTTTTTAAAAACAAATAAATAAAGTGTTTTCTAAATTCTTCAAAAAACGAGTTCAGCTTTTTAGCCGAATATTCGCTCATTCGCGCAGTACCATTAAAAACAGATTGGCGCAAGCTCCAATCTTGAAATTGTACCGCAGCTTTTGAGTCATTTTGATCAATTCAAAAGCGAAGATTGATTAGAATTTAGAAATTTATTGATTTTCTTATCTTAATTAAAAATTCTCATCCGCTCACACAAGTTTTAGGAAAGTTGTGTCGTAGAGTTGAGTTTATTCATTTAAATTCGTTTTTTTAAACAGATTTATTTATATTAAATCTAATTAAAAGGAGAAAGACGAAGTTCATATGGAAAAGAGGGAGATGAAAAAATTTTGTGAATTTTAACAGTTTTGTGTTTATATTTCTGGTTGTTAAACAACTTTCAAAAAAGAGAAAAACTTTCAAATCGAAATTTTGAATCCAATTTATTTCTTCGACCAATACTTGACATTTCGGTAGTTAAAGTCCTTAATCTTCATTTTTCTTTTTGATTAATGAATTCTCTTTAAAGTGGTCCAGTAGTAAGAGCCAGGCTGCGTCAACAAACTGAACGTGATTAGCTATCATCCCCACCGCGCCGCCGCTTTGTCGCGCTAACTCGCGAAAATCTCATGCGCTATCTCGTGAATGTTCTATCCCTCGTGATTTTAATTGTGATTTTTGAATTTTAGGAATTTAATATACTCGTTCATATGTATTGTCCCGTCCACGTAACTTTTATTTAATTAATTGATTATTTCATATTATTAAATAAACAATTTATTAAATATAAACAATTAAGTTTAATAATGGAACAACAAACTAAATATAACCCTTAGTAACTTTACATGTACTGAACTTATTATTTTATCAAATACGAAACTGCGAATATACTTATCTTCAATTGTAGTGCCAAGCCCATGCAACTTTTAATTTATTTATTAATTAATCGACTAATGTTAATAAATAAACAATTTATCGAATACAAACAATTAAGCACAATAATAATGCAACAAATTTAAAATAACCTTTAGTCGTTATTCAAAAATCCATAACACATGTTTTTTACGCCTATTAAATTTATTAATTGTCTAAACAAATAGAATTAATTGTTTAAACAAATAAAACGAATTATTTAGTTTAAACAATTATAACAATTATATGTTTTCTGATATTATTGTAATCACGTATATTCTAAAGTTCTAAATATTCTTACATTGTAATTTTATAGGGAAATACAAAAATTGTTTAAAAACACAAATTTGTCAGGATTTAAAAAATAATATTTGTAAATGAACTAATGTAAAAATATTGCATAAGGATTGTTGTCCCTTTGATTTTGGTAAAGAACGGATTCTCATACACACTTACAAGAAACACACACAAAGCAGATTCAGCATGGACACGTCTCCTAGAGCAGAGGCACTCAGGGTGCTTTTTGTCAAACGATCGGCACACGCAATGCACCACTAAACAACTCAAACGACACACCCCAGGGGCCCTTTCGACGAAGATTTGTCTTTAAATATCAGCTCGAAGGAAGTGAGGTAGTGAGTCAGTCAGACACAGAGTCAGTCGCCCAGCCAAAAATTATACGCGTCAAAACAGTTACAAGTTTGTCAACGGGTCAGTCAGCTAACCAGTGAAAATTCCAAAGAGTATATTTTGTGTGAATCTATACTTTTCACCCTCAACGAGTCAACCTGTTAGGTCAATGACCGAAGGACGTTGGCACCTCATTGGAAAACTCTTTCACAAGAACAACCATAAACTTCATGGATTTAATTTTATCGACATTCGACTAAGGATTAGACGATCATCGGATTACCAGTCGTTACGAACAATTTTTTTGAATATTTTAAGGTAAAAATCAACCCAAAATCAAAGAAAAACAATATCTTCCCCATTTATAAACCTTTAACAAATTATTAACAAGTAATAATTAATTTTACAGATATAATCCATAATTTACCATTTTTAAGGGAAGCAATCCTGAGTTTAAGGCAATTTTGATTATTGATGAAATAAATAAACATTGTCAATTTAAATGTAATAGAACATGTTTAATTTACCAGCCCTGTCCCAGTATTGGCAATACCTCTTGCCAAACTAAATCAGGGAACATTAGGGATTTAATGCTGGGGTGATAGCTAGGATAAAATAATAATAATAATAAACATTTTTATTAAATTTAGTTAGGTTTAGGACATAACAGTATTAAAAAATACTTTTAATTTTGTTCACATTATTTTTTCGATATTTCGAAAATTCGCCAAACAGGTTGTTAGTATACTACTTTCAGTAGTTTAGGTCAACGTAACCTAGCGTCTGACTATAGCAACGCTATGACAGGTCGACTGGCCACACTGTAGGACCCAGCTACGTCACTCGCTGAACGTATAAAGAACCGTCCCCACTATCGCGACTCCGCGCGCGAATAAAATCCGAGCGTCAACTCGCGAACGATGAATCCTTAGCGGTTTATATTAAAATTTCGACTTTTAAACAAAACCTACTATTTTTTTTCTTTCTTTCTCCATCATGAAATTTTAAATTATTCTATTTCTATTTAAAAAAAAACATAGTAAAACATTGATAGTATTAAAACCAGTTTAAACAATTTTTCGTGTAAGATTTTCTTAAAAAAAGATTTTTATTATTCATAAGTTTTTTTCTCTTTTCCTTTCTTCATTATATTAAAATACTGTAACCAATCGATTGTCCACTATATGGTTTGCATATGAGAATCAACGATTTAGAAAAAACTGTTGAATTTTTGCGTAGTTTAGATAAGGATCGTTGGGACACGGTAGCTCATTTGTGCGATAATCAAAATGTATTAAGGAAAATTGTGGTTTCATTACAATACCAAAATCAAGCTTTGCGCCAAGTTGTTGAGGAATGTTGATACCTGTCACTGGTAGAAGTGACAGAGCGTATCGGGAAAGCAGAAGAGCAAGCGTCTGAAAAGAGTTTCCTCTCCTCGTCTGCTGCCCCGCACGCGTTCTTGGGCGAGCCGTGGGCTACGCTTTCCCGCTTTCCGTCTTCCTATTGGCCGGGTGGAATTTTCGCCCGGCCTCCCTTCTCTACCACTGCCCAACTCGCTCTACTTCCCGCCTCATTCGCTCTCCGTCTAACGCACTGTACTCTCTCTCTCTCACTCCCACTACTCTACTCTCTCCACTGCTTCCTCGCTCGCTCCCTGTCTATTCCACTGTGCTCTCTCTCTCACTCCCACTACTCTACTCTCTCCACTGCTTCCTCGCTCGCTCCCTGTCTAACCCACTGTGCTCTTGCTCTCTCACTCCCACTACTCTACTCTCTCCACTACTCGCCAACTTCTGATCTTCGGATACTACGCGCGTGGATAACCGCGAGTATTCACGGTAAAAAAGAGATTATTCGAGGTTATCGAGGTGTTATTATTATTATTACATTATTATTATTTCGATTACTATTATTGCTAATATTATTATTATTATTATTATTGCTAATATTATTATTATTATTATTTTTTTTTTTTTTTTTTTTTACAAAACAAGTTTAGGAGAGGAAAAAATGCATTTACGCACTTGTTCGTGTGGGACTCGACCACATGCTGTGGTAATACCTCACTAAAACAACCTCTCCCATTCTTGCCTTACGTATTCTTATCCTCTTTTGCTCCTTCCGTCCTGAAAGGTAAGCAATAGCGCGATTCCTTTGCTCGAGGTGTTTTCAGTTCACTGTTCTGTAGGTGTTCCTGTCCGTTGCCGCTGTTGTTCTTACGCGGTGGCCAGGAACCGCGGAATTATTATTATTATTATTATTATTATTATTATGAATACTTTTGTTAGTATGCGTATTATTATTAATTTTGTAGGTTATTCTATTAATCATGAATATTATATTTTATATAATATATTATGATAATCGATGCGTAATGGGTGTACATGGTATTGTGTGTTGTATGTGAGCATACTACACACATATATTAATTCCCCATTTAATATTTAAATTCCTAGTTTCAAATCACATATGACTAATAATTTATTATTTATAAAGATAATAAATTGTTAATTGAAATTACTATTTGAACCTAAATTTTAATATTAAATATTTTTTCAGAGACAAGTTCCGTGCAATAGGGCCTTAACCGTTTATGTTTTCCTGGGTCAGCCAAGGCCCAGCGCGTCCTTCCCCTTCCCGCGCTAGCCTTCCACGCCTCCCTCCACTCTCTCCGGCTCCCGGCAAAGCGCGCGTACCTTCTTCCATACTCCTGCTCTCCGGATACCTTCCGCGAGTTAAACGCCGCGGTTTTTACCGAATAAAAAACCCTATTTCGCGGATTTTTGTCTCTGGAGCGCATCTTTTTAATTCTAAGTCCAAATCTTTAAGATTAATGTCTTATTTTGACGCTACGAGCGTTTTTCATAGAAATGTATTTTAAGACTAGATCATCTCGCATTCAGGTTGACGTCGAGAGTGTATATAACCTGGATGCTGGATCGATTTTAGTGGAGTTCGATCCTGCTTGAATAAAGTTTCTTAGACAGCATTCGCAGACTTATTTTCTTGAACTACAGCCTATATCGCCGTGCCACAGTAAGTACTGGCCTACTTGTCCTACCGTAGACGGAAGTTTTCACTTCCGCGAGGTAGTCCCCCTGCCCTACCGTATACGGGAGTTTCTACTCCCGCAAGGTAGTTCTACTTGTCCTACCGTAGACGGAAGTTTTCACTTCCGCGAGGTAGTTTCCCCTACCCTACCGTAGACGGGAGTTTTTCTCCCGCGAGGTAGTTTCCCCCGACGTGCCGTAGACGGGAGTTTCTTTACTCCTGCGAGGTAACCCGAACCACTGCTGACGGGAGTTTTCTCCCGCGAAGTGGTCTACGCCCCATTTATTTCCCCCCCCCCCCCTGAACCAGGAAGCAACCTGACTCAGGCTGGGAATCACCAACGCCCCCCCAACGTTTTTCACCGGAAACCAAAAGTGCCCGCGTAACGCGCCATTCCATTTTTCCGCAACACGTCTGCCGGGGTGGTTTCGAAACCAAACTCAATTTCTAACCCCTTTATTTTTTTTTCTTGTAGATGAGCAAAGGTCCCGGAAAGAAAGTTCGCGGCCCAGCGCAACTCGAAAAGAGGAGGGCGAGAACCCACCTCCACTCCCAGCGTAGGCGGATCCGTCGGTTAACGGCGAAATTGGAGAAACTACTACTCTCCTCCAGATACGACTGACTACGAGCCCACTGCCTGCGATCTTCTACGACGCCCATGGACTGACTCCATGGAAGAGCTCTTCCAAGAGCTAGATAGAGTTCCCTACGTGGCCCCCTCGGCCCCCCTGGTACTCTCACCGACAAAAAAAAGGTACTCGGTCGCACCACACTTCCTCGAGCCAATAGCTCGAGAACAGCGTGTGACCTTACTCAACAAACCGCGCATCACCAGCGTGAAAATTCTTCCTGCTACGCGGCCCAGGCCTATAATTGTACTCCTTGTTAACATCGACGATCCGGACGTCCTGGATTTAACGCCAGGGTCCCCTCTTGTATAGTTTGTTTTAATAAATATTATTTTGTTACCCTATATCTTGTGTTACCATCATTTCTTATCCCCCCCCCCCCCTACAATAAACGAATCAACAGCAGCTAAACCGCCAAGGGGGTGTGCCCCCCGAGAGGTTTAAACTCACACGGCGACCCAAGGGCCATTCCGACACGGGAGGTTATACTCCCGAGAGGTGGCCAGCGTCACATAGTCGCCCCCCCCTTGGCTTTGCCCTGTCACTTCTCCTACGCCAAAGTGACCGCTGTCAATGTTTACCAAATCCTGGCACTCCTAATCAAGGAAGATTATGGGATACTTTAGAAAAGCAATCAATAGACTAAAAATCTCGGAACAATAAGAGTTTCTTTCCTTTTTTCCCTCTTTACCTAGAATTTTTGAAACAAAAGTCATTTTTGATTTATTGAATTTTTTAAATAAAATATGTTGTGTTTTTGAAACCATATTTTGATCAAATTTGAGAAACTTTTTGAAATAAAAGTCATTTCGAATTATTGAACCTTTTAAACAAAATATGTTGTGCTTTTGAAACCATATTTTGATGAATTTGAGAAACTTTTTGAAACAAAAAAAAATCGTTACCTTGAATGACTGAATTTTAAAGAAGAGATGTTGTCTTTTTATAACCATATGTTGGTAAGATTTTAAAAGCTTTTGTTGAAATAAAAGCTACTTTGTGTTATTGAATTTTAAAACAAATTACGTTGTTTTTGAAACCACATTCTTCGTGGCTTTTAATACTTTTATGCTTTAAGATAAAAATTAATTAGAGGTTGTACGAATTACAAACAAAATATGTCGTTTCTCTATACTTTTATGATCTCAAAACTTTTAGTCTAAAAAAATCCCTACTTTTGAAATCCTGAAACCCAAATTTTTTTTTTGGAAATAGGTCATTTTTATTTTTTTTTTATACCACTCTTGTTTTCTTTGTTTTTATTAAAAAAATCATGTATTTTTCAGACCTTATTTTGTTTAAATGGCCCCTAACGGAAAAAAATCATCTTCAGTAGAGCAAATGAAAAAGAATAATTTCGGCCTTAATTTCAAAAAATCGAATCACAGAGGAAAGAGGGGAGTCGTAAGACAATAACCATCCCATTGTCCCAGCAGCTGCATAGAAGCATGATTTTAATAAACGGAAAGCAGGTACCGGTCGGCTTGGCGAAACCCCGATCAAAACCACCTCCTCCAAAAAAAAAAGGATATAAATATAGTTAAGAACGATTTAACACTAGAGTTTCTAACTTATTGAAACTTTTAAAAAAATATGTTGTGTTTTTGAAACCATATTTTGATAAAAGTTTCGATCTTTTGAAAGAAAAGTCAATTTTGAATTATTGAATTGCTTAAAAAAAATATGTGTATTTTTAAAACCATATTTTGAAAAAATTGTTGAAATTTTGAAACAAAAGTATTTTTCTGACTTATTGAACCTTTTAAACAAAATATGTTGTGTTTTTAAAACCATATTTTGATAAAAATTTAGAACATTTGAAATAAAAGTCAATTTTGAATTATTGAATTGTCAAACAAAATATGTTTATTTTTAAAACCATATTTTGATAAAATTGTTGAATTTTTGAAACAAAAGTCTTTTTCTGACTTTTTGAACATTTTAAACAAAATATGTTGTGTTTTTAAAACCATATTTTGATAAAAATTTAGAACTTTTGAAATAAAAGTCAATTTTGAATTATTGAATTGTTTAAACAAAATATGTGTATTTTTAACACCATATTTTGGTAAAATTGTTGAATTTTTGAAACAAAAGTATATTTCTGACTTATTGAAGCTTTTGAACAAAATATGTGTATTTTTAAAACCATATTTTGATAAAATTGTTGAATTTTTAAAACAAAAGTCTTTTTCTGACTTATTGAACCTTTTGAACAAAATGTGTTGTGTTTTTGAAACCATATTTTGATACAATTTTTGAAATTTTTGAAATCCTGAAACCCAATTTTTTTTTTTTTTTTTTTTGGAATAGGTCATTTTTTTTAATTTTGCTTTTTATACCACTCTTATTTTCTTTGTTTTTTTGTGAAAAAAAAAAAAATTCAGATCTTATTTTGTTTAAATGGCCCCTAACGGAAAAAATTCATCTGCAGTAGAGCCAAAAAAAAAAAATAATTTCGGTTTTAATCTCAAAAAATCGAATCACAGAGGAAAGAGGGGGAGTCGTAAGAGAATAACCATCCCATTGTCCCAGCAGCTGCATAGGAGCTTGATATTAATAAACGGGAAGCCGGTACCAGTCGGCTTGGCGAAACCCCGATCAAAACCACCTCCTCCAAAAAATGGAATTATAAATCAGGGATGCGTACGTAAATAGTATGATTCACTATATAAGTGCCAACTATAGTGAATCAGACTATTTACGTACGCATCCCTGTTATAAATATAGTTAACAACGATTTAACGCTAGAGAATAGGTCCGAACAAGTGCGTAAGGAAATAAATAGCGCTATTGTAAAAAACGGGAAGCAGGTACTGGTTGGTGTAGTGAATCCCAGATCAAAACCACCTCCTCAAAAAAAAAAAAGAGTTATAAATATAATCAATATCGATTTAACGGTTGAGGAAGGTTTAGAGCAAAGAGTGCGTGCTCAAAACGAAGAGCGACATATCGTTATTACGTTAGATTAAAATGTTTAGAATAAGTTTTAATGTTTGAATAAATTTTTTTTTACTACTTTGAATATTTCTTTTTTTTATATATACATTTATTTCCTTTCTTCAATTTTTATTTTCCTTTATTAGTTTAACTATGTGGCATTGTATAATTTTTTTCCCCGTATGTCGATCTTATAGCCAATGAATGATAATCCGGGGTACTTTACTAACAAACGCAAGAAGTTTTCCTGTAAGAAAAGATTAAATAATAAAAAAAAAGTTAGCTAAACGGGCTCTGGAATGGGAAGCTACCAAACGACCTCTGCTTCAAAATTATGAAAATTATATTTTACCCCCACCACCATTTACTTTAAATGAGAAAATTCCCATGAATTAATTAAATTAAAAACCGATGTATTAGATAGGGTCGCGTGCTTGAAATACAGGATCGGCGATTTAATTAATAAAAAATTTGATAACGCGGTATTTAGGATCAGATTACTAAGGGGAAACATTGTTAAAATTGGCAATCACTGGAATAAAACCCAGGCGGATTAAGAAATATATAAAAATCAAGTCTATGACATTAAAAAGGAACTAATTTGTCTCAAGTTAGAATTCGAATCTCTCAGCGAGCAATACATAGATTAAATTGATAGTTCAGCAAACGAAAGCATTAATATCCAACGTCAAATAAAAAATCTCGAGAATGAAGTGTGTTTTCTGAGAAAAATTACCATCGGTTTAATAATCTCAACTGTTACAACGACTGCTGCAACAACCTTTTTATGCTTTAAAAACTAATTAACTATTAAATCTGTACCTCGCTATGCTGCTTACTAATTTATATTTTTATCTATACTTTTAGTTCTTCTGCTTAATTTTAGCTAAATATACTTCTTTGGTAATGAATTTTTTTTGTAGGTATATATTATGTTTTAAATTAGTGAATCAAGAAACAATCGTTTGAAAAAAGATTTACAAAATTTAAAAAAGATTGTAAAAGCTTTGGAACTTAAAATCAGAAGGGATATAGAAGAACTGCACATTGAGCATTCAACCAGTGCAGAAGACTATTTCAACAAAGTTCTTGTTTATCGTCGCGACGTTCAAAAATTAAAGAAAAATTTAATAATCCAAAACCAAAGCCAAAACGAGCTTAACTGGTTTTTATTAAAAATAATTTTTTGGTTTTTTGGTTTATTTGCTCCAAATATTTAATCGATTAATTTATTGACTAAATTTTAATAATTTTGGTAGAATTTATACCAACTTTTAACATTCATTTAGATTTAAAGTTTTACTCTTTACTTTTTTTTATAGTTGTTTGAGTATTGTGTTTTCAATCTCAGGGGAATTTTCTCTTAGTTTGAGTTTTTAATTTGTCAAATTTATAAAGACGTAATTTCTATTGAGTTTTGTTTGCTTTCTAGTTTAATGCATGTCTGACGATAAACGAATTACCCGTAATCAAGCCAGAAAGGCGTTAATTAATAACGAACCTTTAAATGATTTATTAAATGAATTATTAGACGAATTATTAATCGATTTATTAAACAAAACATCAGATGATTTATTAGACGAAAAAAATGCTTTTGAACCTAGACCAAAATTACACAGGAGCTTTGCATGCACCAATTCAAACAAGTCATTTGTAGATACCGAAAACGAAGAAGTTGTTGCAAATAAAACCAATTCTGATACAAATAATTCTGATCCAGAGGATTTAATTTTGATCCAAGATTCCAGTGAAACAGATTTAGCAAGAAATTTTCTAACATCAACACCTCAACCATCTAAAATTAGTAATTTACTTTATCCATCTTTAGCTGGATAAGATTTTAACCTAGATAGTATATCCGAAATTAGTGATTGTACTTTAGTTAAACCAGGCGCAGTTACTGAGCCTATTTTTATTTCTCAAAATTTTAATTTAAACAACAACATGGCTAACGAAGCTCCACTTCAACAAATTCTGGTTAATATCCAGATCGTTTCTCTTCGAGATGCAGCGTCCGTAGTTCCGGAGTTCTTAACTACATCTGATGAGTGTAGTTTGTAATGAAGCTAAAGCAATGGTGGAGGAAGCTTCCGAGGCAAACCTAGTTAAATTAATTCGAACTAAGATTAAGGGTGAAGCTCGACAAGCTATTGAAGGAATGGTTTTCGCTACTATAGATGAACTTACGAATTATCTAAAAGCGATATATATCCCGCCAAAATCTTTGACTAGGTTGTTAGGGGAACTAGAATTCGAATTTCAGTGCGATGAAGAATCGGTAATCGTATACGCCAATAGGATTAGGAGTGTCGGCGCGAAAGTTACAGAAGCAAAGAAATTGGCAATACAAAATGCATTAACACAAGAGCAAAGAGGGGAGGTAGGTACAATGATGGTCTACGCTGTAACGTCATACGAAAAAATTGACGTTTCTTTTTTTTTTTATGTTTGTTTCTTTCCACCCGTTATATGGATACATTCAAAGTCCGTTCCCTCTGTAAAAGAAAAAAAATAGGCAACGGAAATATCTAAAATTAAAAACTCAAGAACAAGTCGTTGACAAGGCGCCCGAAAGTGCATCATAAAAAAATTATCTAAAGCTTGCACTTCGAGTTTATTTACTTAACCGCCGGGAAGTGAACACACCATTGTGAGAGTGCACGATCGCCTTCCTAGTTCAAGATCGAAATCTTAAAACTCTTCATATCTGGGGCCTTCAGCTTGTACCCCTAATAAATCATCTACGTGGGGCTCATAGTTTAGCAAATAACGCTCTCTTAAGATATGAAGGCCAGCCGATAGACGATTCTTATTTTTCCACTAAATTCTAAAGAATTTTGGAAGCTTCCTGGGAAGATGAGAATTTCAACGGTCTTGGGAACTTTATCTGAATCTACTGGGTGTAACCTTAAATGAGTAACTAAGTTAAAATTAAATGACATCTTTCTTTTAACCAAGTATAATATTAAGATTGACATCGCTAGACTACATTTACGCAAAGCCTAATGAAATTTTAACTTCTCATTAGCAAAAATTATCTCTCAAATTAGTCTGTAACTATTAATTTAAATCAATTTTAAAAAAGGATTATTTAAAGATTAATATTTGTAAAAAATTTGATAATGAGCTTCTTTGCTTAAAATTGTCTGGTGATATCAATTTAAGATACCATAATTTACCCAATTTTACTTTGTTAAAAATTCAATTATTAATAGAACTAGGTTAAATTTAATTAAAAGTAATAACATAACCTCAAAATTGTATAATCAATTAACTTTTCAATATACAACTCTAAAAAAAAAAAGAGATTCGAAAAAGTATTACAAACTAAACATTAATTGAGAAATACATAATAAATTAATGGTAATTCAAGTTAAATTTTAAACTAGAAAGATATTTACTAATTACATAACCTAAAATGAGAAAAAAAAGAACTAATTCAATTATTAAATGTAATTATTTGATTAAAGTAAATAATTAATTAAATTCAAGCATAAATTTTATCTTTTCTTCTCCAATTAAGGTTAATTGAGATTAACTTCAATTACTATTTATTATTATTATCAACTATAATATTTGTTAGTATAAATTACTAAGTAACTTTGTAAAAGAATATATTAATCATGGATTTTGGAATTTTAGGAATTATTACTGTACAAAGTTTGCTCACTTTGGTTAAAATTAACCAAATGTAAAATAACATAACCTAAAAACTATTAAGAAAATTATTGAATTACAAATTAGCATAAACATTTCTCAATTTATTTAGAAATAAAATAGTAATTAGAAA
Source organism: Ganaspis brasiliensis (assembly GCA_037103525.1). NCBI lineage: Eukaryota > Metazoa > Arthropoda > Insecta > Hymenoptera > Figitidae > Ganaspis > Ganaspis brasiliensis. The sequence goes on along the minus strand of JAZKLR010000365.1, from coordinate 1,242,617 downwards.
AATTAAACAAACGTGATTATTCCAGGCGAATTATTACTCAACTTCGATATAATAATATCCAAATGTTACCAGAAGTTACTAGAACTGTTTAATGTTAGTTTTAATAATACATTTTTATAATTATTTTTATTTTATCAAGAAAATCGCTTGTTTGCTTTTGTTTCAAGTGTGTGGTAATGAGAGGATGCAAATAAGTGACTATTGTAAGTATAGTATTAATATCATAATGTTTATAAATAAATAATGTATTAATTAATGTATTTGTTTCTAAGGGAGGATGTGTGTGGATTTGGTAAGAGTAGTGACATCTATTTTTCGGAAATAAGAACTTTCCCTCCCACTACTCAGGATATTCAAGCCGGTATTTCCTCCTTCCGCCCTTTTCTCTTTAGCAAAGCTCCAATCGCTAAGCGCTAAAGCTAAGAAAATGGAGAACTCCATTTTCTTTCGGGGAAATCTAGGAACAAGACCCAATAAGCACTTCCACTCCTCCCACGCGTAGATAACACGAATTGAAGGCAAGTCCCATCTTGCCCCACACCCACTGAACCAAGGGTATAATTACCCTGCACGGTCCCAAAAACGTCAGTTCTTCCTGCTCTTTACTTGTTTTAGCCTTGTGCTTTGTTTTTATAAAAACTTGAACTCGACACCAACCCTTTTTGGGTCTTTGTATTAAATTTTACATTTTTTAAAAAACTTCAAAACTTAGAAGTTTTACATACTTCCAAGAATACACTTGGAAGTTTCGTCAACTTGAATTTACTACAAATAATTTCGATTTATTGGAATAATACTCCACTTTTTACACCGGCCAAAGGATTAATTCAACAAGACAATTTTTCCTGAGAACGCCACTCTTGCCAAATCTACACAAATTTTCTACTGGAGAACAAACTCAACATCAAAGTAAGTAATTTACTGAATAAATTTGTACATTTTTTATTGAAATTTATTCAGAGTTTTATTGTGTTTTTTTTCCTTATATCAATTTATATTTTTACTTCTTTCATACTTAAATTATTTTACCAAGAATTTTTATAACACTAAAATTTTTTCTTGAACTCTAAAAATACAAAAATAAAAATACAAAAAAAAAAAGCATATTAAAATAAAGAAGATCCTTTATTTCATTGTAGAAATGAATTAGTTTCTTAATAATTTGTATCTTATTTTTATTTGTCATAAAAAAAACATGTTTTAAAAGTTTTTTTTTACTAAATAACTCATCCATGAATTTCTAATGTTGCATTTAGTGTATACTTTTTAATATATATATATATATATATATATATATATATATAATAAGTGTTATACCTTTCCCCAAATTTAATGAGACCAAATCTGGTTTCCTAATTTGGTCCTAACTATTTTTCCAATCCTATTCGGTTTTGTTTAAATTAGTTTTTTTGTTTAAACGTTCGGTCCACGAACTATGAGGAGACCCTGTATAACATAAATATTAAACGATAAAAATTAAATTTATCCACTTTCCTTTTTTAACGAAAAATTTAATAAAATATTCTAAATAAATAATGAAAAGTTTATCCATCTTGTATTACCAATTACTAATAGTGACTCCCTCATCTTGCAAAAAGTTCCCTAGCTAGTGGAATTAATTTTCCAGGCTAAAAAAGGAGAAATATTGTTTGGAATGGATTAATCAATATTTCTTATGTTGATTGGTTTATTCTAAATACAAATTTAAATTTGGAATATGTTACGGATGTGACATAGAACAAATTTTTGGAGACCCCGGAGGGATACTTTCTCACTCTTTTGCATTGATTGAGAGGATTTAATAAGTTGTGATTAATTACGTAAAATACTTTTTTTTTTCTCCCTTTTCTTGATATTAATTCAATGGAGTTTTTAACTAATGTACTAAATTTTGTTTTGGAAAACATAACTCCATTTGTTACTAGAATTGTGCAAATAATTAGACCACTTTATCGTAACGTACAATTTTTAATGGTCTAGTTCTTTTTTTACCGATCTCTAAAAGAGAGATCTACTGTGTCATACTTGGTCGTGTAGTGGGGATACTGGGACCGTCGCTTGCCGCGTAGTGACAGCGCCGCGCTACCCCGCCCTCTGACCCCAAGCGTCAACTCGCGAAATATCAATCCCTCGAGCTTGATATTAAAATTTCTGTTTTTTTTTACCCATTATTTAAAATGGACTTACTTATTTTATTTTAACTCTTTTTATAAAAAAAAAAGAGTTAGTTTCAAACTTAGTGACGTCAGCCAACACGAGGTACCATAGGAGAGTGGCCAGGAGAGACTGACTACCAGCTCTACCCCCACCATCCTACTCTCTCGCGCGCTGAACGCGTAAAGCGAGGATCTTACGCCGCCTGATAGCTCGATCCGCGCGTCAAATCAAAAACCGTTAATCACTCGCGGTTTTAATTGAAATTTTGATTATTTAATCACCCTTTATTTTTATATTCTACATTTCGAATTTTTTTTATATATTTTCGAAATTTTCGTACTTTATTTCTCTCACGACCACTTGTAGTCTTGTATATTTCGGTAATGTATATATATACTTACTTTTAACATTTATTGAATGATTTTCTTGGTGTTTATCAAGTTTTGTTTTTATTCTTATGGATTTTTTTTTTCTCTCCTTATTACTATCAAACTGGGTATTAAAGAATATTTAGTAAATTTCTAAATTCTCAATTTTACCTTTATTATAACCTTTTTCATTATGAAAATTTTAAATCATGTTGTTCCCAATTAGCGATCCGCAGTACAGTTTATCTTCATTAATTAGCGAAATAGATGATAAAGTAGAACGCCTACAAGATCTAGATCAAGATCGTTGGGAAACAGTTGCCTATTTATGCGACCAAGTACAAAAAATCAAAGCAGCTTGCATTACTTTAACAGTACAAAATCGAGCTTTGTATAATGTTGTTTCTAAATTGACCCCATTGGTTAATGCCGCGAAATTTGAAACCGAAATTGAAGATTTGAACGAGTCATTCAAACTTTTAAATGTTAAAGAATAAAAACAAATATAGATTTAAATAGTTCTGAATAAAGCCTTCTCGTTTTTGCTAAGGAGTGAGAAACAATAATTTTTTTTTCTCCCCTCCTTGAATATTCATGTGCACATCCCTTACTATTTAAAATGGATTAATATAATTTTTTTGTTCTCGGTTTTTATTCTTTGGGAATTTTTAATAAAAAAATATATATTCTTTGATCTCTCTCAGTGGAACACCCAGGATACACAGTGTTCCGCAAAAACAGACCTAATAAAAAACACCGTAGGAATTATAAAAAAAAACAAGCCGCACGTAAGCTGGTAGATTTAGAACGCTGGGCAACATCAGCAGTAGAAAATTTACCCCCTCCACTTCCGAAGGAAGACCCACCTACTCAACCACCTCTACCTCCTCTTACGTTCGAGGAAAGAATTTCGCAATTCAGACGATCTCTTTGCCAATCTTGTCTAGAAACCGGGTTTAGGGAAATGTGTTTGGCTTGCTATGAAATGCACCAACCAGGCTTCCGTATTCCAAGAAGACAGAATTGAAAAAAAAAAAGTAAATTTTTACTCAAAATATTTTTACTTTTTGTTTTTTTTTATTTTCTTTTCTCCAAAATTTTTTTTGTTTTACCTGAGTATAACGCTAATGATGTCCTTCTTATAATTTTTTTTTTATTAGATGCTAACTACCGATCAACTGGAGAAAGCCCTTAAGGATTTCGAGAAAATCACTGAAAGGAGTTTTGACTATAAGGAAAGCCAAATAGTCGATCTTTCTGATCGAATAGATTCCCTTGAGGAATTTGATGCAAATGACAACGCAACCAGAGAACAACTGTCTAGGCTGGCCACAAATTTCGAGACAATCCCTGCAACTTTGGAGAGCACTAACCTCGAAATATCAAGGCTTAGGAAAACTCAGCAACAAGAAAGTGCTAATGTAGCAAAAGTTTCAAGGAGTTGCAGTGACTTGTCCGGAAAAATAACCGAGTTAAAAAAGACATTCTCCAATTTTAATAAGTGGGAGAATAAATTTTATAAAACAAATAAAAAAGTTGAGGATTTTGAGTTAGAAAATAAGACAAAATCGTTAATCTACGAAAAAAATTTAGGGACTTAGAAAAAACTATCCGAATCAACCAATTTATTATAGCCTCTTTATCAGCATTTGTATTTGCGATGATGGTCAAGAAATTCTTTTAAACGATATCTCCGTTGTTTTTGTTTGTTTTTGTTTGTATAGTTGAATAAAAAAAATTTTAATAATAAAAATAACTATTATATTTTTATTCCCCTTCCTTTTTTTCTTTAGTTTTTCAGAATGAATTTAAAAACAAAAAAATGTCTTTTATGATTGAAAAATTTGCAGCTCCTTCAGAGCATGAAACCTTATTTTCAATTAACGTAGAGTCAAGTTATTTTGATAGAAGTAATATTGAATTAACTCTTTTTAAAGATTCAATTGAAAATTGCATTAATGAAAGTAAATTGAAAGTAAGCTTTAATAGGTTCTCTGCATGCAGACACTATCGTTTTGTTGGTTCATCCTTTCGAACTATTGGTGAAATTCCATTTAAAATTTTCGGTTGTGTTATCATCTTCGAAGTTGTGTCAGCTGAAACACCGTTGGGAAGTAATTTCAAGGACGGATTTTTGGGATCTACTGGATTGGAAACTCTTGTGGAATCTGTGAACAGGAGTTAAAACCTTTTATTGCTTCCTTATTAAGGATTGTTTTTGCTTTTGTAAGAATTTATTTCTAGCTAAAATTTTTTTTTTCTTCTGGTTTGCAAATTTTAATTTCTTAAATTTATGTCGGACAGTCGTCCTGTTACTAGAAGTCAAACCAAAGGAGTTTTGAACTCTGATAAATTGGTTGAACCAGATGACCAAATTAATAAAGTAAATTCAAATTTAAACTCTAACGATTTACCTAAATCAGATAATGAAACTGAGGATGAAGTTTTAATCTCAACTTATTATAATTTTGACCCTTTTGCTACTAAGGACAAAATCTCTAGAAATAATTCTTCTGAGTCACTATTAGAACCCGAAGTTCCTATAAAAACTAATAAAACACCTACTTCAGAAAAATCTGAAACTTCTGCTGAAGGTAACTTTGAAGAAACTGATCCGGAAGAAACTTTAATAAATTTAAGTTTAGATTCGTTAGATAATACAATAATCGTTAATAATAATTCAAATTCGGACAATATTCCTCCTTCTAACGACCAGGTAAATTCAGAAAATTTAAATAGAACTCCACCCTTAGTAAATATGGCGGAAAATCAAGGAGTATCTATTCGCGATGCGATTGTCGTGGTACCAGAATTTGACGGTTCTAAAAATACCTGCAGTTTGTTTATTGAGGGTTGTAACGAGGCCAAAGCAATGGTGGAGGCAGGGTTAGAAGGCTCTCTAGTAAAATTAATTAGAAGTAAAATAAAAGGCGAACCCAGACAAGCAATTATGGGTATGACTTTTGCTACCATAGAAGCGTTGACTACTTATTTAAAAGCAATTTATGCTCCGACAAAATCCGTAACACAATTATTTGGAGACCTGGGTAGTGAATACCAACGCGATAAAGAATTAGTCATAGCATATGCAAATAGAATTAGGGAAATAGGAGCTAAAATTTTAGAAGCTAAAAGATTAGATAGTGGTGTAGCAGTCACTCAGGAATTCAAAGACTCAACTGAGACAGTTTTGATTGAATCTTTTAAACGTGGTCTCAAGCCAGAAATTGAACAACGAATGGGTGAAGAAGACACGGTTAATGATTTAATTAAAAATGCTATAGCTGAAGAGAAAAAGCTCATGGCTAGGCAAGCACTCCGTGGAAATTATGTAGGTATGAAAGAATCAGTGTGCCAATTATGTTAAAAGTCAGGGCATGAAGCTTCAAAATGCTTCATAAATAAATTATGCACTACATGTCATAAGCCAGGGCACACTGCAGAACGTTGTTTTAAAAAGGTTAATAATTTAACTACTGCAATATATCCAACAATATGTCAAATTTGCACATTGACTGGTCATGCAGCAAAAGATTGCAACCAATTAGGTCAATGCCAAATTTGCCATAAAACTGGACACATAGCTAAAGCTTGCCCTGTAGCTTTGGCTAAAGCTGTAACATGCCAGTATTGCGATAAACCTGGACACACGGCTGATCGTTGCTTCCTTTTAAATAAAGGACAACAAAATAGGAGTCAATCTAACAGATGTCACATATGCCAAAGACCAGGTCACTCTTCATATGAATGTAAAAACCATATTACATGCTTTTACTGTAAAGGATCAGGTCATGACATTACTGAATGTCGAAAAAGACAATTAAAGGAACAAAATTCGGGAAACGCCAGGACTCCCCAACCAATGGGAAGGACTGGGGACCGAATGACAAATCCCAAGATAGACGATGTAATAAAGGATTTGACAAACGAATTACTTCCATAGAAAAACTACACTCTGGTACACCTATGCCATGTTTGTCTCTAAAAAATTCGTCTTCCGGTGTTAGAATAAATTTTGTATTAGATACCGGTGCGGAAGTAAGCCTTTTAAAAATAAACTGTTTAACTAATGAAAATCCATATGATCCTAATAATATAATGTATATAAAAGGAATTAGTCAGGATGTAATTCCCACATTAGGATCGTCTGAAATGAAACTTTTGGGAAATTCAATAAATTTTGCTCTAATTCCAACCTCTATCGAATTACCCTATGACGGTATAATAAGGTCTGATTTCTTTTGAAAAGCAAAAATTAAAATTGATCTTTCCAATAAATGTATATTTAACAATCACGGACAAATCTCATTTATTACTGTAACTAATTATGTAAATAAATATAATCGAATTAGTAGAGTTAGAAATTGGAAAGCTTCCTCAGAAGAAAGAAATCTATCTTACCTTGATGTATATAATCCTCCTACAGGAACCTTGAATCAATTTTTGATCGATACCGGTTCAGAAGTCAATATCATTAAAGAAAGCATTCTACCAACAGAAATGGATATTGATAAATTTAAACTTATCCTACTAAAGGGAGTAGGTAATGATCGCCATACCACCTTGGGTGCGATAGATTTGACACTGCATGGACATAGTTCTCTATTCCATATAGTGCCAGATGACTTTGATATCCCTTGCGAAGGTATTTTAGGTGTTCCTTATCTCTCTGAGCTAGAATCACTTATTGACTTCGATTTGGAAGAACTTAGAACAGAACTAAATATTTCTAAACTAAACTTCCACGAAATGTCTAGTTCCGAAAAAGCTCAAATTTACAGTTTTCATAAGGATACACATCCCTCCTCAATAGAAGGGAGTTGGGGAAATGATACTAATACTCAAACAAACAATTCCTTGGATAACGACTCAAATTCCTCTTCTGATTTTGAGGAAAAGGCATTATCTACTTTTGACGATGAAACTACTAAAATTGCCTTTCAAGAAACCCTTAATGAATTTTCAGAGGAAAATTTAGTAAATAATTATACCGAAAAAGACATTGCTGATTTGTGCGAATATTTTTCCCAAATAAATCACGTTAAAACCTGTCCATCAGATTTAGTTTCCTTAGAAAAACAAATAGATTTGAATCATTTAAATTCAGTGGAAAAAAATCATGTGTTGACCTTAATCAACAAAAATCGTGATCTTTTTTATACAGAAGGGCAACCTTTGCAAGCAGCCTCTTCAATATCACACCGAATCCCCACCACAGATGAGGAACCTGTTAATATAAAACAGTATAAAATTCGCATCTCACTTCAAGACGAAGTAGAAAGGCAAGTCCAAAGTATGTTGAAGGAAGGAATTATACGACCTTCTAGCTCACCTTACAATTCTCCATTATGGATAGTTCCAAAGAAGATTGATTCTAGCGGAAAACAAAAATGGAGACTTGTTTCGGATTTTAGAGCTTTAAATGACAAAACAATTGCCGATCGTTATCCTATCCCTGATATAAACCAATTTATTAATCAAATTGGTGGCCATCGCTATTACACAACTCTCGACTTAGCTAAAGGTTTCTTACAAATCCCAATGGATCCTAAGGATGCTCACAAGACAGCCTTTAGTACACCATTCGGACATTACGAATATGTGCGGATGACTTTTGGCCTAAAAAATGCTCCTCCCACCTTCCAGAGATACATCGATGATACATTTAAAGGTCTACAAGGGAAAATTATTTTTACCTTCATCGATGATGTTATTATTTTCGGAGACACTCTGGAAGAAATGGAAGCCAAACTTAATTTAGTCATGGATCGCCTACGTATGGCAAATTTACAACTAAATCCTGACAAATGCGAGTTTTTAAAAGATAAAGTTATTTATCTTGGTCACATTTTGAGCAAAGAGGGAGTAACCTTGGATCCTAAAAAAATTGAAGCTGTAGAAAAATTTCCGCAGCCAAAGAATGTTAAAAACGTCAGACAATTCCTTGGATTAGCTGGGTATTACAGACGTTTTATCAAGAATTTTTCCCAATTAGCAAAACCTTTAAGTAAACTTTTACAGAAAGATGTAGATTTTAAATGGGAGGAGAAACAAACTAATGCTTTCTTAGAACTCCGAAAAGAACTTTGTAAGTCTCCCATACTACAATATCCAGATTTCTCGAAACCATTTATTATCACAACTGATGCTTCTGGTTATGCAATAGGAGCCATTCTTTCTCAGGGAGATATTGGAAAAGATCTACCAATATCTTATTTCTCCAGAGTACTTAGGGGACCTGAATTAGCTTATGAAGTATATGAGAAAGAAGCACTTGCAATGGTTGAGGCTGTGAAATCTTTCCGTGATTACATTTATGGAAAGAAATTAACAATTGTCACAGATCATCAACCATTAACTTGGTTCAAAACTGCTGATTGTAATGTTAGGGTACAAAAATGGCGATTTAAGTTATCTGATTACGATTATAAAGTAGTTTATAAACCCGGAAAAATTAATTTAAACGCTGATGCATTATCTAGGAACTCAATAGAGGAAAATGTAGATGCGTGCTGCAATGTAATTACTAGACGACAGAAAAAATTACAAGAAGCAGTATTCCCTGAGTCAGTAATCGAATCTACTGTACCAATGACTCAACAAACGGTAACAAATCCGAAGTCCAAGGTTCAGGAACTCAATTTAGATTCAATTAGTACCACGATCAAAATGGCATCTACGCTACCAATCCCTATTGAGCCTGTTCCCATTATGAAAGAAAAGGTTTTACGACAATTACCTCCACGAAATTACAAAGAAACAGATTCTTTGTCCTTTGAGAATTCTCAGTATGATCCTTTTTTACACGAAGATCCTAATTTTTCTTTTTTATTAGGAAACCGGGATCAGGAAAATGAAAAATTTTCTTGTGAGAGTCTACAAAGTGAAAGTGATTTCATTTTTAAAAATCTCAACGCTCAAGTTCGTAAACCTAAAATGAAACCTGATGACAAAATATCCTCCTCAGTATCAAATACTAGTTCTTCTTCTTTGAGTTCAAAAGATTGCTCAACAGACAAAGCACTAACCACTGATAGTTCTTGTAAATGTCAGCTAGTGGAAATAAAAGACATGATACAATTTAGGCAAACTCATTTATGCTATTTTGTGTCTACAGAAGGAGATCCTTGTGATGAAGGATCTAAAAAACTTCTAGAATTTGGAAAAATTGAAGGTCAACGAACTACTAATTATTTAGAAGTGGAAAGTTGCAAAAAGACCAATAAAACTTATTTCTTTTCTCTTTGCATACGTGGACAACAGTCTGAGTCACTCTTTCAAATTAAAGAAAATATCTATGACACTTTAAAGAAACTAAAGTTAATAATTCTTGAAAAATCTTTAAAAGAAATTAGCATTGCAAAAAGTAATTATATTGAAGGTTTAGCTTGGTCAGAAGTTGTAAATTTATTAAAAACAGTATTTTTTGACATACCAATAAAAATTTTGATTTGTAAGGGTACTTTACAATTTGTTCCACCTGAGAAAAGGGACGATATTTTTCAAGAATTCCATGCTTCCCCAATTGGAGGTCATAGGGGAGTTTCCAAAACTTACAATAGAATAAAAACACGATTTTATTGGCCTGGTTTAAAAGATGATATCCAACGTAGAATTCAATTGTGTATAAATTGCCAATTAAAAAAATTGGTACGGTTAAAAACAAAGCAACCAATGATTATTACCGACACTCCCGGTACGGTCTTTGATAAGGTCGCTCTAGATATTGTAGGACCTTTAACTAAAACAAAAAATGGATTTGAGTATATACTCACTATGCAAGATCAATTATCCAAATTTTGTCTTGCAGTCCCTTTAAAAGATATGTTAGCTACCACCATCGCTGATGCATTTGTGAAACGTTTTATTTGTTTACTTGGAGCACCGCGAGTAATTCTTACTGATCAAGGAAGAAATTTCTTAAGTAAATTAATGGCTCGGGTCGCTAAACGTTTTAGAATTAAACAAATTAAAACCACAGCTTTTCATCCTCAATCAAACGGTTTGTTGGAAAGGTCTCACCATGCTCTAGGTGAATTTTTAAAAATGTACACAACGGCAGATTGTGAATGGGATGAATGGTTAGACATCGCTATGCTAAATTATAATACTTGTGTCCATGAAAGTACTAAACATACGCCATTCGAAGTAGTGTTCGCTAGGTTAGCTAGGTTACCTTCAGGTGAGCCTTTAAGAGAAAATGATCTTGTACCAACTTACAAAGGGTACATAATAGATTTAGTAACGAGACTAACAGGTATTAGGTCACTTGTATACGATAATTTAGTTAGTTCAAAAGAGAGATCAAAGAAATACTATGATAGAACTATAAATCCTCGAAACTTTAAAACGGGAGATTATGTATTTTTATTAAAAGGTCCTAAGCCTAATAAATTTGGAGATCATTACACTGGTCCCCATAAAATTCTAGAAATTCTTGGTAAAGCCAATGTTAAAATAGAAATGGGGAAATCTAGTAAAATTGTTCACATGAATAGACTAAGAATTTCCCATATTAATCAAAAAACTCTTAGACAAAAATCCAGGGAAATCCTTGGAAATTGACCAATTATAATCAATACCTTATTAAAATTGTTTTCGGTCTGTTACAGAAATGCTTCTTATTTCCTTGTACCTAACAATTTTATTTGAGGTCTCCACGGGATTAATAGGATATGATTGTGGATCTAGACGTTTGAATATCACCACGATATCCTTAAAAAATATCAATGATTGCTACATACCGGAGATCGTCACCAACACCACACAAACTTATGTACAGCTGTTACAAGCTATGGATTATACGGATCTAATGGTCCGCCAATGTAAAATAGAAATTAATAGAATGATTTACCACTGCGGAATGTTTTCGCATATATCTACTGTAACGGGCGGTATGAATGAGTATATTATGGATATAAGCAAACAAGCGTGCGATAATGCACACTCACATGGAACACTTTTAATTTATCACACTCATCTTATGAACGGTTTGAAAATTAACAACACTGAGAGTCGCGGAGCTACTTTGGCCGGTCATGATAATTTAGATGGAGATTGTAAAGGAGCTAGTTATTCGGACCCATTCGGAACTTGGAAAGATGTAGTTGTACAAGCCACTATTACAGTCACTTTAAGTGAACATTTAGCCAGGGTACGAATGAGCACGGATACAATTCATTTACGCTCCGGAACGGTTTGTCAACTTGCCGACGAAATGTGTATTGATCAGGAGGGAGGTTATACGTTTTGGAGTCCTCTCCCCAAAGACACTTGTAATTTTAATAGATTCGGGATTTTGTATGAAGGTTATGCCCTCAAAACTTTTGATGTAGAGTTGAATAATACACAAACAGTTTATTCGGTATCTGCTAAAGATTCTTTATTCTCTTTAGCTACGAAAGGTAGAGAGTCGATTTGTGGGTATATGATAATCAAAACTGAACATCCGAAACTTTTCATTTTCGCAACCCAAAAGGGTGAATCATTCGCTTTAAACAAAAAGGGATCCATTGATAATTTAGATATCTTTGCATATGTAAATTCTAAATTTGTATATGTCGAGAAACATGTAAAAACTCAAATGAAATCTTTGTATCGGGATGTTATCTCTCAAAAATGTAACTTAGAAAGACAATATATTAGGGGTATGCTATCTTTAGCCAAGACAGCACCCGATGAATTTGCGTATAATATTATGAAAGGTCCAGGACATATGGCAGTAATCGCCGGGGAGGCTGTTCACATTGTCAAATGTATACCAGTAGAGGTGAAAATCGAACATGGAGATGCCTGCCACAGTGAACTCCGAGTGACTCGTAACAACCAAACATTTTTTCTAACGCCACTCACTCATTTATTAAAAACCAAAGGAACCGAAGTAACTTGCAATGCATTACTTCCTTCCATGTATGAAGTAAATGGAAAATGGTATCAATTATCACCAAAACCTGTTGCAGTACCTAATCCAGAAGTCCTCTCTCCAGAAAATCCAAATACATGGGTTTATACAAGTCCAGCTGACCTCGCCACCAGTGGAATATACTCCGAAAGCGACATCGAACAACTTCGTGAGAAAATTATGTTTCCTGTAGAAAGACCTTCTATGCTGAACGATATTGCTAGAGAAATGAAAGGACATTCTATCTCCAGCCCAGATGGTAGCATCCTCAGACTCCTCAATGATGATGTTGTGGAAAAACTTGTAGAGAGCTCTTGGACCAAATTCTGGGGAAAGTTTCTTACCTTCGGATCATTCAGTGCTGGGGTTATTGCTATTCTGACTGTCATTCATATCATCAAATTAATAGTAGATACAATTATACATGGATATACACTACACGTCATCTATGGATGGTCATTACATTTGTTGGGAGCTATCTGGAGCTCACTAACACATCTACTAGTACATTTGGGAAATCGACCAAATGAACAACCTGACGAACAGATGAATGAAGTTAGGGTTGTGAATGAAAGAACTACTCCGCTATTGGAACAAGAAAAACAAACAGAACAAATCCAACAGAACCCCCCGCAAAATTCAACATTGTATCCAAAGGGAAATTTCCCTCTGGTGTAGATTTGATCTTGTGATCGTTTTCCTCGGGGATCTGTTAAAACTGGTTTCCTGGATGATGAACTTGAAATTTTTTTTACTAGTGTTTTATCTACATAATAAAAAAATATCTACCAAACCACATATCGATCTCTCTAAACTAATTATGGTGACTGTTAGCGCTATACACTCACCAGTAACCATTTTACAGTGGGGGTGTAACGTCATACGAAAAAATTGACGTTTCTTTTTTTTTTATGTTTGTTTCTTTCCACCCGTTATATGGATACATTCAAAGTCCGTTCCCTCTGTAAAAGAAAAAAAATAGGCAACGGAAATATCTAAAATTAAAAACTCAAGAACAAGTCGTTGACAAGGCGCCCGAAAGTGCATCATAAAAAAATTATCTAAAGCTTGCACTTCGAGTTTATTTACTTAACCACCGGGAAGTGAACACACCATTGTGAGAGTGCACGATCGCCTTCCTAGTTCAAGATCGAAATCTTGAAACTCTTCATATCTGGGGCCTTCAGCTTGTACCCCTAATAAATCATCTACGTGGGGCTCATAGTTTAGCAAATAACGCTCTCTTAAGATATGAAGGCCAGCCGATAGACGATTCTTATTTTTCCACTAAATTCTAAAGAATTTTGGAAGCTTCCTGGGAAGATGAGAATTTCAACGGTCTTGGGAACTTTATCTGAATCTACTGGGTGTAACCTTAAATGAGTAACTAAGTTAAAATTAAATGACATCTTTCTTTTAACCAAGTATAATATTAAGATTGACATCGCTAGACTACATTTACGCAAAGCCTAATGAAATTTTAACTTCTCATTAGCAAAAATTATCTCTCAAATTAGTCTGTAACTATTAATTTAAATCAATTTTAAAAAAGGATTATTTAAAGATTAATATTTGTAAAAAATTTGATAATGAGCTTCTTTGCTTAAAATTGTCTGGTGATATCAATTTAAGATACCATAATTTACCCAATTTTACTTTGTTAAAAATTCAATTATTAATAGAACTAGGTTAAATTTAATTAAAAGTAATAACATAACCTCAAAATTGTATAATCAATTAACTTTTCAATATACAACTCTAAAAAAAAAAAGAGATTCGAAAAAGTATTACAAACTAAACATTAATTGAGAAATACATAATAAATTAATGGTAATTCAAGTTAAATTTTAAACTAGAAAGATATTTACTAATTACATAACCTAAAATGAGAAAAAAAAGAACTAATTCAATTATTAAATGTAATTATTTGATTAAAGTAAATAATTAATTAAATTCAAGCATAAATTTTATCTTTTCTTCTCCAATTAAGGTTAATTGAGATTAACTTCAATTACTATTTATTATTATTATCAACTATAATATTTGTTAGTATAAATTACTAAGTAACTTTGTAAAAGAATATATTAATCATGGATTTTGGAATTTTAGGAATTATTACTGTACAAAGTTTGCTCACTTTGGTTAAAATTAACCAAATGTAAAATAACATAACCTAAAAACTATTAAGAAAATTATTGAATTACAAATTAGCATAAACATTTCTCAATTTATTTAGAAATAAAATAGTAATTAGAAAAATTAAACAAACGTGATTATTCTAGGCGAATTATTACTCAACTTCGATATAATAATATCCAAATGTTACCAGAAGTTACTAGAACTGTTTAATGTTAGTTTTAATAATACATTTTTATAATTTTTTTTATTTTATCAAGAAAATCGCTTGTTTGCTTTTGTTTCAAGTGTGTGGTAATGAGAGGATGCAAATAAGTGACTATTGTAAGTATAGTATTAATATCATAATGTTTATAAATAAATAATGTATTAATTAATGTATTTGTTTCTAAGGGAGGATGTGTGTGGATTTGGTAAGAGTAGTGACATCTATTTTTCGGAAATAAGAACTTTCCCTCCCACTACTCAGGATATTCAAGCCGGTATTTCCTCCTTCCGCCCTTTTCTCTTTAGCAAAGCTCCAATCGCTAAGCGCTAAAGCTAAGAAAATGGAGAACTCCATTTTCTTTCGGGGAAATCTAGGAACAAGACCCAATAAGCACTTCCACTCCTCCCACGCGTAGATAACACGAATTGAAGGCAAGTCCCATCTTGCCCCACACCCACTGAACCAAGGGTATAATTACCCTGCACGGTCCCAAAAACGTCAGTTCTTCCTGCTCTTTACTTGTTTTAGCCTTGTGCTTTGTTTTTATAAAAACTTGAACTCGACACCAACCCTTTTTGGGTCTTTGTATTAAATTTTACATTTTTTAAAAAACTTCAAAACTTAGAAGTTTTACATACTTCCAAGAATACACTTGGAAGTTTCGTCAACTTGAATTTACTACAAATAATTTCGATTTATTGGAATAATACTCCACTTTTTACACCGGCCAAAGGATTAATTCAACAAGACAATTTTTCCTGAGAACGCCGCTCTTGCCAAATCTACACAAATTTTCTACTGGAGAACAAACTCAACATCAAAGTAAGTAATTTACTGAATAAATTTGTACATTTTTTATTGAAATTTATTCAGAGTTTTATTGTGTTTTTTTTCCTTATATCAATTTATATTTTTACTTCTTTCATACTTAAATTATTTTACCAAGAATTTTTATAACACTAAAATTTTTTCTTGAACTCTAAAAATACAAAAATAAAAATACAAAAAAAAAAGCATATTAAAATAAAGAAGATCCTTTATTTCATTGTAGAAATGAATTAGTTTCTTTATAATTTGTATCTTATTTTTATTTGTCATAAAAAAAAACATGTTTTAAAAGTTTTTTTTTACTAAATAACTCATCCATGAATTTCTAATGTTGCATTTAGTGTATACTTTTTAATATATATATATATATATAATAAGTGTTATACCTTTCCCCAAATTTAATGAGACCAAATCTGGTTTCCTAATTTGGTCCTAACTATTTTTCCAATCCTATTCAATTTTGTTTAAATTAGTTTTTTTGTTTAAACGTTGGGTCCACGAACTATGAGGAGACCCTGTATAACATAAATATTAAACGATAAAAATCAAATTTATCCACTTTCCTTTTTAAACGAAAAATTTAATTAAATATTATAAATAAATAATGAAAAGTTTATCCATCTTGTATTACCAATTACTAATAGTAACTCCCTCATCTTGCAAAAAGTTCCCTAGCTAGTGGAATTAATTTTCCAGGCTAAAAAAGGAGATATATTGTTTGGAATGGATTAATCAATATTTCTTATGTTGATTGGTTTATTCTAAATACAAATTTAAATTTGGAATATGTTACGGATGTGACAACGCATTTAGAAATGGACTTAGATTTGAAATTGAATAGAGGTTAGGTAACGTAAATAATGTAAATGATATAATTAAAAGTGCGATGGAAATCGAAAAAAAATTCGCGGCACGGAAAGAATTACGTAATTCTATGAAGCAAGTACAGCAACCTAGACAGGAAAAATTAGAATCTTTACTATCATGTCAATTATGTAGTAAAAAAGGTCATGATGCTAGAAAATGTAGATTTAATTTAAAATGTAACATATGCAATAAGGCCGGGCATTCTCCTGAGCGATGTTTTAAGCGTATTAATACGGTAGAAGCACAGGTGATTTCATGCCGACTATCCTCTAAGCCAGGACATTCTGCAAAACAATGTAAAATTATTGAAGAATGACAGTTGTGCAATCAGCAAGGACATTCTGAGAAAGATTGTTCCCAAAATCAACCTAGGCAAGTCTGTCAGGTTTGTTTTAGATTCGGACATACAGCTGTCAATTGTCGCCAGCTAAGTCAGAATATTCCTCAAAAACCTTCTGCTTTGAGATGGAATAAGTGTAATAAATTAGGCTATCTAGAGGCCACTTGTAGAATCACTTCTCCGAATAAAATTTGTAGCTATTGCCAAAATACTGGCCATAGTATCAATGAGTGTAGAAGAAAACTGTTCAATGAACAACGTGCGGGAAACGGTATGTTCTCTCGGTTTCAGAATGCAAACAGGGAGAACAGGGGTCCCCAAATGCATTCGAATCCCACCTCCCAACAGGTGAATCATCAAATTTCAATTCCAACAGATCTGGCAGCAGAATTGCTACCATCAACTTAAGGAGAGTAACATCAACGTCACGTATAAATACGTTTAACTTCCTCAAATCAGTGACTACACTGAAATAATAGTCAGACAATGTAAAATTTTGATACAACGGGCAGTGTATCATTGCGGCATGTTTGGTCATGTCGGAATTGTAGAAGGGGGAGTAAATGAATATCTAATGGAAATCGGCAAGCGTGCATGCGATGATGCCCATTTGACTGGTACCATTAGATTATCAAATAATCATGTTATACATGAACTCAAAGTAAATGATACAATTACTCATGGCATAACACTTGCTGGTATTGCCACCAGAGACGGAGATTGCAGAGGTACTGGATATTCGGATCCATTTAAAACTTGGAAAGACGTTGTTGTCCAAGCAACCGTAAAAATAACATTAATTGAACAAATCGCTCGTGTTAAAATAAATTCAAATTCTGTTCATCTAAGATCCGGTACCAAGTGCTCCCTCTCTGAAGGTAATTGTATCGACTCAGATGAAGGTTATTCTTTTTGGAATTCTTTACCTGTTGATAAGTGCAGTTTCGAAAAATTTAGCATTCTTTACGAAGGAGTAGCTTCCAAAGTAGGCAATTTAGATTCTAGTAGCAATAATGAAGTAGTATACTCCGTCACAACTAAAGACATTACTTTTGCATTAACTGGACAGGGAGATGAATTCATATGCGGATATAAAATTATTAAAACGGAAAGCCCGAAGTTAGTTATTTTCGAAATTTACAAAGGTGGTAGTTTTGCTGACAGACATGACATAACCATTGCTAATTCAGATATATTTTTGTATGTTAAGGCAAAGTCTCTTAATTTAGAAAAGCATATTAGCCAACCAATCAAATTGTTGTATAAAGATGTTGTCGCCCAATGTTGTATGTTGGAAAGGGAAAACATAAGGAATTCTTTATCACTGGCAACTAGGGCACCTGATCAATTTGCGTATGACATGATCAAAGGACCAGGTTATATGGCTCTGGTCGCTGGTGAGGTTGTGCATATTATTAAGTGTGTTCCAGTAGAAGTGAAGCTTCAACATGGAGAAACATGTTATACAGAACTCCAAGTGTCCAGAAAAAAATCAGACATTTTTCCTTACTCCGAGTACTCATATCTTGAAGTCGAAAGGTACTGAAACATCATACAACAGGGTTCTTCCGGCATACTACATGGTGAATGACAGATGGTATAGAGGATTTTACCTTTACCAACAGAATCCAAAGCACCTACTGTGGCCAAACCAATGACTACCAATACATGGGAGTACATTGTTCATGAAAATTTGGCGACGAGTGGAATCTACACTGAGAAGAAAATCGACCAACTCCGGGAGATGATTATGTTCCCAGTTGAGAAACCTTCTATTCTGAATGATTTGGCAAAAGGCATGCAAGGACATCAGGTATTGAATCAAGACGACGGACTCATTAAATTGTTTAACGAAGATGTCGTGGACAAAATCATCGACAACACATGGAACAAGATGTAGAGTCGATTTTTAACATTTGGAACGGTTGATGCAGGAGTCATTGCGATTCTTACCATTATCCACTTAATTAAGATGGTGGTAGACATCGTAATCCGAGGTTATGC
Organism: Ganaspis brasiliensis; assembly: GCA_037103525.1. Lineage (NCBI taxonomy): Eukaryota > Metazoa > Arthropoda > Insecta > Hymenoptera > Figitidae > Ganaspis > Ganaspis brasiliensis. The sequence goes on along the minus strand of JAZKLR010000365.1, from coordinate 1,223,808 downwards.
TATCCATTCTATTTATGGTTGGTCAGTCCACCTTCTGGAGCAATTTGGAGCTCCATTTCACACCTTTTAATAACGCTAAATAAACCTACTCCAGAAAATCCTATGGAAACTAGAACAAAAGAAGAGTGTCTAGTTTCCTAGTTCACTTCGGCATTCAAGCTTTCTTTCACAATTTTTATTTTTTCAATTTCGGAACGATATTGTCATTATCCAGTTTTGGATTTATTTGAACTTTTCTTACAAGCATAAATTCTTATAAATATAATTTAAAATGTTTTTATTATGAATCGAACATTCAAGCATTTACAATATTTCTGAGTACGTTATTAATTAAAGATTTGTAAAATTTTATTCAAAACATTTTATTAATTCGATATTTTTGTTTCAATCATCATAACCCAAAAATTGTTACAACTAACTTTTCCTTATAAAATCAAAATTATACACTAAAATGCGCAATTTTTTTTATCATAAGTTTTGGAATATAAAAATACTTAAAATTTTACTTTTACTTTTTTCTAGAATACGTTATTTTCTCAAAATTATCGTGCGCCGATTAAGCTGACGTGACGAGACGAATTAGTCGCTTCTCCCCAATCTCTACTTTTTTGGAAAAAGGATTTATCAGTTTTGAAAACTTTCTCCTAAATATCTGACAAATTTTCTGATTTTTCAGATTAGTAACTAAAATATACAGTTTTTGTTAATTATTAATTTTTTTATTAATTTATTTGTTGGATATTTCAAAAAAGACATAGATAAATCAATTTTTGTAGAAATAAAAGTAGGCTACTAGAAAACTTGGATTATTTGAAATAGGTTGCGCATATTTGACAGAAAAACAAATTATATATGCCCAAAAGAAATCATTAATCAAAGATCAAAAGATATCATTAAAAGTGTTGTGTAATGCATATTAATTTTCTGGTTTATTGAAATATCATTAGCATTAGAATTAATTACTATTTTATAAAAGTACATGTTGTTGTATTTAATATTATACTTATGTCTCAGCCCACTAAGAAGATAATAAATCGAACCAAATACAAAAACTCGTCTTATTTTAATAACATAGGATAAATTGATTAATTTTTAAGATTTCATTTCTATCTAATTCCGTTGCATTCTTCATTATAATTAAGTTTCGACTTAAAAATAATTCTAATATATTTTGTTTTATTATTACGGTATAACTTTTCAATTCTTTTCAATTTTCGAGAATGTATTATGTGTACATGTTTCGTCAGATATGCTTTAATATTTTTACATTTATACTATGGAAAACTGGGTTAAATAACATATCGTCACTTTAACATGCAAACCTCGTAACTCCACTTTTATTAAAAATGACTTTTCAATGTAATTCGTTGCATATTCCATGAATGAATACATATTTAAAAAGACATAACTCTAATACAATAAATAATGTCAAAAAATCATAATTGAAAATCGCGAAATGTACAGGAATCAATGGTGCATGTCAACAGTTTTCTTGCTCTCCTGTAAAGTTGCGTCAAATGGAGTTACGAGGTTTGCATGTTAAGGTGACGATATGTATAACGAATACCGTACAGTTGTTTTAAAATGACATTTAACTGATGCAAGTTTCAGTTTAAATATATAAAAAATCAAACATGTACGAAGTATGTAGGTGATTCGGAGATAAATTTTAAAAATAAAATTAAAAAGAATTGAATAGCAGTTGATACAAAAGTATCAGAAAAAAATGAAATTATATATACAATATAAATTCTGGAATTAAGTATTGATTAAAAATTTTTTATAAATCATAAGTAAATGAAATATATAAAAATCAATCTTTTCAGTTATAATTTGTTGTTTATAATTTATTGCTTCTTAATGAACCAGTGATAGAAACATATTAAACAGCTACGTATACTTAACTGTAAAAAAAAACGAAATGTCCAGTTATATATTTTTTTTGTGTGATTAGTTTTGAGTTGTTTGGAGTTGGACTTTATCTAAAAAATTAAATGAAACAAAAATAACGATATAAATTATTATATTTTTTAAGTTGAAGAAACATGTTTTTAGAGAGTAAACACACAAAGTCTCTACCGTAGAGTAAAATTGTTATTTAACATTAGAAACTTTAAAATATTGAGAAACACTTTTCGACTTTTATTATGCTTAAAACGCTTTAGCATGTTCGATTTGTCTAAAAACACTTTGCATATATTACATAATTACTCCAAAATGAAATGGTTGTTGTTTTTTATGAAACGTGTAATACTTATGGATTAAACTATAAATTTGAACATGTGTACCACGAAATAATTGAAAATAATGCTAAATATTTAATTTATTACAGCACCCTCAATTCCTTTTTCAAACTTGTAAAAATTTCTGTTTGCACAATGCAAACTTAAAATTTTATTTTTAAGTGGAAATGCTTCATTTTCTAAATCAAAATAATTGTTTTCATTTTACTTAATGCAATGATAAAATCTCATTGGAACCTCGACATGCAGCATCACAAAGTACAGAGTTATTGTTTTCCTAACCTGTAATTAGGAAAAACTTATTGGTGCCTTTAACAAGGAAACATTAAGGTCAATATGACCACCTTCCTTGATATCTTTTCGGAGTACTGACAGATCGCTTAGCTGTGCTGCTACATACCAAGTTTATAACATTTGCATCCTGTAACATGGATCTTTAAAAAAGCAACATTTTTTGCTCTCAATACTGACAATTAAAGAATCGCTTTTAGACATTCGAGAAATGTACATTTAGATAATATTGGTCGCTAAGAGTCAAATTCAGTGTTCACATAATATGCCAGTCAAATTATTGCTTGAAGTTCATTGACAACTATGTTTAACAAAACTTAGCAATCGTCAGATTGTATGGTTCTAACATTTGACATTTTCAAGTAAAAGAAAACACTTCACGTATTTTTCTTACCAAAATGTCATATCACGACTGTGATATTTAAATCCATAGTGACTTTCGATGGATTTATAGATTATAATATAAATATAATATAATCTCATAGAGACAATTACTTCTTTGTTTTTAATTTCAAGCTTTTTAGAAACTTTATGTAGAAAATAGATGTGGATTACTTATCATAAGATTTTCCTAAACATCTTTCCACGTAATTTTTTGACTTTATATGTTTACGAATCGTACTTCTCGTGACACAATTATATACATCTAGTTTGTACACTTCAGAAACACATTTTGTTAAAAAACATTTCCGCTTATTAAATTTATTTAAGCCATCAACAAATTATTGAGAGAAAAAAAATTATTTTCGTTAAAAATCCACATTTTTAATATTAATCATTCTCTTTCTTAAATTCATAGTTTTAGTCACAATAATTCTTATTCGCTGAATATTTACCATTAAAAAACCAATTATATTTTAGAAAATAAAGCTAACATTTTAAAATTAGTAAAATTTTACAAATTTAGAATTGAGTTAAAGCCTTGTAATCTTGTGATGGAAAGACATCAAGATGCTTTTGGAAAAGGTGTAAATTTTTCCCTGACACTTCTTACTGAACCCGTCAGCGGTCTCGCCGTGAGAGAAATGCTTACGCAACACTACTTAACCTATAGGGCGCTTGTGTAGTGCGAGTGAGACACTAAAAACAGCGCGACCGCTGACGGATTAAAAATTATTTAAAAGTGACAAACGTGTTCAAATTTGTTATAAAAAGGTCCATTATGACCTACATTTCGCATACTAATAAGTCGAAAATTGTTTGAACAACAACTGCTTTTCCAATATTTTAATACTGTCACTAAATAAAAATATTTAATACCAACAACACATATTTATTATTTAATTTCAATAAACATATTAAATTTTATTTATGTAAATAACTCAATGATTTTTATGTCCAATTGAGCATAAGTTTGCGTTGCGTACAAAAAGTTAAACTTATTTTAACTCAATTTTAATATTTCTAGTAACCACCCTTTATCTCCACTTGTATATTACCATTAAAAGACAATAATTAGGTATTGACTTGAAATCAAAAAAAGATTGTAAAAACTGTATCGACAAGTCTCTTCAAAATTAGAAAATTCGGTACCATCAGATCTATCTCTTCGTCTCTTACTGCTCTTTTCCACTCCACCCTCGAGTTTCTTGAACTCACATGAATAGTTCTTCTTTGCATCTGCCTACAATTTAACTGATCTAATGCCCCTCTTTATTGGTTTCTCCAATTGACCTATTTTTGCTTTCTGCTCTTTTTACTTCTATTTTTCTTCTTCCCAAAATTGTGTCAGAAAATACGTAAAAGTTGAAAAGTACTCCAAAAATCTCTATTTAGACAAATCTCTTACTACTCAATTACTACTTCAGATAAGAAAATCCTACTCCTGAGTCAGTTTGAAAATTAGTTCTCCGCTGTTCAGTTATAAATGTACTTCTTAAATCCAAGTGTAAACTAACCTGTTTATGAACCAATAGTTGTCAACCTGATACGCCTTCAAAGAGACACTTTGATTGGTCTCTGGTTCTTCAATCAATAAGGACTTTTTGAAAAGTTAAATTTTATATGCGAAATGAATCCTTTTTAATACTTTTGAAAAAATAAAACTAGAAATTGTTGTTAATTATAGGGTAAAGGTACCAGTTATTCGACACGTTCCAGTTCAACGGACAAATATAGTTGTTATTCTAAAATACATAATAAATATTTTTACGCCTACTAAATTTTTATTTGTTTAAACAAATAGAATTAATTGTTTAAAAAACAAATAAAATTAATTATTTCATCAATAAAATTAATTATTTCATCAAATATGGAAACTGCGAATATTTCTATTTTCAATTGTAATAAAAACGGAAACCACATAACCATTAATTGTTTAAACAAATATAAATATTAATTAAAACAATTATAACAATTATATGTTCTAAATTTATCTTATCTATTATACTGCAATTTTATTGTAATTACAAATATTCTAATTTCAAAAATTGTAATATTCTTACTTGTTATTTTTATAAACACCTGAAATTGATTAAAAATAGAAATTCGTCAGAATTACGAGCGCTAAAAAGTGAAAGGCAGAGTCGATCCCTTAACAGTCAGCTAGTGATATTAGCCAAAATCTTACGCGACGAGCAGTTTCCCCAGTTAGTCGGCACAGTGAAAATTTCTATAAGTATATTTTCGTGAACTTACTCTTCACCCTCAAGAAAACAACCTGTCGGGTCAGTGACCGAACTACGTTGGCGCCTCATTGGAAAAATTCGCTACATCTCCATCCGGAACCGTTGGATTAAATTCTACCAATTCAACCAAAGGATTAAGCGATCACCGGGGTGAAACCAGTCTTTTAAAAACCATATTTGGAAAGTTATTAGGTAATAATGACAAATTACAAATCTTTCAACTTATTAACAAATAATAACTAATTTACAGATAGGGTCAACTAATCCTATATTCACAATTTCAAAAGAGCCAATCCTGAATTAAACGCAACGTTCAAATCTTGAAAAAATTAATAAACATTCATAATTTAACTGTAATCTAAACTTGTTTCATTTACCAGTCCTGTCCCAGTATTGGCGATACCTTTTGCCAAACTAAATCAGGGAACATTAGGGATTAAATGCTGGGGTAATAGCTAGGATCAGTTAATAATAATAATAAATATTTTTATTCAATTTAGTTAGGTTTAGGACATAACAACGGAATACGAAATCTGCGATTTTAGGACGTTTTTCGTTTCAAAGGTTAAGAACATGACTTTTCGTAAGGACGCATATGAATAAATTGACTTTATGATGATTTTAAAGGGCTTGTTTCATCCTTTAATTTCTGATATTAAAAAAGTTTGTCGCAGATCATGGTTCCGCTCTACGATTTTTCAAACATCACTAAAAACGACGTATTTAGGAGTCTCAACCCCTATTTTCTCAAAAACGTGACGTGATGAGAATTTTTTGAATCTAGATCCATGTTCAGCACGAAAAATCCATCCAGAAACACTATGTGCCATCTTATTCGCATCAAAAGAATTAAAAATTTGTAGACCAGTGTAATCTTTGACCAACCCTATCGCTCCTTGTGTGAATTGTTTTGGAATTTACTTCGATTTAAATAAACAATCTAAGGAAATTCGAAGGAAGAGGTGATTTTCGGACATAATCGGAGAATCTCTTGGAAATGACGATTTGGGACAAACTTTTTCTTGAGATAAAAATAAAGACTGGATTCAGAAAGGACTTGTGCTGCCTGCTAAGAAACCAACAGGATATTATTTCCACATTATATTGTTTCTCGCTTTCTTGAAGGCACCGAAGTTGTTCCTGCGAGCATGCTTTGACGGGTCCAAAAGCGCAAAAGGTATTTGCGTACTTAAAGACAGCCATAGAGGAGAATCGCGACGAACTTCTATAAAAAAGATTGTGAAGTACAACTTTGTTAACAAGGTCTTGAACAAAGAAATAGGTAAATGACTAAAGTCAAAGGACCTTCTAGCCATGTAGGCCGTAGAAGAGAAGAGGGACTGCAAAATTATTTTTTGCAGCTCTAGTAAGTCATATCTCTGTCAGATTATGGACATTTTATTTCAACTATGCTACATAGCATCTTTTTTTAAAACAATGTTAGTATTTTTATAACTATCTTTTAAAACAGTATCTTTTTTAACAAGAAACATCGGAGTCTCTATTTAGTGGACAGTTCGATTCTTTTAAATCGAGAGTGACGTCACGAGTATTCTGATTGGTGCAGCCATGTACATATGCAGGCGCGGTGCCCTGAAATGTTCATTTACAGCTGCACAAGGTACGTGCACGATGCACATTAAATAACTAAGGGGCTAGATTTGTGAGTACGCTACTGAAAGAAGACGAAATTTATCAACGAACTCATTAAATGTTCATTAACTCGACAGTCACTAAATCGAGACTCCGATGTATTAGTAAAATACTTATCATTAAATTTATATATTTCGTTATTTATATTACCTTGTGTATTATTTTTATATTTACCTTTACATTGATGATTATGAACATAAGTCATTAATTTAGTTGCCAATTCTTTTGGGTCCTTGTGGTTATTATTTTTCAATATAGCAAATAATAAATAACTGAACAGATTCTTCTGTTTTTGGTCCACTGAATAAGTCTTCGAAACAATTGGAATGATAATTTTATAATTATCAGTTGACATTTTACAAAAAATATACGAATTATCTGCAACAAATCAAACAATTTCAATTATTAACTTATTTCTTACAATTGTTTATTTAACTTTTTAAAATATTTTCTAGGTTACATTATACTATTATAAATTCATCTTAAAAACTATTCAAATTTTTTAATTGTTTTTTAGAAACCTGATTTCTTTGTTGTTTTCCATTATTATATGTGTCAGGCATTAGAGATGTGCGAATCAGGATTTTGAGACCTCGAATCGAATCGAATCGAATCTAATCTAATCAAAATTTCTCGAATCGAATCGAATCGAATCAAAGGTGATTCGAATTCGAATCAATTGTATTGTCCAAATTTCCATAAATAATAGGACAGAGGGTCCCAAGATAGACAGGGACCCAAGATAAACATTTCGTATAAATTTTTTGTATACAATGGCAGCACCTTATGTATTTTTTGATATTTGTTGTTTGTATAGATGAAGCTTTTTGTGCATATTTGAAGAGAAAAAACTAGTTTATTTTCTTTTGTGCACATCACGTAAATTTTGGGCCTCAGAAAGTTTTTTTCAGTTTTTTCATAATCCGTTAAAGGTATTTAAATTTTTTATTTTGAATAAGTATTTCTTGTTATAAAACAATTTATTAATCGTATGATAATATTCTAAAATGATTTTATTAATATTTTGTTTGCATATAAATTTTTACTGGGGCTCAAAAAATAGTATTAATTTTTATGCTTTCAACTGTCCAGCCAAAAAAAAAATTCTGTTTAATCCTTTTCCAATTTTTGTTATGAGTTGTCTTATAGGTAAGTAATTTATCAGCCAAATATTTTTGGATTATATAAAAAATTGCCCGAGAGGGAGGGAGTTAAAGTTTTGAACTTTTTGTTAAGACGCTCTCATTTGTTTAATTATTGAGCTTAAAAAAAATAATAAAAAAAATTTTTGGTACATGAGTTTTCTAGATTTTTTCATGAGCTTTCGATTGGCGTGGTCTATTTCAATTTCTTTTTTATTTTGACCAAAATTTTTGAAAATTAAAAATAAATTTCACTTTTTTTCGTCTTCGGGCTCGTTTTATTTTTTTTATTTTATTTTTGAAAGAAAGCTGAGATTTTTTCCTACAAAATATGTAATTTTTAAAAAACCCTTTTTTCTGTTTTTGAGAAATTTAATGTTGAAGTTAGCGCGCCACGTCAAGGCGAAGTCTCACTCTACCGCCCCGCTTGTTGCTGTGCGCTGTTTGCATCATTACGTGGATATTTAATTATTCTAACCCTTAATTGAACTTTTCTCTGCATTTTACAGTGCTGAGACTGACATGAAAACAATTAAGTGCCTGCACTATAGTTCTTTTGTTTATTTTTAAGTTTAAATTTTTTTGGTAATTTTTTGATATTGGTTTCTCATAGAGAAAGTATTGTTTTACCTCCACAAGATCGATTGGGATTTTCTGAAATATCTTGACATATTTTGAACTCAGGATGTCAAAAATGATGTTTTTAAAAAATGTCTTGCTTATGTGTGCATGTAGTTATGGATGTTAAGATTATGCTAGGCTCTATATTTCGAAAACAATAATAGTTCAAACAATGTCTTTTTTGCGAAATTAAAGGTCTTTAAGGTGGACAAGTTATGTATACCAATCGATGTGGTTTTAAATTCTCCGCAAAATAGGTGTATATATAATTTCTTATAAAATGTAAATAAGATTCCGTAAGTTACGAAACTTAATTTTTTTTAAACAATGATAACTCTGCATAACATTACATTAGACCGTTCGCAAAGAGCTCATTTGATTAATTTTTAGTGACCTACAAGTAGTCAGAAATATACTAAAAAAGCAACAAAATAAAAAAATAAAATTGTTAAAGAACATTATTTTCAATATTTTTTGTTTATAGAATATTAATAACTTTTTATCAATTTGCATTAAAAGAATCGCTAAGAGCTTAATTGATGCATTTTTAAAAAGATAAAACAAATGAAATCATCCGATTTTACTGTTTTCAAAAAATATGTACATTTTTGAAAAAAAATTTTTTTAAAATGTTTAAATTTCAAAAAAATGTAGTTAGAAGTGATAGATCAGACTCAAAAGTAGGACATAATTTTTTCCCCCTAAAGACCTATAATCTCTCAAAAAAACATTGTTATAAATTATTGTTTTCGAAATATAGAGCCTAACATAATCTTAACATACATAACAACATACACACATGAGCAAGACATTTTTTAAAAACATCATTTTTGACATCCTGAGTTCAAAATATGTCAAGATATTTCAGAAAATCTCAATCGATCTTGTGGAGGTAAAACAATACTTTCTCTATGAGAAACCAATATCAAAAAATTACCAAAAAAATTTAAACTTAAAAAATAAACAAAAGAACTATAGTGCAGGCACTTAATTGTTTTCATGTCAGTCTCTGCACTGTAAAATGCAGAGAAAAGTTCAATTAAGGGTTAGAATAATTAAATATCCACGTAATGATGCAAACAGCGCACAGCAACAAGCGGGGCGGTAGAGTGAGACTTCGCCTTGACGTGGCGCGCTAACTTCAACATTAAATTTCTCAAAAACAAAAAAAAAAGGGTTTTTTGAAAATTACATATTTTCTAGGAAAAAATCTCAGCTTTCTTTTAAAAATAAAATAAAAAAAATAAAACGAGCCCGAAGACGAAAAAAAGTGAAATTTATTTTTAATTTTCAAAAATTTTGGTCAAAATAAAAAAAAAAAATTTTAATTTTTTAAAGTTCAAAACTTTAACCCTCTCCCTCTCGGGCAATTTTTTATATAATCCAAAAATATTTGGCTGATAAATTACTTACCTATAATACAACTCATAACAAAAATTGGGAAAGGATTAAACAAAATGATTCATATGATGAAATGCATCATATGAATGATTTTTAAGAAGGTGTTATTATTCTCCCTTATATTGGCAACTTACAGTACCGTCGGAAATTGTCAGTCCACCAATTTTTTAAGGTTTGAAAAACATCTTTAAACGTACAAAGTACATATATTAAAATTTTTCTGTGTTTATTTCCTTAAAGTAGATAAAATTTTGAGGAAAATAAGGCCTGAGTGAAGTGAGTTAGTCAATTTTTCTTTGAAATATGTTAAAAAATGTTGAATTTTTAATGTTTTAAAAAAATTGAAATTACTCTCGAAATAATATAGGTTTTTTAAAGTTTCTATGCTTGTTTTAAAGGAAATTTTCTGGAAAATAAGACTGTTGCTTAGGCATTAATGTGCAATTTTTTTCCTAGCATACGCAAGGCTCGGAAGTTGGACCAAAAATATAAAAAAATTATTGTTTATATCTTGATATCAAATACAGCTATATAAAATATACCAAGGTCATAATTGTCAATAAATTTCGGAAGGAAGTAATATAATATATATATTGGAATTTTAAAAATTATTTTTATGTCAAAATAGTGTCTTCAAAATTTGATAAATTTTTTGGTCCAACTTCAGAGCCTTGCATATGCTAGGAAAAAAATTGCACATTAATGCTTAAACAACAATGTTATTCTCCAGTAAATTCCCTTTAAAACAAGCATAGGAACTTTAAAAAACCTTTATTATTTCAAGAGTAATTTCAATTTTTGTAAAACATTAAAAGTTCCACATTTTTTAACATATTTTAATGAAAAATTAACTAACTGACTTCACTCAGGCCTGATTTTCCTCAAAATTTTATCTACTTTAAGGAAATAAACACAGAAAATTTTTAATAATTATACCTTGTACGTTTAAAGACGTGTTTCAAACCTTAAAAAATAGGTGGACTGACAATTCCCGACGGTACTGTAACCCTAGAAGGACTAACTGGGGCCGTTTGGTACCCCACGCAAAATTTAAAGTAGGCTCCTGACCCATACAGTGGCATTTCAGGATGGGGACCCTAACCATAATTTAATTTAGTTACCTGACAGTTGATTTTAGTAGGTGAGCGCGAATTGCGTGTGCAAGTCTCTCTTCAGTATGCAGTTAAAGTAAGTCTGGGGTCCCAAAATACCCCAATTAGTCCTTTACGTTTCAAAAAAGTCAGGATAATAAATTTCTGTTTTTTTATTAAAACGGTTTAATTGAACCTACAAAGCAAAAATGTAATGACTATACTTGTAAAAAAAGTTTTTAAAAAAAAAAAAACATATTTTGAGTAAAAATAAAAAAATTTTATAGTTGATTTTGGTAAATTTCACGTGCGTAATTGTTTATTAATTATTGAAATTTCATCTATTCAAATAATTATACTTTTTTCAAATAATTCAAAGGTCCATCAAAATTTCTTCAAATATGTCTATTCAGCTTTGAAAATCCACAGGATTTTTCTAAATTGGTCAATTTGTTGAAAAACTACAATATTTTTTGTAAAAAATGCCAATTTTGAGAAATTTTTTTTTTGTTTTCGCAAATATTTTTAGAATTGTTTTTATTGTATTACACTGTTAAAAATTTGGGGAGTTAACGGTTGCTGGAGTTGGGAGTTGAGATTTTAGAGTTAAAAGTAGACTCCCCAAGGTGAGTAAGGCTCATACGCTCCATGTTTAAGAATAGTGGGGACTGAAGGATTAAGCGTTAACTCTCTTTACTTCAACTCTTCAAGGCGTGCGACTTTTATAGAGTCCCGTAGAGAGTTAAATTTCAACTCCTTTTTTTAACAGTGTAAAAAATAAATTACACCATCTTCTTTCTTAATAAAAAACGAGAAAAACTCACTATATAAAAGCTGTTTTTGGTAAAATGCAAATCTTATATACACGTTTAAAATTTTGGAGAACAAAGGACCCCAGTTAGCCCTTAGAGGGTGAGAAAAGTAAGTTAGTCATTCTAGGGTTAAGATAAGCTTACACCTGAAAGTAATACAAAAAGTATTGTTTTTAATCTTATTGAATAACTTTCAGAAAATTACGTTTTTTGGAAATTTTTTATATCTACTTTAAATTTTTGAATGCTAAAACTTATTTAAAAATTAAATATAGCGATTTCAACGAAGAATCTGTACTTTTACAAATATTGACTGCAAAGTTACATATACACTACCTTCGAAATTTGTCGGACTAACCGACTGGAGTGGATTGAATAATATAACGCAATTAAAATTAGAATATCTTTTTCAAAAATTAAAATAAAGACTCTAGGGTTAAAAATTTGAAATGCTTACAAATTTTGCTTCAGATGACCTACTATTAAAAGTTTTTTTAATATTTTAAAGTGATTATATAAGTTTATAAGTATATTTTTAAAAGACCTTTTTATTTAATTTTTCTGTACCTAATATCAAAGCCAATTTTTAAATTAGGTTAATTTTTGGTGTAAAATTATATTATGTAAATAAATGAAACAATTCCTTTTAAAATTATATTATCAATCTTGTAACAAATTTGTAAATTAATAAATGCCCAATTGATCATTGGATTTTATATTTGGGGCGAAATTTCTATACCGATCCAACTAAAAAAAAAAATTCCTCCGATTGGGCTAAAACTTGCCCTAAGTTTAGGTCTATGCATGAGTACATTAGCCACCAAGTATTACTAAATTTCATCATTAACTGTGTAGTGGGGAGAGGGGTCAAGTTTTTGATGAATGGTGGGTGGACTAGTTTTTCATCACTCGTAACTTTTATACGGTCAATCGCACAAATTTTTGACCTATATACTTTTGAAAGGGTTTTTTCTGCTCTTTCAAACGGTGAAAAGAATTTTTTCGAAAATTAAAAATTTGACCCTTTTTTTTAAAAATCAAAAATATTTTTGACTTTTTTTTCAAAATCGACATTTTTTTTTCATTTTTTATTTTTTGAAAATAAAGTTTAAAATGTGTACTTTGAGTACACCAAGTATGAAAAGGTCCTTTTTTTTTGTTTTCGAGATATTAAATAATGAATTTTTAAAAATTAAATAAAAAAAAGTAATAATTCTTTAAAAAAATAAATTTAGAATTAATATGAATTTTTATTCTAAAGACAATAAAAATTTACACCCAACAAAACCCAAATATATAACATTTTGCATAAAAAGTATTAAATAAAAAAAATTTAAATAATTATTAATAAAAAGTTAATTATGACATTCTTAGCGTCCAAATAAAAAAAATCATAAGGTCAATTCTCTTTTTATTGTATGACTTATTTATTTGTTTATTTATTTATGTGGATGTTTTTTTATTTATATGTTTAAGAAAAATATCAAAAAGTACCTACCTATATTTTTACAATCGCTAGTAAAAAGAAATTAAGGAAAATAGCTATCCGTGTACTTTAAGTAGGATCACAGTTTATATCCCCTTTGTCCACAAAATTGTTTTCGTTTTTTTTTGTCTTTAAGAATATAGTAAAATATTGTAGTACTGCTATCTGCATTTTACAGGGTTTAGACTGTCATGTGAGTTATTTCAATGCCTGCATTACAGCTGTTTAATATGTAAATGTATTAATATGTTAATTTTAACTTTTGTTAAAAATATGATTCGTATTTTGTGTTGTAACTGTGTAATGAGTTGTATGATAATATTTTCCATATGTGTAATTAGATTTAAATGATTGAGATTGTTTTACTTAGTTTTTTTATTGGTTTTGTTTGATTTCGTTGTTTTTGAAACCTTTGTATTAGATTTGACTGCTTTTGGATTTTTCCTTCTTTTTCTTGGAGTTTTGTTCAACGTTTTCGGAAAAAAGTCACTTTCCATCGCAGATGAGAATTTTTTTAGTTGAATTCTACCATCTTCTTGTGGTATATAGGAATGGTATTGAGAACTACCAGTTATTGTTAATGCACTATCGAATCTGAATTTCAACATTTGGGTAGTTGAAGCAAGAGTCTCTTTACTTTTAAAAAAAATGTGAGTTTCTTTGCAGTTTTTCTTTGCCCAGTTAAATAGATTTTCTGCATTAAGAATGTGTTCTTTTGAAGAGGCTTGGAGACTTGCACGGGCAGCTCCTCTTTTTATATTAGCTCCTACGCCATCACAAGCACCTTTACCATGGGCAGTGGCATGATAATGCCATTCTGCAGGAACTCCAAAATCTTGTGCATGAGCTAGAAGATTAACAAAAGAATATTTATTCTTAAAATGCTGCTTTGCTCCGTCTGTAAAGTAAAAAACTTTTTTTACGTCAAAATTTTCTTTCAAATAGTTCATGATGACAGTCTGATATTCATATACACTCGCAGTGTCATGTGACAAATTGTCCGAAATAATAGCCATGCTTTTATGTAACAAATTACACAGGCCAACAAAATTGGAAAAAAAATTTGGTGCCGGAAATGTCAAAGCTGTTTTCAATGCACATTTTTGTGCTGATTACTAATCCGTAAGTAAAAAGTTTGCATCAGCTCTGGTTTTCGAGAAAAACGAGGTCAAAATGTCAAAAAAACGTGTTTTTGGCAATATTTGGATACCGCTAGCAAAGGAACAAAAGGTGATAGAACCTTTCACTACAGCTTAAATTAAAGCTTAAACTTTTAACTACAACTCCTAAAAATTACAGAACTGCACCTTGCTCTGAAGGTCATTAGTAGTCACTTTGCTAACCATAAAATCGGAATTTATTAAAGTTTGAGACCCTGTACCGATGAAACAATAGGAGATAGAACATTCAACTAGGGCTTAAATTAAAGTCTGAACTTTCAACTACAATTCCTAAAAATTACACAACTGCACCTTGCTTTCAAGGTCATTGGTAGTCACTTTGTTAACCATAAAATCAGAATTTGTCAAAGTTTGAGACCCTGTACCGAGGAAACCGTAGGAGATAGAACATTCAACTAGGGCTTAAATTAAAGTCTGAACTTTCAGCTACAACTCCTAAAAATTACATAACTGCACCTTGCTTTCAAGGTCATTGGTAGTCACTTTGTTAACCATAAAATCGTCATTTGTCAAAGTTTGAGACCCTGTACCGATGAAACCATAGAAGATACAACATTCAACTAGGGCTTAAATTAAAATTTGTACTTTTGAATACAAAATTCGAAAACGAAAAGTAAGTAAACATTTCATTAGAGCTACAATAAAAGCTTCAAGTTTTGAATACACTGCTGGAAATTTAGATTTTTGCATTATGACCTAAGTGATTTTTTATTTTCCATTAATTGTGTAAATCGACTCATTGTCATCTAAAAAGCGTAAATTTTTGTTTTTAAGTAAATGTCCGGATGTATGTGTTTGGCTGTGTAAGTGTGTGTGTGTGTGTGTGTGTGTGTGTGTGTGTGTGTAAGTGTGTGTGTGTAGTATTAAACTGTATCAAGCTGAATGCTGCAAGGTTTAAATGTATTTAACTTTGGAACAAAAGATAACATTCTACTGTGTTTTGTTTAATCAATACCAACAAAGTTTTAACCTTAAACTTGTTAGCTGTTTATTAATTGTGATGCATTCTTGGTACAAAACTGTATCTGATCCGTAAGAATGGCAACTGCAAGAAGACGTTGTTTGAATTCTTCCGACTCGTTTTGTTATATTTGTGGAGAGTACATTTTTAGTGGAGAAAATAACAAGAAACAAATTACAGAATTCACTAAATCGGCATATTTAGCCTGTTTTAAGTTAGAGATTCAAAATGTAGGTATATATACACAAAGAATAGTATATATTTTTAAAAAATTTTAAGTCTTAATTGAGCTTTTAAGTTGTAACGATGTTTTACACATAATTTCTTTCCAGGGTAAACCTTGGGCTCCTAGTTTTGTCTGTAAGACGT
Organism: Ganaspis brasiliensis; assembly: GCA_037103525.1. Taxonomy (NCBI): domain Eukaryota; kingdom Metazoa; phylum Arthropoda; class Insecta; order Hymenoptera; family Figitidae; genus Ganaspis; species Ganaspis brasiliensis. Next base: position 1,207,930 of record JAZKLR010000365.1, on the reverse strand, counting down.
GTAATGAGCACTTACGACAATGTATGCAGAGAACAAGAAAGTCATTGAAGTTTGCGGTCCCTATGATTTGGAAAGAGCCTAAAAACCATCACGATGATTGTTACTTTTGTAAGGTAAATATTAATGGGATTAATCGAAATAACAAGAGAAAATGGGCATATCCAGAGTTGGATTCTGCTAAACGACCTGTGCCTCATTCAGAAAATGAAATTCGCTCATTATCTCCATTCTTACCTGATTCTGATGCAATTTTTAATGTTGAAAATGAACAATGTAGTGAGAAATATGAGAGTGAGGACAGTTGCGAAGGTGATGAATATTTCGAGACATCATCTGGCCAACAAAATTTTTCTCAAAACGAACTTAGTGATCTTGTAAGGGATTTGAATCTTTCGAAAGAAAATGCAGAATTATTAGCATCAAGATTAAAAGAGAAAAATGTGCTTTCTCCAAAAGTAAAAGTAACATTTTATCGTAAAAGAGAAATTGAACTTCTTCCATTTTTTTCATCAGATGAGAATTTAGTATTCTGTAACGATGTGTCTGGCCTTATTAAAAATATGGGCCTTTTAGAATATCGGGCAAGTGAATGGCGTCTCTTTATAGATAGTTCAAAACGAAGTTTAAAATGTGTTCTATTACATATTGGAAATCAACATGGTTCAATTCCGATTGCTCACTCGACTAGCATGAAAGAAGAATACCAGAATATCTCGCTTGTTTTGGAGATAAAATGTGATTAATAAATCTTTAGTTTCAAGAGACAAGATCATCTTTCCACCATTGCACATTAAGCTGGGATTGATGAAACAATTTGTAAAGGCATTAGACAAAGAGGGATCTTGTTTCCAATATTTGGGCAGGAAATTTCCATCATTGAGTAAAGAGAAAGTAAAAGCCGGCATTTTCGATGGCCCTCAAATAAGAACTCTCATTAATGACTCAAAATTTACCGAGGCAATGAATACTACTGAGCTTTTAGCTTGGACATCTTTTGTTCAAGTAGTTAAAAACTTTCTGGGAAGCAATGACTCAAGTAGTAACGCAGATTTAGTGAAAAACATGATTAACTGCTACCATAAATTGGGATGCAACATGAGCATTAAAATGCATTACCTTCACGGTCATTTGAATGAGTTTCCTCAAAACATAGCCGACTTAAGTGAAGAACAAGGGTAGAGATTCCATCAAGACCTTAAGGTTATGGAACAAAGATACCAGGGCCGATGGGATGAGCATATGATGGCAGATTTTTGCTGGAATCTCAAACGTGACTGTCCAACAATACAGCATTCAAGAAAAAGTTGTAAACGAAAGTTCGTTTGTTTAAACACTGCTTAAGAAAGCCGTTTTATTTAGTATTAAAACAATAGTAAAATTTTGCAAATAATTCTTAAATATTTTAAAAATAATCACATGTTAAATTTAAAACACATTCTTAAACAAATAAATATATTCCAAAAATACGTTTACGTTAAAAAAAATTTATGAGACAATTTGAAACTTATATTAGTTAATTGTGGAAAATATTTTTATTTACATGTAAAACTGTGCCATATAAAAAAACTTATAAAATTCTAAAGGTCAATTTGAGTCTTATGTTTGTTTATTTTGTAAAATATTATAGTTACAAAGTAAAACTGAAACATAAATCAACAAATTAATTTTACAAAAATATCATTCGCGAAACTTGAAAGGCAAAATTCAAATTCATATTATTAAATTTGCCTTCTTAAAACTGCAAATGAAAAGTTCATATAAAAATAAATTCATGTAAGATTGTCAAAAATATAATTGTTAGAGCATTAAAAAACAAGTAAAAAATTAAATTTACAACAAAAAGAATATTTTATACTTCATTAATGCAGCATCATAAACTTCGCCGGGACCAGATTTTTTGTTCAGAAAATAACTGACAATCTTCCTTGAAAGCAAGATGCAAAAATCTAATTTCTAGGAATTTTGGTTGAAAGTTCAAACTTTAGTTTAAGCTCTAGAGAAATGTTCTATTTTATATAGTTTCATCGGGACAGGGGGTCAAACATTGCCAAATTCAGATTTTTCGGTTAACAAAGTCACTACCCATAACATTAAGAGCAAGGTGCAGTTCTGTAATTTAAAGGAGTTGTAGTTAAAAGTTTAGAATTCAATTTAAGCCCTAGTTGAATGTTCTATCTCCTATGGTTTCCTCGGTACAGGGTCTCAAACTTTGATAAATTCCGATCTTATGTTTAACAAAGTGACTACCAATGACCTTGAGAGCAAGGTGCAGTTCTGTAATTTTAAGGAGTTGTAGTTAAAAGTTTAGACTTCTACTTAAGCCTTAGTTGAATGTTCTATCTCCTATGGTTTCCTCGGTACAGGGTCTCAAACTTTGATAAATTCCGATCTTATGTTTAACAAAGTGACTACCAATGACCTTGAGAGCAAGGTGCAGTTCTGTAATTTTAAGGAGTTGTAGTTAAAAGTTTAGACTTCTACTTAAGCCTTAGTTGAATGTTCTATCTCCTATGGTTTCCTCGGTACAGGGTCTCAAACTTTGAGAAATTGCGATTTTATGGTTAACAAAGTGAATACCAATGACCTTGAGAGCAAGGTGCAGTTCTGTAATTTTAAGGAGTTGTAGTTAAAAGTTTAGACTTCTACTTAAGCCTTAGTTGAATGTTCTATCTCCTATGGTTTCCTCGGTACAGGGTCTTAAACTTTGAGAAATTGCGATTTTATGGTTAACAAAGTGACTACCAATGACCTTGAGAGCAAGGTGCAGTTATGTAATTTTTAGGAATTGTAGTTGAAAGTTCAGACTTTAATTTAAGCCCTAGTTGAATGTTCTATTTCTTATTGTTTCATCGGTACAGGGTCTCAAACTTTAATAAATTCCGATTTTATGGTTAGCAAAGTGACTACTTATGACCTTCAGAGCAAGGTGCAGTTCTGTAATTTTTAGGATTTATAGTTAAAAGTTTAAGCTTTAATTTAAGCTGTAGTGGAAGGTTCTATCACCTTTTGTTCCTTTGCTAGCGGTATCCAAATATTGCCAAAAACACGTTTTTTTTGACATTTTGACCTCGTTTTTCTCGAAAACCAGAGCTGATACAAACTTTCTGCTTACGGAATCGTAATCAGCGCGAAAAATTGCATTGAAAACAGCTGTGATATTTCCGGCACCAAAACCAGTGTTGCCCTGTGTTATCTTCTACTTTATAGTATATGACTACTGTAAAGATGGTAGCTTGATTGTTGTTCCAGTTGTTCCAGCATAATTTTCAGCGAAATTACATGAAATGACAAACTCACCTGGCACTAATTTTTCCTTTCGATTTTTATAAAAAGATGCTTGCTCTCTGGCAATAAAATCATATGCTTTCAACTTATTTAAGCGTTCACATAAATCTTCTGTAAATTCATCAACATTTAGTACGAGTGTTTTTAAACTGTATCTGTCGGTCTACATCCAAATTTCACATTTTACCTCTTCAACACAATCTTTATCAAAAGCTTTAATTAAAATCTCTCTTAAAACATTTGTACCTGGACATAGTCCACAATCTCCTAAGTAACAAGAAGTACTCGGAATAGGACAAATTATAGCTGTTATGCAATCATGATAATCAGCTAATTGTAATTGATGGTCTTTAGTTAAATGTTCAATATCAATTTCATTTAGCATTAATTTCACATTTTCGTGATACGTGCAAACACAAACAGTGTGTGTTCCACTACTTCCAGCCAACACACAATGGGTAGGCCTAAGTTGGGAAAATTTTGATAAACTTATTTGGACGTTCTTATGTTCTGATTTAAATTGCTCATACAGTTAATTTAAATTGCATAATAAAAGCCTTTTTTGTACATGTTGACGAGTTCCATCTGCATTTTTGACAGATATGAAGTCCTTCATGCCAGGCATCATGCGACTGATATCATCACGATTGTAAAAATCTTTAACTAAATTCACTGTTTCAGTCGATATTGGATTTCCTTTTTTTGGTTTTGGAAAAGCCAAAATACCATATTTAGCTACTTCATCTTTTACATTTCTTGCATGTCTATCGGAAACGTTAAATTCTGTCATTATCTTATTACGACTCCAAGATTTTGGTAAAAGTGTAAGAAGCTGAAATTTTTCTGCTGAATTGTCTAGTTCTAAAATTTTTCCTTAATTTGATCAAAGATTTCTACACACGATTTGTGATGTTCATAATCGTCATCAGAACATTTAGACTTAGTTATTTTATTTGGAGTTAAAACAAAGTCATTATCATTTGTCCGATCATCATTTTCTTCAATAAATCCACCAGGTTTTTCAAGATCTATTTCACTTACTTCATTTTCCTGTGCTTCAATATATGAGCTTGAAGGTTTTTCAACTGTTGTTGAAGTCTTCATCTCTTCTTTTAAATCAAAATTGCATTTCAAGCAAATTTTTGCTCCTGGTGGAAAAGAGTATCTACTTTGTACACTCCCAGCTACGGGACGTAATGCTCTATTTGGATGGCTTTTTCTTTTAAAGGGATTAAGGCATCTATTATAACAAACTTTTAATGGCTTACTAGGAGCCATGTTTGATTAAAATACCAATAAACAAATGAAAACTATTTTATTAAATAAAACGATTGTTAGAAAATATTAAATTTACTTACACTATATGTTAGCAAACGATATAAAAAGAGAGATTTACAAACCTGCGTTTAATGTATTTAAAACTCGAATTTAAAAGATCTAATATCTGACAGAAAACTTATTTCAACAATACAAAAATATTATTAGTTTTTTAAAAGTATATAATACGAAAAAGAAACCAAGATAATTTGTACAAACCTGAAAACGTATCCTTATAGAATAAAAAACTTGAATATTAAGCTCTTATATAAAATATAATACGCATCTGTACTGTGAGAAATAGAAAAGTTGGCCACCCTGTGGAAACTTTTGATACTACTTTAAATAGGCGCCAAAATTTGAACTACTCTAAGCAAAGGATACATTATTAGACAAAACAAGATTATTTTATTACAACAGAAAAAGTATTTTAATACTTCTATAATTGAAATAAAAAAAGAAGACAGCAGTACTACAATATTTTACTATATTCTTAAAGACAAAAAAAAACGAAAACAATTTTGTGGACAAAGGGGATATAAACTGTGATCCTACTTAAAGTACACGGATAGTTATTTTCCTTAATTTCTTTTTACTAGCGATTGTGAAAATATAGGTAGGTACTTTCTGATATTTTTCTTAAACATATAAATAAAAAAACATCCACATAAATAAATAAACAAATAAATAAGTCATACAATAAAAAGAGAATTGACCTTATGATTTTTTTTATTTGGACGCTAAGAATGTCATAATTAACTTTTTATTAATAATTATTTAAATTTTTTTTATTTAATACTTTTTATGCAAAATGTTATATATTTGGGTTTTGTTGGATGTAAATTTTTATTGTCTTTAGAATAAAAATTCATATTAATTCTAAATTTATTTTTTTAAAGAATTATTACTTTTTTTTATTTAATTTTTAAAAATTCATTATTTAATATCTCGAAAACAAAAAAAAAGGACCTTTTCATACTTGGTGTACTCAAAGTACACATTTTAAACTTTATTTTCAAAAAATAAAAAATGAAAAAAAAATGTCGATTTTGAAAAAAAAGTCAAAAATATTTTTGATTTTTAAAAAAAAGGGTCAAATTTTTAATTTTCGAAAAAATTCTTTTCACCGTTTGAAAGAGCAGAAAAAACCCTTTCAAAAGTATATAGGTCAAAAATTTGTGCGATTGACCGTATAAAAGTTACGAGTGATGAAAAACTAGTCCACCCACCATTCATCAAAAACTTGACCCCTCTCCCCACTACACAGTTAATGATGAAATTTAGTAATACTTGGTGGCTAATGTACTCATGCATAGACCTAAACTTAGGGCAAGTTTTAGCCCAATCGGAGGAATTTTTTTTTTTAGTTGGATCGGTATAGAAATTTCGCCCCATATATATATGCCTTGTATATGCTTAAAATTTCAGGAACCTTTACCGTCTAAAATTTAAAATACTGATATTCGAAATTTCAATTTTTATCATTTTGCATGTAAAATTGAAATTTCGAATATGAATATATAAACTTTTAGACGTTATAGGTTAATAATATTTTAACTAGTAAAATTACCCCCCACTCCCAAAAAATACATTATGTAAAATATTATTGAGGTAATTTACTAGGTATTTTACCGTAAAGTACCACGCAATTTACCTAAGGTATTTTACTAGCACAACCCTGGATACAAAGCATATATAAAATAACGTTTTCTCACAATTTCAACAAAATCTATAGACAATTGATTTTTTCTAGTACAGCTGTGAAAGAAATACCTTAAATGTTTTAGCTAATGTTAATTTTATTATAAGTGTGAAATGACTTTTATTTAAAAAATAATTTTATTAAAAGCCAATGTAAAAAAAATAAATTTCATGACAGAAAATAAAAATTAATATCTTTTTTACACAAATTATTGTCTACCACCATTTATTTTTATTTATAACCTCCATAAATTGAATGCCTCTTCAATTAAGCATTCAGAAATTAGTGTTTTGTTTAACTTTTACACCTGCATAGTGACCTCAGATCAGTGAATAACTGTAGATCAAGGAAAAGCGAGTAAAATTTAATAGTCAGAAAACAGTCTTTCGTGTAAAACGGTAAAAGATTAAAGTTTTCCTTCATTCAAATTTTTTACTTTGAAAGTCAAATTGCGGTTTTTTAATAGCAAAAAAATGAGGGGGTCACCAAAAGTTGGGACCCCAGTTTATTTATTTTGTTGGTCAAAAAGAACATTTTATATGCAGGTTGGAAATAGAGCCGAGTTTGCCTTTTTTTAAAATTTTTCACTTTGAAAGTCAAAATTGCGATTTAATTTTTTGATAATAGCAAAAAAAATGAGGGGGTCTCCGAAAGTTAAGACCCTATTTTTTCTATTTCGTCAGTGAAAAGGAACATTTTATATGCAGGTTTGAAAAAGATCCGAGTTTGCCTTGTTTGAGATTTATCACTTTCAATGTCGAAATTGCGGTTTTTTAATAGTAGGACAAAAATGAGGGGGTCTCCGAAAGTTGAGACCCTATTTTTTTTTTTTTTTTGAGTGGAAATGAACATTTTGTATATAGGTTGGAAAAAGATACGAGTTTGCCTTCTTAGAGTTTTGCTACTTTAATGATGATAATAAAAATTTTACGTCGGAGGAGGAGTCTCTGTTGGGTTTCCTATTGTAGTCACCCCCCTATATTTATTTTTTAGGCTAAAATAAACACTTTTTATATGGAGGTCAAACTGTTGGGAGTTTGGCGTTTGTGAAAAATTTGGGAGGTGGGGGTAGTATTTAACAGTTATCATAAAAAATTCCAATTTACCATGAGTTGCAGATGGACAAAAAAATTAAGTTTCTGGATTTAACATTAATAAGGAAAAATAACTGCCTTTTAACCGATTGGTATCAAAAACCTACCTCATCGGGCAGATTGTTAAACTTTTTATCCAACCATCCTCTTAACCAAAAACGTAATATTGTTTATAATCTCACAGATAGAGCGATCACTCTTTCACATAAAAGTTTTTATAAGAAAAACATCAAATTAATAAAACAATTGTTAAAAAAAATAAGTTCAAAGTTTTTAAAATAAAAAAAGTGTTTTGTTTGTTTAATTTTTTAAAGAAATAACGAAATTGGTGAATCCAAAAATTGATTGGAATTAAGACACATATGTCCATTATTGTTCGTGTAAGTAATTACTTCGTTTTATTTATAAACATTCATTTTCTAATATGGATAAATTTTGTACTTGTAATTACAAAAAAAAAACAATAAATTACAGCTCTGAAGAGGACCGCATTGATGGTCGAAACGTCAAACCAAATGTGTTTTATTTATTAAATAACCTCATTAAAGAATCTGACTCGGAGAAATTAATAAATTCTACATTTGTGAATTAAATATTACCGAGTGATAGAAGCAAATTAATATATACTAGTTTTATATATTAATAATTATTAAATTATTCTCATACTTTTGTCAACGATTGCATTTCGAAAAGAATAAATTATATTAAAAATAGGAAAAAAAATAACAATGATGAAGCAGTAAGGGATTTCGAAAAATCTGTATATGCCCAAAAACCAAAAATTGTAATACCCTTTAAATACAAAAAATTCTATTCTAAATGTAATTACAGTTTAAAGGAATATAATTTGAGCACAATCCCAAAAAGTTACAAAATCACTCAATAACTTTGTTGAACTAGGCAAAGATCATATAAACAAATGGGACAAAAATGGTGTAGTTTATAAAATTTCTTGTAAAAACTGCAGTGCTGTATACTATGGGGAAACGAAAAGAGCTTTACGAGAACGTATAAATGAACATGGGTGATTATTTCTCAAACGTCCCAGCTCAAAATTAAAAGTTTTTGGATTAGCTTCATATTTTGGTAAAATGTTGTCCTATACGAAGGAAACAAATCCCTAAAATGTTAACTTGTTTTTTAAAAATTTGTAAAAAATAGGGGGGGTTGAATTTTTGACTTTTTATGTTACCTTGTTATTTTCAATTCCGTGTAACATTGACAAAACTTTATGGATTTTAATTTTTATATAGTGCATTTTAAAGCATTTTTCATGCACTTTTTCATACTTATAACAAAATTTTCAAAAAAAAAAAAATTTTCCCCCTTTTTTTCAAAACTAACATTTATTTTTCATTTTTGACCCATTTGGATGAATTTTTTTTTTATTTTGTTTTCATTAAAAAGCTGAGATTTTTCCCTATAAAATATGTAAATTTGGAAATGGTCTGGCGATATTTAATTAATTAAAGTGTGAGGAACAGCTGTTCAGCGAAAGTGACGAAAGAATTAAAAGTATTTATTGTCGACAAAATCTGTAAGTAGAATCTTTTGAATATACCTTTTGTCGCCAAATTATTGTCGTTTCACTGGGTTCACCCATTTTACCTGCCTTGAGTTTCTCTTGCTTATTTTATTTAATTGGTATAAATTTTGATACTCATTATAAATATGTCGATCTTTAGTCGACAGGCGCTCGGGTATTAAAATCATAAAGTTAAAGTTTGAACCCTCACAGCTTTGAACCCGGCCGCGTGAGGTGCAGGAATAAATTTAAAGTAGTTTTTAGAGATAAAAGTAATTTATTAAATAACAATTATTCCTGTTTCAATCTCGAGATAATACTATTGTGTGCACGGCACCAGGTATTAGTGACGAAGAAAATTATATAGAGCGATATTTCAATATCATTAAAACCATGACACCAATTATTAAAAAATTAAGACGAAACATTGTTAATGCTAAAGAAAGAAAACAATTAACTATAACTGAACAAAAACAAATTCATGAATTGTTATATTCTCAGCAAAATGTTTCTAATAATAGATTGCAGAAAATCAAAAACACTTTCAATAATTCTGGAATAGAATTATATTCCAAGTATTTAAAGGAAAATGAAGGAGGTTTGTATTTGTTTTCGAAATATAATTTACAATTTTCTTTTAGTTTATTATTAAGAAAGAAAAATAATAATTGAATATTTCTTTTGTAGCTGATGGGCAAGGATCATCGACTTCACATCATCAAGGGCAAGGAGCATCGACTTCACATCATCAAGGGCAAGGAGCATCGACTTCTCGTGATCAAGGGCAAGAAGCATCTGCTTCTCATCACCAAGGGGAAGAAGCATCGACTTCTCATCACAAAGGGGAAGAAGCATCGACTTTTCATCACCAAGGGGAAGAAGCATCGACTTCTCATCATCAAGGGCAAGAAGCATCATCACTATCTTCACTTCCAGAGACGTCAACTTATTATAGAGAAGATGAAATTTTAAATCCTAGTGACAATCAAGAAGAAGCGTCAATTTCTGACAGGGTTTATGATGACCAGAATGTTACTTCTACAATTGGAGATGACGACTCTGGAAGTGAAGATAGTGATGATGCTTCCACTTCCAACAATATTCAAATTGTGGAAGTAAATAAAACGATAATTAATATAACCGAAAAGAAGAAGAAACGAACTATTAGAAATGAATTAGAATTGCTTCAGGAACATGCAACGAGATTTATATGGCATGACAGGTATTGCGACAGAGTTATCAGGGAAAGAGTAGAAAGAAGGAATAGAAGTTGAAGAAGAAGAGAGGAAGATGAAGATACTTCCTTGCTAAACCTTTGTTATTCATTTTGAATTTGTTTAAAACTATTTTCAAGATATTCTAATAGATATTAAATAAATGACTGCGAGATAGATTCGACAATGGGTATAGACCATTTCATTTTAAGAAATTACTAATGCGCATGCGTTTAAAATTTCAACTTTATCTAGAATATCTAAAAAGATAGTTCACATGTTGCTTTTTTTACTCTTATATTCTCAACAATTATTTTTTGTCTCTTTTTATGAAAAAAATAATTCCGTAAAGAAAAAAAAATTGAAAAAATTATGTTAATATAATTTTTTTATTCGTGTTTTAGAGTAAAAGTTATTTTCAAAAAATTGACAAATTGTATAAACTTTTATACAATTTTATTAACTTTTGTACAACTGTATAAAAAATGTTATGTAATTGTATCAAATTTTATAGAATTATATAAAACAAAAAAATATCTCTTTCTTTGTCTTTGTCTAGTATGTTTGCTTATTTCATTGACCATATTATTAGCAGTATATAATAGACAGTTGTAAGGAACACTTCTCTCAACAACGTAAAAGCTAAAATATCATTTAGATTATTCTATTATTAAAAAACTTGGTGTGATTTTCTTTATTTTGAGAATTGATATAAATATTGTGAAAGAATGTGATTTATATATTTGTTTTATCGTATAAAATAAATAAATTTTATTATTGTAACACATCAAATTTAGTGTAATTGCAAAAGAAAATGGTAAGTTTTTAGTAAGTTGTTTCTTAATCATTTTTAATAAATAAGTTTTTAATTTAAAGAAAGTAAATGGTGATACATAAAAATTTATTAATTTTAATAATTATTGTTTTATTAATAATAAAATATATATTATATAAATGGTTTGTAAGATTTTATAAAATTATATAGGTTATACATTTAGAAAAGACAAATTATAATTAATATTAATTTATAGAAACATAATTTTAATTTTATTTAAAAAAATAAAAATATATTAATAAAAATTAAAAAGATAAATTTAAAAACTTTTATATTCAATTTTGGAATTATGTAAATATTCATTATAGTACCTATATGATAATATAATATTTTATGAAAATGTATCAAATTTTAGGAAATTGTATAAATTGTTTATGAAATTCTATTAATTTTTATGCAATTGTAATCAATTTGATTCAATTGCATAAAATATTTGATACAATTGTATCAGTTTTTTATATAATTTTCTCTTTTGTGTTTTAACCACCTCCCCTAGTTAAAAAAACTGTTACCAATGAAAAAGAAAAATTATCAATGAAAATATTGATAATATGTAATTCGACAAAAATGAAAGTTTCATGTGATTTTATTAGAAAATATATTTTCACTTTACGTTTGATAACTTTTTTAATATTGTTTTTTTTTCTCTTAAATCAAATAGAATTCTTTCAAAAAGAATAAATGCAAGATGAAAAAATAATTTTATCAATGAAAAAGAAAAATTGTCTATGAAAATATAAAAAATATATACTTTGGTAAAAATGCAAGTTTCCTGTGATTTTATTAGAAAATATATTTTCACTTTACGTTTGATAACTTTTTTAATATTATTTTTTTTCTCTTAAATTAAAGAGAATTCTTTTAAACAAAATAAATGCAAAATGAAAAAATAATTTGATCAATGAAAAAGAAAAATTGTCTATTAAAATATCGATAATATATACTCTGGCAAAAATGCAAATTTCATGTGATTTTATTAGAAAATATATTTTCACTTTACGCTTGATAACTTTTTTAATATTGTTTTTTTTCCTTTAAATTAAAGAGAATTCTTTTAAACAAAATAAATGCAAAATGAAGAAATAATTTTATTAATGAAAAAGAAAAATTGTTTAGTGGCCGTTCATATACCACGTGGACAGCTTAGGGAGGGAGGGGGGGTTCGCGAAATGTCCACGATTGTCCACGGTGGGGCGAGGGGGGGTTTCGTCAAATGTCCACGTGGACAATTATGTGTGATTCGCAAAATGTCTCCATTAAAAATGTTTTTTTATTTTTTATATTTCCTTTATTCAACGTTTCAATTGCGCACCACTGACATTATTTTTTTAAAACTTTAATTCCCTCCTTCAAGTTTTGTATTCTATATTCGATATATCTCGACTTCTTTCAATTCCATTTTTTAATTTTTATTTAGACTCTTTAAATTTTAATATCACTCCTTAATTTCAATTTTTTCTTCAATTTCAACTATTTTTTTTTATTTTAAATCCAGTTGTTCAATTAGCAACTATTTCCAACAATTATTCCTATAATTCCTATAATTCTTAATTATTTTCTTTAATTTTAAGTTATTTCCTATACAATTTTTTTAAATTTTTATTTATTCTCTTAACGTTTTATAATTATTCTTTAATTTTTTCAATTTTTTTCTTTCAAGTGTGAATTAATCTAGTCATTTTTTAAAATTGTCAATTAGTTTCCTCATTTATCAATTGTTTTCTTTAATGTTTAATTATTTTTGTCATTTAGTACTTTTTTTAAAACTATCAATTATTTTCTTAAAAATTCGATATATTTCTTAAATTTTCAATTTTTTTTTAAATTTTTAATAATTTTTTTGAATTTTCAATTTTTTTAAAATTTTTAATTCATTCTTCAATATCCAATAATAATAAATAGATTCCACAACGATGCAAAATGACGATTGTTTTGCTAACATTGACAATATTTCAGAGTGGTTAGTGCCCCCGTGGATTGCCGAAGATAATCCTGAAATATCTAATAACGAATATTAGATTTGTGACAAAAAATTATTTTTATTTTTTATAATTGAAAATGTTCCTTCCAAAGTATTCTACCAAAGATGGCAATTTACCTATTACTTGTAGAACTTCTTAAACTTTTTATTATTTACTAGTAGAACTTATAAAGTATTTTCGTATTAATAAAAAGCTGTGATTAAATTTTTTAAGAACAATTGAAGATCTATTTATTTACCTAATTTCACGTAAAAGAGAATCCTATTTCAAAGAATTTGTCATAAAAAGTTGTGAAGTTTACTCGAATATTCATATTTCCTTTGAATAGTTCTTTGATTTTAACATCCAAAAACTATTTTTCACTAAAATTGTCCACGTGGACATTTAGGGGGGGGGAGGGGGTTAGACAAATGTCCACGATTGTCCACGGTGGGGGACAAAAAGAATTCTTTTAAACAAAATAAATGCAAAATGAAAAAATAATTTTATCAATGAAAAAGAAAAATTGTCTATGAAAATATCGAAAATATGTAATCCGGGTAAAATGCAAGTTTCATTTGATTTTATTAGAAAATATATTTTCACATTTCATATATATATTTTTTTGGGGGGGTACTTAAGCCTTCTAAAATAATAAATTTCATATGTTTTTGTGCTCAAAACTTATTTTCTAGACATTTGAGAAAAATTCGCACAGAAAAAAGTTTAAAATATATTTTTTTTAATTTCGCCGCCACGGACGTCTTGAAATTCAGGTACATGCGAAAATACTAGACAAAGGTAAAGAAAGAGATATTTTCTTGTTTTATACAATGGCATAAAACTCAATACAATTGAATAAAATTTTTTATCAAATTTTACAGAATTTAATACAATTCTATAAAATTTCATACAATTTCATAATTTTCATCAAATTGCAATTTTTAAGGGCTCATTTTGTATTAATCAATCAGGCTGCAATTTTACAAAAAAAAAAATTTTTTATATTGGAACCAAACTGGGGGGTAGCGTAAACAAAACTCGAAAGTCGACTTTTTAACGGACACCCTAATATAACACACTTTTATTAATTTGAATAATAATTTAGATTAATTGGAAGTGTAGAATAGTCGAATTTATTAAATATTCAAATGACGTTATTTTACTTCATTGGAAAAAATTAAAATGAAATACAGTTTAATTTATTCTGGAACTTTAATAACCATCTTTGAAATTCCGAAACTTTCATCAAGTTTGCTGCAAGTTTGGAAACTTCCGGAAAGGTTGCAGCAAAGTTTCAATGAAGTAATATTTAGAATCCCTAAATACTTATTTATTTTAATAAAATTTCTATTCCCACTGCGGGGTTGGTGGGAGGGTCTTCTGATATTAGGTGCCTGATTAAAAATGTACCTTATAAATTAATTAGTTTGTTCATATTCCAATTACATCGTCAATTTTTTAATTACAATTTAGAGATACGTAATTTCTACACCTCTTTTCAATTATTTTTGTAATTTTTAAAGTACTTTTGTCAACTCTAAAGTATTATTGCCAAGTTTGAAGTATTTTTGCGATTCTGAATTTAATTTTTTCAAATATCAATTATTCTCTTCAGTCTTTAAAGTTTTGTCATGAATATTTAAATTTATTACACAAGTTTTTATTTAATTCTGTCATTTTTCAATTATTTTACAAACATTTAAATTATTTTTTTCTATCTTTAAATTATTGCTAGGAATATTTAAATTTTCAACACCAGTTTTTATTCCCGTGTGGAAAAGCCAAGTGGGCCCCAACTGGCGCCCACTTACAAACTGGGAAATACTGGGAACTTTTCCACACGGGTTCTACTTTTGTTAATTTTCAATATTTTTCTTCAAATTTTAGTTACTTTTGTCATTATTCAAGTATTTTTGTCATTTTACGATTATTTTCTTCAGAATTCTATTATTTTTGAAATTTTAGAATTGTTTTCTAAAAACTTCAATTATTATTTTATTCAAATTATTGAATGCAACCTATTAGTATGTAATATAGTAATTATTATTGTTATATCAAATTGTAATTTTATTGTTACTTGATATAAATACAGTATTTTTTATTGCCATGAATGTTTAAATTTATTATATTAGTTTTCAATTATTTTCTACAAATTTTAATAATTTTTTTCATTATTTTTATTATTGTGGGGAGTTTATTAAATTTGTACATTTTTTTTCAATTAATTTCAACAAATTTCAATTATTTTCTTCAAACGGATCCAGACGAGAGTTTTGGATGGGGCAATATATGAGATGGAAAGAGACAACAATATAGTGCTAGCTCTTTCTCTCTCATAGGATAATCGAAGGCTTTAAGGGGGGAGGCGATCGCCTCCATCGCCCCCCGATGGATCCACCCCTGCAATTGTTTGGTCAATTTTTCAAGTACTGTCTTAGAATTTTTAATTTTATGCACCAGTTATCAATTATTTTTTTCAAATTACAATTATTTTTGTTATTGTTCAATTATCTTCTTGTAATTTCAAGTATTTCTGAAACTTTTCATTTATGTTTTTTATATTTCAATTGTGTTCTTCAATCTTCAAATTATTGTCAGAAATATTCAAATTTTCTACTCAAGTTCAATTGACTTTCGTTATTTTTCAGTTATTTTCTTTAAATTTTAATTACTTTTGTCATTAATCAAGTATTTTTGTCATTTTCAAATTATTTTTGTCATATTTTTGTTATTTTTGCCAATTTAGAATTATTTTTTACAAATTGCAATTATTTTATTCAATTTTTTTTATTGTCATGAAGTTTTAAATGTCTTACACCTGTTTTCAATTATTTTCAACATTATTTTTATTACATTGTCACGAATTTATTAATCTTTTTAAACTTTTTTCTATTATTTTCTTCAATTTTTAATTGTTTTTTTTTTCATATTTGAATTTTGTGCCTTTTTTGAATTATTCTCTTCAAATTTTAATTATTGTCTTGAAACTTCAATTAATTTCTTCAACTTTTAATAATTTTCCTTAAACTTATAATATTTTTTTTAACTTTACAATTATTGTCTATAATTTTTTAGTTTTTACACCAGTTTTGAATTATTTATTTCAATATTTCAATTGTTTTGTCAAGTTTTCAAGTATTTTCTTCAAATTTTTAATTTTTTTAAAGTTATCTATTATTTTTCCCATTTCTCAATTATTACAAATTAATTTTTTGTTTGTAAGTATAGAATCCACATATCTGAAATGTTTTAATTTTTTTAAATAATAATGTTACCCACAGTTTTAAGATTATAATTGAATATAATAATAATAATTTTATAAAATTAGCATTACAATTGTTTCTGTTTTAGAAGTCATCATTTATTTAATATTGGAAAACAACAATTATCTGAAGAAAATTCAGTACCGGCCAATAGTATGTGGCTACCTGTTTTGAGTGATTCAGATTAATCAATTTTTCTTAGATCTAATTCTAAAATAAAATTTTTTCTCTGTAATTGGTAAATTACAACGCAATTTTCAATTTTTAATAACTTTTAAAATAATAAAGATCTCTTTATGATCTTGGTGTTATTTTAAAGATAATTTTCTATAAAAATTAAAAAATACATCACTATTGTTACACAGTTTTTTTCTTAGATTTTTCCTGAGTCTAAAGTGAGTACAAAGAAATGCAACAAATTTATTTAAATAATTTAATTATTGTGAAAAATATTTTTCAAAATTATAATGAAAAAGATTTATAAAAGATTTTTGCAAAAACTTTAATAAAATTTATTATTAATTCATTATAATTTTAAAACATATTTTTCTCGCTAATTTATACATTTTTTGCATTTTTTTATACTCACTTTAGTCTCATGAAAAATCTAAGAAAAAAATTGTGCAACAATAGTGATGTATGTTGTAATTTCTATAGAAACTTTTCTTTAAAATAACACCAAGAACATAAAGAGATCTTTATTATTTTAAAAGTTATTAAAAATTGAAAAATACGCTGTAATTTACACTTTTTTTACAATAAATTTCTTTTAAAGTTAATTAATCAATTAATTAATTAAAGTTAATTTATTTAGAATGTAGTTACTTTTAAACCAATTACAGAGAAAATATTTTATTTTATAGAATTTAGATCAAATTTAGATAAAAAAAAATTGATTAATCTGAATAACTGAAAACAGATGGCCACATACTACTGGCCGGTAATGTAGAAAGCAGTGAAAAACTTTCGTTTTCAAAATTATTAAATGGTTACGAAATTCTCATGATTTAATCAAATGTAATTTTAATTTTTTTAATAAACATTAATATTCATGTTATTTGAAAAACTTGTGTTCTTTGAAAAAATAAAAAATAATTTTTAAAAAAAAAACTATTTGTTATTTAATTTAAGCGTTATCAAATTTCTTCAATATTTGTTATTTTATTAATTTATAACTATTTGAGCCTAAATATGTTTATGTAATTAATAATTAAAAATAAATATTATTAACTAATTAATTCACTATTAACAATTACCTAACTGAAATTACAAAAATATTTGTATAGATTATTTTTTTTTGTCTTAATTTTGACCTTTTTTTAAGTTTTCAACTTTTAAATTTCTTTCATCTTGATTTTTGTATCACGTCATTCTAAAAATCTTTTTAAAATTATTATTATAATAAATAACTTTTAAGAATTATTATAATTTAAATAATCTGGCTTTGTAAAAAATAACATATCATTTGAATTTTTAATAAATTTGACTGTTCGGCAGTTTGTTGAAATGCTAACCTGGCTAACCTGTGAGTAAATTTACGGCCAGAATGTAAATTTACGGACTGTTGGTAACATAACCTTTACTCTCACGCATAAAAAAAATATTTTTTTAATTTTTTCTTTACATAATATTAAAACTAACTAAGAACCTTAAATAATATGTAATTAATTTCATTAATAAATATATTAATTTTCTTTTATTTTTTATTGATTTTTTTTAACCAAAAAAAATTAAAGAAACCAACAACATTCTTTTAAAAACTTTCCTGAATTATAAATTTTAAAAAATAGAAAATCGATTTAAGGGTAGGGTTCGGGCACATTTTCGGTTACATTAGAAAATTATTCTAAATGATCATCAAAATTATATTTATATAAATTTGTTCGTGAAACAACAATTCAAAAAAACATCACATAAAAAAATTTTAACCAAGAAGTAAACAAAAAGACTCTTGTGTGTAAAAAAACATTCAGGCAGTAAAGTAACCAATTACAAACCGTACAAAATTAAAATTACATCCCGATTGTAATTTAACATTGGTCTTTTTTACACTGTATACCTCATCTGCATATTTTATCTGTAAACTGAAACAATTTTAAATTTTTCTGATAAAGAAACAGGGACTACCCAGTGGGCACACATGTCCAAAAGACGTCTTAAGGACGTCTTTTGGTTTTTTTTGCCCACTGGATAACTTCACTTTGAATTTTAAAACGCAGACAGAAAAAATGGATAAATATAAAAATTACCAACCAACTTCACTTCAAGTTTTAAAGCGTGGACAGAAAAAATGAATAAATACGAATAGTAACTATAACTTCAGGAATTTACGGAGATTATTATTATGTAATAATTATCTACCACTGGACCAAATTCGATTAAAATGGTAATGCTAATTCTTTTTGCGATAGAACCTCCTTAAAAAAAATAGTGAAAATTCCCATTAATTTGAGTTAATAAATTACCAAAATATATTTTCTTGACACACAAGTTTTTTCCTCTGGCGGACGAATTTTATTTACGGAGTGTCTAAATCGCCCGTTTACGGGCGAAATAAGAGCGATGAATTAGTTCTCCCGCTAGAGATTTATAGAGAGGGGGAAAACGGGCAAAATAAGAGAAATGAATTATTTCGCCCGTTAAAGAAAAAAGAATTACTAAATATGTGTTTCAAGACTTGTAAACACTGAATATTAGTACATTTCACAAAAAATCCAGACACATTACCTCCATTTCTGAAGTTTAACCAGAGTTTAACAGAAACAAAAATGTATCACGATAATAATTTCCTAAATGAGCGGGAATTTTTGAAAAATGTAATAAACTACTTTGAATATTACATTCGTTAATTTGTATGTACATTTTCTATAAAATTTACGTAATTTACATTATGAAAATGTATATCTTTTTAAAGAAGATAATTTAAACATTATGAAGATAAAGGCTTGATCTGTCAAGAAAAGTTGCCTCCTAGAGAAATACAATTTAATTATTACTAGCAAAACAAACTTTGCATTGTTGTTGGTCATTTAAAACTATAAATTCTTAAAAATTCAAATAATGAAAATGACGAAATTGAAGAATATATCTGAAAAATGACGAAAATAGAAAACAAAATTAAAAGAATGGCTACTTAATTAAACAATTGAAGAAAAATAGTTTAGAAAATTAACCAGTAAATATTAAATTTAAACAAAATAGTTGAAAAATTGTAGGAATAACTGTTTGAAATAATTGCAAAATAAACAACTGGATTGAAAATCGAAAAAAATAATTGAAATTGAAGAAAATAAAAAATATTTGAGAAAATAAATTGAAAATTAAAACATTACATTGAAATTTGAAAAAATAACTTATAATTGAAAAAACAAAAACTACAAAACAACGAACATAATTTACAATTGAAAACAAAATTAAAAAAATGGCTACATTAATACAAAACTGAACAAATTAATTTAAAAAAATCAAGTAATAATTACAAAATTTTAAGATAATAATTGAAAATTGCGGAAAATAATAAATAACTGAAGAAAATATTTAAACATTCAATAGAATAATAGGCAATTAAAAAACAAAATTAAAATAACTAAACAAGAAATACTAAATTTAATGAAAATAATTGCAAATTGAAAAATTAAGAAAATTATTATTAATTAAATAATAATGATCTCCGTATAAACTCCTGAAGTTAGTTAGTATGTATTTATATTTATTCATCTTTTTCTGTCCACGTTTTAAAGGTTGAAGTGAAGTTAGTTAGTATTAATATTTATTCATATTTTTCTGTCCACGTTTTAAAAACTGAAGTGAAGTTAGTGCCTGTTATTTTATTTTGTTGTGCTGGTTTTTAATTGTCATTTGGGTAAAAAAAAAGTTCCGAAAAATGCTTTAAAAATTTATTATGGTTTTTGAAGAAGTTTAAAATATATACACATGCAATTAATTTTCTAAATTTTCAGTTATTATCTCAAATTTAGATTATTGTCATCAATTTTCTATTATATCAAGATTTTTTAATTATTTTCTTTTTCTTAAAAATAAATTTTGCAATTTTTCTTGATTTTCATCAATTTATAATTATATTCATTATTTTGTCATTACTTATAAAAATTTCAATTATTTATCCGATATTGCAATTATTTTCATTAATTTTCGTTATTTCGTTATTACTCTCAACTTTTATTGAATGTTTTCAATTTTTTATATTTAAATTATTTTCATCATAATTTAATTTTCTTTCTCAATCTTAAATTATTATCAGCATATTTTAATTATTTTTTTTAATTTTGAATTAATTTTATCATGTTTCAATTATTTTTCTCGATTGTTAATTATTATTCTCATTTTCTAAAATTATTTTCTAAGACTTTTAAGTATTTTTCTGAAAATTCAAATATTTTCTTCAATTTCTAATTATTTTCATTTGTTATTAGAATTTCAAATTTTGTTTATTAATTATCGTAAACAATTATTTTTAGCTTTCTTCCAAACTTTTCTTCAATTTTTAGTTTTTCTCATTTTCTAAAATTATTTTCTAAGATTTTTAAGAATTTTAAAATATTTTTATTTGTTTTCATAATTTCAAAATTTGTTTATTAATTATCGTAAAATTCAATTACTTTTAGCTTATTTCTTCAATTCTTTTCTGCAATTTTTAGTTTTAATTGATTTCTAAGATCTGCATTTTTTTTCAAATTTCAATTATTTTTTCTTTATTTAAAAAAAATTCTGTAGTTTTTTCAATTATCACACTTAAATGTCATTTATTTTTTACAACTTATCATTGTTTGTATCATGTTTTAATTATTTTCGTCAAGTTTTAAAATTTAAAAACATTTTTCAATTATTTTCCAAATTTATTTCCTTCAATTTTCAATTCTTTACATTTGTTTCATAATTTCAAAAATTGTTAACTATTTATCTGACTTTTCAATTAATTAATTATTTATATTGTTTTTTTATATTATTTTCTTCAATTTTCAATTATTTTCGTTTTTTTTCTCGTTCTTTTTCATAATTGCCAAAAAGTTTTTACTTATTTCTCTTTAATTAAAACTTGTTCTGTACAATTTTAAATTATTTGTATCTTTTTTTATTTATTTTCTCTGATTTTTAATTATTTTCTTTTATTTCAATGAACTTCTGAAAGTTTTAAGTATTTTCCCCAAATTTTGTTTAACTCTCCTTTATTTAAAATATTTTATGTAATTTGTTTAATTATTTTCTCCAATTTTAATTAGTTTTTTTAATTTTAATTTATTTATCTCAATTTTTAACCATGTATTTTCAATTTTCAATTATTTTCTCTAATTTTTCATTATTCAATTTTTTTTAAATTTACTTTTAAGATTCTTATTTCTTAAGTATTTTTCTCAAATTTAAATTATTTTCTTTATGTTTAAAATATTTTTCTGATTGTTCAAATTACTTTCCTCAATTTTTAATTGATTTCACTTTTTTTCAATTAATTTTGCAAAATTTGCAATTATTTTGTTTAATTTCAATTATTTTTTGCAATTCTTTTTAATTCTAAAATATTATAAATTTTGTCCTAAATAAATATTTATTTTATTTATATTAATTGATTTTTAAATATTATATTTAAAATATTATTATTAGTATTTCTTGTTTAGATATTTTAATTTTGTTATTTAATTACCAATTATTCTAGTGAATGTTTAAATATTTTCTTTAGTTATTTATTATTTTCCGCAATTTTCAATTATTATCTTAAAATTTTGTAATTATTACTTGATTTTTTAAATTAATTTGTTCGGTTTTGTATGAATGTAGCCATTTTTTTAATTTTGTTTTCAATTGTAAATTATGTTCGTTGTTTTGTAGTTTTTGTTTTTTCAATTATAAGTTATTTTTTCAAATTTCAATGTAATGTTTTAATTTTCAATTTATTTTCTCAAATATTTTTTATTTTCTTCAATTTCAATTATTTTTTTCGATTTTCAATCCAGTTGTTTATTTTGCAATTATTTCAAACAGTTATTCCTACAATTTTTCAACTATTTTGTTTAAATTTAATATTTACTGGTTAATTTTCTAAACTATTTTTCTTCAATTGTTTAATTAAGTAGCCATTCTTTTAATTTTGTTTTCTATTTTCGTCATTTTTCAGATATATTCTTCAATTTCGTCATTTTCATTATTTGAATTTTTAAGAATTTATAGTTTTAAATGACCAACAACAATGCAAAGTTTGTTTTGCTAGTAATAATTAAATTGTATTTCTCTAGGAGGCAACTTTTAAATTATCTTCTTTAAAAAGATATACATTTTCATAATGTAAATTACGTAAATTTTATAGAAAATGTACATACAAATTAACGAATGTAATATTCAAAGTAGTTTATTACATTTTTCAAAAATTCCCGCTCATTTAGGAAATTATTATCGTGATACATTTTTGTTTCTGTTAAACTCTGGTTAAACTTCAGAAATGGAGGTAATGTGTCTGGATTTTTTGTGAAATGTACTAATATTCAGTGTTTACAAGTCTTGAAACACATATTTACTAATTCTTTTTTCTTTAACGGGCGAAATAATTCATTTCTCTTATTTCGCCCGTTTTCCCCCTCTCTATAAATCTCTAGCGGGCGAACTAATTCTCGCTCTTATTTCGCCCGTAAACGGGCGATATAGAATCGTTGTTTTATTTAACTATTTCCCTTATTTCGCCCGTTTTGGGAACGCATGTATTTTGGTCTGGCGTGAGAAATAATTCATTTTCATTATTTTGCCCGCGCAGACAATTTGGTCACTTCGAAAATTAAAATTCGCCGAAAAAAAATCTATTTAATGAAATTTTGTAAAATGAAAAAAATTAATGTTATTTTATAATTTATTCATGCATTCCAGGAAAGATAAAATTTCTTCATTAAATATTTTTAATTTTCGATTTACTCTGTAGTAAATTTTTTAAATGGCTTTTGAAAGCTTGGCATTTTCTTTATAATTTAAATTTCTAATTATGACAACTTTCCTAAAATAATAAATTGTATATACAATTATATTTTGGTATTTTAAAATAAAATTCTTACCTTATATTCATAAGCATACAACTTTTGTAGAACTGTTATATAAATATATTTTAAAAATTGTACAAAATCAATAAACTGTACGTAAAATTCGAAAATATTTTGCCTGTCACGCACTTTCAATTTTATTTCACTTTCACTCACTCACTTTAAATTATATTATGGAAATTTTATTTTCCGTTAACTGATTAATTGGGGAATAATTACAAGGACACTGGATGTACATCTGGAGACCACTAGGGGCTGAAATGGACTGAATGGGACTGACGCAGTGACGTGCAGAGGCTTGCATGAACTTGCAACGAGCCCACCCTTTCCCCCTCCATACTACTACCTCACCTGGCGCTATGGGCCTTATTGAACCCGTGATTTTAGATTCAATTTTTAAAAACAATTTTTTCTTCACATCTTTTTAGACTGTCTATTTCTCACTAAAAATGGAATTTGTCACTTTTTTCTCATGTAAATTAATTAATTATCAAAGAGGTTCTCTCCATTGATACAACCTCAAACTAGAAAGTAATTTTTCACGCAAAATAAAAATATTATTAAAACTAATTTTCCAAAATTTTAATATAACCCGTTGTACATTTTTCAGAAAAAAATTGAATGACCTAAAATTTGATGTCACATAATAATTATTTATTTAACATTTTGTGTTTTTTTATAAATCTAGTCAAATCTGTAACTTCCATCCAATTTTGACAAATAATAGCTCATTTTGCTCTTTGAAACATTTTTAACAATTTTATTTCTTGGATTTTATTAAGGGAGTAGTCTGGTGTGACGGGATCGAAAAAACGATTTTTTTTACATATTTCAAAAGTAAAATATATTAAGAATATACTGGGAAATTTCAAACTAAAATTCAAAGTATAAAGAATTTACAACCCTTTTTAATTTAAGAAACTGAGTAAATAATTAGTTTTTAAGTGAAAAAAGTGATTAAAAACAGTGAGTGAATAAGCAATAATTAGTTTGATATTACTGACATTAAATTGGGGGCCGCCAGCAGGAAAAGCGATTCAAATTTGAAAAAAACAATTTGAAAATCTCAAAAATAATTAAAATATGCAGAAAATAATTGAATAATGACAAAAATAATTCGGAAAAAAAGTTGTAAGTCACAAAACTAATTGAAAAATTGATTAAAAATCAAAAAATAAACACAAACAGTGAAACGAAATAATTGGAATTTGAAGTAAATAATTGAAAAGTTTTAAAAATAATTGAAGTTACAAGAAAATAATTGAAGAATAACAAAAATAATTACAATGTAAAACAAAAGTTTGAGACTGGTGTACAAAATTTAAATTTTGCGCACAATAATTGAGATATTGACGAAATAATTAAAATGTAAAGAAACTAATTTAATAAAGACATAAACAATTAAAAACTAACGTAAAAATTACACTTTTTAGACAACAGTTGAAAAAAAAAAAATAATAGAATTTTCAAGAAAATAATTCAGAACTTGAAAAAAATAATTTAAAAGTATCAAAAAAATATTTATGTGTAGAAAACAGTTGAAAAATAAGTAAAATTTAGAAAAAAAAATTAATAGAAAATGAGAAATATATTCAAAAATGGAGTAAAAAATAAAAACATTAATATTGTAAAATTGTATAAAATAATTGAAAAATTAACGATATAATTAAAATATGATGAAACTAATTGAATAATGACATAAATAATTGAAAACTGGTCTTCAAAAGTTAATAAATTCATGACAATAATAAAAAGATAAAAGAAAATGACATTTAAAGAAAATAATTTCAAAATGTCAAAAATATTTGAACATTGACAAAAATAATTGTATTTTGAAAAAACAATTGATAATTGGTTTAAGAAATTAAAAATTTGAAGACAATACTTGAAAACTTGACTAAACAATTTGAATATTAAGAAAAAAATTAAATAATGACATAAATAATTGAAAACTGGTGTAAAAATTAAAAATTTATAGAGAATAATTGAAAAGTTAATAAAAATATTAGAAGTTTGAAAAAAATATTTGAAATTTGAAGAGAATAATTCAAAAATGGCAAAAAAATTTGAATATGAAGAAAGTAATTAAAGTTTGAAGAAAATAATTGAAAAAGGCGTAAAATATTAATAAATTCCTGACAATAATAAAAATAATGATGAAAATAATTAAAAACAGGTGTAAGAAATTTAAAAATTAATGACAATAAAAAATAAATTAAATAAAATAATTAAAATTTGTAAAAAAATAATTTTAAAATGGCAATAATAAAAGTATGAAGAAAATAATTGGAAAATGACAAAAATAATTTATAATAATGACAAAAGTATTTGAAAGTTAAAGAAAATAATTGGAAAATAACAAAATTAAATTGAAACTTGTGTTGAAAATTTAGATGTTCCTGACAATAATTTGAAGATTGAAGAATATAACTGAAATTTAAAAAAAATAATTGAAATTACAAGAATATAATTGAACAATAACAAAAATAATTGTAATTTGAAAAAATAATTGATACCTGGTGCATAAAATTAAAATTTTTAAGACAAAACTTAAAAAATTGATCAAACAATTAAAATTGCAAGAAACTAATTGAAAGCTGGTGTATAAATAAAAAATTTATAAAGAATAATTTAAGTTTGAAGAAAATACTCAATAGTTGTTGAAAATACTTGAAAAAAATGTACAAATTTAATAAACTCATGACAATAATAAAAATAATGAAGAAAATGATTGAAGTTTGTAGAAAATAATTGAAAACTAATATAATATATTTAAAAATTCATGGTAATTATAAAAAAATTGAATTTATTTATGTATTTATTTATTTACGGGTGAAAGCCCATTACAGTATAAAATTAAAAAATTTATTTCAAGTGACAATAAAATTAAAATTTCATACTACAAGAATAATTACTATAATAATTAATAAATTAATGGGTCGTATTCAATAATTTGAATAAAATAATAATTGAAATTTGAAGAAAATGATCTAAAATGGCAAAAATAATAGAAGTATGAAGAAAATAATTGTAAAATGACAAAAATACTTGAATAATGACAAAAGTAACTAAAATTTGAAGAAAATTATTGAAAATTAACAAAAGTAGAATAGAAACTTGTGTTGAAAATTTTAATATTCCTGGCAATAATTTAATAATAGAAAAAAATAATTGAAATGTTAAAAAAATAATTTTATTAAACGAGTTAAACTAAAAATTAATTTTTGCATATTTTTTAAACAAAGTATTGTTTAACAAAACGCAACAAATAAAATTGTAGAGAATGTTTCAAAGAGAAAAATAAGCTATTATTTGCAAAATTGGATGAAAATTGCAAATTTTCACTAGATTCAAAGAAAAAACAGGAAATATTAAATAATCATTTAACAACAAATGTTGACTCAATCCCATTTTGACTGAAAAACATGCAACTGGATAATTTAAAATTTTGTAAAATTAGTTTTAATAATAGTTTTACTTTGTGTGAAAAATCACTATTTAATGTCAAAATATATTTTTTAATTGTTTTTTTTTTTTTTAAAAAGACTAAACAATTTTTCATAACAATTTAGTTTTTTAAATTGAAACCGTTTATAAACAAATACAAAAATGTATTATTTTTTTTCAATATTTTTTAAAAGGTTAAGAAATTCTATTTTCAGTTTCGAATTATATGTATATATATATATATATATATATATTTTATAGTGAATTCAAATTAATAATTAGTCAAAATTTCAAACCTGTTAGAAGTATTACAATATTTCAATAATAAAATTGCTATACGTAGATTTTCTCATCTAATAATTTATTGAAATCAATAAAATTTAGGAAACCCTTCTGAATTAAAAGAGATTCTTTAATTTTTAATAATAATTTTATGACAATTTTAAAAGAAATTTTTAAAAAACTTTTTGCTAAAATAACAGTAAATGCATTGTAAGAATATATACTTGAAAGAGTCTATTATAACCTCAAAACTGATGAAAAATTTATTCAACTCACCTAAATAAAATATAAGTCCATTTTGATCTTATTTTAATTTCTATAAAAAATAAAAAACATGCTTTCGTGAGAAGAACACGTTTTGCGTAAATTAATTTGAATTTTCAGTTTCTACAGAAATCTCTTTGTAAGGACGAGGTCCGAGGTCCACGAGGTACAACGATATATAAAAGAAACATAAAAGGAATAACATTCATCAGATCCTTTACCTCTATCTCTATCACTCAACGACTTTTTCTGTATTATTCTTGTTTCTTCTTCTAGCGTATACGATGACGCATGATTTAGAAGAAGACAGAAAAATAACATGAAGATGAAAAGATATTGTATGTATGTGTATATGTATGTACAATTACAAGGTTCGTTTCCAAATTTGTGATTTCTTTTCATGGCTTTTATCGAGCGCCAAATTCAAATACAGAAAATGCAAACCCATTCTTTGAAATATTTAAGAAAAATAATAAATTTCAACATCAACCATAAGGATGTTCTCTCCATTTTCATAACCTCAAACTTGGAAGTCGTTTTTTCCCCCAAATAAAAATAAATTGAAATCAACTTTACCAAATTTTAAAAGATCCAGTTGTACATTTTTCAGAAAAAATCAGTTGAGCTAAAATTTGTGGTCAAATAATAAGTATTTTAAATTTTATGTTTTTTCTTTAAATCTATAGTTAAAGTTTGTAATTTTCATCAAATTTGGACAAATAATAGCTCATTTTTCTCGTTGAAACATTCTTTACAATTTTATTTGTTGGGTTCTATTAAAGAATGTTTTGTTTAAAAGTTAGTAAACAAATAAAATTTGTTTTTTACGTATTGTTTAAACAAAATAATATTTAACAAAATCTAACAAATAAAATTGTAGAAAATATTTCAACGAGAAAAATGTGCCATTATTTGTTAAAACATATGACATCACATTAAAAATTGATTGAACAAAATAATATTTTATAAGAAACTTTGATATTCAACAAAATGGTTACATAAAAATGTTCTCATTTTTAAACAATTTTATTTACCTAAAATCAAAGTCATCCAGATTTATATTATATACATACAAAATATTTTATTTATATTAGCAATATACCTTCACATTATTCTACCGATCAGAATAATTGAACTAAATATTTACTTAAAAAATATGAAATTAAAAATTTTATTTCTCGTATTTACTAAAATTTAATAAAATCCTGAGAAACAGAAAACGGTAACATTATTTTCGTCTAGATATATTTTTTAAAAAACAGTTACATTAAAGTACCATTAAATTTAAAATTACTTCTACAATAATTGAAAAATAATTTAATGAAATGTATTATGACATTTTCTTGGAAAACCCAAATAATATTAAGTTTTGAATAAATCTCTTGAATGAAAATTTTAGCTAAAATATTATGTAAACAAAATTAACATGTAAAACATTTTGATTGGCAAATTTCTAAATAAATTACATTAATACTTTACATAAAAAATTTGTTCTTACATTCTTTGCAATCGGGTGTTGTCAGAAAAAAGTATAAATACCCTA
Organism: Ganaspis brasiliensis; assembly: GCA_037103525.1. Classification (NCBI taxonomy): domain Eukaryota; kingdom Metazoa; phylum Arthropoda; class Insecta; order Hymenoptera; family Figitidae; genus Ganaspis; species Ganaspis brasiliensis. Next base: position 1,179,158 of record JAZKLR010000365.1, on the reverse strand, counting down.
AAAATGTGAAGCAATATACCAAGGTACCAGTTTTGAGTCCAACAATACAAAACTAACTGACCAATTCAGCAAGTGCCACTAACAATGTAACAATAAGCTTGAAAGGTTTAGAAAAGTTTTTTTTTCGCACGTTTTTTTATAATCAGAAGGCCTTGGTAAAAATAGCATTTCTGACTGTGGACAAAGGTATCGTACATATTCTTGGGTTCAACAAAACAAAATTCTCTACCTGGAGCAATAGACTTCAAAGATGCAGGAAAAGGAAAATTGTACGAAACAAAATTTTACAAATCTTGTAAATTTGTGTTTAACTCGAGATTTCTTTTGATAATAACATTTTATGTAGCTTTTAAAATTATGCACTATACTAAAAGACCCATGTAAGAATACAATCTTTAAAAAATTAAAAACTAGGCAAAAACCACACAATCTTTTTTAAATTACAATACTGATAATAAAGTTTTTTAAAAATGCAAAAAATCAACAAAAACCAGTTTTAAAAGTCTAAAAATAATAGACAGATATTTAATAAATAAGGATTATTATCAGTGTCTCCAAATCAATAAAATATTGAAATTTACTAGAAAAATGAAAAAAATGATTCATAAGAAAAGGAGGTAATTACAAGAAATACTTGAAGCCTTGTAAATAAATAAAAAAAATTTTTTAATCCTGTAAAATCTACCAGAAACTGAGAAAAATCTTAAAAATAAAAAATTTAAGGAATGTATTATTTAAAAAAATTAAGAAATGAAAATATGTAGGTACTTTGCAAAACAACTTTCAAAAACAAAAAAAAGAGGAAATATTAGAAACATATGAGGAAAAAATGTCAACAAATTAAAATAGAAATTAAGAAATAAAAAAACATTAGGTATTTTATGAAATGTTAAATGAATTTGAAAAATAAATCTTTAAAAAATTAGAGAAAAGCCAGGAACGAGGAACAAATGTGCGAAACTTAAATAAATCAAATACAGAAATAACAATTTTTAATTTTCCCACAACCCAAAAATATAAGAAAACTTAAAAAAATACCTCTAAAAAAATGGCAAAAATTAAAAAAAGAAAATGTAACTACAAAAATACAAAAGTGAAATTAAAATGATAAAAAAGGAAAATCTAGAAAAAAAACATTTACAAAATAAGAAAATTTAAAGAAAAAAGAAATAATTTAACAAAACCTTCAACAATCAATATCAAAAAATTTACTACAAAATCGAAGGAAGATCAGAAATACTTACAAAAAACGAAAAAAAATCGATGATGAAATTGAAGAAAAAAGTAGAAAATAAACGAAAATGTTTACTCTAAAATGAGAAAGTATACATTAAATAAATTTTATCCTAATAATCCATTTTTAAGTATCTGTCGAGGTATTTGTTTATTGGAATTTGAATTAATTGGAATTTAGAAGTTCGAAGAAATTAAAATTTGACGAAATTTGATTTAATTAACATTTGGGGTTTATCTTTCACAATTTAGTAAAATTAATTTTAATAATATTTTTATTTTGTGGGAAAATACATTTTTTAGTTTGAGATTATGTCAATGGTGAGAACCTCCTGAAAGTAATAAAAGCAGAATAAAATAATAAGAATAATACCAAAAATAAATGAATGTTTATTATCAAAGAAATGAATAGAAAATCAGAGGTAACTTTATTTCATAAAATCCTATAAACCTTTATTGTAAACAAAACTGGGCAGCAAAGTTCAATATTGTCAGAGAGGACGTTGGCAAGCGTGTGTAACTGGAAGGCAAATTTGCATTTGAAAAACGTAGCAGTATAGTGGAATGCTTAAGTTTAGGTCCATGTTAGTAATAACGCCTATGTGATTGCATACCAAAAGTATTTGCCGAAGTGAAAAATTCCACAAGAATGAACGCATTTGACAGTTCCCTATGAATTTTACATTTTCTCTGCCTCAAAAAATGTAGAGAATAGTTCCTTGTTCAAAAGAATTAGACTAAAAACTTTTAACTTGAAATTTTGTTCTCTTATAATATAACTTTTTACTTTATAAAAATCTTTCAACTTGACAATCTCAGGCTTCACAGTGACAATGAAAAATATTTTAGGGGAAATTGGGTACTGAATATATAAAAAATTGGGAACTTTTAGGGTACTTTAAAAACTTCATAAGTAAAGAATGAATTATATGCAGTAGAAAAAGAAAATAAAAAAATATTGTAGGATAAAAAAAAAATAAAATATATAATTACAGAATTTTCAAATTAATAAAAAAAAAAAAGAATATAACTACAAATTGTGAAAGTAATTTAAAACTAATAAATAATAATTAAAAACTATAGAAGATAAATGCAGAAATTTAGAAATAATTGAAAATTTTAGTTAATAATTGAAATATAAATGATGAGAATAATATTAAAAATTGAGGAAAATAATTGAGAAATAATTTGAAAAATTGACAATTTAAGAAAGTAATTGAAAAATGAGAAAAACGATTTGGAAGAGTACGGATTAAAATTAAACTTTAAAAATTTGGAAAAGAACAATTAAAAAAGATTATAAAACTAATAAAAATTAAAAGAAAGAATTCAAATTTGAGATACATAAATAATTGATGATTAAATAAATAAATTTTAAAATAATTTAAAAAATTAAAAATTGTTTCTATAATTCCAAAAATATAGAAACAACTGAAAATTAAAGACAATAATTATTAAAAATTGAGAAAATGATTAAAAATTGAAAAAATTAATTTAAAAATGATGAGAATAATTGAAAAAAAAATCAAAATTGATGAAAACAATCGAGAATTGAGAAAAATATTAAAAATTCAGGAAGCTTATTGAAAAATGATGAAGCTAATTTAAAATCGAAGAAATCAATGAAAAAGTTATAAAATAAATTGTACATTGAAAAAAAAGAATTGAAAAAAAAGAACAGAAATTTAAGATTAATATATTAATCTTAAATTTCTTATTAATCTTAAATTTCTGTTCTTTTTTTTCTATTAAATAAAATTAAATCAAAATAATTTTAAAAATTAGAGAAAAATATTTCAAAATTTTAGAAATAATTGAAAATTGAAGACAGTAATTTAAAATAAGAAAATAATTAAAAATTGATGAAAACAATCAATATTTGAGAAGAATAATTGACAAAAATTACAGAAAATATATCAAAAAAGAAAATACTTGAAAATTGGCAAAAGTAATGATAAATTTTAAAAAATAATTTAAATTTGAAATAAAAAATTGAAAATTTAAGAAATTATTTACAAAATACCGAAAGTAATTGTAAATTTTAAAATTCTACAAAATTCACTGAAAATATTTTTTATCAATTGAGTTTTGAAATAAATGATTAACGGTTTAGTAAATCAGTTAAAAAATAATTTTAAAAATTATAATTAGGAGAAAAAATTGCAAAATTATAGAAGTAATTGAAAATTGAAGACAGTAATTTAAAATTAAGAAAATATTTGAAAATTGAAGAAAACAATCGAGTATTGAGAAGAATAAGTAATTGAAAAATGGCAAAAATAATGATAACTTTTTTAAAATACCTAATTAAGATATGAGATAAATAATAGAAAATTTAGGAAATTAATTACAAAATACCGAAAGTAATTGTAAATTTGAAAAATATAATTGAAAAAATCTAAAATTTGTTAACAATTTTTTTAATTAATTGAAATTTGAAATAAGTAACTAAAGGTTTACTAAATCAATTAAAAAATAATCTTAAAAATTATAGTTTGGAGAAAGAAATTGAAAAATTAGAGAAATCAATTTAAAAATGATGGGAATAATTGAAAAATAATACAAATAACTAAAAATTGAGATAAATAAATTAAAAATGTAGAAAGTGTATGAAAAAATGCTTTTCATAACTAAAAATTGGAGAAATTATTTTCAAAATTATAGAAATAATTGTAAATTGAAGAAAATAATAATTGGAATCTGAGATGAAGGAATGAAAATATAGAAAATCTATTGAAATATAATTTTATAAATTTAAAATTGGAGAAAATAATTTAAAAATGATAGAAATAATTGAAGATTGAAAAAATAATAAAAATTGTATATTGAAAATAATTGAATATCTCTAGATACCTTGACTTTAAATATATTTTCGTGAAAAATAGGGGATTTTAGGATATATTTTTCTAAATAAGAAACTTTTAGGGACCAGTCGCAAAATAGGGGACATTTAGGGGAAATAGGGGGCCGCCTGTGAAGCCTGTTCAATCTGAATTGATTTCAATAAATTATCAAAAAATATTAAAAAACTATTCACAACTATTTATGTAAAGAAAAGTAACAACAAATTGCGCAAAAAATGAAGTTAAAATTTCTGATAGGAAACATTGAACAACAATTTTAAATACGGAAAAGAAGATGAAAACCTGTGATTCCTGCAAAAATAACATGTGGGTTTTGGTATCAATAAAATCAAGAAAATATCAGGAATTTACATATATTTATAATCAGTAGGTGTTGAAAAAATCCATGATTGATAAAGATTATCAAACGATGTCAGCATTAGGCTATAACTGATGAATTGCAGTGAATGACAATTTAAATTACAATCTACACTTCGAACTTTCATAAAATACTTTACGCTACTTTAAATGTTTATAAATTATTAGAAATTGCCGATGGTTATATAAACTTCTAAGCACTTGATAACGTTTTAAACATTTACACGTGATAAAGCTACAATAATCATTATTACTATCCCATAACCGATAAGGCTCAAAATGACATATACAACACACTTTCTTTTGCAAGAATTCTCATCAATCTCGTATCAATAGGCGTTTTAAAAAAGATATATATGGTAACACATCTGAAAATATTCTCAAAATCGTTTTTTTTTTTTATTTATTCATTTTTTTTTTATGAAAAGAAACAAGAAACAAAAATATAACCACAAAAGGAATCAAGACTCTAGCAATTAAGCTGATGTGATTGCAGTCTAAGTCTTTTATTTCCTACTTAAAATAGGTAATAATATAATTATATAATGGCTACCTCCATTACTCTTTTGGTGGTGAATCTTCATAAAAGAACTTGGACGCATTAGGAAATCGAATTGAATTTGGAAAATCAGGCCCTTCTAACCTTCTCGGCTGTACATAATCCCTAATAGCTTCACCGAAAGCATCTCTGACACCGCGATCATTAGCTACAGCGACAGCGGCTCCTTCGACTTCTGCAACTCCTGCGCGATTTGCGCCTTCTCTGACCATCCTCTCAATTGAAGCAGATATCGTCGAATGATTCGAAGTTGAATTGACCAGAAGTTGTGGCTTCTCTTGTTGTATAATCTTTCGACGTTTACAAGGCAGACAACCCAAATAGGCATCGCTGAAAGTTGAAATACCTCCGACTGGCATGCTTGGTGCTAGACGACGCTGTCTGGCTCCGTCTAATGCAATTGTTGGCACCCAATCCTGAAAAAAGTTTTTAAGCATTAGCAATCATCATTTTTTCATTATTATTATTCTTTAAATTTTCTAATCAACTAAAAACCTGGCCAAGAAAACTTGATCCTGAAGTAAAAATGAAAATAAAGAAACGTAGGAGAAATAAAATTTCAAAAATAAAATTATTTTATATTCTTTGTTTACTATGAATGAAAAAAGTCTACAGAAGAAATGAAAAAAATACTTTAAAAATAAAGAAGGCAAATTTTTGAAACAATCCTACACTGAGAAAAATCTGTTGCTATTATTGCTTGAAATCATTTTTGCATTTTTTTCATAATTCTATTGATGCTATATTTCTAACAGCACGTATAGTTATTGCTCGGACTTGGCCTGAAAACTAGGCGGAGCGGCCTAATAATTAGGTGGATTCTTGCAATTTTTGTATAGTTAGTGTCTATGCTATATTCATATCATTTGCTCATGCGATAATCGCAACAGATTTTTCTCAGTGTAACAATAATTTTAGAAAAATTAAGAAAATTAAAAAATGTATGAAAAAGAAAGTATGTTTGAGAAAAATTAAGTTCTAAAATGTGTTACATAGAATGTTCATTTTACAACATTTCATTAAGTATGATTTTCTTGTCGACAAATTTTAATATTTCGAATTAAATTTACAAAAAAATCTAGGAATTGAAAAAAATTACAAGAAATTGAAAAAGTAGTTGTCAATTATTTTCATAGAATAATTATTACTAGAATTATTATAATTAGAAGAAACTAAACTAGGTGAAAATGGACATTGCGCTTCAAAGTAAGCAAAATAATTTGCTTTCTCATAGAGGAAGCAATAAATTAATAATATAAAAGTTAATTGGAGAAGTTATAAAAAAAAATAATTTTAAATGCAATGAAAATGAAAAAACATTAAATATTTTACGAATTTTTGATCGAATGTAAAAGTTATATAGGTCAATTGATTCGTTGGGAGATAAGGAATATGATTTTTGTATTCATTAACTTGTATTTTTAGCATGGAAAAAAATGTTGTCAAAAACGATTGCTTTCGATGAAAAAAAAGTGCTCAAAAAATGTTATTAGGTTATTTTCAAAAATCCCTGTATCCAAATTTAGATATTCATGAGCTTAATAAGTCAACCAAATTTTATTGGAACCCGTTTAAGCTTCTTTCCATTTACGCTTTTCAGATGAAAATAAGTCGATTTAGACTATTTTTGGAAAATCCAAAAACCTAACGATCACAAAGCTTCCTCTATAAGGAAGCAAAAATGAAAAAACAAGTAAAAAAATATCAAACAAAGTAAAAAACGAGCCGAGGATTATGTTCATTTTACGAAAATTTTAATTCCACTTTATCAAAAATATTTGCTTCTTGAGATATATAAAGTGCAATCGATTTGTTATGAAGCAAGGAATATGATTTTTTATTTTATATAATTAAGTTCAATTTATAGGTTAAAAAATGTTTTTTGAAAAAAATAAAGTTGTCGATAAATCCGGGCATTTGATCAGGAACTCGTGTAACAAAAACGGTAAAATGAAGAAAACTAAAATTTAATAAAAAATAAATAATTAATTTGAAACAATGTTTATCAAAAAGAAAAAAATCTTGTTGTCAAAAAAGGGTAATACAAAATAAAAAAAATTCTAGAAAAAGAAACCAATTAAATGAAGTGGGATTAAATACAAAAGACAAAAAGTGTAAAAGATATTACTAATAAATTAAAAAATAATAGTAAATCAAAAACTAGCTTTAAAATTAAAATAATTCATAAAAAATTTAAAAAATTACTAGAAATTTTAAAAATACTGTCAGTGATTGAAAAAAATCTCATAAAAAGAAAAAATTTTTTTTTAATAACTACAGTATTAAACAATAACAAATTGAACAAAAAATAAAAAAAATAAATAGAAGAAAAAATACTTAAACATTTAAAACATGAAATTCCTAGAAGGTAAAATGTTAATTAGAGTATAGAAGAATACAAAGAGACTCGGAAGGAATGAAACAATATTGAAAAGTGCAAGTGGTATTAGAAATTGAAGAAAAAGTAATTATAAAATAGAGAAAAACTACTGGAAAGTAAAAAAAAATATACAGAAATTTCAGAGATATTACTAGAAAATTAAAATTACAAAAAATAACTAGAAAGTGAAAAAAATAATTGTAAATTAATGAAGAAAATTAGCAAAAAAAAAGGCACTTGCAAGTGAATAAATAATAATCGGAACTGAAAACAAATAACTAAAAATTAATTTTAAAAATCTAGAAACTGAAAATAATTATTATAAAGTTTTAAAACATCACCAAAAAACTAACGAAAAATTACGAAACATTTAAAACAAAATAACAGGAAAATAAGAAAAAGATTTAAAGTAAGGGAAATATTAATAGAAAGTGACTAAAATTTATTAGACTTTAAAAGAAGAAACTTTAAAGTAAAGAAAAAATCTAAAAAGTTAATTAACAATTGATCAAATCTTCGTTTGATAAAGAAATGAGTGTTTTTAATAATTTTGATTTCGAAATCTGTGAAACTTAAAATTAACAAATAATATTAGAATCTTCATAGAAAAAAAACATTGTAATAAAAACAATTTTTTTTAATCATTTAAAATTTAGATCAATTCAATTTAGAATTGGTTAAAAATCTAATCAATAAAAATTTTTATCTCTAAAAATTAAAATTAATTAATGCTTAGATTTGTTTAGCACAAAACAAAAATTGTATTGATTGAGTTGTCCGTTTTTGCTTTTGAAATCGTATTGAAATAATCATCTACATTAATTAAAAATAATAGACTTATTTTATTTGAGGAGCAAGTTTTTAGAGGTTGATAAATCTATTTATTTTGTTTTCACGAGAAAATTAAAAATTATACAATTTTGTACATATTAAGGTTAATTATAGAGTATAGAGAATTATAAAAAATCATTTACATAAGGATGTTTATTGTACTTAAGAAGATTTGTTTTAATTAAAGTCTATAATAACTAGATAATTTAAATTAACGAATTTTTTAATTTTTGCTGTACATAGTAAAATTTTTTTAAAATTTTATCTTTTTTTTCAATGATTATTTTCAATGTTTTGCGAGATGTTTTGAAGAGTTTAACCTTTTTTTATTATTTGAAATTAAATTAAAACTTGGTATGTTCTTAAATATTAGTAATTTCGTTAGTAAAAATTAAAACTTATTTAACATGTATTTCAGTTTTTAAATCTTTTTTTTTTCGAAATCACAAAAAATGTCCCAGAGACATAAAAGTTTATGGTTCCTGAGATATGCCCTTATTAAAGTTTGAAAACTTGCTCCTCATTTGTTGATATTTTATTTTTTTCACCTAATAGCCTACCGAAAACAGGCGGGCCACAGCGCCTAGATTTTATCTTTATTCTGTGATTTCTTTTGGGCGGTACTGTCAAAACAAACCTTTAGAATTCGTATTGCTAAATTTTTGTTAAATCCCTGTAAATGTGTTTATCATTTCTCTGAATGGTTGAGAGAGAAGTATTTCTTTAAGATTACATTTCTAGAGATATTTATCGACATTATTCCGATGGAAATTTAAGTACATAATATATTGAAGTATTTATTTTGTTAAAATAAATGAAAAGATGAAATATTTTCTTGGAATAGATAACAACAGGGTGTCTATTAATTATAATAAACCAGAATTCAGGATTTTCCTTGTTTATTACTTGTTATTTAAACTCGACCTCCTTTTATTTTAGTTAGAATGAAAATCCCCATTAATATTAATGTTCAAAAATTTGTCAATTTTTTTCAGATACCTAGGTATTTGACAATTTTAAAATGTTTTTTTTTGTTGATAAAATCAGTGTTAACCTCTCAATTAGTTCTTGAATATTCTATAAATACATTTCGAGTATTACAATACATTTTCGAAAAATTCAGATTTTTAACCCCATATTTTGTTACAAATAAAAAAACATGGCTTTTTTAATCAATGATGATTGAGAATTTAATACTTTAATCATAATAATTATTAATATTGCCATTTTCTAAATTTTAATTTTTAATTAATACTTTCATTAAAAAATTAGAAATTAAAAGAGTAAAAAAGTAAATTTTTTACTGAAATGTAGATTTATAGAAAAGGTAAAGATTTTAAAAACTATACTTAATATTTCCTAATAATCTTGTTAATTTAATTAAAAACAATTAGTTACAAATTTAACTTTAAAAACCCTAAATATTAATAAAAATTTCATTTTGTGGTTATGGTACAATCATTGCAAAGTTAAAATTTACTTATTTTTAGTTCTTTAAAATTAAGACAAAAATATACAAATACGATGTACTAGTATCTTCTTTATATGAGTATTACAAAAAAAAACTTCTGGAAAATAATTTCAAATAATGCTTAAAATTACCCATAGAATTTTTGTTTGTATTTTTATTGTAAAGTCACAAATTTATAAAAAAAGTTACTGAATTTTAATTAATGTTAATCATTTCTAGTACATCCGTGCATTATTTTTAACAAATAGATAAAGGGATCAAAAACAGTCTTAGTGTCCAAAAGTTTGTGTTTTTAAAAAGTATGTGGATTCATACAAATTGCAGAAAACAGATTGAAAAATAAAAATAAATTTTCAAAAAATAAAAAGACAAAACAAAATACATTCTTCTTTTTTATATTTGTTGAAAATATTTTATTTCAAAGTTTTTCTTTATTTAATTATTTAACTTCTCTTCTAAAGCTTTAAAAAAAAAATTTTTTAAACACAATTATAAATGAAAATTGTTTCAGGAGCATTTTTTACCAGGGTTTTTTACAGTCCTTGGATCTTTTATGGAATTGAAATTGAAAATTCAACAAATTTATGAAAACAGAAGCAATTTATGAAAATTTAAATACCTAATAAAAATAACAAAAATTTTCTTTGAAAATCTAAAATTTTAATTAAATATATAACTTAATTCAAAATACAATTTAATCATTTCTGTTAAATGTTTTTCTTGAGACTGATGTTGGGGTTTTTTTATATTAAATTATTATTATTATTATTATTTTTGTGTATATTTTATACATATTATTTTCCAAAAAACGTTTATTTTTTCAATCGCTTGTAAAATTAACTTTCAAATAAATTCAAAACTATTATGAAATATTTAAAATTTTAAGAATTTATGATCCCTTAAAATTTTTGTAATGAAATAAGGAATGGAGTTTGAAATTAAAAAAAAAAATTAATTATTAGTTATTTTATGTTAATCATAATATTTTTTATTCCTGTAACCAAATTTAAATTAAACCAATTTTAAGTCATAAATATTAAATCCAATAATTATTTTAGCTTGGTTGACAAAAATTAAATATTGTTTCTCTTAAAATTTTGTTCATACCGACAGTTTTTCTTTCCTAAAATAAGATGTAAAAAGTTGCAATGTGTCGTTACTTTTACTATTTGGTAATATCCTTCACCTGCACTTCTTTTGTACGAAAAGAAAACAGATCTGTGTGATAAAGCATTTACTTTTCGTGAAAAAGATTCTGAGTCTAGACGGTCAGAATCTGATTTATGACTGTGCTAATATTGGGTAATAAACCTTGCAAGCTATTTACAATTTTTCTTGGAAAAAAAATTCTCTAAAGAAATGATTAAAAATATAAGAGAAAGAATAGTTGCTTTCTTCCAAACAATGTAGAACAATAAAATTATAGCAGGGTGTCTACAGCTATTCTGAAAAACATCTCTGATAATTTCAAGTTTTTTACAACTTTCAAAACTTTTTTTCAGAAGTTACTAAAAATGAGAAAAGTAAAAATAAAATAAGATAAAAAATATATATAAAATAATATATATATATATATATATATAAAATGATACCAAATAAATAAAAAAATTGTTTAAAATAAAAAAGAAAATTATTTTTAAAAATGAAAAAACATTGATAAACATAAAAGCAATTTAAAAAGAACAAAGAGTCTCAAAATACTAAGAAATTTTTTTTAAAATATCCAAATAGCTTATAAATTTGTTTTCAAATCATGAAACACTGGAAATTTTATGAAAATATAAAGAAATTGTTGACGTAAGAGAAAAATGTTTAAAAATTGGAGGAAGTTTATAAAAAATATGAGCGAATCTAAAATACATAAATAAAATTATTGAAAATTAAGTGAAATACGTCCCTTTTTAATCATCTAAAAAAGAGAAAAACGATAAAATTAAAAGAGAAAAATTATAGAATTGAAACAACATGAAAAAAAAATTTCAAAAAGAAATAAGAATATAAATAAATTAAAGTTCTGAGAAAGAGATGACATTTTTTAAAAATAGAAAAATTGTAATTGTAATACGTATAATTAAAAAGTGCATTAAAATTGAAAATAATATTATGCAAAAATTATGAAAGAATGAAAAACTTTTCAAACAACAGATTTTCCCCAAAAAAGTTTGACTTAATTAATTTATTAACAATTTATACACAAATTATGGAATTTTTTTTTTTTTAATTTTTAGTGGTAGTTTATTTTAAAGCCTTTAGATTCTATCAAACGTACACTGAAATCGGTAAACTCATTTAAGAAATAGAAGCTATTATTTAGAAAGTGTCAAAAATTTTCATTTTGCAATAACTTTTGTAAAAAACTGTTTTAAACATTTTTTGTTTGGTAAAAACATTTTCAGAATCTACTATAATAATTTTTTCAATATTTAGATAAATAAACTTTTTTTTCTGTGCGTGCTGATTTCACGAATTCTGACCCAGTACAAAAAACAAGGAAAAATTATTAAAAGATCTAAAAAAAAATTGAAAATTTTGTGAAAAAATCTGAAGGAATAGAACAAGTGCGAGCTTTTAATAGATCCTAATCGGAGAATATTTTAATTAAATAATGGAAAAAATCTAACATTAATTATAAAAAAATGAGAATATTAAAAAAATATTTAAGAACCTATGAATAAACTACAAAAGACAAATTTAAGAAAAACAATCTTCAAAATTAACAAAAAACTAACAACGAAATTTTTTAAAAAAATATTAAAAAACTATTAATTTAATGAAAGATTAAATGTAAAAAAAAATGGAAAAATGTAAAAAAAATTGGAGAAAATCGGCAAAATGATGAGCGAATTTGAAATAAAAAATGTAATTTAAGAAAAAATAATATTTTCCCCCTCCTCCTTCACCTAAGCAAAAAAAAAGAAAAATAAGGAATTGCTGGATTTAATCTGAGAAATAGGCATTTCCAAAAAATAAAAAAATTATGATAAAATTTATCAAAATGTCAAAGAATCATAAAAACTCAATATTAAAGTTTTAATAAAAACCAAGAAAGAAATACAAAATTTCAATTTTTAAAAATTAAAGAATAGAATTATTTATAAAAGTTGATTATTAATAAATTAAACAATTTTGAGTTGTTGAATTATTTTGCGGAATTCACAAATAATTTTTCAATAGTTTTAGTTTTCCAAAGCTACCTACTTCATATGAAATTATGATCAATCATCAAAGCTTCTTTCAAATTTAATCAATAAGTTTTTTATATAAAATCGTGCTTTGGAGTCGCTTATAACGAATTTTTTGTAAAAAAATGTTTGTTTAAATTTCCGATTCGAAATGCGGACTCATTATGATTATTGCATTTTCGAATTGTTGTTTAACAAAATTGAAACTAAATTTAACCGAGTCTTTGGGTCACTTTTTACAAATTTGGCTTCAAAAACAAATTTTTAAAACTAGCGATTCGTAAAGTTTTTGTTAATTGAAGTGAAACTCGCAATCAATTTAAAGAAACTTATTTTGAGTTTGGTTATTACAAAAAAATAATAAAATAAATTATCGAAATTTCCGATTCAAAATTTGTAAGTTTTTAATTAATCGAAGTGAAACTCATAATGTGTTTAAACAGAATTTTGTGGTAATTTATAACAAACATGGTGTCAAGAAATACATTTTTCAAATTTTTCACCTCAAGATGTCGAACAAGCCAAAAATTGGGGGGTACATTTTGGTCCTTTTTTTGAGCTTGTAGGAAAAAAATAAATTTCTTTGAGAAGCGACTTTCGTATACTAACATTCCAAGCGTTTGGAGGGTTTTTTCCGTTTTTTTGTAGCAATAAAGACACATAGTGAAATTTAACTTAACCAATATTGTAAAGCAAAAGCGTCCTTCGTCGACATAAATTTTTTTATTTAAGTAACAATACTGCGACAGTCATTGTAAAATTTCCCAATACTTCTAGAAATTCGTATTTTTCTTGTGTTCGTTTTCCTGTTTCTTTAACCCTGAATTTCCTGTTTTATTTGACTGAGCAGTATACCTGAAACTTGTAGGCCTCCTATTGTCAATAAACCAAAAAAAAGAGGAACATGAAAGTAAAGGCTCAGAACAGGTGCTTGTGTTCACCAACACCTTTATTTATTACAAATTTAAACACGGCTTTTTCCGTTAACAAAGATTGCAGTAAATATACATGTATAAAAAATATAAAATAAATTTAAAAATGATAAAATATTAACAATTAAATTTATATAAAGATAAATATTAAAACAGAATAATATGGCAATAATTTTTAAAAATTAAAAATGTATCTATACTTTGTTCAACGAGAGAAAGGTATATTTAGAAATTTTTTTTGAAAAATTATATTATTTTCAATTGAATAAAGAAATTTCTATTAGAAATGTCTTGCATTTTCTATTTTTTTGTTGAATATTTAAAAAATGTTTTCTTAGTTTCTATTTTGTTTGCTAATTTTTTGCTTATTTGTTGTCATCATTTGTAAGTTTGATCTATTCTTTTGTGCAATTTTTACTTACTTTTGTCTGGTGTTATGTTCACGAAACTAACACATAAAGTTAGCTATGTATATGCTATGAATATGTACATTAAGTACATATTCATCAACCAAGTGTAGAACGAAAATTAAATTCTTAATTCGGACGGAAAAAAGTAAAAGAAAATTTAAATTAAATTTTAACTTTAAATTATAATAAGCTTTAGGGTCAGATCATTTTATTTAGACCAAAGTCGTTGGGGTCTAATTTTTAAAAAAATCGATACTTTCAGAAATAATTCAAAATATGTGTTTAAAGAAGATGAGATTTTTTTACCGTTTTTATAGTTATTTGTAAAAAAATAAAATTATCAAAATAAGTTATTAAAAAACCGCCCGGGAAATTTACAGGCAAGTAGATTTAGCTTTGATTTAAATGTTTAAATATTCTCAAAATACCATACTTTTATCATTGTCTTTACTCAAGTTATTAATCTGTAAAGTCGGCGAAAATAACGAAAGCTAATTTTAAATTGAATAATTGTTATACAATTAAATATAAATTTTAAAAAGTGCTAACAAAATTTAAAAGTTTAAATTAATTAAATTTTAAATTTAAAACATGAAATTAGTTCATGTTGGGTAGGTTTAAAACTTATTTTAATAATATCACTTTCTTTACAAATAATAACTATTAAAAACGGTAAAATTTGGTTATTTGACAAGCCAACTGTAATATCTTATTTTATTTATTATTTCATAACTTAAAAGACTTTAATCATTTTGAAATGATGAATTTAAAAATTCTAAACAAATACGAATAATTTTTTGTTTACATTTTTGAGGATAATTCTATGTTTTTTCATACATTTTCTATTCGCTAAAAAATGATATTTTTCTGTATCTCATCAGCTTTTTTAAAAATTACACCTCAACAACTTTGGTTAAAAGAAAATGGCCTGACTCTTTAATTTAATGAGACGAATGATTAAGTTCTAAAATTAATTATTGAGAGTATTTATTTCATAGAGTTTCATTAGGAAGAATCTTCTTTTAGTCGAAATTTCACATTTTCTAATATGTTTTCAATCAAACACAAATTAATCCGAATTTTGACCTAACAGAATTTTTAGGTCATCGAATTCATATTTAACGGAAATCTTTTTAACCAACTTTTCATTTAAAAGAATTCCAATTTAAACGAATTTTTATTTTACAGAATTTTAGGTATATCGAATTTTTAAATACCAGAATATTCATTTGACAGAATCTTCATTTGTCTGAAATTGTATTAGTACGAATTGACAATGGTCAATTTCAAAATTCGCGCCAAAATATTTCTATCCAATACTTTTTCGGCCATTTGCAATTTCGGACAAATTAACATTCTGCATTTTAAGTTTTCTATCAAATGTCAATTCGTATACTAATACAATTTCGGACAAATGAACATACTGGTATTTAAAAATTCGATTACCCTAAAATTCTGTAAAATAAAAAATTTTCTAAATTATAATTCGTTTAAATTGGAATTCTTTTAAATGAAAAATTAAAAAAGAATTTCTGTAAAATGAAAATTCTGTTAAATATGAATCATAAAAATTGAATTGAATTGTATCATAAAAATGACATAAAAATTTTGCTTGGTCAAATTTAAGATTAATTTATGTTGGATTGAAAACATATTCATAAATGTGAAATTTTCACTAAAAGATGATTCGTCTAATGAAATAAACATTGTAAATAATTAATTTTAGAACTTAATCATACGTCTCAATTTAATTAGCTTTAAGTATGCCCAAAAAATTATTATTGTATTTTCTTAATATTTTTTTTATGTTTTTATTTGAACAAAATAAAATACTCACGGGAGGTAGAATTTCGTGTCCAGGAAAATTGGTATCGACTGGTTCCAGAGATTCAACGGTTTTTGACATATTAGCTACATCATCAAGACATGCTCCAACAGTTCTTGGATCAGGAGAAACTCTTGTGAGTAGAGGCGTAATTCTGTCATGTGGAAGTCGCGGTACTTGTACAGCAAGGACACGGAATTTGGGTCCAAGTTGCGAATACATCCATCGAACAAGAGAAATGTGCATGTCCTTTGCCAAAAAATGCTATAAAATGAAAGAAAAAAAAAACAACAAAACGTTAAAAATACGATAAAACACACATTTTTCAATATTGTAGAGAAATACTAAATACTTACAATTAAACTCTCTACTACAGATGCAAGTACTGACTGATCTCCTGCATATAAGTAACGTACAACATTGCAGAACTGCGTAATCATTTCCAAGAAAACTAACTTTCCTTTTTTGATAAATGTCGCATCATCGATTTCTGAAATGAAAAAATCAACAATTTATTACTTAAGGCATTTGTTAATTTAATAAATAATGTTCAAATTTATTAATATACTTGATAATTAAATTATCTTTTAAATATTGCATTAAATTGAACTAGCAGCATTAACTTTACATTGTTGTTGGTCATTTAAAACTACAAATTTTTGCAAATTCAAATAATAAAAATTACGAAATTGAAGAATTTATCTGAAAAACGATTAAAATAATTGACAGTTGAAAACAAAATTCAAAAAATGGCTACATAATTACACAATTGAAAAGAATAGTTTAAAAAATTAAACAGTAAATATATTAAATTTGAACAAAATAGTTGAAAAATTATAAGAATAACTGTTCGAAATAATTGCAAATTAAATAACTGGATTGAAAATCAAAAAAAAAAAAAAATTAAAATTTAAGAAAATAATAAAAAATTGAGTAAATAAATTAAAATTTGAAAAAATAATTGATAAATGAATAAAAAAAATTACGAAAAAACGAAAATAATTGACAATTGAAAACAAAATTCAACAAATGGCTATATTAATACACAACCGAGCAAAATAATTTAAAAAATCAAAGAATAATTATAAAATATTAAGATAATATTTGAAAATTGAATATATTGTAAGAAATAATTAAAAATAGCGAAAAATAATTAATAACTGAAGGAAATAATTGAAAAATGACGAGAATAATTGAAAAATTAAAGAAAATATGTGCAAAATGACGAAAATAATTGTCCACTGAGAAAAAAATTCGAAAAATGACTAGATTAATAAACAACTGAAAAAAATCATTGAAAAAATTAAACAAGAAATATTACATTTAAAGAAAATAATTGCAAATTGAAAAATTATGAAAATTATAGGAATATGTTATTGTTTGAAATAATTGCGCATTTAACAACTGGATTGAAAATCGTGAAAAATAATTAAAATAGGAAAAAAAAATTAAAAGTTGAAGCAATTAAAAATTGAAGAATGGAATTGAAATTTGAAGAATATATTTAAAAATTTTAAAAAGACGAGAATCAATTAATATAAAAGAAAACAAGTGAAATAGAAAAAAGGCGATAAGTTTTTAACATTAAAGAAAATAATTGAAAAATGGAATTTAAATTTGAAGAAAATAACTGAAAATTGAAGAGAATAGTTCTGGGATTGATATATCAATGTAAAAAATGATTGATAAAATTCGAGAATTATTTAATATTGAGGAATTAATTGAAAATCAATAAAAATAATTAAAAAAGGAAGAAATAAATTGGAAATTAAAGAATTAAATAGAAATTTCAAGAAAATTATCGATAATTACAATATGACGAAAATAATTAAGTATTATAAAACATAATTAACAATTGAAAAAAATAAAATAAAAAATGTTGAGAGTAATTGGCATTTGAACACAAAAAATTTTAATTAATTAATAATCATAAAATTGTAGAAAATAAATCAAAAATGAAGAATCGTATTAATTTTTCAAGAAAATAATTGATAATTGAGGATTATTGAATATTGAATAAAGTAATTGAAAAACGAAGAATGCAATTGAAAATTGTAGAAAGTAATTGAGAATTGAAGAAAATAATTAAAAATTAAGGAAATAAATTGAAGATTAAAGCATTAAATTGAAATTTTAAGAAAATAGTTGATTATTGAAAGAAAAATTACAAAATGTCTAAAATAATTCAGGGACTGACACGAAAAGCGAATTCTGTTTCTGTTTTGAATTGTTGTGACGAAACAAAAATGTACAATCAATATTGTTTTGTATTGAGCCTGAAACGAAAAGGCTCTGAATTACGTTTTCGTCTCATGCCCGAAACGAAAATCAACTCCGAATTTCGTTTCAGTCTCATGCCCGAAACGAAAAGACTCTGAATTTCGTTTTCGTCTCCTGCAAGAAAAGAATTGTGTTTAAAATTGTTTTTGTGAAATTTAGAGCCTTTTTTATGAGAAACGAAAACGGAATTCGGAGCGGATTTTCGTTTCGGGCATGAAACGAAAACAAAATTCGAAGCCTTTTCGTTTCGGGCATGAGACGAAAACGTAATTCAGAGCCTTTTCGTTTCAGGTTCAACACAAAACAAAATTAAATTGATATTTTGTTTCAGTTTTTCAAAACCGAAACGAAACAAAAATAAAATATATTTTGTTTCGGTTTTCGTGTCAGTCCCTGAAATAATTAAATATTAAAGGAAATAATTGAGAAATGATTGATTAAAATTTAGATAATTAAAGCCTAAACCAATAAAAATTTGAATGAATGAAGTTCAACGAACCTTCGTTACAAAATAGCTTGACAAGCTCTGTCAAATGTTGGCGCAGAACACTTTCAACGGAATTTTTGATATCAAAACCACCGGTAACCTTATTACTCGTGTTGCCTTCAAAGAAAAGAATGTCCTTTAAACCAAGTTCTAAATGGTTTAGAAGTAGTGTGACAAATTCATTCGTATGACCTGATGACTTTGTTTTTTCCTTTATGAATTCACGCACCGGTTTTCGAAGACTAGCAAATATATTGTATTGATAAAATCTCAAACCAACCACGTCTTCCATTCGCACGTTTCTTGCCTGTAATGTAAAAAAAATCATGTAATCTTACTTAAAAAAAAAATATATTAATTTTTAAAAAGTATATCTTACCATAAGCAATGTAAGATCAAAAATAAGGTTATTTTTGTCTTTCTCTGAACTATCAATCTCCATGAAATCTGCCAATGTAATACCCGACGTGACCGTTGCTCTGAAAATAATAAAATTTTTAACTTAATCGTAAAATAAATTTTGTTTATCTCTATATTTGGTTTTTATTTAGGCAATACAATTTTTGTTAATTCCCGAATTGCGTTGGGTTCCTGGATTTATTCTCTTAATAATTAATAGCTGTTTTATTTCAATGTTAAGTGATTTTTTAAAAAAATATTTAAAAGAGTAGTTTTAAACATTCATGGCAGTTTTATGTAGAATAAAATTGAAAATTTATTTGAGAAAGAGGTAACAAAAATCAAATTATGAATAAATGAGTAAATTCCAAAGATTTAAAATTATTATTATTATAATAAAATAGATTATTAATAAACAGATTATTTAAAATCTTATGAATTCAAAAGTAAGAAATTCGAAAAAGTTACTAAAGCATAGAAAAATACAAAAATAAAATATAAAAATGTAAAAAAATATGTAAACATTCTACAAAAGGAATGAAAAATTCTTTAAAATTAAAAAAGTTATGAAAATGATTTAAAAAAAGAAAAAATTGAAAAAAGAAACATGAAAACAATTTTGAAAGATTAATCAAATTTGAGAAAAATTGTCAGAAAATCTGCGAATGCAGAAAAAGTTAACGAAGAAGGTAAGGAAAATAGAAATAAAAGTCCAGAAATCTGAAGGGATGAAAAAAGAGCGTTTAATGAAAAATAGGAAGTCTTTAAAAATGTAAAAACTTATGAAAGATATGAGATAATCACAAAAAATAATGGTAAAATTACCACAACATTTTAGGAACATTATAAAAGAATTCTAAATTCTTTTTTTAAAAAATTATGCGATAATAAAAGAAGATTTTAAAAAATAAAGAATTGAAATTGCACAAGAACAAAAAAAAATGACAAAAATATTTGCAAAAAGTTAGAAAATTTTTTTAAAAATATAAATTTTTCAGAAAATAAGTAAGAAAATAAAAGAAAATACGTGGAAGTTTTACTAAAGAGAAAACTTTTTTAAAATTAAGGAAAGATAAATTATTTTAAGAAATAGATATATTTTTCGAAACAATTTATCAACTACGAGATTTGTACTATTTAAACATTATAAATTTCATTTTTCATATACGGTCAAAATTCCCTGATTTTGCCCTGACTAATTTTTCATTTTCCCTGACTACCAATTTTATAGATTTTTTAAACATTGCTTTGTTTATAAGGAATTTAAAATAATAAAATCATGAATTTTAATTGTGGTTCCTTTAAGAAAAATTTCCTGACTTTCAAAGATTTTTTTTAAAAATCCCTGACTTTTCCCTGATTCCACTCTGTTAAAACATTTAATGAAAAATAATAAAATAATATTTCAGAAATGGAGAAAATCTTCGAAAAATCTAACTGAAAGAAAATTACAAAAGATATTTAAAAATATATAATTTTTTTAAAATAAACTTAAATATAACAAGTGATGAAAATAAAATAAGAAAATGTAAAAAGATAAATACAATGAAAATACTCTTATGAAAGAATAAACAAATTTACGAAACAATAAAAAAAGAATGTAAGAACAAATTAAATAAATTTATAAAATGATCAGTAAATTTAAAAGAAATCAGATAATTTAAGAAAAAATGTACCCCCTTCTCCTCCAAACAAATATGGAGGGAAAATTATAAAACAATGTTTTAATCTACAAAACAAAGGTTAAATCAAAAAAGAAAAAAAATTAAAAACACTTATTGAGAAAAATAAGAAAGGTGTATGAGGAACAAGAAAATCTTTAAAGAAATATACCAAATACTGAATAAATTATTTGAAAAAGTAAGAAATTACACATTTTCAAAAAATTGAAAAATTTCGAGAAAGTGAAATATCTTAGAAATTGGAAATTGATTATTAAATTAGAAAATTGATTAAAATATCTAAGACTGAAAAAAATATGTTATTTAAATATGATAATTTGTGAAGAAAAACTTAATACAAAGAAATTAATTTCTGTCCATTTAAATTTGGATTAATTAAAATTTATTTATGTCCTCATTTTTTTCATATTTTTGTAGATATACCTATTATTTTTCTCTTTTGCGTGTAATCCCTTTTCTCTCTTGGTTTTTAAAATCTATATTTAGGAAAAAATCCCCGTTTTTACAAATTAATATCCCTTTTTCACTACTTGTTCTCATTTATAAATGTAAATTGTCATTCTATTAAAATTTTCTATTCTCATTTTCCCCATTTTTTCAACTATAAAAGTTGAAGTTTTATTTCAAATTATTTTATATTTTTAATTTTACATCTTTTTTTAAAAAAAATTGATTAATTCCTCAAACTAAACAGAAAATTTCACTTTTTTTACACAAATCTTGTTCAATTTTTAAAATTAGCAAATAAATTCCCGGTTTATTGTTATCAAATCAAAGCAAATACCAAATAAACCATAAAATACATTATTAATTTTGATCTAATTTGTAATTTACTTTTTAAATTGATATATCTACGCTCAACACTTACGGTATTTCGGTTGAATATCTAACATCGACTTTTCCATCGGAAACAATTCTCAGGAAATTTCTCAAGGTATAGGCAAATGCATCACCTGTAAAAAGTTATGCAAACTCTAAGTACAATAAAGAACACAAAACAACAGTTTTTGATTAAAAAAAAATTGCAAAATTTTATTACGATTTGGTGTAAAACGTTTGTTTGATAATCCACGGCGTAGTATGTCCAAGAATCGATCTCCATTAATGAATCTTGGTGAAGACGGTGAATTAGAATGAGAACTATTAGAACTAGTAGACGCAGTAGCTTGTGGTCCGGATTGATTTCTTGAGGCCATATTTTGTCTTGAAGAGCCTGCACCAGAGCTCGAGGGTCTTCGTAAATGATGTGAGTTACAGGGTAAAAATGGGTCAGAGACTGTTCCTAATCCAATTCCGTGAGAATGAAATACGTGAGGACGAGATGTACTTCTTGTTTGCGTCGACGTGGTTGGATGTGTGCCTACATTATTCCTGAAAAAGAAAGAATTTGAATGTTTCTGAAACTCTTGAGACACTTTTCAGATTAGAAATAAATTAAGTTTTGTTTAATAATAATTAATATGTCAATTCTGATATTTAAATTTTAAATCTAAAAAAAAAAAATTGAGAAAGACATTCAATAATACGTCATTTCTACTTGCAAAAAAATGTAAAATTTGTTTGAAAAAGAACAACCACGAAAAACCGACAAAAATTATTAAGATTTAAAAACAGAAATTTTTTGAAAAATTGTTTATTTATTTATTTATTTCACCAGTATACGGGCTATAATAATTGCCCTTTCGTACAGAGTACTATAAAGATTAACAATTAAAAATAATAATAATAACAATAGTAATAATAACGAAATTTGTGAACAAAAAATAATATCTCTTTGGCTGTCTTATAAATTATGTAACGCCACCCGTACATTAGCAACAAACGTAGTGATAGAACGTAGTGTTTAGACATAGTAAGATTTGAAATAAGTCAAAGTCTTAAGGAATTAGAGAAAATGATAAATGAAAAAAACCTTTAATCTAATTTAAAAACAAACTATGAATAAATGAGAATATAGAAAAAAAGCTGATAAAAATTAAGAGAATTGAAAAATGTAAAAAGATAACTAAGCAGTGTACAAAAGAAAATAGATTCTTAATTTATGAGGAAGCAAAATGATGAAATGGGAACATTTATTACAAGATCAAATTAAAATAAACAACAACAAAAAATAAGACAAGTCGTTAAAAAGTTAGAAAAAATAAGAAATTATGTAAAAATGTATTTAAAAAATTCCGAATAAATGTTTTGAAAAAATTTAAATGATTTTAAAAAAGGGAAAAAATTTCCAAGAAATAGGAAATTGAAGAGTTGTTAAATTCATAATGTTTGAAAAATTATAAATAAATTGTGAAAGGACGAGAAAATTGAAGAAAATTATAGGAAAATATAAAAAAAATTCATAATGTCTAAAGAAATAAGAATAGCTAAGAACATCCAATATTGTAAAACAATAAAGAAACGTTCTGTGAAATATGGAGAACATCTTTCGAAAATAAAACAAACTGTAAAAAGACAAAAATTTACAAAAAATATTAATAACGTATAATTTGGTAAAATAAAATAAAAAATGTCTCGAAAAATACAAAATAATTTTACATATATTTGGATTCTGGATTCTACTATAGAACATAAAATTGCGGATAAAAAATCATTTCTGTATTTTACAAATATTAATTTTTAACCGTGTAAACTATTATTAACAAATTTTAAAAAATCAACATACTGGCTTTGTTAGTTGATAAATAACAACAAAAATTTATTTTAAAAAATTGTAATTATATATGGAATAATAATTTTTTAATTGTTTATCTTTAGGTTATTTAATCACAATTTTACAATACAATTTCAATATAACGGTAAAAAACTTTTTTTTTCACTTATGCTAAATTTTTATTGTACATATATTCGGTATTTTTAATATTTAATGAAAATAGTTTTTTATTTTTTTTTTTATTAAAGAAATACAGAATTACGTAGCAGAATTTTTGAAATATATTATTTATGCATCAGTATCAAAAGTAATTTAATTTCGTTAATATTGCAGGTTATAACTCGACTGTGAAACATAAAATTTCAGCCAACGCTCATATTAAATTTGTGTACACTGGTTCTCGTCCGATCACCGAAGTTAAGCAATTTTAAGCGTGGTCAGTACTTAGATGGGTGACCGCTTGGGAATACCACGTGGTGTTGGCTTTCTCTTTTTTGTAATTTAGAAAAAAATATTTAATAAAATTTTCTTCAATTTAAATATATTTATTTTTTTATGTTTTATTATTTTAATAAATTATAAAAAAAGAGATTTTAACAAAAAAAAAAAAAAAAAACAGGAAACAAAAATTTGAAATATGAAGAAATAAGAAAATATTCAAAAGTTTAGGAAAATATGAAAAAAAAACAACTAAAAAGTAAATAAATTAAAGGAAAAATCCTTTTTTAATCTTGTAATAAATATTCAATTTTAACATTTTTTTAAATAGTCTTCTTATTTATTTTTTTAATTTAAGAAAAATGTTCGTAAATAGTTTAATTTTTTGAAAAGAGTTTCTACTTTTTTAATATAGGTATTTTAATGTCTCTGTTTCATTCTTCTGTTGCTTTTTTAAAATTGTTCTTTGTTTCTTTATTAAAATGTCCTTGACTTTTATTTAAAAGAATCTTTTCATTTTTTTAATAAACTATTTTCCTTTTTTTTTACGTTTTTTTTTTACAATTTATTATTTTCTCGTTGCTTTTACCTAATGTTCTTAATTTTGCGATCATGTGAATTTGAAAATATTTTTTTGAAATTCTCTCACTTATTCGACATAATATGTTTGATTTTGTTTGAATGTTTTATATACCTACTGATTTTATATATTTACAAAAAAAAATCATGATTCTTACCAGCCCTGGTTATATTACACTAGTTTTACAATATATATTTTAAAAATGGACAAAAATTACTTCATTCAAGGTCTAAAATTTTAAAAATACTCGAAAATTTTTAAGTGTTTTTTTTTTCAATTGTATACTAAACTCTAAGCAATTTCAGTAAGTAATCAGGGTAATCACCCTGATTACAGAATCAGATCAAATTCATTTTAATTACCTTGCTTGGGTACTTTGACCAGAGTTTTGTCCATTGCTGTCAATTGTGACTCCAATAGTGTGCTGATTAATTGGCATGGATGTAGTATTAGAAGACTGATTGGAATTCATACTAGACGGATCCTGCACAATATGACCAGCAACCGCATGCATTAAATTGCGGATAAAGTCTGTTGGAGGTGCTCCCCACGGAAACATTCCACTGGTTCCTCTTCCCATATGATTTGCTGAAAAAAGACATTAAGAAAACAATTAAATCGAAAAAAAGTTGAATTACTAGAACTCACCACCAGTCCCATTATTATTAGAAGCATTATTAGAAGCCGGATCGTCTGAAGAATTAAGATCCATGGAGCTGTCAGGACTAACTTCCATCAGAACCTCAACGTTACTTGGCAAATTGAAAACACTACCTGTAACGATTATTATTTTATTACTAAATATCCAAGGATAAGTTGATTTTGATAAACTGAATTCTAAACTGTTTTTCGAAATTAAATTTATTGGGATTGTTTTCCTGAATTAAAGTAATGGATGAAATAATTGATGAAAAATTAGGAACATACTAAGAAGATTTCCGAAAGGTGTTTGAGTTCGCTGTTGTTGTTCAGTGCGCGGTGGCTGATCAGAATTTTGTTGATGATCAAAACGTTGATGACTGCTGCTTGAAGAATTTTGCGGATTAGGTCGATCTTCTGCAGGAGTTTCCCTAAATTCTGCGCTTCGATCTGAGCTTCGATCTGCACTTTCTGGAGCGTCGCTTGATGCCTGTGTAGTGCCATTTTCCTCGGTGCTATTGCTGCGAGCATTACGCTCGTTAACACTAAAGTGAGCCTATAAGTAAAAACGTTATCAGATTAATTTTTCTTCCAAACAGGAACATTGCAAAATAACCATAAAAATAATATCAATACAAGAACAAAATAATTAGAGTAAATTGATTTCAAATCAGTCAAGATGCCAATGATCGAATTGTAAATTTAATTGTCGCTGGTATTAATCTTCAAGGGAATAAAGAAAACATGTATTTTTTAGTTTAAAAAAATGAATAAATAAGTTGATCTTAAATTATTATCAATTTGTGGAAAATCGACAAAAGATTAAGGCGGGAGAAACCATATTTATAGTTAACATTTATATTTTTATTCATGTTTAACATTTTTCCGAAAAAAATTGTTAACAAAAATTTGACACAAGATGTTAGTAAAAAATCAAATTTTAAAGAAATTAAAACCATCTACAAAAAATAGGTAACAAAATTTGAATTTTGTAATTTATTTATTTCTAGCTTAAGAAATGTTTCAAGATTTATTTTACACCTTGAAAGCCCGTACTTACTTCAACTTGAATTGGAATTCCTGCTTGTAAAATTGCCGATTGCTGAATAACTATCGGACGACAACTCAAATTTCTAGGAGGTGCTTGTCCCATGTCAACTATAATATCACTTAATGCGTGGTTTGCGTGTGCTATGTAATGCAGAATTCTACTGACTTCATCTACAATACGTTGATTTTCTGAAACACTTTCTGGTCCAGTCCCCTAAAAATAACAACAACAATAATAATAATAATAATCAAAATAACACTAGTTAACAATAAAATACATCATGATAATGATAACAATAAGACTAAAGGACAAAAAGTGAATAAAAGTAAGTAAATTAAGGAAACAAACTCTGGAAAAAAGTTTACTTTGGAGCTGACATAGGTTTTTAGCAAAATTAATTAATACAATCTTATTTAATTTTTATTGACTTATTAATAAGAGTATCTGGAGAATTAATATTTTTAATTTACCGGATCGTAAACTAGAAATTGTCCGGAATTGTTTTTTTTTAATGATTAATAATATAAAATTATTTAAATATTAATTAGTACAGCAAAATATTAAAAATAGTAGTCGTGAAAATTCGATAGTAATTTTTATTTTAAAAAAATAGTAATAATAACAACAATGATAAATTTATTTTGAAAAAGAATTACAAGAAAAAAAGAAAAAAGTTAATACAAAATACATAAGAATATCATAAAGCCAATGGAAAAATTTTAAAATTCTGGACGAAAAGTAATTTTAAAAAAATCAGAGTCTTAAGGGATGAGAAACAATAAGAGCATTTAATAAGAAATAATGGAAAAGGGAGGAAATCTTTAATCTTAATAAAAATCAAACAAATTATAAACAAATGAGAAAACATAAAAAAAAATGTAAAATCTTATGAAACCAAAAAAATAAACGAAATTAATTGTTAATTAAAAACACGTAAAATCTTAATCTTATTAAATTAAAAAAGTTAAGGGTATTATTTCAGAAAATAGAATATTTCAAAAAGCTACATAGGAATAAAAATATATAACTGGAAAATACATTTATCAAATTTAAAAATTTTACTTCTTCTTAAATAAGGAAACAAATAAAAAATCAAAAAGAAAAGTTATAATTTTACTAACAAGACAAGTCTTTAAGAAATTTTAAAAATTAGGAAAATTAGAAAAAGGAAGAAAAATTAATAAGTTAAAAAGTTTCAAGGAATAAGAAAATCTAAGAACATCCAATAAAAACTGGTAAAAAAATATTTAAGAAATGGAAGAAATCTTTTTAAAAACTCTAATAAACTATGAAAGAAAGTACAGAAATATAAACTTTCGTTAAAATTTACTAAGAAGTACTAAAGTTGAATTTTTTAAAATATTTTAAAAGAAAAACAAAAAAAGTCAAATAAAAGAAATGAAAAAATTGTTCAAAAATAAAAAAGTTTAGGAAAACAAAACGAAACAAAATGGTAAATAACGTTAAATAAATTCTTAACCCGGCGAGCGTAAGGTGAAACTTTGTAACACGGAGCGTAAGGTAGGGTATTTTTTACCCTGTAAAGATTTTCTATTTGTATACTAAAAAAAAGCTTGAAATCTTGGAAATTTTTTAACATATTTGTTTTATATTGCCTATAAATGTCATTCATTAATGTTATAATAAATCTTTCATTTGTTTAAACAATTATTATTGCGAGATTGTAACAATGCCAAAACTAATATAGAGAAAAGTGAATTTCTATAAATTTGTTTAAACAATTGAAAAATTAATCGTAACAATAGTAAAATACATTATTAACCTTTAGTAAACAATTACAATGTATAAACCTAATGATTTAAACTTTCTTTTACAATATACAAAGAGAAAAACTCTTGGTGTGTTTTATAGTCAGCGTATATGTGTGTTCACAATTGTTATAAATAAACAATAAGAAATATAAAAAAAAATTTTTTTTTAATCGTTATTGCTTTGTTACCGTAACACGTGCAGCTATTAAAAATTACAGAGAAATTCATCGTGCCAAATTCAAATTATTGAGGAATAAGTATTTCACAGGGTAAATTTTACCCTACCTTACGCTCGCCGGGTTAAAGCAATCCTACTACAATGACTTTAGAAAAATCTAGAAATTCAGAGAATTTTGTAAAAAGTAAGTAAATTTGCGAAAAAATAGATTAATTGTGAAGTAAAATTAAATAAATTTACAAAAAATGAGTAACTCGAAAAAGTATAAAAAAATGAAAAAATATTTAACTTTCCTCCCCCAAATAAAAATGAGAAAAATGTGTCAAAAATAGCGTTTTAATAAAAAATGGTTATATCAAAAAGGAAAAAATAAAGAGTTAAAATTATGTAAGAATTCAAAGAACGATTTTAAATAGCCGAAAATTTATAAAGACAAAACCGTATATTTCAGCAGAAAGAGGAAAATCAAGAAAATGTAAAAAAAATCGAAAGCAAAAGAAGAAAAAATCTTTCAGAAACGATAAACATGAAGTAATTATGAAAGAAAATACAAAATTCTGAATAATTTTTTACAAATAGTAAACAATTATATGAAAGAAATAAATGATTTCAAATGTTGAACTTTCTTAGAGATTTCTTATAGAATTGAGAAAATATCTTATGAATTTTCTTGTTTTTTTTAGTACCTATTAAAATTTGGATTAATCGAAAATCCAAAGTTTGAATAAATTAAAATTTGACTTAATAGACTTTTGGGATTTTCTCAAACTATAATGACTTGGGAAGATAATAAAATTTAATATTATTTATTTCCAACCCAAAAGTTTTAGATCGTATTCTAACTATTTCTAGTTGAATTGTAATTTGTAATTAAAACCAATTAATATAAATGTTCCTTAAATTTTGATAATTTGAAGTATTAAAAATTTAGATGATTCAAACTTTAAATGAATTAGATTCAAGTCGGTAAAAATTAAAATTAATAAATGATTTGGCCAAAAAAATAAGAATTAATTGGAATCAAATCATTTGAAATTTAAGTAAATTAATACCATATGGATAGGATTAAAATTTAAATCGATTGTGAATAAATTAAAAATTGAATCAATAGGAATTTGATAAAATTGAAATGTGGATTAAATAAAATTTGAATAGATTGAAATTTGCATAAATTTAAAAATTTAAATAGATTAAAATTCGGGTTAATTTAAGTTTTGCAAAATTGAAGCGACTGATTTAAATTTCGATTAATTTGAAATTTGAGTCGATTTGTTTTCTGTACCAAAAACAGGATAATATGCTGATGGATTAACTTTTATTCGGATTGTTCACGATACTGTATACTATTTCTCCTGAATTATCAAAAATAAATTACGATAATACCAAGAAGATATCAATGGTAAAAGAATAATTTTATTTGTTTGAACTTACAGTGGAAGAGAGTACAGGGTCTGTCGCCATAAGAACACGATAACGTTCCAAGTAAGGCCTAAGACGATCTTGAGTATTCATTAACATTTGCAATAAATCTGCCATTTGTGGTGGTCTTGGTAACCTAAAAATAATAAAATTATAAATATTTTTAATTGTTAATCAAATTGGTAGGATAAGTGCATCAACTTGAATGAAGAATTTAATTATTTTAATATTTACATTTATTTATAGAAAAGAGATTTAATTTCTCAGTGTTTGGCTTGATTTCTCGATTGAAAGGAATAATTTTTGTTGTCAAACATTTTCTGCATTTAGTAAGCATAATTATTATGGTATAAATTTTATTTCTTTTCGTGTTATTATTAATCAAAAGTAGGAAGTTCACGACTTTATTTCTTAACCTTAAATCTGACACTCTTTTTTAAAGAAGTTATAATATTCTAAATCTTTATAACATATCAGAACTTAGTAGAAATATAAACCGTTTTATTCGAAACGCAGAGGTTTTTTTTCAGATTTTAGATATTAAATTTATTATTAGAAATAAATTATATAAAAAATCCTACCTTTACTCTATTTTTATAATTAATTAAGCTAAAATAATAATCATTGATTTTGAAAATTTTAAAGTAACAAACAAAAGTATTATTTTTATCATTAAAAATTCATTTTCTTACAAAAAACACATTTTTTAAAAACTGTTTGAATTTTCATGTAGTCACCCAAGTTTAAGAATTAGAAAAAATTGATTAATTAATTAATTAAAACAATTTATTTTTGCATTGTTTGATTTAAAAAAAAAGTTAAAGTAAAATTTATGGTAGTTGTTTATCAAACAAAGATTACAATAAAAAGTTTAATTTAAATTTGTACTTTGAATATTCTGTACCAGGTATTTTTAAGTATTTCTACATTTTGACAGTATAGATAATTATTTTATTACATTTTTTAGCAAATAAATATTTTTTAGTGATTTTCAACTTACGTGGGAGTTGTCACTGGTCTTTCGGAATTATTAGACTCATCATTCAACAAATTTTCACGTGGCTGTTGTTGAGATGCTGTCCCTGGTTGTGAAGAATTGCTTGTAGAAACTTCAATTTCTTCCGGATCGTCTTCTATTGAAATAAATTTTTACCAATTTAGAAAAAAGGCTATTTTACTATTAACAAATGTTACCAATAACTTTAATAAATTAAGTATTTATTTTTTACCTGCTCTGCTTGGTATTTCGTGACACCCAACAATATTAAGCATATCTCTTGTCGCATATTTAAGTAGAGTTTCCCACCTTTTTAATTCATGACGTGTACGACTGACAGGCGGACTAAAATAATCAGAAACTCTTTAGATACAAAATATTATAGAATTTACTTACAAACAAATTTTTTTTATAAAAAAAAAGTTAAGAGTTGGTAAATTGATAAAACTTTAAAATTTTCAATTCGTTACTTACGGGGGTCTTACTGGCTCTGTATCAATTTCAAAAGCATCCTCTTGTGACATAAAAACTGGTCCCGCCGATCCTGACTGACCCGATCTAAGTATTAAAATAAATCAAAACTTTACAAAATTAAATTTCTTCAAACTTTTATTTTAGTTTTGTTTATTTTTAAGTTTTCAATTTTTAAGTTTATTAAATCAATAAAAGAGATCATTTTTAGAATTATTAAGTCCCTGGTGTAAAATTTTTCACTTTTTTTCTAAAAAGTTTTTAAAAATTACTCATTATAAAATATTTATTTAAAACAATTCTGTTTTTGAAACATCCAATTAACTTTTCTTTCTGTTTATTTTCTTATTTATTTTCATACTAATTAAAAAAAAACTTCAGTAAATTTTTTAATTTTTTTAAAAATATTCTTATTTTTATAAGTTTTTTAAAATTCTTCTCCTTTTAAAAAAAGGAAAATAAGTTTAAAAATAGTTTTTTAAATTCTTATGTGGTTTTAATACATTACCTATACATATTTTTTTCACAGAAAATTTTATTATGATTCTTCTACTTCTTAAAAATGTTTTCTTGTCTTTGAAATTGTTTAATTTTTATCCTGTGATTTCTAATTTTTCAAAGACTTCTTTTCTTTATTTATTTTATTATATGTAAATTTAATCCAACAACAAATTTTCGCATACTTCCAACATTTTTGTACTTCTAAGAAATTTTTTTCCTTTTATTCAAAACTGTTTAATTTGTTTCTTTTAATTTCTTATTAAGTTTTCAAAAAACGTATTCATTCCTTTTTCCCTTAGTTTTTAAAATAATTTCTTAACTTTTAAGATTTATTAAACCTTTTTCTCTTCAAGTAAAATTTAAAAGTTTTTCATTGATGTTCTTATTCATTTTCTTAATCAGAAGAAGAAAAAATTAACTGTAAACATTTGAATTTAAAAAAAAAAAATCTACTTTCTTATGTACCTATTTTTTGTAATTTATTTTTTATTCTTATAAAGTTTTTAAAACTTTCAATTTTTTTTTTCTTTTAATAATATCCATAACTTTTTTAATTTTAAAGAAATTTCTCATTCTTTAGGTAGACTTATCTTGTAACAAATTTATAATATTTTGTTTTAACATTTTATTTTTATTTTTAAGTAACATTTCCCTAATTTTTTTATTTTGCGTTCATAATATTTTTATTTAATGTTATGAAGATATTCCCCTAATTTTTAATTGGTTACTGCGCATTGAAATGTGAATCTTGAGGATTTTAAAAAAAAATTTAAATGATATCTTCTAAAAATATTAAAGATTAAAAATTGATTTATTATGTGAAAATAAATAGTTTTAAAATTAATGTGGTAAAAGAACAACATACCCAGATTGAGACGTATCCATATTAACATCAGAATTTTCAGCCGTTGAAGAATTCTGTCGTTCAGTGGTATTTTCAGAAGCTGCATTGCTTGGATTATCCAATCGATCCAAAATGCGATTTGCGTTTGTTAACATACGTGCCGCCATAACCATACGACTGTTTGATAAAGTGTTACTCAATTGAGGTAAAGGAAGACCTAGAAAAATGAATTTAACTACATTAATATAATTATTAATCTAGATTATTAAACAGTAAAAATCTATTTTCTTTTAATTATGCTAAAAAATACAATAAATCGCATATTCCTTCCCTCGACACAACCTCAAACTGAAAAGTGGTTTTTCATTTTACATGCAATTAAACTCGAAGAAATAAAATTACTTTTAATTAAAATCGATTTCACCAAATTTTAAATAATTCAATTGTACAATTTTAAAGAAAACATTATTTTCAGTTAGAATTTGTTATCAAATGATATTTTTTACTTTTTTTTTTATTATTTTTTATACATACTTCACTTCCAAAGTACTCCTTGATATTACCGGTTTTACCAATTAAAATGATTTCACACCTTAAACACCAGCCATGATTTTTAACTCGCTTTTGTCTATTCTTAACTTTTCACCAGCTTTGCTGCTTTTAATTTGCCTTTGCCATTCTTAACTTTTTAATTAGTCTTTGTTATCAAATAATAATTATTTAACATTATCTGTTTTTTTTTTAAATGTAGGGAATTATTGTGATTTTTATTGAATTTTTACAAACAATAGCTGATTTTATTCTGTAAAATCTTGTTTCCTGAAATTTATAAATAATATTTTGTTGAAAATTATAATAAATACAAATTTGATTTGTTTAATAATTTCTGTCTAAAAGATTTTATGAAAAAATTTAACATAATTGTAGAGAAATATTTAAAAATAATAATTTACAAAACTGAGCATTTGTTTGTAAAAATTGGATAAGAAGTACGATTGTAAATTTTAAGAAAAAACACAAAATATAAAAATTGGCATTTAACAACAAATCTTGATAAAAAATATTAATGTTATAATTGTTTAAAGAATGTCAAATCCGATAAATTATTTATCGGATTCTATTTTTAAATAGAAAAAAAGTGAGAATATTTAATGAACAATGAAAAAATAAAAACCTCCAAAAAATCTAAGAAATCATGAAAAAAACGATAAAATAACAAAAACTATTAAAAACATTATTATAAAGGCAAAAATAGGAAAGTTGAGAATCATCTACTTTAAAATGAGAAAAATAAAAAGAAAGATTAAAAAGATAATTAAAAAACCCACAAAAGGCGGAAATTTCAGAAATATGGTAATATAATGTCTTAAAATATTAGAAAGTTTTAGAAAAAATGCATAAATTGTTTTTGTTTTAAATCAAGACATAGGGCGATAATATACAAAAAAAAGTAAAAATTAAAAAATCAAGAATTAAAACTAAAAAAAAAAAAAATAGAGTTTTTGTTAAAAAAAATATAATATTTAGAGATATGTTTTATCAAATTAAAAAAAATAAATGAATAAGAAAATCTATGGAAAAACGTTTAAATTTTACTGATGAAAAAAAAGTAAAAAAGTAAAAGTAAAAAATTAATTATTTTTGCGAAAAGGAAAAACATGTTTAAAAAATAGAAAAATTATGATAAAATGGGAAATTTATTATGAGATAAAATTTACATAAAATAGAAAAAAGAAGAAGTGTCTTTAAAAGGTTATTAAAAATTAATAAAATTAAAAAAAAAATACAGAAAAATCTACCAAAAATTTATATTTTGAACAAATTAGAAATTATAAAATAAAGATAACGAAATTATTAAAAGTTCAATAAGTTATTAATAAAATTTTGAAAGAACGAATAAATTGAAGAAAAATTCAAGAAATTCAAGGTGAAGTAAAAAAGTTTTAAGGAATAGAAAAAACTAAGGACAAGAAATAAAAAATGATCAAGCAATATTTTGAAAACTATGAAGTAATTTTTTTTTAATTTAATAAGCTGAGAAAAAAATTTAAAAACAAAAAATATATTGTAAAATATTATTTAATATAATAAGAAAATGTAAAAAAAATAAATAAAGTCTTAAAAAAAAAATATTCCTTTAAAAATAAAAATTTATAGCAAAATAATAATTTCCAAGATAAAGAAAATTTAAAAATAAATTGGAAACAACTCTAAGAAAAGAGAATTTTGTTTAAAACATTAAATATATTTTTAAAACAACTCCAGCAATAATTTTTTTTAAGTCATGAAATCTATAAATTGACAAAAACGAGTGAATCTAAAACACTAAAACAAATCTTAAGTTCAAAGAAAAATTTGTATTTTTATTAACATTTTAAAAATCGATAATTTTGAAAATTCATGTTTTTTTAAATAATTCTGTTTCCATATTATTTTGAAAGTTTCAATATATTTTCATCAGCTCGTAGGTAGTTAAAAAACATATTGAATGAGCTATTTGTGAACCTTTTAGCGTAATCCTGTTTAGAGTTATCAAGGTTTCAAAAACAGAAAATTTTGAAAAAATTAAATTTTTTAGTCTTTTGTCATCTTATATATAATTTTTATAATAAATACTCTCTACCTATTTTTTAGACAATTCAAAAATTGTCATGTTTAACATTTTTTTGCTGATGTTTAAAGAATCAAAAATACTTTTAAATGTAATTTTAGGGCCTTTTTTGGTTGCACTGAGAAAAATGGATGTTTAGAATTAGATGTTTAGAAGAAGATAGTAACGATTAACCTCTAAATATTAAAGGTTAACATCTAAGATATTAAACCTTAACATCTAGATATTAAAGTTTAATATGTAGATGTTAACCCTAAACATCTAGATAGCTGTCCCTATATTGAGTGATAAATATGTTAAGCGTTAACATCCAGATGTTAAGGGTAAACATCCATTTTTCTCAGTGTGGGTCAAAATTTGTTGACAAAGAATAATTATTTAACATCTATGTTTTTTCTTTGAATCTAGTGGAAATACGAAATTTTTATCCAATCTTGACAAATAATAGCTAATTTTTCTCTTTAAAACATTATTTACAATTTTATTTGTTGGCTTTTGTTAAATACCATTTTGTTTAAAAATAGATCTAAATCAAATTTTATTTATTCAATTACTTTTAAATAAAGTATTTTTAAAAATTCAACCAATAAAATTGTAGAAAATGTTTCAACAAGTAAGATGAGCTATTATTTGTCAAAATAGGATATTTTAACTAGATTTAATAAAAAAAAAAACACCAGTTGTTAAATTATTAATATATGACAACAAATTTTAGCTCAACCAAATTCTTTATGAAAAATGTACACTTATATCTTTCAAAATTTGGTGAACTTAATTATAATAACATTTGTATTTAATGTGAAAAGAAAAGCCATTATTTAGATTAAGGTTATGTCAATGAAGAGAACCTCCTTAAGCTAAAAATGTGATATGTTTACACTATAAACGCTTCTGATAAATTACACGTTTTTTTAACAATTATTTGCTTATTTGCATCCAAAAACACTGCAAAGTTTTCTAAAAATTAACTTTTTATCGAATTTTGACGAAATTTGTTGAAAAATCGAGAAATAAGGAAAAATATCAAGAGAAACTCTTTTTTATATTTTTTGAGGAGGACCAACTTTTATTTAGGAAATTTCTTGATATCAAGTGTATTTTTTGAGAAAATTGATTTTTTTTTTTTTTTAATAAAAAATAATATCTTCTAGTATAATCGGGTACATTTAAATTCTTATGGAAAATAATCTTCACTATAACGACAATTGCAAAAAAAAAAAAAATTTCAACCTAAAAACGGTCGAGTTTTTGAGTATGTAATTACAATTCAAATTTTTTTAGAAAAACGGCAGCTATTTTCTTAGAACATTGTTAAAAATTTTCAATAGATTTTTGAAGAGGACTAACAACTCTTCGAAGTTGTAAAAAAATAATAAGATATGCCAATTACTTAAAAGTTACTACACTTATAAGGTTGTTCTTCTTAAATTTTAAATAAACGAGAGTACCGACTTCAAAAATTAAAATCTTTACTTTATAACTCCATGAAAATTTTTTTTTCAGCTATAAATAAAAAAATACGTGTAGGTAATCTAAAAGTCTTTAAACGAATTTTAATTTATAAGAATTTTTATTTTACAAAATTTTAGGTTAATCGAATTTTTAAATACCAGAATATTCATTTGACAGAATCTTCATTTGTCCGAAATTGTATTGGTACGAATCGACATTTGATAAAAAACTTAAAATGCTGATGTTCATTTGTCCGAAATTGCAAATGACCGAAAAAGTATCCGACAGAAATATTTTGGCGCAAATTTTGAAATTGACTAATCAGAATATATGAAAAACATTGCAATTGGTCAATTTCAAAATTTGCGCCAAAATAATTCTGTCGGGTACTTTTTCGGTCATTTGCAATTTCGGACAAATGAACATTCTGTTAAATTAATATTCTGGTATTTAAAAATTCGATTAACCTAAAATTCTGTAATATAAAGATTCTTCTAAATTAAAAAAATGGAATTCTTTTAAATGGAAAATTGGTTAAAAAGATTTCTGTAAAATGAAAATTCTGTTAAATATTAATTCGATGACCTAAGAATTCTGTTAGATCAAAACTCGGATTAATTTATGTTAGATTGAAAACATTCGAAAATGTGAATTTCCGACTAAAAGAAGATTCTTCCTAATGAAATTCTATGAAATAAATATACTAAATAATTAATTTTTGAACTTAATCATACGTCCCATTGAAATGAATTTGATCTACAGAATAAAAGGTTGAAATTTTCAGGATTCATCTACGTATTCTCGGAATTTCTTAAAAATCCCCTGATCTTTTTTAAATTCCGTTTTTTCATGATTATTAAATTCGCAGCATTTTCCTGGATTCCCCGAATTTCCCGGATCGATAGACAGCCTGCTATAATGCGTTCAAATTCAATTG
Source organism: Ganaspis brasiliensis (assembly GCA_037103525.1). Classification (NCBI taxonomy): domain Eukaryota; kingdom Metazoa; phylum Arthropoda; class Insecta; order Hymenoptera; family Figitidae; genus Ganaspis; species Ganaspis brasiliensis. Next base: position 1,141,723 of record JAZKLR010000365.1, on the reverse strand, counting down.
AAAAATAAGGTAAAAATATACTGACCATGTCCTTCAACAACTTCTGTTGGCAAAGTCATAGCTCCTAAGTACATGGCATTGCCATGAACTTGAGCATTGGGTCCAGAATGAGCATTTTGTGGATCTCTGATAATACGATAATGAGTTCTGTGGATGTGACTTGTGTTCTGGCCAGTATTTTGGTTCTGTCCACCTTCATTTTCTCTCTGTCCGGGCTGTGGAGGTGCTCGTTGAACCAAATGAATAACTTTTCCATTAACATCTGAAAACAAACCCAGTTTAATCAATTTATCATTTTAAAAAATGTAATATAATTGGAATAATATTAAAAAAAAAAAAAAAGAAGGAAACAAACCATAGTCGTTGAGTTTCTTCTCATCTTGTAGAACTCTTCCGCAGTAGATCAACCTTTGGGAATCTGCTGGCACTGCTACCGACTCAGCAATGTGCTCTTTAAATCCACGAACTGTTATCTGTTTTCAAAAAGCAAATTCCTTATTAAATGATAATGAATGTAAAAAATTGTTGAGTAGGATTCAATACCAATACTTGAAAATTTTATTTATAGAAGTAAAAATGAATATTAAATGTTTATATAATTAAATTAGAAGTTTGATGTTATTTATTTTATAATTTTCAGACAGATTTCAAAATATCAAGTGAAAGTTTTTTTTTATTAATTAAGGATTACGTTAATTAACAGTTTATATTTTTTCTTTAATTAGCAACAACAATCGAAATTTTTTAAACAAAGGCTTACTTTGCTTTTTTGAAAATTCTCTTGTGTAATAACGTTTTTTCCAAAGAACTTCTGAACCAAATTTTTTCCACAAAATTCAATAAATACAATAGAGAATGTTAGAAAGAGCCAAATAAACTTTTGAGGTTATTCTGGGATTTTTATTTTACTTTTTTAAATGTTTTTTTAAAACAGATTATTAAATAGAATCTAAATAAAAATTTGAGTATGCAAACAATCATCTAGAAATGTTATATTTCTAATTTAAATTAAAAGAACTTCGATTTATTATTATAGATACAAAGAATGTTATATATATTTTTAATTTGTAAAATACAGATGAATTAAATTCTTATAAACAAAATAATTTGTTTGAAATACGGTATCAGTAATATTTTAAAAGAAATTTGAGTTTAAAAGGAATTAAATAAAAAAGTTATTTATGAATATCTTTTTAAAATTTTGCTTGAAAATATTTTTATAATCGTATTTTTTTTAAATACGCAATAAAAATGTAACGTTAATTCTGAATTTTAATTTAATTATTTGAAATTTAAAGCTAAGGGAAATAAAAATTTGATTTAGTTATTTAAAGCTTTAATTTAATAATTAATTTTCTAGAATTATGTAACAATATAAAATTGTTTGTTATTATTCAATTAATTTTAGTATTATTATTATTATTAAGTTATAAAAATCAAATGATATACAACTCTTTTTTTTATTATAATAATCATAATCATAATAGAAAACTAAGAATTTCTTAAAGTTTTCTTAATTTGAACGAAAACTCTATTTTTCTTTAAACTAATTTCTGCCTTAACTTCAATGATTACTAATTTATTGTCATTATAACCACCGTTTGCGTCTCGTCTTCTAACGGACCAAACAACAAAAAGTTACCAAAAAAAAACGTACATTAAAGTAATTAACGTAGCATTGTTTAACGAAGATAAGTTAATTAATTTAAGATAAAGTTATTTAAATTGCTGTCAGAAACTATTAATAAGCAAATATGTAATTTTTAATCGTGAATCATGTCTGTGAATGCAATTTTCAGCCATTGTTATACGGTATTTAGAAAAATATTCATGAAGATATTTAAAAAAGCTTTGATTGCCAAATAAGGTGAAATTGTTTTGTAAGAGTAAAATTAATAAGAAATCGTAATATGATGAGTCATAAAGCTAATAAGTTTAAAAATTAAAAGGAAAGAACTTACGTCGTCATCCAGAGAAAAAGAGTGATTCTGAGAATCTAACGTTTTTACAGTCAGTTCAATCATCTTGCTGTTTGCGGTAGATGTAACACAAAACTTCAATCTCACACTATTTGCACTATAGTTTGACGTCTATTTACGTTCTTATTTCGGAAATACACCTGTCGAAAAAGATGTAATTTAACGGGCTACGAAGGCTTCTCTGGTATAGCACTCAAATCAAACCACTTTCCACACCTTTCAGACAATGCAAGTTAACAAAAACTAATAACCGTATCTTCACTAACCACATCAAGTAATTATTTGCAGCTTCTATTGGACATTTTTCACGTAATTCTAAAAAATACAGAGTATAAAACCACGACGCAAACTTATTTTTACCCAGAATCCATTAAATTATGACTATGACCATTGCTTTTACTGTGTGACTGTGCCGTGATGGTGAAACAGTGTTGCCACTTTTGTTTTTTACCCACCAGTCATAAAATCGATGGAATTTAAACTGACATTTATTACATTAAAAATTAAATAAGATCATGTTTCATATTATGTCATTTGTTCAGACAAAATGCATTCTTAGTTTTATTTATTTATTCTCCTGAAAATAAGGTTATTCAGTTCTTTTTTATTTACAGTTTAAAAAAAACCCTAAAAAATGAATAATGGTATTCTCACACCTCGGATGTCTGCGCAGACAGTCGACATGAGATAGAAAAAGACAGAAATAGAAATTTGTATTTTGTCTCCCTTTATCTAACGTTGGCTGCCTGCCTCCCAGGTGAGAGAGTACCTTAATTCTACACATATTGTTTCTATAGCCTAAAGCACAACGAATCGTAATCGCTAATCCTTAATCGTAAGAATGAGAGGAAGCAGGACAGAGATATATGTCTGTCCTACTTCCTCTCATTCTCATTTTAAATTATTTGCAAATTGACACGGCAATAAAACCATTGTGCGTTGACCATTTATCACCATGGCAGGGTTGCCACTTTTCAGTTTCCACCAATGACGCAGAGATGGGTAACAGGAAAACAGGATTGTGAATGCAAAATTACATTCAGAGTTGGGAAGTTACGCGTAACTTCGAGTTTTTTACGTATATTACGTGAGTTTTTACGTTTATACTATACGTGATTTACACGACCCCACTGACAGAGATGCATTGTGTATGAAATTCAGGACGTAAAATACGTCAAAAACCCCATCTAAATAATAAAGTACGCTCCCACCTAGAGATGTGCCTGGGCCTATGTTGCCAGTCTGACACTCTGTTACTTGACCGTTATCGGCCCAATTTCTCGTAATACAGTTTTTAAGTTCTTACTATTTGTTGAGAAATTTAACCTCAAAGCCGTTATTAAAAATTATGAAAAACTGTGATAATCTTCGAAGAATCCTTAACTGTTATTTATAAAAACAATAATGTTTAGTCATTTAAGTATCCTAGCAACAGTTTTTTGTGCAAATATTGTCATTTTTTAAATTTAAAATACAACTGTCAATCAGCCCCTGTTTATGTGTGTTGGGTTGCGTCCTTCACCTACAATATAATGTTATTTATTTTTAAAGCTATTTTGATGTATTATTATAAAATATTATTTATGCACAACAAATTTAAATTAGTTTTTACAATTTTATTAGCTTTCATTTGCATTATTTTTTACTTCATTTTTTCGTAAAACGATGATTTTTACGATTTCAGATGATGACGATCCGATGACGATCATCGGTCACTTGAGGTCAGGTGACGATCACTGCCCAACCATACTCCCACCTAGTTATTGCCTGTATGCATGCGCCAGAGTTGACAGGGAGCGAGACCAAACGCATTTGCGCATGTCTGCGAAAAGTTCAGCCATTGGTCGAATTGAGCGGCCTCGTTTAAAATTGTTTTATTAAAGCCTTTTCAAACTATCCCGCTTAGTTTGTCCAATGGCAGAACTTTCCGCAGACATGCGCAGATCCGTTTGGTCTCGCTCCCTGGCATCTCTGGCATGCGCATGCAGGTGACTTACTTGAGATATAGAAGAAGACAGAAACAGTCTCTGTCTTTTATTATCTCATGTCCTGCTACCGTGACTGTATAGACCTTTTCATTTAACTTTTCTATTTTCTTCTAATGCATGTACAGATAAATGCCTTACCCCAGACCTCTCTCTCTCTTACTCACGTATTCTCATGCGCAGGGACAACTAGTTGTGGGTAAGGCATTTATGTACATACCTAGGTGTACCATTTCATGAGCAGGAGGAAGACAGTATAACTTTTCATTTTAGAATAACTAAAATGAAAAGGCCTATTCGTTGTGTTTTAGGCTTTTCTCTACACAATGCCAGAGTTGGGAAGTTATGCGTAATTTCGAGCTATTAACGTGCATTACGTCAGTTGTTTACATTTTTAAAATACGTTATTTATTCTCTGCAAACAAAACAATGAACTGTATACAGAGATCGAGAGGTAAACTACTCCATGTAATCTACATAGTTTTATACACGTAGGTTACCTAGTAATATACGTTCGAAGTTTTCTACATCCATCCATTAAGGGTAAAATCCTATATGAGCAGAAAGCGCAAAATCGAAAGCAGAAAATCATGAGAGTGAGAGAGACAGTGATATCTACCTACCTCTCTCACATAGGATTTTACCCTAATTACGTATATATTACAAACGTAAGATATTCTCGTAATTGACGTCAAAAACTCGAAGTTACGTGTAACTTCCCAACTCTGCACCCGACTGTATCAAATATCTTAATTGGTAAAGTAGATTCTTAAGAGTTTAACAGATCAAATTGTCTTTCGAGAGATGTCAGCACTCCTCTAAGACCAGCACAAAAATTAAATAGACTAATACAGCATATAGATAACAAAACTATCATCAAATAACGAATAAGAAATTAATCTAAAATTGATTTATTGTCACCGATTAAAGACAACTTCGATTCAACACCATTCAAAATTTCAATCTTCAAACCACATTCTTGAGGTAGTAGCCCAGTATTATGGCACTTTCACACCTCGGCTGGCTGGCTGAAGGTTGCTATGGTAACGTGTGAGAGTGAAGAGTTCAGACAATGAAAATTTGAATTGTCGCAACCCTTCACTCCCATGGCAGCTACTGAGGTGAGAAAGTACCTTTACGCTCGAAATTTCTATGCTTCTTTACGAATTTTTTTTTCGCGGGTAAATAAAATGCGATCGTTACGAAATTTGGATATGTTTTTATTAACGTCTTGAACTGTATAAAAAAAATTTTTATTGCAATAATTTACGTTAATTTATTAATAATTTTTAACGTCGAAGTCGACGTCTCGGAAAAAAACAGAAATTTTTCGGTACACTCCAGAGCCTTCGTCAGTACGTCCCAGGAAACAAAAACAGATTAATAAAAATTTTTGTCAATCTGAACTTTTAAGAATGCGCATTCACGCGATAGCTTATTGAATTTTTTTTAATCGTTTGAATCGGTCAGGAAATTTGTCTGATGTCAATCGGTAAATTTTACCCTTATGAAAAAATGTGACATGAAAATAATGACACAGATGCGTGTCATTACTTTATAATGTCATTGCGGGTCATCATTTCGCGACCACACGAAAAAAATGACACGAAAAAAATCACATGACAAAGAATGTACCATTAAAAAACTTATTATTATTATTAGTTTTATAATAATTTCGTATAAACATACATTGTGCACCATTTAGGGGAGGACAAAATTTACTGCGCAGCCGTAGGTGCTGTAGAATAAGTAGAATACGTCTGCGCATCCTGGCATTTTTATGTACGCTTTGCCGTGTCATTTTCTCCCGTGTCATTTTCTTCGTGTGGTCGCGAAATGATGACACGCAATGACACGAAAGTAATGACACGCATCCGTGTCATTATTTTCATGTCACACTTTTCCATAAGGGTAATTGAGATAGTTTTCATTTTATAGTTTTGAATCGGAGTCGGTAATCTAAAATGCTTCTTCGTATTGACGCTTAGAATTTGAATCGGTGCAAACGTATAAGAACAGTCAATAAGAAATTATGAATTCATTTAATGCACATGTGAATGCAATTAATCAGAAATATTTATTGAGTTCAAACGAATAGTAAAAAACAGATTGACTTTATTTTTGTAGAAAAGTTGTGAATCGTACGTGTTTGTAAGAGGGAAATGCGGATATACTGCCCTGGCAAAAATGTGGGCCATAGCGTGGACTCAATTGAGTCCGCCTTAGGTCCACGTTAGGTCCACTTTATGGAATTTGCTAAAAATCAAAAAAATCATTTCCCAAATGAATTACACAGGTCCACAAAAAATAATTGTCGGTGGGTTCCTTTGACCAAACCTGGTGTATTATATGTTTTTGGGGTCGCTGAACACGAATCTGAAGTTGGTTTTGCTCCATCACGTCATGATTTTTTCCTAACCTCAAAATCAATAAAATGACACTTTTTGCTCATTAGGATCTGAACCCGACTTAACATTAATATATGCCTATGTCTAGTAGAAAGCTTGATTTATTCCCTTTAAAACACTTTTTTAAAAAGTGTTCTACGATGATTTTTAACGAAAATATGATGTTTTCCATAAAGTAATTTTTGTTCATAATTCATTATTCACGTGTTTTTAGCATTTAAAAAAAATCATATATGTGAAGTAAAACATCATATTTTCGTTAAAAATCATCGTAGAACACTTTTTAAAAAAGTGTTTTAAAGGAAATAAATCAAGCTTTCTACTAGACATAGACATATATTAATGTTAAGTCGGGTTCAGATCCTAATGAGCAAAAAGTGTCATTTTATTGATTTTGAGGTTAGGAATAAATCATGACGTGATGGAGCAAAGCCAACTTCAGATTCGTGTTCAGCGACCCCAAAAACAGATAATACACCAGGTTTGGTCAAAGGAACCCACCGACAATTATTTTTTGTGGACCTGTGTTATTATGATAAAACTCATCTTTTTAAAGCGATTTAGTAAGATATGGGAAGGAAAATAATTAATTTGCGGCTAAAAACATTAGAAATCTTGATTAACGAACATTGAATGATTTCTAATGTTTTTAGCAGCAAATTAATTATTTTCCTTCCCATATCTTACTAAATCGCTTTAAAAAGATGAGTTTTATAATAATAATTCATTTGGGAAATCATTTTTTTGATTTTTTACTTGTTTTCTAGCAAATTCCATAAAGTGAACCTAACGTGGACTCAATTGAGTCCACGCTATGGCCCACATTTTTGCCAGGGTGGAAAATGCATAAATGGCGGTCTTTGACACGCGTTGGAGCGTCGGTGTTAAAATATGGTGAATTTTTATTAAAACAATTTATTTTTAATTATATTAATAGTGTATCCCGCTCTAGAGTCGGTTGTTATAATTTTTCATTATTGTGATCAGTGTTATTGTGTGAATGCAGCTAATTTTTCCTGAATATATGGTTGCTGAAAGATATGGCGGGAGAAAAGTATCTCAAAGTCGCTACAAGTATCTGTGCTGTTTTCTTTAATATAAAGCGTTGAAAGCTGGATATATATCAAATAAGAATAGAATAGTAGATTTTTTTCAGTTTTATATATTGTGTTTTATGTGTACATACACTGAATACGCAAAATGTGTCTACCGCGAGTGCTGGAGTATGTATCCCCTGCTAAGAGTAAAAAGATAAAAAGGGAATGAAATATGAGGATAGAAAGAGATTACACTAGTTCTATTCCTTCCATATATTTACTTTGCATTCCCAAAACACAATATCTTTCTATCTCTAAAATTCTACCTCTTTATATCTTTTCTCTATTCGCTTTGAATATGTATCCGTTTCTATTCCCTTTCTATCATCTTCTAAAATAAATAAATTTCTTTCTATCTCTTCATCCATCAACTATTTTTATCTCTTTGTATCCCTTTTCTATCCCCTTTTTTCCTTTTCTATAAAAAGTGAATCTCTTTCTATCCACTTTCTATCCACTTCTTTAAAAATTTAATCTCCATCTATCTTTTCGCTTATCTACCATTTTAAGTACCCAATTGCTTTAGTTATTTTATATGGTAAGCGATCCCCTAACCTCGTGCGCATTAACCTAAGCACACTACCAACTGAGCTAACGAACGATACACTACAGATCACTCCTTTACTTGACTGCCTTTTATCAATCTTACTCCCATCTCTTTTAATCTTCCTCTTCTATCTTTTTCTATCCCACATAGTATTTATATTTTTGGAGATCCATACTGGAAATAAAGAAATAGAAATCTTATCACTTTTTATCTTTTCTGATCTCTGTTATAGAAAGAGATACAAAAAACGTATAATTTTCAATCCCGACTGTATACCTTCTTAACCCTTTCTATTGACCTCAAACCTCTTTCAATCTCTACCATAATCATAATTATCAGTTTTCACCATTAATCACCTTTTCCCTATAACTTTCAATCTTTAATCTTTACCATCCTTTCCCTTTCCATTGCCTTCAATCTCTTTCAATCTCCACCTTAATCATAATGATCAGTTATCACCATTAATCACCTTTTTCTTACAATTTTTAATCTCTAATCTATACCTTTCTATCCAGTCCTATCCCTACTTCAATGGACATAGCAAGTTATCGCTTTTAATCATCTTTTTCTATAACTTTAAATTAATGTCTAATCCTTTCACATCATTACCAAACCCCGCCTGAATGAACACTATGTACTTTCCCTTTTAATCACTTTTCATCTATAATTTTCAATAACCTATGTCATGTACACATATTATTTGATATGCTTCTGTTAACCAGCATTATCGGTTTATGGCTTTTAATCACTTTCCTTCAATAACTCTCTATCATTCACCTATCACTTTCTATCCCTTTCTATCTCTTTCTATCCCTTTCTATCCCTTTTTATTTTTTCTTATCCCACCTGTATTAACATGATCATTTTTCGCTTTTAATCACTTTCCTTTCATTACTTTCAGTAATCTAGTGAGTGATCATGTTCTTTCAGTTAGGGATGGGAAAGTATAAGTAGGGATAGAAAGAGATTAAAAGGGATAGGAGGGGATAGAAAGGAATAGAAAGGGATAAAAAGAGATAAAAAGAGATAGAAAGGGATAGGAAGGGATAGAAGGTGATAGGCGAAAGATTAAAAGTTATAGAAGAAGCGATAACTGATGATGCTGGTTAGAGTGGAATAGCAAAAAATATGTGGATATGTTATAGGTTATTGAAAAGTATTGATGAAAAGTGATTAAAAGAGAAAGCTCATCATGTTCATTCAGGTGGTGTTTGGAAATAATATGAAGGTATTAGAAATTAATTGAAAGTTATAGAAAAAGGTGATTAAAAGCGATAACTCGCAATGTCCATTAAGGTAGGGATAGGACTGGATAGAAAAGTATAGTTTAGAGATTGAAAGTTATAGGGAAAAGCCGATTAATGGCGATAAGCTGGTCATCGTGAATAAGGTAGAGATTGAAAGAGATTGGGGTCGATAGAAAGATATAAGGAGATATAGAGTCGAGTTTGAAAATGATAGCTTTTCTGCATCTCTTTCTGTAACAGGGATAAGAAAAGATAAAAAAATGATAAGATTTTTATCTCTTTACTTCTAGTAAGGTATATTAACAGCTAATGTCCAACATTTTATTTCATAGAGTATGTAAACACAAACTTTACTAATGGCTTTTAACGTTTTATCGCATAAGTAAACATTAAATTTAGGAAAAAAACTTATTTTCAGAATCGCTATTTTATAATAAAGCCGTGCTATATTTTCTTTTTGTAGAAGAGTGTCCGGTTTTTTGAAAAATAAAATGTTTCAAAGTGACTAGAAACGAAAAGAAATTATTTGAGTGAATATTTTCGATTATTAAAAATCTTAGTACTTCCGATTCAAAAAGTAATTTACGGATTCAATATATTTTCACTTAATAGGTATTAATCGGTCGTGACATCTTAGTACTTCCGATTCAAAAAGTAATTTACGGATTCATATATTTTCACTTAATAGGTATTAATCGGTCGTCGCCTTTTAAGAATGCGCATTCATAAATCTAAGTCTGGAACCAATAAATCATTAAATTTTTTTAACAAATTCAGTTTTTTAAACAGTTTACTATGAAAAAAGACGGGTTTCAAAACTTTTTTTCTCAAGTCCGCCATTTTGTTTTTTTTTTGTTTAAAAATGTTAATTTTATTGGTTCGAGACTTAGATTTATGTCTCTAGAAAAATAATGTCTCTGACTTTTTTATTTCAGGCGACTGCCAAAAGCCCTGGAGGGTACTGAAAAATTTCTTTTTTTTCCGAGGAGTCGACTTTGACGTTAAAAATTATTAATAAATTAACGTAAATTATTGCAAGAACAATTTTTTTATATAGTTCAAGACGTCAATAAAAACATATTCAAATTTCGTAACGATCTTATTTTATTTACCAGTGTTAAATAAATTCCTGTAAAGCTGCAAGGATAAAGGTTATCCGTAAAGGTTGTAAGGTGTGACGCTGCACTTTTTCGTGTAGTAAAATAAATTTTCAACTTGATAAATAAACATGTGTTTTATTCTTAAATAAACGAAGTTGCCGGTGGTTGCACAAATTCTCAGGTCGAGGTCGAAAATTTAGCTTTATAAGAATCTTTTTACTAATTTTTGTTCGTCGAATTTGTTGTTATATTTCCTGTCGAGCTGCTCATGGAGTAAGGAGTCTCCCGCCTGCCGTTTCAAATGCACCGAAGCTGATTGCGCCTGTGCCACATTCGTCTCTTCCGTCCTCCCCACTAGAGGAAGCTACACAGTTACCCAAAGTATCCTCACATGTTAATTTTTCGTTACCTAATTTTTATACCCAACCTGTAAAATAGTCGTCTACCACAGCAACCTCACGTTAAATAGTAGTTAATTACTATTTTTCGAGTTCCAGAAAACTCGATTGTTGTCTGAAAGAACACATTTTATAGGCGAATTTCTTCGTTATTTCTCTAACGTAGTAGAGACAATCTGCAGCTCAGGCCCGAGCTATTTGACACCTAGAACTCAATCTCAATTCGTAACACCGGTCCCCTGGAAACCACGATTGAGAGAGTCTATTTTGTTACCAATTCCTCGGAGGTTGACGACAAGAAGTCAAGGGTTAAAGATTACCTAAAACAGGAAGCAGAAATCTGTATTAAAATTCGTCTCTGGCCAGCGACTTTTCTACAGCGACTACGCTCCTGCCGGCGCAAGAATACGAGATATTTAGAGAATATCTGTGGGGAGAGGGGAGAGCGAAGCGGCCCAGCGTGCTCAAGGGGAGAGGAACCATCGCTCTCTTTCAACTCAGCTAGCACTGGCAACGGACGCATCCAGAGTGTGAGGGCGCAATTACATGCCTGCGTTGAATGCTGCGTTTTTGCGTTGTGCGTTGTATCCCTAGGGACTGAGAGTTCGGGTACCGTGCTTAATGTAGTTCCCTGGAGTTTAGGTTTTATTTAGAAGTATGTATTCTAGTGTTTTGTTTGCTTATGGCCATTTACAACCTGTCAGATTTATTGTCTGCTATTTTTATTTCATAAACCGCAAATATAAATTGTATTCTAATTTGCGAAAAATGAATAAAGCTGTTGAGAAAAATGTTGAAGTAAATTATAAATTTGATCTGTTAATGTAGTCAAGAAATATAACATTAGTATATTTAAATATATTGCAATGTGGAAAATTCCATTTTTCTTCAAAATTCCTTGCGTGTGAGAGACTCTCTTCTGTAGTTAAATGTGAAAATGATGTAGGTTTCAGTGCGACCCAAATAGCTGTGCACGTTTCTTTAACAATCTTTGATACCAAACTTGGACTCACGCGGAATTGATATGAAATTGAATGCATAGAATCTGCTGAAGCGAGATAACGTAAACAAATATGCAACCGCGTGTACGTGCTGCTACCGGTTCCCGAATCGCAAATTGTTTTTCAATGTGTGGTTGTACTTTCTTAAGTAATTTGTTAAACAATTTCTTATTCATTCGTAAACAATTAAAATATTTTTCTCTATCTCCTGTATTTCATAAATAAGATTCTCACTGGCACCTTGAGCACGTCGTCGATCCACTGAGAAAATTGGACGAACCCAAAACCTATTACGTACTTTAGATTCCTGTCGATCCAGTTCTAAATACAAGATGTATAGGTGCATAATATGCTGTTGACTTTCTGCTGTTTCAGAAGGTGTCTGAACCAAAGTATTGCAGTATTGCAATAACCAAAAAATATATAGAACATCAAGGGCTTTCATTGTCTTTTTCTTATTTCAATAAAGCTAAAACCGAGAATGAAAAATTATACCTTCAGATTTTATCGTTTTTATCAATTATTAGGGACAAATTATAAACCATTATTACTTCTATAAAGCTCGATTATTACGATTTAAAATCAAAACTTTAATCCCTAGCTTGCTTCGTTCATAAAGAACTTACTCTAATAAACACATATATATAAATATATTTGAATTTTTTATCACAAAATTCAATTAAAACTAGGATATCTTAATAACAAATTCAGATAGAGGCTCAAATCTGATTATTTTAGTCGATAATTGGGGAAAAAATGTTTCCATTTTTTAAATGGAAAATGGAAATTCAAAAGTATTAAATGGTTTATATGCGATAAAAAAAGATTTCGCTTTTTTATAAATTATACGTATCTCTTTAATTAGTGCTTTTCCGTGTATGAAAAGCTATTGCAAAAAGTATCATAATATGTGCACTATACGTACGAAAGCGCATTTTCCGTCTTCGTGCAAATTTCTGCACTCGCTTTGCTCGAGCAGCAAACTTTGCACTCGTCGGAAAATAACAGCTTTCGATACTTGGTGCACAATGTACTGTTATGTTTTGTGGTATATATTTAACATTTTTTTAAACCTACGATACTATTCAATCAGTTTCTATCATAATGTAAAATTAATCCATTTCATTTCAAACCTAGAAATTGTAATTCTTTTAAATCCTACGTTATTTCATTCCGACACAATCCATTCCAATTCTAATTGGATTTTAAACGGATTAATTCGGAGTGAAGTAAAACAGGATACAATTGAAAGGATTGAAACTCATAGAATTGAAACGCATTAATTCGGAATGATTAAGAAAAGAATTAATTTTCAAGTGAGAATATCATATATGAAACGTGTAGTAAAGGAGGAGAGGACCTTGTTTTTTTAGATGTAAAAAACTATAGGTTATCTTTATAATCGTTTTATTTTAATTATTGGTTTCTTTTTTAATTTTAAAAATCAAATTTTATTCTTATAGAATACTTTAAACCTAATGAAAACTGAAATTTCATTAGTTTGCTTTCGAAGTTAATCCTTTTTTATTGTATTTTTCCTTTTTAAATAAAAAAACATAACCTAAAACCTTCCTTCGTTCTCTTAGATTCTATCGTTTTTGGAGCGTGTCACATATATAAATAATTAGTTACATAAATATATATGTATATTTATACATCGAGAGATAATTTATGCTAAAATTCGATAATGTTATTAAAAAAATGTTTATGTTTACGATTGTATTTACTTCCTCCAAATTAACTTTTATAAATTAACTTTTTATAAGAATGTTTTGTAGAGTGTCATTTATTAGCTATCGGACGTAGTTATTTTTTTTTTTATTATATTATTCAAAAAATATATAAAACAACACTGTTAAACAAATATTTGAATTTCGTTTCACGCAAACAATTGCGTTTCCTTAAATCCTATGTTTACATGCATGCGTTTTAACGTGCGTTCTGACGTACTTTATTTTTAATCGCGAATTGAATACTAGGAAATCTGCTGGTGCCGAATAAAGAACTACGTTTATTGGTTGACAAATCACGGGACTATTCTGCTTTTCTGTTAAAACGCATGCATGTAAACATAGGACTTCTATTTCCGCAAAAACTATGCGTTGCGCGGGATTATTTAAACCCATCTAAAGACGTTTCACTTACAACATAAAACAATATCTATAAACTGCGACTCTTCATTGTACTCTCTAAGACATTCGTGTTGAGAAATCTTTTTTAAATCTTTGATGAAAAAGCCACAATAACCACATTTTCCTTTAGACTGCAATTAAAAAAATAAACATCAAATTTAATTTTTAAAATATAGATTTAAAAAATTTAGTTATTTATCATTGCATTGCTTTTAGGTTTACAAGTTACAATAAACATATCCTTAAATAAATGTTGCTCTTATATATTTAAATATACTAATGTTATATTTCTTGACTACATTAATAGATCAAATTTATAATTTACTTCAACATTTTTCTCAACAGCTTTATTCATTTTTCGCAAAATAGAATAATATTTATATTTGCGGTTTATGAAATAAAAATAGCAGATAATAAATCTGACAGGTTGTAAATGGCCATAAGCAAACAAAACACTAGAATACGTACTTCTAAATAAAACCTGAACTCCAGGGAACTACATTAAGCACGGTACACGAACTCTCAGTCCCTAGGGATACAACGCACAACGCAAAAACGCAGCATTCAACGCAGGTATGTAATTGCGCCCTGAAACCATTTAACAGTGTTAATTTTGTATTTAGTTATTTCAATTTTTCTTTAAATTTCTTTTGCTCTATTCGTCATCAAGGAACTGTAAGTCTACGTTTCGATCGCATCGAAAATGTAAGTAGCGTCACTTAATTAATGTAAACTTCTCTTTTCTTTGAGTGGTTCGGCCGGCCATGTGCTTGGACAAGGAAACATTAGTTCCGAGAATCGTTGGTTCTTACGTGTTGAAATGTTAATTCTTTCTTTTCTAGTTAAATTCCGTGAATTTTAGTAAATCTTTTTCTTTTGAATTTAGTGGATTTTTCTGTAATACTGTAGTTTATTTTTCTCTTTGCTTCCTTGTCCGAGTATGTGCTGGAATATCTCAGTAGGCTTCCATTTGAATTATAATTAGCTTCTACCGGTAATTCTAGAATTACCGTTCTCCTTCTGTTACCTAATTTTTTTTGCATTGTTACCCATCCCTTAAAAATTATATTATATTTATTCAAAATGTTACCTTTGTGTCTGAATTCTTCCTGATCCTTCGAAAGTTACATTGGTATATTTAGTAAAAGTTACCCCTTTGTACAAATTGTTACCGACCCCCCGAGAATTATGTTTATTTGTTTTTGATGATGTTACCTTCTTGCCCAAATTGTTACCGACCCCTGGAAAATAATACTTATTCATAAAATGTTACCCACTTTATTCTTGCTGTTACCCAACCCTTATGAATACCTTGTAATCTGAATGTTACCCTCTTTATTTATTGCTGTTACCCAACCCTTAAGAATACCTTGTAATCTGAATGTTACCCTCTTTATTTATTGCTGTTACCCAACCCTTATGAATGCCCTATAATCCGAAATGCCTAACGCGCAATGAATCGTAATCGCTAATCCTTAATCGTAAGAATGAGAGGAAGTAGGACAGACATATATCTCTGTCCTGCTTCCTCTCATTCTTACGATTAAGGATTAGCGATTACGATTCGTTGTGCTTTAGGCTAATATTACCCTCTTTATTTATTGCTGTTACCAAACCCTTACTGACACATCTTTTATTATATATTCGTTACCTCCTAGACTATTGCTGTTAGAAACCCCTCCGAATTATGCTTTAGGCTAGTTACCATGTAGACATTTTGCCGATTACCCCGTTACCCATACCGAAAAAGTATTCTATGTAATTCTAAGTTATTCGTTATGTAAGATTGTTTTTCCGAACCACATGTTTGTTTAAGTAATCGACCTGAGAAAATGAGTTGAATAAGATATATATAATTTTTGTTAACGTTATAATTTTGATTTTTGTTTGTAATTTGCCCTATTTGAATTGTTATAATAAATTATTTAATTATATGAAAATTATTCAAAGAGTATAATTTCTTCGAACCAAGACGCTCTGTGCCATTGGCCATGCGGCCCTGAGTTACCGGCAATTTCCTTTCTCTCTCTTTCTCCTGCTATAGTGTGTGTCTCGCCTTTCTTGTTCGTTTCTCTCTCGTTCTCGCGTGTTTTTCTAGGAATTTTAATAGTTTAATTTCCGCGTATTTTCTCTTCCTAATTTTATTATTTCTCGTGTTATTTATTTTATTAATTTTTGCTTTTGCTACTTATGTGCCTAACTTTTTGGAGATTTAGTCTTCCCCTTTTGTTGGAATTCAGTTCCCGTCTTCTATGGATAATTTTTGTTGTTCTTTTTGCTTTTGTGAATGTCCCAAGAAAGGACTGGCGCCCGACATTTTAATTTTTATTTCGCGTTAGTACAAAGGCGTGACGACACACTATTACCCCTCTTTTCCCCTCCCAATTGTTATGAGCAAGGAAGACTTTGGCTATTTTTAGTGAAATTCGAAAACTTAAATGATAATAATAATAATGCTTTATTTCAGATAAAATTCTATAAAGTTTTACCTTTTCTTATTATTATGATTAAATCAATTTAATTGTTTATTTATTGTTGTTTTGATTTTTGATTGAACTTGCTTTGATTTTTGAAGTCATTAATTCTAATTAAGAACGCAAGCTTTGCTTTTCTCTCTATTGTTTATTTTTAGGCAAGTGTGTTATTTTGTTTATCTTTTTTTGCATTTATAATTATTGTTGAAAAATGCTCATCACAAAGGTTACTAAGTAAGCCAGTAGTAAGTATACAGTGAACTTAAAATTTCATCCTGACAGCATGATCCAAGTAGTACCTTACAGTAAACTTACGAAGTTAGGTCGTGGTAAGCTTAGAGTAATCTGACGATGTAAACAAAAAGTTGACAGTAAAAGTATGCGTTACTCTATATTTTTTTTTTTTTTTTGTTAAATTAATAAGTTAACTATTCATTACATATTATTTTAAACTGATTTTCTTCAAAAAAGTGTTTAAAGAAGATTTATTCTTACTGCTAAAAAAATGAAGTTTGTTTAAAAAACGTAGGTTTTTTACTTAACTTTTTCAAACGCGCCCACCGGATTCTTTGTTTTGGTGTTGAAAAGTTAAAATAGACGTGGTTACACTGTAAAAAGAAATTCCTCCAGTCTTAGTTTTAGTCTGAGACATATGCATCTCAAAGTGTCTCATTTTGAGACATATATTGCCCCAGCAATTTTTACAGTGTAGACGTGGTCTTAATTACATTAAAACTTATAAAATTCTCTGCTAAATTTAATTAAAAATTGGTTGTATTTAGTCAACTTATTTTCTCAGTGTACCCTGTAATAAGAGGGTTATTGAGCAAGCGTTTTGGCTAGTTGAGCAAGCCCTCTGCTCAATTGTCCTAACGAAATATGGACAATTGGGCTGGTTGCTCATTCACCCAATGCATTGAGTCCAATAATCCACAAGGTATTTCGAGCTTAAAACTGGAGAAAAAGCGACTTAATATTGATAAAACACTAAGAAACGTTAAATTAAGCATAAATACACAAAATTAGATAATAAAAATACGTATATTAAGAATAAATAACATTTTCGAAAAGACGTGATTTATTGACACTCAGAGAGCAGAACACCTGACCAGCAGAATAGACGTAGCCAATCAAAATCTTTCTACCGCGAGAGACTAAATTGTGATTGGCTACGTCTATTTTGCTAGTCAGGTGTTCTGCTCCCTGTGTGTCAATAAATCACGTCTTTTCGAAAATGTTATTTATTCTTAATATACGTATTTTTATTATCTAATTTTGTGTATTTATGCTTAATTTGACGTTTCTTAGTGTTTTATCAATATTAAGTCGCTTTTTCTCCAGTTTTAAGCTCGAAATACCTTGTGGATTATTGGACTCAATGCATTGGGTGAATGAGCAACCAGCCCAATTGTCCATATTTCGTTAGGACAATTGAGCAGAGGGCTTGCTCAACTAGCCAAAACGCTTGCTCAATAACCCTCTTATTACAGGGTAGCTCTTTTGTATAGCAACAAAATTAAAGTTCCACCACCCGCAGGGCTGCACACGTACACTGCGATTCATATATGCTGTCCTTCCAGTTTATTGTTCGAACAATAAACGAACAAGGAACCGGAAGGACAGCATATATGAATCGCAGTTTAATATACCTTAGGCAAATTACTTGGGGTTTTTGACGTATGTATTTAACGTATGTACGTATATTACACATGAGAGTAAAATCACATGGGACTGTTAAACTTTGCGTCGTAATTAGAACGAGAAAGACGTAAATATATCTATGTCTCCTTCTCCCTCATTATGATGCAACGTTTCACGCATCCATGTAATTTCACCCTGACTTTCAGCTTTTCTGTTGGTGGTGTCAGTGTTGGATAGTGACGCGTCACTCGAGGTTTTCTATGTACAGATGTTACTAGTATGTTGCACCCCTCCCCTCCAACAAAAGAATGCATTATGTAAGAAATTCGACAAGTAACTTACCTATAGTAGGTGACATACAGTAACAAACTATGTATAACATACCGAATATGCTAATATTTATTGTAGGTATTTATTAGTGAATATTGCTATAAATATTAAATATTAACTTTACTTTTTAAATTCCTCTGGGGATTTGAATTTCATTATATGACTTTACAGCAACCTTGTTGCAACCTTGCAGCAACCTTATGACAAGATTGCCGAGCAATCTTGTGACAATATTACCGTGCAACCTTGCTGCAAGCTTGCGGTGCAATCTTGCGATAAGCTTCCAGCAAGCTTGCTGTGCAAGGTTCGGCAAGGTGGGACATTTTAACCTTGCAGTAATCTTGCTGTTGTGGCGACTACATTTCATGTAAGCCACATTGCTAAACCAAATCTTAAAGTCTTTTATAAACTTTATATAGGAACTCTAAGTGTTGTGTTTTTACAAGTTTTTAATATAAAAATTTTATATTTTGAGTATATGAATATTTATATTATTTATGGTAAATATCCAAACTTTAATATCTTTAAATATGAATCTGATATTTTTGCTATATTTCATATCCTATTCTAAAAAAGGCATGAAAGTACAGTCGAACTTCCCAAGAGTTAATTTTGGTGGGGATTAACTTATGGGAGACAAAGGCAAATGAGGGGAAATTTTATGTAGAATGTCGCCATCTTGTCATGTCTGCGCATGACAAAACATGAGGAAAGGGACCACAAGAGGAAAAAATTAACTCTTGGGAAGTTCACTCTTCGGAAGTTCGACTGTAGGAGGAATCCATTTTAAGTCGAATATCGAAAATCTCGAAGAAACTCGAAAAAACTCGAATGAAAGTTCAAGCATGGAAATAGAAAATTGTAATAGAAAGGCATTTCGAGTGCATATAAATCATAACAAGTAGATGGAGCTGTAGTCGAATAAAAGGTTTCTGCTTATGATTGGTTGGAACATTATATGACGTCATAATTCTGGGAGAATTTCTGGGAGAATTTAAAAATATGCGATGTAATTTTCAAATTAATATAAGTTAAAGGAATATAAATAACATAAAGTTAATTGATTATTTTATATTTACAAAAAAATATACAGCTAAGTACCTACCCAGTGGGCACACATGTCCAAAAGACGTCCCTATGTCGGCTTTTATGTCCAAAAGACGTCTTAAGGACGTCTTTTGGTTTTTTTTGCCCACTGGGTAATAATTTTTAAATTATTTATAAATTTTAAAAAGAAAAATTCGAGTTAATTATTTATTTTTTTACAAAAAATTTTTCAATTTTCTAATTAAATCAATATTTAACTTTAATAGAAATCAAGGTGTTAATAATTAAAGTTAATGAAATAAATTAAAGGTAATTAAAACACAGCTAAGTAATAATTTTAAAAAAGAAAAATTAGAGGTAAGTAATTTTTTTTTCAAACAAATGTTTTAATTTTCAAATTAAATTAATACCAACCTTTAAAAGAAATCAAAGTGTTAATTAAGTAAAATAAATTAATTATTTTATATTTGTAAAAATTACTCAGTTAAGTAGTAATTTTAAAATTATTTATAAATTTAAAAAAAAAGAAAAATTAGAGTTAATTAATTAATTATTTTTTTACAAACAAATGTTTTAATTTTAAAATTAAAATTAAAAGAAAGAAATTAAAAGAAATCAAGGTGTTACCTAATTAATTAAAGTTAATAACTTATATTTATAAACAAATACAAAGTTAAAGTAGGTACCTAATACAAAATTTAAATTATTTATAAATGTTAAAAAATAAAAATACAGTGAATTAGTTAGTTATTTTTTATTAACAAACAAATGCAAAGTTAATAATAATTTTTAAATTAATTTTTAACTTTGAAACAGAAAATTAGAGTTAATTAATTATTTTTTTACAAATGTAAACTTGACGTCATAATTCTGGGAAGATTTAAGAAACACATACGTAAGCGATTTAGTTTTGAAATTAAATAATATAAAATTTAAAAAGAAATTAAAGAGTTAATTAATTACTTTATTTTTACAAATACAAACTTGATGTCAAAATCATTTTAATTTATTTCTACATTTTAAAAAAGCAAATTAAAGAGTTACTTTATTAATTGTTTTTTTACTAACAAATGTTAACTTGAATTTATGTGAATTTTAGGTCAATTATAGACTTTATATTGGTCAAATCGATTCGTTTTGAAATAAGGTATATAATTCTTTCATTTGTTAAGTTGTATTTTTACTGCAAAAGAAATTTTTGGCAAAAAACTATATTTTCTGGTGAAAAAAGATGCTCAAAAAATTTGATTAGGTTTTTTCAAAAATCCCTGTGTCCAAATTTCGATATTTATAAGCTTAATTCGTAATCTAAATTTTCTTAAAATCAGTTAAGATGTTTTCGAGATATCCCAGCGACAAAAAGTGACCACACACTGCATCCGGACTTTTTCTTAAAAATGAAAATTTAGAATTTTTGAATAAATATAAATCGATTTAGACTATTTTTGAACAACCGAAAATCTTTAAGATCTTAAAGTTTCTTATATGAGTAGGAAGTAAAAAGAAATAAATGTGTAGCGAAGGGTTAAAAACCTAAAAACTTTAAATAAATGTAAATGTAATTTATATTGCGGTAAATAATTAATAATTGAAGGAAATAATTGAAAAATGACGAAGGTCAGTTGAAAACAAAATTTGAAAAATGACTAGATTAATCGACAACTGAAAAAAAAAATTGAAAAAACTGAACTAGAAACATTTAATTTAAAGAAAATAATTGAAAATTGAAAAATTAAGAATATTTTATTATTATAATTATTACTATTATTATAGGAATAATTGTTAGAAATAACTGCCCCTTTTAAAACTGGATTAGAAATCAAAATATAATAAAAATTAAAGAAAATAATTGAACAATTACATTAAAATTAAAAAAACTTAATGATAATCAAAAAAAATAATAGAAACAATGCGATATTTTTTTTAATATTAAAGCAAATAATTTAAAATTGAAAAGTGGAATTTAAATTTGTAAAAAAATAACTGAGAATTGAAGAGAATAGTTCTACAACTGAATAATTGAATTGAAAATTTAAAACAATTTTTATGAGTGAAAAAAATAATTGAAAATTCAAGAAAATATTTGATAATTAAAAGAAAAATTACAATATGACGAAAATAATTAAATATTGATGAAAATAATTACTATGAAAAAAATAATTATCAAATGGAAAAAAATCAAAAAATGGTGAGAATAATCAGCATTCGAAAAAACAAAATTTTAATTAATGAATAATCATAAAATTGAAGGAGAATAATAAATTGTCAATTGGAAATGGAAGAATTGTATCGAAATTTCAAGAAAATAATTGATAAATGAGAAAATTGAAATTTTAAAAAAATTGTCGATAATTGAAAAAAAAATTACAAAATGATTAAAATAATTAAACATTAAAGAGAATAATTAATAAATGAGGAAAATAATTGTCAATCGAAAGAAAAATTCGAAAACTGGCAAAAATAATCGACAACAGAACGAATTACTTTTAAAAAATTAAAGAATAATTATAAAATTTAAAGAGAATAATCCCTGGCGAAAACTCTTTAAAATTATAGAGAAAATATAGATTTATTTATTAATGAAATTAAAATTATTTGATCTGATATTTAAAATTTTTAATTTTCAGGGGGGGGGGTATGGTATTTAATTTTTTTTCGAAATTTTTTTTATTTTTTTAAGTGAATGCACAATATTTTAAGAATATTGTGTCCAAATTTTAAGTTGATCGGAGCAAAATTGTAGAAGTTACGAGTATTTGAGTGACCGTTCCTCGGAACCATTTCTATGCCGCGCCCGTGCTGAGCAGAAGCAAAAGTCGACAAAAGTTTAAATTTCCTTTCGTTCGCGTTCGTTGTTTTTTAGTATTTTAAATTGTAATGTATCTGGACGAAAGAACTTTACCCTATGGATCTGGCATTGACGACTCTGAGTGAGCTTTACAGAATTATTGAATTTTATTTTGAATTTCTTAGTGTGTAAAACTTTAAAGCTCTCTACTGAGAAGTGCCATTTTTTAAGTCGGTGCGCAACATAACTAAAAATCTACTGAACCAATCGTTTTTAAATTTTCCACAATACTTCTTCGCATAATTCCCCAGGTAATGTCGAGGGTTTTTTTGTTTTTTTAAATAATTGTTCATTTTACAATAACGAATATGTCGGTTTTTTGGTCTAAAATCGGTTTTTTGACTTCAAAGTGCTACCAAAAATTCAAAACTTAAAAAAAAACAAAAATCCCCTCGATGTTACCTGGAAGAACATCTCCTTTAACAAATGCATTTTGATTTTTTTGTTTCTGATGATTCTGTTGCGAGTTACGCTGCGCACCGCAAGACAACTTTTTTTCGAAGCGCATCAGGAAATTTACATTCACTCGCTCAATTTTAAATACTTTTGAATGAGAATTTACCCAAAAATTGTTCGAATGTCGCTTTATTGTATGGAAATTGATTTAATAAACTGATACACTCTGCATCGCCAAAAACAATTCATAAAAACATGCCTTCTTTACCGTATTAAGCCCTATAAGCAAATTGAATACGCGTACGGGACCAAAGCATGAGACAGAAAAGGACAGAAACAGTCTGTGTCCTTTTTTATCTCATGCCCTGCTCCCGTAAACGTATTCATTGTGCTTTGGGCTATAACCCTACCCCCCCCCCCTTAATCAATTTAAAATGCATTTTTAAAAAAATATCTTAGTTCAAAACTTCAGATGTAAATAGACAAAAATGAATGAAAGGAATGACAGAACGTGAGGATTATCATTATTATATATTTGTAAAATATGAAAAAAAATTGATTTTCGATAAAATTTCTAATAACTTTTAGACACACAAGAAAATTCCCGGTTTAATAACAAATTTCCCGGTGATTTTCCGGTTTTTTCCGGCTTATTCCCGGTCAAGTGACTATACCCTGTTTGTTTATTAGGACCAATCAGGAATTTAAATAGTAATAAAATCTTGACCTTTTAATTATGATTCCTTCAAGAAAAAATTCCCTGACTTTTCAAGATGTTTTTAGAAAATCCCTGATTTTTCTTGACTTTTCCCTGACCTGCGACCACCCTGTAATATATTTATACTTCTCAAAGTCTAAGATAACCTCCCGGTACTTCGTAGAATGAAACAATGCACTAATTTTCATTAATATTCTATTACCTAACAGTTTCAACCCACTTCGCCTTAAAATGTAAAAGAATTAAGCACTAATTTTTATTAATACTATAAGCAATTGAACGCTGTATTCGAAATAAATGCGCTTAACCATATTTTCCGTCATTACTTAAAAAAGTATACTTTGAATTTTCGCCCCAAGACTACGCCACCAGAATTTTGTGCGCAACTAATAAATGTTTTTAGAAATTGCAATATCTTTTAAATTAACAATTTCCAAACAATAAAATGTAGTTTCCAATCATTTCCAAACGATTTGGAAATCGTTTGATTTCCATGATGCGAAGTTGGTACTGTACTTTTTAAAATTTCTATACTTTTTTAAGTTTGGATTTCCAATCAAACAAACAATTTAGTTTCCAATTATTTCAAAATAATTTTCAAATGATTCAAAAAAAAAAAAAAAAAAAAAAGATTGTAATTATTATGGTTTAGTGCTAACTTTACAGAGGTAAACTTTTTAAGGTGATGTCAGATGCACAGGCAGATTAGAGGATCAATGAAATAGAATAGACGAATCAGATAGTTGCACTTTGAAAACCATTTTCTGATTGGTTTACTCTTTTCCCCTGATTCGCTAATCCTTCAAAACTGACTTTAACCTTAATAGACCTTTTCATATAACTTTTCTGTCTTCTTCTAATGCATGTACCATTGCATAAGCTGGAGAAAGACAAGAACTAAAATGAAAAGGTCTATAGTATTATTAACACTTGATGACAATGGACAATATATAAATTTGCCTGTCATAATAATAATAATAATATAACAAAATTTATTAATTTAATCATTTATCCAATGAGATTTTAAATTAACAAAAATAGAAATAGGATATTGCATGCAAATCAACGATGACGGCCGCTGGCGGCCGTCTGAGGCGCTAGTGTCTATATATTATTCACACAAACATATACACTTACACTAACAACTAATGTAGTACACTTAATTGCATTTATGTATTTCTTAATGTATTTCTTTTAGGTTGTGCTCAGGAATTTTCATTATTTCTTAATTTCAAAGTTTTCTAAATGCTAATTTTCTATGCTTTTAAGAATTCGTTATTTTCCTAAAAACTGCACTTCTCTTAGATTCTTTCTGCCTGGCAATCTCATGATCTTTTGTCACGGCCACGGCGGTTCCGACCCGATCATAAAAATCGGGCCCGGAGAGGCTTAAAAACCGATGCGTACTTGCTACCTACTTTACTATTTGTATCTTTTTCTATCTTTCTAACTTTATTACTTTTCTCTTTCTAGAAAATTCTAGATGCTATTTTTCCATAGCAATTCGCAGTGCAGATGCCATTTTTGAATTTAGTCTCTGACCCGTTCTCGTCCTGAGCACAACCTCGCTCCGAGAATCAGCAAATAAATTTATTAATTTTACCGTACTTAAACAACTTTTATTTAATTTAACCTAGCCGCTCAATAAACGATTTAACTGTAAAGGTAATTTCCTATTATGGAGAATCACCTTGATGTTACACGGCAATATTGCAAATCTTGCGCACGGCAACATTGCCGCAACATTGCTTCAAGGTTGCGTGCTATTTGGGATATAGGTTAGTAACATTTCCTCATATGTAGGCACTGCTAATTTCAGCAAGCTTTGCTAAGCTGTTAATTGCAATATTGCGAACCTTTCACTGCAAGGTTCAGGAAATTAATACCTGGTGCTATCCCTGCTTAGAATGTCGGATAGAAACCGACACAAAAACCGGATTACTTTTCGGACAGAACCGGATATACATATCCGGTTTCTATCCGTTTTCTGTTCGTTACCATCCGACCTTAATCTGTCAAACATAATTGAAATTGTTTTTTTAAATTAGTTTAGAAACGTTTTTTATACGGTTGTGTACGAATCGTATGCGTTGGAGAAAATCGAAATTCCAATTAAACGTTCTTCATCCGGTTTCAACCGTCATCATACGTTTTTATCCGAAAGTTATACGTTTTTAATCCGAAAGTTATACGTTATTAATCCGACTTCTGTACGATCTTATCCGAAATGTAATCTGGTTTTTGTGTCTGATTTCTATCCGTCATCTTAATCAGGGATACCAGCACTCGTGTCTCTCTATTATTTCTAATAAGTCAACATTTACTGATTAATTTTTCTTTTAAGATAGAGAAACGTCAACATTGAAATTAGGTAAGAGCAATTTTGTTCACAGGTTTCATCAGCTTTAAATAATTATATAAAAAGTTTTGATGGTTTTTTTTATTCTTAAGTTCTACATCTCATCCCCTTTCTCTAATCAACGTTGAAATTAATTATTTACCGGTAAAACCGAAGAAATGAAGACAAAGTGATTTAGTGACCAAAATAAAGAAACTGTCAATAATGTCATTAATGCAGCGAATATGCGGATTATAAGTTATTTTGACAGAAACCTTTGTAAACATATTTGGTGTGAGGTTTATATTTGATTTTGCTTCGTCACCGAGTGAGAATATGTTGGTCAAGATAATACGCGGTCGTAAAGAATGTTAATGGGACTTGCAGTTTTGTATGTAGGAAGTGTGGCGCGTCTTGTCTTGTTGCGGTGCGGCGCCTGTCGTAAACTGCAAAAAATTAAACAAGACCAGATTATTTAAAAGAGCAAAAGATTTTACTCACACCAACAGTACAGATAAAATTTAAATGACGACCTATTGCTTTTATCTTTATTATGTTCTACAAAAACGATGACTCACTTACTCTAATTGATTTATTGTAATAATTGATGTCACAGCACCTAAACTAGCCTCAACTTTGCCAACCTTTTCTCAAGAATCATCAACTTTCAGAAAGTTTGTTGCAAGTTTATATACTTGAGGAAAGGTTGTCAAAGTTGAGACAAGGTTAGGGGCTGCATGTGACGGATAACACAGCCACACAAAAAAAATAAAGTTCTCTGACCTGGGTAAGAGACACGCATTTTTCTATGTATTTTGATGCACTGAATCCGAATCCGTCCTCAGAATTGGTCCATCAGATCATGAAGTAGGATAAGGAGATGAAACGCCTGTAGTTTGTCGCGGGAAAACTTGACACCAATCAGGGGGGTCCCCGGAGTACAGGTCTTTTTTTCCCTGTTGACAACAGCACTTGCTGTGGTGATTTTTGTAACTATAATTTATCACGTGACCATATCACATGTACATAAGACACAGCCACGCACACAACGAAAATTAATTCTACTTTTCCCCTGAAGGGGCGCATAGTCGGCAGGGAAAAAGCAAAGCTGTCTACTGTGACCCCCCTATATGGGGGCCAGTAAAAATACGTCGTTTCATCTCCTTATCCTACTTCATGCATCAGATCAAGTTTTGACCCTAACCTCAAAATTAATAAAATGACACTTTTTGAACATTAGAATTTGAACTCGATTTAACTTTAATACATGCCTAGAACCAATAGAAAGCTTGAATTATTACCTTTAAAACTCTTTTTTAGAAATTGTTCTATCATCATAACTAAGTTATGATGTTTTACTTAGAATCATTTTTTTCCTTTGCACAATAACACATCAATAATTGATGTGTTTTTAACATACAGAAAAAAGTCATATTTTAAGTAAAACATCATAACTTCGTTAAAAATCATCGTAGAACAATTTCTAAAAAAGAGTTTTAAAGGTAATAATTCAAGCTTTCTATTGGTCCTAGGCATGTATTAAAGTTAAGTCGAGTTCAAATTCTAATGTTCAAAAAGTGTAATTTTATTAATTTTGAGGTATGGGTCAAAACTTGATCTGATGGACCAATTCTGAGGACGGATTCGGATTTAGCGTATCAAAATACATAGAAAAATGTGTGTCTCTTACCCAGGTCAGGGAACTTTTTTTTTGTGTGGCTGTGTAATTTGAGTCTAAACTCAAATACCCTGGCAAAAAGGACAGCATAGAAATGGATTAAAACGTTTCAATGTATTTTAATTCCGATTTGTATGAAGACCATTAAATACCTAGGAAAGCATTAATTGTCATTGAAATTTTTTGACGAATGCCTATTAACTACTGAGTAATTAAAATTAAAATTGAAAATTTTAACACCCGTCAAGAAGAAGGTAGGTTTTAAGTAGGCCAATGTATTATTCTGTTAGGGTCCATTCATTAATTAAGTAAGCATGATTTAACCTAATTTTGACCGATTATTTCTGTTTTGAAAAAAGCATTTTTTGTAGACGTAAATTCAAATATCTTATGTATTTTTTTTTTTGCAACTAAGTTATTTTACACTATATATCTAGAGATTTTAAGAATAGATTGAATAATTTCCATGTACACCATTGTTTCCAATTTTCTAATTATAACGAAGAGAAACGCGTGTAAAAAGTTCTGTATTTCTAAAAACTATAAATTTGAAAAATTCATAACCTCTATAATTTTATTTAATGAGACTGCAGTGAAAAAACGGTATTCTTTATTTAAGAATTATTCTTAGCGCCTATTTAAGAATAAAATCTTCTTTTTTTAAGTATATACCTAATAAACTAAGAAGAATATGGTGGATTTCACGGAACATGTCCTGCCCCAAAAATAAAATATGTCCAATTTATTGCAAATTTTTTTTATGAGTTGTCCTATTGGATAGTAATTTATCCTATAAATATATTAAAATTTTTTAAAAAATTGGGGCAATGGGAGGGGGGGAAAGTTTGGCGTTTTTTGGTAATTCACTCACCTTTTCCTATTTCCACTGTTTTAATGAATGGATAAAAAAATTTTATGTGACATGATTTTTGTAGATTTTTGCATAACCTTTCGATTGAAAAGGTCCATTTTATATTTTTTTAATAATTTGACCTTAATTTTTCAAAATTAAAAATAAATTTGAGTTTTTCTCAAAGATGGGCTTTTTTAATTTTTTTAAAAATATTTTTAAACGAAAGCTAAGGCTTTTTCCTACAAGAACCCAAAATTTCAAAAATGCGTTTTTTTCGTTTTCGAGAAATTAAATGATTCGATCCGCGCGACGCCGGATCGACGTCGGATCGCCGCGTTGCACAGTGGTCTGAGAGTCGAATCTAGCTGGCCAAAAGTCAAAAAATTGATGTCTTCAAATAAATTTTTCTTTAATGATTTTATGATCTATTATATCTATTGTGTTTGATTTAGAATATTTTAGCCGTTAAACATTTTTTTTATTGTTGTATCATGGTCTTAACCGCGTCAGCCTCGCTTATAGTTGATTTTGCCATAAAACTCATATCTTCAATTATTTGCAGCTAGTGACCATTTAAATTAACCATTTAAATAATGTTCATATTAATTTAACAGTTCGTTTTACTGTTTGTAAAATATTTTAAGAAATATTCCTCTAATGTTAAACCTATTATTTAAAAAAAAGCAATGAAGGCAACTATTTACAGTATTTGTACACTACAAAATTCAAGATATCATAAGTTAGAGCTGCCGACAATTGCCGAAAAATTATTTATTGAGAAATGTTAATTAAGACGTTAACTTTCGATGAACATTAAAAAGATTCTTGACACTTTTTGCCACTTTTGGAAATATTTGTCTTCAAATCGGGTGGTACGCGACGTTGTAGTGCGCGAACGGACAGGCCTAGACGCGGCGCACAGTGGTCTGAAACCCGATTCTAAACTATTTAATCAAAAACGTGTTGATAAAATTTCCAACCACTTTGTTTCTAGCAGTTTTTGTAGTAGGCTGATTATGAATCTAAAGTCAGATTTCAAAAATTCAAAATGGAGGATCCAAAATGGCGGATGAAAATGCACAATTTATGCCGAAATTTATAAAAATTAGTACACAGGGGTTTTCGGGGTCTCTGATTCCGAATCCGTGCACAATTTTCCAAAATTCAAAATGGCGGATCCAATATGGCAGACAAAAATTCAAAATTTCTGCAAAAATTTACGAAACATGGTATATAGGGGTTTTTTGGGTCGCAGATTACGAATCTATACATAATCTTTCAAAATTAAAAATGGCGGATCCAATATTGCGGACATTAATTTTAAAAAAGTAGTGTATTTGGATAAAAATTACAATTTAGGGCTTCCTAGATCAGCTATTTTCAACATTGAAACATTAACTGCAGATTCGTAATCAGCAAACTCATAAAGCCCTAAACCTAAATATTTATTAAAATATACTATTTTATTAACCCGTAGTGGTCACACTTATAAATTGTCACATGGGATGTTCTGCACCCCAGGCCGCAAAAATGCTGTCATTCTACTTCTTTATGATATATCCATATATGCCATGTATTGTGCAAAAAGTATATTTATTTTGAAGATTAAAGGTTTTAATGCGTGGTTTTAAAGACATTAAACGCAAAGTAGTCCTGGGGTGTCCTACACCCCGGGTGACCACAACGGGTTAAAGGAAATGTCAGCCAGATTGTAACCACCATTTTAAATTTTTCAAATCTGACTGCAGATTTGTAATCAGCAACCCCGAAAATCCCTGTGTACTAAGTTTTATAAATGTCGGCTAAAATTTTGCATTTTCGTCCGCCATATTGGATCCGCCATTTTGAATTTTTGAAATCTGACTTGAAATTCGTAATCAGCGACCACAAAAACTGCTAGAAACAAAGTGGTTCGAAATTTTATAAACGCGTTTTTTAGTAAATAGTTTTATCCGGCTAGAATTGGGTTTCAGACCACTGTGCGTCGACGCGAGCCTTTACAGTCGATCCGGCGTCGCGCAGTATACTATTTAAACTTAACTTACTGTAGTGATTAAGTTTCAGTTGTATTTTCAAAAAATTTTATAAATATTCACATAATAATGATGTTTTTCTTTTAGAAACGTATGACGAAGCTTTAAAGGAGCTTACTACATTAGATAAAAACAAATATTTTTATGTGCCAGAATCTGATTGTTCTAAAGAAGTACCAACGCTCTCCAGAAAGGCGACCAAAGTTTTATCCAAAGAAACGTCCGAAGGAATTGATAAATTATTTGATGTTCCCGAGTTCACTGATTATGTCGCAGGAGAAGTTTTGAACGGTATTAATATATTTTTTCTAATTAATAATTGAAATTTGGTACACATACATCTCAATATTTTGTACACAACATGAATGTATACCCTAAGACTACTGTTGTGCGAGTTTGTATTATTTAGAGTTAATAAAGATGATAAAAAATATCATGAAATGTTATTTTTTTAGGTACAAAAGCATCCGAAAAAACATATAATAAAGAAGATGAGATATCCCGATCCAAGGACGAAGAATCAAGTAACAATCTAAGTCGTCTCCACAAAAGAAAACTAATTAGCAATGAATCACCTTTAATATTACGAAAAAAATGTAAAGTCACTGGTAAGTTTATCTTTTTTATGTTAATTTCAAATAGGTGTATCAATTGTTGCTATCTTATAAAAAGTATATGTAAAAAGCGTAATCAAAACAAATATTTATGCTATAAAATACATGTATGTGCGCAATATTTCTTAGCTCTGTTCATATCTTCCATTTAAAACCGTTCTAAATATACTTTTTTTTATAGAATCTATGCGAGGGGAAGTTTACACTATAGAAAATAAAATGAATGATATGAATAAGGACATACAAGATTTAAAAAACAAAATCCATAGAAATGGAGTACGTCAAGAAAATTCTTCCGAAACGTTAGTCTCCAAATTTGAAGTAAACCTTCCTTTAAATACGATAGAAGAATTCGTAAAATTAGAGGGACTTTTACCAAATTCTAAAGAATTACAACACTCTTTGGTAAGTTCTAAATACAAATTATTTCAAGCGGAGTGTTAACGTAGCATTAAATAAAGGTTATAACTATGAAATTATTAGGAAAAATTGTAATTGCTAAAGGGTGAATGAAGAAAGAGCCAATTTGAAAATTTATTTCAAATTGTCTCTTTATTCATTCACTCTTAAGCAAAAAGAAGTCTTGTGAAGTTTGTAAAAAAGAATAGAAATAACGGGAAAAGGGAATAATACAATAAATGTTTTGTTACGATTAATTTTTAAATTGTTTAAACAAATGAATGATTTATTATAACATTAATGAATGACATTGATAGGCAATATAAAACAAATATGTTAAAAAATTGCCAAGATTTCAAGCTTTTTTTTAATATACAAATAGAAAATCTTTACAGGGTAAAAAATACCCTACCTTACGCTCCGTGTTACGAAGTTTCACCTTACGCTCGCCGGGTTAAGGAGGAACCATTTGAGACGCACAATAAAGAGTGTTGAGCCTGTCTCGTGTGAGAGGCGCGCTTGTAGAAGCCTGCTGTATGTATACGCCCAACTGAGGAAAGTGGGTTCATGCTTGACCTACCTTATCGAATATGTGAGTAGTAAGCGTAATGGAAGTAAAATATGGACAAAGTTTGAATGATGAAATATGCAATTGGGATGATAAACAGTAGTAGTAGTAGTAGTAACAAAATAAATAATGTTGACAGCAGATAATAGCCAACTATTTATTGGTGTGTGAGAAAAATTATTTGAAGTGGAGTGTTAATGAAGCATTAAAATTAGAATTTGATGTAACAGCAGTAATAACTATATTAAATGTTAATAAGTCGCATTAAATAATTGGATTAAAATAAGAACTAAAATTTAAAGAAAACAGTTCTAAAATTGCAAAAATAAAAGAAATACGAAAAAAATAATGGCAATATGACAAAAATACTTAAATAATGACAGAAGGACTGGAAATTTTAAGGAAATTATTAAAAATTAATAAAAGTAGAGTAGAAAGTGGTGTTAAAAATTAAAATATTCCTGGGAATAATATTTAAGGATAGAAAGAAATAATTCAAATATTGAGAACATAATTGAAAAATAATAAGAGAAGTAAATGAAAACTTGTGAAATAAATTTAAATATTAATGACATTAATTGAAGGGGGTCTTCTACTCTCCAGGCCCGAAATTCAATGGTATTTTTGGGAATTGATTGTGAAGAAACTACTGAATATTTTTTGACAAATTTTTTTTTATTTTCAAGATACATCCTTTAACTTTGAAATTTTCTTATTCATGATGAAAAATGAAAGTAGTGGTGATCTTGAATAGCCCTTGCGTAAACGCATTTCAGAAACACAGAGGTCCCGCTTGAGTCACGGTTTTGGCACTGGGACAATCCAAAATCAAAAAACGAATTTTTTTCATGTGTATAGTTGCGTTGACTATTTTTTACCGTGGCCGATTTTTTTTATTTTTTGATTTGGCAAAATGCGAAAATTCGCAGAAATTTTCAATTTTTTCTTTTTTTTTTGACTTTAACCCTCCTGCGCATGAGTTTCTACCTAGAAAGTCGTTTCCAAATGCATACATTTTTCAGACTGATGGATTTTAATATAACTTGGCATTAGGGAGTTTTTGGGGTCGCTGATTACGAATCTGAAGTCAGAATTACAAAATTCAAAATGGCGGATCCAATATGGCGGACAAATTTTAAAAAAATTGTTGGATTTTAATACAACTTGGTTTTAAGGGGTTTTTGGGGTCGCTGATTACGAATCTGAAGTCAGAATAACAAAATTCAAAATGGCGGATCTAATATGGCGGACGAATTTTTAAAAAATTTTTGGATTTTAATATAACTTGGTATTAGGAGGTTTTTGGGGTCGCTGATTACGAATCTGAAGTCAGAATTACAAATTTCTAAATGGCGGATCCATTATGGCGACAAATTTTTAAAAAATTGTTAGATTTTAATATAACTTTAATATTTTTGTCTCAATTTTTCCATTATTGCCAAAATCTCATCTCGACTGAATTTCAAAAAATTATAAAATACAGATACACTCTAAATTTGAATCAGTGATATATGACTGACCTTTAGTGAATATCTATAACTGATTCTTAGTAGCTGATTTTTTTTATTTCAATCAGTTAAATTTAACTGTTTGAAATAAAGAAAATTCAGCAACTAAGAATGAGTTATATTCACTGATTGTCAGTCGTATACTACTGATTCAAATTTACAGTGCAAAAAAAATTCTGAAATAGTTAAACAATTTGTTTTATAAATTTTTAACAATATACTGTAATTCTAAGTCGAAAATTATGTCAGAAAAAAAATTAACAACCCTCAGTTGCGAGTTTAATTTCATTGGCCTTCATGAATCGAGTTTAAGTTTTGAAAATATACTAGTCTGGAAGGTAATTATTTTATTACTAAGCATTACTAAGTAATTCTAAACTTTCATATAACATCCAGCAAAAATTGTAATGAAGTTTGTAATTATTATTTTACGAAGATTTTGCTTTTTCACACTTTTTTCCTAAATTTGTAAAAGTTTTAGGACAAATTTTTGAAATTTTTTTATTCTAGTTTAAAACCATTTTAAAGCTTTTTTTATCTGTTTTTTTAATTTTTTATTTTCAAATATTTTGGAAAAGTCTTTTAGGCTCTTCAATTTCTTTTACTTCATTTTTTTATTATTTATTATTTATATTTATATATTTTATTATTTATAATAATAAGAATAATTATTATAAACTGATAATAGATAGTTAATATAAATAATGTTCATTAATTAAAATACAAGAGAATTAAAACTGTAATATGAATTAAAAACTTATATAGATAATAAGAATTTATATTAAATGAAATTATATCTACAATTTATATATTATAAGTATATTTAATTATTTTTGCATTTATACCTCATCTCTGTTTTTACAGTGCCAATACATTTTTAAAATTAAATTTTTTAAGAAGGTTATTTAAGTATTGTTTAAAAATGATTTGAAATTACCGCCTAATTCTCTAGTTCTGAGAATGCCGCCAGGTGCGTGTCTTTCTCACAAAAGGCGTGAAGACTAGAATGCATATAAAAGGCGTGACTCACTTGGATGTTGCTTTACATATATACGTATAGTTTTTAATATACGTATTCAAAAGTATAAAGTTAAATTAAAATCCAATAATTTTTTAAAAATATGTCCGCCATATTGGATTCGCTATTTTGAATTTTGTAATTCTGACTTCAGATTCGTAATCAGCGACCCCAACAACCCCTAAATACCAAGTTATATTATAATCCAACAATTTTTTTTAAATTTATCCGCAATATTAGATCCGCCATTTTGAATTTTGTAATTTTGACTTCAAATTCGTAATCAGCGACCCAAAAAACCCCTTAATAATAAGTTATATTAACATCCAAAAATTTTTTTAAAATTTGTCCGCCATATTGGATCTGCCATTTTGAAATTTGTTATTCTGACTTCAGATTCGTAATCAGTGACCCCAAAAACCCCTTAATACCAAGTTGTATTGAAATCCAACAATTTTTTTGAAAATTCGTCCGACATATTGGGTCCGCCATTTTGAATTTTAATTTTAGGACCCAATTTTTCTGGATAATGCGCTTAAGAAGTTTTAACATACTAAATTCCATGATTTCATTAGATATTTTTAAAATTCATCTTGACCTGATATTCATAGACTGTCTATCTGCTTCCTATTTTTTATTATTATTTCAATTTGTTTATTATTATAAAAAGCTTAAAATGCACACATCAACATAAATGTATAACAATCTGTGAACCCTAAGCTTTAATTTGCCCTTCGGGAGAAGTCTTTAAGTTAACTTGTTTACGAGTTATTAACAAAAATGTTTAAACGAGTATACTCGTCTTTATGCATACGAGAACGACTTTGTTTGGCGAGTATACTCGGCCCTATACGCAGGAGGGTTAAGGGGCTATAAAAAAACGAAAAAAATTTCAAAAATCGTACACGGAGAAAAATAGCTGCATCATTTCTAAGTAATTTAAAAAAAAAATTAAAATCGGACCATTTTTACTATAAAAAGCGTGACTCAGCAGCTTAAAAAACACTACTTTCGGGGAAACGAGTTTAAAGGTAACACATGGTGTATGACTTGATTGTAGTAACTTATAAGTTAATCTGCTAATATCGGGCCCGAAAAAGGTTTTTTGTTTTTATAAGGGTCTTTGGACATCAGTAAAGATAAAAAACTTATAAATTGATAATTTGTTGATAATGGAATCAGTATAAATAAACAAATGTTACAAAAGAACAAAAATTCGTTGGTTTCTTTGGTTCCCAGAAACATGCAAAAGAACGTGATTCTCACGAAATCCTTTCTGTGGCGTATTCTCAGATACATATAGATTGAAATAAAGAAGAAAAAAAAATTATTTTTGTTTGAAACCTCGAGAGTAGAAGACCCCCTTAAAGGCTGAAAGGAATAATTGATATTTAAACAAATTAAATTCAGGATGGCAAAAAAACATATAATTTGATAAAAGTACCTTAGAGTTGACAAAAGTACTTTAAAGATGACAAAACTAATTTAAAGGAGATGTAAAAATGGAGTATTTACAGGCTGTAAGTAAAAAAGTACCGATATATAATTATAATAATAGAAGTATGCTGCTTGGCGATGTTGGCAGTACAAACGATCGTAGCGTTTTGACTCTTATTGTCCAGCTACAGAAAATATAAATTTGCAAAGTACATCGAGCTCTAACGAATCAGCTATTTTCAGCTTGCTGATTGGCAAATATTACAGCGCGGTCAACACGTGAAACTGTATAAAAGCAGCAGCTGTAGTCGTTCTCCAACTACCGCACAGTGGCAGAATCCCAGAAGGAGCTGTTATACCGACAGAGCACATAATGTCAGCAAACAAGAAGAATACTGTTTTCTATCCTTGTGAAGTATTCAAGAACAGAAACATGGCTGATAATTATGGAAGTTTGCAGCTCAACAATGACGGAGGGTGCTGGTTGATTATGGTCCGCAGCTGTAGGACCATAATAAACAAAAAGTTCTGGGAAAACCTCTGGCCAGTAAGCAAAGAGAAAAAATTTCACCGCAAATTGCGGGATTGGAATTTGCGGCATGTAAAAAAAAATAATTCACTTCATCAACCAGCAACTTAATAGACGTGGATTCTTAATCCGAATTTAAACGGCCCTTTTCAGGGCCACCAAATATTTTCATACGTTGAATTTAACTGTTTCATTCTTTATATTCCTGCAGTACACTGCTTTTATTATTAGTATTATTATTATTTAATACAATGTGTAACTGATTTATTTACCTAGTTTTTGTATTTAATCAATTGCATTCTACTTATAATAAAATACACAGAGAACAATAGCTGCATCATTTCTGAGCAAATTAAAAAAAAAATTAAAATCGGACCATTTTTACTATAAAAAGCGTGACTCAGCAGCTTAAAAAACACTACTTTCGGGGAAACGAGTTCAAAGGTAACACATGGTGTATGACTTGATTGTAGTAACTTATAAGTTAATCTGCTAATATCGGGTCCGAACAAGGTTTTTTGTTTTTATAGAGGTCTTTGGACATCAGTAAAGATAAAAAACTTATAAATTAATAATTTGTTGATAATGGAATCAGTATAAATAAACAAATGTTACAAAAGAACAAAAATTCGTTGGTTTTTTTGGTTCCCAGAAACATGCAAAAGAACGTGATTCTCACGAAATCCTTTCTGTGGCGTATTCTCAGATACATATAGATTGAAATAAAGAAGAAAAAAAAATTATTTTTGTTTGAAACCCCGAGAGTAGAAGACCCCCTTAAAGGCTGAAAGGAATAATAAATATTTAAACAAATTAAATTCAGGATGTCAAAAAAACATAAAATTTGATAAAAGTACCTTAGAGTTGACAATTGTACTTTAAAGATGACAAAACTAATTTAAAGGAGATGTAAAAATGAAGTATTTACAGGCTGTAAGTAAAAAAGTAACGATATATAATTATAATAATAGAAGTATGCTGCTTGGGGATGTTGGCAGTACAAACGATCGTAGCGTTTTTACTCTTATTGTCCAGCTACAGAAAATATAAATTTGCAAAGTACATCGAGCTCTAACGAATCAGCTATTTTCAGCTTGCTGATTGGCAAATATTACAGCGCGGTCAACACGTGAAACTGTATAAAAGCAGCAGCTGTAGTCGTTCTCCAACTACCGCACAGTGGCAGAATCCCAGAAGGAGCTGTTATACCGACAGAGCACATAATGTCAGCAAACAAGAAGAATACTGTTTTCTATCCTTGTGAAGTATGCAAGAACAGAAACATGGCTGATAATTATGGAAGTTTGCAGCTCAACAATGACGGAGGGTGCTGGTTGATTATGGTCCGCAGCTGTAGGACCATAATAAACAAAAAGTTCTGGGAAAACCTCTGGCCAGTAAGCAAAGAGACAAAATTTCACCGCAAATTGCGGGATTGGAATTTGCGTCATGTAAATAAAAAATAATTCACCTCATCAAACAGCAACTTAATAGATGTGGATTCTTAATCCGAATTTAAACGGCCCTTTTCAGGGCCACCAAATATTTTCATACGTTGAATTTAACTGTTTCATTCTTTATATTCCTGCAGTACACTGCTTTTATTATTATTATTATTTAATACAATGTGTAGCTGATTTATTTACCTAGTTTTTGTATTTAATCAATTGCATTTTACTTATAATAAAATACACAGAGAACAATAGCTGCATCATTTCTGAGTAACTTAAAAAAAAAAAATTAAAATCGGACCATTTTTACTATAAAAAGCGTGACTCAGCAGCTTAAAAAACACTACTTTCGGGGAAACGAGTTTAAAGGTAACACATGGGGTATAACCTGATTGTAGTAACTTATAAGTTAATAATGAATGAAAAATACCATAATGTCATCAGCAGACATAGAAAATTAAATAATAATACGCCTCATGAAATTCTTTGGGAAAATTTTGAAATATTGCATAATGAACCTAATGAATATAAAAGACTTTTTGCAGAAATGGTCCATATTAAAAAGGCAGGTGATAACTGTATAAATGTAAAAAATGATCTAGAAAATTTTAATACATCATACAATGCTATTCTTGAATTTTTAAAATAAATATTATTTCAATATCCTAATTAAATTCTTATAACGATTCAAAATATTATTAAAATTTGTATTGTGCATTCAAAACCTTAATATTTACAAATACTAGGTAAGAGTTCTCTTACATCAACTAATTTTATCAAAAAATTGTATAATCGTATTTTTTATATTTTTTATTTATATTATGTTTTTTATTGTGATTTATAATTTTTGTCTTTGAATACTGACTGCTTTTTTATGAATGTTTAGTAAAAAAAATTTTTTATATGTATTTAAATTATAGTCCCTGAAGAGGAGAACAGTTAGTTCTCGAAACGTTGGACTTCTAGTAAATAAACATCCAAATTTCAGTCCGAAAGTGTCGATTTATTAAATCTATAATAAAATACACAGAGAACAATAGCTGCATCATTTCTGAGTAATTTAAAAAAAAATTAAAATCGGACCATTTTTACTATAAAACACCGAACAAGGTGTTTTGTTTTTATAAAGGTCTTTGGACATCAGTAAAGATAAAAAACTTATAAATTGATAATTTGTTGATAATGGAATCAGTATAAATAAACAAATGTTACAAAAGAACAAAAATTCGTTGGTTTTTTTGGTTCCCAGAAACATGCAAAAGAACGTGATTCTCACGAAATCCTTTCTGTGGCGTATTCTCAGATACATATAGATTGAAATAAAGAAGAAAAAAAAATTATTTTTGTTTGAAACCCCGAGAGTAGAAGACCCCCTTAAAGGCTGAAAGGAATAATTAATATTTAAACAAATTAAATTCAGGATGGCAAAAAAACATAAAATTTGATAAAAGTACCTTAGAGTTGACAAAAGTACTTTAAAGATGACAAAACTAATTTAAAAGAGATGTAAAAATTAAGTATTTATAGTCTGTAAGTAAAGAAGTGACGATATATAATTATAATAATGGAACTATGCTCCTTGACGATGTTGGTAGTACAAACGATCGTAGCGTTTTGACTCTTATTGGCCGCAACAGAAAATGGAAATTTGCAAAGTACATCGAGCTCTAACCAATCAGCTATTTCCAGCTTGCTGATTGGCTAATATTACCGCGCGGTCAACACTTGAAACTGCATAAGATCAGCAGCTGTGTAACTTTTAGCTCAGTCGTTCTCCCGCTACCGCACAGTGGCAGAATCCTAGAAAAAGCTGTAATACTGACCGAACACATAATGTCAGCAAAAAAGGAGAATAATGTTTCCTATCCTTTGGAAATATCCAAGGGGGAAAACATTGCTGACAATTATGAAAATTTGCAGCTCTTCAAGGGGGAAGTGTGCACGTTGATTATGGTCCGCAGCTGTAGGACCATAATGAACAGAAAATTCTGGAACTACCTCCGGCCAATAAGCGAAGAGACCAAATTTCACCGCAAATTACGGGACTGGAATTTGCGGTATATAAAAAAGAAATAAGTTACCTCCTGAACCAGCTTTCAAATAGACGTGGATTCTTAATTGAAATTTTAACGGCCCTTTTCAGGGCCACCAAATAGTTTAACGATGGGTTCACTATTGAATGAAAAAACATATTTTTCTTTGAATGTTTAGTCATTCAGAACACATTTTTTGAATGATTTTTAACTCATTTGTTTAACCCTTTAAGGGGCATATTTCTCCAGTCATCGGATTTTCTTTGTCTTCCGTTTATCTACGTTTTTTGGGGGTCGTTGATTACAAATCTGATGTCAGAATTTCAAAATTCAAAAAACGGCAAGTGCATAGAAGAATCCTTGAAAATTGAACTTAGAAATGTCTTGAATGTATTTCAGATTAATTCGTTTCTTCGTGAAACTAAAATTTATTCAAACACTATTAAAATGTGGACAAAGTATAAATGGTGAAATTCGCAATTGGGATGATAAACAGTAGTAGTAGTAACAAAATAAATAAAGTTTTTTTGGAAAAAAATACACTAAACCAGTTTATTTCATAAATCGTTAGTGGCATAGGTGACTAGCTTAAAGCCAAAAAGTTGGGATTCCTCCTCTTGGGGAAGGGGGGAAATAAAAAATGTTTTAAAAATAAATTGTAGAGAATTAAATTCTCTACATTTTGTCTCATTGAGACAGTACTGTACAACAGAATATGCGAAAATTAGAGGGCGCTAAAGTTGCCAAAGATCAGTTTTTTCTGTTTTTTGTATTAAAAAAATCATTTTTGAGCTATACTGTAAATGGAAAAGTTGTAGAGCTTAAAAAAACCTATAAAATTCATGGGCATTAGTTTTCTCTAGGTTGCAGTGTTTTAGAGATACAGCCTGTTTATTCATTGTTATGTATAGTTAATCCATTAAAAGAATTTTTAAAGAAATAATACATTAAATTATACATTATCAATTTGCTTTTGCCTTGTTACAGAAGGATGCCTTGTTATATAATTTAGATGTAAAAGCAGACTTAAAAAAGATGATGAGACAAATTTTTTCTGCTTTAATGA
This sequence comes from Ganaspis brasiliensis, assembly GCA_037103525.1. NCBI lineage: Eukaryota > Metazoa > Arthropoda > Insecta > Hymenoptera > Figitidae > Ganaspis > Ganaspis brasiliensis. Next base: position 1,100,850 of record JAZKLR010000365.1, on the reverse strand, counting down.
ACCGTGATATGGCAACGCAGTTTACGGTCTCAAAATTAATGCCAAATAAAAGATTATTTGGCAATACAAATTGCTGCACTATTGTTGAAGGTAATTCTTTCTTTTATAAATTTATAAAATTGACCAAATAGATTTCATAATGAAAAGTTAATATATTTTCTACATTTTACACTCTATACACTGAAAGAAAACAGTTTACTATTTAATGAAAAATTGTCAAAAAGCAAAATTGTTAGATAAGAAAATTCAAATTATTGTACATACAAATTTTAATTAAATTTGCTACAAAAAATATTAATGTGTAGAATCACTCAGTAAGGCTTCGAAAATCAAATGTTTTGTTCTATATTAAGAATTTATTATGTAAACATTTCGCTTACTAATATTTATTCCTTAAATTGTAAAATATTGTAATAAAATATAACATATCAATATCATATCACATCGAAAATAAGATTATTCTCTAATTCAGAATAAACATTTAACATTTAGTTTAAAATATTTTAATCGTAGACACAACTTTAAACTTATTTTTCTCAAAACTAGTTATTTGTCATTTCTAAGATAAAATATAAAACAAATGTTAGTTGAAAATCCAAACATAATATATAATTATTTTTTTTATTTTTTCCGGTCTAGTTCCTTTTAAATGTGCAGAGAAAATGGAAAAATATTCGAAACCAGAGGTAATCGGGGCAATAAGTTACGTTTTTACGCGTGCTTATGACTGGGGCTCTGGTAGGAATAATAGAAGGAAAAATAAAGAAAATAAAGCAACAAACCAGGACCCAAAAGAAAAGGATTCAACAGGTGTCAACGTAACAGGGCTCATGCTGGCTCTACACAGAATCTAACAAATAATCGTATTTTATTTTTATATTTCGTATGATGATTATCATTTTCACTATTATTTTTATTGATATAAATATATGTACATGAATAAAATCTTAATAAATAGAATATTGAAAAAATTAATGGTTGTTTAAAACAATTTTAAAAACCCACGAATGGATTGCGTATTATTTGACCTACAAAGATAGTATAAATAGTATATTAAGTAACAAGGGGTTAAAGGCAGCCATTTGTTTACGTTGATGTTTGTAACCCATGTAACCCATGTTAATTACGATATTTTTTATTCCAAAGGCACAAACGTGGCGATTTTAGATAACCTGATGACAGGGACTAAAAGTCATTCATTTGTTTGATTATATAAAAACGGCGTCAATTTTTAACCAAGGGCAAAAAAACACACGCGCCATGCATCCTTTTCTGCCCAAAGGTAAAACTAGACGTCATTTTTATATAATCGAACAAATGAGTGCCTTTTAGTCGCTGTCTTCAGGTATCTAAAAGCGCCATTTTTGTGCCTGTGGGATAAAAAATCCTATATATATTATATAGTATTTGACCTACGTATAAAGTATCTACAAAACCGACATAGATTTTATATAATTTTACCTACGTAGATGTTATATACAAGTTTTATGTAGTTCCTACATTTTTTGGCCTACGTTAAGCTTAAGTGCAACTCCGATGTAGACCCTACATTATTTAGCCAGTATAGATATTATATAAATTTTCTATGCATGTTCTATATTATTTAGCCTAGATAGAGCCTATATACAACTATATAGGATCTACATCATTTGGCCTACATACACGGAAAAGGGATTGGCACGTGAGACGCGCCAGACACTAGGACAAACCGTGTACATCTATTTGGCGCACCTAGTGTGCTTTTCGGGTTATGAGACGTGCCGATTTAGCGCATGTGCTGTGCATAGTATCATGTACGTCTGATGTCTCTTGTTTTTGCACGTCTGCTGCTTCTTTTAGCGTATGAGCTGTCCCTTCATGGCGCACCAGGCGCTAAATAGATGTAGGCAAACCTATATAGGTCCTACATTTCCGCGACATTGAATTTTAATCGGGTACCCCTCATAAAAAACTAGAACAAATTCCGGACTTCTGGACTACTCGTTTACGTCTTGGGCTCACTTCGTTCACCCTCGACAGACACTCGTGCACAAATATCAGCGTAAACAACTGGCTGCTTTTAACCCCTTGTTGCTTAATGTACTATTAAGTCCATTTTTTACAGATATAAAAATAAAAATAATTTGATCTAAAAAAGATTATTAATGGAGGAAAAAAACCTAAGTACCTTTCTATACTTTAATGTACTTATATTTTGCAGGCCACCTAATATCATTTAAGATATTTATCCGCATCTCGACACTCTTAACTCCTCGCGCCTTCCAAACCAAGAATCCAACTTTGATTCTGAAAATAGTTCATTTGACGAGTTTTTAGGTCAAGTTATCAACATATCTATTGCATTTGACATGGGGTGAAGTAAATGCGGTAACGGCCGAAGTTACGGCAGCCTGAATGGATACAGCACCATAATTGGATTTCTATCTGGAAAAAATTTAGATTACGCAACAAGAAATCGGCAATGTAGAATATGCGATTTAGGGCAACCTATAATTGATCACGATTGTCGTTTAAATTTTGAAGGAAGTGCAAAAGCTATAGAGGCTGAAGCAGGAGTTCAGTTGATTAAAAACAGCAGTATTTTAAAAGATGCTGGCCTACAAGTTCGAGTGATTACTGGTGATGATGACAGCTCTATCATTGCGATAGTACGGAAAGATAATCCACAAATCACCTTCTGCAAGTTGTCGGATGGAAACCATCTAACTAAGAACTTTTCTAATGAAGTGTACAAATTGAGCAAAACGCATAAGCAGTTGAGTAGAAAATGTGTTATTACCCACCTTAAAAAATGTTTTTCTTATGCAGTGTCTCCAAATAAGGGCAATATTGATAATCTAAAATGGGAATTTAAGAAAATACCTGATATATTTTAATAATATATTTTTAATAATAATAGTATAATAATGTAATAATAATAATAAAATAAAGTAACCCGACCTGGGATGCTCTGTGACTTTGTTACCGAGCAGCTCAAAGATACTGGTCCTACTTGGCTCAGTACTTGGATGACCATTACAGAACATTGTATAGGTATTTGATTGGGTTGGTAAGGCACTTGTAATTCCCGTTACGGGATATCACTGGTTTCTGAGCCGAGTAGGTCAAATACTTGAATGGGCTTTGAGATGGGGTTTCTGACACCCTAATCCGTGGCTTCCCCAAGTGGCGCATTGGGGAAGGCCTCTCAGATATGGGAGGTACCTAGGAAATTAAAATACCCGGGGCGGGCCAATGTCAGATAGGGGTGGGCAGGTAGGCACTCGATATAACAGTCCACTCTGTGTTGTAACGCGCAGTGCTACCCACAATAGGTCTCTGTCTGACGGGGATCAGGGTTCATTTGGACGTGTCAATAGGATACAATCCAGGCTACTACTAAGCAACGACCAAGGACAAGCTCGATTAAGGTTTAAATAGACGGACCAACTTCGAAAGGACATTTTGTTATGTTGGCAAAATAGTTCTCCCAACAGAAGAGGATACATGCAGAGGTTACATTCGCGATGGGTCAATATGCACCCCCAATCCAGGGGGAGAGATCAGGTATCCTCTCTAAGAAAAGGGGACATGAAGCTCTTCTCCAAGAACAGAAAGACCCCCTAAAAAAACACATAAATTTTGTGTGAAACACTAACGCCAACAGCCGAAGATGGAAACATGGGATCGAGGGAAACCAAAATTCACATCAAGGTTTCTATTAAAACTGATAAAATGTCTGGAGGGTACAAGGAACTCTCATTACTCTCAGAGAGTGTAGATCTCCGGACATTGAACTGTGCTGTGTATTAAAATGCTGTGTCCTTGCTTCGCAAAAGTAACCTTAAAGCAACACTGGATTGAGAAGATACATTTTCTTGTAGTCATAAGGGAACGTTTAGAGCGGAGGATGAAATGGATAAAGCAAAATAATACCTTTGATACTTATCCTTCCCGCCTGTTCAGTTTACTATCACCAACCGTTGAAAGACCTCCATGTCGCGAAGAGATTGAAACTTTTTTGAGCAACATCCAGTGGCGTACCGAGGATTGTTGGCGCCCGGGGCAGAAGGGAATTTTTGCCGCCCCTTATTGAAAATTATTTCATCGATTTACCGCCCCCAAATGCATTGGGCTTGAGGTTGGCGCCCGGGGCGACTGCCCCCTCTGCCCCCCTCTAGATACGCTACTGTCAACATCTATGGGACATCCCATTCAGTGAATGATAAAGGGTTATCTTTGTCACTCTTTCGCAGCTTCTGTGTCAGTCAGGGGCTTGACCAATGTACAGAGATATGTTTACCAATTACTGAAGAGGAGGTAAGAAATTCAGTTGCTAAAACTAAGAACTTTTCAGCACCCGGGCCAGATAAGATTAATAATCTACGGAGGAGGAAGTTTACTTCAATTCACCAACATTTGGCCGGTATATTCTCTATCTACCTCAACGGGGAACATCTAATACCCCAGTGGTTGGTGGAAGGACTAAGGGCACTTCTACCAAAATCAGAAGATTTATCCAATCCAAAAAATTACAGACCAGTTGCTTGCCTTAACACCTGCTACAAGCTATTCACTCGGCTCCTAGTAATAGATAGGCGTGTTATCCAAGATTCGATATTTTATCGACGAAACCTGTCAATGGCTTGCAGTGATAACAGCAAATTATTCGACTCTACGAGTCACGAGCTGATCATCAAGCTCCTTGAATGTTTAGAGGTGCATCCGAACATCGTGAGATGCTTAAAATATCTAATGCTTAAGTGTCAGACAAGGTTTGTTATAATATCTAACAAACAGCAGGTGATGACAAACATCATCTCGTTTAGAAAAGGAGTTTTCTAAGGCGACTCCCTTAGTCCTCTACGTTTTTGTATCTTCCTCTTACCTTTGTCTACTGCACTTCGAGAAAAACACTCTGGAGAAACATTCTTGGTTTCTGTCAAACTAAGAAATAGAGTCTTTAAAACCAACTATCTTTTCTATTTGGACGATCTTAAGTTCTATGTATCCAGTAAGGATGTTCTTAGAATTTTGGTGTTTGCAGTGGCAAAGTCTCCACAATCGGAGACTTAAGATTTGTGTAGGCTTACAGATCACCTCCAAACAAAGTATCGTTGGCTTCTCAGAAAAATTTGGTTTTCCGAATTGTCTGGGAAAAACAAATACAGACCACAATTACATTAGCCATTCCTTTGCTTCTGTATACCTTTGGAACTGATCAGTGGAATGTAAATGAGTTGAAAATACTGGATAGAGAAACCCGCAAGCAGGGAAGTGTTCAGGGGGGGGTCAAGGGGGTCATGACCCCCCCCCCCTAGAAGAGTTAAATTTATATAAGACTGAGAGAAATAGCGCTATATCGTTAGCTCTTTCTCTCTCATATATAACGTCCCCCAAAAACCTTGTCTGGACACGCGCCTGCCCGCAAGATGATGTCAAACCCTGAAAATCATCATCCAAGGTCTTCCGTGCAAAAAATTTACCTTCCACGAGATCGGGAAGAAAGAGATGTATTAAGTTTAGAGTGTCTTCATCGAAGAATTGTACTGGCTGCAGCATGTTTAGTGATGAACAGTAGAGATCCTCTTATGCAATTTGTCCACCATCATGAAATTGCAAATGTTAGGGCGTTTTTATAGCATCGTTAGCACCATTGATGGACACCAGTATGCTATTCGTTAGAAACCCATCTTGGCATATGCCCAAGGGGATCAGGACACCGTTGTGGAAAATGAACAGTGTAAGATCTACTGGAATTTTTCTTTTCCTACAACTTATCGCATCAGTGCTACTAAGTCTCATATTGTACTCCAGGATCATGAAATTCAGATCATTTTTGTGATAGAGTTTTCGGCTTCTGCTGAGAGCAATATCGTTGAAAAGGAGGATGAGAAACGGACGAAATATCACGATCTCATGTTCGAACTGAGTTTAATGTATCCAGGTTATAAAATCCGATTAATTGTCCTCATACTAGGCTGTTTAGGAGGGATTAAAGCTTCATTTGTAAGCTTATTAAAAAAGATACCTAATTGCAAACGTCAAGCTGAAGCATTGACGGTTCGTAGGCGAAAGGCTATCCTTCTAAGCTCACTCAATCTGGTCCGACAGTACTGTTCTTTATAAAATAAAATCACGAAGGTAGCTCTAAAAAAGCATTCAATAGCGTTCCGGACCACTGCGTAAGAACAACAGCGGCATGGCACAGGAACACCTACAGAACAGTGAATTGAAAACATTTTAAGCAAAAGAATCGCGCTGTTGCTCACCTCCCAGGATGGTGGGAGCAAAAGCGGATATGAATACGTAAGACTAGAATAGGAGAGGTTGTTTTAGTGAGGTATTACCACAGCACGTAGTCGAGTCCCACACGAACAAGTGCGTAAATGCATTTTTTCCCCTCCTAAACTTATTTTGTAAAAAAAAAAATTAATAACTTTAATAATATAGTAGTGAATAAGGCTTACAAAAATAAATGTATCAGTAGAAGAGCCGCTTGCCATTATCGAGTTGCACATAGTGTGTGTAAAAAATGGTAGTGAATCAAGTATTACAAATTTTCAAAAAAAACTTACACATACCCGAAGGAATAAATACAACCAAATACATTGTAAGAATCGAAAAAAAAATTTAAAAAATCGACTAAGAATAAACTGAGATCATGTAAATTGCGAAGCCTTTAACTAAAAAAAAGAAATTTTTTAAAATTAATCAAGAAAAGTTGATTTTTCACAATCAAAGAACTGGACCATGAATTCCTAAAGTATTTTTGACCGCTGAATCTAAATCTGGTGGCCATTTGTTTCCATGATGTTAGGATTTTTTTTAATAACAAATATGTGAAAATTTTAGCAAATTGACAGAAATGTACAAAAGGTATTTAATATATTTTTATAAATGCATTTAACACAGATAAATTATTTTTACAATTAAAATGAATGATATATCTACAGTACTTAAAAATATTTTCGTAAATAACAAAACTTTGAGCTGAATTTTCCTTTGTGTCGCCTCTTTTTTAGCACGTTTTTTAATATTTTCCCAAGACTGTTTTAAAAAAAGTGCATCGCGATAATAAACTGCAGAAAGACCATTAAATTTTTTACAAATTTTTTCACATTCCTTTTTTTTTCTCAACAGTGACACCGTCTGTTTTTTAACAGTCTGTTATGTGTCTATGGTCTTCAGTAATATTGATCAATGTTTCCCGTTCACTAGAGAGTAAATTAGGTTCTCTAGTTTTACCTTTTATGGTTTCACTGCTACCCATATCACAAAATTTGCACTAAAATTGACTAAAATTCTTTCACTAAACAAAAATCAAATCGTAAAGTAAACAAAAAGTCCGCCAAAATGCCTAGTGAATTCTAGTGAGTAGCGATCAACTGAACGCGTTCACCTTAAACTACGATTAGATTGGTGAAACGCACGAGCGTTCTGATCCGGCGATCAGGAGATGAACTCGTTCAGTTGAGCCGAGATTAACCCAACGTTGGTGAAACTGGACCTAAGAAGCGTATTTAAGTACATATTTGATATTTTTGCAAGGCGGAAAATTTTTGAAACTTATTTTATCGTTACATATGTTTAAAAACATCCTTAAACACAACACCAAGTGTAAGTATCAAGAGATTCCCATCAGTTGCTAAATATCAAGTGTCTTACAAAATTACGAGAAAAATGTCAGAAATACTTCACTTTAAGCTACCAAACTGACCCTTAAAAAGCACCCTGTAATTCTCTAATTTATTTTAATAAAAATTCATCCCTTAAAATTATCCTCTATGTAAGATATCGACCTTTGGTACGTGAATTTAAAATAAACATTTTCTTATTGGATGCTTTGGCTCCAAGATTGTAGCGGAGACAATTTGTGATACTCTAATATGATTTTTATTCAAAACTACCCTTCAAAAGCAGCTCTCATCGAAGATACCAACACTTTTAAAAGAAATACTAAATTAAGAATTTTTTTCGCTTGAACTGAAAACTTGACACATTTTCTAGAGATATTTTGTGATACTCTTTTTAGATCTATATTCAAAATCATCAATAAAAAATATCTGCCATCTGAATCTTTAACAGTTTTAATATGTATTTATTATTATGATCCCTTTGAATTAAAGAATTGTGTTTACCAAGCTTTGGCACAAATACTCAAATTAGATTTTTTCGTTAGACCTGACGGCTATTTTATTATGCACGATGCAATTTTTCTCATTGTCCTCTAAAGGACTGATGACCGTAGCTCTCTCGAACATATATTTATTATGAGTTATATCTTTATTTAGTTGAAAAGTCTTTAAAAGAACTGGTTACAATTGCTCTCTCTCTCTGAACATATTTTCATGAGGATTTTGTCGAAAATTAGTTGAGTATAAGTTCTATAAAGGACATATGATTTATCTTCTAGTGCATTAAAAACAGAAGAGTACAAAAGTTAATCAACTAAAGGAGTTAATCTTTCTTGTTTGAATACCTATAGTTTTCTTAGTCTCGAACGATCTGCGTATAGCTTTTCTTTTGTGAGTAACTTTTAAATCCCTTTTTAAGCACCAGCAGTAGTTATAGCCATCATATTTTCATTCCAGACACCCCTTTTCTCCATATCCAGGTCTTTTCTAGACCTTTTCTCCATATCTTTTATGTCGTGATGAAATCTTTCTTCTTGCTCCTCGCTGTAGTCTCCTAAGTTCTCAGTGAAGAATTCAAGGTGAAAATGTAGGAAATAAAGTTTTAAGTTCATCAGACAGCCCAAGGCCGTAGCCAGGGGGGTGATAGGGGTGTTTGACCCCCCCCCGAATTTTTTTTGACAGCTGTTCAAGTTTTCAAAAAAAAATAAAAGGTCATCACTTTGACTGTTGAGCCAGTATCATTTTGACACATGACTTAATTTGAAGATTGTTATATTGTACAGAATGGAAATGTTATTTTGTACAACTGCTAAATGTTATTTTGTACAATTTTGAAAAATGAATTTGTTATTTTGTACAATTATTAAAAAATGAACTTCATTGTAATCCCAAAGGTTTTTAGCTTTTTTAGAAAATTGTACAAAATAACAAATTCATTTTCCAAAATTGTACAAAATAACATTTAGCAGTTGTACAAAATAACATTTCCATTCTGTACAATATAACAATCTTCAAATTAAGTCATGTGTCAAAATGATACTGGCTCTGACTGTTTGTTGACAAAACCCCCCTCCGAAATTTTTTTCTGGCTACGGCCTTGAGACAGCCTATGTTTGTATAATTTATTAATAGATTTTCAACTATTGTTTTGTAATTATCAGCTTTTGTATTGCCCAGAAATTTACTAGTTGATTCTTTGAAACATAGCGAGCCAGACTTTTCTTCAATCATCATTTTGCTTTCAAAGACTTCGTCTGACAATAGGGATCTTATTTGAGAACCGTCAAAAACGCCTTTTTTTATGTTAGCTTCTGAAAGCTTGGGAAATTTCAAAAAAGCAGGCACGTGTTCAGTGGGGAAGTCAAGGGGATCATGACCTCCCTAGAAGAGTTAAATTTATATGAGAGTGAGAGAGATCGCGCTATAGTGTTATCTCTTTCTTTCTTATATATAACCTCCCCCAAAAACCTTGTTTGGACACGGGCCTGTAAAAAAGGTACTTAAAAGCCTCACTCACTCTAACTTTTAATGCCTTTACAAACTGCTTTATCAAGCTCAAATTTATGTGCAACGGAGGAAGTAAAACTTGTTCAGAATGTATCAAGCTTTCTCTCACAACATTTTTGTAACCTTGTACCAAAGATGATCGAGAAGGCCACTCTTTTCTTGTATAATGCCCATCACGTGAACACTGTCCAATTCACATAGGAAGCATGGAAACTTAGCAAAACCTGCTTGTTGCCCTAACAAAGTTGGCATAATTTTAAGGTCGTCACACAGCTTCCATATGTGAGCATTATATTCTAACCTTTAAAAACGAATTCCATGTTAACATATTCTTCCTTTAAAGTAACCGAATGCGCAACGGGGACAGCAGCAAAGACATTACCATTGTAGAGTGTAACACCAGTTTTAAACTGTTTAAGGATGAATCAATAAGGAGATGCCAATCAGAAGCAATAAAATATAAGATATGCCCTCAATGTCCTTTATTAATCCTCCAACATCGTTGCAGTAAAACAAATCATTTTCTTCTGTAAAGAATTTTCTAAATGAAGCATCTCTGTTACGATAAAAAAACACTTTGGTTTTAGAAGCTAAGCAGTTTTTTCTTTGAATCTAGAAGCCAAAAATTTAGAGCTTTCTTTGGAAAGCCCTAAGTCGCAAACTAGATCAATCAACTCTTCTTGATTGAAGAGTTCTTTCTTTATATAAGATTTACCAATTTGACCTGTTAAATCTTTCGGTATTTGTACATTGTTATCAGTTTCTAGTGTTTGGTTGAGAAGTCCTATTCTAGAATGTTTTGACTCTTGTGATTTTTCTTGATATTCAACTGGAATGTTACTGACTGAACACAAGGGTATTCTAATGCATGTTTACTCTTAACTGTATGCCTAAAGTTACACAGAAGCAAAAGCAGGAATCCGTTTTATAATTTGCCGTTTTTCGCCAAATCATTGGAGATGAGTATCGTCTGACTTTATAAGCAGTGTTGACAACTCGAGCTCTGATGAATCTACTAGACAGCACTACAGATTATACTAGAAATATACCAGACCTTAAAATTTTTGAGAAATACAGTACACATCAATAACAAAGTACATATTTGCTGAGGGAAACCCAATGTGAAGCGTCGTAGGAGGGTTTATGGTCAATAGTGTGGAATCAGTTTTTTAAAAAAAATGTTTAAAAACTATTTTGTAAACTAAAGTGTAAAAATAAATTATTTGACACTTATCAAGAGCAAAAATTATCGCAATGTTTAAAAAAATGCAGAATATTCAAATTCTTTGAGATTTTCTAATTGTACTAAACAATATACTAGACACTAGATTAAAAATTTCTCCACTAGACGCAAGATAAATTATACTAGATTTAGTATAAAATATACTGACTTGGCAAAACCTGTTTATAAGCCCCCACACAGCACCGGAAATTCCCTGAATTTTCCCTGAATATTCGTCAACATTTCTCGAATATTCGAACTTAATATTCAGGGAAGTTTCGTGGAAGCAGTAAAATGTCCGCCTAGAATAATATTGGGCGCGAAATTTCCCTGAAAATGTATTTCCAATTTTCAGGGAATTTCTGCCTCTAATATTCCTTGAAAATTCAGGGAAAGTTAAAAAAAATTTCCAAAATTTTTTTTAATCTGGTAATTGATCAAAAAAATATGTTATATTCGACATCCGTGGGATTCTAGAAAATTAAAAACTACTGCGCAGCCGTAAGTGTCATAGAATCCAAGTTCGACCAGTGCGCATCAAGTTAAGTGAATATACGAATACTATGAATATTGGAGGAATGTTAGATGCGGAAATTCCCTGAAAATTAGAAATACATTTTTAGGGAAATTTCGCGCCCAATATTATTCTAGGCGGACATTTGACTGTTTCCACGAAACTTCCCTGAATATTTAGTTCGAATATTCGAGAAATGTAGACGAATATTCAGGGAAAATTCAGGGAATTTCCGGTGCTGTGTGGGCCCTCATTTTTCCATTTGCTTAGAAACATACTACGGGGCCGTCCATAAAGCATGTGATGCATATTTTCGGAATTTTAACACCCCTCCACCCCGTCGTGATGCTTTTTTCATGCATTTAAGTTTTTTTTAGCATTATGTAGAGTGATATTTTCCCCTCCACCTAAAGTATCACATGCTTTGTGGATGACCCCCTACAAATATGGCAAAAGATGTTTGGTGTCCAAGAGTTATTTAAACTTTCGAATGAAATGACAAAGCATTATAAATACCTTTGTTGATTTAGATCAGAAATGGGACTTCTGTTCTTGGAAATAACATATACTCACCACAAACAGTACAAAACATATCCTTTTTTTTGCAAGAAAACATCTTCGAAAAACTCGAATCTATTTTCTCAAAATACAGCTCCTAAATGCTTGGAAAAAAGCTAAGTTCCTCTTCTACTAACACACAAAAATATTCCTAAAAAGAACTGATGAAAATTGTTTCTTAAAAAAAAGTAGCTGAAATATAGTCGTTAAAACGACTGATCGAAATTTCTGTTATATACAGATGTAGTGCAAAATTTTCGATTCTATTAAAAGAAAGAACAAAAAACTTTCTACCTGTAAAAAAACAAAAATAAATAAATGCGTGATACAATGGTTTTACAGAAAATGCTAGTAGTTGACGTTGGCAAGTAGAATAAACATAGCGTATAAGCGGCAGCTACATGAGCTTTTGGCGCAGTAGCGGCACAAATTGGCACCTTACCAGGGCCGACTTAGGAAATTTTAATGCCCGGGGCACTAACAAAAATTCCGTCAATTAAATAAGGACTTGATTTAAACAATTTATTTCCAATGAAACATAATTTCTTTTCATCATTGAATGCGATACGAAAAAAATTATTACTGGAGTTTTTAACCCTCCTGCGCAAGATATTTACCCCAAAAGTGGTTCCCAAATGCATACGTTTTTCTTACATTTGGAATTTAATGTAACTAAGTATAATAGGGTTTTTGGAGTCAGTGATTACGAATATGATGTCAAATTAACATTTTGACAGTTGACAGCTGCCAAATCAACTGTCAACTTTGCCAAAAATCAATTTATTTTGCTAAAAGTGATAGTACAAGGATTTTTAGGGGCGCTGATTACGCATATGATGTCAAGTTGACATTTTGCAAGTTGAAATCTGTCTAATCAACTGTCAACTTTGCCAAAAATCAATTTATTTTGCTGAAAGTAACAGTACAAGGGTTTTTAGGGGCGCTGATTACGAATATGATGTCCAGTTAATATTTTGACAGTTGGCAGCTGTCAAATCAGCTGTCAACTTTGCCAAAAAACCATTTATTTTTTTTAAGTGACAGTATAAGGGTTTTAGGGGCCTTGATTACGAATATAATCTGAATTTGCCATTCTGACAGTTGAGAGTTATCAAATAAGGTGTCAACTTTGCCAAAAAGCAAGTTATTTTGACTAAAATGACAGAAAAATGGTTCTTGAGGTCTCTGATATCAAATATATTGTCAAATCAACACTTTGACAAATGACAGCTGTCAAATAAACTGTCAATTATATGAAAATTTAATAAAATATCTTCGTTACTATGGCAGCTATTGACAATTTTATCTCTAACATGACTCCAAATTCATTATCAGAGACCCTGCAAATTTTTTTTAACAATAATTTGTAAAACAGAATTATTTTTTAGCAAAGTTGAAAGTTGATGTCAAGTTGTATTCAATTTAACATGAAATTTGTAATCAGCGACCTCGAGAACCCTATAGTTGACTTCTTAAAGAACAGCTTTTCTTTTTTAAAATTTTGTAAAAGAATTCGCAGGATCTCTGCTAATGAATTTAATACACATATTAACAATAAAATGGTTGGAAGCTGTCATAGTAACGAGGAGACTTTAATAAATTTTCTTTTAATTGACAGTTGATTTGACAGCTGGGTCAAAATTTCTCAAAAAAATCAATGTTGGTCTCGGGTCGTTCGATTTTGATTAAACTTGGTGAAAATGTAGTATTATATGACAGAAGTTTTGCCCAAAAATATTTTTTGAAAATTTTCAAAATTGTGGTTTTTACAGGTTGTCAAAATTTTAAGTACCGTTTTTTTCAAAAACGAATATCTTTGTGGCATTTTAATAAATTTTGTTCATATTTATGGTGTTTATAAATAATATACCAACACTTTGAACGTAATATAAGACCAAAAAAATTTTTCAAAATTTGCCCCGAAAAATGTCAAAAAAATTTTTGATTTCATTTTTTCGATCAAAAGCACCCTTACGATTTCTTTTTAATAACGATATTTCGTTTCCTTATTTTTTCCTGAATTGACTAAAAAAAAAAAAGTTCTGGAGACTTTAAAATCAACCGAGATATTGGACTTTTTGTGACGCGGCCTACGCCCTCTGAATTCAGGCAAGCTGAACGCCGGGACACGGACGCATTATTTGAAGCATCTTCAAAGTTAATTATTTTTATTATTAGGCATGTAAATTGGTTTTCGTAATAACATTTTATTACGTATTTTTTATCGCTCTTTCATAATCTGTCATGAAAATTCCAAAAAAATAAAATTCCAAAACGCTATAACCACTTTTTTGGAAAAAAATGCAAATTTTTAAAATTTTTGATTCAAAAATGATTTTTTTTCCACATAAGCAGTGATCAGAAAATTTCTGCACCTAAAAATATCGTGTCCACAATATCTAAGCTTCAAAAGGTTGGACCATACATTTAAAAATATTAAGATGGCGGATCCAAAATGGCGACGACAGTATTTTTTTTTAAATTGACACCCAGTTGATAATTTTTTTAATTCTCTCTTCATTTGTATGAAAATGAGTACCTGAATGTTTCTTGGGTCGCTGATTGTTAATCTAAAGTCGGATTACAAAAATTCGAAATAGCGGATCCAATATGGCGATCGATATTTTTGGAATTGATCGGATTTATTTGAAACATTCTACTCGGGGGTTTTTGGGGTCGCTAATTGTAAACCTGAAGTCATATTTTAAAAATCCAAAATGGCGAATCCAGTATGGCGGTCGATATTTTTCGAATTGATCAGATTTATTTGAAACATGCTACTCGGGGGTTTTTGGGGTCGCTGATTGTGGATCTGCAGTCGGATTTCAAAAATTTAAAATGGCAGATCCAGTATGGCGGTCGATATTTTTGGAATTAATCGGATTTATTTGAAACATGCTACCCGTGGTTTTTTGGGGTCAATTCCAAAAATATCGACCGCCACACTGGATCCGCCATTTTGAATTTTTGAAATCCGACTTTAGATTAACAATCAGCGACCCAAGAAACACTCAGGTACTCATTTTCATACGAATAAAGAGAGAATTAAAAGAAGTATCAACTGGGTGTCAATTTTATGAAAAAAAATTACTGTCGTCGTCATTTTGGATCCACCATCTTAATATTTTTAATTAATTTTTAATTTTAGGTGCAGAGATTTTCTGATCACTGCTTATGTGGAAAAAAAAATCATTTTTGAATCAAAAATTTTAAAAATTTGCATTTTTTTCCAAAAAGTGGGTATAGCGTTTTGGAATTTTATTTTTTTGGAATTTTCATGACAGATTATGAAAGAGCGATAAAAAATACGTAATAAAATGTTATTACGAAAACCAATTTACATGCCTAATAATAAAAATAATTAACTTTGAAGATGCTTGAAATAATGCGTCCGTGTCCCGGCGTTCAGCTTGCCTGAATTCAGAGGGCGTAGGCCGCGTCACAAAAAGTCCAATATCTCGGTTGATTTTAAAGTCTCCAGAACTTTTTTTTTTTAGTCAATTCAGGAAAAAATAAGGAAACGAAATATCGTTATTAAAAAGAAATCGTAAGGGTGCTTTTGATCGAAAAAATGAAATCAAAAATTTTTTTGACATTTTTCGGGGCAAATTTTGAAAAATTTTTTTGGTCTTATATTACGTTCAAAGTGTTGGTATATTATTTATAAACACCATAAATATGAACAAAATTTATTAAAATGCCACAAAGATATTCGTTTTTGAAAAAAACGGTACTTAAAATTTTGACACCCTGTAAAAACCACAATTTTGAAAATTTTCAAAAAAAACAATCTTGTTGCAGATATTTTCATAAAAACATTTCACATTTCAGCAAAGTTGACAGTTAATTTGACAGCTGTCATCTGTCAAAATGACAATTTCACATCATATTTGTAATCAGCGACCCCAAAAATCCTTACACTGTCACTTTCGTCAAAAGGAATTGCTTTTTGGCAAAGTTGACACTTTATTTGACAACTGTCAATTATAAGAATGTCAAATTCACATTATATTCGTAATCAGTGACCACAAAAACCCTTTTACTGTCACACTTGTCAAAAGAAATTGCTTTTTGCAAAGTTGACAGTTGATTTGACAGCTGTCAACTGTAAAAATGTCAACTTGACATCATATTCGTAATCAGCGCCCCTAAAAACCCTTGTACTGTCACTTTCAGCAAAATAAATTGCTTTTTGCAAAGTTGAGAGTTGGTTTGACAGATATCAACTGTCAAAATGTCAAAATGTCAATTTCACATCATATTCGTAATCTGCGCCCCTAAAAACTCTTGTACTGTCACTTTCAGCAAAATAAATTGCTTTTTGCAAAGTTGACACTTTTATTGACAGATGTCAACTGTCAAAATGTCAACTTGACATCATATTCGTAATCTGCGCCCCTAAAAACCCTTGTACTGTCACTTTCAGCAAAATAAATTGCTTTTTGCAAAGTTGACACTTTTATTGACAGATGTCAACTGTCAAAATGTCAACTTGACATCATATTCGTAATCTGCGCCCCTAAAAACCCTTGTACTGTCACTTTCAGCAAAATAAATTGCTTTTTGCAAAGTTGACACTTTTATTGACAGATGTCAACTGTCAAAATGTCAACTTGACATCATATTCGTAATCTGCGCCCCTAAAAACCCTTGTACTGTCACTTTCAGCAAAATAAATTGCTTTTTGCAAAGTTGACAGTTGGTTTGACAGATGTCAACTGTCAAAATGTCAATTTCACATCATATTCATAATCTGCGCCCCTAAAAACTCTTGTACTGTCACTTTCAGCAAAATAAATTGCTTTTTGGCAAAGTTGACACTTTTATTGACAGCTGTCAACTGTCAAAATGTCAACTTGACATCATATTCGTAATCAGCGCCCCTAAAAACTCTTATATACCAATTTTCATGAATATAAGATGATTTTAAAATAAATTATCTAAGTTTGAAATTTGTGAAATTTTGGACTATTGCTACTTTTTAAACTATTTTTTAATAATAGGGGAGAGCGGGGCAATCCGAACCGGCGGGTAATTCGGCTCATTAGCGATTTCACGCCTTAATTAGAATCTAGGAGGGAAAGGTCGCTATAGAATATAGGTCTCAACATTTTAGTTAGGTAAACGAAATTTAGTGTAATTCTATTGATTCAGCCTCGTGTCAGGTAGAATATTATGTTTTTATGCGTCGCGCGTACACTTTTTACTTACAAACTTTTACGTTTTTAGTACATTAATTTACGAGCCTAATTTTTTTGGGTAAGTTTTTTTTATGCTCTCAGGTGTGCTCTTTCGATACACCTATGCTATTTTATTTATATGTATCAAATGTGACTTGTATTTCTTTTAAAGTGCCAAAAGTCAGGGTGGGGTAAATGGGCTCACGCGACGGTTAATCATCTTATCCAAAAATACTTTGTCTTGATCCGCCCCTGCTTAATTATGATAAGAATATGACTACTTTTAATAATTACCAATAATGAGTGTACTAACTTTTTTATTTTTTATAAAAAAATAAAAAAAAGTAAGGTATAATGAATTTTCTTTAATTTTAGGGGCCCCAGTCCCCCCCCCCCAAAATTTTGACCTTGATCCATCACTGCATAATTATAATAAGAATATAGGTACTTTTCATATTTACAAAATAAAGGTTATTGAACTTTTTTATTTTTCGTAAAAAATAAAAGTCGCCGAATTGCCCCACAGGGTGAGCCGATTTACCTGCCAAATTTGCAGTTTGAGAATTTGGTATATCTGCATTCAAAATTATCTAGAGCAAAAACTATAAAAGATAAATTAAAAAGTCCTTGCAAATTTGAAAGTGCAAATGATAGGCTACTAAATGATATATCCATGTTTGGATTTAAAAAATAATTTCCTAACTTTTTTCCTGTTTGACCAAAAGTGAGCCGAATAGCCCCGGTCTCCCCTACTATTTATTAATAAAAATTGTAAATGTTGCTTAAAATCATGTGCATAATAATCTCTTAACCTCAAACTTTGACTTATAATTTATTTTAGACCGGAAAGTTAATTTGGTCAAATTATATTGACAAAAATGTTTGGACGAATATATTCGTCCAGGTGCATACGGAAACAACTTAGTTTGGACGAATATATTCGGCTCTATGCGCAGGGGGTTTAAAATTAAAATTTTATGTATGGTCGAAAGATGACATTTGTATCTAGAGTATCACAAATTGGCTCCGGGAAATTACTCAAGCTAACAGTGCCAGCAAAAAATTTTGAATAGAGTATTTTTGCTAAAGAGTTAATAACTTCTATATAGGGGTTGCTTTTTAGGGGTTGTTTTAAATAAAAACCATGCTAATAGAGTATCACAAACTATCTCCGGAAAATTCTTCAAGCTGCGCTAAAAAAAACAATCCCGTGTAGAAAAATGTCATGGCAGTCTAGATTGATTTTTTGCCAGTATAGTTTTTGTCACGCGCTGCTATTTGCAGTAAGGCTAGACTAGAGATCCTCAAGGGAGAGTTGAGACATGTTGACTTGGATTCTGATTGGTCGCGGGTTTCCGGAAACGGATGTTCATAAAAAGTTAATTTTATTGGTTCAAAATGGCGGTTCCATTTTGAAATGCTTTAAAAACAAACATTTTTAAAATTAGCCCGCTCTTTTCGACCAATGATACAATTTGCAATATCGTCACTTCCGTTTCCGGAAACCCACAAAGGTAGTAGAAGCTAGTAGGGGAAACTTGTCTTAACTCTCCCTTGAGGATCTCTAGGCTAGACTGGGGCCGTCTTGATTCTATCTAGTTTCTAAGACACACTTATAAATCCAGTACAGGTTATGTCACGCGCTGCTATTTACAGAAAACTATATAGCGCGGTCTTGATTCTGTCTAGTTTTCTAGATATACTTATAAATCTAGTATTTAGATTAAGTCCTGTAGTCCTATTTGCAAGACTGTTATACTGGAGTGATCTTGGTGCTAAAAAGTCTTTCTATTTATATTTTTTCAAGACAAACTGTTTTTTAATACTCTGTAAATTGTAAAATATACATGCCTCTTTAAACTTTATAAATTTTAAATAAAAAAAAATTATTAAATTTTTTAATTGAAATTAATTAAAGAAAACGTCAGTGAAGTTCACAACGTTTATGATAAACAATTTAAAAAAAAAAGTATTTTTTAATGTAAATAATTTTTCTTTAATTTGAAAAAATTGTTAACCATTTATCGGTAAACAATTTATTTTTAACAAATGATTTTATCTTTTTCAAGTGAAAAACTAATCTTTCCCAATCGTAGATCATATAAATGTTATGCTTATCGATGTTAAAAAATCTTTAAAATAAAAGTATATTCTTAAAATAACAAATTTCACATTTTAAAATTTTTCGTAGACAACACAATTTTTTAGTAAAATTTTAAATTATTTATTCAATTAATGTACAACTGAGCCACAAAATAAGAAGAAAATAGATATTAATTTCACAGTAAAACAGTTTTTTATTCAACTTTTTTAAAGCAGGAGTTGCATTGTTCAAAATAAATTATTAGCATATCGATTAAACACATAATAATTACATTAACCTATTGTTATGTTGTACATTCATTAATATTTCACACGAAATTTAAAAAATAATAAATATTTTAATTTGCATTATTCTATGAACGATTTTAATTCTGATGAAGTAAAGGAACTACGTATAAATGCTTTTTTCCTTCAGCTCTAATTGTGACAGATAATTTAACAAGTTTTAATTTAATTTCATTTACCGGGAAAGTCACCAGTTCAGGATGTGGTTTTTTATATATTTCCCACATATTTAACAAGGAAGAATCAAGTGGATAAGAATAAATAGATCCTCTTTTTTTATAAATATGACCTTGTATTTGGAGATCATTCAAAGTTCCAACTATGTTTGTTACCTTAAGAACTTCATTATTTGTTAACAGAACTGTGTTATCTGGATTTTTCTTTGAAATAATACTTCCTCTAAATTTAATTTTTAAAATGTTGTCCCCTTTCTTATTTAAAACTTGTAAATCGGGAAGGATTGTTGGTTTCAGTGATATTACTGAATCTTCTTCGTGAAGCCTTCTAGATATCTGAGCTAATAATCTGTGAGGTGTTCTTAATTTCTTTTTTAATTTTCCCAAAAAGCTCTCAAATGTAAAAGCTGATAACCTAGTTAGGTTGCATCCCATATTGATAACGTCATCTGCTAAATGAATTATATGGTGAGAATTTAACACCTGAGATTTTGCACCATAAAATGATTTTAACCCTTTGAAGAATGCTACAAGATATTCTTTAGCATAGGCATTGTAAGCTATACACAAATTGTCGCAACATAATATTCTACAAGCTACATGAAAGAGAAGAAAATGCTTGTACAACTTGTGTGGCAGTACATTTATTAAAACAGTATAATAAAAAAAATCTAAATTCTGTAGCTTTCCATTTTGGGTACTTTTTAGAAGAACGAGGTTTACGTTGAAATTCACACGGAGTTTGGGTTCTTAAAAGATTCATTCTATCTGAGAGAATATTTCTTAATCTAACAGGTAAGCGAACATTTAAATCTCCAGATAGCCACCATTCAATTAATTTCTTCATTATTCCAAGATAACACAAATGCATGAAGTCCAATACGAAGGAAGTTATCATATTGATTGGAGGTCTAATATCTAGTAGGCGAGTTCGACCATTATGATGAGCTTGATCAGATTGTGTTCTGAAAGATTCATCTGTTCTTAATTCGCTATTTACTGAGGGATATACTGTACTGGGAACATTTGCAGTAGATCCACTGAGAGTGCATCTTTCACAGGCTTTAAGAGCAACGTGACCTGCTGTATTTTTACAAAATGCTCTTCCAGGAGTGTCACCTACCAAACATTTTACAGTTACAGAATACAGTTTCTCAGAAATTGTAATTCCATTTTCTAATAATTCATTAAGTTCTGCAACGAAAGAATCAAAATAAACGTCAGTGTTTAGAGGTTTTTCTTTACCGCAAAAAATTGCCACCGGAAATGGTTTGTATATGTCAGGAATGAAGTGAACTTGACACAGTAAAGGCCAAAGCTCATCATCGCCACCTGATTGGTTGACTGGTAGCCCATCCACGGAGAATTTCAGCTCAATTGTATTAGATACGTGAACATTCGGGTCGATACATTTTTCTAATCCTTTTTTTAAACCATAATACACGAATTCTCCTGAAGTGCCACTTTTTCCCATCATAGGTTCAATTGTATATTTTGCACTTGACGTCTGCAGAAAAGTTTTAGCACACTTTGGTAAATCCGGAAATACTCTTTCTCTTAAAATTAGTAATAGCTCTTCTAGAGCAGATTGAGTGATTTTGTTTTCTATTGCCCAAGATCGTATTCTTTGAGAGTCTCTTAAATCAAGATTCTCATCTACAGCTTCATAATTATTAAATTCATTATCGGAATCATCACTAGACTCCTCAGAGTCCGAAATTTCTTCTTCAGATTCTGATAATAAATTTTCTTCTCTACTTGCAGGCGAAGAACCTCCAGAATCATTTTCTTCTGTAGTTGGAGACAAGTTTCTTATAGGAGCTTCCTCTTCTCTTAAACATGCGACTTGGTCATATCCACTTTCAAAAGAAGAACTTGAAGATAAATTTGTCTCATCAGAGTCATCTTCTCTCACAAGTTGATTTCGGTCTCTTAAAAGTGGGCTTCTGTCTCTGTACGTAGATGATGCAACTGGAGATGAGTTTCCGTCTGTAAGAAGAGTCCGTGTTCAAACATTTCATAAATCACTTATTTAATACATATTTAAAATTTAAGATTGAAAAAAAGAACATGGTTATTTAGTTATATAAAAAAGAGGAAAGTGATTCTCTTTATATTCAGTCATTTTTACCATCAGATTCAACATTTCTTCTTTCTGAATTATCAACTTGTTCCAGGCGCAATCTGGACGCTTTTGACAGTGCTCTAGACTTTTTAACCCTAGCTGCTGTTAATTTGCGTTTGTGTATTGAATTTTCATCCATGATTGAATTGATTTTCTAAAAAAAATTGAAAAATCAATTACATTCATCATAACATTATAAATTAGATAAATATTCTAAATTATATCTATAAAACTAAATAAAAAGTACCCTTTTTCGAAAATGGAAACTTTACTTATATAATTACCTGAGTTTTACATGATTTTTAGGTGTTAAATTTACAAATTTCCGGAATATATATAACTACTTATACATAAAAATGACAAATTCAGTAAGAATTATTTTATACTAAACGGAGAGTAGGACAGTTCCTTTCTTAATTTTAATAATTGAAAACCAGTCACTAATTCGAATCAATGAAAATTTAGACTGATTGTTAGTTTCTTTTCAATAAAATTTTATAGTATTAATTTAAAATTACTAATTCTAATAGAGAAAAGTGGCTAAAAATAACAAGAAATTTTAATTAATTTAAATAAAAGACGTATTTTCCTCTAATTGAAAATATGAGAGTGCAATAAAACAAATCAATATTTATTTAAGACATTTATTTTATTTTTATATCACTAGCTAAATTTCCACTTTCTTATCAGAAAATATCCCTTTATTGTATAATATTAAATAAAATAGATAACGTGCATATCTTACGAATTTAGATATAGTTTATGTTCCAAATACATATATATGTAATTAATATATTCATGGATTCTTTCTATTATACTGAGTTATAAAATTGATCTATTTATACCCTAGCACATTTTCGATTAAGTTTAATTATATTTTTTTTTAATGTTCATCAAGAATTCCAACGAGAACAAAGGAGAACTCGGAAAACACAACTTAGTTCTCCGAAGGTTTCATTTTTTTGCCAAGGCATGGAAAAATCCAATCACGAAATTAGAAATGTCAAGGAATTAAGTAAGTTTAATTATTTTGAAAAATTAAAACAAATGTCCACTCAATTATGGCAAATATAGATCTCTTAAATTCAGCACATATAAGAATATAAACTGATGGAAATTTTCTAGGTTATGTATGTAATTATCTTATATTGCTTATAATTTTCTTTATTAAAAACCTTTATTGTATACTTACATGAAAGATCTTATCAAATGCACACGACTTTCATTAATATGAAAGGATTTTTTAAAACATCACATTAAAATTGAAGAGTTGTAATTTAATAAATCTTGTTGATACTTCGTCTGCTCCAAAAAAATTTGCCGACATTGTCAAAAGGATAATCAAGTTGGGTAGGGAGAAATTTAAAATGGCACGTCTACCCCCGGATGACAGGTTTGCTTTGTAGTCAAAATTCTATAAAATTTTTATAAGAGTCTTTATTATTTTAAAAAATTGGGTAATTATGCTTCAAAAATGTCAATTGTTTTTTTTCCTTGATAAACAAAGTAAAAATTGCCTGGTTTCAGGGGCGGCTTTAGGCAAAGTGTTTGGGAAAGGCGATATATGGGATAGAAAGAGATAGCACCATAGTGCTCTCTCTCTCTCTCTCTCTCTTATACAAATATAAGATTCTCGGGGGGGTTATATACTTGAAATGAATTATATACAATTGAATAAAGCGAAAATTTTATTAAATAAATGTATTTTAAATAAAATATATTAACCAATTTTGTTAATGTAATTAAATAAATTAAAGATATAAAAATAATTTTTCTAAATTAATTTGTCATGAATTTAATAGTAAATAAATAATAATTATTTAAACAATTTCAAAATTTTTAATAGAAAATATTAACGAAAACATTACAAAAAAACATAAAAAAAGTCGTTTGTTTGAATTTTTGGAAAAAATTAATTGTTTAAACTAATTAATTTGTTTAAGCATAAAAAACATAAGACACATAAAAAACATAAAAATATATAGTTAAAGAAGTCATTTGTATGGTTTTTTAGAAAAAGTTAATTGTTAAAAATATTCACATAAAAAATTAATTAAACATTAATTAACACTTGCGATAAATAATAATTACTTTTTCTATCGATAAAACTGTCAACCATGGATTTTACTTGTGCAAAGTGAGTATAGGTGCAAAAATTTAAAAAGGGGCAACTTTGGGGTAGTTTTACACCGGATTAGGTTTATCAAAATTAAATATTATATAAGTCAAATTAATCGTCAGAGAGACTACTTGAAGATCCAGTAACTTAATGTTAAATTTTGTCAAATCCTTGCGAATTATTTTGATTTTTTGAAAATTGAGGTGCCCGGCGGCACCAGTTAATATCAAAATTTTGAAAAATCCAAAAATACGTATTCACTTTTCTTTGCATGGGAAAAAATTCCAGGGGTGTTATGGCCTTTTCAACAAAAAAAGTTATTTGGGCCACCCTACTGTATATCCATTTTGTCGAGTCTCGAAATTGTCGAATCTTATCAATTTTTCGAATCTCTAAATTGTCGAAGTTTTTATTTCATATGTGTTGACTATCTATGTAATATTCGGGAAACTCAGATGAAAAAAACTTTGAGCATTTAGAGATTCAGCACAGTGCTATGAAAAAAATGGATGTTTAAAATAAGGACAAACATCTAACATGTTCAATAAAGTAAGAATCTATATGTTTATCTTGAACATATTAATTCTTACTTTAAACATATTGATAATTGCATTAAACACATGGATGCTTATGTTTAACATCTTAAATATTTATCCCTATAAGGTAACGGTACCCATACTCGATCAGTACCTATAGTCGATCAGTGATGATTTAATTGGATAATATTAATAATTAGTTTAATAATATTGATGCCAAATACTACTTCGAAGATTACAAGATTTATTTTTACCAATGTAATAAAACTATTAAATAATTATCTCTAATTAAATCATCACTGATCGACTATAGGTACTGATCGAGTATTAGTACCGTTATCTCATATTAACATCTATTTTTCTCATTGTAGATATTCAACAATTTAAAAATTCGACAAAATACACATTCGATAATTTGGAGATTCGACGATACGGATTATTCGGAGACTTAAAAATTTGAAGATTCGCCACTTTGAATATTAGACAAAATGGACATTCGACAATTTAAAGATTCGATCAATTCGATGTTTCACCATCTGAAAATTCCACAATTTGGATTTTTGGGAAATTTCACGCACCCGGATCCCGTATAGACTTGATTTCTGGACCTGTAAAACTTGAGGAATTTCGCGCCAGAAGCATGTTTGTTTCTTTGTTGTTGTTTCTTTTTTGAACGGGAAAGCGATGAGTTCGCGTGCACTGAAATCTGTTTCTTAAGCAACTATGCACATGAGCTGCGAGTGTGCGAATCACATTATTTGTTCGTATACAAGCCAGAAGTGGCTGGGTGTGCGTTGGCGCCAGGCCGCATTCTCGCATTCGTTAACCGATACAAGTATAGTTGCCCCTTATGTGTACTTGTGCCCCCTTGGGGATTAAGAGCGGTCACGGATCCCAAATTCAACAATCGAGATGATGTATCTGACAGCTTTTATGTCGATGACTTTGTACTACATTGCTAATTTATTTTCTCCACACAATTTACAATTAATATGTAAATTCCTCAAGTTTGATTTTCTTCTTTTTTGGTGTCAAATAAGAACCAAGAATTGCTGTTTTCGAATTGAAGTTTTAGACATCTTTCCTAAGTAAATACTTGTTAACTATATATATTTGACATTTGACGATTTTATTTTTCCGCTCATGTGACAACGAGAGTATTATATATAATTATGTGGGTCATTCTCTCAGAAAAGGGCATATCACCCGTTCACAATGTTTTTCTTAAAAAATAATAAAATTAATTTAAACTAATAAAAACTGTGCTAGCAGTACGACAAGATTCAGCAATTAATTAATTTACAAATTTCAAATTAGAAACTTTACAAAATATGTTTTTTTTAAATGCTGTTTGTGCTGCTATGAAACAAAAACTTTATGTAATAATCATTTCTGATAATAGTAATCTCAGAGCGTTAATTTTAACTGAATCGATATAGTTCTAAATACCTACTAGAATTTTAGATTGCCTCTACCTTTCTAATAATTAAGGTACAGTGTTGATTCAGTTCTTTTAAAGGTTTTATGAAAAACAAAAACTGACTGGTTATTGAGACAAAATTGTATAAGAATGAAATGTTCGACGAAATAATGTCAGAATAGTTTCCAAGAAATTTTTAATCTACGGAAAACAACATTATAATTAATTAACGTAATATTATAATTTAATCTAAATCTCTTCATATTTGTATTAGTATAAGATCCCTGGCGGATTGGGAAAACCAAATGACTTCATTGAGGAACATCAAAGTCCTTGACATTTTATTATTTATTATATATCATGCTAATTATTGCATTTTGAATTATGAATTTAAATTTCTTTCAAGTTACGTATAGTGCGCTCAAATTAGAATGTTTATAAAAGCTATACGGAAAAATGCTTTACATGTTTGAAAGAATTATGCTAAGCAAGAGATTTATTTTTCTCATTATAAGCTACAACAAATGACCGATATTTAATATGACATATACATGATGTAAATTTAATCAAAAAAATTTAAGTCCTTTGATTATATTCCGGCAACTAATGGTTTATTTCAATAAATATAACGGTGAAAAACTTCCAACCATTCCACTGGATAATGAGTTTCTAAGTAATGCTTCATTTCTCTGCCTTGTTTTGATTGAATTGGAGTACATCGTTTGCAATCATTTATTAAAACTGCTAATACCAATGCTAAAACAAGATAATAATAGTTGCTGTAGTAGAGAATTAGAAAATGTATCACTAAGAATAAATGTACATATAACACATATAACAAGTCAATACAATGTATATTTTAACCAGAGTAATTATTTTTAAAAAATGTAATTGTTTGGAAAAATAATTTTCCGTCTTCTTAGATTACCGTCAAGCGGGGCTATTTTGTGCACGCAAGGTTTCTAATGAATAAAATCTTTATATTGAGTTGTTTAATTTTACTACTTGGTAAAAATATTTTCTGATATCTAGACTACAGAGAGTACTAAATGAAATTACTTAATTCTTTATTAGAAGTCAAAAAAAAATTCTTTAAGTCATGAAAATCAAGCTGGAATTTTTTAAAGTTCTTAAATTTCTGTTCAGATCTCTGGAAGTTTAAATGTGTTTCTAAAAATATTAATGATAATTGTTGACAATTTAGTTGTGTACATTTTTTAAAATCAATTACTTTTGAAAAAATTGTTTTGTAGTCAGTAAAAAAGACTCTAGTGTTTCGTTTTGAAACATTTTTGTTTCAAAAAATGTTTTCTCGTCCGCCAACTCATGGGACATCTTTAGAAGGATGTCCACAACATAACTAAATAGTTAAATTTTTCCTTTTTTTAAATTATCAATTTTAATAAAGCATAGAATGGAAAAAGAGCGGTTTGGTGCACAAAATATTAAATTTATTAATTAAAGTTTTTATTGAAAAAGGCTTATTTTGTATTTTTTATTAACTACCTATTAATATTAAAATTAAAAAAAATGTATTGAAGTTTAGATGCAACATATCAAAGTTGTTAATTTGGTCAATTTTTAAAAACATGTATAATGAAGAATATCACGATAAAAGCAAAACTTGAATTTTCTTCAAAAATAGCGAATATTTTGTCACGAAACTTTTCAGAATTACCCACTTAAAATTTTTTATAAAAAGTATGCTTGACCCGAATTTGTACCATCTCATTAAAAATTGCTAATTTTCGACTATTCTCTAAAAATTTTCAAAAGTTCATTTTAGCCAAAATCTAAAGTGAGATTCAGTTCTTTAAAAAAAAAAGATTACTGTCAAATTTTTCTTACGCCAATGACGTCATTCTCCTTTAAATAACCATAAAGATTTTAAAATTTATAATCTGAAGAAAACAGATAGGTTTCAAAATCAAAATGAAATGAATGATCCTAATATAATTATAACACTATTTAACAACTTAAAAAAGCAAAAAAGAGAATTTTTGAACCTTACCTTTAATTTCCTCAGAATCTTCAGAATCACAAGGTTTGACATCAACAATACATTCGATGAGGCCATGTGCGTAATTTTCATCCACAATCAAAGAGTACAAATCTCTTCCCTCTGTGATGGTTGAAATTGAGAAAACAATACAAAAAATAGTTACTATTTTGCAAATAGAAGTCATTTTGTAACTAATGTTGCTTTTGAGTTTAATGCAAGAAATATTGACAGAATATCAAAGCGCTTTCTACGACTTCTAAGGCACATCTGTTACTGCAACACCAGACAATACGAATCTGCATTCTTTGATTAAGACCGAAAATATTTCTGCATGTACTTTCACACTTAGTTAAATGTGCGTATGTGAAAAATAACGGTCTGCTTCTGATAATAAATTAATTCAACTGAGATCACAGATAATTGGAAGTGTCATTTACAACCTTTCCAGTACATCATGCACTCAATTCTAATGGAAAATTTTTGTGAAAGTTTTATTATTATTATTGTTGTTATTATTATATTATTACTACCTAATAATATTACTGGATGAAATTGTTTCTCTTAAATATGAATATTATTAGTATTTTATTATTTAATTTTCATTTGACCATTTATTTTATTTTCGACCTGTTAATCAGAACCTAATGTTTTAAAAACTAATGTTACTTTATAAAATAATGCTCTGCAACTATATATTGTAGAAACTTTACGTGACAATGTTGCAGCAGCATTTCTTAATGTTGTACTAATATTACTTGCTATTTGGGTATACTTATTAATTATGAAAGTTAATTTACAAAACTAATTATTTGTTATAGAAAATATTTATTATATTATATCACAATACATATGAATATTATACATAGTTAGTAAACATAAAGTTTTGCTACTTCTATCCATTCTGAAGGTTGGTGTATTTCCAGAAAAGATTTTATCTTCTTTCCCTGTTCTTCCTCAAGCGCAGTACAGCCATCGCAATGATTTTGTAAGGCACTAATCACCAAAACTGCAAGAAATTAATTTAGTTAATATTTGGTTAAATTTAAATAAGAAAATGCAATTATAATTATAATTAATTATAAAAAGAAATTAGCTTAAATACAATTTTTTTTATATTTGCGTAAATATAGGGGAAAGTCGGATAGCCCCGGACAGCGGGTAGCCCCAGACACTAGCTATTTCACGTATAATACTGCATTTTTATAATTGACACAAATTACAAACTGTGTATAATTCACTTGAGCTTACGTTTTTTAATATATTAATTCATCTTTTCATTTCTTCTTTTTGAAAATAAATAATTTCTAAATTTAACCTTAAATTGTCTAGACAATTTAACAAACGTGTATCGTATTAAACGTCATATAAAAATTCTATTATATTTGGACTTTCTGTTCCTATTAAATAGATGTTTTAATTTATTTATAAAAAATAATTTACGGTCATTATTTAAGACACAATTTATTCGCACTTTATCAAATTAAAGAATTTAAATAAGCACTTTTATTTTCTCTGTCCGGTGACACCCGACAAGTTTTTGGAGGCTTACATTTTACTACTCATATATGATCTCATTTTTCTCTCAATTAATGTGTTTATTTTATGATGGAATTTATTTCAAAGATCGACAGAGGTCATGTCTTTGTCATAAGATGATTTAATTAATATTTCAAAAAAAAATATACAAATTTGTTAACCAAAAGGCTTAGGTGTCCGGGGCTATCCGACTTTCTCCTACTAAATTTTAATCTTTTTAAATCTTTACTTTAAAAGAAGGTACTATTTTCATACAACATACACCTTAATATTTTTTATTCTCTAAAATAAAAATCACATTTTTTAGTGGAAATGTGGACAAAATATAATTTTTTTTTAAAATGAAAAATTAAACAATTAATTAAAAAGAAGAGTTAACAATAAGAATGATACAGCTTCAAGAAATAAAAAATTATATATACATTATTATATAAATGTTATAACAAAGAAATATTCATTATTTTCTTACATTTTATCTTTTCCATTTCTGGTTTACAAAATTTCTCTTCAACAATACAGTTGATTAAACCGATACGAAAATCTTCTTTCTGAAGTACATCAAAATAATCATCCATTTGGGCATTAACGTAAACAATCATTACAAGAATTACTGTGGATACTTTTTTAAAATTTTTAATTGCCATATTTCTTCAAATTTCCGCAAAGAATCTGCAACACATTAGTTATTTTTAGTTTAAATAACAGTACTCTCTAAATCTGAATTAGTTGAAAATAAATAATTTGAATAATAATAATTTAGTAAAAAATAACTGATTATTACTTAAATTCAATTTAAGGTTATATGTCGAAATAACTAATATTTAAGTAAAATTCTATTTACTAATTCAATTAGTGAAATTTTAAATATTTTGCAGTTACTTTTTTTACTAATTATTAGTCATTTTTTACTAATAATTAATTATTTTTCACTAATTGCTAAAACTAAAAAGTCAGTCACGATGTTACTGTAATAATTAGTTATTTGTAACTAATTCACATTTAGAGAGTAGTGCATATTTTAAAATAATTAAAAAATTTTTTTTTCTTTATAAAAAGTCTTTTAGTCTACCTGAACTTTTATCTTTGAATGATCACGGAACAGATATCGGAACTGTTTCTCAGAAGATGTAAGACACGACTGAGGGGAAAACCCACATCTTTGAGAAAGAATTTAAGTTTCATAGTATTCGTTGGAATTTCGTGTAGTTTACTTTATCCTTCTCTCTAAATCTGAGGGAGTAGAAAATTACTGTCTGAGGAATAGTTTTTCTACTAAATTAAGTGGAAAGAACTCTTTTACCCTAAATTAGTGAAAATCCTGCTAATTGAATTGCTATCTGTAAATGACATTACTCCATAAAAAAGGATTAAATTCCAATTGAACAAATAATATATTAATTCAAAAATCAAAGTAATTTAATCTTTTTTAGTTTTAAACTCATTAGAATGTTTATCTACTTAAATTATTATTATCATTATTATTATTATTATTATTATCTACAAACAATTATTATCTTACTAATTGAATTTTTCAGATTTAGATTCTTTTACCCTCTAAAATTAATATTTTTTTGAAGGAAATTATTAATAAGTATAATAAGGAAGCTGAAAAATGTAAACAATAATAATTTTTACACTACGAAGAACATATAATGACAATAATAAATAACAATATAATAATTAGGCATCTCATTGACTATAAAACATTGAAGTTGGGATGAGGTCTATCAATTTTTATGAAATTTTATAAAATTATATATTTCAATAAGCTTATATAAAAAAATAGTTTTCTCAAATTAGTAAAACATGACTTATTGTATTACTCTCTAAATCTGAAATGGTTAAAAACCATTTTAACAGTGAAAACTAATACTTTAGTAAAAAATTACTAATTTAATTAGTCAATATAATTTTAGGTTATGTTAAACTACTAAAAGAATTAGTAGATTTCTATTTACTAATTACATTAGATACTTTTTACTATTTAATTAGTTAAATTTAACTGCTGAATTAGTAGTTTTTTTTACTATTAATTAGTTATTTTTTACTAATATTGAAAAAGAGAAAACCCGTTCACGATTTTAAAACTAATTCAGATTTAGAGAGTAGCTAAAAAATAAATATCGAATAGTTAACATTTGACTAATTGAATTAGCAATTAGAGTATTTATTAAAATAAAGGTTATTTTGACATAACCTGGAAATGAATTTAACTAATAATTTGTTATTTCTTACTAAATTATTAGTAGAAATATACTCTCAAAAAAATAACTAATTATATTCGTAAAATCGTGGCTGAGTTTTTGTTTCTTCAGTTAGCTAAAAATAACTAATTATTTGTTAAATATGACTAATTATTAGTAAAAATATAACTAAAAAATAATTAAAATTTGACTAATTGAATTATTAAACAAAATTTTACTAAAATATTAGTAATTTTGACATAACCTAAAAGTGAATTTGACTAATAATTAGTTATTTTTTACTTAATGGTTAGTAGAAATATAATATTTCAACTAGTGACTGATTTTTTGCTTTCAAATTAGTTATTTTTAACTAATTCAGATTTAGAGAGTAACTATTTAAGTTCATTGATTAATTTTTTCTTTCAAATTACTTATTGTTAACAAATTTAGAATTAGAGAGACCCTACGTTAAACATTCTCTTTTTCGTGGATTTTTTGTATCAAAAATTTTTAAAATTATTTTTTGACATAAATTCGTAATTATAAAGCATAAACAAACCCAAAAATAAAAAAATAATCCCCTAGCACTTTATATCTTGCAAAAACAGAAAATTCACAAGGAATGATATATCAATACCGAAGTAAAAAATTACGACAGTTTTCTATGTGCCGATGAACGATAGTCGTTATCTAAATCTTCCCTTCGAATGTCACCAAGAGATAGATTTATTTATCTGTAATACTCAAAAGGGGATTGGCTTTTATCAAGTTTAGCGCCACGTATCAAGAGTAAATAGTATTGGAGGCAATATCATCATTCATTTCTCTTTCGACATAACCTATATTGAAAAAGGTTATTTTTATTGAACATTTTTTATCAAAATATTAGAAAAGTACCATTAAAGTCAAAATAAAAATACTATAACAATTTACAACAATTCTTTATTAGGCTGAATATTTTTTCTGTAATTTTTTATAAAAAAAAATGTACCTATCTTAGAAAACTCATCTGATTAATATTTCATTTATTGTCCGATATTTTTTTAATGCCTTTTTTAATTTTGTAAAAAAAAATAATTTTTATGCTACCTATGGTGAGCATAAACAAAATTCTAATAAAAATATCCATAACTCTAAATGCTTTTGTGGATTCTGAATTTATAGTTTTTTTATCTTTATTTAAAAAACAAAAGAATGTGTGGGGCTTTTTAAAAAAAAAATCAATTATTATTTTGGATTATTTATATTATTTGGATCTTTCTTCAAACTTTTTGTCATTAAAAAACAAATATGGAAACTGAATAAAATTATCAATTTTGCAAATAATGGAGATATTTTAATCGTTCACTTATATGTTTATACAACGTTCTAAAAAAATTTTTATTCAGTTATCGATTTTGTATTTCATTTTTTATATTTTTGCATCAAAAATCACAAATCCTAATTTTTTAAAAAAATTATTATTGTAGATCATGAAAAGACAAAAAATTTATTTGGCTTCACTGTGGAGCGACACAATTTGAGTGTCCCTCGTTGGGTGCCATAAACAAAAATTGAAAGGGCGTTTAATTAATGAAAATTATTACATTAACTCTTTATATCTTTAAAACATCCCTGTTCATAATTTTAAATGTTTTTAGAATGAAAATATACATTTTGAAAATGTTAATTAATCTCTTTACTATTTAGTAGAAGTGCAAAAATTTTGATTTTGAATTTTTATAAATCCGATCCTCCCCTTTAGCGCAGGAAAAACAACTCCAAAAAAATGTTCAAAACTGATTCAAAAAATTATAAAATTTATAAAAAAATGATCGGTGTTAGAAAGCAATAGCTTAAATAGTTTTTTAATTATCAGCAGAGGAATATTAATAATTTTTTTCAATTTTTGAAATTTTTCAACATTAAATTCAACTTTTCCCCTTAACCAGAAAAGTTAAAGGGAAAAATTTAAAAATTGTAAACATTATTATTTTCTTTTTCCCTATCATTTGAGCTTTATAAACTTAAACAATGCCAACTAGTTTTTGAGCTATGAACTAAAAAATGTAGCTCTATATTGTCAAGTTCAAGCGCAGATTTGATCTAATAGGCGGTTAACAGTGGGGGAAAAAATCCTTTATTATACAAATTAATGTATTTTATTTCAAAAATGTATTTATCTTATCAATAAAATTTTCTTTTTTTAAACAATTTATATAAATCAATGTACTATTTGGCTTTTTTTAAGCTAAAACTTTTTTCGTTTTCTCGTAATTTTGACTAGAACATACAAAAAAGTTAGCGTTCTTTCTATAAAAGTTTATTAAGAACAATTTATTTTACAATAAATGTATCTTTTTCATAAATAATCTAATCTATATAAACAAATTAAACTGAAATATCATTTTGGAAACAAAAAAATTGAGTTTTTTTTAATATTATGCTTAGATTTGTCAAACAAAGGTTTATTATTAAGGGTTTATTGCATTAAATATCCGTCTTTTATAAATAATCTATCTAAACAAATGCTCTATATGAACATTCATAAGCTTAAACTTTTTTGTATTTTCTAATAATTTTAACTAGAACATACAAAGTAGAACATACCAATTTTTTCAGTAAGAATTTCGTTTGCAATAAATTGACGTTCTTTTATGAACAATTTCTATAAACAAATAAAATAGAATGATAGTTTTTGGTAAAAAAAACTTCTTATCGTATAAGTTATGCTTATATTTTGGAATACTGAACTTTTTTATGATGAAAAATTTATTTTTCACAATAATGTTGTCTTTTTTTATTAAACAATACTACAAACAAATGTAGTATACTTAAGAATGTATCTAGAAAAATGTATCTATTAAAATATCATTTTACTTTATTTATTTACAAAAATTGTTCTTAAAAGAAACCTAAATCAACTGTAAACGAAATTTTTACTGAAAGAATTTGTATTTTTTACTTTGCATGATATCGTCATATAATAACTAGAAATGCAAAAAGTTTTATATCATAAATATCCAGATACAGCATTTGTTTATATAAATTTTTCATAAAAATGGATATTTCAGTTAAATTTGTTTATGTAGATTGTTTATGAGTAAAATCAAATGTTAAAGAAAGAATGTGCAATTGGTATATTCTAGTCAAGATTCCCAAAACATGAAAAAAGTTTTAGCTTTTAAATGCCCGGATACGGCATTTCTTTAAATAAATTGTTTATAAAAAATGGATATTTAATGCAAAATCCATAACATTAAATCTTTTTTAAACAAATATAAGCATAATATTAAAAATGCGACTTTTTGTCAAAAAAATTATATTTTAGTTACTTTGTTTATACATATAGACTGTTTATGAAAAAGATAAATTTATTGTAAAATCAAATGTTAAAGAAAGAATGTACAATTTGTATGTTCTAGTCAAAATTATGAGAAAACGCAAAAAGTTTAACTTATAAATGACCAAATAGTGCATTTGTTTATATAAATTGTTTATAAACAAAAAAAAAATTTATTGATAAATAAATTTTTTTTAATAAAATACATGAATTTGCATAAGAAAGGATCAATTTAGTGAAAACGAGATTTTCTCTACTCCTAAGTGTTGAAATACTGAATTTGTTTATACTATTTGTTTATAACAATATTTTTAAAAAACAAACTGTTGTTTCATTTTTCTACTCTCCAGGACACTATGCATATGAAGTATCAAGCATGGGAAAAGTTTGTTCAGTGAATGAGATAGATAAATGTTAAAAATCTACATTTTTTTCTCACTTTACGTTAACATAAATTGTTTATTTTAAAAAAATTTTAAAATCCACTCTCACAGATCTCCGACAAATTTATTTGTGAACATTTAAAAAAAATTGAAATTGTTTGAAAATTGCATCCAGGAAATTAATTTGAACCCTACTTTTTGATTTTTTTTCTACTGCAAACAGAGAAGGTAAAAAGGTATACATAGGGTTACAGCCTATTGGATCAAATAAGCGCTTTTCAACTTGACAATATAGAGCTTCACGTTTTAGTTCATAACTCGAAAATTATTTAACATTTTTTAGGTTTATAAAGTTCAAATTAAAGGGAAAAAGATGATTATGCTTGCAAAGTTTCAATTTTTTCCCTTAACTTTTCTGGCTTAGGAAAGAGTTGAATTTGAAGTTAGAAATATTCAAAAATTGAAAAATTACTTAATATTTTTTTTATGATTATTAAAAAACTATTTAAGCTATTGCTTTCGGATACCGATCATCTTTTTAGAAATTTTATAGGCTTTCCGAATCGGTTTCGTTAATTTTTTTGGAGTTGTTTTTCGTCAAGTTATCACAGTTTAAAAGCAGTCGTGTTTTTAATAGCGTTCCGCGAGGTGTCCACTCCATTGTGGCTGGTAGTGTAGCAAATTTTTTAAAAATTAATTTTGAGTAAAATTTCAAACAAACTTGGGTTAGAGAGACCTTCTTAATGATATTTTAAGTGATTCTACCAACTTTTAAGGACATATGATGGGGAATGACGTCACTAGTATAGACAAAATTCATCCGTAAACCTTCTCTTAAAATAATTTATATTTTGACACCAAACTTTGTAAAACTACTTGAAATATCACTAGGAACGTCTCTCTGGCCCAACTTTGTTTAAAATTTGCCTTTAAATTAATTTTTTAAATTGTACGAAAATTAGTTAATTTTATTCAAAATCAACTTTAAGCCGAAATTTAAACAAACTTGGACCAGAGAGAGCTTTTTAATAATAATTGAAGTAATTCCACAAAGTTTGGTGTTGAATTATTTAGAATTTTACGAGAAACATTACGCACAAATTTTGCCTATTTCAATGACGTCATTCTCCATAACATACCCTTAATGAGTTGTAATTTAAAAATGCATTTACAAGTGTGAGTCCGTCCCTGATCACGTGGCCGAGATTCGTAAAAGCAGTAGCTGTAGTTGACACGAAACCAGCATTCCTGGAGTGTCTATTGGTTCGTCCACCTCGATATCATCTATTCTCAGCCGTACCTTCTTTTTCTAAAAACAAGCCCCCCCAAAAAGAAGAAAAATTTAAGAGTGTCAATGTGCATAAAACACACATTAACACACAGATAATGAATTATCTCATATTTTCTTTCTCCCGATTCCCCAGTAGCTAAGCAAAGGTCATAAGTTAAGCAATACTTTTCTTATCGGTGCAAACATGCTGTTAATATGTATTATGCACTTGGTTATGGGCATCAGAATAAAATCTTTATTCGTGACTGTCCGACGGCCTTTACGGTCTTCTCTTTAGTAGTTTAGTACAGAAAACTAATCAACTTTTCATACTTTTATTATATATGTGCTTACATACTTCCGGTTAAGTTTAGATAACATGTGAATATACTAGTGTAGGCCAGTTCTAAGTGGAACCAACTAATCACTTTTTATGTAAATGAAAACACACTTTAGTGGCGAGATTATTAATTTGTATGGGTCAGTGGTCCATAAAGAAGAAAATCCCGTAGCAAAAGAAAAACATTGGTTGTCGGAAAGTTTTGATTAATTGCAAAAGATTTGCACATAAAATTACCATTTTTATATGTATTTAGAAACTTTTTTTTATTGTTTGGATTTATGACGTGTGGTCATCGTCACTCTTTTAGTAATATAATTTAAAAAAAAAATCTTGATATATTTCTTAAAAACTATTTTTTGTCTGTTTTAATAATCCTGAATAAAACTTTTATCTAAATATTAATAAAAATAGTGTTTATAATATTCAATAAATATAATCAAAACTGAGATTTTATTTAGAAATTAATTTTTAAGTTTTATTAAAATTTATAATGATTTAGTGCTGTATTTGGAAACTTTCGGTTCACAATTTTATCGCAGGGATATACTTCCGAATAGGTCAGACCGACGATTTTATTAAAACTTAATATACCTTCGTATTTTGATGCGCTGATTACGAAAATGATAGTGAAAATTGTCGAATAGGTCATTTTCATGATAAAAACCATAAAAAATTCAGTTTTTTGCAATTATCTCTTAAAATATGCAAAATGTGAAAAAATATTTTAAACAAAAGTTGTAGATCTTATTAAAATACAAATTTTATGTTTTGAGCTTTTTTTACAAGAACCGATAAGTTTCCGAGGAAAATGCAGAAAACTAGAAATGACCATAACAACGACCAATACTTACATTATATCCACATTATGAGTACTAAACTTTTTCATAAATCTAAAAAAATCACATTAATACGAAACACGTTATTTGTAACGTAAATTACGTATTTTTGTGTAATCTGTTGATTTATCATAAAAATAATCAAGTTGACAATTTTTTACGTACATAATTGTACGTAATTACTCACTTGTACGTAATTACGTAATTATGCGTTATTACATAAGTGTATGTGTTTGTACGTAATTGTATGTAATAAACGTAATGTAACGTAATGAAATAGCGTAATTACGGCTGTGGGTAATTTAATATTGATATAATGTGGGTATTTGGTTACATTTATTGTGATTTATATGTTTTGCAATTATTTCGTAAACTAATTGGTTTTAGTGAAAAATGCATTTAACATAAAATATATGTATTTTTGTGATATGATATTTTAAGTAATTCCATCTAGTTTCCTAACAAAATATTGAATATTGTAAAAGAAAATTTACGGAAATTTTTTGTTTATACCCAGGGGCGGCGACTTGTGTATGGTACGTCTGCAAATTCCATAGAGCAAAAAAATCGCCCTGTGGAATTCCATATGGCAAAATTACAGACAAAAAATAAGTTTCTTAATAAGAATGTGGATAATTGAATTATACAATTCGAAGAAAATGATTTAAATTTAAAAAATAAAAATCATATTTGGTAAAAATAATTGAAAAATGACGAAAGAAGTTGAAAATTAATTAATAAACAATTTAACTAATTTGATATTGAAGGAAATAATTCAAAACTGACAAAGTTTTAATTGAAAAAATTGAAGAAAAGAATTGAAACTTGCCGTAATTGAATTTAAAAATTAGGGAAAAAATTGAAAAATAATAGAAATAATTAGAAATTGAAGAAAATTGTTGAAAAATGATAAAAATAGTTCACAATTGTAGCAAATAATTACAATCATAAAAGAAAAGAATTAACAAAAATTTATGGGAAATAGAATTTGAAAATGAAGGGGTAAAATGAAAAATAATTAAAATAAAATTGCAGAAAATTTTTGAAAAATGATAAAAATATTTGAGAATTGTAGCAAATAATTAAAATCACAAAAGAAAAGAATTCTTAAAAATTTTAGAAAGTTTTAAATATTATTTTAAATTTACTATTCTCAAAGAGTGAATTAATTAAATTTCTAATCAATCAAATTTTAAATTAATTCAAGTTCAAACAATTATAATATATAATTGTAATTATAGTCTTGTTTATCTAAAATATATTCTGCAGTTTTCTAAATTATTTTTTACAAATTTATATAATTTTCTTCAATTTTCAAATATTATTGTTATCATTTGGCAAACAAGTTCTTCAATTTTCAATTATTTATCTCATTTTTCAAACATTTTCCAAAAATTTTTCATTTTCTTTTACATTATTGCAGTTATTTTCACCACCTTTTAATTAGATATATATTATTTATGATCTTTCAATTAATTTCCTAAATTTTTATTTATTATTTCAAATTAAAGTTACTGTATCCACGTTTCAATGTAATATCGGAAATTTTAATTATTTATCTTAAATTTCCATTATTTTCTTCAATTTAAGATTATTTCTATCATATTTCCATTACTTTTTGTAATCAATTATTTTTTTATTAATTTTCAATTTTTATATAATTTATCACAGCTTCCACTTATTTTTTCAATGCACAATTATTTTTGTCATTCTGCAATGTTTTTCTTTCACTACAAAGATGTGTTGCAATTTTTTTAATTATTTCTCAAAAAATAAAATTATTTTCTTCAATTTCTAATTATTTTCATTACATTTTAAAAATTGTCACGAATTCTTTATAATTTTTATTACTCTTCAATTAATTTTTTAGATTTTAAAATATATTTCTTCAATTTTAATAATTTTCTTCAATTTTTTATTATTAATATTATCATTTTTTAATCAATTCTTCAATTTTTAATTATTTTTATTACTTTGCAAATATTGTCTCGAATTTTTTATTATTTTCATTTCTCTTCAATTAATTTCCTAGATTTTGAAACATATTTCTCAAATTTTAATTCTTTTCTTTAATTTTTAATTAGTTTTATTACTTTGCAGATATTGTACCGAATTTTTTATTAGTTTCAATATTCTTCAATCAATTTCATAGATTTTAAAATATTTTTTTTCAAATTTTCATAATTTTCTACAAATTTCAATTATTTGTGTTATCTGTTTGCTATAAATTTCTTCAATTTTTAATTATTCTCACTATTCATTCCTCAATTTCATTCCTAAATTTTCATGATTTTTCAATTTCCCCCCTAAATTTTAAATTTAACTTCCAGAAGTTTCAATTATTTTTCTTTAATTTTTTCAAATAAAACTTTTTCAGTTTTAACTATTTCCTTCAATATCAAATTAGTTTCATTATTTATTAATTAACTTTCAATTTCTTTCAACATTTTTCAATTATTTTAAAAAATATGATTTTTGTTCTTCAAAATTTCAATGTTTCAATCATTTTTCAATTATTTTTTTTTAATTTCAATTAAGTTCGTCAATTTAAATTTTTTTTTTTTAATTTGCAATGATTTTCACAAATTTTGTAGTATTTTGATTATTTGGTTATTAATTCCGAAAATGTACTCGAAATCAAATAAAATTGTCATATAAGTTATAAAATAAAATTGCGTTACAATAATTATGCTAATTAAGAAACACTTTAATTTATTATTGTTTTATTTCTCCCCCCTCCCCCTCGGACAATATTAAGTTTGCAGATGGCAAAAATTTACAAATCGCCGCCCCTGTTTATACCAGTGACGTCATAATTCATCACATGCCCTTAAAGGCATGTTCTCTCGGACTCAAGTTTGTTTTTGTTTAAAAATTCGCTGATTTTTGGAAAATTAAAAAACCATTTTAAGGCAAAATTCAATCAAATTTGGATTACGCAGACCTTTTTAATGATAATGATATTTTAAGTAATTCTGCAAAATTTGGTGTCAAAACTCAAAATACTTTTTACGGAAAATTTCTGCCTATACCAGTGACGTCATCACATGCTCTTAATGACCCCGAAAACCCCGTAGTTTGGATATTCAAAATTTATGAATGTCAAAATTATGTTCTGGCCTTATCGTATAGAATCGTTTTTTAAATTAATATTTTGTCATTAGATATATTATGAGAAACTCCCAAAACAATGTTTCAATATTTGATTACTGTACAGTGTACAATGTTAATGAAATACATAATTTTTAGTTAATTATTTTGTTTATAAATTTTTATATAATAAAGTTCCTACTATCAGTTATATGTTGAAATATGGGTAGTTTTTCACTCTTCCGCTTTGTATACAAAGTATGTGTTGTGTTCTTCTGACTCGTGCGGGGTCATTACGAGTTGTCTGACAAGTCTCATTGGCGTGAAAATGATACAGTTAGAAATTATCCACGTTTCGTTATCAATGCTCCTTATACAACAAGGACGATAACGATTCTTACAAGCACGTTTAAAAAGTTGAAAGAGAGAAACTCTTCTTAATATTGGGATGAATTTTATTTTTTTTGTCTGATTTACCCAAAAATGCTTTAAAACACAGTTTTTTGAATTTTATTAACAGTAGAAATATGTATTTAAAATGCATTTATAGTGGAAATTGTTTTCCCGCAAAATGTAAAAACTTTCGCTACAATTGATAAATATTTTAAAAGGGGGAGGGGGGAGCACCACCCTTATTTTGACCGACTTGAATTTTAATATCCTACACTGAGAGAAAATGTTTCTTTTACCAAGGAAAAACCTGAAAACAAGCAGGTTGATAAAAAATAAACAATTTTAATTTTTAACAATTGAAATGAAAATTTTAAAACAGTTTAAAAGTTAATAATAATACAGCGAAAAGTGTACAAAATATTTTCGTAAAACTAGTTACGAAATTTATGGATAAATTTTTGTAGATTTTCATTTTTATATAATCGAATCGAAACAGAAAAGAAATGAATTGTTATTAAGATTAAGAAATTAAGAAATGAAAATGTCTATTGAAAAATGTGTCTTATAAATTTTAAATGATACAGCCTCAATATTTGTAACAATATTTTGTATACATCTGCACTGTAAAAAGTCTCAAGGGAATTTTGACAAAAAAAAGATAAAGTAACTTCTACTATTTAAAAGTAAAACCTAAATTGACCAAAATTTCTGCGCATATCTGGCAATTTTTACAATTTCCGAAGTAAGTTTTAATTATTTTACTAGAAGTTACTTCAGAAATAGTAAAATTTCCTCCGGAAATAGTAAAAACTGCCTGACCTGCGCAGAAATTCCAGTCAGTTTAGGTTTTACTTTTAAATAGTAAAAGTTACTTAATATAAGAATTCCGTTTTCTCAGTGGCAGTTTTAAAGTGGGAACGATTATAATTACTACAAAAACGGAACTTCTACTCTCGATGGAAAAATTTTTTAGGTTATGTAATTTTCCGTACGAGGTGGGAAAATTGCCACGAATCGTAAAATTACAGGTTATGGTTATTATACGGATATAATAATGGGAATGTTCACAAAATATTTAATTGTACTTCAATAAAAGTGTCAAATAAGTGAAATTCTCACTTATTGAGAGAGTGGAAAACTTTTGACTTATTCAGATTTAGA
Organism: Ganaspis brasiliensis; assembly: GCA_037103525.1. Classification (NCBI taxonomy): domain Eukaryota; kingdom Metazoa; phylum Arthropoda; class Insecta; order Hymenoptera; family Figitidae; genus Ganaspis; species Ganaspis brasiliensis. The sequence goes on along the minus strand of JAZKLR010000365.1, from coordinate 1,058,467 downwards.
GAATAGGAAAATTTTGTAAGACTTTTTACAGTGTGGTTCCTTATGGATCACCTGAAGATAACCTATTATGTAAGTCGATAATTTTCCATCTCGTGTTGTTGATAAATTTTCCACTGCTGTCGAAATAAAAACAAAGTTGAAATAAAAGTTTTCCTAATTCTTGTCTGTCTAGTAAAGTGTCTAGTACACGTTTAAGGTCATGTGATGGAAAATTGCAAAATTGTTTAAAAATGAATTTTGAGCCAAAATTCAAACAAACTCGGGTCTGAGAGACCTTTCTAATGTCATTTTAAGTAATTCTATAAAGTTTTATGACAAAATATCCAATATTTTAAGAGAAAAGTTACGGACAAATTTTGCCTGTACCAGTGACGTCATACTCCATCACATGCCCTTAAAAGAAACAGATAATTTTTTCCCCCAATGTAGGAGAAAGTATTTTTACCTGCGCATGAATTTTTTAGGTGTAAACGGCACATTTTAGACCATTTTAAATATGCAGGCAAAAGCGATCGTACAAATCTATATCTACTTTAAATTTTTGCATTTGTTTATATCTTGTTGAACAATTGAAAAAATTCTTAATGGTAAAGTAGCAAATTTTAATAGAGAAACCCTTTCTAAATCTGAATTAGTAAAAAATAGATCACAAATTGAAATTGGTAAAAATCTGCACTAATTTTTAGTAAAACTCCACTATTTGTATTAGTAGATTCTAATTTTTTTGGTTGAATTAACCAAACTTTTCTTACATTTACTCCAAATTAATGATGATATAATAATGAAACTTGGCACAAACTTGCATCTCACTATGTAAAATAATTTTTGTATAGAGAGGAATTAATTGACTAATTCACTTATTGTACATACATAATATGTTATCAGTTGTAATGTGAAATATGTGAAACCATTAAGAACCGAAAGTCAATTTTCAATTAAAATTTGTTGCGAGATTTGTTATTAAAATATCACGTGACTTAAATTAAAGCCTTCTTTTTCGTCACGTGATTTATTTATGATTTTTAGCATAGAAACTTACTAATTTAGATTTAGAGAGCGTGCACTATTGCAGATTTGGAGAGAGTAATTTGTCTTTTTTAGCAATAGACGAAAAATAATAAAAAATCTTAACCATTTAAAGAAATAAAGTCGACCATAATAGACCCTTTTCATGCGGTCGTACACATTTTGACGAAAACAAAATACACCTATTTTGAGGAAAAGAAAGCACCTGCTGTGTCTGTGTTTGTGAACGAAAGAAAAATTGACTGACATTGATCTCGTTCTTCCTGTTTACCTTTCTTGTCAATAAAAGTTGTACTTACAATTTCTGTAAACATTGCCGAAAATCCACATAATTTAAAGAATGAGTCAGCTGCTGGTAAAATCTGTAAACATAATATTATTTTTCTTCCCATCGAGGATTTTCTGAATGGCTAAAGTTTAGTGAACGTTTCTAGAGTAAGGGGATGACGAGAGGAATGGAATTTTTGAAATAGTAAGAAACAGAAACAGTTGGACAATGGACATACAATGAACAGGTCTGTTGCATGTGTATAGATAAGAGAAAAGAAGAGATATATTAGTTTTGACATGATATTTATAAAGATGCACTTGAGCGAGAAATGAGAAAGTTTGTGTTTTCTATTGTTTTAAATCAATTAAAAAAAATTAATTTAAATATTAAAAAAACCCTTATTAAACTGTTATTCATATTATCAGTATTTTATTATAATAAAAAATTCAACTAACTGGAAATTTTGATTTCTTAAAATAAAATAATCAATAAAAGTCTCGATAAAAGTAGTTATATAGCTAAGTTATATATAGCTATATAACTTTATAATTATCATAAAAATCACTTTTTATTAAAAATCCCATTATAACGTAATGTACATTTTGGGTCCGAGCCTAACCTTCTTGACAAAATGACCTAACCTTCTTGACTAGTGAAGTCATATTAAAATACTCTATAAAAACTATATAATAAATTAAGGAACTATTAAACTACAAAAGTTGACATTCTGACATTTCGTATAGTTAAGGGGTCAGTATGGGTTTATTGTACAAATTTTCAATGATTTATTTTTTATATTAAAATATATTTTTATAACACAGTCTGTTTATACATAAAAATTGGCATTTCCAAGTGACAAAAAATAATTTTCATTTTTGATTGTTTATTTCTGCGAAATAGCTTCTTGAAGTTAACCTTAAATTTAAATGTCTGTCACAATATGGAGTTTAGATTGTCTAAAATAAAAAAATCAAGTATTTTCTTAAAATTTGGATCTGTAGCTATCACATGAACTAGGATCTTGTAATTCCGATGAAAGAATAAAACAAAATGCCTGAAGTTTAAATTTTTTAACTCTTTTACAACTCAATTTGTTTAAAAAAAGGGTTAAATATTAATGGATTTTTATTTTCCTAGTTCATGCCAAAGCGACATAGAAGAATCCCTGAAAAATTTGGGCTTAATAGGTTCAATAGTTTTTCGTAAATCGTGTGGTCCAGGTCGAAAAACGTTCTATTCGCGCAATCAAGGGCTGCTCGCGCTGTTCATGCAGTATAAATATTCTATTGTACTTTTAATTTTTATATAGTAGAAAGGACTTAAAATACATAAATACTTTTCTCTAACATTGCCGTGTATCATCAAATAATAAATGTTACTAATAATGTTACAATGACATTTCTTTAAACAATTTTTACTGCTATGCTATGCACCTTTATGCTTCTGCAATATCGCGTTTTTGAACTCTATTACCTATATATTAGTTTTTATCTTATTTCTATTGGTATATAGTATACGAAATCGATGTTTATGACATATCAATTTTTTTCAATAAATAAATCCATACTGACCCCTTAAGCCATTGTAAAAAAAGAATCTTTCATTTTTACTTTTCTCGGTGAAAATTAATCTTAAAAATCAAACTCACCACATTAAGGGCCGTTTAATATACTACAAAAAACAGCTAGAATTTTTCCCTTTTCATACATTGAAAAAGAAAAAACAGCATTTTGAAAATTATGTTTTTTACGTTACAAATTTTGGGATTTCCGCTTTACGTAGAATGTCCCATTTATTAAATAATCGTTTAACTCACATCTTTTCTTTCTCAAAACTTCTTAGCAACAAAATTTTGCATTAATAATAGTAGATTTAAGCGTTACAATAAAAAGTAATGCACTGTTTACTCTATTTACTTTACAGTTAATTTGCACAGTTTCTCTAACTTGACAGAAAGAAAACGAGAATTTCCACGAGACTGAGATGAGATGATGATCAAAACAAATGAAAAACTGAGATTCTCATACAACAAAAATAATCGAGATTATTAAAGTTCTCGTATGGTTGTGTATCACTAGATGATAAGGTGGACTGTGTGTGGAAAGAGTGGGGGGAGAGGAGGCGGAGTCTAGTGGATTTGTCGAGATATCGAGCTACTACTTTATTGGGGATATTTGGAAAAGTAGATAAGAGAATAAAATGCATTACTGGATGCTGCTGTACAGCGTGGAAAGCCGTGCGGCGCCGCGTCGACGTGCGACTATAAGTAAGTCTCGCACTGCGGGTGGCGACTTAATGTCGTTGCCGCGTCCGTGGCGCCAAGAGGAAGGCCGATCGCGATAATTTGTCGAGACACTCCGACTCCTCGATACGTGTGTTGATCGATCAAAAATAAATAAATAAATAAAATCTCTTAGTGGCACAACCGTTCCGCTTCTGAAAGCATCTAGTCGCAGTTTTTCTCACCTCTGTGATGGGACGCTTTTCCACGACCCCCATTACCGCGAATCTAACTTATTAGAAGAAGTCATCACTTCTTCGAAACGAGTCTAGTCTTGAGTGATAAAAGTGTCAGTGTAGTGAAGCAAAAAAGTGGATTTGATAACTTGTTGCGTTCGTGTCAACCGGAGATGAAAATCAATTAATTACCGAGAAAGATAAATGCCAAAGATAGGGGAATAAATAGAGGTGAAGATAGAAGGGTTAAGTCATAAAGAGGAGAAGAATACAAGTGGATTTAGTGAAAGAGGGATTAGTATATTGAAGAATTGTTATTGCGTATTATTGTATTAACTGAAAAGTTTTAAGAATGTTGTTTGATGAGTGAATAAGTGGTACCAGTGGAACCAATAGGAAGGACTGGTTCGTGCATTTTTGATATTATCTGCTAACCGCGAGACCAAAAATTAGTGGAGTTGATTGACAAGAAGTGTGAAAACTCGGTGGAGGATAAGGGGGTGCGCATGGTCCACCGAGGATCATTGCTGATGGATATTTGGTGTTTGGATGGTGATTAGAGTTGATAGAAATTGTCTGGAATAATCATGTCTGGATTGCTGTACACACTGTTGGGGTTGGCAGCTAGCTCAAGCCTCCACTGTGCCGTCAGGAGGGAAATCAGCCCTTGCACTTGCCGCCAAGAAGCGCCAATTATTAATCCCGGATTAAGTGGTACCGGGAACAATGGGAATTCTCACGTTCACGTGGAACGCATTGAGGTTGTTTGTGAGAAGATGGAGTCGTTTGATCAAGTGGCGGAAGCGCTTAGCGGGAAATTCACCCCCGAACAACAAATCACATTAAGGGTGTCCCATTCTCAACTTCGGGATATATCCAGGCATGACTTCAAGGAGCTGAGGATGTCCATCACGAGACTTGATCTTAATCACGATCACCTTGCGTAAGTGTTGTCATTAAAAGTTTTCTTTTAAGGATGCTTATACCCTCAAGTGGTTCTCATTCTATCAGACCATGATTTTTAATTTTATTTCTTCTTATAATTTGGTTTCTAAATAGTATTATTTTGTAGTTAAAATCATTACGCAAAAAAATTTTATTGAAAAAAAAATTTTCCGTTGAAAATTTCAAGCTATTTAAACTTTTTCTTCCTGATTATTTCAAAAAAGTGAGGAAATACTACCCTTGAATGACATTTTCTTAACAACGGTACGGTAAATTAATTAAATATTGTTGTAAAAGTTGTATTATATTGCAGTTTAAAATATATTAGTTTTCTTAAAAAATTTGTAGAACCGTGTTTTTATAATAAATTAAAATATAGTCATTTTGCGCGTTTTGTTACTTTTTCCATGTAAAAGTCCCAACTTTATAAATTTATATCTTAAAAACGGAACGGTAAAATTCAATAAAATTGTAACAGTACATGTAAAGTAATGCATTTAATATGTCATTAAAATTTTATAAGAATCTGTAGAAATTGGTTTTTTGGATAAACCTCCTTAAAAAAAAGTAAATTTGTTATTAGGATCTATTAAGAATCTTTTCTCAAAGCAAACTGAGAACAATTTTTAAAAGAGAAACTGCATATTTTTTTTCGAAGTGTCTATTCGTACAGAAAATTGTAAAAGTCTTTGTTTTTGTGAAAATTAATGTTAGCGGGGTATCTTTCGGTACAACTGTATGTGATACAACAACCCCCCGATATTTTGTCAAACAATTTTATTATGTTTTTTTAAAGCCAAAATAGAAGGCATTACTATACTACCGTTAGCTGACTTTTGGTATAATCAATTTAGACTGTGTTAAAAAAATACACCAAATTAATTTTCTCCCCCCCCCCCCCCGCCACCCCCCATTTAAAACACGTGATTTACGGATGATTCTTTACGGAAATGATAACAAATGAAATTTTTTGCAAATAACAAAGAAAAGAATAATTATAGAAAATAATAAAAAGCACTTTATTAATAATACAAGAAGAAACACCTTAAAATACATTGCACTGTAAAAACAGGTGTCTTACAAATGTCTAATTTTAAGACATAAGACGTTTAGAAAGCGTCTTACAGGCATTTTTAAGACACTATCTCAATGGTTTAAAATTAAGACACCTCAAAATGTCTTAAAAGTGAGGACAAAATAAGACACTTGTTTTTAGAGTGTGTACACTGCAGGGCCGGCGACTTGTAAATTTTTGACATCTGCACACTTAATGTTGACCAGGGAGGGGAGGGGGATAAAACAAAAATAAATTAAGGATTTTCTTAATTAACGTAATTATTTTAACGCGGAGGTTGACAGTCTTATTCGATTATTTATAACTAGATTGTACAATGCGCGCTAACGAGCGATTAGTTTCTACAGCTTATTGTGTTACAACAATAATAAATGTTTTAAATATAATACTTTAAGATACATAAAACAAGATTCATTTGTATAGGACAAAATTTATAAAATTTTGTAATTAAAAAAAATTTGAGAAAAAAATACTTAGAATTTTTACAAATTAATTGGGATAAAAATGAGAATAATTAAAATTGGGTGAAATAATTGAAAAATGATAAAAATAATAGAAAGTTAAAGATAAGAATTGCAATTTTAGGAAAATAATTTTACAAAATACAGAATATATGTAAAGTAAAAGAAAAGTACCTAATTACAAAATGATTTCGAGAATTTTAAATTGAGGAAAATAATTAAAACATTATAGAAAAACCGCTGCCAAGTTGTACCTCAAGTATTTATTTGGTGTGAGTAATTTTTGACAATTTTTTGAAAACATTGCTTCCTCATAGAGATTAATACAAACATTTCTGAGTTTTAATGAATAGCTCGCAAAAAATATTAAATAGGCCAATTGATGCATTTTTGAATTGTCTACAAAACGAACAAAACTTATTCTTTATAAAATTTATTAAAAAAGCAAAAAAACATAAAAAAAACAATTTTTCTAAATTAAAAATTTTATAAATTAAAAACCTTGATAACTCGGAACAGAATTAAAGTAAAAGGTTCGCAAATAGATCATTCGATTTGTTTTTTAATCACCTACATAATAATGAAAATATATTGAAGCTTGTAATAAAGCATAAAAGTAAAATTATTAAAAAACAAAATTTACAAAATTTTCGATTTTTAAAATGCTATAATAACTTTGGATTAAATTGCATTAGAGAGTTCGCTAATAGCTCAATCGTTGCGTTTTCAAAAAATAAAATGAATAAAATACTTACATTTTAAATTTTTTTAAAGAAAAATATCCAACTTTGCAAAAAAAAAACGATTTTTTCAACATTTTTAAATGCGAAAAAAAATAGTTAGAATTGATCGATCGGATTCTAATGTATGTCATAATTTTTCCCTTTGCGGGAACTGTAATTTTGTAAAAAAAACATAGTTCTAAGTATTATAGTTTTCGAGATATTGGGCCAAACGTAATGTGAAAACACACATACACACACACACACACACAAACATTTTTTAAAAACTTTATTTTCGACATCCTGAGGTTGAAATATGTCGAGATATGTCAAAAAATCGCAATCGATAATTTGAGGGTAAAACAATACTTCCTCTATGAGGAAGCAATAATCAAAAATTGAAAAAAAAATAATGGAAATTTGAGATAAATAATTGAAATTTTCGGAATTAATCAACAAATATTCAAAATAATATAAAATTTGTGATAATCATTGCAAATGAAAAAAAATAATTAAAAATTGAAGTACGTAATTGAAACTTGAGAAAAATAATTGAAGAATAATTAAAACATTGAAAAGTGGATACAATATAACTGAGATTTGAGATAATAGTGGAAAATTTAGTAAATTAATTGAAAAATAGTTAATATATCTAATTAAAAGGTGGTGAAAATAATTGCAAAAAAATAAAAAGAGAATGAAACGTTAACAAAATAATTGAAAAATGAGAAAAATAATTAAAAATTTAGGAATTTAATTGAGGAATAGGGGAGTGGGCCCCAAGATGGACAGGGCCCGAAGATGAACATTTCGTATAAAATTTTTGTTTAAGGTGTCAGCGCCTTATGCTTTTTGTCATTTTTGTTGTTTGTATAGACGAAGATTTTGATGCACATTTAAAGAAAAAAAACCAGTTGGTATTTCTTCTACACATACCACGTAATTGTGTGCCTAAAAAAAGTTTTGTGACAGTTTTTTCTCAAGTTTGTAAAGTTATTTAAATTTATGATTTAGAATGAGTACTTAACGTTATAACATTCTTTATTTATCGTATAATATCCTAAAATGATTTTACGAATTCAGTGTTCGTATATATATATTTACTTGGGATTAAAAAATGGTGTCATGTACCCTAAGATGGACAGGCCTCAAATGTCAATGTATTTATTTGCATATTTTCGATTTTACACTTTTTTTAATAATTTTTTGAGCCAATTAAACATTTTTATTTTCAACCATAAAATGTGATGTTATCGTTAGAGAATTTGATATATCTATATTTTTCGATATTTTATTACTTTTAACTGTTAAGCTATTAGATTGAAGTTTTAAGAAATGTTATTTCCTGATAAATTCCGTAAAATGATTAAAAATTAGTTTAAGAATTGTTACAGGATGTTAATTTTTTATTTACTACAATTTTCAGAGACTTTTAAGAAGGTGTCCATCTTGGGGCCACTTTTTTTTAGACCGAAAATTTTAACAATTAGAAAAAACGCTTTAAAAAATGTTTATGTTCAAAATAAAAATTTATCTCTGTGGCCATAAGTTACCTTATAAATTGTACTTTCATCCGGTATAAAATATTTTAATATATTTTATTTGGTTTGGATTCTACAGCAATAAGACGAAAGGGTGTCCAACTTGGGGCCCTCTCCTCTAGTAAAAATAATTGAAAATCGATGAAAATTATTAAAATTTACACACAAAACCAAAGAAGCTCAAAACGTTGCATAATGATACCTATTTTTCGATTTATTTCACAAATTGAGCTAAAAAATGGCATTTTTATGCAACGTTTTGAGCTTTTCAGGTTTTGTGTGTTGAGAAATATTTTCTAAAATTTTGGAAATTAATTAAAGAATAATGAAAATAATAAAAGATTCGAGAAAATATTTGCAAAGTAATGCAAATGATTAAAAATTGAAGAAAGTAATTTTAATTTGTAAAACATAATTGAAAAAATTACAACATATATTTTGTGTAATAAAAAAAAAATAATTGCAGAATTATAAAAATTATGTAAATTAAAAAAATAACTGAAATTTGAGGTAAAAAATACAAAAAATTAGAAAAATAATTAAAAATGACAAAAAGTAATTGACAATGATATAAAAATAATCAAAAATTGAAGAAAATAATAACAATTTGTAAAAACTAATTAAAAAAATTACAGAATATCTTTGAGATAAACAAAACTACTTGAAAAATAATAAAAATAATTTGAAATTAAAGATAATTATGGAAATTTACGAAAAAAACTTAAGAAAATTACAGAATTTATTTAATATAAAAGCAAGTGATTGAAAATCGAAGAACATCATTTAACTACTCGAAAAATACAGCTAAAATTTAAAAACATTAAATAAGAATTTTAATAAAAATTGATGAAGTATGAAACAGGTTTTTTAATATTGGAAAATATTTGGAAAATGATTATGGAAAACGATGAAAATGTTAAAACTGATAATTATATTAACAAATTTAATTATAACAAATCCATTATAATTGACATTACAAATTAAGGGATAAATAGTTCTACAAATCTATTACAAATTGATATTGATAATTCGATACTGAAGAAATTAATTGTAATTTGAAGAAGAAAATTACAATTTAAAGAACAAACATCATTTTTTGTAAAAATAATTGAAAAATTACGAAAAATATTGGAAATTAATAGGTACAATAATTTTATAATGAAACTAATTTGATTATTGAAGAAAATAATTAAAACTGGAAAAGTTTTATTTCAAAAAATTAAAAAAAATAACTGAAACTTGCGGAAATTGGATTTAAAATTTAAGGAAGAAATTTAAAAATAATTAAAATCATTGAAGAAAATTGTTAAAAAATGATAAAAATAGTTGAAAATTGTATCAAATAATTGAAATCATTAGAGAAAAGAATTGTTAAAAATTGAAGAAATTTTTAAATAATTTTAAATTTACTATTCTCTAAGCGTGGATTAATTTAATTTTTAATCAATAAAAGTTCAAATTAATTGAAGTACGAAGAAATTAAAATTGTTATAAGTTATAAACTGGACAAAATTTTAGGTAAGTGGTAAATAATTTTAGGGATCACTCGCAGTCTAACTTTCAAAAATTCGATTTTTTTTGTTTAACATTTTATGAAAAATACATCATCTGGAAAATATCTTCCCGAAGTTTGGAATCAATTCAATAAAAATTCAGGGAGTAAGTAATTTTTTTGTCGAGTCGCGCAATAGGTTTGTAACTAAACTTTAAATTTAAACGCGTTTTTCTCAAAACCAAGTTAATTCATAAAGTTTTAATGATTTTTTAATTAAAATTACATGCAATATTAAAGAAAATATGTACAATAAAATGCAAAAAGATTTATAAAGATTTACCTTTTGGTTTAAACAAAAAAAAATCTTAAAAATCATCAATTTTTTCGTTCCGTGACTGCGAGTAACCCCTTAAAATTTAAAAGAAAAAAAATTTAATAACAAACTTCAGGTGTGGACAGAATAAATGAATAAATGAATGAATGAAACTTGTAAATTATAATATATGCGAGTTTGGTGATTTTAAAGTTCGGAAAAATGCAAATTCGTTGATTTCAAAGTTTCGACAAATGCATTTTCAGATAATTGAATGTTTTGGCAAATGCAAGTTTTGTGATTTTAAAGTTATGACAAATGCAAATTCGGGAAGATAAAAGTTCGGACAAATGCAAATACGATTCTCTACTAAACAATGTTATTTATAATTGTTCCATCCATATTACTTTTATATTTATTAAACCATTAAACATTGCAATAAAAAACTTTTTTGAAAAGGAGAAAGAAAGAAGGCGAACACCAAAACGTCTTCCTTCTTTTTCTACGTCCTTTTTAATTTAAACTTATATAGAATATTAAAATAGAAGAAGCTATAAAAAGGAGGGAGAAATTACACAACTAATGATGCAACTAGGTAATGCGTTTGCATCATTTTTCTCAAAACTAAGAATTCTTAACTTTTTTATTAAAATATTTCGATAACTCCTAAATGAGAACACGTTATTCGTGAGAACAGATAGAAAACACGTAGTTCATGTGATAAATTTTATAACCTAATTTTCTTAAATTTTAGCATTAATTTTTAGTCAATATAAAATGTCAAAATAAAGTACTATAATTGTATAAAGTTAATTTAACATAATATGAACAATTTAATTTATCTAAATTTTTATAATATTTTTGGGTTTTAGAAACAATTATTTAATTATTTAAATTAATCCAATTAATTTAATGACTCTGCGATCTCCCTCTGTTTCTTTTTTCAAATGCATTCGACGTCCCTCTTTTTTTATTATTCATTTTTTAAAATCTAATTAAAATTCTCTTTAAAAAAGCTGAGCTTTTAAACCTTTAAAACTGTTTATAGTTAATTCAGTGCCACCTTACAGGGACTACAATAATTACCCGCACTGAGAAAATTAACCTTCAACCGAGTTGTACGAATAGCTCTGTTAAAGGGAACGTATTTAAAAGTACATAAGATATAGTTAAAAGGACATAAATAAGACAAAAATAATAACCGAGCTGAGGTACACAAAATGTAAACAACCTTTGCATGTTTGGAAACAAACTTTTAATTGATCAAAATTATCTATTTTGAATGGCCACGTAACCGAGTATGTTTTTAATCAAGTGACAGTTAGCTACCATAACCTATAAACTTGCTACCCACACAGCACCAGAAATTCCCTGAATTTCCCCTGAATATTGGTCCACATTTCCCGAATATTCGAACCTAATATTCAGGGAAGTTTCGTGGAAGCATCAAAATGTCCGCCATAAAGAATATTGGACGCTAAATTTCCCTGAAAATGTATTTCTAATTTTCAGGGAATTTCCGCATCTAATATCCCTTTAATATTCACAGTATTCGTAAATCTTCTGTACATGATGCGCAATGGTCGAACTCGGTTTCTGTGACACTTACGGCTGCGCAGTAGTTTTTAATGTTCTAGAATCCTACGGGTGCCAAATATGACATACAATTTTTATCAATTACCAGATCAAAAAAATTTTGGAAATTTTTTTTAACTTTCCCTGAATATTCTAGGAATATTAGATGCGGAAATTCCCTGAAAATTAGAAATACATTTTCAGGGCAATTTAGCATCCAATATTCTTTATGGCGGACATTTTGATGCTTCCACGAAACTTCCCTGAATATTAGGTTCGAATATTCGGGAAATGTGGACCAATATTCAGGGGAAATTCAGGGAATTTCTGGTGCTGTGTGGGTATGCATCAACAGAAATTCATAACGTATATTCACTTGGTTACAAATAAACTCGTGCTTTGCAGGTGCTATTCTAACAGGCTTATTCAGTAAGTTTTAACTAAATATTGGTTATATTTAGCTGTTTAATTTTCTCAGTGCGATATTACTAGTGTAAATAAAGGTGAAGTATGCACGAAATCTTTTTCGAGACTCTTAGGAAATTCTCGATAAAATTCCTGAGATTCGCTGGAAACACTGAAAAATTAAGATGATTGTAAATACCCAAGTAGCACGTAATATTACGTAAGTATCGCAGTAATATTACATTCAATATTAGTAATATTACAGGTTAATGTTACAGTAATATTACTGTGACATTAAAATGTCCGCGTCAAGGTAATATTTAGGTAATATTACAAAGTGATATTACAGTAATGTTACAAAGTAATATTACAGTAATATTACAGTGACATTATAGTAATATTACAATTAAATATAATGTATAAAAAATTTTGGGGGACCGAGTCTTGAACCCTTGTAAGCTGACCATGTAGGTAGATCCCTTAAACCACTCGGCTACTTAGCTCTTAGAATATATTTTAGAAAGTCTTCTACATATTGTACTACATATTTGTAATATTAATGTAATATTACAAGGAGGTTTGTAATATTGCTGTAATATTAACTCAATATTTCTTTGTAATATTACTACGTAATATTACCTCAACATTACCCTGTAATATTACCTTGACGCGGACATTTTAATGTCACAGTAATATTACTGTAACATCAACCCGTAATATTACCAATATTGAATGTAATATTACTGCGATACTCACGTAATATTACGTGCTACTTGGGTATAATCACTTTTTGATTAAATGTACCCGAAGAAGGTTGTTAATATAGCACTTGCAAAACATTTTGTTTGATTGGGTAATTGTTTACTTATGAGGCTTTGCCGCATTTTTGACTTTTTTAATCTGGACCAAGCCTAAGTGATATCTTAACACCAAAACAAATAATCCCGAACCGGAAATTAAAAAAGGTTAGTTACAAACCTGCACTTTTTTAAAAACTTTACTATAAATAATTTTGCAAATAGTGAATAAATATCTGAATGAAATTACTAATGAACATAAATTTTCTCGGAAAAAGAAAAAAAGAGACCGACACATTCTTATGTCGAATAAAAATTATTGTTATATTTTTGGGTTATGTTGAATACTACACGTTTCTGATACTGTTTTTTATTTTCTGCTTATTTGTTAAAGGTGTATAAAATTTGAAATTGCAATTAAAAATTAAATGAAAAAAAAACAATTTTAGAAATATAACCAAAAAATATCAGTACAAACTTACGAGTCGTAATTTTATTCCTTGGGTTTGAAATATTTTTTTAAACTCATACATTATGATTCAAGCTTTTTTCGTTTTTATTCCTATTATTGCCTATTATTGGCGTCTTGGAAGATCAATTAGAAATTGGTAAAAATGATTTTCACTATTTTTTAACACGGAGCACTGTGGAAACGCAGCAATTGTGTCTGTCTCTTTTTTCCTTTTTTCGCAAAAATTTATGTTCATTAGTAATTTCATTCAGATAATTATTTATTCACTGGTTGCAAAATTATTTATAGTAAAATAAATTATTTTTAGGACACATGTCCTAAAAATTGAAAAAATAAACATAAAAACACTGCCAAAACAAAAAACACATGGAGTTCCACAGAGAGAGACACACCAATATTAGTTCAAAGTAGACCGCTAGGAGCGCAGCTTTAGCTGTTTGAATCGCTAATATAATCTAATAATTTTAATACTCTGCACCTGAGAATCTAAAAGAATCCCCCCCTCCGCCCACTTTATCTGGAATTTCCATTATTACGGTTGATGACAGTCCGATGACGATAATCGCTCACTTGACGACAGGTGACGATCACTGCCCAACCATACTCCTGTGTTACGTAAATAGAACAATTTTATACTACTGATGCGTAACTACCCAACTCTGTGCGTTAATACAAATATTCACAGCTGTCAAAATTTGCGTAACTATATAAAGTTTTATTAAATTATAATAAATCTAAAATTATTTGTTTTTGTTTTAAAATACACCACTTAGGCTTGGTTCAGATTAAAAAAGTCAAAAATTCGGAAAAGCCGCATAAGTAAATAATTACCGTTAATTATAACGGAAAAATGATTGGAAAGGCTTCTTTTAACCTTTAAGTCCGATTGTTAGAGCAGGTATCTTGTTTGTTTTAACCCAAGTCCCTTTAACCGAGCTATTATTAAAAATTGGTTAGAGGCTTATTTTTTTAGTGAAGCTTCTAAGAACTTTCGGACCTTCAACGAAGCTTCGAATGGAATCTCAAGAAGAACCAATGGTTCAGGGAAACGTCTACCGGAAATAATTTTGTTACCCATAAAGAGTCAATGATTCCTAAAATTTATTAAATACACTCTAAAAGTATACTAATGCAGAATTTATTCTCCTCTTGTTGGTAACTTGTTTTTTTTAAATTTTAATAGTCATCAACAATTTTTCTATTATCCTACAGTTTACTCTTTTTGTCTGACCCTCATTTACCATTTTGTTTGAATCATCAACATTTTGAAAACTAGATTGATTTTTGCGCATTTTAAAAGTTGTTTTATATAATTCAAAGATTTTAATCGAAATGAAAAATTATGAACTTTGTTTGAATAAATAAGGTGAACTTTTGATATCCTAAAACTGGTTTAGTATTACAAGACAATAGACCATGAAGCGTATCACTTTTACGAAACATTTAAATACCAGGCAGGCGCCTCGAGGACGCTTGGGAGCTATCGAGAGCAGGAATGATGATTTGGCAATAAACAGAATAAAGTTTTTAGTGATGCTGGGAAAATCATAATATGATAAGTTTATCTCTATCTTTCGTACTCACGTTTCTGATTAACATATGGTTTTCGAACTCATGTTATCATCACACAGGCAATGATTAACAATGTCGCGTCTATAGTTCCATGCTTATCTGTAATTATAGTTTGCAAATAAATACCGTCTAACATTACAAAACATAAATTTATTCAATTTCAAGAAACTCACAAAGTCAAGAAATTGTTAATCATTGTAGAAAATTTAAAAACCTACAACGATAAACTAATATAATTAATGGCACTAATTTGGCATGATTAATCAAAGTATTACAATTTTTTCTAGAACATCAATCTTTTTCTTTCTTTTTATAATGTTTCTTCTATAAAATAGAAAACTCAAAGGACATAACTCGTAAGAAACGTATATACATTTACTACTCGTTGTATTATCTCTTTATTATTCACTTAAGAGGCAATGGTTGGTTCTTATTACTTAATTACTCGAGATAAACATAGGGCATCACGACAACACATTTTATCCCGCTTCGTCAATCGCAAAAAGGTCAAGCCAGATTAAATTTTAATTACAATATGTTGCCGATTTTAATCAATGTTTATGGCTCTTTTATTCGTTTGGAACTTAAACGTTTTTCTGTTCTAATAGATGAACCCACTTTTTTCAAAGTTATCAATGGCGCCAAAATTACAGATTAAAGTACATAAATAAATACACATTAAAGATTCTCACGATTTTTATTTAATCAAAGAGAAGACAAGAATAAAATAGAGAATTAATTTATGATTGCGACAATCATATATAATTGATTGATTACTGCAGTTTTTTATCTTTCAAGTTCACATGTATTAAAAAAACATTGATTAATATACTACATTTAAAAAAGATACATAAAAATTAATAAATTGCTAAATCTTCGCATGATTTTTAATTTACTAAAAGTTGTAAATCTTTTACTGATTATTTTTAATAACTTCTTTCTGTAATGTCATAAAAGCTGTAATTTATTATGTTTTTAAGTCATCTACTGCAAATTAAAAAATAAAGAATTTTCTAAGTGTTTTTTTTCAAACACCTGCATGTTAAGTATATCTAATGAATTTGATGAATTTTAATTGCGCACCAGTATATTAGTGTATTTTTGTAAAATTTCGCTATTTTATTATTTTAATAATAATTTTAATTAATATATTTGATATTGGATTTTAATGCATGAAATTTTTTCCATTGAATTTTTTGTTAAATGATTAAAAGGCTTGTAGATAAAATTGTATATAATTAAATAGGTATCAATTACGTTCACTTTATTAATTACATTAACATTAATTACATTAAATTTCCATCATTGAAGTATAGACATTTTTATTAATCAGCGTGAATGGCGTGTTTAAAGTGAGTGAACTTTACTGATATGTAAGTAGTTACTCGTACAGTTCGGTCAGACCAAAGTCTTGATATACTTTTGTAATTATATAAAGATCGATCTAGTGCGAAATTAGGAGTAACTTGCATTTTTGGTAATTAACTTTAATAATTTGTTTAAAAATTGTTTAAATTGTAAATACATTTTTAATATTTAAACATAATTATATGCATAAGTCTGTGAGAAAGGGTCACTTTCTCCATTTTATATTCCGAGATATTCTTATTTTTCTAAAAGTGGTTCAGATTTTTGATCTTTTTTTATTTTTAGAAATCGAACTATATCCCTCGTCGAATTATGTGTTTATCTTAGCTTTTTTTATAATTAAAAACACGTAATACCTAATCTTACTTTTAACTTTTAATTAGGCATTGGGAGTTAATACATAGTAGACTCGAAATTTAAACTCGTTTTTCTCAAAACTGGGTTCTTGATACTTCTAACTTTAAATCTTTAAAAGTTTGCTAATTTTTAACCAAAAAGAGTCTAACAGTTATCAAAATGTTTAAAATTTAGTCGAGAATATGCTCATATGAATAAGTCCAATATTGACAAAGTGGGCCTTTTTCATGCGGACCAACACAATATATATATATGGGTGATTCTACTTAGAGTGCCACTTTCTTATTTACATTTTAAAACTAAACATTTTTAGATTTTTCAAAATTTTTTTTGTAGGATTATTCAGAATAATATTTAATAACTTAATTTACAAGTTCGCAAAATTCATAAAAATATTTTACTACAATTTTATTAATATGAAGTTAGTATTTAAAAAATTTCAGATATTTACTAAAAATAATAAGGCTTCTTTGTTTATCTATTAAATAACTTAGAATATTAATATAGTAGAAAAACTTTTTTATAGTTTTTAGTCAAAAACTATATTATATATTAGGTTATATTAAACTATATTAGGTTTTTGACTTTGGTTTCAGTTTGAACCAAAAAAAGTGGGTCTTCTCCCGTTGGGAGACGTTTTACAGGACCTCTTCGAAAATTTAGTGTCAAATGGTGACGATAGGTTAAATTCTACTTGACTGGATAATCAAAAACAAAAATCTAAAATATAGCCTTATTTCTTAATCCTCTATTTGAGGTTCTGACTAGGTAGATTTTGAAAAAGGATAGCTACAATACGGCAGAGAATACAAAAGTTGACAACCATAGTAGTATATACTGTAATCAGGTGTCCGATGATTGTAGATCGTCGGTGATGACAGAGGATGCTCGTATCGTTATCACAGATTTATGTTTTTTTTTAGTCTGTTGGACATTCCCTTGTCAATTAAACAAACTTGAAGCATCGACGCATCAATGAAATGTTAAATTTAGAAGATATTTATTTTGCGTCTTATTTGATTAAAGATAGTGAGCTCGCACTCGTCTCCCTTATCCGCCAGATAAGTTCGGAGTATCCAGATTTGTGGCTTTCAACTCTCTCCTTCTTATTTTACCCAGTCTCTTTGGTTTGTCGGAAAACATACTCCTTTCTTACTTATTACACAAGTGATTTGAGTCAAGTCAAGTATCTTCAAAATAACAAAGATACAAAGATTCCTCCATGAGGAAGCAAAAAGTAGAGAAAATATAATCTTTAAAGAACTTACTGTAATGTCTTTTTGAGATCATTTAAAAAAACTGCAGTCATGCTACCTTCGTTTCAAAGATTGATACTAAACCTGAAAGAAAGTGCAGATTATGCAAAAACAGATTATTTTATTATCTTGAACTTCAGTTTTCTTTCCAACCTAAAGACTTCGCATGTTAAAAGTTTTGAGAGATTAACCAATCTCCTACTTTTCACTTAGATAATTTCGGATGATTTGCAGCTTTCTAAAAGAACCTAAAAACGGCAAACCAAGCAGATAAGATAAGATTTACTGAGAAATAAAGTTGTCTAATAGATGACAGAATAAATCGCCACCCTTGAAGAACAAAATTTGTGAAACGATTTCGAGGGTGGATTATGGGACCCTTAATACGGGTGTGTTTTTAGTTAGATAACGGAGATTGCTACTTCCACTTAATCTTGCAGTTTGGGATACAATAAGGAACCTGGTCCGGGGTAAAATAAGAGACAAAAAATCTTTTAATACGTCTTTAAACATTCTTTTTCTACTAATTAATTGACACTGCTGTAGATGAAAAATTGTTTTAATAAAATACAAAGAAACTTAAAATCACTGACATGAATAATCTGATAACATAATTAATTTTGTTTGTTTTTAGGAATGTAAATGGTGAAGTTTTCGCTGGATTAGGTCGAACGCAGTACATGAGTTTGGCGGATAATGAAGTGCCATCAATACCAAGACAAATTCTATCTCATCTTTCGCTCTTGCGGACACTTGACCTTAGCAGAAATAGAATCAGTCGCATTGAAGCGGACGACTTTAAGGTATTTTCAGTGTATGTTTTAGATTTTACAACATACTTAATTCAGAATTTATAGAATTTAATATGCGTGTATATTGTATAATGTACATCCTTAAATTAACCCCTTCGCAGTGCAGTAGAATAATTGCCAAAAATGTGTAAACTATTTTTTTTAATATCGATATTACGGTATTGTATGTTTTTGGGGTTGCTGAATCCGAATTTTTAGTCAAAATTCAAAATGGGGGCTTCAAATAACGACGAAAAAACTTTTTAATTTGACTAATCTGGCTGAAAATAGTTACTTGGAGGTTTTCGGGGTCGCTGAATCTGGTTCTGTAGTAAAAATTTAAAAATTCAAAATGTCAATACCAAAAACCTTTAAATTACCCTTCTTTGCAATAATTCTATTTTACTAGTGCTTTGTAAAATAAGTTTATTCATCACAAAAAATTCCTGAGGGTGATTTCCACCAAAAAAGCAGAATATACGCAACTGTTTTGGAACATTTGGAAGTCGAGCAACTTTTAACCCTTTCCGCCACAGTGGTTGTTATATCGACCACCTTTTTTTTGTAGTTTTTTGCAAAGAAAATTTTTTTCTTTCGACCATGAAATATGTGCTAATGACGAACAAAATGGTTTAGCTACAATATTTTAATTGCGTGTTTTCCAAATTGTCACAAATATTTAGGGGAGACCGCCCAACAGTAGATAGTAAAAAATTCCAACAGGTGTAATTATTTCAGGCTGAAGCAATTAATAAAATGTTTAACACTAAAATTAAGATAATATGTTCAATTAATTATCACAATCAGCAAAATGGGCCTAAAATTAACCACTTATGCATAATAAGTATTTTTATAATACGATAAAAATTTACTTAAAAAGAACTTTCTGTCAACAGTAGATAATCCTTTCTTATTGGAAAAATATAAATTGTGGAACAGCTTTTTACCTGTAATACAATTCCTTGATAAGTATTCTTGAAAATAAAATCAATTTGTCAAAATAAAACTTGTTTATTCTTCAGTAATTAAATAAAATATTAGAAATATGAGAAATCTTGTCACGCCTAACCAAAAATTAGTTACAATAAGTTATGTGCACTACCGGACAAAATTGTGGGACTACTTACGAAAATGGGATTAAAAACATGACCGTCTTAAAATGTTGATAACTCTGTCAGATATTATCGAAATAAAATTTTTTATAGACCATTGAACAGCTTATAAAATTTGCCAATAAATTGGCTTATTTTGAAGCTTTTTTGATTGATAGAAACGGATAATCAATTTGATAAAGTCAGGTGAATTTTTCATTTTTTTTGAATTTTCATTGATCAAGTTTGGTGGGCTGCATTTTCTAGACAGCCAACATATAACTTTTGAACCAGTCAAGATATTTTAATGTGCTTCAGCTTATTTTAAAGTTAAGAATTCAAGGTTTTATTCAGTTTAATTTAAAATTTTTCCAATCACTTTTCTAGAAAATGCAGTCCACCAAAATTGAACAATGAAAATCCACAAAAATCACCGTTTTTATTAATCAAAAAAGCTTTAAAATATCAATTAATGGGAAATTTTATAAGCTTTCCAATGGTCTATGATAAATTTTATTTTGCTAATATCTGATAGAGTTATCAACATTTTAAGACGGTTATGTTTTTAAACTCATTTTTGTCAGTTTCAACTTCTAACAGGTCTCTAATGGATTATCTACTGTTGATTATTTGCTATTGACATTCACACCGGTTCATAAAAAGTGCTTAAATAATTATGAATAAAGAAAACTAACAATTCGAGCGGTGGCATATATTATTTTTTAAGCCTTGAATTTCAATAATAACCCATTTACGATCCCTAAAAAATTTGTATTTTTCATGTGAACTATAAATATATTTCAGGTTAATTTTTGTTTACGTTAAATAACGTTTTTTCATTTTTACATGTTAACAATTTATATTCTTTAAAAAAAATAATGTTAAGTTACCTTATTGTATTCCTAAAATCTTTTTATAAAAAGATTAATTAAAATTTTAGAACCATCTTTTAGAAAATTCAAATTATCTACTGTTTAACATTATCTACTGTTGGACGGTCTCCCCAACGTATATTCGACTTAGGGTGAATGATGTGTACAATAATCAACGACTTTAAAGACGTTAGCGTTATCAGTCAGATTCTGTAATTATTAAATTCTTGTAGTAGACATTTTAAAGTTGCCATTTTGGATTTCTAAATTTTGACTACAGGTTTGGATTCACCACCCCAAAAACCCCTAAGTAAACCAGATTAGTCAACCTTAAATTTCTGATTGACATTTTGAAGCCGTCATTTTGGATTTTTGAATTTGAACAACAGATTCGGATTCAGAGACCCCGAACAACCCCCGAGTAATAAGTTTTAAGTCATTTGGTATGGAGTAAAGTAATTTTTTTTAGTTGGCTCTATATGCATATATGGCACGACTTTTTTTTCTCCGTATAGAGGTTAGTCACAGCGAAAAGGTTAAAGATGTTGTCAGAAGAATATTCAAAAAGACATATTTGATAAATCTATAACTTCTCAAGCATTTGCTAACAAATTGTTCTACATTGACTAATGATAGTAATGAATAATTATTTCATTGTGGCTATTTAAGTCGAAATTTAGGTCTTACTTAAATAAATTTATTTCTAATCGAATGTGGTATAAATGTTTTCTAATCTTTTGTTTTGGATAGGATGTAACAATTATATAAAAAATACTTTTTTGACATTCATTTTGAAACAAATTGAATACGGTAATTTTTCAATTTACGTGATTCTGGATAATTTAAATTGAATAAATATTACAGATTTAAATCAATTTAATCAATAAAGTATAGTGTTTAAATAGCCTTAACAAAGTCTGAAAACTATTCAATAAACATTATAGAACGTCACTGATAAAAGTTAAGAAAATCGACAAATCCTCGTCATTAAGTTTAACTCACTCATTTCTGTAGAATGAGAGAAAAGAGATTGAATAATCTACTCGTTGTTCATTTACTGTTTTCCATTATGTATATAGACTTGACTGATAACATTATAGCTGTGCATGTGACTGACCACGTGCAACGTGCTATTTACATACGCGTATATTTTCTTTCAAGTTTTTAATCATTCTTTCTTTCTCTTATTTCGTTTCTTGCTTCTTTTCTTGTTCCTCACCCTTTTTATTTCACTTTTTGCCGGTCTTTCTTTATTTCTAAGCTTCAAACCACATTATCTTCGAATTATTCTCACTAAAGTCATATACAATAGAATTAGATAAATGTATTTGGATTTCTGGTATTAGTATATTATATACACTACCGGCCAAAATTGTGGGACCACTTACAGAAATGGGATTAAAAACATGACCGTCTTAAAATGTTGATAACTCTGTCAGATATAAGCAAAGTGAAATTTTCCATAGACTATTGGAAACCTTATAAAATTTACCGTTAAATAGTCCTATTTTAAAGCTTTTTCGATTTATAGAAAAGGAGATTCAATGTAATAAATACAGGTGAATTTTTCGTTTTTTGTGAATTATCATTGTTCAAGTTTGGTGGGCTGCATTTTCTAGAAAAATAATTGAAAACATTTAAAATTAAGCTAAATTAAAACTTGAACTATTAGCTTTAAAATAAGCTATAGAAAATTAAAATATCTTGACTAGTTCAAAAGTTATAGGTAAATGTATAAAGCAGCCAAAAGTGGAGCGAGCACTAGAATCGTTGCGTTTTTTCGTATTATAAATTTCCTCATAACTTTTGAACCAGTCAATATATTTTAATTTTCTTTGGCTTATTTTAAAGCTAATAGTTTAAAGTTTAATTAAGCCTATTTTCAAAATTTTCCAATTACTTTTATGAAAATTTTTATTTCGCTAATATATGACAGAGTTATCAACATTTTAAGACGGTCATGTTTTTAATCCCATTTTTGTAAATGGGTCCACAATTTTGGCCGGTAGTGTATAGGGGAGAGGTATTCAAGATGGACATTTCGTATAAAATTTTTTAATAAGGTGATAGTTCCTAATGTATTTTGTTATTTCTGTTGTTTATTAAGACGAAGTTTTGATGTCTTATAGTGAAAGGATCAGTTTGCTTATGAATTTTCATTTTAGTTAGAAAATATGACATCAGTGGTTCCAATTTTTTTCTCGCATAGCTTTGGGTTTAGATTCATACAATTTTAAAAAGTTGTTGACAAGTTTAGAATTTTTTTGTTAGATTAAAATGTTTAAATATCCATGCGACAGATTGTGGAAAACTAATTTTAAAAATTGTCGATAGAAAATAGTAAACGTTGTAAAAAAGCATATTTTTAAAAAAAATATATTCTTTTTAATAATAAACATTCTTGACTCCGTCCTAGAGACACTTTTTTTAAAAATAAAAATTCTAAAAATTTGGAAAAATGCTTGAAAACGTTTTTGTGTTCAGAATAAAAATTTATATTTGTTGTCAAAAGGTACCTAACATTTTTTGTATTTTCAATCGGCATACAAATATCATTTTAATATTTTTTTCCGGTTTGGATTCTAGAGCATTAAATCGAATTTTTGTCTATCTTGGGGCCCCCTTCTAACTATAATATAATTTCGAATATATTTTTTTGATCTAATGTTACTTTAGATAAAATAAGTTTATATAATGGAACATTCACATCTTCATTAAAACTTGTCTAATTTGGGAAAGTGACTTTGGTAAGAACAAACTTTTATCTATCCTTTTTACCAAAAAAAAATTTTTTTTCATGATTGATGTGAATGTTTCATCTTTTGAATTTATTTTAATATGTTTAAGTTAAAATTTAATTAAACAAAATTTTCGTTTTTCTCATTACAGTACAATCATGTGTTACAATTTTTACTTATGGCTGGAAACACATTGTCGGAAATGGTACCTGGTTCATTACCGCCTTTGATTAAACAACTACATGTTGGAAGAAATCATTTGAAAACTTTGAATCGAACCTTAAGGTAATTTTTATATAGCTATGGTCCTTCATTTTATTATTTTTATTAATTCTTAATAAATTTTGACAAATTTCGTAAAAAACAAATTTTTTCAAATAATTTTCAAACACCCTTTTGAGCTCATAAAAAAGTTCATATTTAGCTTTTCAAATTGGGTTTGGCTTTTTGAAAACTTGAAGATCCACGAAGGTGACTTTTTTGGTAGTATTCCAGAAATTGCTTCAATATAAACAAAAATGATTTTTAATAACGAAAAAACTTCAGAAATTTGTGTTCTCTTAAAAAAAAAGATCCGTTCTAACTTTGTAGAAAAAATTTTTACACAAGTTTTGATTACAATATCAAAAAATGCATAAAATGTTACTTGAAAAATAATGGTGTGTTTGTACGTTATAAAAAATATTTTTATCAAAGCCGCTGAACCTTGATAAAAAAAATTCGTCCACATGAGGGTTAATAGGTTAATAAAAATAATGAATTTTTAAGTACCAAAATGTTATTCGTAGAGTGATTTCAATTTTTTATTTTTGTTTTAGAGACCTCAATCAACTCGAGTGGCTTTTGATTAATTCAAATGAGTTAACGTATTTGGATGGCGAATTGCCTTCATCAGGTCATAATTTAAAAATGCTGTATGCCGCTGATAATAAATTAACCCATTTACCACCAGAATTCCGATTTTTACACCGACTAGAGACACTATTTCTGCAACATAATCGGATCAAGAGCCTTGACGGAACCCTCAGTAAAGCAAGACGTTTAAAACTTTTAGAGTTATCCTACAACAATATTCAAGAGGTGAGTAGCAATTTTTTATTATTTATAGAATATATAATGTAGGGAATGTTTATGAGTTCAAGATTGGAAACCAAATCGACGCCCCCCGACGACAAAATGCTATCTTAATCGACAATTCAATATAAAGCTATCTTCAAGCTTTGTGCAACATAATCCTTTTTTAAATATTCGATGCAAGATAATCCTTTCTCAAAACTGCGTTCTATATAATTTTATGTGAAGAATTTTTTAGATTTACAATGTTTTTAAGTCAATAAAAATCTGATGAGATTTACAGACTTAATTTAAAAAAGTTGTTGCGCAAATCTTTTTTGTTTAGTTAGAATCCAAAATAATAATTAATGTTATTAAAAATAAAAGTAAAATAAATGAAGACCAGTTATAATGATAATTAATTATATATATTATAATCTTCTCAAATTTTAAACTCATAGCAATTTTTACTTTTTTAAATTATTGTTTATGTGAAACTTGCATGGACTGAAAGTTCAATTAATCCACGTATCAAATATGCTAAATTTGAAGTGATTCACAAATTTTTTTATGTTTTAATAGTTCTTTTCTGAAATGATTTCAATTACTTAAACTACAATTTTGTACTGTTTTTATCACTTTTCACTTATTTTCTGCAATTTTTAATGTTTTTTTTTAATTGTTTCCCTAAATCTTAAATTTATCTTCTTAAATTTCAATTATCTTGTTTAGTTTTTTCAATCACTTTTTCAATCTTAATTATTTTTCCCTTGACCTTAAATCAATTTAATTATTTTTTTCTAAAATCTATATTATTCATTGCAAATTTAAATTAATCTTTATAATTTAACATTGTTTTTGTCATTTTGGAATTATTCTTTTCAATTTTTAATCATTTTCATAATTTTTGAATTCATTTCCTGAACTTTTAAATATATATATCTCTCAATTTTCAATTATTTTGCTCAATTTTCATTTATTATTATTATTTTGCAATTATTTTCTCCAACTTTTAATATTTTCATTATTTTTCAATTAATTTCCTAAATTTTTAGTTATTATCTCAAATTTAAATTATTATCATCAATGTTCTATGTTTTAAATGACTTTTCAATTATTTTCATTTGCTTAGAAATGAATTCTGCAATCTTTCTATTATTTTCTTCAATTTCTAACTACTTTCATTATTTTGTCATAATTTTTAAAATTTCAATTATTTTCATCAATTTTCGATTATTTCTGCGATTTTTTAATTATTCTCTATAATCAATAATTTTTAAGTAATTTTGTAATTATTTTCTTTTTTTAAACATATATTCTACGATTTTTCAATTATTTATCTCAAATTTTATTTACTGTTTTCAATCTTTCATTATTTAAAATTATTTTAAACATATTTCAATTTTTTTCTGAATTTTAAATTATTTTCAGCACATTTCAATTATTTTTTTCAATTTTGAATAATCGTTATCATTTTGCTTCCTCATAGAGGAAGCTTTGTGATCGTTAAGATTTTTGATTTTCCAAAAACAGTCTAAATCGACTCGTTTTCATCTAAAAAGCCTAAATTTTCATTCCTAAGCAAATGTCCAGATGTATGTGTGTGTTTTAGTCTAATTTTATTGTCTTTATCTGAATTTTTTTTTAATTTTGCTTACTCAAAGAGGAAGCTTTGTGATCGTTCAGATTTTTGATTTTCGAAAAATAGTCTAAATCAACTTATTTTCATCTAAAAAGCGTAAATTTTCATTTTTAAGTAAATGTCCACATGCATGTGAGTGTGTGTGTGTATGAACGTGCAGTGTGTGTATAGTGTTTTTTGTCGCCAGAATATCTCGAGAAGGTTTTAACGGATTTCAATAAAATTTGGAGGACTTATTAAGTTCATGAATATCTAAATTTGGACACAGGGATTTTTGAAATTACCTAATCAAATTTTTTAAGCACCTTTTTTCATCATAAAAATTGTTTTTTGACAATTTTTTTTCATTCTAAAAATACAACTTAATGAATACAAAAATAATATACCATATCTCAAAACGAATCGATAGACCTATATAACTTTTATATTTCATCAAAAATTCGTAAAATAATTCATGTTTTTTCATGTTTTTTCATTTAAAACTTCTATTTTTTAATAACTTCTTCAATTAAATTTTATATTATTAATTTATTGCTTCCTCTATGAGGAAGCAAATTATGTTGCTTACTTGGAAGCGAACTGTCAATGAAATGGACATAATTTTCAACTAGTTTCAATTATTTTTCTTAATTTTTAATTATTATTCTCATTTTCTAAAATTATTTTCTAAGATTTTTAATTATTTTTGTAAAATTTCAATTATTTTCTTCAAATTTTACATATTTTCATTGGTTTTCATAATTTCCAATTTTTTTTGTATTATTTTTCGTAAATTTCAATTATTTTTAGCTTTCTTTAATTCCTTTCTCCAATTTTTAGTTATTCTCATGTTTTTAAATTAATTTCTATGATCTACATGTATTTTCTCAAATTTCAATTATTTTTTTTATTTAAAAAAATTCTGTAATTTTTTCAATTATTTCACTCAAATTTCATTTATTTTTTACAACTTATCATTGTCCGTATCACATTTCAAATATTTTCTTCAAGTTTAAAATTTTATTGAAGTTTTTAAAATTATTTTACAAAATTTAGGTATTTCCTTCAATTTTCAATTTTTTCATTTGTCTTTGATTTTATACAGCTTATCATTGCTTGTTTCATATTTCAAATATTTTCTACAAGTTTTAAATTTTTTTTAATTTTTCAATTATTTTCCAGAATTTATTTCCTTTAATTCTCAATTATTTTATTTGTTTTAAAATTTCAAAAATTGTAAACTATATATCTGACATTTCAATTATTTCATTCAATTTTCAATCATTTATATTATTTTTTTCAATTTCCAATTACTTTCATTCATTTTCATAATTTCCAAAATGTCTTTAATTATTTCTCTTTAATTAAAACTTATTATCTTCAATTTTTAATTATGTTTATCTTTTTTCTTTTATTTTCTTATTTTGTAATTATTTTCTTTTTTTTCAATGACCTTCTGAAAGTTTGAAGTATTATTCGGAAATTTTCTTTAACTTTCATTTATTTAAAGTATATTATGTAATATTTTCAATGCTTTTCTCAAATTTTATTTATTTTTTTCACTTTTAAATTATCTATCTTAATTTTCCATTATTTTCTCTAATTTTTCATTACTCAATTTTTTTTCTATTTATTTTTATGATTTAGGAATTTTAGGAACAAATTTAAATTATTTTCGTTATTTTTAAAACATTTCTATAATTTTTTAAATTACCTTTTCCAATTTTTAATTGATTTCATTTATTTTTATGTAGTTTGCAAAATTTGCAATTATTTTTTGCAATTTTTTTTTAATTCTAAAATTTTATAAATTTTGTCCTGAATAATTATTTATTTTATTTATTTATATAAATTTATTTTTAAATATTATATTTAAAGTATTTATAATTGTTGATATCAGAAGTTGTAAAAACTAATCGTGCACAATCGCGCGTTGTTTAATTTTGTCAAACTTTAATTTATTATTACCAGTGGCGTAACTGGATTTGAGCAAGGATTATCTTGCACCGAACATTAAAAAAGGATTATTTTGCACAAAGCTTGAAGGTGCGGCTTTATATTAAATTGTCGATTAAGATAGCATTTTGTCGTCTGGAAGCATCGAAATATTTAGCCGCGGATTGAAAAAGATATAAAAATCGTAAACTCAAAAAATTTTTGAGTTATAAAAGGTGGTGCCTAATAAATAAAGTCGGTTGTATTTAAAAACCCTAATTATGGATACTCTTAATTTAATTTTTTTTTTATTTCTAATTAAAAAAAATACACATTCTCCAAATACTTTTAAAAGCTGAGAATTTGAGTTTAATTAGTGTGAAATTCTGATAAAGAGAAGACATTAAAGTAGTATTATCATTGTAAATATTTAAGTTAATACATGGAAGATTGAATCCTTGAATGTTTGCTTATGTTAAACATTCGTGCGTGTGCCTGCTTGGACGTGAGGGCGTTGAAGAGCGTGCCGAGCATTAGCGTAATTAGCCTGCATAACGCAATTACTGAATCGAGAATTTCCGTCGCGCGTTTGCGAGGTAAATGTTTATTGGATTAGAGACTTATTAAACGACTTCCTCTTTCGACTTATTGACCGATTAATACGCCACTAACATGCACCGTCACTACTCGAATTGACGACTCGTTTATATGACGATAGTCTTGCTCTGCAACGATTTCGGAATTGACCATTAAACCGTTTACTTAATTACTTGAAGCTCTCATCAAACAATACCTACGTCGCATCTTATTCTCTGCAATTTATTTTTCTCGTGTTAGTCAGCTTATTTTAATATTTTTTCATATCGGTCACTTAATATCATTTTCACCCGGAAATTCCAGTAGTTAATATTCTTTTCGTATCAGGAAATAAATGACAGAAAAAAATGATACAATAAATACATTGTTATATAATAGCAAATAAGCTGATATTTTAACAATTTGTCAGTACTTACTTGGCGAACCATGCTTATAGTCACGACTAGGACAGATGTTAAATACAGAACGTCAATTTTTAAACGTAAATTTTTGGGACAACACAACAGAAGAATTTTACTTGTTTGTAATTTTTAAATCACTTGGAGCTATTTTATTTTATACCCGAATATGGCGATAATGTGGACTTGAATATTTGGTTGTGATGAAACACCCTTAAGAGCGTGAAGGGGAGTATAGTCTGAAATGAAAATTTGGAATTTTATTATATTTAATATGACAAATGTTTTACATAAATATTTAGATCAAAATATTAACTAGTTTACGAGAATTGAAATTTCGAAATAAAAATTAAAATAGCAATATCTTCCGTTCTATGAGTCGTATCAAGGTTTTCTTTTTTTTTAATTATCAGAAAAATATAAGGAATATTTCTATTTTAGGGTAATTTTTTATAATTTTAATATTCAAAGAGTTATTAAATAAAAATTATATAACTTTTAAGCAGCAAGACAAAATTCAATGACCCAAATGCTAAAACGAACTTACCTGTGTTCTTTACAAGATTCCAAAAGAAATGAACTTCACAGTTACTTTCATGATATTTAATTTTAATAAATTATAAATGTAAACATTGGAGATTTCTA
This sequence comes from Ganaspis brasiliensis, assembly GCA_037103525.1. Lineage (NCBI taxonomy): Eukaryota > Metazoa > Arthropoda > Insecta > Hymenoptera > Figitidae > Ganaspis > Ganaspis brasiliensis. The sequence continues at coordinate 1,028,618 of JAZKLR010000365.1, read as the reverse complement.
TTCGTAAACAAATTAATATTGCGCGTGCTTGCAACACCGTCACCAAACGCATCTGCGCACATCTGTTGAAAACCGTATCATTTGTGGAAATACACAGATGCGTTTGATTTTAGTCGTTGGCATCACTTCGATTTCGTATAACCATAACTTCATTACTCTCAGATGAAATTGCGCGCGCAACCATATTGATTTGTTTACTAACAGAAATCTCCAATGTTTACATTTATAATTTATTAAAATTAAATATCAAGAAAGTAACTGTGAAGCTCATTTCTTCTGGAATCTTGAAAAGAACACAGGTAAGTTCGTTTTATCATTTGAGTCATTGAATTTTATCTTGCTGCTTAAAAGTTATATACTTTTTATTTAATAACTCTTTGAATATTAAAATTATAGAAAATTACCCTAAAATAGAAATATTCCTTATATTTTTCTGATCATTTTAAAATTGGAAAGCCTTGATGTGACTGATAGAACGGAAGATATTGAAGATATTGTTCGACCAAAAGTGAAAAAAATTAAGATAGAAAAATTCCCATTGATCAGCCTTAATTAAGAATGATCTTCACACTTAGATTATAAATTCATCGACCTATTTTTGAAATTATTAATATCTATAATTAAAAAAAAGTAATATTTTCCTAAAGTTAACAGATGAGGACTTTGTGGAAGTCGAAAACTTGGAGACTCTTGAGCTGGGACACAATTCCTTAAAGTCCCTTGGAGGAGATGGGAACGAGAGCGGAGATGGTGGTGGACACAGTGCACTTTATCCTCTGAGATCCTTGAAGTGTTTAAATTTGACACACAACGAGCTACGTGAATTTTCCTTCGCTTCTTTACGGGGCTTACGTGAGCTGCGTTTGCTCGATCTCTCCAGCAATAAAATCGCCAGATTACTGCGAGGGAGGCCTTCAGAGGTTTGTTCTTTATTTTTAATTGCTCAATTTCTTGAAATTGCCCCGATTGTGCTATTGAAACGACCAAGCAAATCCTTGAATGTAAATTTGAGTAGTTGAACAAGATGAGAAAAACATTAAATTTAAACTATAAAGTAGAATTGAGAGCAGCATTGTGATTCTCTGAAAACATTAACTTGTTTGCGTTTAGAGTGGTTTCATTTTACGCGAAGAGAAAGGTTGAAATTTTCGTGAGAATTATATGTATAGCAACTCGGCAATGTTGAGCAAGTGGTGTTGTTACGACTGACAAGTATGTACCTGGGTAAAGAGGGCTTACAACTCTTTGCAGAATCTCGTGGAAGAAGAAGGCGACGAGACGGCTGGCGCCAGTATTCAGGATATGAGATTACAGCATAACGAGCTGCGAAGTCTCGAAGGCTCCTTGTTTGTTGGTATGAAGGAATTGCAGAGGCTAAACCTCAGCCACAACGCACTCGGACCAACGATCGGACCTCATGACTTACGAGGCTTGGAAGGCCTTCGAGTCCTTGATCTTTCTCACAACGAACTAATCACTCTTGAAGATACTTCCGAGGTAATCATTTCTATCAGTAAATATTACTTTCTAATTAGGTATCAATCAGATTGTTATTTGTACATTCACAGAGGAAAACATTTAACTGTACAGTTAAAATTTTTGTGTAAAAAACGGTCCACACATTCTTTGTGTTAAATTTAACACAAGTTTTGAGTGGACCGTTTCGGATGTTTAATTTGTGTTAAATTTACACAAAATTTTTAACTGTGTGGGTGTGCTGACATGTTTAGGTGAGAACTGTGTAAAATGCCTATATGGGTAAATTCGCATTAGTTAATAACTTGTTCAAAAATAAATATTAAACATAATTGTATCAAATAGAGATGAAAATTTTATCAATTTCTCCGAGTCAGTAACAAGATGGTTTAGTCGATAAATAAAAACATCTTTTGTTTTTAACGTTTCGACTAACTATGGATTCCTCTTCAGAACTGTAATATTTATCTATAAAAATTAATTTTTAGGTAATATTAACGTTAATAATTAATTTACAAAAAAGTTTTTTTTACATTATGTTGAGAGTATTTACATATAAACAGTGTTGGTTTGTTTTTTAAAGTCACATTCGATTATTATTATTGTTTTCACAATTTCGTCATTTTTATAAAAAAGGTTTATTTTTTATAAAATATATAAGAATATAAATTTGTCACAAATTATCATATTTTTTGGACTTAGTTGTATAAATGTCCATATTTAACTGAAGGTTCAATTACAAGTTTTGTTTTTATTTACAGAGTGGTACAAGGAGAACGAAATTGACTTTAATTTCAATTAGTGAAATTACTATCTGTTAATTTTAAGTTTTATTTGTCGTATTACAGAATCATATTGTTTGTTGAAAGTTAAAATATCTTCTTTTCTGTTAATAGAATTATTTTGTAATTTAATATGTACCATTTCAAAAACAAGACTGTTTCTTACAAGGCTCCTTATCCAGTTTCGATTTGTCTTTACTGTTTTTTGATTTTTTATGTACTATCATTACTGAGTCTTTTTTCGTTTTGTGTTCATTAATTCTTATAATTAAATTTCTTTTTGTTTGTCCTACATAAGATGCAGGGCAATCTTTGCAATTGATTTTGTATACTGTATTAGTTATGTAATTTTTTCCAATTTTGTCTTAAGAAAGTTTTTCATATAAATTATTAATATATGGTAATTTTAGTTTTGGTGTTAATGTGTAAATATTTTGATTATTTCTATTGTTATCTGTGTTTTTTCTAATTGTTATTAATCTTTTTTTAATATATTTTTGTGTTCAGTTCATTGGATAGTCGTTATTGTGTAAAATGTTTTTTATAACTTTTTAATTGTTGTTTTGAAATTTTTTATCTGATAGTGTTATTGCTTCATCGTCTAAATGATAAATATTGCTATTTTTTGTGATAGGGGATGTTTTGCATTAAAATTTAGTATACAATCAAAGAAAGTCGGTTTTGTTTACCAGTTAGTAATCAATCTGTCGTCACTTCTAATTAATGATACATCTAGGAAATTTATTTTTTTATTTATTTCTATTTCGTGGGTAAATTGTAAATGCACTGAGAAAAATGGATGTTTACCCTTAACATCTGGATGTTAACGCTTAACATATTTATCACTTAACATAGGGACAGCTATCTAGATGTTCAGGGTTAACATCTACGTATTAAACTTTAATATCTAGATGTTAAAATTTAATATCTAAGATGTTAACCTTTAATATTTAGAGGTTAAACGTTACTATCTTGTTTTAAACATCTAATTCTAAACATCCATTTTTCTCAGTGTGTTCGTTGTAATTATTGAAAATGTTTAATATTTCGCTAATTTTGTATTTAAGGATGCAAGTAATGATGCATCTACATATCTGTGATAAAAAATTGGTTTAATGGATACTAAATTTAAGCATTCAGTTTCTAAATCGTCCATGATTATGTCAGCAAATAATCCTGAGATTGATTAAACGTTAAAAACAAAAGATGTTTTTATTTATTGACTAAACGATATTTCTACCTTTGACTCCGAGAAATTGATAAATTTTCCATCTCTACTTATAGATAATTTCTATAAAGTTTGATGTTTATGTTATAATTATCACAATTTTGCCACACATTGATTGTTTTTCGTACTGTTTATTATGTAGGGGTTTTTGAGACCGCAGATTACGAATCTGAAATTATGTAGTTTTTTAGAAAAACTTTATATTTCTTGTAAAAAAAGTTAGTTTTCTTTACAATGTTTAAAGATGATTGATTTTAGAAAACAAAATAACAAATAATCAAAACTTTTTTACTTTTATCCGTATTTTCATACATTATTTTTGTCTTGCTAATTTACCCCTAACTTACTGGTCTTCTATAAACCATATATGTAGCCCATTTAGGGAAGGTGGGGGGTCTTTCCTTGAGAAACGTAGCCTTATTTTACTTTATAGTTTATTTTTTATTCACATTCGGCTGAACAGCCTAAATTATTATTTGTTACTTTTTCAAAATATTTTATTGTGTGTTGATATTTCTGATCTTTACCTCTTTTATGAGAAAAATTATTTATATTTCAAATATATTGACGTCAATAAAATTTTAAAATCAGTTTATTCAGCTCTTGAAGAATTAAACCAATAAGCTACGTTCCATAATTGGTAACAAGATTCAAGCAAATTCAACGATTTTGCAAAAATTCGTCCGCCATTTACATCTGCCATTTTGAATTTTTTGAAAATAACATTAGATTCGTAATCAGTGACCTCAAAAATCTCTTTACTGAAGTTGGCATTTTGTTATTTTAAAAACTTTGGTTAAAAATGAGTTCCTCTCAAAAACAGTAACTTTTTTATTAGTTTTTATATTATATTTTTGTATAGTTTATAACAATATTTTATTATTAATATGACCAATTGATGCTGATTTTTATATTCATACATGACTTCTATATGATATATGAGAAATTTTTTTTTAAATATTTAAATTTCACTTTTATAGCAACAAACGTCTGGAAAAATAGGTGGTTAGTGGAACTGACTATTAGTGTACCTTTATAGTGTTCATTTTGTAACATATTTTTATAAATAATTTTTCCAATCATTTAAATTCATCGCATAGTTAAACTAGGTGAAAATTTTGTTTATTTCATGAACACTTTACTTCCACGTAAGCAAGCGAATTGTTTCCTCATAGAGGAAGCTAAGAAATGAAAATATTTAATATATAAATTTTAATTTCGTTTGCTACACATTCAATTGCTACACTCCCTGTCAATTTAGCGAGAATCGGTTTGGAAGCGGATTTGATTCCGTTTTGATTCACTTTAATTCCGGGTAGAATTTGGCTATCAATTAATGAAATTTAATGAAATAAATAATGAAAAAATATTAATATTTAATTGTTTTTTAGAAGAATTGAGTTAAAATTGAGCTTTAATAAAGCTTTAGAAGAATTGAGTTAAATTGAGCTTTAATAAAGCTCAATTCTAAAAAATCGGGCAAGTTCGAGTTACACTCGCACTAAAATCGAGGGTGCCGTACACAAAACAAAATAATTTTTAATATATTTGATACTATTAAATATATAAATATATTATACATATTATATATAATATAATATATAAAATATAATATATAATGAATTTTTTATACAAAATGGACCCCCCCCCCCCCCCCTATCTTCCAAAATATTTTACTTAGAGAGTTCAAATTTTGTACAGGAATGTATTTTCAGGTGTAAATTACATAAAAATTATAGAGAACGTGATAGTGATTGCGCTGTCAACGAAAAATCCAGAGATTTTAGCAAATATCCATAAAAAATACTCAAAAATCATTTTATTTCCTTAACAACGCTATGATCAACTTCTACAATCATGTTCTCTACCATTTTTCTGTAATCAACACGTGAAAATACATTTGTGTACCAAATTTGAACTCTCTTAGTCAAAAAATGTCTTTTTTATTTAATTAATAATACATGTAGCAAAGGAGTCAATTAAATCGTTTTGACTCCTCCAAGAAATGTAAGAAACTTTATTTTTTCTTACTAGTCCTTTAATATTTTTTTCTGTTTGTAAAGTTGCAAGATAATCAGTTATTTAGTAATTATTGGTGAGTATTTCGAAAATAATAAAACCAAGTACCTAAAATTACCTTGCATTTCATTACTGTTCCAATTTTCACGATGACCACGGAATGACATATTATGTCTTGCTAAATATAAAGTGATTTGAAGCAACTGTCGAATAACTTCTTTGTTTATAACAACTTTTCTGCATTATTTTTTCCTTAATTGTTGGTATTACTGGAGCACCATTTTCCTTATAACGTTCCTTAAGCACTGCTGAAACATGTGCCTCTAAAGTTTCATGACATATTATCTTTGATAGGCCTTTTTCCACCTTGAAGTACCCGTTACTGTCGTTCTTTTGACCGTATCTTTGAATTAACAAAAAGTAAACAAGATATACAGTAAACCTTATCCAAAGATGGAGAATACTGCAACCATTTTCTTGTAACTGTCGTCCCATCAAACATTGTTTAGCATACCATCTTTTCTGGAAACAACGGCCGAATTTATCTTTCGGAAATGTTCGATTTCTTAAGTCATTTGCATGCGGCTGACAAGAAGTATTTAATATACTTGTTATTTCTTCAGGACTATAAACTTTTCTACACAATTTTGCTGGATCGTTAATGAAGGCATTGGTAAAATTTGCGTTTCTACAGCTACTTTCATTAAAATCGTTTTTTAGTGACAAGGTACATTGTTCTTCTTCAAAAGATTCAAAAGGAGTAGAGATTTTTACGGATTCTAGATTTTCATTTTCCTCTAAATTTATTTGTTCGCAATTTCCACTCTCATGTTTTTGTGTTGGGACTGTAGTTTCTGGTTAAAAAGTTGTCAGTTTCTGAAAAAATAATAATTTAGGATCAACTGAAACCTCTAAGCGTTCAAACGTATGAAATGTATATTAATTTTATCTTTTTTTGAATCAAAATTAGATCTAAAATATCTTTTCGCATATTACCCACACAGCACAGTTCCTTGCCTGAAGTTTGAACGAAGTTGGCACTGACAACTTTGCAACATTGATTCTTAATGTTATGAAAACTTGACCTAATCAATAAAATGTCCGCTTATGCAGAAAGTTTGACGTTTGAAACTTCAGGAAACTTTCACTGCAAACTTTAACTTTACGACTTGCTCAGTCGATTTCTATTAGTTACAACTGCGCAATAGATTTTTGAAATCTTCCATAGGGGTCGCAAAAATGTGTTACAAATTCATTCAATCCACAAAAAAAAATTTTTACCTTTTATTTGAACTTTTCTAAAACCTTTCCTGAAATTTGCAATGAAAGTTTTCCATTCCCAACCATGTTATTCTTTTTGCAAGTTTTCCCGTTAAGCTTCTGCACAAGCGAACATTTTATTGGTTAGGTCAAGTTTTCATAAATTTCAGATGCAAATAAGTTGCAAAATTGGCATCAGTGCCAACTTTGCACAAACTTCAGACTTTTTGCAAAACTAACCTATAACATATTCAAAATACGATAGCAAATAATTCTAAAATATTTATTTAAACAACTTACCTGCAGTTAATTCTATTTTATTAACTTTTTTTTTTAACAAAATAATGAATTACACTTTGAGAACACAGTTCTCATATAAGAATTTTTTTTATCGTCTTGAGCTTTTACAAGACTCGATGTGTTTATTAATATTATGCCAGTTTTTATTCGACAAGAAATTCCTGTCACATTTTGAACAAAATTTAACAACAGTTTTTCTTTTGATGTTATATTTTTGAACTTTTTCTAAACATGACAAAGTAAAGGTAAACACAAAAGCAGACTATTAAAGCAGTATTGCCAACACTTTTATGTGAAACCATGGTGTATGTATATTAGGTGTAACGTTCCGGACAACACGTGCTCCGCGCAGGCAGACCAGGGATGCAAAGGTAATTTACCTTACGTGAATTCCATAGGTTTTATATGTAAATTACGTAAGTGATTTACGGCCTGATTCCTTTAAACAAATGTATTTTTAGGGATTTTAATTTTTGTAGGAATATATGAAACCATGCAAGATGAAAACCATCAATTAAAAAATAATTATTTTTAAAACTTACTTAAAATTAGACTAAAAAGAAAGAAATTAAGTTGTGTTATATAAATATAGGTTTAAATTTCAAAATGGTTTTGCTTAAAAAAATTATTCTTTTTCATTCAAATAAAACAAGTAAAATGTGGAAATTTATGTTCAGTTTTTAATTTATAAGACAATATTTTAAAGAAATTCTAATTAAAACTAAGAATACGTCAGTGGACTAAACATTTTTACAATTATATTCAAATTAAATAAAAAAGAACTCATAAATACGTAACTCCATTCATCCCAGGAACAAAAAACCGATTCTTTTGAATGCGCATTCTTAAAAGGCGACGACCGATTAATACCTATTAAGTGAAAATATATTGAATCCGAAAATTACTTTTTGAATCGGATTTACTAAGATTTTTAATAATCGAAAATATTCACTTAAATAATTTCTTTTCGTTGAACCAAGACACTTTTCTACAACAGATAAAAATCACTACAGTTCTGTAATTTAACCTGTTCACATATAAAAAATTTTTCTTCCAGTTTTTCAGTTGTTCTCTTTCAGTCAATTTATGTACGCAACTCGCACGTAACCTACACTTATTTACTGATACACCCTCCCTCCTGTTGCTTACAAATATATATTTTTTAACTATTTGAAAACAAATTCGCATGGTGAAAGATTCGAACTCGCGCGACCCGACCCTATCACGGACGCCTTAACGACCTCAGCTATCACAGTACATGTCAGTTAGTTTTGACCCGTCTATATGAACTACAACGTCGTGTGTAGCGTCGTCTGTTGCCGAGTGAAGCCGTAAGATGCCGGAAGAAGCCGAAAGCTGCCGAACGTTACCTTCTTTAATGTTGCGTACGTAATGCTTACAAAGCAGTTCTGTAAAATTATCTTGCCTATACTGCACTCTGTGCCTAAAGGAACCTTACAGCTTTATATAATGAGTTTTGTAATAATTTAACTTTCTTTTATGACAGACCACTGTATTTAAAGGTAATTTTTTTCCTCCTAATCCTGTAATAATAACAGAACAAAAATTTGATGCGAAGTATAGTACAGCTTATGACAGATAACAGAACGTTTTGTAAAATTAGCAGACATATTCTTAAGAACAACAAGGTTAATAAGTAAATAAAACAGAAATGGTCATTTCGTCCGAGCAGTACAGGTTAGTTCTGTAATCATCACAGATAGAATTTTCTCAGTGTAAAAAAATTATTTAAGTTCGAAAGTATAAGAAAGAAAAATAAATTGTTTAAACATTTGGATGTATATTGCGAATTATGAACAAATAACTTCTTTATAGTTTTTCAATGAAAATTACAAAAAACAACATGATTCTAGCTAAATGTAATGGAAAGTTAATTTTAAACTATTTTAATTGTTTAAACAATCAATTGAATTAAATCAACTAAATTGATTTTCCCTTCGCTATTTAAAAAGTAGTAAGCTTCTAAGATATTTAATTAAAACAGAAAATATGTAAATATGTAAAAAGTTGATTTTAATTGTTTAAACAATCAATTAAATTAAATGAATTAAAAAAAAGCGTCGTAAGAAACTAATATTTTAGACCTTATTTACTTATAAATGCTGAATTCATGTTTAACAACTTATTATCACTTTTAGTAACTTTTATAGCTAATGAAACTTTTGTCAAAATTAGGTGCCAGGGAAATGAGAATTGTTAGAAAGCATATAATTTTATAAACTTTTGAGAAAAATCGAAAAAGAACGATAGATAAAAAAATCTAACTGATTACCACCCAAGTAGCACGTAATATTACGTAAGTATCGCAGTAATATTACATTCAATATTAGTAATATTACAGGTTGATGTTACAGTAATATTACTGTGACATTAAAATGTCCGCGTCAAGGTAATATTACAAGGTAATATTGAGGTAATATTACAAAGTGATATTACAGTAATGTTACAAAGTAATATTGCAGTAATATTACAGTGACATTATAGTAATATTACAATTAAATATAATGTATAAAAAATTTTGGGGGACTGAGTCTTGAACCCTTGTAAGCTGACCATGTAGGTAGATGCCTTAAACCACTCGGCTACTTAGCTCTTAGATTCTTAGAATATATTTTAGAAAGTCTTCTACATATTGTACTACATATTTGATATATTAATGTAATATTACAAGGAGATTTGTAATATTACTGTAATATTAACTCAATATTTCTTTGTAATATTACTACGTAATATTACCTCAACATTACCCTGTAATATTACCTTGACGCGGACATTTTAATGTCACAGTAATATTACTGTAACATCAACCCGTAATATTACCAATATTGAATGTAATATTACTGCGATACTCACGTAATATTACGTGCTACACTTTCAGTAACTCTGTCGCGCCAGCCACTTTAAATATTAATAACTGTTTAGTCATTTAAAATATATTAATAAAACTTTCCAGAAAACTTCTTTATATTTTAATAAAAAAATTTCTCACTTAAAGCTTTTTGTAGCTGAAAATTTCCTCACTAAACAAATCGCCTAAAGCTAACAAAACACTTTTTTTTTGCAATGTATTTTGCAAAATACTGAAAATTGAACACGTTATCACGAGTTCAAGTGGTAAAACATTAAGAATTTTCGATTTTCAAAAAAAATATTGCAAAACTTGGTAGATTTACCTAAAATATCATTAGGAAATATATCCTATTTTATCAACAAACCAACAGACTTTTCTAATATCAGATAAATAATTTATAACAATTTATAAAAATTATTTTTTGGTACCCTACGTTTAATCGGTATTAAAATTTTCAAACGTTGCAGGTAAACGCTGTTGGTTTGTTGATAGGTTAGTGCATATTTCCTAAAAATTTTATTTAAAAATTCCAATTCTTGTAAAAGTTATAACGAGTTGATAAGAAAATAATTAAATTTTTTGCTTGTAAAAAATGTAGTTTTTGAAAGTTGTCTTTGAAACCAAAAGAGATAAATAATTTTGTCCTGTAGAGAAAATATGCGCCTTAAAATTCTCTATTAGGATATATAATTCGAATATTAAAATTTTTAATCAACAAAAAGTATCTTCCAGGAGCCAACTAAAATGACGACGTCTCACGCGTAAACCCGTTTGATCACCGGGGGTTCAATTTGACATTCAACAGAACTGTTCTTTAAATTAGTAAAATATCTACTAATTTTTAGTTAAATTTTAGAATTTTACTATTCGTATTAGAAGATACAATTTACTTTTTACTAACATTTCTGTTTAAAGTTGGTAAAAAGTTGCCCCTATCAGGAAAGAGGAAAAATAGTAGGGATAATTTTATAATTAGTAATATAAATACTTGTTTTACTGATTTTTTATTTCTGCCAAAATGTTTATTACATTGTTGAAATGATAATATTAAAATGTTTTCTAATTATTTTCACCAGTTCCAATATAGGCTATTTCTTTAGACAAGAGGCCATTTAAACATAAGAAGAAGAAAGAGTCCAGTTTATTTTTTGCCGTTTTTCATACTGCCGAAACTACTTGCTAAAAGGAAATAAAAAATAATTTTTTTTAAAGAATTAATAGATGTAATTTATTAAATTAATACTTTCAGATAAATGTACAAAATTGCGAGAGACTTCCATATCCCAAACAAAATATTCTTTACCTAAAATTTAAACGTGATTGGCACTGTCACACTGTTAAAAATTTGCAGAGTTAACGAATGATGGAGTTGGGAGTTCAAGTTTTTGGAGTTAAAAATCAACTCCAAAAAGAGTGGGGACTGAATGAATAACCCTTAACTGCCTGTGTGGACTTTTCTAACTATCATTGAAACTTTGCATAGGAAATTTATATGAAAACTTGACCTAACCACAATAATGTCTGCTTGTGACAAATACAAATTTATTTCTGACTAAAATTCGAATTTTACCACACAACTTAAAATCTTCCATACAAAATTGAAGTTTTTCCATACCATTATATATTTTCATACAAAGCTATGGAAAAAAAACCATACATTTATATATAAAAATTGTATAGCACTATTAAACTTATCTATATGATCATATTTTTAATTAAATTTTGAACATTTTGAGATGTCTTAGACCCTTTAAGATGAAAAATTCATAAAGTTAGAAGTGTCGGAATCCTAGTTTTGAGAAAAACGACTTTAAAGTTCATTATTTTATGTTTTTAATCACCAGAAGGTTATGATAAACGCATGACTTGAAGTGGGACATTATGTAGTTTGTTTTTCATCAATAAAAAAAAATTCGAAAATCTGAACCTTCTTTAGAAAAATCCAAATAAATATCGGAAAATAAAATCGACAAACTTTTCATGATATAACATATTATGTTTAATTCAAACGTATTTTTTAATTGACTGTATATCAAACATAATTTATGTTTGAATCCAACAAAATTTTTTCTCAGAGCAGAGAAGTGGTTTATTTGGCACAAAGATAAATTGTTTGTGCTATATCTAAATCCGAAATTATTCAAATTATTATTTGAACATTTTTTGAGATCATTGCAAATATTTTATTAAACCTTTTGTAATCTAATACGTATAGATATCTTACCTCTCTTACTTCATTAAACTTGTAACTTAACATTTCAGCCTTTTGAGAATTAAATGTCTACTTCGACAAATACCCTCTCCAATCGTCATAGAAACAGGAATTGATAACAATTTTTCTGTAATATTCTTGAAAAATTGTCGATGAACAGCTTATTAATATATAGGTTTAATTTACATTGTTTCAACAATTATACAGACCCACAAAAAAATAATACTATCGAGTTTGAGGTATGAGACCCCTATAATCTTATATGTATTTTTATGTCCTAAATCCAAATCTCCAATCCGAAGGGTCTCAGCACGTCCAGGGTTGACCCTAAACTCAAAATCTCCTAAAAATGGTTAAAATTACACTTTCTGTCTACTAGAAACTAAACCCGAGTCCGAAATGAATAATTTTAAATCAAATATATCATATCTACATTAAGAATCCATCGTAGGACAATTTTGAAACCAACATCTTAAAGGTCATAATTCAAGCTTTCCATTAACTTTAGATATGTATCACAAATTCGTAATTGGGCTTAGTTTCTAGTCTAGACAAGTGCCCTTTTAAGCCATTTTTAGGTGTATTTAATGTTTTAATGTTAGGGACAAACCTAGACAAAGGAATATATAAGTCACATACCTCCACCCCGATAGTTTTATTTTTTTATAGGACCACTGCAAAAACATAATGTCTTAAATTTGACAAAAATGTCTTAAATTAAGATACTTTTTGTGTCTGAGACACGAAAAATGTCTTAATTTAAGACATTTTTGAACAATTTAAGACATCTGTTTTTACAGTGTGTGTTATTTTTTAATAGAATTTTTGTATACCAAATAACTCTGGATATGATTGATTTAAATTTTAGGGACTGCTCATGATTAATGGTTATAATGGTTGGACAAAAGCATCAGTAATTTTTTTTTAAAAGTATTTTGAATATGTAAACAAATGTTCTTTAAACTTACAATATCTGCACTTGAACTAACTATAATATTGATAATAACTGCAAAAACATAGTTGGACTGTGACGAAACAATAAGTTGCTGATAAAAAGTCTCAAGTTGAAAAAACAATTTCCTATTAAACTATAATTTTTAGACAAAATAGATTCTGAGAAGGCTCGTACTTTGAAAATTTTTACAAATATCATGAATTGGAAATCAATGTTGGTAAAATAGAGAAAACAATACCAAATCACTTACTAAAGGATTGTCAGAATGATGATAAAAAATGGATTTTGATATTAAAAATTAAAAATAACAGATTTAATGTGACAAGCAATATTTAAAAATAATAATAAGTGGTTTTTGTTTTAGTGATTGTTTATTGCTTTCAAAATGTTTAGTACATTGTTAAAACAAACGTGAAAAACATTAACCATTATTCTTTCTTGCATTATTCGCTGCTCTTGCACTCTTAGCGTAGCCATCCATGCTTGCTAAAAAAACAAAATAACAAATCTTTCTTAGAAAACATAACTTTTAATAAAAAAAAAGGATTAATTTAAAATTTCAATAAAATTGATGCAAACTATTTATAACTTTATGTAGTTGTTAATGAGGTCAATACGCTAAACTTAATCTTTAGTCAATATGAATTACAATGCATATTACATTATAAAAACAAAATTTTAATTGTTTTAACAAAATTATAAAGCAGCAATATTTGAAGCTAATTTTACTCTATTAAAAATTATCTAAAGTTTACAAAATTTTTATGTTACAGTTGTAACAGAATTTTCTGAATGGCGATTCAAAAAATAATTTCAAAAACAGTTACAGAAATTTGTCACAATGAATGCTACAAGCATTCGTACGCATGAGCTTTATGTTTTATTTCTGTTATACGTTAACAGAATCTTCTGTTACAAGTGACCAAATAAAAAACGCTGTTACAGGTGACAGAAAATTCTAGTGAAAATTTCTAACAGTCAAAAATCACATGTACTATTTAGTGAAAGAAATAAAATAATTGTTTTTCTGAATAAAAACTCAATTTTTGAAAATTCAAAATAGCGGAACCAATATGGCAGCCAAATTTTTAAAAAAAGCTAACTGAAATCCAGAAAAATTCCTGGATATATAAAATTTGTGTAATTCATTTAAACTAATGACCAAGTTCAAATCAAATTAAGAAAAAAACTTACGTCCTTTTCCTGCATTCACAGTAAGATACAAAGTAGAAAGAATAATCAACATCAATGCATAACTAAAACAACCCAAGTTTTTCATTTTGTCAAGTAATAAATGATTTTATAGAAAGACTGCTATTCTTTGACTGTACGCTTACTTCAGAATGCTCTTCTTTTATACCTTTTATAATCTATGTATTATCCCCCCTTACCTCTCTTACTTCATTAAAATTAAAACTTAGTATTTCCGCCTTTTTAGAATTAAATGTTTACTTCGACAAATACCCTCTCCAAACGTCATAGAATAACAGGAATTGATAACAATTTTTCTGTAATATTCTTGAAAAATTGTCGATAAACAGCTACTAATATATAGGTTTGCATTATATTGTTTTAAGAAATTACACATCCCTACAAAAAAATAAAAGTATCATGCTTGAGCTATGAAACTCATATATCCCTGGGGCAAAAATTCTGTACCGATCCAACTAAAAAAAAAATTTCCTCCGATTGGGCTAAAACTTGCCCCAAGTTTAGGTCTATGCATGAGTACATTAGCCACCAAGTATTACTAAATTTCATCATTAACTGTGTAGTGGGGAGGGGAGTCAAGTTTTTGATGAATGGTGGGTGGACTAGTTTTTAATCACTCGTAACTTTTATACGGTCAATCGCACAAATTTTTGACCTATATACTTTTGAAAGGGTTTTTTTCTGCTCTTTCAAACGGTAAAAAGAATTTTTTCGAAAATTAAAAATTTGACCCTTTTTTTTTTAAAAATCAAAAATATTTTTGACTTTTTTTTCAAAATCGACATTTCTTTTTCATTTTTTATTTTTTGAAAATAAAGTTTAAAATGTGTACTTTGAGTACACCAAGTATGAAATTCCTGTGCTTCAATATATGAGCTTGAAGGGTTTTCAACTGTTGTTGAAGTCTTCATCTCTTCTTTTAAATCAAAATTGCATTTCAAGCAAATTTTTGTTCCTGGTGGAAAAGAGTATCTACTTTGTACACTCCCATCTACGGGACGTAATGCTCTATTTGGATGGCTTTTTCTTTTAAAGGGATTAAGGCATCTATTATAACAAACTTTTAATGGCTTACTAGGAGCCATGTTTGATTAAAATACCAATAAACAAATGAAAACTATTTTATTAAATAAAACGATTGTTAGAAAATATTAAATTTACTTACGCTATATGTTAGCAAACGATATAAAAAGAGAGATTCACAAACCTGCGTTTAATGTATTTAAAACTCGAATTTAAAAGATCTAATATCTGACAGAAAACTTATTCCAACAATACAAAAATATTATTAGTTTTTTAAAAGTATATAATACGAAAAAGAAACCAAGATAATTTGTACAAACCTGAAAACGTATCCTTATAGAATAAAAAACTTGAATATTAAGCTCTTATATAAAATATAATACGCATCTGTACTGTGAGAAATAGAAAAGTTGGCCACCCTGTGGCAACTTTTGATACTACTTTAAATAGGCGCCAAAATTTGAACTATTCTAAGCAAAGGATACATTATTAGACAAAACAAGATTATTTTATTACAACAGAAAAAGTATTTTAATACTTCTATAATTGAAATAAAAAAAGAAGACAGCAGTACTACAATATTTTACTATATTCTTAAAGACAAAAAAAAAACGAAAACAATTTTGTGGACAAAGGGGATATAAACTGTGATCCTACTTAAAGTACACGGATAGCTATTGTAGCCATTTTTAGGTGTTTTTAAAATTAGGGTCAAACGTAGACGTACTGGGCCAATTCTGATGGCGTATTTGGATTCATGGCATCAAAATACATAGGAATATATATAGGACACACACCTCCATCCTGATAGTATCATTTTTTTGTGGGGCTATGTTATTTTTTGACAGTATTTTTGTATTCTAAATAAATCTGAATCTGATTGAATTAAATATAAGGTACTACAATTAATGGTTATAATGGTTGGACAAAAGCATCAGTATTTTTCTTTTTTTTTAAATATTTATTTTAAAAAGTCTTTTGAATATGTAAAAAAATGTTTTTTAAACTTACACTATCTGCACTTGTAATAATGTAATAATATTGATAATATAACTGCAAAAACATATTTAGACTGTTGCGAAACAATTAGTTACTGATAGCAAGTTCCAAGTTGAAAACACAATTTCCTATTAAACTTTAATTTTTAGAAAAAATAGATTCTTAGAAGGCTCGAAATTTGAGAATTTTTCCAAATATCATTTTGAAATGAGTGTTGGTAAAATAAAGAAAACAATACAAAATCACTTGATCAATGATTTTCGGGAATGATGATGAAGAATGAAGAGTTGACTTTAAAAACTAAAAATAACAGATTCAATGTGACAAGCAATATTTAAAAATATGTAATAATAAGGGATTTTTGTTTTAGTGATTGTTTATTGCTCTCAAAATGTTTAGTACATTGTTAAAACAAAAGTGAAGAACATTAACCCTTCTTTCTTGCTTTATTCGCTGCTCTTGCACTCTTAGCGTAGCCATCCATACTTGCTAAAAGAACAAAGTAACAAATCTTTCTCAGAAAATATAACTTTTAATTAAAAAAAAGAGTTTATTTAAACTTTCAATAAAGTTTATGGAAATTATTTATAATTTTATGTAGTTGTTAAACAGGTCAACACTCTATAAACTTAATCTTTAGTCAATATATGAATAATACATATTACATTAGAAAAACAAAGTTATAAAACACACGCAAAGAAAATTAATTATAAATTTTATTAAAATGCTTTATAATCTAGGAAGTTTTTGAAAATTCAAAATAGCGGATCCAATATGACAGCCGAATTTTTAAAAGAAGCTAACTGAAATCCAGGAAAATTTCCTGGATATATAAAGTTTGTGTAATTTATTTAAACTAATGACCAAGTTTACATAAGATTAAAAGTAAAACTTACGTGCTGCATTCACAGTAAAATATAAAGTAGAAAAAACAATCAATATCAGTGCATAACTAAAAAAACCCAAGTTTTTCATTTTGTCAAAAATTGAATGATTTTATAGGAAGCCTGCTTTGTTTGACTGTGCTCACACTTCAAAATGTTCTTTTATATATCTTCTGCAAAGTATAGATATAATAATACTAAACATTTTATTTTCAAAAATAAATTTTAACTTGAACTGGCCCCTTCTCTAACTGGAATAATTACTGACAATCTGTTTTTGTTGCAATAATTACTCTTTGTTTTTAAAAAACGGTCAGAGGACAGTTGTTTATGTATATTAGGGTGTTTCAAAAAATGAAAATTTTCGAATTTTGTTTGAAGGCCCTCGGTAATCGACTGGAAATGGAAAAAAAAATTACCCGTATTTTTTTTTTTTTTTTGATCGGACAATATTAAGGGGTGCCGCTTTCACCCCCTATTTTCCCATTAGAAATACATGGGAAAAGTGTACTTTTTTAAAAAATCGCAAAAAATTGTTCTTAATATTATCGAAAAAGGCTCAGAAGTTTATGAGGCCTCGATAAATGTCCAAAATTGAAGAAACCGTCGATTATTATTTTTTTTTTACAAACTAACCCTCTCTAGGGGTGCCTCAAAAAACCACCCCTAAACGAAAATTCAGGATTTATAAGTAAATAGCTATAAAATATTATTTTTTTACGTCGCTTTTTTTTATAAATTTTTTTAATTAACAAAATACAAGGCTCGATAAATTTTTCAATAATTGTTTAATTGTTTAAACAATATACCGAGGGCCTTCAAACAAAATTCGAAAATTTTCATTTTTTGAAACACCCTAATGTATATGTAGTGTGACCATATGTCTTATTCGAGGTCTTATTAGTCGCCAAAGCAGAACATTACTTCTACTTTTTGACTATCTCCCATTATTTTTTATTTCATGTTTTCAAACTTCAAATTTTTTGTGCTTTAGATGTTTAGAAAATGAATCACCCTAATATTTATGTTTACTTAATTTCATATATTATTTTTAATGACAATATTTTGCAATAAATTGCGTTTGGTACGCCATTTTGTATTTGGGAAAACTTTTAGTTTCGTAACCAAGGTACATTTTTCAGGAAAAGACCAAAAAATTTATCATTTTGCACTCTAGTGACGGAAATCTCTCCTAATAATAAAGATTGTGGTATTTTTTCTCACTAGAGACAAAAATATTTGCTTTTCTCATTTTTGATTGAAATATACATTTTTCTCGCACTGGTGAAGAAAATGGTCGTCTTCTATTACTCTAATATTAACTGAAATATCCCTTTTTCTCACGAGGGACGAAAATGATTGTTTTACCAAGTGGTGATGTAATTGCCTATTTTTCTGAAAGGGCTAATACATCAAACATATTTTAATAAATGACCCTCTCCCCTTACGTAACTCTTTTTACATTGGCGACCTTCAAAATTTTATGAATGTTGTCACATTTTTCTAGACAAAATGCGAATAAAAGTAAAAAAGTCTCGTTTATTTGTTTTCTAAAGTCAATCATTTTATTAATATTATAAAGAGAGTTACCTTTTAATACAGGAAATATAAAGTTTTTCTCTAAAAACTGAAGTGACATAAAAAAATGGTGCTTCATAAAGGAAAAAAAGATTATAAAAAATATATGAAGCTCTTATTGGGATTAAAATAACTTGTAAAGTTAAATTTTTAATACTCTAATAAATTACATAAATACCTATGCTTGCTTCGAAAAAGCGTGAGACTGAGTAAGAAAACCTAAACTTTGTTATTCAATGACAAATGTGAGAGGTTAATCCGGCATGATTCTTTAATCACGTCACTCACGCAACTCTCGCACTCGTGCGCATTTTTTCCGCGCATGCGTACTTTTTTTTATTAATCCCGCGCTTATTTAAAAGTTTGTTTTAAAAATATAGTAAAAATGATTCTGCATTGTACAATTATTATTAGAATTATGATTAATAAAAATTTAATGCTTAATATAATGGATTTGTTAAAACACTGATTTTCTATGCAAAGGCAGCAACAACTTAATATTTAGTTTCTACATCTAAATATACGTAAGCAGAGAGATTCTCCAAATCGTACTTATCTTGCTTAGAATTTTTACAGCTACACTGTTAAAAAATTCTGTATAGTGCTTCACATACATTTATATGAAATTCAATTTAAAATAGAATTATATTAAATATAATATAAATTATCCTTAATTTAATATACTGTATATTAAATTTGCTATTCATGTATCTGAGAATTCATAACTTTGAATGAATTCTAATATACATGTATATTAAATTTAATATAATTGTATGTTAAATTGAATTTCATATACACTGAGAAAAAAATTTGGTAAAAATTCCTGTGCCTTCACTATAAAAGCGTCATAATTGACAGTTCTCGAAATTTTACCGTGCTGTCTTACAATTTTTACCGGGTTTTCTGGTAAAAATTGTGGGAAATCCGGTAAAAATTGTAAGACAACACGGTAAAATTTCGGGGACTGTCAATTATGACGCTTTTATAGTGATCAGCACAGGAATTTTCACCAAAAATTTTTCTCAGTGTACAGTGTACATGTATGTGAAGCACAATACAGAAATTTTTAACAGTGAAGAAGGCAATTTACCCAAGAACACACGATGTAATTAAATTAATTTTTTTTTAATTTTAAGACTTATGTTGATTAACTAAGTCAAGGTGTTTAGAAATCTAACTGGTTAATGATTAATTTAAAAATAAAATTATACTCGTCTGTGAGGTAGAAGTATACATATTTTCTAAAATTTAAAAATGAAAATAAATAAACTGATAAACATGAAAATTTATAGAAATCATCTTTATCTTAATATACTTGATTAATAAAAACAATTATTTTTAATATTTATTTTTGGCCAAGTTATTAACAAATTCAAATTTAGGAAATAGGCATTTTATTCGGTTATTCCCTATATACGGGGGAAATTTTTATTCAAAATTTTTTTTGTTTGGAATAATTTTTTTCTGATTCTATATAAAAAATAAGGAAACACGTATTTTTTATATTTTTATTGTATGAAAATTGCAGAAGTTATAAATTTTTGAAATTTAACGTTTTTTGAAATAGAGCATCTTTAACCTTCGTTTTTCTCCGTTATTATTAGTAAATTGAAAATAATGCCCTACATAAAGTTTATTCAATTTTTCTTAGATTTTTTAGACATGTAGTAAAAAATAATGAATTTGCAACAAAAATACATGAAAAATTGAATTTCCGCCTAAAAAGTGACTTTTCTCAAAACCGAAGGTCTCGATTTACGATTTTTTTCTTTCAATGCAGTAACTGATTAATAAAGAAATCTTTCTCGTAAGTCTAAAAGTGGTGCTCTTTAATTTTTCAATGATATTTATAATAATTCCTTGTTGCAAAAAGTTTAAATTATGAATTATAGAAATGAAACAACTTCAACTTACAAATTCCTATGTGTAACAGTTCTTTTGTTTTGTAACAGAAGGTTAAAATTTAAAAAAATGTAAAAGTAAACTATATAAATGCAAATCTGATTAAAACGCTAAAGAGCACCACTTTTAGACTTACGAGAAAAATTTCTTTATTAATCAGTAACTGCATTGAAAGAAAAAAATCGTAAATCGAGACCTTCGGTTTTGAGAAAAGTCACTTTTTGGCGGAAATTCAATTTTTCATGTATTTTTGTTGCAAATTCATTATTTTTTACTACATGGCTAAAAAATCTAAAAAAAATTGAATAAACTTTATGTAGGGCATTATTTTCAATTTACTAATAATAACGGAGTAAAACGAAGGTTAAAAATGCTCTATTTCAAAGAACGTTAAATTTCAAAAATTCATAACTTCTGCAATTTTCATTCAATAAAAAAATAAAAAAAATACGTGTTTCCTTATTTTTCATAGAGAATCAGAAAAAAATTATTCCAAGCAAAAAAAAATTTTGAATGAAAATGTCACGTGGAATGCCCCATATACGTAATAATCAGCGATCGTATAAAATTTTCAAAATGTATTTTGTGCATATAGTTTTTTCAATTTCACAACCTTTTCAGAGCATTATTTTGTTACTCAAATTAGACGTTTATTTTAGACATAGTTAAGCTAAGTGCTATATTTATTACGCTAAGTGAGGTACTAAATAAATATGTGGACAATAAATAAGAAATTGGTGTCTCAATAAATGCTGATAAATACTTTACTTTTAGTGTTTTTTTTTCTTTTTACACTAAATATTTTATATTTTTATTTAAAAACAAAACAACGACAAAATAATTTTACAAACCGGTAATGGATTAAAAAATGTAATTTAAAAAAATTGTTTAGGTTCATAATAATTTAACTGTGAATCATTTATTATTCTCAGAACCATTATTTTTTTATAATTAAAATTATTATTGAACTAAAAATATTAATTTAAAATTATTATTTTTTTTTTATTACTCATTCATTTCCAAAAAATCCTAACAAAATTGGTTAACTAAATCATCAGTTGCCTCAATCTCTAATAATACTACAAAATAAATACATAATAAAATAATAATTCTAATAACATTGATTAACATTTTTTGTAAAGATCTCGTCCGTAAATTATGTCACACTTTGGAGTTAGGGGAGAGCAATCTAGGAATTTTCGACAAATCCTATAAATTTTTGAAGGTCATTTAACCCCTTCGCTGCCGATGGCAAAGATCTTTGCCATTTGGAACTTTTCTCAGACTGCCGGAAAACTGCAAATCTTTGCCATGCTTAATATTGAAATAGAAAAGTCAATAGCTGTCGCAAACCATAGGTAAAATGATTTTTATATAATCTAAGATATACGAAACGAACTCCCGTTGTCCATTTTGAATTTTCTTAAACCAAAAAAAAGATACAATTTATTAAAAACTACATTTTTAAAAATTTTTTTAGAATCTTTGCCATGAAGCAATAACACAATCTTAATTTAAAAAATGATTGAAATCGTCTGAAACTTGTTACTCGGGGGTTTTTGGGGTCGCTAATTACGAATCTGACATTAGTTTTCAAAAATTCAAAATGGCAGATACAATATGGCGGACGATTTTTGAAAAATGCCTGAAATCGTCTGAAACTTGTTACTCGGGGGTTTTTGGGGTCGCTGAATACGAATCTGACATTAGTTTTCAAAAATTCAAAATGGCGGATACAATATGGCGGACGATTTTTGAAAAATGCCTGAAATCGTCTGAAACTTGTTACTCGGGGGTTTTTGGGGTCGCTGATTACAAATGTGACAATAATTTTAAAAAATTCAAAATGGCGGAACCAATATGGCGGACGCTTTTTCGAAAAATTGCTTGAAATTGTCTGAAACTTGTTACTCGGGGGTTTTTGGGGTCGCTGATTACAAATCTGTCCTTATTTTTCAAAAATTAAAAATGGCGGAACCAATATGGTGGACGTTTTTTTGAAAAATTACTTGAAATTGTCTGAAACTTGTCACTCAGGGGTTTTTGGGGCCGGTGAATACGAATCTGACATTAGTTTTCAAAAATTCAAAATGGCGGAACCAATATGGCGGACGCTTTTTCTAAAAATTACTTGAAATTGTGTGAAACTTGTTATTTTGAGGTTTTTGGGGTCGCTGATTACGAATCTGACATTATTTAATAAGTAATCGATAATGAATTACAATTTTTTAAATATCTTATACCCCTTGCCATTAGCTAGTATATTTATAAGAAATATACGTCCCCAGGATGCACCCTCCAATCTGATGGCGTCAGTTTAGGTTCGAGGAGGTTGACAATAGGTGCTTTAAAAATTATCACAAATTATAACTGTTGCCAATTTCTTCATGTACTAGTTTTAAACTATTTTTAATGCATGCAACTGTTTTTAACTATTATTTATTTGATAATTTAAATTTTTAAAAAATAAAACTATATATAAAAAAGAAAAAAAATACAAAAATTACAAAAACACAAAAAAAAGAAAAAAAAAGAAAAAAGATAAAAAAAGTGGGATGCTAACACCTAATGTCAACCTCCTCGAACCCAAACTGACGCCATCAGATGACAGATTCGAAATCAGCGACCCCAAAAACCCCCGAGTATCAAGTTTCAAACAATTTCAAGTCAGTTTTCAAACAAGCGTCCGACACATTGGTTTCACCATTTTTAATTTTTGAAATCTAATGTCAGATTCGTAATCAGCGACCCCAAAAACCTCAAAATAACAAGTTTCACACAATTTCAAGTAATTTTTAGAAAAAGCGTCCGCCATATTGGTTCCGCCATTTTGAATTTTTGAAAAGTAATGTCAGATTCGTATTCAGCGACCCCAAAAATCCTCGAGTAACAAGTTTAAAATAATTTTAAGTAATTTTTCGAAAAAGCGTCCGCCATATTGGTTCCGCCATTTTGAATTTTTTTAAATTATTGTCAGATTCGTAATCAGCGACCCCAAAAACCTCCGAGTAACAAGTTTCAGACGATTTCAAGCATTTTTCAAAAATCGTCCGCCATATTGTATCCGCCATTTTGAGTTTTTGAAAACTAATGTCAGATTCGTAATCAGCGACCCCAAAAACCCCCATATGCATGGTCTCTTGAAAATTCATTGACTTTTAATTTTTGGCACTCTGAGCTCTTTTTTAGAAATACTGTCGGCAGCGAAGAGGTTAAAAAGTGTGATGAAGAGATGGGAGAAGTTCTTTATTAAAAAATATTAAAAAATTTCTCGCAAATATTCATTTTAAAGCGTCTCTATACACCTGTAATAATCGAAGACTGATAACTGTCGAAGGTTTTAAGTAATTTAAACTATTTTTAAACAATAAGTTTTATTGTAAAACAATGGCAAGTTTAAAAAATAACCATTTTTTACAGAATTTTTATTAATAAATTCAAAATTAGTCAATAATTATTATGTTTTAAACTTATATATATGCTAACTCAAATACAATTTTAATATCAAAAACTTATACGAATTTCTATAATATTTTAATAATAATTTTCAATTCATTATACAATCAAATTACTGATAATTACAGGCATAAATATTTCATTTGTTTAAATTTAGATATAAAATAGCGAATTAATTTGGATTTTTACTTGAAGCAAATTTTAATTAACCGAAAACTAATTTAACTAAATTTTGATTTTTAGAAAATTTCGCTTTAATAAGCAAGTTTTATTTGAGAGAGTTTTTATTCAACAAATTTAAATTCTGACTTTTTTATTAATAGTTTGAATGACTTAAATTTGAATAATAACTTTTGGAATAAGAATTATTCTGCTAAATTAAACAAAAACTTGATCAAAAAGAAATTCTGTAAAATGAAAAGTCTGTAAAATAAAAATTCGACGAACTAAAAATTCTTGTATATATTTTATTAAATTAAAAACACAATAGAGAAATAAAAATCCGATTTTAAAATTCTTTCTAATTAAATTTTATTGAATCGTAAGTTATGAATTTTATATGACATTATTGAATTAATCTCAATTTTTGTTTTCTTTTTTCCTAAATTTGCTATAATTTCAGGCAGTAAAATAATGAAATAAGAATAATTTTTCTTCTACTGATCTTTTATAACTCTCAAAATGTTTAATACATTATTGACATAAAAGCAAAACTTGTATTTATTAACCCTGTTGTCCCGCCTTATAGACTGCCCTCCAGCTGTCAGCATAACCATCCATCACTAAAAAGAAATAAACACAATTGATCCTTAAAGTTTAATATAAATAAATATATTTATTCTATATTTAAATAAAAAATTATTAAATTTAAAATTGTTATAATTAAGTAGGAAAACGCATTGTTAAGATATAAAATTCCTTGTTTATAATTGTCATACAGAATTTCAAATAGAATCAAATTTCCATCTTGAAAAATTTTAATTTTTCGAGTTTGATTTCAATCGAATTCAAATATCAATCCAAACTTTTACTTGACAGAATTTTTAGGACACAGAATTCATAATATTTAACAGCCTTTCTTCGGCCTTTTGCAATTTCGAACGAATCATCATTTGGAGTTTGTTAAAAAGCAATTCGTTCCAATAAAAATTAGAACAAAAGAAGATTCTGTCAAATGGTTATTCTGGCGTTTAAAAATTCTACTCACTTAAAATTCTGTTAAATAAGAATTCTGTTAATTGAAAAAGCAGTTAAAAATCAATTCTGTAAAATGGAGTTTTCTCTTTAATATTAATTCAGTGACTTGAAAATTCTGCTAAATAAAAATTCGGATTTATCTAAATTCGTTTGAAAATAAATTCGAAAAATGAAAGTTCTAAATAACGAATTTTTTAACATAATCATGTATCCCAATAGAAGAAACATCATGAAAATATTACAACACATGAGTTTTTTTAAAAAAAAAGTTTATATATGTATATTTTTATATATGTATAACCTCAAAATTACTATTTGACAGAACGTAATTTAAATTACATTATATTAAATTAAATTTTGTCATTTTTTAATTTTTCATTAATAACTTTTGAAAACTAAGTTCAGCAACGTTTGCTATATTTTTCCTGTAATCTACACGTAAAAATACCCAGGTATACCAATTTTCAAACATCTAGATCAAATAGATTGAAAGATAAGTGGAGGGGGGCACGTTTTTAAAAAAAAAAAGTTTTTCTTTGACAACGCTATGACCATCGCCTCCAATCATGTTCTCAATATTTTCCCTGAAATCTTCATGCGAAAATATACATATGTGTAGCAAATTTCAATACTCTGAGTAAAATAGTTTTGGAGATAAGGACGGGGTGGGAGGGGGTTAAAGAGTCATTTTAATGCATTTTTGAAAAAAAATTTAGCATTTCCTTGACAAAGCTATGCAAATTATGTTCAATCATGTTCGGTATAAACCAATTAATTATCATAAAATTTTCTTTCTGTAACAGAACAACAATTAAAAAATATATTATTTATTCATATTTGTTTATAAATTTTTTAAAAAGAATTAATTTTTCTAATATTCTACACGTTTTAAATATCGAAAAGAATATTAATTTTGAATTAAAACTTTAAGGAATTGATGACATTGCAAAAATTTACAAGCAATAATTATTTTAAGTCTTATGACAAAGTCCTGTTTCGAAGGATTAAATTGTGTTTATCAAAGTGCAGATTTTACACACATAATAAATTAAATTAAATAATTTGTGATTTTTTTTTTAACAGAAATGATAACATTTAACACTTCATTGAGCTATTCTTTTTTGTCACTTGTAGGCGATCTTTTCTGTTAGGATTCTGAGATGTTTTTGTTTTTGGAACAGGTGAAATATAAACGTAGTAATTAACTAATCAAATTTAACAAATTTTAATTTTACTATATTTAAACTGTTAATACAGGCCTGCAAAATTTCGTTCATGTCTGTTACAAAAAAAATGAGATGTGTTTTTTTGTAGATTTTTTGACGCAGAATCAGAATCTGATCTTAAAAACAGCCCATCACTTGACAATCTTTTGTAATATTAGCTTACACAGACAAAAAATAGCCATTTTTTGTCTGTGTAAAATGTCTGGCCATTTTCGTAAATTTTTGTGGCTTACCAAAAAAGTTGTTTTCATTTTTCTAAATCAACTCCCATTTTTTTGTAGCAGACATGAACGAAATTTTGCAGACCTGTGTAATCGATAGTTTTAACAGAGTATATAGAATTTAGCAAAACTTAAATAATTTATTTGACATTAAAATTTTTAGGGTATAAAAATTAATCAATTTTAAGTAGTTTTGAGTTCGTCCATAAATCAGGTGACAGTTTTTCATATGATATCAGCAAATGAAGAAATAATTATTTGTAAGTCTGAAACACAGATAAAATATTTGGTGATTTTTCATCTATTGTTTTTACATGAATTTTCAAAGTAATTTTTTAGATGCAGATGAATTTTATTTGCAAATTCGTGATAATATTTACCTTTTGTTTTTTTTTTTTGTGAATTGTCTGATTATGCACAACTGTAGAATATATATAGAGACGAACGTATAGTATATCTTTAAAACTAGTAGGGATAAAGAAAAATAAAATAGTTTTATATTGATATTCGCTTGCATACACGTGGTTAGGGATTGTAGGAAAATACATACTTATAATGAGTACTTATCAGCAGCTGCCATTTACATATTTTGTATTAAAAAAATTGAATGTAAGTAAACTTGAAAAAAAACTCGTATCCGGAAAATTAAATAATAATAATCTCCGTAAACTCCTGAAGTTAGTTACTTTTTATATTTATTCATTTTTTCTGTCCACGTTTTAAAGTCTGAAGTGAAGTTAGTTAGTATTAATATTTATTCCTCTTTTTCTGTCCATGTTTTAAAAACTGAAGTAAAGTTAGTCTTAGTCCCTGTTATTTTATTAATTTTGACTCTCTTTATCAGGAAATATTTTAGAATTTGAATTGAAAGAATAAGGTAGCCTTTTACGTTAGTGTCGTGTTTTACTGGTTTTTAATTGTCATTTGTGTAAAAAAACAGTTTCGAAAAATGCTTTAAAAATTTATTATGCTTTTTGAAAAAGTTTAAAATATACATAAACACATGCAATTAATTTCCTAAATTTTTAGTTATCTCAAATTTAGATTATTGTCATTAATTTTCCATTATATAACAATTTTTTAATTATTGTCTTTTGCTTAAAAATAAATTCTGCAATTTTTCTTGATTTTCATCAATTTATAATTATATTCATTATTTTGGCATTACTTTTAAAATTTTCAATTATTTATCCGATATTGCAATTATTTTCATCAATTTTCGATTATTTCTGCGATTTTTTAATTATTCTCTTTAATTAACAATTTTTAAGTAATTTTAACAATAATTATTTTTTTTTAAACATATATTCTATTTTTCAGTTATTTCTTTCAAATAGTATTGAATGTTTTCAAGTTTTTATATTATTTAAATTATTTTCATCATAATTCAATTTTCTTTCTCAATCTTAAATTATTTTCAGCATATTTCAATTATTTTTGTCAATTTTTAATTAATTTTATCATTTTTCAATTATTTTTTTCGATTTTTAATTATTATACTCATTTTCTAAAATTATTTTCTAAGATTTTTAAGTATTTTTCTGAAAATTCAAACATTCTCTTCAATTTCTAATTATTTTCATTTGTTATCAGAATTTCAAATTTTTTTTATTAATTACACAGCCACACAAAAAAAAAAGTACCCGAGTTGGGAAATGATGCCATTCCTTATGTATTTTGATGCGCTGAATCCGAATCCGTCCTCAGAATTGGTCCATCAGATCAAGTTTTGACCCTAACCTCAAAATTAATAAAATGACACTTTTTGAACATTAGAATTTGAACTCGACTTAACTTTAATACATGCCTAGGACCAATAGAAAGCTTGAATTATTACCTTTAAAACGCTTTTTTAGAAATTGTTCTACGATTATTTTTAACGAAGTTATGATGTTTTACTTAGAATTATTTTTTTCCTTTGCACAATAACACATCAATAATTGATGTGTTTTTAACATATAGAAAAAAGTCATATTTTAAGTAAAACATCATAACTTCGTTAAAAATCATCCTAGAACAATTTCTAAAAAGGCATTTTAAAGGTAATAATTCAAGCTTTCTATTGGTCCTAGGCATGTATTAAAGTTAAGTCGAGTTCAAATTCTAATGTTCAAAAAGTGTCATTTTATTAATTTTGAGGTTAGGGTCAAAACTTGATCTGATGGACCAATTCTGAGGACGGATTCGGATTCAGCGCATCAAAATACATAAGGAATGGGTAGTCTCATTCCCCAACTCGGGTACTTTTTTTTTTGTGTGGCTGTGTTATCATAAATTTCAATTATTTTTAGTTTTCTTCCAGACTTTTCTCCAATTTTTAGTTTTCCTCATTTTAAAAAAAAATTTCTAAAATTTTTTAAGTGTTTTTCTCAAATTTCTATTATTTTCTTCAATTTTTAATTATTTTTCTTTGTTTTCATAATTTCTAAAAAAATTTACTAATTATCGCAAATTTCAATTATTTTTAGCATTCTTCCAGTCTTTTTTCCAATTTTTAGTTATTCTCATTTTCTAAAATTATTTTCTAAGATTTTTAAGAATTTTTCTAAAATTTCAATTGTTTTCTTTAATTTTTAATTACTTTTCTTTGTTTTCATAATTTTCAAAAAATTTTATTAATTATCGTAAATTTAAATTATTTTTAGCATTCTTCCAGTCTTTTCTCCAATTTTTAGTTATTCTCATTTTCTAAGATTTTTAAGAATTATTCTAAAATTTCAATTGTTTTCTTTAATTTTTAATTATTTTTCTTTGTTTTCACAATTTCAAAATTTGTTTATTAATTATCGTAAATTCCAATTACTTTTAGCTTAGTTCTTCAATTCTTTTCTCCAATTTTTAGTTATTTTCTTTTTTTTTTCATTGAATTCTAAGATCTTCATGTATTTTTTTTCAAATTTCAATTATTTTTTTTTTATTTATTTAAATAATTTAAATGAATCATATTTTAATTATTTTCGGCAAGTTATAAAACTTAAAAACATTTTTCTAATATTTTCCAAAATTTATTTCCTTCAAATTTCAATTCTTTACATTTGTTTCATAATTAAAAATATTTTTAACTATTTATCTGACTTTTCAATTATTTCATTATTTTTATTATTTTCTTCAATTTTCAATTACTTTCGTTCTTTTTCTCGTTCTTTTTCATAATTGCCAAAAAGTTTTTACTTATTTTTCTTTAATTAAAATTTGTTTTGTTCAATTTTAAATTATGTTGATCTTTTTTCATTTATTTTCTCTAATTTTTAATTATTTTCTTTTATTTCAATGAATTTCTGAAAGTTTTAAGTATTTTTCTCAAATTTTGTTTGACTTTCCTTTATTTAAAAAATTTTATGTCATTTGTTTTATTATTTTTCCAAATTTTAATTATTTTTTTAAATTTTAATTTATTTATCTCTATTTTTAACCATGTTTTTTCAATTTTCAATTATTTTCTCTAATTTTTCATTATTCAATTTTGTTTTAATTTACTTTTAAGATTCTCAAGTATTTTTCTCAAATTTAAATTATTTTCTTTATGTTTAAAACATTTTTATGATTGTTTAAATTACTTTCCCCAATTTTTAATTGTTTTCATTTTTTTTCAATTAATTTGCAAAATTTGCAATTATTTTATTTAATTTCAATTATTTTTTGCAATTTTTTTTTAATTCTAAAATATTATAAATTTTGTCCTGAATAAATATTTATTTTATTTATATTAATTGATTTTTAAATATTATATTTAAAATATTTATTTCTTCGTATTAGATAAATATTATTTACCGATTTGTTATATTTTTTATTGTATTTTATAATTTCTAAAAGGTATGAAAAACTAATCGCGCGCTGGCGCGCGTTTTATTTTGCTAGTGTTAAAATAACTGAGGAAAATATTTTAAAAATTTATTTATATATCTTTCTCGTTTTTAAATGTGCACATAAAAAAATAATTTACTAAATTTTATAAATGAAAACTGTCTATATGGTCTATATTTCCAATTTTTCTAAACCTGTAGAAAAATATTTATTACAAACTTTAAATGATACGTTTAATTGGTACTAAAATTTTCAAACGTTGCAGGAAAACGTTGTTGGTTTTGTTGATAGGATAGTGCATATTTCCTAAAAATTTAATTTAAAAATTCCAATTCTTGTAAAAGTTATGACGAGTTGATGAGAAAATAATTCAATTTTCTGCTGGTAAAGAAATGTAGTTCTTGGCAATTATCTTGAAAACCAAAAGAAATACATAATTTTGTCCTGTAGAATAACGATAAAAAGTTAGTTTGGTTAAATTTTAGAATTTTACTATTTGTAATAGAAGATACAATTTACTTTTTACTAACATTTCTGTTTAAAGTGGGAACAAAGTTGCCCCTATCGGAAAAGAGAAAAAATAGTAGGGAAAATTTTATAATTAGTGCCGATATAAATATATTTAAATTTAGAGTTAACCTTTAATTTAGGCCTGCACAAGAGAGCAGGTTGGGAGCACGCGTCAGGGGAAGCGGTCTACCACCATTCGTACGTTCCACCCTTCGCTCTGCCTCTCTTACCTCCGCACATGCCTATCCGCCCGCATGGTAGGAGACCACTTCCCCTTACGCGTGCTCCGGAGCTGCTCGCTTGTGCAGGCCTGCTTTAATTATACAACTATAGCGGTATTTGAAACAAAAACAAAGAGTAATTTCTGTTTTAGTAATTATTTATTGTTCTCAAAATGTTTTACATTGTTGAAACAAAAATAAAATATTTATTAACGACCCTGTTTGTTTTTATTGGCCCCTTCTTGTGCTTATAGCGGAACCATCCTTCACTAAAAGAAGGAGAAACAAATGGTTTAATAAATGCGAAAAAATATGTATTCAATCCATATTATTAAAAATTTTATTTACGCAAATGATTAATTTATAGATTAATCCTTATACACTTCACTTATTAATTAATATATATATATATATATTTGATACTAAATCAAAATTATCTCTAAACTATAGTAACACAGGCACACAAAAAAGGTTTTAAAGAGACACTACTATTTAATCTTCTCTGCTTCATCTAAATCCGAAATCAGAATTTGTAAATTGACTAAAAATACCATAACCTCGAAAAAAATTGTTTTTCTAACACACGCACCGAAAGTACAATCTTTTTTACCTGTGAAGAGGTCAGAAAGTGAGTCTTTCCCAGCGACAGGGAGGGAATGTTATATTTCTTCCCCATGACGTCATTGACAGGGAGGGAATGTACATTCCCTCCCCGTGACGTCATTAACAGAGAGGGAATGTGCATTCCCTCCCGGTGACCCCATTAACAAGGAAACAAGTGTTTCATGATAAATCCTAAGGAGAAATAGAGTTTTATGACAATTACGCATGCAAAATAGCGTTTTATGATAATCACGCATGCGAAATAGTGTCTTATGAGAATTACACATCCGGAATTGTGTTTTATAATAATGATGCATGCGGAATGGATAGAAGCCCAAGCGCATTTTCTGTTGATTATCACTCTGCGAATGTTAACTAATTTTTATCAGCAAATGTTTTTATACTTTCGGTATACGTGTGTTAGAAAAAATAGTATGTGCAACACGGGAGAAAAGTGATTATCGACTCTTGTGTTTGCATCCCTCGCCTTCGGCTCGTGCTACAAACTCACACTCGCGAAATCACTCACTTTCCTCCCTAGTTGCACAATATACTATTTTTATCTTCATTCCTAATTTTATTGAGAGTATGTTTGATATTATCTCAGGTATTCTGATTTCGGAACCGGATTCAGTGGAGAAAAATAATACATATAACATTCTACAGTGAGAAAAAAGTTTGGTTGATTCAAACATAATATTAGTAAACCAAAAAATAAATTTAAATTAAATGTATTAATCTGTAGTTAAAAGAAACGTATTATGTTTAAATCAAACATATTTTCTTATTGACTGTATATATTTTAATTCAATTCAAATTCAATTTCGCGGTTCAACATCTCTAAATAAATATTATAAGTATATATTGAAAGAAGTAATGGAAGTAATATAGATCAAGTATTAAATGAAGTTTAAATCATTATCAGAATTATGTTATTACTTCATGAATATTTAAGTCATAAACATGACTTAAAGTATAAAAATAAGTTATGTATGTAATTATAATGATATTTCAACTTACTTCTTGTATTTCCCGGTCCTGCATTCGCAGTAAGATATAAAGTAGAAAAGACAATTAATGTCAATGCAAAACTGAGAACACCGAAGTTTTTCATGGTATCAGAAAATGAAGGAAATAGTTGTTTCAAGAAAGTCTATAATTTTTGGATTATGCACAACTGTAGAATGTTCTTCTTTTAAACCTTTTGTAATCTAATACGTATAGATATCTTACCTCTCTTACTTCATTAAACTTGAAACTTAACATTTCAGCCTTTTTAGAATTAAATGTCTACTTCGACAAATACCCTCTCCAATCGTCATAGAAACAGGAATTGATAACAATTTTTCTGTAATATTCTTGAAAAATTG
Organism: Ganaspis brasiliensis; assembly: GCA_037103525.1. Taxonomy (NCBI): domain Eukaryota; kingdom Metazoa; phylum Arthropoda; class Insecta; order Hymenoptera; family Figitidae; genus Ganaspis; species Ganaspis brasiliensis. The sequence continues at coordinate 995,308 of JAZKLR010000365.1, read as the reverse complement.
TCGATGAACAGTTTATTAATATATACACTCTAAAAACAAGTGTCTTATTTTGTCCTCACTTTTAAGACATTTTGAGGTGTCTTAATTTTAAACCATTGAGATAGTGTCTTAAAAATGCCTGTAAGACGCTTTCTAAACGTCTTATGTCTTAAAATTAGACACTTGTAAGACACCTGTTTTTACAGTGTAGGTTTAATTTATATATATATATATAAATCCGAATCTCCAATCAGAAGGGTCTCAGCACGTCTAGTTTTGACCCCAAAATCTCCCAAAAATGGTTAAAATAGCATTTCCTGTCTACTAGAAACTAATTTAGAGTACGAATTGATATACTATGTAATGTCAATGAAAAGCTTGAATTATGGCCTTTAAAATGCTTCTTTAAAAATTGTTCTATGACGATTTTTAGTGAAAATATTATATATTTTATTTAAAAAAAGCTTTTTTTGTTAAATAGAGAAAAACTCTTTTAGGTGTTTTTAAAGTTAAGATCAAACCTAGATTTTTTGTGGGGCTGTGTTTTTTTGACAGTATTTTTGTAGACCAAATATATCTGAATCTGATTGATTTAAATATTAGGTACTACTTATGATTAATGGTTATAATGGTTGGACACAAGTATCAGTAATTTTTTTTTAATATTTTTTTAAAAAAGTCTTTTGAATATGTAAAAAAATGTTTCTTAAACTAACACTATCTTTACTTGTACAAATATGTTTAAGAATATTGATAATAACTGCAAAAACATATTTAGACTGCGTGACTAAACAATAAGTTACTGATAAAAAGTCCCAAGTTGAAAAAACAATTTCCTATAATAAACTTTAGTTTTTAGACAAAATAGATAGAAGGCCAGAAATTTAAGAATTTTTTCAAATATCATAAATTTGAAATGAGTGTTGGTAAAATAAAGAAAACGATACAAAATCACTTGATCAATGATTTTCGGGAATGATGATGAAGAATAAAGAGTTGACTTTAAAAATTAGAAATAACAGATTCAATGTGACAAGCAATATTTAAAAATAATAATAAGGGATTTTTGTTTTAGTGATTGTTTATTGCTCTCAAAATGTTTAGTACATTGTTAAAACAAAAGTGAAGAACATTAACCCTTCTTTCTTGCTTTATTCGCTGCTCTTGCACTCTTAGCGTAGCCATCCATACTTGCTAAAAGAACAAAGTAACAAATCTTTCTTAGAAAATATAACTTTTAATATAAAAAAAGAGTTTATTTAAAATTTCAATAAAGTTTAAGGAAATTATTTATAATTTTATGTAGTTGTTAAACAGGTCAACACTCTATAAACTTAATCTTTAGTCAATATATGAATAATACATATTACATTAGAAAAACAAAATTATAAAACACACGCAAAGAAAATTAATTATAAATTTTATTAAAATGCTTTATAATCTAGGAAGTTTTTGAAAATTCAAAATAGCGGATCCAATATGGCAGCCGAATTTTTAAAAGAAGCTAACTGAAATCCAGGAAAATTTCCTGGATATATAAAATTTGTGTAATTTATTTAAACTAATGACCAAGTTTACATAAGATTAAAAGAAAAACTTACGTGCTGCATTCACAGTAAGATATAAAGTAGAAAAAACAATCAATATCAATGCATAACTAAAAAAACCCAAGTTTTTCATTTTGTCAAAAAATGAATGATTTTATAGGAAGCCTGCTATTGTTTGACTGTGCTCACACTTCAAAATGTTCTTTTATATATCTTCTGCAAAGTATGGATATAATAATACTAAACATTTTATTTTCAAAAATAAATTTTAACTTGAACTGACCCCTTCTCAAACTGGAATAATTACTGACAATTTGTTTTTGTTGCAATAATTACTCTTTGTTTTTAAAAAACTGTCAGAAGACAGTTGTTCATGTACATGTAGTGTGACCATATGTCTTATTCGAGGTCTTATTAGTCGCCAAAGCAGAACATTACTTCTAATTTTTGACTATCTCCCATTATTTTTTCCTTCATGTTTTCAAACTTAATATTTTTTGTGCTTGAGATGTTTAGAAAATGAGTTACCCTAATATTTATGTTTACTTTATTTCATATATTATTTTTAATCACAATATTTTACAATAAATTGCGTTTGGTACACTATTTTGTATTTGGGAAAACTTTTAGTTTCAACATCTAAATATACGTGGGTGATTCTCACGAAATATTACTTTTGTATGTCCTCAAGATTTTCTTAATAATAATAATAATAATTTATGACAATGTCTCTCTACACGTCAATAGTTTACCACTTTTTCTAAAAATTCTGCAAAAGAATTTATTTATTTTATAACTTTAAAGTACTTTTTTTTGTAATTTTAACTACTAAAAATGAGCCTTTTAACCCTTCCTATGTCAATTTTTCATTCTTTTAAAACGTAAAACAACTATTTAATATTTGAAAAACGATACTTTACAGATATTTTCTAGAAGCTAAGGGATTGTAGAATATTTGTACAAAGTATAAATAAAATAGATCTTATAGATTTTCCATAAATGGAAAATGAATTTTGTCATCTGGTTTTGCATCATTCCTCTGGCTTGTTGTATATTATTCAATATTTTTTATATTAGTTGAGTTATTTATTTGTTTTCATACTTATTAAATACATTGACATCCCTAATAATAATTTGTCAAGTGGGTTTTGTAAAATAATCATTATTAAAAGTTAAACATATATAAATTGAAGCTTTTACAGCGATTCACAACCTGAAGCGTCATTCCTCTGGCTCAAATTAAAAATAGAATGACAGTAGATAAAATATTTTTGCAATTTTTCTACAATAATCTTGTTTATATTTCATTAAATTAAAAACACAATAGAGAAATAAAAATGAATTATTCACAATTTTTGTTTTCTTTTTTCCTAAATTTGCTATAATTTCAAGCAGTAAAATAATGAAATAATAAATAATTTTTCTTCTACTGATCTTTTATTGCTCTCAAAATGTTTAATACATTATTGACATAAAAGCAAAACTTGTATTTATTAACCCTGTTGTCCCGCCTTATAGACTGCCCTCCAGCTGTCAGCATAACCATCCATCACTAAAGAGAAATAAACAATTGATCTTTAAAGTTTAATAAATTAATATATTTATTCTATATTTAAATAAAAAATTATTGAATTTAAAATTGTTATAATTAAGTAGGGAAACTCATTATTAAGGTATAAAATTCGTTGTTTATAATTGTCATACAAAATTTCAAATAGAATCAAATTTCCATCTTGCCGAATTTTAATTTTTCGACTTTGATTTCAATCGAATTCAAATATCAATCCAAACTTTTACTTGACACAATTTTTAGGACACAGAATTCATAATATTTACTCGAACAGCCTTTCTTCGGCCTTTTGCAATTTCGAACGAATCATCATTTGGAGTTTGTTAAAAAGCAATTCGTTCCAATAAAAATTAGAACAAAAGAAGATTCTGTCAAATGGTTATTCTGGCGTTTAAAATTCTACTCACTTAAAATTCTGTTAAATGAGAATTCTGGTAATTGACAAAGCAGTTAAAAATGAATTCTATAAAATGAAATTTTCTCTTAAATGTGAATTCAGTGACTTAAAAATTCTGTTAAGTAAAAATTCGGATTTATCTAAATACAATTGAAAATAAATTCGAACAATGAAAGTTCTAAATAACGAATTTTTGAACATAATCATGTATCCCAATAGAAGAAACATTATGAAAATATTACAATACATGATTTTTTTAAAAAAAAAAAAGGTTATATATGTATGAAACTTTATAATGATCTTGAAACTCACTTCCTCTTTGTGCATTCGCAGAAAGATATAAAGTTGACAAAACAATCAATGCCAATGCAAAACTAAGAAAACCGAAGTTCTTCATGGTAGCAGAGAATGGAGAAAATTTAGTTGTTTCAAGAAAGCCTGGAAGTCTTTGATTAATGCACTTAAAATAATGTTTTTTTTACACCTCTTGCAAAGTAGATAATAGAATTTCCTCCCTTCTCCTCTTTCCTCATTAAATTGAAAACGTATCACTCTAGACTTTTAAAAACTAAATTTTATCTTTAATAGGCCTTCTCCCTAACTATATATATATATAATGAGAATCGATAACAGTTCTTTTTGCAATAATATATTATATACTCCTTATTTTTAAAACTGGATGAAAATTAAATGTTCATTTAATAAACATTTTGCGTCTATGTGACCAAAAATATTTATAAAATTATTTGTTTTCTCATAGAATCAGTAATAATAATTTCCTTTAAGAGTATGTCATGAAGAATGACGTCACATGAGTTGGCATATTTTTGACGCAAACTTTCTCTTAAAAAACTTTTATAACTTTATGGCTGATCGAATCTGTGAAGAAAAATGCTCTCACCTGATTTTAATAATACTAGAACAAAATCTGCGCGTTACGCGCGCCATGTCATGCACGGAAAATAATAATTTCTTAAATAATAAGTTCTTAAATATTCATGAACTTTGTACTTGAGTTTGAGGCAAGGCAGGAAATTTAGTACTAATTCAAACCTAAATATTTTAGGTAAATAATAAATAGGCGCCTCATAATAACAATCTGTATTTTGTCTCTCTCAATTTCGGGGATAAAGAAAATAGAACAAACCAATCAGAACTTGCTTTCCAATATGGGCAATTACCTGATTGGTCTATTTTGCTCGATTCTCCTAAGCCCCTGAACATACGCCTTTGAGCGTCTACAGAAATAGGTAACTATCTCTCTCAATCTTAAAGCTACCTAATGCATCTTTCTCTCTTCCTGTAGACGCAGCGTCCACAGAAATATCTAGTATCTCTCTCAACCTTTAACCTACCTAATGCATTTGTCTCTCTCGCCTTGACAGTGTCTACAGAAAAGAGCTAACTAATATCTTGTATAGGATTGACATTTCTCTCTCTTAAAAACTTAAAATACAAAATAAATTAGTTAATGTTGATTTATTAGACATAACAGAGTGTCACAAAGAGGGCAACTATAATTCTTTTGCTTTAAAAGAGCTAATTATTATTTTCAAAGTATTTTCGAAATTTGGAAAAATTATTTATAAATCGTATTTAATTCCATCTCATAGAAAAAATACTATGAAATTCCCCATTGTATTTCCATTGGAAAAACGTGCGTTTTCGTAAATTTGCTATAAAATCGTCAAAACTCATTAAAATCAGTAATCCACCGTACCAATTCTTGAAAACTGTTTAAAAAATATTATTCCGTAATTTATTTAAAAATTTTGTTAGATTAACAGGTTTTTTAAAGTTGTCTAAAAAAAAGTTAATTTAAAAAAATTGTTAAAATTATTTTTCAAATATTTTTCAAGAATTTGTCCTGTAGATTTCAAAAAAAAAAAAAAAAATAGGGGTAATTATTTTTCAATTTGGGACAAATCTGGGGGTCAGAGCAAAATATTTCGAACTTTTGTCTTTTTAAACCACTCTATTCTAAATGTGGAATAACATATTGTCAAAGTAAAAAACATCGCAGATAATAACGCTGAAATTTTGTTTATATTTTTATATTTGCAACAAAAAGAAGAAATTCTCTGAAAAATATTTTTATTAAAATTGCGACTTTCTGAAGTAGTAATAATAATTTTTTGCACAGTTGAATGATATTTCTGTATAAATCAAAGGAAACGATTGAATAAAATGTAATTATTGTTTTACAGACATGGCTTCCATTGTTAGAAGAATTAAATGCATCGCACAATCGCCTAGTGACACTTTCGGAAAGAGATTTTCAGGGATTCCCCGGCCTATGTTGGGCGGATGTTAGTGCAAACCAAATTCGTTCTTTAGTAGCGGAACTTGTTGCTAATACTCGATGCACCGTTCATGGAGTACCTGATGTACTTCGTATTTATTTACAAGGTAAGAAAAGAAAACATTATTTTTAAAATTAGCCTTCTGTTTCTTCTCTCTATCTCTTTCTTTAATTTACTACTTTCGGAAATTGTCGGTCCGACCGCCCGAAGAGGATCGAAAAAAGACAACTAAATTAAAATCACGATAACTTTCTTAAAAAATAAGATAGAGAGTTGAAATCTAAGAATTTGGAAAGCTTATTAAATTCTGTTGTAGAAAACCTATTATCAATTTCTTTAGAAATTTCAAAGTTAGTGATTAGGGGAGAAGCGTCGAATTCGGCGCGTTGGCTAAATCGGCTTACGATCATTCAGAAAAATTAGGGTAATTGTTTTATAAAACAGGTTAAAGTAGAATTAAAAGCATTTATCTGTTCCAAAATGTAAAATAAAAAAATTGCGCATTTTAATGAATATTTTCGATTCTATAAGGAGAAGTTAGTTTTTGGCATTTTTTAATTTTTTCATATCATTTTTGTAGATCAGGCAACGAGTTAAAGATATTGAACAATTATTAAAAAATCCATTTTTTCTAAGGCAGAATTTAATACGATTTCCAAATTTTTAAGTCTTAACTCGCCATCTTATTTTTTGACCCAGTTATCGTGATTTTAATTGAGTTGTCTTTCTTCGATTCACTTCGCGGTCGGTGGGACCAACAATTTTCGGCGGTAAGATACTCTTTTTTAATTAGTAATATAATTAATTGATTCTGTTTTTATTTAATTAAATATACTATATACTTTCCAGAAAAAATAGCAAACTTTTTTTTGTCTATAGCTTATTTTATCGGTCAAGGTTTTTTTAAGGTCAACTGAAATCATTAATTCAGTTAATTCGTTGACAGAAGCCATTTATGATTTAATGATTTATGTATATTTATTCTGTGAGGAGCAAATCCGTTTCCTATTGTTTTATTGTTTAACGAGAGGAAAAGATATATACGACTTAAAGTTCATCCCGTTTATTATATGGCGACGGGAACTTAAAAATCTAAACGCTAAATTAATTTTTAATTCTACAAATTTAATAATATATTTTCACTCTCTTTTTTTATAATACGGTTTTTTATAAGATGATTTTAAGGTGATTATGCACTTTTAAATCTAAATACCTCAAAATTGAGCCAAATTAGTATTTTTAAAAAAGATTTTCAACATTTATGAGAAACATTTTATCGGATTCAAAATAAATATAAATGTTTATATTAATAATTAATATAATTAACAATCTAAATCTACAATTTATAAACAGATATTTAATGTTCATAAATTTGATACAAGATTGGTCGTAAAACTGACCTTTGCGAAATTAAATCCTATTAGCAAAGAAATTTTCAGTTATTTCTATACGCTCAAGATATAAATTAGTGTATATTAATCAACGCTGTCAATTGACTTTATACTTCGGGTCACGTGGAGTAAACGAGCATTCGTATTCATTGATTAGTTGTGATAATAATTGAATGACTAAGTTCATATATACTTTTTTTTTATATTTCTTTATTCATGTAGATTAATACTATTTAGATTTTTTTTAGTTTACATTGTCGACTAATTTGATCTCGAAGCTCATATTAAAATAACAGTTTTATTTTACCTGCTGTAAAAATCATCAAACTAAACATTATAAAATTTCCTAAGACAGTTTTATTATTTGACTTTAGTTTAAAAAAAAATCTCGTTTCTAATGTTACAAAAGTGATTGTGGAATTGGAACTTGTGTTCCAAAATTGAATAATAAGTACTTCCTTAATTGGAACTAGGGCCAGTTACAATTAAAAAAAACCTAGTTCTAATAAATCTCTTTTTACAAGGTTTCATTTTCTAATAGTAAATATTCGCCTATATTATAGTTATAGATAGTAATACAACTTCAAATATCTTGTTTCAATTACGATATTTCATTAATGATTTATTTGAATCATAATCTTTTGTTGATACTTGAAAGTAGTGAATTAGCTTCTGTTCATTCGTAACTTGCATGATCTGTCCCGGTTCTTTTCGCATTTTCATCAGCAATAACGTCGATACGAGTGCATTTTACTGAATGCCAATAATAAAATTAATAAACAAATAGGAAAGCTGAGGCAGTGCAACGGGTCGGTGGAATAAATTACTTTTCGATAAAACACCAGAGTAATTCTGTTTTCTGTATAAAGAGAACATATTATTTGTTACATAGCGCGCGATAACCCGTAATCGAGACGCCAACGTTCCAACATTCTATTAATCTAGTCTAGGGTACGTCAGGGTGCCATCTTATTTATTATTTACTGTCCAACAAATTACGCATTATATATGATCTTTAAATTATTCTACGTACCAAATTCGAACAAAGTCGAATCTCTGTTTTTTTCCCTCGTAATTCAATTTGTAACTTTTCAAATCTGAAGCTGAACGCACTCATCCAGAAAATAAAGATGAATTTGGGAGAGCCGCTTAGAACCAGAGATAGGAAATTGACATGGCATTTTAGATTTTGAGGTAAAATAGCCTAACGCACAATGAATCGTAATCGCTAATCCTTAATCGTAAGAATGAGAGGAAGTAGGACAGACATATATCTCTGTCCTGCTTTCTCTCATTATTACGATTAAGGATTAGCGATTGCGATTCGTTGTGCTTTAGGCTAATACGTAGAAAACTGTAAACAACCTAGGTAATTTACAATTTCAACATAGCGGCAGTAGAAAGAAACTTGTTTTTATAATTTTTTGATTCTATAAATAGCCTAAAGCACAATGAATCGTAATCGCTAATCCTTAATCGTAAGAATGAGAGGAAGGAGGACAGACATATATCTCTGTCCTGCTTCCTCTCATTATTACGATTAAGGATTAGCGATTACGATTCATTGTGCGTTAGGCTAATGTCTTTTATTAATTTTTAAGGGTGTTATTATATATTTTGGCTAATTTTAAAAAAAATTATGCAAATATTTTGGTTTTAGATTTTACTTTTAGGTTATGGTACATATGTATTTTTGTAGATCACGTGATATTGTTAAGGGATGTAAATTACGTAGAATACTTCTTCGGTAAATTACTAAGTAATTTACATGTAAACAACCATGTAGATTACCTCGAGTAATTTACGTTCCGATCCCTGCTTAGAACTAGGAAGAAATTGGAAGAAACTTTTGGGAACTTTGAACGGTTTGAATTCGTGGACGTGGTTTGCACCAAAATACTCTTTGGTTTGAACGAGTTGGTAGGTTTTGGTGAATTCAAAACAGCTGTCTGGAATTCTTGCAGCTTAAAACGACGAAATCGGACTTTAAAGAAGTACCCAGTAAACGAGAAAGTATTTAGCGTAAGCGTTTCGTATTTACGCCAAATGATTTCTTTTTGTGTCAAATACTTACCTCTTTTTTTGATGAATTGAAGGTTGAATGATTGGAAGTAGCCATATATAATATAAACATAGGAGAATGTTCCGACGCGTAAAAGAAACATCAAATTTTGTGAAAATGTGATAGATGAAATGTATTTACCATTGAAGCCAATGTTGCAGAAAATATCAGTAGATTAAAAGGAACCCACCGTTACCGACAGAAAAGTTACTCGAAACGGAGTGGTAAATTCAAAAGTTGAAAATAAATCCCTAAATATTATATTTATATAATAAATAAGTCTATTTTAATAAAAGCAAATTGAGAACAATATTTGCATTTAATGTTTAAATCAAAGTATATGTTTTATTAATAAAACATGACATGTGTTTTTTTTTTCTGTTCAAATTTATAATTTGTATTGCTGTAACGTTAAATTAATTCTAAATATAATTTCTCCAAATTGTAATCAGATTTCTAGTATTTTAGCTCATTAAAAATATAATCAGGTTCAAAATTTCAATTAATCCATATTTCAATTTACACACATTTTTTCTCTTTCAAATTTCAGTCAATTCTATTCTTTATAGGTAAAAACTTCAGTAGATTATAAATTTAATTTATGAAAAATTTAATAAAACTACAATTTCAATTTTTTAAAAATGTATTCACGCCTAAATTTTAATTTGTCCAAATTTCAATATATCTTAATTAAAATAGTAAATGATAGAGGAAGGGCTGTAAAATGGATGTGAAACAATAATTTGTAGCATTAATGAATAAAGTATTAATTAAATTAAAATAGTAAATGTTCTGACAAATTGAATTTAAGATTTATTGAAATTTGTCTGGATTAAATTTGTAATATATTAACATTTTTAATACAAATATAAAAATTAGAATAGCCAGAGATCTCTCCGAAATGAAGTGTTTTTATTATGAAAAATATTAAAATTTTCAAGTTTGATGCACATATTTCTTCAATAATATTAATTACTTTATTAATAATAATTGTCACTTTTTTGAATTTTTTATTTGTAGTTTATAGGTATTTAATTGAATTTATTAATATTAATGAAAAGTTATTATATTATTATAACTAAATTACTCTTACGATTAACAACGTTTTTTATTAATTTCATTATTAATGTAATAAAGTTATTTTTTTAAATATTTGTACACTAAATACTTTCTCGTTTACTGAGTATTTTTTTTTTTAATTTTCAACTCAATTTAAGTTTGGTCTTTGATGTTTTATTTATTTATTTATTTATTTATAAAATAGAAAAGTTTCTAGGGCTAAAGAGCCCTTAATGAAGCATACATAATTTGATAACAATCATGAGTATAAGAGAAATCACTTAAATATAAATGAGGTAGCATTACATGGCCGCAAGTATATACATATATAAATACGTGTAATTACAATCCTAATTCCTTTGATATAAATATGTGGTAAAGTAGATTAGATGTAAGTAATTTAATCCAGTAAAGGAAGAAGAAAAAAGAAAAAAGTAGATTAACATAAACTAAAAAACTAATAAAATGATTGTTTGTTTTTAAAATGAATGTTTTAATTCTTTTGGACAGCATTCTTCTAGACACATGTATATATATTCATTTTAATTCCTGATAATAAAGATCATGCATGAATATTCCCCAAATGCAAAGTAAAATAATTTTTATCTGAACTAATTTTTGTTTGGTTTAATTCTTATTTGATCTAATTCTTATTTTGTCTAAATCTTTTTTAACATGATTTTTATTTGACCTAAATCCAAATTAGGTCAAATAAAGTTTCGGATAAATAGAAATTAAGTGAATTAAGATTTCAGCCAAAAAAAAATATATATAAATAAGAATTATGTCAAATGAGATTTAGGTCAAATAAGATTTAAGTCAAATATAAGATTTAGGTCACATAAGAAATAGGTTACATAAGAATTTATGTTAAATTAAATATTTGTCAAATAAGATTTTGGCGAAATAGGAATTAGGTCAAATAAGAATGATGTCAAATAGAATTTTGGCAAATAGGAATTACATCAAATAGGAATTATGCCAAATAAGATTTGGGTCAACTAGGAATTAGGTCAAATAAGAATTTTATATCAAATAAGAATTAGGTAAAATAAGAATTGTGTCATATAAGAATTGGGTTAAATAAAAAGTAGGTAAAATAAATTTCGGACAAATGAGAATTATATCACTTATTGTGATTTGAGGAATATTTATTGAGATAATTTAGTTTGTATCATTAATAATAATCCATTTTTTGCAATTAACAGTATGGGAATCTTTTACTAAATATTTTGGAGAAAAATTTTTAAAAAACGTTGAAAAATCTTAATTATTATGGAAATTATGCATAAGTACCAATGTATATAGAAAGTTAAATAATAATTTAGTGTTTACTTATTTGAGGCGGTTGGTGCAGAAACCGCACAAGTCCACAAATCGTAATTGTTCAGGAATCAATAAAAACTGTTTTTCTTGTAAATGTGAGAATTTTTTTTAATTCTGCGTTTTGTATTATTTTCTACTAACCTATAAGTTTAGAAATTCAATATGATTGATTTATATTTTAATTAATATAGGGTATAAAAAAATAAATTAACTTTTGGACTTGTGCGGTTTCTGCACAAAATGAAATGGAAAACACAGAAAATATATTGTATCATGTGAAGTATCACAGTGTTAGTAAATGTTAAGTAACATTTATTAAAAATTTTTAATTTGGATAATTTTTATTAGCATTTTATAAATAATAAACATTTTTTAAAAATCACTTTCCAACATTTTCTTAATAATTATCACATATAATTCACTATTATTGTTTTCTGCCTCGCTTTCAGTGCATTTTATTTATAATATCGACTGTTTTATATAAATTATTTAACGTCTAAAACACTTTAAAAATATCACAAATAAATATTATTTCATCCATTGCGCATCTTTGTGCGCAGCTTGGAATCATGGACTTGTGCTGTTTCTGCACGAAACGAAAATTTGTTTATTTATTTTAAAGGGTTTAGAGTTTAGTAACATATGTAATATTTTACTAGATCGTAGAGCTTCATTTGAAGATAAACTTTCCATAAAAAAGTGATTTTCGAAAAAAAGTGGACTTGTGCGGTTTCTGCACCAACTGCCTCATTTATTCTTTTTTATAATTGTAACTTTTTTCCAAATATGTAATAAACAAATAGTTTTTAATATACTCAAAAAATGTGTTTTTTTTCTTATTATTAAAAATTGCATAACTATTTTTCAAATTACCGCGTTTTTTCTTAGGGATTTTGTTTTTAATTTTGTTATGGTTGGCAATTATTAGGAATAACTAACATTTTGTTGGCCACCCTGTGGAAATTTGGCTGTTTTGAGTTTTGACGGTTTGAACAATTATAACCTCATTTATAACGTTCTTCATGACATGTTATTAATTTATTTTGCACGATTTATTAACTCTGTAGCATAACTTTTTAATTGTTGAGTGAATATCAGTGATTTTGAACAGTAATAAACAGAAGAATAATGGTGTCAAATAGGCCATTTACTACTCGATGTTTCCCTGTAATAAGAGGGTTATTGAGCAAGCGTTTTGGCTAGTTGAGAAAGCCCTCTGCTCAATTGTCCTAACGAAATATGGACAATTGGGCTGGTTGCTCATTCACCCAATGCATTGAGTCCAATAATCCACAAGGTATTTCGAGCTTAAAACTGGAGAAAAAGCGACTTAATATTGATAAAACACTAAGAAACGTTAAATTAAGCATAAATACACAAAATTAGATAATAAAAATACGTATATTAAGAATAAATAACATTTTCGAAAAGACGTGATTTATTGACACTCAGAGAGCAGAACACCTGACCAGCAGAATAGACGTAGCCAATCAAAATCTTTCTACCGCGAGAGACTAAATTGTGATTGGCTACGTCTATTTTGCTAGTCAGGTGTTCTGCTCCCTGTGTGTCAATAAATCACGTCTTTTCGAAAATGTTATTTATTCTTAATATACGTATTTTTATTATCTAATTTTGTGTATTTATGCTTAATTTGACGTTTCTTAGTGTTTTATCAATATTAAGTCGCTTTTTCTCCAGTTTTAAGCTCGAAATACCTTGTGGATTATTGGACTCAATGCATTGGGTGAATGAGCAACCAGCCCAATTGTCCATATTTCGTTAGGACAATTGAGCAGAGGGCTTGCTCAACTAGCCAAAACGCTTGCTCAATAACCCTCTTATTACAGGGTTTAATCCTTTTAAATTAAAGCCTCATAATAAAAGAAAAGGTTTACGGCAAGCATCTGAAGGAATTAAGAAAAAATTAGGATTAAGTGGCTCTGGTTATTATTTGTGCACTGGATGCAGAAAAAAAGCTTACGCAATTAATTCAGAGTATGCAAATTTTTTTTTATATTCTAGAAAATATGTTTTATAATTTAACGAACTATTGACTAAAGAAATTTTCAAAGTTAAAAAACGGTTTTTTTTAAACACTCGTTTAAAAAATAATTTTTGAACCCTACTTTCTAATCGAAATATTTTCTATGTATCAAAACCTATTTTATGCAATCATAAAACCGAAATCAAAAGTACAAAAAATTGTATTTCTTATGTCGAAAAGTCGAAAATCTGTTTGAAAAAACTTCCAAAACATGTATTTAAAATTACGATATTTTTATGATTTTTATATTGTTTTACAAAACCAGCAAAAGACACAAAATGACAATTCAAATCTTGAAATTAATTAAAATAATTATTTTGAAAGTTATGAGAAAATAACATTTTCAAAACACTTTAAAGATAAAAATTTATTAACTTAAAAAATATTATTTTTGATGATCTATTAAAAGTTTGACGGTTTTTTTAATAACACATTTGCCGCATTTTTCAATCTTTGTTTCAACTTACAATTTTTTAATGGTTGACAATTTCTAGTGATTTTTGTTTTAATTATCGATTTTGCTCATTTTGTTGGCTAACCTGCGGATATTGATAAGGATATTCAAGTTGGGTGGGGAGAAATTCAAAATGGCGGCTACCTGGATGACAGGTTTGCATTGCAGTCAATGGGACGAAATCAGTTTTTGTACAATAACTTTTAAAAAACAAATTTGCGAACCTATGTTTATTGACAAAATATTTTTCATTTATCGAAAGCTATATTTTTTAAGATAATAAAATTGAAAAAATTTGTATATGATTTTTTATTATTTTAAAAAATATCTTTCGATAAATGAAAAATAATTTGTTAATAAACATATGTTCGAAAATTTGTTTTTTAAAAGTTATTGTACAAAAACTGATTTCGTCCCATTGACGGCAATGCAAACCTGTCATCCAGGTAGCCGCCATTTTGAATTTCCCCCCACCCAACTTGAATATCCTTATTGGTTATCAGAATTTCAGTGACAAATATAAAAACATGATTAACCTGATTAACCGATTTTTTTCATTGATTCCAAATTTTACATTTTATACTTTTTCAAAAAAATGTTCCTTTAACGAAACAATTTAAATTATATTATATAAATTATTATTTTTTCAAAATATTTATTTTCTACTTAGAAAATCATAATTAATATTATTACCTAATCATAATTTCTGAATTTTTTTATTTTGTAAAAATTTTTCATTTTTGCTTCTCATATTTTTTTGTTACATTATATTTTCTCTAATTTTCATATGTTTCTCTCTTTTAATCAAATTTCCACGTTCGATCATTAATTTTTGTATTGGTTCTTGTAATTTTTAAGAAATAAACCGTTAAAACTTTAAATTTAATAAATTTTTTTTTACCTTTCATTATATACTTTTCTTATTTTTTGACATTATTTTTCATTCTTATATATAGTTTAATTTCATAATTTCCTTTAATTCTACTATCTGACTTGTGTCTTTATAATTTCTTATTTTATTTTTTATACATCTTCTGATTTTTAGTAGATTATTACCGATTTTATTTTTGATTAAATATTTTTTTGTAACTTTTTTCTTAAAGTTGTTAGATCTTTTACTAAATTATTTCCTTTTTACTTCGATATTTTATAGACGGGAAACTGTAAAAAGATTCGCAGATAAGTCTCTAAAATTTAATTCCAATGGTTTATTTTTTCAAAAATTCTTTAAAAAGATGGAGTTTATCAGAATACGAGTTAAAAATTTAGGTTAAAAAAAAGTCAAAAATAATAACTGAATTTTAATGTCGCCAAGTCATTATAATTCAATCAGAATTTATTGAAATTAATCAATCGAAACTTATTTATTTATTATAAATTTAGAAATATTTTTATTTAATTATAATTAAATAATATTATTTATTTTTCATATTCCAATAATTTTTTTTTCATATTCCAATAATTTTTTTTTTAATTCTTATAATATTTCTAAAAGATTTTACTTTTTCGAAACTATTAATTTTTATCTAATAATATTTTCTTATTTTTACAAAATTTTAAGATTCATTTTTCTTTTACTTTTGATGTTTTTTTTGTTTTGGTATTTGTCTTTTTATTTTAGGATTTTCTTTAATTTTCTTCTTACTATACAAATTATATAATATTATTTTACACAATTTTGTTATTTTATAACATTCACTAAACATTTATTTCGTTGATTTTCTTAATTATTTCCATATTTTTAAAAAATATATGCGCTCATTTTTTTGTAAAATTATTCAATTTATTTTCATATCTTATTTTTTGCAAACTTACTTATTCTTTCATAAAGTTTTTGGATTTTCCCTATTTTTGTAAATTTATTGTTGGACTTGCTTTGTGTAATATTATAAAAATATTGTTGGTTCAATTTTCCTAAACTTTTTTATATTTAAAGGATTTTTTAATTTCTTTTGTGCATTTTTTATTTATCTTTATATAGGAACATTTTTATTTTTTATTTTTATTAATTCTATTTTTTTAGTAGATTCCTGCCAATTTTTTGTACCTTTTACATTTTTTATACAGTTTGTTAGATTAAGAAAAAAAAATCTCCATTTTCATCCTATTTATTTAATTTGTTTGTTACAGAATTTTTTAGTCCTGGTATTTGAATTAATTCTTTAATTTTTGTCATCATTTTTCTATTTCTTAGAATCTTTCTTCCTTCTTATAAATTGGTTAATTCTTGTAATAACAAATTTTTAAAAAAAAACATTTATTCTATGCTTTTATCTACATGTCTTAAATTTCTCAATTCTCTACTTTTTTTAATACTTCTTTTATTTTATATTATGTAAATTAATCTTGTACTAAATATTCTTATTTTAACATCGTTCTTCTATATCATAAAAATTTTTTTCTCCTACAATTTTGTTAAATTTTCCAAAATTTTATGCATTCTTTTTTATTCAATTTGTAAGTATAGTAGGTAATATAATTTAAGGTTTTTTTAAAATTATTTTTTTAATTTAAAAAAATGCTCGTAAATAGTTTAATTTTTTGAAAAGAGTTACTACGTTTTTATATATTTTTGTCACTATTTTAATAATGTCAATGACATTTTTTATTTAAAAGAATTTTTTCATTTTTTTAATAGACTGTTTTCTTATCTTTTTACGCCTTTATGTTTTTTTTTATAACTTATTATTTTTCGTTGCTTTTATCCTAATTTTCTTAATTTTGCAATCATATGAATTTGAAGTTGCATTTTTGAAATTTTCTCATTAATTCGGCATAATTTATTTGATTTTGATTAAATGTTTTATTCTTCATTATTTCTTATTATAAGTTCTCGGTTTATACAATAAACTACTTACAAATAAATATTTAGAAATTTTATAAACTGATTATATTAAAAAAATCAATTTTTGATTTAAATAAAAAAAAATCGATTTTCTTTTTGATTTTTTATAAAAAATTATGATTTTTATACACTTTAATTTGTTGTATATGTATCAGGGCTGTTATTGATTTAAATCACTTTGATTTAAATCATTGGAAAACTTGCATTAAAATCATGATTTAAATCAAAAAAACTTTACAATTCTCCGGATGTCTAATACTGCATGTAAAACATCACAAACCATAAAAAAAAACCCACAAATTTGTGGATAAATCTAAAAAAATTCAATTTCAGTATTTTAATCTTTATAAAATTTAACTACTTTTACTTTTGGTATTTTTGTTTTTTATTTTAGGGTTTTCTTTAATTTTTCTCTTTTTATGCAAATTATTTAATATAATTTTAAACAATTTCGTTATTATAGCATCACTAAACTTTTTATTTCGTTAATTTTCATAATTATTTCCATAGTTTTAAAAATAAATACTCTCATTTTTTTGGTAAGTTTATTCAAGTTTTTTCACATCTTTTCTACTTTTTGCGAGATTTTTTGCAAACTTACATAAAGTTTTTAGATTTTCTTTATTTTTCTTAATTTATTGTTGGACTTATTTTAAGTGTAATAATAAAAAATGTGTTTGGCTTAATTTGCTGAAACTTTTTTATTTTTAAAGGATTTTTAAGTTTCTATGTGGACTTTTTTTATTTATCTTAATATATATATTTTTTAATTTTATTTTTTGTACTTTTTACATTTTTTTAGTATGTTAGATTAAGGAAAAAAAAATTTCTCTATTTTCTTCCTATTTATTTAATTTTTTTGATGTTTCACTATTTTTTTTAGTTTTTCTTTTTGTTTTAATTAATTCTTTAATTTATTTTTGTCATCATTTTTCCATTTCTAAGAAACATTTTCCTTCTTTTTAATTGTTTACTTTTTATCTTATAATTACGAATTTTTGAAAACATATGTTTGGTGCTTTTATCTATATTTTTTAAATTTCCCAATTTTCTACTTTTTTGAAAACTTTCATTCTTTTATTTTATATTATGTGAATTTAATCTTGTACTAAATATTCACATTTTGAATATCACATTCTTGTATTTTATAGAATTTCTTTTCTTTTAAATTTTTTTAAAATTATACAAAATTTTATTTATTCTTTTTTTATTCAATTTATAAAATAATTCTCTAATGTTTCTAATTTTAAAATTCTGTTCTCTTTTAAAATATATTTTAACGTTTTTTTAATTATCTTCTTATTTATTATTTTAATTTAATAAAGTGTCCGTAAATAGTTTTTTTTTTTTTAATATATAACTATATTACTTTTTTATATATAATTATGTCTCTGTTTCATTCTTGTGTTGTTTTTTTTTCATTTTTCTTCATTTCTTTAACAAACTACTTACAAATAAACATTTGGAGTTTTTATATATTGATCATATTTTTAAAAAAATCAATTTTTGATTTAAATAAAAAAAATCCGATTTAAATCAAATAAATCCGGTTTTTTTAAAAAAAATCATGATTTTTATCAGCCCTGATATGTATAATGAAATTTGTTTGTATTATTTGTTGCAGATAATCCAGTTTTGTGTGATGCGGGTTTGGCGGATTTGACAGTGGCCCTGGAGGTGAATCACGCCAAAGTTTATGGTGTTGCGAACGATTGTCCAACGACGACTACGATGACGCCAACCGAGTCGACGACCTTGCCACCCTTGCCGCCGACTCTTCTTTTAGCGGCTGCAGCCGCCGCCTCGGGTGGCAATGTTTCGTTTGCAGCAACCCTCGAATAACTTGGACGTTATTAACGCGAAGGAATTCGCCAAAGGGCTAGTGCCTAGGGATGATACCCAGATCCCAAGCCCCTAATGAAAAACTCATCACTCGCTTCAAAGACGATTTACCAACAGAGAGGCGTTCTAGATATCGACTCGAGTTTTTGAAACGCAGTCCAAGAAATGGTTTTTTATTGCCATAATCTGGTTCTTTAATTGAGAACGAGCGCTGAAAAATGCAAATTA
Organism: Ganaspis brasiliensis; assembly: GCA_037103525.1. Lineage (NCBI taxonomy): Eukaryota > Metazoa > Arthropoda > Insecta > Hymenoptera > Figitidae > Ganaspis > Ganaspis brasiliensis. The sequence goes on along the minus strand of JAZKLR010000365.1, from coordinate 976,258 downwards.
CATAATAGAAACAAAACCAAAACGTTATCACAAAGAGACAAATTCTGATTATAATAGAAATTGACAATAATAATAATTATTCACTTTTTTGTGCGAAAAACAACGAATTTTGTAATTTTATAAGTTTTATAATTTATCAAAATCAAACTTTTTTCCCTTGTCTACCTTTTTTCAGTGTTACTTTTTCAGTGCTAGAAAAGCGTGAGTGTATATTTAAAAAGAATTATATATTTAAAATGCATATTTAAAAAGAAGTGTATATGTACCAGTATAGTAGTTTAAAAAAAAAAAAGAATGAATAATAACTGCGTTGCGAACTTTGGGACCACAAAAATTAATTGTGTGAGTCGGTGGTGTTGAGATATATTTATAATCTGTCGAGACACTAACGAATTTAATACAAGTTATGTAGTTATTATTATATTAAGTCTACGTAGAAAAAGTCTGTTGCAACAATTGTCACATACAATCTCAATTCTATCGAAAATCGCACTGAAGAAAAGAAATATATTAGCACTGCGCAATTTGTAATTTAGTCTAATAATCATAATAACGAGATTTTAATAAACGCGCAGTAACTACAATATGAACAAAATATGATGATAATTTCCAGATCCAGAATTGTTGATTAGAATATGTTACAATATTAGCAATTTAGTTTTCTTATTTTACCACGAGTAATATATTTTTCCGTAGGCATTTCTTCCAAAAATAAAATTATTTAAATGCTGCATTATAGAACAAATTCAATTATATTACTCATTCCAATATTTGTTTGTTTGTTTTCTTATCTTTATTTGAAATAGATTGTAGACTTTGAAAGTTGCGTTTATTTTTTATTTATGATCTAGAATAAAATTTAACGGCTTTGCGAGTACGGAGGTACGTAGAAGGATATTTTTGTCATTACAGTTGAAGGCTAAAATTGTGCAGAGTGAGGCACATTATACTCGCAAATATGAAATATGAAACGTGACAAAAACACGTTTCTAGAAATGCTGAAATATGTACATTGTAATGTAAATTTAATATTATTAATTTAACAATAAAGCCATATTTTTAATACTCAACTGCATCTTCTCTGCTTCACACCAAATTTTTATTTAATTTTTTTTTATCTACTAACAGATTAGTAACAAATAAGCATTATAAAATAAAATAATAAGAGTAATTTAAACATTTTCATTATTTACAAAATATTGTTAATGAAATGTTCTAAAAATTCAAGTCGTCGAAATGACAGTTTATTTTTGACAAAATTTCCAGATTTCTTTTGTGATAAATGACAAATAGTTAAATCACTTCCACGTGCGTCCGAAATTTTTTTCTCCAATCTTTGTATTAAAATTAGAATTAAGTCGAGAAGTGAACCGAATCGGAGATATAGCAATTATAATTAATTATTAATTTCTCTATTTGAAATAAAAGAAACGATTGTAAGAATCAACTTAATTCTGCAATCGCCAACTGTTTAAATATATAATACTTGACTTCCCTCGAAAGAGAAGTGGCGTGACATTATTAATCGTTGTTTTTATTTATTTGACGATGTTAAAGGCACTACGCAGAATGTTCATTTCAAGAGAATAATAAAGTCGTTACTGATTTAATAAACACAACAGGTGGTAATCAACGATAAAATTAATAATAAACAATATAATATTTTTAAAGTGTTACATATATTATACTCGTTTTTTAAAAAATATAATTATTATAATGATTTATGAGCTGTAAATAGAATCGTAATTTAAGGCTGTATATTTGAAATCATCTAATGGAAAACCAAATTTTACATTCCATTCTGGAAGATAAATATAGAATGAAAAAAAAAATTGAAAACAAATAAATAAAAAAGAAATAAAAATCCAATTGAGTTGTTTTCCATAGTTATATAGCGAGCGAAATGATAGAGAAATTTATGAAAACAAGAATGATTCTCGTTACAAAACGAGCTAAATTGATTTATTTTAATTTCACACCACAACGAAAACAAAGTAATAAAAATTTTTTAAAGTAGTTTATGATTTAGAGAAGATATTTCAGAAAGCAAATGTTGCTTGCAATAGAATTTTTCCAAATAGAGTAATTTTGTAAAAATTCGTTTTGGAGTTTATTTTTTTATTTAAATATTTCTTGTTTTTATACATTTCTAAATCAAAATACCAGAACAAAAAATTTACTAAATGATTTCTGTTATTTGCGTTAAAAATGTTCCGATTTAATTTCTAAAAAAAAAAAACAAATCTTATTGTAATTTTGTATATCACAAGTAATGTAAATGTGTATAGTAAATTTAAAAATTGATATATAACTTGCAATTATAAAATTTTTACTATCTTTTAAGATTTGAATTTAGTGAATTCATTTATTCTTTTAATTCCTATTAATTTAAATAAACTTTTAGCAATTTTCTTCAATTGTAATTACTTTGTTTTTATAAATGAAAGAAAAAAAAAGATATTAATATAATTTGGAAGATTTTCTTAGTTTGTTCAGTTTTTACAATTATCTTCTGATTTTGCAGTTTTCCTTGTTTTAAAAAAATAATTCTTATAAATTTTATCAATTCATATTTTTAATATGAATCATTATTTCTTTTTTCCTATTTTATGCATTTTCTACGAATGTTCGTTAATTTTAATTTACTCTTCCCATTTTTTAGTTACTTCATTTCAAAAAATTAAATTAATTTTTTCCATTTTTAATTGATTCTTTTTTCTACTTTTAAGTTAGTTTTAAGTATTTTTATAAAAATTGTAATAAAACTCAATTTCAGGTCGTTTCTAAATTCTCAAGTTTTTTTTTTCTTCAAGTATTTTATATTCACTTATTTAAAAGCTTTAAAAAGCCTTTAATTATCTTTAATTAAAAAGGTAATTTTGTTCGTTTCTAAGCTATAAATGTGAAAATAAGCCTAAAAGAACGAGAAAATTGTAAAAAATAAAAAAAAATAAATACAAAAATGTTAATTAAACAATTAAATTGTAAATAATTAAATAATTATTAATTTAAACATATTAATTAAACATGAAATTTAAAATTTTCTGTTAATTGATAGAAAATGAATTTCTAAATATTTTTTTACTCAGTACTTTGTACGAAACGGAAATTTTTCGTAAAAGCCCGTTTATGAGAAAATAAATAAAAATAGAAGCCAAATAAGTATGAGAAAAAAATATACAAAAATTTTGAGAAAATTAACAAAAAGATAAGTGAATCTAAAATAAAATAAAAAATTGAAACAACAGTAAAATTTACACCCCCCCCCCCCCTTTCTTCACTTACAAAAAAAAATATTTAGAAAACTAAACCCATCTACAAAAATTGTGAAAATGCAACATGAAAAGAAATTAGGAATTTAAACTACATGTAAGCATGAAAAAAATAACAAGAAGTAAAAAAGAAAAAAGTAAAGAAAATAAATAAGAAAATCAATGAAAAATCATGTAAATTTTACGAAATTTTAAACAAACTAGAATGCATGAAATAATCTAAGGAAAGTAATAATTTGCCTAAAATTGAGACTGTTTAAAAAAATAAGAAAATTAAATAACAAGAAGCAAAATCTTTAAGAAATGAGAAAATTTTTTTAAAAAACATGACAGTATGTATGAAAAAATAGAAGATGTTTAAAAATCATGGAATTATAAAAAACAATTTTTTTAGAAAAAGATAATTTGTTATTCAAGAATATAAAAATATTTAAAAATCTATGAAAAAGTGAAGAAGAAATTTACAACGCAAAATCTTTAAGAAATGAGAACATTTTTTAAAAAACATGAAAGTATGTATGAAAAAATAGAAGATGTTTAAAAATCATGAAATTATAAAAAGCAATTCTTTAAAAAAAGATAATTTGTTATTCAAGAAAATAAAAATATTTAAAAATCTATGAAAAATTGAAGAAATTTACAAAAAGCAATGAAGTTTAAGAAAGAGGAAAAAATTTTGAAGAAATAAAAAAAGTGATAACATTTCATAAACAATAATTAATAAATTTGAAAAAAATTAGGTATGTCTTAAAGAAAAACGTAATAAATGTTTTTAAATACTAGAGAAAGAAAGATAAAATTAAATAATAATGTATAAAAAAAAAACAAAGAATTAAAATAAAAATTATTTAAAAATTGATCAAAATTAACAAACTAGAAAAAAGTCAAAGAAAAAAGAAAGGAGGAAATAAACATAATGATAAAATTTATAATATAAAATATCTTGCAAAATGAATCAATTTTAAGCATTAAAATAGGGAAAATTGAAAAGAAATTATTAAAATATAGGTATTTATAGAAATAAATTCCAAACGCCAATTAACTAGAGTTTTAATCATTTTTTTTTTAAATTTTTCACATTTTAACACTAAAAATATATAATAAGTTATTCATAACTTTTAAGTATTAAAATATGGAAAATTGAAAAAAATATTATTCAAATTCTAGTTAATTGATGTTTGGAATTTATTTAAATTATGTAATGAGTTGAAATTATTGAAAACAATAATTTTTTTTCTCGTTTCAAAATATCCATTAAAAACATATTTGTATTTTAATAATTTTAAAATTGAAATTGGGTAGATTGCTCCATATTAATTTCTAATTTTTTTTTTTGCAAATTGTAAATAAAATTATATTGTTTCTTAGATTCATTGTCTCATTTTTTCTAATGAATCGATTGTTTTCTGGTTTCTTAAAACCGGGCAAGCAGATTTTGAAAAAGTGCCAAAATGTAATAAATATATTATTTTAAAAAATTCTTGAAGAGAAGATTTTTTAATAAATATATTTTCTCTTCAAGTAATTAGTACTTTTGAAAATTTTCCTAATAATTATCCCTGAGCGAAAGAATTGATTTAATTTTTAAATAAAATATCACAAAAATAGTTAAATTTTTAATGTTTTTTTAAAATTAATATTATTTATGTAGTAATTAACATTTTTTTCATTTAATTAAATTTAACATTTTTTCGTTTAATTAAAAAACGTATTTTTATATTTTAAACAAATACTTCACATGTTCAAATATTCATTTGAATTTTGCACACTTTCGTGCACTTTGTTCAACAGTCTGCATTTTCAAGGGAAAAAATTTCCCATTTATAGCAAAAAGTAATTTTAATTTTCTATAGAATTACCTTTAAAATAAGTCCAAGAACGTCAAAAAACATTATCTACTACAGAAATAATATTAATTTTAAGAAAACATTGAAAATTTAATAATTTTTGTGATATTTTATTTAAAAATTGAACCAATTCTTTCGCTCAAGGATAATTCTTTGCAAACTTTTAAATGGTATGAACTACTTGTAGAGAAATTTTTTTAATAATAATATTTTAAAAATACCGACTTTTTACAGTCAAGACAATTCCTGACGGTAGTGTAAATGTTTCAATAAATTTAAATTTTACAACAAAATTATAAACAAATTTGATTTTTTAATTGTAAAAAAAAGTTCTCTTAAAGTTTCAATGAACAAAAAGGATAAAAATATAAAAGTTTAATCATTTTAAGCAATTTTTTCAATTAAAAATGGGAATAAAATTATTTAAAATCTATGAATTAATTAAATGGAAATTTAGTGAAACGAGATTTTTGCCTAATGGAAATTCGGACAAAGATTTTTGCTAAATTTTATTCAGGAACAAAGTGTAATTTTTGAATAAATTAGTTGAAATCAAGACATTAATTTGTCAATGTGTTGTTACGTCACTCAATTTAATATTTTCTTCCATTAAACAAGTAATAAAAAAAAGACAGACAAGAATGTGTCTGGATTACAAAGAGAAAATGAAAACGTTGTAAAATAAGGAACGTTAAATTCCAATAGCAGAGAATTCGATGAGTAATTAATTACATTCTCGAAGATCGAGAAGATAAACGACCAGGTCAATAATGTGAATGAAATCTGTCGAGTTACGTTAGCGTTTGCAATAGACTGATTGAGTGTGGGCGATCAATTGACCTTTCATTAACTCGTGCCAATAGGGATGAATTGTTATCAACGCACGTTGTGCATACATAATAAATTGGCCCTTTTCACGCAAGTAGGTAGAGCGAATTTTCAATGGGCGACTGACAATATGGACAAATGGATAAACAACGAAACTTGTTTTTCTTGACTTGACACTTCTTTTAAGTTTTCAAACCAGAAATATTTCACATTTTTCACCTAGATTGTGTCGTTTTCTGAAAATGAATAATTTGTTTAAATCGACAACTTTAAGAAAATTATTAGTTTTTATTTCTTACATTTTCCATGCATTACATTTCTTATATTTATTATCATTAAAAGTACAAAGCTTCCTCCAGGAGGGAGCAAAATCAAATAAAAATTAATACGCATCGTTAAGTTCTAAAATTCATTATTTAGAATCCTGACTTATTATTAATAACATAATTTTATGTGAGTAGAATTTTTAAATTTTAGAATATTCATTTTACCGATTCTTTATTTGTCCGAATTTGTATTTAAAGGAATTAATATTTAGTAGAACTCTTAAAAAGACCAATGAGACAGAAAGATTTTGTTGTAAATTTTAAAATTCGGGACAAAGTCTTTCTGTAGGATGTTTGTTAAAAAATTTTAAATATCAATTCCTACAAATACAAATTCGGACAAATGAAGATTAGGTCAAATGAATATTGTGGAATTTAAAAATTTCACTCTCTTAAAATTCTGTTAATATGTGAATTCTCCTAAATGAAAATTCGGTTAAATACGAATTTTTTAAAATAAAAAATCAATTAAAAATAAATCTTAAATATGAATCCGGTAACCTAAAAATTCTGTTAAGTAAAATTCCGGAGTTATTTAAATTAGATTGTAAACAAATTTTCAAAAAGGTATATATCTAATAAAATTCTATAAACTAAAAATTCTAAACAATGAATTTTAAAACTAAAAATTATGATTATACAAAATAGTAGACAAATTTTAAACTTATTTTACAATAATGTAATATCTACAATTTCTTATAATATGTAAGTAATTAATCCTGGAAATAATACTTGAGGAAAATATTTCGCAATTGACACAAGAAGGACGTGATGTTTTCGATTTGATTATCTGTCGAAAAGTTGACAAGTTCATTTAATTTTTTCCGGTGTTTAGCTTTGAGATGGGGTTCAATTTTATCCACTGAAAAAAAAATATATTATATTTTATATTTTAATGTTACATATAGATTTTTCAAAAACTTTAAATTATTTTACAAACCTATCCAAAGTTTATTTTTATAAGTGAGATCAACATAATATTGATTATCAGCTTTTTTGACAAAAAATGTCACTGTAACTTTTTCTGCATCGTTTTGTGTATCTAATTTTAATCGCATATCCAATTTCTCTTTGTATACGGAACATGCTCTTTTTATCGCATCCCAACCAGCTATTTTTTCCTTTTTCCTTTCCTCCATTTCTATAAAACAAACAGTTAATATTTTTAGTTTCATAAAATTATACAAATGCATTCAAATTATTCACTATTTTTATCTATTTTGGTATTTATTTATTATATTGATATCAAATACATAGTTTATATGTATTCACTAGTTTTTATCAGTTGTTTTGTCAATGTGTAGTATTAGATTTTTGGAAAAGTTTGCTTTAAATGTTGGAAAAACTTTTATAGACATTTCATATTAACAAATTATTGATATCGATGGCTGCTAAATGAAAACACGTTATTCGCGAGTGCAGATAGAAAACACGTTATTCAATATTTGATACTGGCTTAAATTAAATAGCAAAAGTTAAGAAAATTAGGTTACAAAATTTTCAGATGAGCTACGTGTTTTCTATTTGTTTTCGTGAATAAGGGTGATTTCTATTTGTTTTCGCGAATAACGTGTTTTCATTTAGGAGCCATCGATATTTAATCGCATTTTTTAACAGAAAAATGTATACAAACATTAGTTATTACTTTTTAACTTACATAAAAATTGAATTTTTAATAATATTTGCGTATCATTAAATATTATCGAATAACAATTATTTAATACAAATATTCATTTGTCAAGATAATTTATGAAAAAATATATATTAAAAAAATTGTTCTGTTCGAAAACTAAGCTAAATACATTTAGTTAATATAAATTATTTACAAAAGTGAAAAATATTATAAAATAACAACTTTTTGTTTTAAAATAATACAAGTCTATGAATTTTTAAATTTCTCAATTCCAATAAATTTTTAACAAAAAATACGTTTCATAAACAAACATTTAATTTTCTATATTTGTTACATAATGCAATTTCTCTGCGCCAATTTCATTAACATATAAAAAATTCTTAACTTTTTTCAATTTTTCAAATTAAATTCCTGCGGTTTTTAACATGTAAATTCTTAAAAAAAAATATTAAATTACAATTTTGTGGTTTTTTTTAATAGCTTATTCAATTATAGCAATACTTAGTTATGAATATGTGCAATAAATTATAAATTTATTAAAAGCATTGTTTAATAAGCCTTGAAATGAAAAGTAGAACAAAAACTGAATAAATATAAATATTTGAATGTTAGTTAAATCGTCTTCTCAAAAAAATTCACGTTCTTGAAGTTCGGAACAATATCTGAACTACATTTTTGATTTCCATTGGAATGTTTTTAAGCCTAAATATTATAAAAGAAACTACAAAAGTTAATTAAGATTTTTAAACATTTTTAATTTTTTTTTTTTTTTTATAAAACAAATTATGTATATAACAATTTTTTTTGTATTAACAACAATTATTAAAGATCAAATTTTAATTTAATACAAAAACATTATAAAAAGAGTTTACAGAACTTCAAGTGTATTAAAAATATAAAAATAGATACTTACCACGTTCCAAATCAACTATTTCAAGAGCCAAGAAATCTCTATTTTCTCTGATATTCTTTAAATTTTCACATAGTGTTTCACGATATTTTATCGCATTTGATATTTCTTTATCTCCGACTTTTTGGTTTAATATCAACGTATCCAACTGTTTTTTAGCTTGCGTAATTTCGTCATTTAATACAGATATGGAGTGTTTATTTTCCTTAGCTTCCTTATTAAATTCTATAATGATAATGATTTAATTAAGTAGTAATTTTAATTTGCTAACAGTTTAAAAAATTTTAATCTTGCATTGTAATAAAAAAACTACTACAAATTTACTTCATAAATAAAACTTTCAAAAGTTGGCCTTATAATACAACTATTGTGGTTTTCTAACAGTTTTTAACAAAAATATAAATTACTTGTTTTAAAAAAAATAATTTTTAATATTAATTTAGTAAACATTATTTATTAATAGTGTTCGTATCTTTATATATAGTTCATTGTTGCTTTTGTAAATGACGCGAGTAAAGTGTAAACATAACATAACCTCACTTTTAGTACTTTCATGAATCTACAAATAATAGAGAAATTATACAAATTTTAGTTTATAATAATTACCCTTCTGACGTTTATTGTAGTCTTCTAACGACTCTGAAAGAGACGCACGCATTTTTGAACATATAGACGCAAATTGTTGTAAAATAATCAATTCACTGTTGTCTGTACTTTGTATAATGCTCTTAATGTCATATTCACGTAACTCAGTAAAATTTACCATCTTAAACAAAAATTAAGTAAAAAAAAAAGGTAACTAAGTGCAGCATATAATTAAAAAAACTCATTGAAAACACAAAATTAAACTAATAAACTTTTGATAACCTCTTAACGTCACTTTTAATCGTTTTTTGTTTACAATTTTAAAAATGCAATACCGCCAACCGTTAACGCAAAGTCCTAAAATATTACTAGAATAATGTTCAGTGTTGGGAAACTGGGACACAGGGCAGTAGAGTCAGCAGGGTTGTGCAGTGAGGGTAAAATCTCATGTAAGCAGAAAGCGTAAAACCGAAAGCAGAAAATCATGAGAGTGAGAAAGACAGGCATATATCACTGACTCTCTTACTCTCATGATTTTCTGCTTTTGGTTACGCTTTCTACTCACATGAGATTTTACCCTGACTCGTCTCTTGAGGTTTCTTACGTAAGTATTTTACACAAGCAAAATACCGTATTTTACCCCCTACGCATCGCGATTAAACCGGAACCAGAAGTTCCAGTTAAAAGGCGCTAAATATTTACATTAAAAATTTTGAATTGACGCGATCGTCTAAGATTTGAGGTTATGTTGACACATTACAAAATCACTTCTGGTTTCGGTTTAATCACAACCAATCACGAACCATCACACTTGTATCTCAACTCTCTTTATAGGATCTCCACTTCGAGTATAGAACTTCATCGTGTTGCGATGAAAATATTCATTCGGTTTGCAAATGGCTTGTAAATGTTTCATGTATAACGTGGTGAAATAACAACGCCTTGTAAAATTACTACGTAACACGATGGAAATATTTCGCTTCACGTATCACGTAGTAATATTAAAATGCATTCTGATCTCTCTGCATCGACTGTGATTTCACTACGTCGAACATACGTGAAATATTTGTTACGGTTGTTAGGGTAAAATCCCATGTAAGCAGAAAGCGCAAAACCGAAAGCAGAAAATCATGAGAGTGAGAGAGACAGTGATATCTACCTACCTCTCTCACTCTCATGATTTCTGCTTTCGGTTCAACGCTTTCTGCCCACATAGGATTTTACCCTTACTTGCTTTACATACAGTACGCTTCCATTTAATTGACCTCGTCGGGACCGGGATTTCCCCTTACGTCCACATGTGTGGTGGGGATAATTTTGTTCATTTAAAATGTACGAAAAAGTTCTAATAAAATGGAAGTTCATTTAAAATGGAGGTCAATTAAATAGCCTAAAGCACAACGAATCGTAATCGCTAATCCTTAATCGTAATAATGAGAGAAAGTAGGACAGAGATATATGTCTGTCCTACTTCCTCTCATTCTTACGATTAAGGATTAGCGATTACGATTCAGGGTGCAATTATATGCCTGCGTCGAACGTTGCGTTTTTGCGTTGAATGGTGAGAGTGACAAATATGTGACTATATTTCTGTCTTTCTCTCTCTCACCATACAACGCAAGAACGCAGCGTTCGACGCAGACATGTATTTGCGCCCTCAGGGCACAATTACATGTCTGCGTCGAACGCTGCGTTTTTGCGTTGAATGCTGAGAATGACAAAGATGTGACTATGTTTCTCTCCTCCTCTCTCTCATTATTCAACGCAAAAACGCAGCATTCGACGCAGATATGTAATTGCGCCCTCAAGGTGATTCCAGAATACGAGTGTTTTGAACGTCGACGCGTTGATAGAACAATGAAAAACAATGGACCGACGCGTCGCTATGAACGCGTCGACGTTCAAAACACTCGTATTCTGGAATCACCTTCATTGTGCGTTAGGCTAATGGAAGCGTACTGTACGTCGAAGAAAAACTTGAGTTACGCGTAACAGCACAACCCTGCCCATCACTGATTTTTACGTAAAAAACTTTATAATTACGTCACAACCCAACTTTGGTTTGGGTTTGATAATAATATTAACAATCATAATAATAATTTAATAAATTTTGTTCCAAATTCAAAATATTCCAACCTTTAAGTTTTTATTTTATTGCTTTTATCGTAATTGTGAATATTGCATTTAAAATTATCCAAAATCATCACATAAAGTTATAATATGGAGACAGTTAGTTCAGCCAACAATTTTTATTTCGGAGAAAATAAATCAATGAAGGATATTGCAAGTAGTGCCAGTAACATTTCAAAAGTTTTACAATGTTTTGTTTGCGATGCACAAGTGGAAGGAAGGCATTATTCTTTAGTGTCTTGCAGAACCCAGGGCACAAGAACACGTGTTATTGAGAAACTGGGAGAACTGGTTGGAGAAAGGTTAGAGATTTTCTTAATATTTTTTGTTTTAAATTTGTTTCATAATAACTAAACAAAGTTGTCCATGAAAAACATCGTTTTTTAAAAGAAAAAAATATTATTTAATAATGTAATATTTAATATTATTCCGCAAATAAATGTCATCAGCATTAATTTTCAACTTTTTGAAAGGTTTCATATTTTTCAGGCTGAATTTTTCAAGAATTACTACTGCTGTTTTAGGTGTTAAATTATATTTATAAATTTATTGAAATTTACCGTTCTGTTTTTAAAATGTAAATTTATAAAGTTGGGACTTTTACATAAAAACAGTAATAAAAAGCGCAAAATGGCTATATGTTAATTAATTAAAAAAAAAAACGGCTCTACAAATTTAAAAAAAAAGTTAATATATTTTAAACTACAATATAATACAACTTTTACAACAATATTTAATTTACCGTACGGTTGTTAAGATAATGTTATTCAAGAGTAGTAATTCTTCTCTTTTTAGAAATAATCAGGAAGGAGAAATTTCAATATGTAGCTTAAAGTTCTTAACAAAAAATTTTTTTTCAACCAAATTTGTTTTTGTAATGATTTTAACTATAAAATATTATTTAGAAACCAAATTATAAGAAGAAATGAAATTAAAAAGATATTGAATATTATGGTCCGATAGAATAAAAAACCGCTTGAGGGTATTAGCGTCCTTAATTAAGTTGTTATAAAATAATTTCGTTCTTTTCCAAAGAAATAATAAAATTTGAATGTATCTAATTCCTTGAAATACTAATGAATTTTCTGTTATAGATACATGGTTGTGATATCAGAAGATGATGTGATTTGTCGCAGCTGTGCAAATTTGATCAACACTTTGGATCGACTTGAAACAGAAATAAAAAGTGTCTCAGGAACTGTTCTACGATATTTAGAACGTAAATATTGTCTAGAAGACGGAGAACTTCGAAATGACAAAGAAACAGATAAAACTACTCAATCATCACTCGGTTCTGAAGTTAGAGAAAGCGACAAGAAAAAAAGGCCTTCTGAGCTTCCGGACAATACTATTTCTAAAAAAAAGAAAAAACCAATTTTATTGCAATGTGACAAATGCAGATATACAACGAATTACAATACTTTCATGGTCCATCACATCAGGCAACACGTAAATCAGAAAATAAACTGTGATAAATGTGGAGTTCAGTTTATGGGAAATAGTCAACAAAATAATTCGCATAATTGTAATGAAAAGCAGAAGCCAGTTGAAAACGACCCAGGTATAAAAACAATTGAAATAGAATATTGTATAAAAAAATATCAGGAAAAATACAAAAATTATTTTCACATTTTTAAAAACTTTGACACCTATTTTTATAATTTAATTTAAATTCAATCGATCAGAATTTCAATTTATCTAATTTTTCGTTTTATTCGCAATTTAATCAATTCAGATGACAATAAATTTTTGTCTTAAACAGTAAACTTTTTGTTGATAAATATATTATTTGATTCATTAAAATTTAATTTGTCCAATGTTTTATTGCTTTTAATTCCAATTAAATACAAATTTTAATTTATTTTAATTACTTATACTTGAGAATTAGTCAAAATAAAAAATTGAAAAACTTTTTATTAAAACTCTAAATTTAACTTTCAAAACTTGAATTTATCAAAATTTTTATATCTATTTACTTTTTAATTTATCGAATTTCAACTATTACAAAATAAACTAAATTTAAGTTGATCCAAGCTTTAATTTTTCCAATTTAAAATTTTAATCAATGCAGGTTCTAATCGATTCACTTATTTCAAATGATTAATTTTAAACTTGTCCCTATTGAAACAAATTTCAATGGCTGTAAATTTTAATTAGTTCAAATTGCTTTTGAATATAACTTCATTTTAAAAGAGTCAAAATATCTAAGTATAAATAATTAGGAGATACATTTTATTAATTACGAATAATTTTAGTTTTAGTCCAGCTAAACTTCGATTTTTCAGAAAATGTTAATTAATCCAAAAGATATTGATTACATTTTCAGTTTATTCTTATTCAAATAAACCCAATTTTATTTATCTCCTAATTAAAATATCAAAATATTATTTTAAAAGACAAAAAGTTAAGAAATATTAAGTTTTAACATACGCATTAAAATAACTTCAAAATATAATTTTCGTTATAGTTTTTCATTGAACAAAAAGAGAAAAAAAAATTATATAATAATGAAATTATCACACATATGCGAACTATAACTCTTTTTTAAAAATAATTAGTAATTTGAAATGCCATGTGCATGACAATCATAAACTTCTTTTCTTAAATAATTTTTTCAGAGAGTTTTATTGATACAAAGGATGAGTCTTCGGAGAATACTCCGATTCAGGATTCTCTTCCTATTGTAGCGACAAAGGACCATGAAATTTTTTACAAGGAAGAAGTAAACGCAAAAATAATCCACACTTCAAATTTCGACAATCTTCATGAAAACGGTAAATTGAATTATATTTTACAAAAATTTACCTACTTATAAAATTTCCTGAATAAAATAAATAATTTTAAACAAATAATGAAAATTTGTTGAAGAGCTAGATATCCGGAATACATTTAAAAGGACAAGGAACTGGAGATTTTTGTGATTGAATAAATAATTATTTTCTCCAATTTTATGTACTTAATTTTTAAAAAATATATTTTTCAAGTTTTTTTCAAATTTAAATCTCATTTTAAACTATTGCTATCAAGGCTGTAATTGATTTAAATCATTGGGGCATTTGCATTAAAATCATAATTTGAATAAAAAACTTCAAAATTCTCCGGATGTCTAATATTGGATGTAAAAAATCGCAAACCATAAAAAAACCAAAAATTTGTGGATAAATCTTGAAAATTTCAATTTTTATATTTCATTCTTTATAAAATTTAAAACATTGTGCTAATACAGATTATCAAAATACCAACGATCTACAAATTTTTGGTATGAAGATAGTAAAAAATAGTATTAAATTATTATATCTTTAAGTCATTATAATTCAAATAAATTCCAAACGTCAATTAACTCATATTCCAATTTGTTCAAAATTTTTAAATTTCAAATTATTTAATTTTTAATGTATAATAATTAAATAATAATAACTATTTTCCATATTCACATTAATCCTTTTTTTAATTCTTACATTATTTCTAAGAGATTTTACTTTTTCGAAACTGTTTAATTTTTATCTTATAATTTCTTACTTTTACAAAAATTTAGGATATTTTCTATTTTACTTTTGATATATATTTTTTTTTGTATTTATTTGTCTTTTTATTTTAGGGTTTTCTTTAATTTTCTTCTTTCTATTCAAATTTTTTAATACTATTTTACACAATTTTGTTATTATAAAATACACTAAACTTTTTATTTTGTTGATTTTCTTAATTATTTCCATATTTTTAAAAAATAAATATGCTAATTTTTTTGTAAATTTATTTTATTTTTTTGTATTTTTTTACATTTTGTTAGATTAAGGGAAAAAAACATTTCTGCATTTTTTTTCCAATTTATTTTATTTTCTTGGTATATTACAATTTTTTTAGTCCTTCCTTGCATTTTAATTAAATCCTTAATTTTTGTCATCCTTTTTCTATTTCTTAGAAACATTTTTCCTTCTTTTAAATTGTTTAGTTTTTATTTTGTAATATTACCAATTTTTAAAAATATTTATTCGATGCTTTTATCTAGGTACATTTTTTAAATTTCTCAATTTTCTACTTTTTTTTAATCTTAAACTAAATATTTTCATTTTAACATTGTTCTTCTATTTCATAGAAATTTTAACATTTTCCAAAATTTCATTCAATTTGTAAAATAATTCTCTTCTCTAATTTTTCTTATTTTAAAAATGTTTTCTCTTTAGTAACATATTTTAACATTTTTTAAATTATCTTCTTATTCATTTTTTTAATTTAAACCAAATTTAAAATTTTTTCTTTATTTATTCAATAATGTCCATGACATTTTTATTTACAAAAGTTTCTTCATTTTCTTTTTATAATTTTTTTTGTCGTTGCTTTTACCTTAATTTTCTTAAAATTGAAGATTTTTTTTTGAAATTTTCTTATTTCTTCGACATAATTTATTTGATTTTGATTAAATATTTTATTCTTATTAAATCTTATTTATTATCCAATGTTTATGTTTTCTTTTTATTAAATGTTTTTAGTTTTAAAAACTAAACTACTTACAAATAAACATTTGGAAATTTTATAATTATACTGATTTTACATATATATTTAATAAAATCAATTTTTCAATAAAAAAAAATTATGATTTTGATCAGTCCTATATTGTTTTATAATTATTACTATGTTAATTGTAAAATTTAAATTGTAAACAAACATATAATTTTCATATTACAGTTGAGAATTCAGAAATTATTTTGAACCAAGAAAGCCTAGCAGATGATTCGGAAACTGTTTTAGTAGAAGGCACAAATTCGACTACAGATGCTCTCCAAAAAAAGGATTTTTCTGCGAAACAAATTTTAACAGTTAGAGAAGATGGAAGTTTAGAAATGATGGAAGTGGAAACTTGGGCAGAAAAAAATGCAATTTTAAAAGAAAATGAGTTATAACAGTCATTAAAAAGCGTTTAATTTTACGCCCGGCTGTAAATTCATTGTGATTTCTATTTTTGTTAAAATAATTTTTTCTCATTTAATTATGCTTCATGTGTTGAAAAAAAGATCTTTTAGTCTTTATAATTATTGTTAACAAATTTAAAACAAAAACATTTAAACCAAGTTTTATACTTCTAGTTACTTTGTTCTTATAGATAAATAAGGTATTTATAAATATATTTGTAAACGAAAACTGTATAAATTAATATAAGAAATATTAATTTTACTTTTATAACGTTATTTTTATTTTCTGTAAAAATTGTATTTATATGAATAAAAATTAATTTTTTATCAAACTTACTTAATTAAATGTCTGTTAGAGGAAGAGGAATGGTACAAGAATTAAATTCTTATACGCAAAACGAACACAAAACAAGAAATTAATAAATCTTTCAGATTCATTTTTATTGGCCATTATTTATTATAAAGAAAATCTCAAATTCAAACATCTTATTTAAATCTTAAAATTGCTCTTTTTATAATTTTTACAAAAGGTACGACGAAATAAAATCACATCCACACTCGTATTCACTAAAATCTTCAAGCAAATGCTGTAGATGTAAAAGTCTTTTTTAAAAAACTTGATAATATATATATTATATCAATTTTTTAATATAAAGATTGAAATAAACTTCTTGTTTCTTATGATTAACAGAAATATCCTATACACAAGTAAAACTAAAATATACTTGAAATCCAGAAATTCTTATTAAAAAGACGAATCAAAAAGAAAATATTGATTAATTAATAATCTGGGCCAAATATTGAAATTTCATTGATGAAATCAATTCTAGGTAATACATTGTTTTTTATATTAAAAGTTTCTTGTACCCTATGTGGCCTAGATATTAAAATGCTTTACATTACTATTGTTAATCTGATAAAGACAATGAGACAATCATGGAAAGATAATTGTATATGTGAACGATCATGACCTTACATTGAAAATACGAATAAATTCCACTTTCTACTCAATTTTTAGGCAATCGCTTTTGGCTTTGCTTCCGATTTTTTCACAACCGTTTCTTTTTCTTCAACCTGCTTTCCATCGCCATTTTTCTCCTTGCTGTGCTGCTTTTTACCAGTATTACGGAAACGATCGTAACGTGAATCTTCATCATCGCTAGATCTTGCTCCAGCTTCAGCCTCTCTCAGAATATTACCCAAATCCTTGTCAACGTCGTCAAATAATTTATCCCCACTGTCGGCACCATACTCCTCATCTTCATCTTCCTCATCTGCCTGATTTTCCTTGCTGTTTTCGTCAACTTTCTCATTATCTGCTTCGTCATCTTTAGACTCATTCATTTTTCCATTATCAGAAGTCTCTTTGGATTCTTCATTTCCGGATGCCACGTTTTCAGAATTTGGTTGATCGGAATTAGCTGAACCTTTAGCATTTTCACCCGCGTTCAAAGAGTTGGTCGTAGTTGTTGACGATGAAGATTGCAAATGAATCCTTTCTGCTTG
Source organism: Ganaspis brasiliensis (assembly GCA_037103525.1). Taxonomy (NCBI): domain Eukaryota; kingdom Metazoa; phylum Arthropoda; class Insecta; order Hymenoptera; family Figitidae; genus Ganaspis; species Ganaspis brasiliensis. The sequence continues at coordinate 958,314 of JAZKLR010000365.1, read as the reverse complement.
ACGTCTCAATGCTTTGTCATCGTTATCTCGAACATACCTAGAAACATTAATTAATTTAAAAAATTGTCATGTAAAAAACCTCAATTAGTATAAAGGACATATTCTAGCGAATAATCATTTTAAATTTCCCGCATCGTAAACTACAATTTTCTCGGATTTTTTCGATTAATAATTAATATCAATACTCAAGCCGGGGACAAAAGTATAGATCCCTGGCTTTTTTTTTTTTTTTGCTTACATCTCATCGAAAAAAAATTTCCAAACATTACGTTAACAAAATTATAGCTTGAAGTTTTGAAAATTCGAAAAAGTGTCTCATGACATCAAAATTTTTTTCTTTTAACTGTGTTTCAAAACGTACCAAAAATCTAAAAAAAATTCACTAATATACTTTGAAGTGTCTAGAATCGATTGCCATTCACAGAATTTAATAATATTAATTATTTAAATATTTACAGAGTTTTTTATAGCTCCTTGTTATTTCAGAAACGAATAGGAATAGAAAAATGTTTCTTGGCTTAAAATAAGCAGATTTTGAATAAGATTAAACTCCGTCAAGTGAAATGTAAAAAAATTAATATTATTGAATTAAAATTATTTTGAATATTTTTGGCTTTAATGAGATTTACTGTGAGCCAGTTATAAAGTAAAAAACAAACAAATTATTTAATAATTTTAAAACACCCGAATTAATATTTACAAAAAAAAATCAACGACGGAATTACAGAAAAAGTAAAAAATACTAAATAAATGAAAAAAAAGTGAGAACATTTTATGGACAATGAAAAAATAAAAACCTTCATAAAATCTACGAAATTATAAAAAAAAAAAAAAACGATGAAATAACAAAAAGAGTTTAAAAACATTATTATAAACGCGAAAATAAATCATAGATGTAAATAATCTATTTTAAAATGGAAAAATTAAAAACAAAAAAAAAATTAGGTAAAAAGAGAATTGAAAAGACTACTAAAAATATATAAATTTTTAAAAATGAAAAAGTTAAGAAAATAGGTGGAAAACTCAGAAATATTGTAACATAACGTCCAAAAATATTAGACAGTTTTAGAAAAAAGGCTTAAATTTCCTTTCTTTTAAATCAAGACACCGCTCGATAATATACGGAAAATAGCCAAATTTAAAAAATCAAGAATACCCTACATCAAATAAATATTTTAAAAAAATTATAAATTATAAAATAAAAATTAACGAAATTATTATAAGCTCAAAAAGTAATTAACAATATTACAGGGATCACAGTTGCTCCCCTTTTTTCCCCCTTATTTTCCCCCTTTTTTTTTAGAAAAATCACCTAAAACACCTAAATTCAACATTTTATCACCTAAAACACCTAAAATCAACATTTTTCTCTTCTTTGACCTTCTTTTTTTAAAAAAGTTTCTATTTTTTCACTTTCGGAAATGAAAAAATTTATCCTTTTTTACGGAGTCTGTACAATGATGAGAAATTAGTTATTGAATTTAAATGTTTAAAAATAATTTTTAACTTGAAATGGTTTTTTATTATTATTTATTAAAGCAAATTAATTTATTGGATAAAAAAATTTTGTAATAAATATTTTTTACTCGTTTTAAACAAATATTACTAGTTTTGCATCATAAAATAAAACCATGTATTCTTGCTGAAATACATCAAATTTATTTTATTGGGTGGAAAAAAAAATTGTTTATGAAATATATTTATTCATTTCAAACAAAAATTAATTGTTTTGAATTAGAAAATATAAAAATACAATAAAAGAGATTAATAAAAATAATTTGAATTGATTTTGTTATATTTCGCTGAAAGATTTTTAATTTAATTTCTTTAACATTACCGTAAAACAGGGTAATTTCGCTCAAATTTTCATGTTTTTTTTAAAAAAGTATACGAAAAAGTTAATAATAAATTTTGGTACTGAAAATATATAATCTCTGACTCTTCCTCTTTAATTTCACAAAATAAAAAATTTACTATATATTGCGTAAACCTATTTAATATACCTTTTTATTGTGAGCGAAATTACACCTCAATGTGGGGTAATTTCGCTCAACTTTAATGACTTTAATTTTTAACAACAAAAATATGTTAGTTTACAAGCTATAATCACTTTATAAAATCATTATAAATAAAATAATGTTATTTAATTAATATTTACAGTCATCAGAATAAATATTTAACCACGTTTTGTGTTTTATAATTTCGTAAAATTTTTGAATTTTGTCATGAGAAATAACCTTAGATACTTGATAAACAATTGAATGATACATTGTATTCATGAACGAAATTACCCAACAAATATGAAATATTTTTTGTAAATTGACTTTTTTCAAAATCTATTCAACTTTTCAGTAATTTTATTTTTCCTAAATCATGTCAGGGATATAGGAAATAAGATTATTAGATGATTTTAACATAAAATATTTTAAAGATAGGTTTCACAAGCGACTTTTACACACTACTTGTTCAATGAGCAAAATAGACATCTTTAAATAAATATTATTTTTATTAAAACTTGACTATAATTCTACTTTAAAATACCCTTGAGACACAGTTTGATACTTTTCTTAACATTAGCAATTGCAAATTTTATATTTTTCTTCCTAGAAATAACAATAAATAATTTTTGAAAAAAAAAGTTTCCACTGAGCGAAGTTACACTACATGAGCGAAGTTAGCCTGTTTTACGGTATATCAGAAAATTTTACATCACAGATTTTTATGTTTCCTGTTTAAAATCTTATTATTAAATAAATAATTTAAAAAACCATTTGAAGTTGAAAATTATTTTTAAAAATATTTAATTGCAACGACTATCTTCCCGTCATTGAACAGACAACCTATTAAAACATAAATTTTTGTATTTCCAAAAGTGCTCTTTTTTTGAAATTTTCATAAACAAATTAAACAAAAAAAGACTAAATTACTTAATAAAACTGTTTTGAAAAACAGAAACAATAAAATTTTGTAAAAGAAAACTTGAATTATTATAATATAACCCTTTTTTCTTAATTTCCAAAATCCCCTTTTTATTAAAGAAAATCCCCTTTTTTGAAAATCGAAATCCCCTTTTTTACCTAAAATTGAACGAAGAAACCACTGTGATCCCTGATATTATGAAGTATTAATACAAAGAAAATAAATTAAAGGGATTTAGGGCGAAGTCAGAAAGTTCTAAAGAATAGAAAAAACTAAGAACATCAAATAAATAAAAAAGCATTATTTCAAAAAATGAAAAACTATTTTAAAAATTTAATAAGCTATGATACAATAATTTTTTTTAAACGATAAAAAATATAATAATTGTGAAAAATAAATTTAAAAAATAGAAAGTCTACAAAAAAAATTAAAAATTCTTTTAAAAATGACATTTATAAAACAAAATAAACCATTACAACTCCTAATTGGATAAAACTTTTAGAGAAACTACAAATTTGTTTCTGAATCTGAAAAATCTTAAATTTTTTTCCAATTACGAGTTGTAATGGTTTATTTTGCTTTAAATTAAATTTGCTAACAAAAGTCACAATAACAGCAAATCAAACCTTTTCTCGAGCATGTGTTCAATTTCTCCTTAAAAAATTACGAAAGAAAAAAATATAAATAACTTCTGTAATAATTTAAAAAATGAAGTGATTATGAAAAAAATACAGAATACAGTTTTTGAATAAATAAGAAATTATAAGAAAAAAGTAAAAAATTTCAAAAAACATCTAAGGATTTTTGATTACTAAAATTTTAAAGTTCGAATAAGTTGAGATATGACCCTGTAAATAAAGTTTTAAAAAGTTTAAAATGTTTTATAGATGAAAAAAAGTGAATAAATGCATCAAAATGAATACTTTAAATAAAAAACTTAGTTTAATTCTAAAAATGAATGTAAATTAACGGATATTTAACCTTTTAAGATGACTGCGTGTTGAGCAATGAAGAGCGACAGCTCGTTCGTTGTTTTCACTGCGAGGTAGGTAAACTTTACAAAGCTCGCAAAATTGAACTTCCACGCGTTTGATGTATTCAGATCCAACTTTTATCATTTGTTTCGTCTTCGGCTTCTTCTCAGCATCACCTGCTTCGCTATCCGTTTTTTCCTTCTTTTTCTTTTCGCCATTTTCTTCCTCTTCCTCAGCTACAAAAACCATTACGTAGAAATAAGTAATTATAAATTTTAAACTCAATTATTATTATTATTTTATCTCAAAATTTTCTCATCTGCTTCTAACTCTCATCTTCTCCAATTCAATTTTAATTTTAACTATTTGATTTAATTCGTTTCATATTAATTTATTTTTAAATTTAAAATAGTGAAAAAATATAATAAATAACAATAAATGGAACTTTGTATGCAAATCTTACATTTATATTTATTTTATAAAAAATTCGAGAGTATAAACCTGCTATCTTTATTCTTGTAAATTTTTGTCACTAGAACAAAAACTTAAATAATATAGAAATCTACTAAAGAGAAGAATATGTCTCGTGATAATAAATCTTTAACATTTAAGTTTCTACTAGGTAGTTTTTCTTATTTTTCAACTTTTTAACCTGGGAACAAAAAATTACATTGAAGCTTAATTTATTTTAACCCGGTCAACGCAAATCCATGACAAAAGTCGCACTTATTTTAACTTCCATGTACTTATAGAGAACTTCTCTGATTGGCTGATCCAATTCGTAGCAACCAATGAAAATATTAGTTAATAAGTCAAGTTTCAGTGTACTAGAATTATATTTAGCAGGTTTACAATCTAAACTGTCGAAAAAACGCATTTGGTTGTTTGAAGTAAAAATAGCATTGGGGCTGATTACACCGTCAGTGTGTCTACTAAATTTGGTTCTTAAAATTCCCGGTTTTCAATATTAAATTTCTTATTGTAAATAAATAATATATCAAATCCTACTTTTTCATTATTTATATGTACAATAAATTTATCAACAATAATAATAATTAATTTTCAAAATTAAAAGCAAAAAAAGTTTGTTCTTGGTCGAAAAAACAGGTTATAATCATTTAGCTTATACCACTGCGCATGCGCAGAAGCTCGTTGTCATGACGACGAACTTCTGCGCAGACGCAGTGACATAACCTACAAAATTAAAACCTGCTTTTTCGACATTTCCGTATCTTAACGTAAACATCGCAACCAGCCTCTAAATTAGCATGATATTAAAAAAAAAAACTAAACAAAAATTTACCATCAACATCTCCTACGGAATCAAGAGTCATGAAATTATCAAGATTCATTTCTTTTTCTTCTTCCTCGCCAGCACTGGAATGCTCATCCCCTTCGCGCTTAACTCTTTTATCATCTTGAACACTTTTTCTCTGCAAAAGAAAGGAGAAAGAAACATTTTGTTAAAAGTACAGAAAGGTTCCTGCTATTATTTATTACTATTTACTAGAGAAAACAAAAAAAATTCACAATTTCCTTTTAAGAACAACAATTGTTTCTTGATAAGAATCACATACCTTGATATGATCCAAAGAACAAAGATGGGTTTCGTAAAGCATTGGTGATCTGAACTGAACACGACAAACTCTACAGAATGGCGTAAGAAAACGTTTAATTTGTCTGTGGGAATCAGACAAGTTATGTACTGCTTTGAGTGATCTGTAATTAAGTTTACAAACAGGGCAGAAAATGGTTCTTGAAGGTAAAGTTCCTCGTGAAGCGTCACGTGCTTCGACGCGTCGCTGCTCCTGACGCTGAACAACTCGCATGCGTGCCAACATTGCTTTATGTTTGGCTGCAACGCGTCTCATGGCTGAATTATGTTTGCCCGAGTATAAATGAAGAGAATATTCTTTAAAAGTCACACTTCTGTGCTGGCAATGTGTGCAATTTAATTTAATAAAACGTCTGCCGTCTCTTCGGCTTGGTAGTTCATCAGAACCTGACCGAGCAGCCTCTTCTTTATTGTCTTCCTCTTTACCTTCCACTTCTTCATCATCATCCTCCTAAAAAAAAAGACAAATGTCAAATGTAAAATAAAGTGTAAACATATAACTAAAATGAAATTAATTTCTTTTTAATTAAAGAAAAAAATAAAATACTCACGTCTGGTTTTGCCTCTTCCTCTTCTTCGTCTTCTTCTTTATCTCCATCTTCTTTATCCTCTTCGTCGTCTTCCGTGCTCTTTTCCTGCTTAGGCTTAACCTTCTCATCCTTCTTTGTCTTATCTTCATCTTCTGCATTTTCATCATCCTCACCTTGAGGCTATACGACGTTTATTATAAGTTTCAAGAAATGTAATTGAAATTATCCATCAATTCGATCATACTACATCTTTTCAGACTGGTTCAGATTTAATTTTAAAAAAATGCAGTTAGTTTTTTAACTGGAGATGTGCGAATAGTTCGTGACAAGTTTACGTTCAAACCCAAATTCAACTCTCGGATTTTTTTTTTTTAATTTCAAATCTGGTTGCATAGAACTTCGCACAACTTTTACATTAAACATTCTTTCTTTTTCAAGTTTTAAATAATGATTGTATTTATTTCTGACATTTTTTATTTTATTGCCAAGATGAATTTATTATTTCGATTATATACTTAAAAATCAATTAAACTTGTAATCTTAATAAAAAAGACAATTTTTTAAAAAGAAAACTCTTAACCAGATTTCAAAAATATAAAGTTTAACTGTCTATTATTTTTATTAGATAATTTGTTGTTCTACCTTTATAGCTTTTTAATAATGGTCACTTTCCTTGAAAAATAATAATTTTTTCTTAACAACTAAAATCTTTCACGTCAAAATGGTAAATCCTATAAAATAACAACCTTGGACAAATAACAAATTTATTTAAATAATCATGCAATGTTTTTAGAATAAAAGTAATTATCATAAATTGAGTAAGTTCTTTTATTACTGAAATATCTTAAATTTGTAAAATATTTCAATTGTTAAATCGGAGGGCAAATATATTAGTAATTAATTTAAAATTTAGAAATCAAAGGGTTGAAATTTTTGATAATCTGCATTTGAACGTTAATGGATTAATTCATTCAACTTTATTATTTAAACATTCTTTAAAGATTCTTAATCTTTTAAAATACTGATGCAAGTAAGTTTTTAAGTTTTAATTTCCAATCCGATGATTATTAAAATAAATTTGATAATTGTACAAAAGTGTTATTTGTTCTTTAATTCAGCGAAATGCTCGTTAGATCAGAATTTTTCAAACAGATGACCAAAAATCAATTTTCTTATTTCTCATATGGTTGAAATAAAATTTTGAAACTATTAGGTAAACAAATATTTGCTAAAAATATAAAAAATATTTAAAATGTGTTAAAATTTTAAGCAGTTTTGAGTAAAGACATTTTTTTCTTAACTTCCAGTTGGCCAATGTAAAAACAAAAAAATTCTTGTCATTAAATATAGTTTTCGTTTTAAGAAAAAAAAAAAAACTTTTTTTGTAATAATACTCTATTTTATAACGAGAAAAACATTTTTTAAATTTTAACTGGACCTATAGAAAAAGTTTTTTCAATCTGCTAAAAATTTTAGGTGATCACTTGATCAGTTTGAGAAATTCCGACTTAGAAAAATGTAATTTATTTATATGTTAGAGGATTAAAAAGCTTTTATATTTATTTAGTTATAAATATAAATGGTTAATAAATATTTTAAGAAAAGATGACCAGTTTTTTTTAATCGACTAAGATATAAAGTGATAAGCGTGAAAGTTGAAAAAAATCGGATGTTTTAACATAAATTCTTCAATAAACAATTTTGTTCTTAAACGGTTTGTTTCCTTGTAAAAATTAAAATTAAAAAAGAAACTTATGTTTTATTCCTAAAATAAATAAATCTTAAAGATTTTTAACCCCTTGACACAAACTCAAAGTAAAAAATGGTTATCAGCAAAAAGATATAATTAAAATTGATTTGAGCAAATTTTGATAGATATTTTATTCAATTTTTACAAATAAATTTTAACTACAAAATTAACTTGTTAATTCCAATAATAATGCGACTGAATATATTCAAAAATACTTTTACTATTTCCTAATAGTAAAAATTTATCTTAAGTTTTTAATTACAATATTCTGATGTAAAAATTATGTTTGCAACAGTTTCTAAAGTTGAATTTTAAGTACGGAAAAAGGTGTGAAAAGTGTCTTTTTTATAAGAGTGAAATATAATAATTTATACGCATTATTATGTTTGTGATTGTATCTAATTTAATATTTTCAGAATTGTTTTAAATTTCCTCACAGAGAAAAATACCTTCATTTTCTCCAAAACTCAATTGACAAAACATACAATAAACCGAAATTTATTTATCCGAACATTTAAATTCACGAAATTCCATTTGTTCTAATTTAATAAATGGTTCCTAATTTTTTAATGGAGCTTCGGGAATTCAAATATTAGGGCAAATAAATTTCGGCCAATTGCATATTCTGTTAGTTGAGTTTCTGAGAAAAGAAGTTTCATACTGATGTAAAAAAATGATCAAAACTAATAAAATTAAATTATTACTGTAACTTTAGAAAAAAACGTAGTATAATGATATTCTTTCTGAACTGATTTAAATTTTTTCAATTTCTAACCTGAAAAATGCTTTTAAGAACCACTTTTTTGTTTAACGTTGTATCAAGCAGAGGTCAAAATCCCATGATCATTTAAGAAATAAATAAAATTTCATGAAATTTTGCACTATTTTCTAGACAATAAATATAGGTTTCTTATTTTGAATAATAATAATTTATTATTATTCCTGAATTAAGCAGACATGTAAAATTAATCAGATATTAACAAAATCAAATTGAGATTTTTTTTATGTTTCATAAAATGGTTTTTTTCACAAATGATTTAGTTGAATTTAAATCATTCATTAAGAAAGAAAAGGTATCTTTTACCAAGAGTGATAATTCTTAGACTAATAATAATTATTCTTGGATCAAAAACAATACAATTATCTTTGACCCAAGAATAATTAAACTTGGTCCGATTCCAAAGATAATTCATATATTTTTCTTAGTGCTATATACTGTACCTATATATAATACTTTTTTTTTAAATTTCATATGAAGTACATAATGATAATTTAAACTTTGAAAAAATACGTAAAACCAAATTTAATTCAATTCATTAATCAATTAATTTAACTTCAACATATAAATATATATTTGAAAGTAACCTGTCTTATTTCTTATGGCACATTCCTTCTTAAAAAATGAACTTTAAGGTATTTTTCTTGCAGTTATACATGGAAAAAATCGATTTTTTATGGATTTTCTTTAAATTGTGAGAAAACGTTATTTTATGTGTGCCTTCTATCTGGTTAAAATTTCAGGACTGTTTGCCGTCTAAAAATTGAGATATTTATGTTTGAAATTCCAATTTTTTTCATTTCGCATGTAAAAATGATATTTCGAACATGAATATCTCAAATTTTAGACGGTAAAGTGTCCTGAAATTTTAACCAGATAGAAGGCACATAAAATAACGTTTTTTCACAGTATAAAGAAAATCCATAGAAAATCGATTTTCTCAAGTATAACTGCAAGAGAAATACCTTACAAACTATATTATAACAGAATAAACAGAAATCAATTGTTGCAAGTGTTTTGTGTAAGTAGAAAATATTTGAAATAAAAAACAAAAACGTATTTTAATGTAATTTTTAAGGGTATGTGATGGAGTATGATGTAATTTAACGAAAATTTTTTTCCGAATTAATCCGCTTCATTCCGAAGTTAAATTTTAATCCTTTTATTTCAATCCGATTCAAATCCAAATAAATCTGATTAGAATTGGAACGAACTGATTCGAAGTGAAGAAACCGGATTCCAAAGGATTAAAATTTCAATTCAGAATGAAACGGATTAATTCGGAAAAAATTTTCAGCCAAATTACATCATTTTTAGATTCGGATAAAAACTGATTGACATAAACAATGATGATATCCCATACAATTTTCTAAATAATCAATCATTTCTAATTTAATTATTCGTTTACCGATTCTGACATTTTTAGGTTATGTAAACAAATTTCAATGATTTAAAAGTTGTGGTTTATGATTTTCAATTACATTAATAGGCTTATACTTAATTAATTTTATCAAATTCTACTTTTTGTTTTTCTACAATTAAAAGAATCATTTTTTCATAGTAAAAATATTGCGTCAAAAAAACTTGCAATTGTGGTGCCCTCTACCCGCATCCTGTTGAATTTTATGTAGATTTATTTTCATACAATAACTTGGAGATTCATTAGGACAAGAGAAATATATTTACACTGAACTATAGTTCAGCCGTTAAGCAGCGGTTGTCTCAAAAATAAGTCTACAGAAAGTGTAGTCTTAAAAAATCATTAAAACTATTAGAAAAATGTATCTCTTTTTGAATTTGTTGTCACTGTAATGTAAAACATTGGAACCTATTGATTTCTGTTTTATCGTACTTTTTACTTTTCGTTTTACTTTTTTTTTACCTTAAACTTTTATAACAGTCTAGATTAAATGAGACACATGACTTTGTTGTACTTCCGAATAGTTCGAATTTTTAATTGGCAGAATTTCATTAAACAGCATTTTCATGAAGTCGAATGTTTATTTTATAGAACTTGTTTTTAATCATTTAACCAACTCATTATTTAAAAGAACACTAAACTTTCAACTAACAGAATGTCTATTTGGCCGAATTTTCATTTGGCCGACACTGCAAAATTATTAATAATTTTATTGATTGATTGATTTTTTTTTTTTTTATTAATAATTTTAATTCTCACTCTTTATTCATAATAATAATAACTAATTATTTCAGGGACTGACACGAAAACCGAAACAAAATATATTTTATTTTTGTTTCGTTTCGGTTTTGAAAAACTGAAACAAAATATCAATTTAATTTTGTTTTGTGTTGAACCTGAAACGAAAAGGCTCTGAACTACGTTTTCGTCTCATGCCCGAAACGAAAAGGCTTCGAATTTTGTTTTCGTTTCATGCCCGAAACGAAAATCCGCTCCGAATTCCGTTTTCGTTTCTCATAAAAAAGGCTCTAAATTTCACAAAAACAATTTTAAACACAATTCTTTTCTTGCAGGAGACGAAAACAAAATTCAGAGTCTTTTCGTTTCGGGCATGAGACTGAAACGAAATTCGGAGTTGATTTTCGTTTCGGGCATGAGACGAAAACGTAATTCAGAGCCTTTTCGTTTCAGGCTCAATACAAAACAATATTAATTGTACATTTTTGTTTTGTCACAACAATTCAAAACAGAAACAGAATTCGGTTTTCGTGTCAGTCCCTGAATTATTTATACAAAACTCATGATAGAATTCAAAGGTTAAATTGGGAGTGGAGTGAAAGTTTCAACAAATTCATTGCTCGTCGTTTATTTCAACTCTATTCAAAAAATTATCTTTGAGCAAAAAGTCAAGCAATGAGCTTTATAATAGAAGCTCATAGTTTTTATTACTTTTATAGTTATTATGGATTGTGTAGAAGTTGAAGATTTTCCTATATTCTTTTATAATATAAAAGAAGAGATTACAATGAGTTTAAAGTGTTTAAAATCTAAATTCAAGATGCGCTATTCAAAAATATGGTTTTTTGAAATGAGTCAAGTTTCGAATTTTATTTTTTAGCGTCTTTGTATTATTTATGCATAGATAGCACAGATTTCTGGAAGGGTTCAAATTACTTCTTTCTTGTATAAATAATGTGCCCTCGTTGTTTGGTTTCTTAAAAACCAATGTTAAAAAAGTTATCTCAAGTTGATTGCTAAATTTTAAAATCTTAAAAAAAATGAAAAAAATTTTAATACATCCGACAGAAAGATTTTGACACAAATTTTTAAATTAACTAATAAGAAATTATCAGTAAAATTGTGATTGGTTAATTTTAAAATTTGCACCAAATTTTTCTGTCGAATGTATACTCGGACATTTGCAATATCGGACAAATGGAAATTTGACCTTTTAAGTATTCTATCAAATATGATTTCGTGTAAATCTAAATTCGGGCAAATGAAAATTCAGCCAAATAGATTAGTTAAAAATTCGGCTAATCTGTTAAATGCTAAATCTACTGAATTAACATTCGGTGAAATTAATGCTCTTTTAAATAAGAAGTTGGTTAAATAGAAATTCCGTGAAAAGTAATTTATGTGAAATTCGAGTTCCGTGACTTGAAAATTCTACTTAGTGAAAATTCGGATTAATTTACATTCGATTAAAAACAAGTTTTATAAAATAAACATTTGACTTCATAAAATTTAATGAAATTCTACGAATTAAAAATTCGAACTAATCACAAAAAGAACATATTCAAGCGTCTCGATTAAACAATATTGTTCAAAATTAGAAACCTATACTTTTCTAGTGATTAAATCAAAATATCAGGAAATTTTGAAATAAAATAGAGAAAGAAAACCAAAAAAAAGCATTAAAACTTTACCTTCTCATCTTCATCCCAATTACTTCTGTTGTCATTGTCGTCATCTTCATCAGAAAATTCAGCATTAATAGCCTTGGCCATTCTATCCTTGTCCTTCAAGCTCGGTGCAGAGTCCTTTTTACTACCAGAGAGCCTAGTAGTACCGCTACTATTGGCACAGCAATTTGGTTTTTATTTAAATTATTTCCCTCTTATTCTCATATTTCCTTTTTTGTCTTGTAATTAATTGTCAACTAGGTTTTGCAGTCTAGTTGACTTTTTAACAAATATACATATCGCGATATTATTCATTCGTGATTTCCCCCTTTAATAGATTCATCTCATGTCGTAATTAATATATGTATAATATATATATATATAGATATCTATACCGTTCTGCCTTTTTGTTTCTTGAGTTCTCGTGATTGAATATAATCTTATTTTAAAACACGAGACATGCTTTAATCAGTGACTGATAATTATTATTACCCATTTTTCATTTATATTATAATATATATACACACAGCATGTAATAATACACAGCATTTATGTAATAATGAATTACGATAATTTTATCAATAAACAGAATGTCTGAAATAGGAAATAATTTACTTCTTGCATCAAAACGAATAAAGTAAATATATTTGCTGTCGATACGGACAATTTATATTTATAATGATTTGTGCATACACTTGGAGTGTATCAAAATCAATTCCCATTTTACATTGATAAGAAACCCTGTTAAAAATTTGCCTCTCGGCAGTAGAATCGACATCAGCTTTTTTTTTTATTTATATTTTTCATATTGTTCTCAGTTTCTTTTTATACGGTCTTTAAAAATTTCTAGTTTATTTAGTTTATTTTTATTTGTCTATCGGTCATCTTGACTCGTGGATCATAGATTTATTATCCAGTTCACGTATCGATAGAAAAGCAAGCAGGCTACTAGGACGGTATTTGTGGTTGATAAGTTATTTTTTAATTAGTTACCTCCTGCGCATTTTGGTTGTTGTCATGCGCACACGCTGGATGTAGTCTCGAGATCTTGAGCCTAGCAGCTTGCGTCGATAGTCAAGAGTGCCGAGAGTTCGCCTTCGAGACAAGATCACGTCCGATCGAGAGCCCCGGTTGATTCCACCCCCTCTGCCACGAGTCGAGGAACGACCCCGATAAGTGGAATTCGGCCGGGAAATTCTTCCTCGACTGGAAGTGTAACGAGGAGCAGGAGGCGCCATATCGCTTATTCGAGGGGGCTGGGGAGCAGTGTAGCTCCTTGATGCAGAATGCCGGTCCTCAGAACGATGATAGGAAGAGTTTCGATCATTCTGCCTTTTATCGTCGTAACCGGAACTAGATCTCTTATCGTCGTACTGTGTCGATGCAGACGAACCATAAGATCCAGAATACCTCTGCGAACTGCTGCTACCTCCACCCTGCCAAATCAAAGTCAATTGTGCTCCTTCTATCTCTTTTTTTTTAATTTAATTTTTTTTTTCTTTATACAACCTTGTATTCTCTGTCTCTCTTACCCATTACTCTTCACTTTCTCTCTCTTTCTCTCTATCTCTCTCTCGCTCTCTTTACACTTTAGAACTTTGAAAGAATACAATATCGCTAAAATAGATTTTTCAGTTCCGAACCTCTGCCAATTATTATTATTAGTTTGTTTTCAAATCATCAGTCAATCTTGAGGGAATAATATTTAATTCAAGACAAACAAGGAATTGGAAAATTCTTTAAAGAATCAACTTTTAAAAAGAACGATTGTCGGGAAATGTGCGTTATTCTTGGTGGTTTTTTTTATCGTAAGAGCACAATATAATATCATGCTTGAAAATAGTTCAAACTTGAAGAGAAGCTTTTTTCGGCAAATTTACTAATTTTTTTTTAAAATCAAATTCGTAATATCTCTGGTTAGATTTTATCAAAATCTTGAGAAAAAAATTCTGAAAAGGATCTACACAGACTTGGAAAAAGTCGAGAATTGTGTCCGAGCAGTGAAAATTAATTTGACAAAACCGGATATATACATATTTTGATTTTGTTTTAATTCATTCAAGTTGATGCTGATCACTTAACGAATGGTAATTAAATCTGTAGATTGAGATAACTTGTTAATTCGTACCATTTTCATGTTTCATTTCATCAAAAATGTAACATTGACTATTCACAGCTTTTCAAAACTCGTACACCTCTGTTTGTCTATTTACTTTGAGGACTTTCGGTGGTTAATTAGCAGTTAATTTACTGTGGGATGACAGGTGGCCATTAGAAAACAGGAAGACAATGCATAATAACGTCATCATTTAATTGATTGATTTTTGGTGCACTTTTTTTTTGCAGTGTTCCACCAGTTATGTCCCAACGTAAAAAGAATAGGTGTGTGAGTAGTTGTTGACTCGTAGCTTAAAAGGAAATTATGAAAACTATTGAGTGTTTTGCCTAATAATTGAAAACCGACGAGTCTCCTGATTTCTATCATATTTTTATGAATAAATCAGGATACCCTTTTTAAAAACAACTTTCACCAGGATTTTTTTTTTTATAAAGTTTTAAGAGGCTGTTTTAACACTATTTGGCAAGAGACTACAGGTTTACAGGAACATTTCTGATTTTCTATTAACTAGTTTATTTTTTAAGTTTAATGATAATTAACTCACTCAATTTTTGCTTTACTTGGCAATTTTAAATTAACGATATTTTTTCTCATTCTCGACAAAATGTGCACCATTTGATTTAATTAGTGAAAAATTCGCTTTATTGCTACCTCAAAAAGAAAGTATTTTTAATTATAATAATTTACCAGTTTATCTGCAAATTATGCATAGCATAAATAATTAAAAGAATATTTATTTAAAGAGGCAAAAAAGAGTTCTTTCAAAATTAATAGAAATGTATTAATTTACTTCTTATATTTTCAAAATATATCCTTTTATCAAGCTCATTAATCATTAATAATTATTCATTATTAATTTATATCAATAATATTAATGTAACTTAATTATAAGAATAAATATTAATAAATTAAAAACTACAGCTAAAAATCTTTTTCAGAATAATAATTGTGACGCGTTACGAGGAGAGGGACCTAAGAAGCTATAAATGTTAGGTTATGTTCAGTGATAGTTTTACCTTAATTAAAATTTTCTTTTTAATTATTTGCAACTAGAATGAATTTTTATTCAACATTTTGGATGGAATGAAGACTAAAACATTAATAGTTTGTATTGAGAGTTGATCCTTTTTGTGTATTTTAAAAAAAATTACAGACATAATTTAAATTTTTGTTCTTCTTAGGTCCCTTTCTTCGTAACTCATCAGATTATTAATTTAACATAACAAATTCGTGGAAATCTCCCATGAAATAAAATAATAATTATTATAAACCAGATATGTAATCTTATAATAAAACTAAATCGGTTTTAATTTTTTTATTTCAAAGAATGATTCAGATTGGAAAAAGTTGATCACTGCAAAATCTCTTTTCCTAAAAGGCGATAAGATCGTTGTTAATAACTTTTTTTCTTATTTTGAATGTAATAAATCAAATTTCCCAATAAAAGTATTTTTTATTAGAATTTTAAAAGTAGATTCTATGATATATTAATATTTTAATTTAAATGAGCTAAGAAGTTTCCTTGAACATCAATTTTATCATATGTCAGCAATAAAAAGATTCAAGTAACTAAGTTCAATAAAATTTAATTATATATTTTTATATACGGATTTATACATTTTTTATTAAAAACAGTCAACATAAAATAATTCAAGAAAGAAGTATGTAAATTTTAAAAAGAGAAAAAATATAAAAGAACTTTATATATTGTTTAATTTGTTATTAATGTTATCAATGTAGAAGTTATTTGCTAAAAACAAAATACTCAGAAACTAATATTTAGATAACAGAAATGTTATAAATAAATCTAATTTTTTAAAAAACCATGGTTTTTATCAGTCCTGACTTTGTCAATATTCTTTATGAAAATTCTAATTTTAAAAATTAAAATAGAATTTAATTTTCTAGATCCCTTTTCAAAGATTAAACAACAAATTGAATGCAAATTTACGACTTTTTCGTGAATAGGAGACAAAAAAATCATTATTAACTGATGTTAGTTGTATAAAAAAAATCTTTGCAGAAAGATTACCATAAGCGGAAATCATGACAATGCGCTACGATAATGTTCACTTCCTCCGTGATATTCCATTCCATTTCACTTCTACTTTATTTTATTTCATTTCTGAACACCAATTTGCTTTTAAACATTAACTGTTTTTTTAAAATACTTTATCATAGTCTAATAAATAATTAACAGATTTATATATTTTTATTTCATAAGTTTTTTAATTTAAAGTGTGCTTTACGCTAAAGACTTATTTTCAACGTTTATTGATCAGAAAGGCTATATTGTGACCTTTGTAATCTTTATATTGAGTGAATTAATTATAAAAATATATGTATACTATTTAAAAAAAATAACAGATGTGAGTACAATTAAGTAATGTAAAAGAAAATAAAGCTCTAAAATACCTGGTATGAGTCATTTCTCATTCTTTTACGACCTGGGTCATTAGATCTATGATCATCTCGTCCCGAGTAAGAATCCTGTGAATAATAAATTTTTTTATTTTTTACGCTCTTTAAAGATCACAGCAACTTTTATCCATAAAATAATTTTAATTAATTAATTATTTTAATTTAATATTAATAATTTAATTTCCGTTTAATTAAAATTTTTGTTTATTAAAAATTGTGTTAATATTTGTATTAATATGAAGTATGAATTTTTATAAATTCTTTTTTAGTAAAATAAGTACAATATTTTTTATTTATACATGAATTGATGGAATTGGGATAAGAAATAATATGCTCAATTCGAATAGAACAAAAAAAGGATTAATTTAAAAATTGGATTAAAATTATTTGTAATTGGCATTTGAGTCAATATAAATTTTAATTCATTAGTATTTAAACAAATATATTTTTTTATATCCATATTGTTTTATTCAGAAATTTTAGCGGGTTAAAAATGACTAAGTTTTCATGAATTAAAAATTGGGTCAGTTTAAATTGGACCGATGTAATTTAAATTAGAATGGATTAAACTTTCGATCGATTAAAGCGTGGACCAATTCATATTGGAATCAATTGAGATTTAAACCAACTTAAATTGTAATAAATTAAAAATGAGATAAATTGAAAGGAGGAGTGTCAATAAGAATATCTTTAGACGCCGCTGATCACCGGTTATAATGTATAAATTCTATTTTACGAAATAAATAAAATAGTATGTGTTGGCGACAAATATTCTAATTTTTCTCGGAAACCATTAAATAGATCAATAAAAATTATTCAAATTTTGAAAATTTACAACTTTTGTATTTAAAAAACTGGCCTTTATTGACACTCATTCTTTGAATTGATTAAAATTTGAATACATTTGAGTTTGAATAAGATAAATTAAAGTTTGGATAATAATAATGTGTTCATCAAAATCAGATTAAATTATTAAATTCTTAATATATTATAATTTTAATTAAGGTAAGCTTTATAAAAATTAAAATCAACTTTTTTCTAAAGGTTAAAAATCAGTAAAACAGGTTTAGTAAGTTACAAAATTGGAAAAATATGAGAAAAATGTGATAATCTGTGATCCTTGGCTTAGTTTAAAGAAAAAAAATATCGTGGTTTGCAAGTGTTACTCACCCTTGGTCGCTTATAGCTATTAGTGTGGTCTCCCCTTCCTCCTCTACTGGGATATCTATCAGACACTCCTGCAAATTCCATAACAGAAAAATTATATACAGTACCGTAAAAGGCAAATAAATAAAACAAAGAAAATAAGACAAAAATAAACAAATAAACTGAGAAAAGATTAAAAAAAAAAAGAAAATATGAATTTTTTCATAATAAAGTATGCACTTGAAATTGTAAACAAACAAACAAACTTTATTTCATATTTCTTTAAATTCAAGGTTGACACAAGATATTATTTTGCATTTAAAAACAAATTTACTATTGAAAAAAAGTGGAAAAAAGATAAATTTTTGTATTTTCGACAACAAAAGCATTTATGAAAATATTTAAATGACAAGAAAAATTTTCATTGAAATCAACGTTCCGAACTTGGAGGACATAGATAAAAGTAGCATGCAAATAATATTTGCATTCTCATAAAAAAATTGTTAAAATAATAAATAAATAAAATAATACCTGTATAGATAAATAAAACTAGAGATTATAACAACGTTATGGTGAAAAGTTAACAAATTTTTTTTTTTATTATTCTTCGAAAAATGAATTTTTAGGAGAAATAGAATTTTTTAAAATTCTTTGATTTAGAAAAACTGTGCAATTGACAAACACGTAACATTTATAAAATTACTTAGAGAAAAAACAGCATCAATGGAAAACATTAGAACTGTAAATTTATTTACTTATTAAAAACTTGATTACAAATATCAAAAATTTATCAAAATTAATCAAAATCAAACAAATAATTAAAATAAAATAAAAGTTAAAATATATTACTAAGGAGACATTTTTTTTTAAATTAGAGAATGGTTTTACAAATTAAAGAAAAAAAGAATGAATAAAAGGGGAAATATTTTTAAGAAATAAAAACATTATGACAAAAATTAAAGAATTAATTAAAATGCAAGGAAGTAAATTTTTTTTGGTAAGATCTACTAAAAAATTAGAATTAATAAAATTAAAATAGTTTCGGAAAATTAAACCAAAAATATTTTTGTAATAGGGTAAATGCGGGGGTAGTCGGACACTTAAGGATTCGATCTTAAATAATGATATTTTTCTTAAAATTGAAAAGTATTTTAACATATTGCTTTGCATGAACCATTAAATGAGTCATCCATGATTAATTTTCATATAAATTTGCTACAAACATATCAATATTTAATAAAATATAGCTATTTTAATAAAAAATCAGAATATCAGCAGTAGTCGGACACTTGCTTGTAAAGTCGGACACAACTGTATCAGTAGTCGCACATTTTTCTTTTTTAAAATAATAAAATATTTCTTGCTTTTATGTTATAAAATCTATCAAATTTAGTTACAGAAATAATCCTCAGGCTGCACGATTTTAATTTGTAAACCCATGTGGTGAATCTTAAATAAAAAAAGAAAGTTTTTTAGTTTTAAAATTTTATACCTCACTATGGCATTTTGAAGACAATCTGTCAAGTTCTGTTGTGATCCTTCAGTGAAAAGGAGGAATTCGTATAAAATCAAAATTTAGGTTATTTTTCTTTTGATGCAGAAAATGTTAGAAAGTTAACAAATTTATAGGTTATAAGTAGTTGTTTTTATGGTATTTACTTTTTCAGCATCTAAAATAATACAATATAAAATACAAGTAATATAGTGTCCGACTATACACAAACACTCTAAAATCTGACAGGTTAGGTCGGACACGTCAATTACGTCAATTATTTGGAAATTTAAAGTCTTTTTAATATTATTTTCATTTTTAAACATAAAATTAGAGTTTTCATAATCACTTTGTAACATTTTTAAACAATATTACAACCTACAAAACGTTATTTCGTACTAAAGAAATCAGACAAAATGTCAAAACAACGCGGTTGAGTAAATTATTGTTGCATTTTAACTAATTTACAAATCACCAGAGGGCGTTGCAGGTAATTTTTATATTCTATAATTCTGACAAATTTAATAAAATAACTTTGTGAGAAGATTCCGATAGTAAATAATTATTTATTTAACTTCAAAACTGAAAGTGTCCGACTATCGGTACTGTCCGAAATTACCCGCATTTACCCTATTACACTTATACAACTCCAACAATAAATTAAGAAAAAATTAAGAAAATCTAAACATTTTATGAAAAAATAAGTTTGAAAAAAATAGACTAAATATAAAACAAATTGAATAAATTTACAAAAAAATGAGCGTGTTTATTTTGAAAAAGAGGTCAATAATTAAGAAAATCAACGAAATAAAAATTTCAGTGTATAATAATAAAAAAATTTAGTAAAATAATATTAAATAATTTGCATAAAAAGAAGAAAATTAAGGAAAATCCTAAAATAAAAAAACAACAAATAAAAAAGAACTATCAAAAACAAAAGAAAAAATCTTAATATCATATTATTTATTTTTACACAATTTTGATGTCATAACATTCACTAAACTTTTTATTTCGTTGATTTTCTTAATTATTTTCATCTGTTTAAAAATAAAAATACTCATTTTTTTTGTTTTTTACTTTTTTTTTTGTTTTTTTACTCATTTTTTTTTCATTCAACTTGTTTTCACATTTTGTTTATTTTTCGCAAACTAATTTATTCTTTCATAACATTTGTAGATTTTCTTTATTTTTCTAAATTTATTGTTGGATTTGTTTTAAATGCAGTAGGTATTATAAAAATATTTTCGCCTGAATTTTTCTTACCTTTTTTTATTTTTCAAGGATTTTTAAATTTCTTTTGTGGACTTTTTATTTATCTTGACATTCATTTTATTATTTTTTTAGTATATTAGATTAAGAAAAAAACCAATTCTCCATTTTCTTCCTATTTATTTAATTATCTTGTTCTTTAACAATTTTTTTAGTCCTTCCCTGCATTTTAATTAATTCATTAAATTTTGTTATTATTTTTCTATTTCTTAGAAACATTTTTTTTTCTTTTAACTTGTTTAGTTTTGATCTATAATTACGAAATTTTGAAAACATTTATTCCATGCTTTTATCTAGATTTTTTAAATTTCTTAATTTTCTACTTTTTCGAAAACTTTTATTCTTTTATTTTATATTGCGTAAATTTAATCTTGTACTAAATATTCTCATTTTAACATCGTTCTTCTGTTTCATAGAATTTTTCTTTTAAAATTTTCCAAAACTTTATTTATTCTTTTTTTTTTAACTCGTAAAAGAATACTCTAATTTAACTTTTTGAAAAGAGTTTCTATTTTTTTACGTATTTTTATGTCACTGTTTCAATCTGTTTTTTTTTTTAGTTTTTCTTTATCTGTTTAATAATGTCCATGACTTTTTTATTTAAAAGAATTTTCTTATTTTTTTATTAGACTGTTTTCTTATCTTTTCACGTTTTTCTTTTTTTTACAATTCATTATTTTTTCGTTGCTTTTTTCTAATTTTCTAAATTTTGCGATCATTTATGAATTTGAAGTTATTTTTTGAACTCATCTCATTTTTTCGTCATAATTTGTTTAATTTTTAATAAATGTTTTATTCTTCATTATTTCTTATTAAATGTTCTCAGTTTAAAAAATAAAATACTAACAAATAAATATTTGAAAATTGTAAATACTGATTTTATATATATTTACAAAAAAATACGAATTAAATTAAAAAATCGTAACTTTTATTAGCCCTAAGTATTAGACAACCGAAAAATTGTGAATTTTTTTTTTTTAAATTTAAATCATGGTTTTAATGTAAATAACCCAATGATTAAAATAAGTTGCTGCCATGTTACTGAGCCTATTTTTTTCTATAAACATTAAGGTGATTATTAAAAAATGGTCCACTGATGCTGATTTTACCTTACTTTATTAAAAATATTTAAAAACTCACCAGAATTGTACTTGTTGCGAGAGTCATAGTTGGAGTTGGAGTTGTATTTATTGAATCGACCACCACCGCCTCGAGAAGAGGAATAACTACCCCGTTGACTAGAATTGGATCCATTCCAATCACTTCCTCCGCCTCGACCTCTGTACGAACTTCCTCCACGTGAGCTAAATCCTCTACCTCGAGAACTCATATTTGAGCTGTTAAAACAGGATCAGAATTAATTTCCTTTTGAATAAACCAGTTTACTTGCTCTAATTAAAGTACTTTATACTCGCCTCAGCATGCATTATTTTATGCTTGGAAGAATACAGTAAATTCTAAAGATTCGTGAAAAGTAGCGCGATTATGTTCTAAATTTCAATCTTCTAATTTTTATATGTACATCGAAATATTTATTATCGACTTGCTATTTACCATAAATTTTATAATTCAAACTACCATTTAATATAATTTTTATTTATTCCAATTTCTTTTTAATCCAATTTCTAAATTAATAAAACTGTTTTTTGGCACAATGTTTATTAAACTAAAAAATTATTTATCCTAAATTGTTTTTCCCTCAAATGGCATTTTATCATAATTATTGTTTTTAAAAAAATCACATAAACTAAAATTTGTTTTTACTAAACGTACATTAGCATAATTATTACAATAATTCTTTAATTTATATTAATTTCCAATTCACTGAAATTCCAAAATGTTTTAAATTTCATTTTGTCGATATATTATTTGACATAATCTCTATTTCTTCTAAATTTTAATTTATATCAAATAGTCCTGATAAATTTTAGGTTACATTTTTGTCTGATATAATTATAGAACAAATTATAGTTTATGTGATTTTTCGGAAAAACAATAATTGCGATAAATGACCATTAGGAGAAAAAAGTTTAGGATACATAAATAATTTTTGGGATAATTGTAAATAAAAATAATGCCAAAGAAACAATTCGATTTTATAAATTATATTCAGTTACAATTCGAATAAATAAAAATTATATTAAATCGTAATTCAAAGTATAAAATTTAGGCCAAATAGCAAAAATCGATAATAAATATTATGTATGAAAATTAAAAGATAATTGGGGATTAATCATGCGCTACTGAGAAGTTCAATTCATAAAGAAGTTCATTTTTCTTTTTTAGTAGAATAAGCCATTCAAATATCATAAACTCATCTCATTACACCATGAAAATATTATAAATTTCTATCATTACACCATTAAAACAATATAAATTCATATCATTACATCATTCCGTTAAAAATTCACATCGTAACATCACAAATATTGTTTTGAGATTAAATAAAAGAAAAACCACAGATGCATTGAAATTTTGACGAGCATGAATATTTCCCAAAATCCGTTTGACTTTTTTGTTAAATTTCCTCTTTTTGGAGGAAGTTTACAAATCAAATTAAACCTAATGGTTTTAGACACAGTTGAACATTGTGTATATTTGTGTAAAAAACATTACGTGTTAAATTTTTAACACTGTCGGATGGAGATTTAACTTATCCTTAATTCTTGAACGTCAATCTTAATTTCACTCAATGCCATAAAGTTAAATTAAATAATAAATTATTAATTCAACACATTTTAAATATTATGTTAAATTTGATATTTATCCAGAAAAAATAGATGTGCTATTCAACAACATAACATAACCTCAAAATCAATAAAAATAGAATTTTTTCAGTGTAAAAAGAGATTTATTAGAACAAAATATTTTTTAATTGGAACTAGGGATAGTTTCAAAAATACCTAGTAATAATAAATCTCTTTTTACAGGGTAACATTAAAATGTTGAATTAATTTAATTTATTGCTTGTGCACAAAATTTTAATGCATTAAAATTAATTGGACAGAATTAAATATAATTTAATACTCTTTTTTTAAATTTAATATATATGGCAACTTAATATAAAACGCTTAAACCATAGATTTTTATAATTCAAAATATTATTGAAAAATCTCAATTTTACTTTTCTTAATCAAAATTACTTATGCTAGTTTCAAAAACTTTTAAGATTGTTGTTTTAAAAGCTTGACTAAGTTCTTATCTCAAAAAATTATTGAATCAAATAATTAACAAACTTTTAAAATTCAAAATATTCTCAAAATCTTAAATCATAGAAATTGTTAAGATGCCTTAAAAACAAATTATTAACAATTATTTGAAACTAACTTTTTTAAAGACTCACTTTAAAAAAAAATTCATTTTATCGAAGTCTGATTTAGGAAAATTATTCTAATTCAGATGTTCAGTAATTTTTTTTTTGTCTAAAACACTTAAACTGATTAAAAACTTTCAGGGTGTCTACTAATTTCGTCCCACAAAATTCCCGGTCATTTCCCGGTTTTTGTTCCTATTTTTCCCGGGTTTTTCTCTTGTTAACTTAAAATTTATTTTAAGTATAAATAGACCTACAAATGGCTACGAAAATTGAATATAACAGTTGATAATTGAAGAAAATAATTGAAATTCAAAGAAAATAATTGAGAATTGAAGAATTAAATATTAAACTTTACAAAAAATAATAATTAAGAATTAAAAGAAACAATTAATAATGAAAAGAAATAATTAATAATGGAAAGAAATAATTGAACAATGACAAAGATATTTGACAATTAGAAACAAAATTTAAAAAAAAAAGAAAATATTAATCTACAATTGAATAATTGAAAAAATTGAACAATGGTTATTAAATTCAAAGAATATAATTGAAAATTGGTCAACTAGATAGAAACTTCAAAAAAATAATTTAAAATTTAAGTTAATAATTCAAAATTGAAGAAATAAATTGAAAATTAAATAAGCAAATTGAAATCAGAAAAACACAGAATTATTAAATATTAAAAAAAAAAAAAAACAATTGAAAATTCAGAAACAAAATTGAAATTCGAATACAATAATTGAGAATTAAAGAAAATTACTGAACAATTGGATTGAAAAAAAAAGAAAATAATTTATAATTAAAAAAAAATGGAAAATGACAGGAATTATTTGATATTAAAGAAAACATTAAAAATTGAAGAATAGAATTGTTATTTAAAGAAATTAATTGAGAATTCAAAAAAATAATTCAACAATTGAACAATTAAATTGAAAAAAGAAGAAAATTATTGAAAATTGAAGGAGGTTTTGAAACATGAAATAAATAACTGATAATTGAAAAAAAAATAATTGAAAAAAGTCGAGATTACTGAATATTGAAACAATTGAAAATTAAACAAAATAATTGAAAATTGAAAAAAATAATTAAAAATTGAAAAAAGTACTTAAAAATTAAATACAATATTTGGAAACAGCAAAAAAATTTAGAAATCGACGGAAATAATTGCGAATTTATGAAAATAATTAAAAAATTCTCAATTTAAATCAAAATTGAAAGAAAAACATAATTTAAAAATGCTGAGAATTGTTAAATATTGAAGAAAATTGAGACGAAATTGAAAATTGAAAGAAATTGAGAAACTGAAAGAAATATGAAAAAATAATTGGAAATTGAAGAAAATAATTGAAATTTAAGAAAAAAATTAGAATTTGAAGAAACTAATTGAGAATTAGAAAAAAATCATTGTAAAAAGCCTAGAGTTATTGAATATTAAAAAAAAAAAAATTGAAAATTAAAGAATGGAATTGAATGTTGAAAATTATAATTGAGAATTAAAGAAAATAATTCAAGAATTGAACAATGGGATTGAAAGTAGAAGAAAATAAGTGATAATTGAAGAAAAAAGAAATTGAACAACCCAGGAATTATAGAATTTGAAAAAAAACAATAAAATATGAAGAATGTAATTGTAATTTGAAGAAATTAATTAAAAATTGTAGAAAATAATTTGGAATTGAAGAAAATGTGATTTTATGAAAATCGTGGAATAATAATTGATGAATTGAATTCAAGTTTCAAAAACATAGTTGATAATTGAAAAAAATATTGAAAAAAACCAAGAATTATTGATTATAGAAGAAAATAATTGAAAATTGGAGGAGTTATTGAGATGTGAAATAAATAAATGATAATTGAAAAAAATTGTTGAAAAAAGTCAAGAATGATTGAATATTATATTAAATAATTAAAAATTGATGAAAATAATTGAAAATTGTATCAAATAATTGGAAATTCAAAAAAAAAAATTTATAGTTGAAGAAAATAATTAAAAATTGATTAAAATAATTGAAAATAGTAGAAAATATTTCAGAATTGAATAAATTAATTAGAAATTGATGAAAATAATTGAAAATTGAAGAAAATAATTGGCAATTGAAGAAAATAGTAGAAAATCGAAGAAAATAATTGAGAAATGAAGAAATAATTTTAAATTAATGAAAATAATTACAAATGGATGAAAATAATTGAGAATTGTAGAAAATAATTGAAAATTGAAGAAAATAATTGAAAATTGAAAAGAATTTATTATCCCAGAAAAGAATTCCTGGTTTGACGGAAAATTCCCGGTTAATTCTCGGTTTTTCCCGGTCAATTTAAATTCCCGGTTATTTCCCGGTTATTTCCCGGTTAGTAGACACCCTGAACTTTTAAAGTCACTTTTTAAGAAACTTGTTTAATAATTAATTCTAAGAAAATTGTTTAGTTATCAACATAAATTCTTAAAATTTAAACACAAAAATTGAAGAAAAGAATATGAAAAATTTGTAAAATAGTCTATTGGTCGGATTCTAGAAAATTTAGCTGATGTAATACATTTTTTACAATGTTTTTTTTCTATAATAAAATTTTAACCGAATTAACATTTATTGTTAAAATCTTACCTACTGATAAAATATTTAATCTACTGATCGTCGGGTCTAATTTCAATTTTATCTAACTTGTATATTTACACACGTTTGCATATGATAGAAATTCGATATTAGTAATTTTCTTTGTAGCCAAAATTTAACTTTTTACACCTAATATTATTAAATATACCGAATATATTTTTTTTCATATTTTATCAGATTTAACCAAAATAGATGCATTTTGAAAATTTGTTTATATCACATGAAAAATATATTTAATTATTATTCTTCTGACATATGTAAAAAAAGTTTAATAAAAAATAAATATTTCGGAATATTGAAATTAGAAAAAAAAAGAATATTTAGATATTTTGAATTTAATTCAAAACATAAATTTTCTAGCGCAAAAAATTACGCTTTAAAATTCTAGTCCATTGATTATATTAAAATATAATTGTTCGTAAAACAAAAAAGTTAAAATAAACTTAGTTAATTTAATCAATAAATTATTCAAAAACATATGACTCGTAATGAGGAAAGGGACCTAAGTAGGAACATTTTTTAGGTTATGTTCAGTGATAGAATAGTGTGTTTTCGTCACAAAAATCACAAACATAACCTATTTTTTTTTCTTTTTAGGTCACACATACAAAATTGAGTCAAAATACACGAATACTGTAAAGTTAATATAAAAAAATAGGGAAACTATTAATTCGATAAAGAAAATTTCGATAATATAAAAATTATATCAATTGGATTTTGGAGAATAGTCGTTATTTTTTAATTAGACTATAACATATTTTAATATCAAATTCAAAGATTTCTATTAATAGAGTACACATGTTTAATTTAGAACAAAAATCAGATAATTACCACAATATTTATTGTTTTATCTGTGACTAATCGCAATTTTCAAAAAGTATTTTTCCAATAATTAAGAAAACACTTAAATTTTAGTATTTTAATATTAGGTATCTTTTAAAGCCGTCACTCTGTGATTGTTTTAATTTTTGTCAAATATATATTATTATATTAATAAATAAAATATTAACTACTTTAGTTTACAAGTTAACAAAATTTTCAAAATTTTAAACCCTTTGAAAATTTAATGAATTAAATGATAAATTAAAAGTTTTATTTCTTTTAGTTTTTTAAGAAAATAAAGGTTTTTTCCTGATATTTAGGGCTTCTGTTAAATAAAGAAAATACTTTTTAAAAATAAAATTATATTAAAATTGCGTTTAGTAATATTACGTTGAAAATAAAATTGTAAATGTACAAATAGACATGTACTTTTGTGTGCTTTGAGTCATATATGTACTCATGTTACTCAACTTTTATGAAAAACTAAAAATTCAGCATTTTTCACATTTTACCAAGCAACATTTATGTTAGATAGAACCACCAACCTGTATTTATTATAACCATAATTCATGATTATGGTTTATTGTTGTCTTAAGATGTCAGAAATCTTGGCAACGGTCTAGGGAAAAAATAAATATATTTATTTTATCCCGTAAATTTGAATTTTTAAAATTTTTTCTTTTACAGAATAAAATGTTTAACTTTCAATGCATAGAAATATCAATACAGAAATAGTTAATATATTTTTAAAAATGCAATATATTCTTGTAGAATTCAAGAGTTACAAAAATTCAGATTTTATCAAACCTTTATTGAAAAATATCTCTAACCTCTTGATAAAAGAACAAAACATTCTTTTGTTTATAAAACGCGAAAATTATACATTGTGAGTAAAAATTCTTTTAACAATATTAATGTTTATATAATATAATGCGTTATTGTAAAATGTTGAAAAACATTTGACTCTCGTTTTACTTATTATCGACAAATTGTTAATATTTTTCAGTTTTAAACAAAATGTTTAGAATCGGGAAAATAACTGAATAACAATTTTGACAAAATTAACAAAAATACGAGGTACTTGTGAAATAAAATAGTAAATGCAAATGTGGCATTCACATTTGTAAAATAATCTATTAATAACTAATTGATTACATATGAAGAAAGTGATATATTAATTAAAATGATTAAACATTAAATAAGATAATTAATAGAGTAATTGTACATAAAATTGAAACGTAGAAGCAGATATTGATTGGAATTTTTTTTAGAACTTAATTACAATTATTTTAATCTCATAAAGCACTTGATAAAAAAAATGTATCTGAATATAATTAGAAATCTTAACTGCACACTGGAGAAAGTAAATTAAAAAACACTTGTGCTAAAAATATTTAAGTTAATTTGAAGCAATCAAATCTAATAAAAGTCTTAAGACTCATAAAATTGAATAAAGTTTAAAAAAGCAAATAAATGCTGACCGACAAAATCAATACTCGACAATCCCAGTATTCACCGCTTACATTGTTTCACCGATAAATATGACAAGAAAAATTGAAGCCATTACCTTCGTTTTTCACGAAAACTTCGAAGACCTCAAACTTTCACTATTTTTGACTGATTTTAGGGAAATAACTTGGCGAAACAATTCAGATTTACTGAAGAATTATCACTGAAGCAACGATGTGCGACGTTTAAACCAAGATGGCGGACCGGTTGCGTCCATGAGCGTCCTTTATATATTTATAACACTACCGGAAGTGTATGCTGTCGAAACAGGAAGTCGTACCAGTGAAATGGAACGGCGAATAATGAAAGTTCAGAATAATCGAAAAAGCGCTAGAATTTAAAAATATTTACTTGAAACAAAGTATAATAACGTAAATTTGAGTTCATAATATTCTTTCTTTATTGTTAGGTATTGTTTTAATATTTCCATTGTAAAGAATATTGGTTTTTAATTAATCTTTTCATTTTGGGATTTAAATTACAAAACTGCAGGGCCGTAGGGATTAGGGTGCATCAGAAATCTGAAAGGCGTCTTGTCTAAATATCTTTTTTATCACATTCTAAAATGGATAGATCGGAACAGTTTTTTATTGTTCAATTTTTGAAATTTGGAAAAATGCTTAACAAACTTAAATCAGTGCGGGCCTTGTTAAAAATAAAGGGAGGGGCTTTGTAATGGGGGCGATACTTTTCGTTTCTTCGTTCCTGATGAATAAAAACAAAATAAAAATGTCTACCTCCACGTGTCTATTGTTGTGTATCTTTTGATTTTCTACTTAGATTTATTTTGTACGTTTATTCGTGATAATAATAATAAATCTAGTATTAATCAATTTTACTTAATTGTAGTGTATATTACTATAATAAAATAATTATTATATATATACTTGTTATTTGTAAATGTATATAAAATAAACTATTGTTAATTTTTATACATGAATAATTGAATTAAAAATAAATCATGGAGTACTCTGATATTGAGTCGCCTTTTAAAAATAAGGACATAGAAAATGAACTTAAAAATGAATTTCATAAAATAAAAAGAAGAGGAAAATGTTTGGAAATTTCAGAAATCGAGGTTAACTTTTACTATTCTTTCAAATTTCTTTACATTTAATTTTGTATTAAAAGTATTTTTATTGTAGGATAGGTCAAGGAATTTAAAAAAATGGTTAATCACTGCACCAAGGAGTATTGTTTATAGAATTAATACATTATTAACTGATTCAAGAAATGTCATTTTATTTATAGAAAATGAACTTGAAACCGTAAGTTAAAATCTCTTATTTTTACATTATTTTTCAACAAATAATTTCGTGAATTTTAAATTATTTTAAGAAAATCCTAATTATATTCTATCAGTTATTACATTATTTTATTCAATATGTAAAATCTACTTTTTCAATTAATTATTTTCATACATTAAAATTTTTTTAATTAATTTCTTCAATACTCAGTCGTTATTTTTATATGTAATTTTTTATTTACCTGCGCTATTTTTTAATTATCTTTTTTCAGTTAATTTCTTGTGATTTTAATTATTTTCTGTAAATTTTAATATTATTTTCTAATTTTTTTTTTTAATTATTGTATTCTATACTAATTTTTTTCATTTCTAAATATTAAAAAAATACTCTATTTTTGCTTTAATTGTTTTATTAAATGTTTTTTTTATTTACTTGAAATGTCAACTGCATTTTCTCAAGAAAAATATATTTGTATACACCTTTATATATTTCAATTTTTTCAGTGGTGTTCTTCGAATTGTCAATTATTTTCATCTATTACAAATTTATTCTTTAATTATATTAATTATTTTTCACAAATTACAATTATTTTTTTCAATTTTCAATTACATTTTTCAATTTTTTCATTTATTACTTCAATTTTCAATAATATTTCAATCTTTTAATTATTTTCTATTTTTTTTCGTCAATGTTCTATTGTATTATTCAATTTTTAATTGACTTCTCAAACTTCAGTTATATTCTTCTTTTTTAAAATTTTTTTCGTTTATTTTCAATTGTATCCTTAAACCTTCAATTATTTTTTACAATTTTAATTTTTTTCCTTAATTATTGAGACTTTTCTATTGTTTTTGTCTTTTTTCAATTATTTTCTTCTAGTTTCAATTAATTCCCCAACTTTTAATTATTCGTACAAATTTCAAATATTTAATTTAATACTTTCAACTATTATTATCTCTCATATTCAATTATTATTTTCTTCATTTTTCAATTTTTAATTTGAATTGGTTATTTCTTTTAATTATTTCAATAAATTTTTAAATATTTATCTGAAGTGTTAATTATTAATTTAAATTTTGTAATGATTGTTTTTTAATAATTTTCTTCAATTTTAGATTATTTTCTTCTGTTTAAAATAAGTATAAACTTCAATATTTTCAATTATTTTCGTTAATTTATAATTATTTTCTTTAATTATGAACAGGTTAAATTTAAAAATTATTTTCTTTAATGTTCAATTGTTTTCTACAATTAGAATGTGATTTCAAAAATTTATATTTTATTCTTCAATATTTTTTTTATTTCAATTATCTATTTTATTAAATTTTTCGTTTCTTAAAATATCAATTGTATCTTTCGATTTGTAGATTTTCTTTAAATTTTAATTATTTTCTTTTACATATATTTTAAATTAATTGTTCAATTCTTTAAATCATTTGCGTTAATGTTTAATTTTATTCTTTAATTTTTAATTATTAATGCAAATTTCTATGTATCTATTTTAATGTTCTCAATTACCTATTATCACTTGAAAATTGTATTTTTTTTTTTATTTTTTAAATAAATTTTTGCTTCATATTTTAGATAAATTCTATTCTATATTTCTAGTTTTTTTTTTGAAATGTTAATTTTTATTCAAAATTGTTGATAATTTTATTCGTTGTTTTAATAATTTGTTCCAATTTTCAATTATTTTCCCTAATCTTTTAATTATTTTCTTCAATTATTTTCGTTAATGTTGAATTGTATTTCTTCAAATTTAAATTAATTTCTTTAATTTCTATTTTATTTTTCAAGTTCAATTATTTTCTTTAATCTTAAAGTATGCTCTTTAATTTTTTCAATTATTTTCCTCAGATTTAAATTATTAAATTTTTTATTTATTTATTTTCGTGAATGTTTCTTTTTTTTCTTTAATTTTTAATTATTAATGAAAATCTCTATGAATTTATTTTAATGTTTTCAATTACCTATTATCATTTGAAAATTGTATTTTTATTTACTTTTTTAAATAAATTTTTGCTTTATGTTTTACATCAATTCTATTCTATGTTTCTAGTTTTTTGAAATGTTAATTTTCATTTAAAATCTTTGATAATTTTATTTGTTGTTTTAATAATTTGTTCCAATTTTCAATTATTTTCTCTAATTTTTCATTATTTTCGTTAATGTTAAATTGTATTTTTTCAAGTTTAAATTTATTTCTTTATTTCAATTTTATTCTTAAAGTTTTATAAATTTTTCCCGTGAATTTTCAATTATATTCTTCAATGTTCTTTTTTCGTTTCAATTATGTTATTATTTTTTATTTTCTTTTACATTTTTCAAATGAATTATTCAATTCTTTAAATTATTTTCTGTAAATTTCAAGTAGTTTCTTTAATTTTCAATTATATTCTGTAATTTTTTAAATTATTTTCTTTATTTTTCAATTTCTTTTAATTCTCTACTATTTACGTTATTATTTAACTATATTTTCTGCAAATAAAAGTAATTTTTGTAGCTTCAAATTTTATGAAAATTGATAAAAAGTGAACATTGATGTATAATTTTTTTTTTTTGACCTTGGAAAACTTGAAAAGAATTTAAATTGTTTTTTAAAAGTCGCTGGACACCTCGTCTAATTAATTTATTCAAATATAATTATATTTTTTAATTATCTAAAACTTAATCAAACTTGATTATTTTAACATAAAATTGTTAATTTTTATTTAAAATTACAGCAAATGAAATTAAAGGGACATTGTCGTAAATTACCATTAATTACAACGTTTGAAAAAATTCCTGAATTAATAATCGTCAATTGCTGGAATGAAGAGATTGATTTGGATTTAGAAATTCAATCAAAACATGTGATTGTTGATGCAAAATGTGGAGAAGCAGTTATTCGAGGGGCAGATGTTTTTGCCCCAGGTGTAGTTGGAATGCCTCATGGTAATAAAATATTTTTTAATTTAATAATTCTAAAATCATAATTAAATTTTTCAACTAGTTAATTGAAAAATGTAACTGTTTTCAAATTCTAAATAAAAATTGTTTTTAAATTGCCTTAAATGTTATTTATTTATTATATAAAAGAGTCATAAAAAGACGAAAAGAGACCATAATAAATTAAAATAATAATTTTCATTAAAATGAAATTACAGGATTAAAAGTGGGCCAAAGAGTCAGTATATTTGCAGACATTGTAAATGGTTGCAAAAAAGGACTTATTAAAGAATATTCTGAAGAGAATAAAGTATTTCTTGGAAATGGCATCATTCAAATGACGAGGGAAGATATTTTTGGACATGAAATTCAAAGACCGAGGTAATGATAAAAAATTAAATAGCTTCAAAATCATTTTTTGAAGATTTGATACTATTGTTATCTTGAAATCATGAAAGCTTCTCAATTAAAAAAATACATAATCGATTTAACAAATTTGTTTAAATGCTTAAAAAATGTTGCAGTGGAGTTGCTGTAAAATTAATAGATGTAATATCACGACTCCCACAACTGAATGACAAGATTTTTGAAAATGGATGGAGTTTACTTCAAAATTTGCCGTCAATTATATGTTCTCGAATTTTAGATCCTCAACCAGGAGAAATTATTCTTGATATGTGTGCAGCTCCGGGACATAAAACCACTCATATTTCTGCCCTAATGAAAGGAAAAGTAAGTCGGTTAAAACAAATTTTTCAATTTATTTATTTTTTTAAGGATTATTCATAAATCCATATACACTGTTTTTAATAATAAGATCTACGCACATAGAAATCGTAAAACTTAAAATTAAGAATGATACAAAAAAAGATGGAAGACATCTCATAAAATGAGAGATTTTTTTTAGTTTGTAACATTTTGTATTTACAAAAACACAAGGATGAAAAAAAATTACGAATTTTTAGATTCTATGACTAAAGTTTCGCATTCTTTTATATTATTGAATTGACTAGCAAAATATAACGCGCGCGATTAGTTTTCCATACATTTTAGGAATTAAACTATAATAAAAATAAAACAAATCGATGAATAATATTTATCTAATAAATTGCAGACTGAAATTAATGAAAAAAATGACTTTTTAATTTAAAAATCTGAGTAAATATATAGTTTTTAAATAAAAAAAGTGATTAAATTAAGTGAGTGAATAAACAATAATGAGTTTGGTATTACTGATAATTAATT
The DNA here is from genome assembly GCA_037103525.1 of Ganaspis brasiliensis. NCBI lineage: Eukaryota > Metazoa > Arthropoda > Insecta > Hymenoptera > Figitidae > Ganaspis > Ganaspis brasiliensis. The sequence goes on along the minus strand of JAZKLR010000365.1, from coordinate 923,797 downwards.
GGGGGGCGCCAGCAGGAAAAGTTATTCAAATTTAAAAAAAAAATCCAAAATCTCAAAAATAATTAAAATATGAAGAAAATAATTGAATAATGACAAAAATAACTCAATTTGAAAAAAAATTTAAAATGTCGCACAATAATTAAGATATTGAAGAAATAAGTAAAATGTAAAGAAACTAATTGAATAATGGCATAAATAATTATAAAAACTGGAGTAAATTACACTTTTTAGACAATAGTTGAAAAATTAAATAAAATAATATAATTTTCAAGAAAATAATTGAAACTTGAAAAAAATCATTACAAAATATCAAACAAATGTATGTGTAGAAAATAATTAAATAAAGACAAAAATAACTGAAATTTAGATAAAAATTACTGAAAAATGAGAAATATATTAAAAAATTAAGTGAGAAAATAAATAATTTAATACATTAATTTAAAAGTTGTATAAAATAATTCAAAAATTAACGATATAATTAAAATGTGAAGAAACTAATTGAATAATGACATAAATAATTGAAAACTAATCTTCAAAAGTTAATAAATTTTGACAAGAATAAGAAGTTTGAAGAAAATGACATTTAAAGAAAATAATTCCAAAATGTCAAAAATATTTGAATATTGACAAAAATAGTTGTAATTTGAAAAAATAATTGAGAAATGACAAAAATAATTGATAACTTTAAAAATAATTAAAATTTGAAGAAAATAATTGAAAAAGGTGTAAAAAAATTAATAAATTCATGACAATAATAAAAATAATAATGAAAAGAATTGAAAACAGGTATAAGAAATTTAAAACTTCATGACAATAAAAAAAAATTGAATAAAATAATTGCAATTTGTGAAAAATAATTCTAAAATGACAAAAAGAACAAAAATATGAAAAAATAATTGGAAAATGACAAAAATAATTGATTAATGACAAAAGTAATTGAAATTTGAAGAAAATAATTGAAAAATAACAAAAGTGAATTGATCTTGTGTAGAATAATTGGATATTCCTGACAATAATTTGAAGATTGAAGAACACAATTGAAAAAAGAAACATAATTGAAATTTCAAGAAGACAATTGAACAATAACAAAAATAATTGTAATTTAAAAAAAAAATTGATAACTGGTGCATAAAATTAAAAATTTGAAGACAATACTTAAAAAATTGGTCAAACAATTAAAATTTCAAGAAACTGATTGAATAATGACATAAATAATTAAAAGCTGGTGTATAAATAAACAATTTATAGAGAATAATTGAAGTTTGAAAAAAATAATTGAAATTTGTTGAAATTAATTTAAAAAAGATGTACAAAATTAATAAACTCATGATAATAATAAAAATAATGAAAAAACTGGTTGAAATTTGTAGAAAATAATTGAAAACTAATTTATAATAAATTTAAATATTCATGATAATAAAAAAAAAATTTATGTATATATTTATTTATTTACGGGTGAAAGCCTATTACAGTTTAAAATTCAAAAATGTATTTCAAGTAATAATAAAATTACAATTTAATACAACAAGAATAATTACTATATTAATAATTAATAGGCCACATTCAATAATTTGAATAAAATAATAATTGAAATTTGTAGAAAATGATTCTAAAATGTCAAAAATAATAGAAATATGAAGAAAATTATTGAAAATTACAAAAGTAGAATAGAAAATTGTGTTAAAAATTTAAATATTCCTGTCAATAATTTTTGAAAAATGATTATGTTTCGTCCTAATTTGATTTAATTTAATATAATTTACTTCGATTCATTTTTGTTTTGTTAATTTTTTGTCAAACTGTATTTTAAATACTTAAGTATTAAAGGGCCTTTATTGTATACGGCCCGTTTATATTTGAATAAAAAAAAATATATATAAAAATAACTGAAAAATGACAGAAGTAAATGAAAACTTGTGTAATAAATTTAAATATTTATGATAATAATTTAAAGACTGAAGAGAATAATTTAAATTTAAAAAAAATTTTAAAAAGTTACAGAATAATTCAAACTGTATTTAATTTTTTAATCTTTTCCAATAAAGTAAAATAAAGTAATTTGAATTTTTAATAAATCCGACTATTCGAGACTTTAAATTAGTCTAAATTATTATTCAAATTCATACAATTGTGTAATATATAAATTAGTATATTATTTATAATCAATATTTCGTCATTAAGGCTACCTCATCTGCATAGTTTGTCTGTAAACTAAAACAATTTTAAAATTTTCTGATAAAAAGAATCAAAATTAATTAAAAAAAACAGGGACTAACTTCACTCTGGATTTTATAACGTGGACAGAAAAAGATGAATAAATATAAATACTAATATATAAATAGTAACTAACTTCAGGTGTTTACGGAGATTATTATTATTTAATAATAATAATAATTTTGAAGAAATTTTTTATTCTTCAATAAAGTCAAGAGCATCTAAGAATATAAAATAAATTAGACATTTTTGGATTTATTATAATACATGACATCCAGAATGTATTACATTTTCTCTTGAGTTTTTTCGATTCTATAAAATAAATTTTAGATCATTTCAAATTTATTCTTGGATTTTTTAAATAATAATCCACAAGATTCATTCATTCTTTCATTAATTCTTTCATTCTGTCCACACCTGAAGTTTGGCACTTAAATATTTTTTTGTTTTAAATCAATTATTTTTTAAAAAATGCATTAAAATTTATTAAAGTTTATATATATCAGGTCAAATAATCAGGTCATTTTTTCTATAATTATCAACTATTTTCTTAAAATTTCAATTTCATTCTTTAATCTTAAATTTGTTTCTTTAATTTTTAATTATTTTTTTTGAATCGTCATTTATTTACTTCAATTTTCAATTGCATTCTTCGTTTTTCAATTATTTTATTCATTATTCAATAATTCTTTCATTTTCTCAATTATCAACTTTCTTCAATTTTGATTTATTTTCTACAATTTTTTCCATAATTTGCATCATTTTTCAATTGACAATTCATCATTCTCATTTAATTTTATGATTCTACATTAATTTAAAAAAAAATTTGTTCGAATGCCAATTCTCACTATTTTTAGAATTTGTTTCCAATTGTTAATTATTTTTTTAAATATTTAATTATTTTCGTCATATTGTAATTATTCTTTTAATTATAAATTATTTTCTTGAAATTCCCATTTATTTTAAATTTATTTTTTCAATTGATAATTTTTTTTTTTTAATAGTTTTCGTCAATATTTAATTATTTTCGTCATCTTGTAATTACTCTTTTAATTATCAATTATTTTCTTGAAATTTCCATTTAATTATGTAATTTCCAATCTGTTTCCTCAATTTATAATTATTTTCTTCAAATAATTTCTATAATTTTCAATTATTTATATCGATTTTCAATTAATTTCTCATTATTCAATAATTCTCGTAGTTTTTTAAATTATTTTTTTGACTCATAAAAATTGTTTTAAAATTTTAATTCAATTATTCAAATCTAGAACTATTATCTTCAATTTCCAGTTATTTTTTTCAAATTTAAATTCCACTTTTCAATTTGAAATTATTTTCTGCAATTTTTAATTGCATTTTTCAAAATTTATTACCTTTCTTCAGTTTTCAATTGTTTTCTTCTATATTAATTATTAATTCTCGGTTTTTTTTAATTACTTTTTTTCAATTCTTAAGTATATTATTTAAAATTAAATTCCATTCTTCAATTTTTAATGATTTTCTTCAATTTTCACCTTCTAATTATTTTGTTAAATGTGCAATTATTTCCAACAATTATTCCTAAATTTTTCTTAATTTTTCAATTTGCAATTATTTTTTATAAATTTAATAATTCTTTTTCAAATTTCTTTTTTAATTGTCAATTAATTCCGTCATTTTTTTAATATTCTTTTCAATTTTTCATTATTCTCGTCATTTTAGAATTATTTCATTCAATTATTAATTATTTTTCACAATTTTCAATAATTTCCTACAATTTTTTCAATTTTCAATTATTCTCTTAAAATTTTATAATTATTCTTTACTTTTTTCAATTATTTTGTTCGGCTGTGTATTAATCTAGCCATTTTTTAAATTTTGTTTTCAATTGCCAATTATTTTCGTCAGTTTGTAGTTTTTTTTCAATTATTGATAACTTTTTCAAGTTTCAATTTATTTCTTTAATTTTTATTATTTTCTTATATTTTTTGTTACCTTTTTGTCACTTTTTCCAGGGAAAAAATTCGCCTTTTCACTTTTTTTGAAGATAAAGGGTTGTATAATGAAATTAATTTTAAAAAAATTGTTTAATTAATAAATGTTTGGTGTTTTTTACATAGCGTGAAAATTTTAGAATTTTGATAAACACACTTAATTTTTGCTTTCTAAAATAAATACATTTTAGTTTTTAAAATTAATTCCAGAAAATTCTAGATTATTTATAAAATTTAGATTTTTTTTTAATTTTAGAATTTTGATAAGGGGTCGTCCACATATCACGTGATATCTTTAGGGGTGGGAGGGGGGTATGCAAAATATCACGGTCCATGGAAATTTAATTTTTTAGCAATAGAAAAAGTATCACGAGGAGGGGGGAGGGGGTTCAAATTAGCTCAAATTTGTATCACGTGATATGTGAATGATCCCTAAACACCTTCAATTTTTACTTTTTAAAACTTTTTCTAAAATAAATACATTTTACTTTTTAAAATTAATTCCAGCAAACTTTAGAATTTTTAATAAATATCTAGAATATCTAGAGCAATTAAAATTTATTTATTTGATTTTTTAGTATCTAGAAAAACTTCTCAAATTTTCTAGATTCTTAATTAAGATAGTTTGTGGAACAGTCTATAGTTATTTTATAGGATACTTAGATTCTATACATATACATAAGTAAAATTCTAGAATTTTTTAAAGTTTTTTTATATATTGCAGAGCATTCATAATTTTAGAAGAAATTACATAAGTATTTAGATTTTGTATAATAAATTCTCGATCATTTTGCAATTTGTTAGTCATTAAAAATTTTTATTTTATTGAAAATAATGGGTGTCATTTATTTAAATATTTTTTTAATTTGTCAATGTTACATATTTTTAATTGGTCAAAGTTGATTTATTTTTATTTTTTACACTACACTATAATTCTTGGTCCTAAATTATGTTAGAAAAAAAATTAGCACCACAAAAAGAAGTAAATTTAGATGAGTTTAAAATAAACTTGAGGTGCAACTCTCCTTACATTTCAGAATTTTAATAATTTATAATTAATTTATATTATTTATTAAAATAGCGTTTCAAAAAATGGATTATTGGAAATGGTCAAAATTAATTAATTTTAGAATTTTTAAGATTCTAGAATTAATTCCGAGGGGGAATTAACCCGTTTAAAAAGTGTACAAAAAACTACGCCAGTGAATTCCTCCTGGATAAATTAAAAAAAAATTAGATTCTTTAATAAATTCCTGGACTTTTTAGATTTTTTGTTAATTTTCAGATTCTTGATAAAATTCTAGAGTTTATTTCATTCTAGAATAAATTCTAAAACAATTAAAATTCTAGTAAAAATTACATTTTTCTTTAGATTGTAAAATAAATTTCAAATTATTTTAGTTTTATTTCTGTAATCTCTAAATTAATTATTTGGAATCTAAACAATCCGATATTTTAATTGGGAAACACATTTTTTAATTCAGAAAACAAATATAAAGCGTTTTAATATTTATATTTATTCTAGAATCTAAAAAGGTTCAACATTTTTATCCGGAATTTTATCTAAGATCTTAAATCTGGAAATTATTATTTCTATAATTGTGTGGAATTAATTTTTCAATCAAAACTCTTTTTGTGGACATTTTTTTTATTCTGGAGACATTAGAATCTAATAATTCTGGACTCTTATTAAAACTCTAATAATTGAAAATAACATCTAAACTGTTCAAATATATTTCTTGATGCGTACGAAAACAGATCGAAACGATAATCCGACTTTGTTTTGTTTTGGACGCTAGGCCCAAAACAAAAGTCGGTAGAATGTTTACGTGTTGTATCCCGAAACGACAGTCGATGAGCAAGCGTTCTTGTGTACATACAAGCATGAAACTGCTCACTCTCATTTTCTCTCTGATAAGAAGTTCCTAGCGATTTTTTCCTTAGCCGAATTAAGTAAGCGCAATTGTTGAATTTGCTTTTCTTGATCCATAAAATCCTGTTTTTAAATCATTTGTTTATTAATAATAATAATAATTAAATATAACGTCAAGGTAAAATTAAAATTATTAAATTAATCATTCTTCATTTGTTTTATTTGATTTAGGGAACTCTGATAGCTTTGGAAAAAAATAAAAATAAAATGGAAGGTTTAAAGAAACATTGTGAAAGTTTTTGTGCCAAAAATGTCAAATGTTTTTGCTTTGATTCAACGAAAGCCGTAACATCTGAGGAAGGAAGACAAATTTTTCGAGGACCTCCATTTTCAAGAGAAACTTTTGATCGAATTTTATTGGACGGACCTTGCAGTGCCTTGGGACGAAGACCTCAAATTTTAAACACAATCACAGTCCCTGAACTAACTTCTTATGTTCCTTTGCAAAAAAAGCTATTTTCCAAGGTAAGTTAAAAAAAAAAATTTTTTAATTCTAACTTTATTCTATATATTTAATATTCATATTAATTAATTTTAATTAATGATTTATTTTCTTTTGTATTACGTGTAGTTTTACACCTTAATTTAAATAATATCTAACCTAATTTATTATAATGTTTGTGTCACAAATAAATAAGAGAAATAATTATTATAATATTAAGACAATAATAAAATATAATGAATTTAAAAAATAAGAAATTATTTTAAAAAATGTTATCTTGCAGGCTGTGGAACTTCTTAAACCTAGAGGAACTTTAGTCTACAGTACTTGCACAATAACAATAGCAGAAAATGAAAATATTGTTTCCTGGGCGTTAAAAAAATATCCCATTCTTAAATTGCAATCTGCACCGAATAAAATTGCACAAATGAAAATCCCAGAAAATGTTACTTCAGGATTTAATATTGACGGATTATTATCGGAAGAATCCGATTTGTTGATCCGGTTTGGTCCGGAAAGTGACACGATTGGATTTTTTATTGCATGCTTTACAAAAGAAACAGCAATTTCGTGATAATTGGTACGTATAATTTCAAATATTTATATATATTTGATTTAAAATTTATGGATATTTACTTTTCACTTGATGCTTAGCTTTCTCTATTCAATAAAATCCGGTTTTAGAATCCTTAGTCAATTAATTTAATATTATATAATTTATAATTAGATTAATGTTAAATTATATCTAAAATCAATGTTTTGTATTTAATAAAATTCTAATTAAATGAAGCCCGTTGTTTAAACTATTTTTTATCGTACTATTTATTTTTCAACAGAATTTGCTTTTTAATTCTTAGAAAAAACATTTCTTCAGGGCTGATAAAAATCATGATTTTTTTTTATTTAAATCAAAAAATGATTTTTTTAAAAATATGATCAATATATAAAAACTCCAAATGTTTATTTGCAAGTAGTTTATTAAAGAAATGAAGAAAAATAAAAAAAAACAACACAAGAATGAAACAGTGACATAATTATATATAAAAAAGTAATATAGTTATATATAAAAAAATTAAACTATTTACGGACACTTTATTAAATTAAAATAATAAATAAGAAGATAATTAAAAAAACGTTAAAATATATTATTAAAGAGAACAGAATTTTAAAATTAGAAACATTAGAGAATTATTTTATAAATTGAATAAAAAAAGAATAAATAAAATTTTGTAAAATTTAAAAAAAATTTAAAAGAAAAGAAATTCTATAAAATACAAGCATGTAATATTCAAAATGTGAAAATTTAGTACAAGATTAAATTCACATAATATAAAATAAAAGAATGAAAGCTTTCAAAACAGTAGAAAATTGTGAAATTTAAAAAATATAGATAAAAGCACCGAATAAATGTTTTCAAAAATTCGTAATTATAAGATAAAAAGTAAACGATTAAAAAGAAGGAAAATGTTTCTTAGAAATTAAAAAATAATGACAAAAATAAATTAAAGAATTAATTAAAACAAAAAGAATAATTAAAAAAAATAGTGAAACATCAAAAAAATTAAATAAATAGGAAGAAAATAGAGAAATCTTCTTTTCCTTAATCTAACATACTAAAAAAATGTAAAAAGTACAAAAAATAGAATTAAAAAATATATATAATAAGATAAATAAAAAAAGTCCACATAGAAACTTAAAAATCCTTTAAAAATAAAAAAGTTTCAGCAAATTAAGCCAAACACATTTTTTATTATTGCACTTAAAACAAGTCCAACAATAAATTAAGAAAAATAAAGAAAATCTAAAAACTTTATGCAAGTTTGTAAAAAATCTCGCAAAAAATAGAAAAGATGTGAAAAAACTTGAATAAACTTACCAAAAAAATGAGAGTATTTATTTTTAAAACTATGGAAATAATTATGAAAATTAACGAAATAAAAAGTTTAGTGAATGTTATAATAACGAAATTGTCTAAAATTATATTAAATAATTTGCATAAAAATAGGAAAATTAAAGAAAACCCTAAAATAAAAAGACAAATAAAAAACAAAAATACCAATATGCTTTAATTAAATTTAAATAACTTGAATTTTGCATAAAATAATAAATGGATAAATTCAAATTCAATTGAGAAATGAAATTCGAATAGATTAATATTTTGCCAGATTAAAGTTTAGACAAACTTGGAATATATATATATTTTCAATTTAACGATGTGCAAAATTTATTAATTTGTAATAATTTAATGTTAACGTTAAGAATTTAAAAAGTGGAAAATATTTTTAAAAAATACTATGACGAACGATAAGAAAAATAATTCTAACGTTGTTTTTTTATTTCATAAAAAGCTTCTTAAAAATTCTTTTAAGAGTTTTACATTCTTTAATGTTTCTGTTTTCTTTACAGGCAGACTTTATGAAAAAGTTAAAAGCTGAAAATTTGGTAAAGACATCAAAGAATAATTTAAATGGACTTCGTTTTATAAATGGGCCCTCTTCAATTTGTAATAAATATCATTTAATAGTCATTGGAATGACTTGTCTTCACGATAGCAAGAGATCTGGATTTTGAAGAATCGGCGTCTTTCAAAAATCTGAGGAAAAATTATATGAAAGTTCTAAGCTTGAATCATTTGTACTTCAAAAGGACCAAGTTCTCCATTGGAAGGAATTGAAGACACAACAATTTCAAATCCAGGTTTAATATTCTCCCATTTTTTGTCTTAGAATGAAAAATTTATATTATTTTTTATTCATAAGTTTTATTAGACACAAAAATATTCAGGAAATTCCTAATTTTATCGTTAAACAAATCGGACATTTGTGAAGTTTATTGAAAAATTGTCATTCACAATTCTGAATGAAGAAAATTCTTCTCTTGGCTAGAAATATTTTTTTCTATTTTAACGATGTAACTTAGATAACAATGTCAAATTCAATTAATTTCTCTGTAAGGCGGCTAAAATTTTGTTACAGTTCAGTTCTAGAAGATATTTGTAACTATAATTTACAACAGTTCTGTAACATTAAGACATAAATATTTTAGAACATCAAAATCACAGATGATCTATAACAGAAGTTTCAACTAAAACTTTCAAGTAATATTGTAAATATTTTTATTACGAAATTCCAAGAATACAATTTTCATAATTTATTTTCATATTTTTTAGATTCATACATAAAATATTTATTACTTAAAGTCAACGAAAATAATCATTTATTTCTCGAAAACAAAAATCTAGTTAATCTAGTTTCTTTGCATTTAAACAAAAAAATAAAAACATTACTCGTTCTTCTCAGGCGCTTTAGGTAATAATTGAAAAAATGAATTGTTACCGCTTCGGATTTCTCAACCAGGAGTAGGGATTGCAAATTTACCAACTTTTTAATTACCGGTATACGGTAAAAATGAAACATAATGCTGGTAAAAATCTTAAATATTTATTATGATTTTTCTAATGATAATATACATTCAAACTATTGCAAAAATCAGAAAAGTTAAGTGAATTTCTAAGCTTTTCTATGCTTTTAAAGAGGACAGCTGAGCTGTCGAAACGTTAAAAAAGGATTGTGTTTTTATTTTTTCAACCCTTGATTTAGAGGATTGATGATTTTATTTCTTATCTATAAAAAACAAAATATATGTGAGAGAAAAAATTCATTCCATGGAAGGTCGTAAAATACATAAAACACGTAAAATAGGTTTTAATGTATTTATTAGGTCAATTGCGACGTTTCGATGACTATTTGCGTCATCCTCATCAGGCTAGTTTTTGAAAAAACAGAAATACAACAAGGTTTAAAAAAAGTTTTAAACAGTGACAATATTCTTTGTTGCCTATTCTACCCCCTTAGATTTTTTAAATTGACGTTTAATTTTAAGAAATTGGGTCAAACCACTGACTTTCAACCAAAGGTGGTCGCTGACATATTTTAATAAATATTAAAACCCATATTATATGTATTATTGAAGTGTCTAAATTCAAGTTCTGAAGTTGTTTTAGAGATATTTTATATTTTGCAGCCGTAAATTGTAATTAAAGAAGCAAGTGTCAAGAAAAAATGGCGTTTTTAATGCACATTTCAAATATTTTTTATTTAGAAAGAAAACATTGAATTTCCATATTGTAAAGAAAATATGTTTAATTAATATCCAAATATTTATTTTATTTAATATAATTTTGTATATAATGAAGAATAATAATAATAAAATCAATTTAAATTTGATCATAAATTTGTCACTTTTTAAGATTTTTAAGAGTCTATTTTTTAGAAACCTACTTAATAAATGTTATTGAAACTTAACGTAATTATTAATTTATGCACTTTAATCATATTTTCACGAAATTAAAGACAAATATTTATTTTATTACTTATATAAGTAATATCGTCTTAAAATTTCCAAATTAACCCCAAAGCACACATTTTTAATCTTATGTAAGTTTTTTCTAGATGAAATTAAAAATTCAACACTTTGTACATATCTAAGTTTATATAAAATCTTCAACATATTCAATTTTTGCGAAAGTAATTTGCTTAGTTTTTGATTTTTTCGTGTAACTTGTTATATTGTACTCCTGAAGATGAATGTTATATTTTACTCCTACTAAAATCAAAGGTTTTTAAGTTTTAATTATTTAATAATTGAAGTTACTGGATTAATTAAGTCTTTTAATATTAATTTAATGTATTGAAATCAATTATTTAATAAATAAGACTTAAAAATCTTTGATTTTAGAATGAGTAAAATATAACATTCATCTTCGGGAGTGCAATATAACAAGTTACACGAAAAAATTTTAGTCAAAATGATACGGGGGTCGCCCACATTTTCTCCAAAACTCAATTGTCAGAATATCCATTTGTCCGAATTTTATTTATCCAAAATTGCATTTATCAGAAATCTCATTTATCCAAAAAAGCATTTATCAGAAATCTCTTTTGTCCGAAATTTAAATGATCAGAAATCTAATTTCTCTGAAAATGCATTTACCAGAAATCTCGTTTGTCCGAAAGGTAAATTGTCCGATCAGGTTCATCTTTGGAACACTTTTTAAGTACCCGAAAATACAGATCGAGATCGTTAGCCAGCCTTTATGGTCCAAAATTGAAGAAAATAAAAAATATTTAAACTTCAAAAAATTCATAATTTTCGAAATTTTCAAAAAAAAAATTTTCTCTCTTTTTTGTTTGTAAAGTACCCGTAAAATCATACAAATTTTGTTATTAACATTTTTCGATACGACGCAAACCTAAAAAGATACGAATTTTTGAAATTTTACAATTGTTTTAAATTTTTTGGTGGGGTTATGGGGGGTAATTAAAAAAGATATATATAAATAATTTTCATGTAGACAATATTCCAAAATAGTTATCAACCTTAATTAAACTATCTTGTGAATTCATGACAAATTTGTCATATTTTGTCAGCGACCAACTAGAAGGAATGATTAGTTTTTATTAATTAATTAAGGTTGATAAATGTCATTAAAAGTTGTCTAGGGGTAAAATATTTTTTTTTTACCTAACTGAAGACGATAAAAAAATAATTATTCAATTTCATTGAAATGGTAAAAAAATGTTGCCAAATCATGTGGAAATATTCAAGTCTACATCTTACGTTATACCTATATTTAATATCCTTGAGATTAATTTAGTAACTTTTTTTGTTTACCATTTTAATGGAATTGAGTGATTATTTTTTGCATTCTCATCATAAATGAGAAGTTCTTAAATTTGTGCGATTTTGAACTTTTGCTAAAAACCACATTTTTCGACGTTTTGAGACCTCCTGATTTTGAAAAAATGGGTTTTACGAAAACTTCTGTCTGTATGTCTGTATGTCTGTCTGTATGTCTGTATGTTTGTATGTATGTATGTCTGTAAGTCTGTATGTCTGTATGTCTGTATGTGTGGAGTTATTTTATTGGGGATCGGATAACTTGAGTAAAAATTCTCCGATCCGTTTCATCTTTGGAACACTTTTTAAGTACCCGAAAATACAGCCAATTAATTAATTCAAAATTGGTTATTAAAACCCTACCACATTGTAAGTATTTTCCTCCAGAAACAAAAGCTATTTCCATCATAATTTGTTTAGGAATTTCTTTTTCTTTTTTCAAAAGAGAGATTAATTGATCCTTATAGTAAAACACAATTCGCAAAAACAGTTTAAATCTAATAGGAGTCAAAAGGAGATTTCTTTTTTTTTAATGGCAAATAATCCACTGTCTGCCCGATAAGCCTCTTGTTTTTTTGCAGTAGAACTTTGAAACAAATTGATCAACTCATTTGTGCAAACGATTTTGGAGCTCTGAAAATTATTTGCCAACTTACAAGTAACGGATAAACGTTCCAGTTGCTGTAACCAATTCCTCGATAGTCATGGGATTTTCCATTATGTACTTTAACATAAGCAAGTTATTGACATCCCCAAGCCGGAACAATGAACGCATGTGATTGTTCAGTTCAATATGATAATTGTCGCCACCAGTCACAAAATTTTTAAAAATCCACATTAGGAAATTCGTGGCTGTGCTTAGCCCTATGTTATTGATGGCTTTTGCTTTCACGTTAGGAACAATTCCATAATAACTGCCCAGTAAGAAGAGAGGAATTAAAAAATATTAAAAAATTTTAATATTTTTGAATACGTTTTCTGTCCAATACATTTGTATCCGGTGATTGCACCTACTTTTACCCAAAAATCAGTCCTTATGAATATGGGTTTAAAAAATTTGTGAATCCAAATGAATCCCTTTATAATGAAAAAAAATAAAATGAATATTTTTTAATGTCTGCAGTTCAGGTTATTGAATACAAATGAATCCCTTGTGACATTGTAAAATTTGTTTAGAAGAATTTTACAATTCACAAGTTGCTTAATTTAAATTAAAAAAAAAAAAAAAAAATCAATTGCCGATTTTTCTTTCAATTTAATTTAATTGCTAAATTTGTTTAAAATAAAAATTTTGTTCCAAATTTAATTATTCTAATTAAAATAATCCGATCTCAATGATTGTTCGACATTCCAAGACTTGGTTCAAAATTTAATTTATTATTAGAACTTAATTTTAATTATTCCCTTTCTATTTATGTTAACCTGTTTCGAGTCAACGCATGTATTAAGGAAAATATTACGAATTTGGATTTTATTGGAAATTTTGAATTAAATTTGGATTTGATGATTTAAACTGGATTTCAACCTGCCAAAATTATGAATTTACCGCCAAAAAAATGAACTGTTGGAAATTGCTGTCTAAATTATGTAACCTGTTTGTTAATTTTGAAGTCTCTGAAGAGGATTTATTGAATTTTCTAACATAATATTCTAATTCGAATTTTGCCGCCTAACCTAAAAAAAAATATTGGATTATTGATTTGAAGAATTTTATTGATTTATTTTCTGGATTTATGTAATTGATCTTCATCTGAAAAATCTTTTGATCGAACCCAAGGATTATTTTGTTGAATTTATTTAAAATGCCAACCTTTTTCTTGCTGCGTTTCCTGCCACGTATAAAGGATTTGACTTAGTCACCTGGAGTGACATTTAAAAATTTCATGCCTTGGAAAGTTTTATTATTAATTCTAAATTTTATTTGGATCTCTTGTTGCTGCGGGTAGCCAAAGCCCATATAATTGTCAATTTATGTGACCGGGACTATATCCACTTGGATCCAGGAAATTCGGATAATATTTTATCATTTTCTTGGGATACTAGGATTTCAGTTGGCTGGTTCACTCCATTGAAATGATATTGGAAGAGTAAAATAATAATCTAACATCAACTGGATCGAATTAATTATCGTAATTAATTCAGAAGATTTATTCAATTTTATGAAGATTCCTTGAAGATTCAAATTTTCTTTTTTTTTTGACCAATAGAATTAAGAAACAACAGAATGTAGCCAACTTCATTTATGTCAATTTAGTGATCTAAATTAATTTTTTTAGAGTAGCTTTCTTTTTTTTTTATGAGCTTTGGAACAATTATTTCTCCATGGTTACGCTGGTAACCATGGAAAATAACGAACGTCACTTTTTCACTTTTTATTAATCATTCATTGAGATTGGACGGAATCTTTTCGAAATTATTTGGATTTCACCTAATTTAACGATTATATTTATTCTCTCTGGCTCTAAATTGGACGATTTCAAGGATTAATTATTTTGGACAAAGATTTTAAAGAAAAATTGGAAAATTTCAACAATTTAAAATATTGATTTTGATTTCGAAGTTTGGATTTTTTTTTCGTTTGGTAAGATTTCTATCATTTCTCTTGAATAAAATTCGTATTTTATTATTTTATTTTGTTTCTTAAAGATTCTAAAATTGATTTATTAATTTTCATTTGTGCGAATTAAACTTAACCTGTTAAAAATTAATTTGAAATTAAAATTTTGCTTTCCTTTTCCTTTTGTTCCAAAACTCATCCTTTATTTATTTAAAAAAAAATGTCACATTAGTTATTAACGAAAAATTGCTTTAATTTGCTTTTGGATTAAATTTGATTTAGATTGGACCAAGTCTTGGAATTGTTATTCCTAACTAATTCATAGTTTAGGATTATATTTATATTTTTTATTTTTTTTTATATTTATATATTTTTTTTTTATATATTAATTTGGTTTAATTTAACTTAACTTAACCTAACTTAACCTAACTTAACCTGATTTATCCTAACTTAACTTTATTTTCCAAATTGTTAAAAATGTAGTTGATTATTTAATCAATTGTTAACTTTATAAAAAAGTTTCCTAACCTCAAAAAAATTTGTCATTTGTATCAAATTTACATTGTTTTTCTGAATAAAATATTGTTTATTTAATTATGTAGATGTCTTATTTAAATTATTATAATCTTTTCAAATAAAGTGCATTACAGAACCATCCCCTCTACTATCATCCAGATTGGGGCTAAGCTAGCGGAATTAGTCATGGAAGATTAATAAATTTGGGTTACTTTTCTTTTATTTATTAATTTTTTTTTTGTTTATTGAAGTTGAGCTTCCTATTTGGTTGTCAACTTGCTGGTGTAATTTTAGGTTAAGCTTCCTATTTGGTCGTTAACCTTATTCTGCGTCACTTTAATTGAGTTAATTTATTTATTATTATTATTATTTTTTTTTTTGATCCAAGAAAGATCTGGCGCCCGACTTTTCGATTTTTTTTTTAAATCTTCCAAATTGTGATCGTGACTTAAGTTGATTAATTGATTTAGATTAATTAATTAAAATTTTATTCGATTACACCCTTTATAATGAAAAAATAAACTAATTATTTTTAAATACCCACACGTCAGATTATTCAATCTGAATGAATATTTTTATAATAAAAATGCAATTAAAATAAAATGAAAATTTATATCCGAATGAATACCCTTATGATTAAAAAATATAAAATGAACATTTTATATACTCACGATTCAGTTTTATTGAATCCAAATAAATACCATTATAATGAAAAAAAAATGAAATTTTAATATTTGAATACACATAGTTCGGATTATTCATTCCAAATTAATCTTTTTATAATTTAAATAAATAAAACCAAATCCATTGTTCTATAAATACTCATCTCTTTAAAAATAAATCAGTGAAAAGTCACTGAAGAAATTCAAATTAGTATAAATTTCTACTAATTTTTTTAAATTCTTCACTAAAGTTTTAGTGAAAATTGACTAAAAATAAGTAAAAAGTTCCACTAATTCGAATTAATGACCGTTTTTCACTAATTCAGATTAAAAGAGCACATTTGAAATCACTGTAAGGGTGTAAGGTGTAAAGAAAGAACAAAGGAGTAACAAAGAATTTCAATTTTTGAAATTAATTTTATTAATTGCGTTTTATAGGGTTATAAACAACTCCCATAATTGGGGGGTATTTATACACAATTAATGGCCTATGGTTAGAAAAATAAAAATTGTTGACTGTCAATTATTATTTACTAGCAACATTAACGCGCGCTCAAGCGCGCGACAAACTTTGCATTATTGGTCATTTAAAAACATAAATTTTTGCGAATTCAAATAATGAAACTTACGAAATTGAAGAATATATTTGAAAAATGACAAAAATATATTGACATTTGAAAACAAATTTCGAAAAATAGCTACATAAATACACAATTAAAAAGAATAGTTTAAAAAATTTAACAATAAATTTTAATTTTAAACAAAATAGTTGAAAAATTATAGGAATAACTGTTGGAAATACCTAATTGTAAATTGAACAACTGTATTGAAAATCGATAAAAATAATTGAAATTTAAGAAAATAATAAAAATGGAGGAAATAAATTGAAAATTTGAAAAAAATAATTGATAATAAACAACAAAATTACAAAATGACAAAAATAATTGACAATTGAAAACAAAATTCAAAAGATGGCTAGATTAATACACAACCGATCAAAATAACTTAAAAAATCGAAGAATAATTATAAAACTTTAAGATAATAATTGAAAATTGAAAAATTGTAGGAAATAAATTAAAACTGCGGAAAATGATTAATAATTGAAGGAAATAGTTAAAAAATGCCGAAAATAATTGTCAATTTAAAACAAAATTCAAAAAATAACAAAATTAATAGACAACTGAAAAAATAATAGAAAAAATTAAACAAGAAATATTAAATTTAAAGAAAATAATTGCAAATTGAAAATTTAAGAAAATTGTAGGAATAATTGCAATTTTAAAACAATTTTTATGAGTGTACAAAATAATTTAAAAAGTCCAAGAAATATAGGAAATTAAGAAATTAATTGAAAATCGATCAAAATAATTTAAAATTAAAGAAAATATTTGAGAATTGAAGAAAATAATTTAAAATTGAAGAAATAAATTGAAAATTAAAGAGTTGAGAAAATAAATTGAGAATTGAAGAAATACATCGAAAATTTAAGAATTAAATTAAAATTTTAAAAAATAATAATTGATAACTGAAAAAAAAATTACAAAATGACGAAAATAAATGACAACTAAAAACACAATTCAAAATATGGCTAGATTAACACGCAACCCATCAAAATAATTGATAAAATCAAAGAATAATTATAAAATTTTTAGTTAATAATTGAAAATTGAAAAATTGTAAGAAATAATTGAAAACTGCGGAAAATAATTAAAAATTGAAGTTAAAAAATAACTAGAGTAATTGAAAAATTGAAGAAAATATGTGAAAAATGACGAAAAGAATTGTCAAGTAAAAACAAAATTCAAAAATAACTAGATTAATAGACAACTGAAAAAAATAATTGAAAAAATTAAACAAGTAATATTAAATGTAAAAAAAATAATTGCAAATTAAAAAATTTAGAAAATTATAGAAATAATTGTTGGAAATAATTGCCCATTTAACAACTGGATTGAAAATCGAAAAAAATAATTAAAATTGAAAAAAGTAATTGAAAATTGAAGAAAGCAATTAAACATTGAAGAATGGAATTGAAATTAAAAGAATATACTTAAAAATTTAAAAAGAGTAATTGAAAAAAGCCGAGAATTAATGAATATATAGAAGAAATTGAAAACTGAAGGTTGGAAATAAAAATTGAAGAATGGCATTAAAAATGAAAGAACATAATTGAATAATTGTATTTAAAATTAAATAAACTTAATGATATCGAACAAAATAATAGAAAAAAAGCGATAATTTTTTAATATTAAAGAAAATAACTGAAAATTGAAAAGTGGAATTTAAATTTGAACAAAATAACTGAGAAATGAAGAATTATAGAATTGAATAATTGATTTGCAATTTTAAAACAATTTTTATGAGTGTAAAAAATAATTGAAAAAGTCCGGAAATTATTGGAAATTGAGGAATTAATTGAAAATCGATCAAAATAATTAAAAATTAAAGAAAATATTTAAGAATTAAAGAAAAAAA
This sequence comes from Ganaspis brasiliensis, assembly GCA_037103525.1. Taxonomy (NCBI): domain Eukaryota; kingdom Metazoa; phylum Arthropoda; class Insecta; order Hymenoptera; family Figitidae; genus Ganaspis; species Ganaspis brasiliensis. Next base: position 905,342 of record JAZKLR010000365.1, on the reverse strand, counting down.
TTGAAGAAATTAATTGGAAATTTCAAGAAAATAATTGATAATTAAAAGAAAGATTACAATATGACGAAAATAAATAATTATTAAATATTATAACTATTGCTAATAATTTGTGATGTAAAAAACGAAAATAATATATACCTAAAATTTACATAGTAATAGTATCCATTTTTCTGTCCAGAAAGTCTGGCAGTCCACATAGCACTTTCACAACCGTTTTTATAGTTTTTATAATGAAAACCGAAAAAAATTTTGTAAGTAAAATTTAATTTGTAGTTTTGAATGAGCGTTTTTGGTACGTGTTGACCAGATCAAAATTTAACGAAAACTGAGTTTACAAGGAAAGTGACAGTTGAGATGAAACACATGTTATAAAAGTCATAAAAGGATCAATCGAGGGTTCAAGAAAAGTTTCAGTTGTCTCGATAGGAAAAAAAAAGTTGTTTGTGTGGGTGCATTGTTGAAGGGGTCAAGATTTTAGAGACCTTGGGAAACATTTTTGTAACGATGTAAATGAAAATACTCGTGAAAATATAAATAGAAATATTGCTGAGATTAAAACTATAAAATTGCTTTGTAAAAAACAGATAACAGATTTCAAAGAAGTTTTTTTTAATAAAGTCTAAAAAAAAGTTTAATAACTTTCTCTCTAAATCTGAATTAGTGTTTTTCTATTAATAAATTATTGAAAAGTGGAAAAATTAATAAAAAATTACTAATTTTTAATAAAAAACTACTAATTGAAATAGTAGGAAACTACTAATTAAAATGTTAAAGTTTCACTGTTTAATTTAGCAGTTTTCTACTAAAAAATTAGTAAAATTATTACTACTTATAGTAGCTCACCTTTCACTAATTCAGATTTAAAAAGCTTCAAAAGATGATTAATTTAAATTCTTTAAAAATGTATTCAAGAATAATATTTAAGTAAAAAAAAATTTTATTGATGAACACTTTTAAGAAACTTTCATCAACGTCTTAATAAATTATAAAGATCATTAAAAATTAACTTCAAATTTACGTATTTTTTGCTTTTTAACCCACAATTAAGGTATTTCCGATGGTATTTCTCTTGCAGTTATATACTTGAAAAAACCGTTTTTTATGGATTTTCTTAAAATTGTAAGAAAACGTTATTTTATATGTGCCTTCTATCTGGTTAAGATTTCAGGACCCTTCACCGTCTAAAATTTGAGATATTCTCGTTCGAAATTTCAATTTTACATGCAAAATGATAAAAAATTGAAATTTCGAACAAGAATTCTCAAATTTTAGACGGTAAAGGGTCCTGAAATCTTAATAAAATAAAAGGCACATATATAAAATAACGTTTTCTCACAATTTAAAGAAAATCCATTAATCCATAGAAAATCGATTTTTTCAAGTACCTATAAATGGAAGAGAAATACCTTAAGATGCAACAGTGTATAAAAACGGTGTATAATTTTGCGCCGAAGACGCATTATGAATGAGTTCATCTGAAATAAAAAAAAATTTACCAAATATTAAGTTTCAATTTCATGTAGAGATAAAATGAATTGTCGGTATTTAAAAATATTAGTTTTATTTTAATTTAAATTTATTATAGAGAGATTTATTTGTATTAAATAATCTGAGCTGTAGGTATTAAAAAATATTCATATCATTTTTTTAATTATAAAAGGTTTCAATTGGATTGATTAAATCTGAACTGTAGGTCTTCAAAAACATTGATTTTTCAAAAATTTTAATTTCATTATAAATGGATTCATTTGTATTGAATAACCTGAACTGCGGACATTAAAAAATATTCATTTTATTTTCTGTATTTATAAAGGGATTAATTAGGATTGACAAATATTTGAACCCATATTAATAAGGATTGACTTGCGGATAAAAGTAGGTGTTATCATCGGATACAAATGGATTGGACAGAAAACGTATTAAAAAAGATTACATAATTTGACTTTTTCTTCGAAAATGATAAAATTTCAATCTTTTTCAATTTCCTCCTTCTTACTGGGTGCAAGCAAAATTTGCGAATATTTAATTTCTTTTTCAAATATATTTTTAAATAAATATTTGAAAGTTATTATTTTTATTTCAATATAAATAGGGCAAATAATTTCCGACCATTTATCGAAAGCTATTTTTTAAAATAATAAAATTGTATAAAATTTTTATATGAGGTTTTATTATTTTAAAAAATAGCTTTCGATAAATGAAAAATATTTTGTTAATGAACATAGGTTCGCAAATTTGTTTTTTAAAAGTTATTGTACAAAAACTGATTTCGTCCCATTGACTGTAATGCAAACCTGTCATCCAGGTAGCCGCCATTTTGAATTTCCCCCCACCCAATTTGAATAACATTATTCTTTGTTTGGTAAATTAAATTTTGCATTTTGGTATAAAATTAGAAGAATTAAAGTTATTGCCTTTAAGTCAAAAGGAAATAAACTAGCAAAGACAAAATAATATTGATTTTTATCTGGTATTCCAGCATCACATATTGTGGAGAATAATTCGAAATTTGAAGTATACGGATATTTCAAACTTCCATTCTTTAATCTGTAATATAACAAGTTGAATATCTTGTTAACGCAATCAATCACTTCACCTATTTTAAAACATGATAAATTTATATGTTTCAACAATTTTTCAGCATTTAAAAAGACATTGTTTTGTTGATCCTCCGCACTTCCTAAAAAAAATTAATTTTTATTAACAAAATAAATATAGAAAACTTATTTTGAAAACCAATTTTGTTTACAGAATATAGGCTTTTTTTATTCACTTTTATTTTTTTTTATTTTATAAAATATATAAATTAAAAAATGAAATTAGAAAAAAAAAGAAAATGTATCAAGTCTTATTATTTCCATTTAAAAATAATTAAAAATAATTAAAAATAGTGATTTTGTCATTTCATGAATTCGTAATTATAAATAACTTCTTTTTTTACTTGTAATATAAGTATTCAATATAATAATTCAGAAATTAATTTCAAATACACGTAATATAAAGAATTACTCTCGCAGCACCGAATATTTCCTAAAAATTTATGAAAGATTTATTTGCAAACTTTGAAATGTTTAAGTACAAAGTTTAGTGAAAATTGTGCCTATATAAATTCCGAAAATGTATTATTAATGTTATCATACACTTTAGGGCATTAATGGTTTTACTCCATTAAGTAATATACATTTGTAACCGCCAAAATAATTGTATATTTAAATAATTATAAATCTTAATTATTCTGGTCAAAGAAGCTGGATTTCCGACCAAAAATAATTGGAAGCTCAATCCCACAAGAAGAAAATATAATTAAATAAATTGATAATAAATACACAAAAGAATCTTCTATAATTACCTTGGATAGCTAGTCCCAAATCTGGATAATGGTGGAGGGAGTGGCTCGAATTTAAATTAATTTATAATCAAAATTAATTCCCATAGGATAAATTAAATTGTACAAAATAAACTAAACTTTATGAATCTAAATTAAATTTTGTGAAATGAATCAAATTTCATAAAAGAAATTAAATTCTGCTAAAACGAATTAAATTTGAAGATAATAATTGAAATATCTTGAAATAAATTAAGTTTCCATAAAATAAATTAAATTTCGCTGAAATAAGTTAAATTTCGTGGAAATGAATTAAATTCTGCTAAATAAGATCAAGTTAGACAATTTTTTTTAACAAATCCAAACAAATCTCAAGAAATTAAGGCACATCCATTAGACAACAACATTTATGAATCTACAATTAATAATAATCATTAACATTTGAAATCTCGAAGTAAACTATAATTTTGAGGTTAGGGTTCTTGATTAATAAATCAAGATTTCTTAATATTTCGAAAGGATCAAAACAGTAATTTAAACTAAATATTAGATCTATTATATTTAAGCATAAAGCTCAAATAATTAATTTTGATATGTAAAGCAAATTATGATTTTTGAAAAATCAACATATTCGATAATAAATTGAAGACATAATTCTTGATTTCCTAATCAAGGATCTTTTTTTAATTTTTCCAAGACTTGGTCATTAAATTTGATAAATTATAATGATGAATATTGATAACGATTGGTTATTCGTTATCAAGAAAGAGTCAGAATCAAAAATTTTTTAAGTTGAAACAATAAAATTCAGGTTATCAATTAATTTACATTAAGAGTTAATAACCCAAGTAGCACGTAATATTACGTAAGTATCGCAGTAATATTACATTCAATATTGGTAATATTACAGGTTGATGTTACAGTAATATTACCGTGACATTAAAATGTCCGCGTCAAGGTAATATTACAATGTAATATTGAGGTAATATTACAGTAAAGTTACAAAGTAATATTACATTAATATTACAGTGACATTGAAGTAATATTACAATTAAATATAATTATCTTAGATATAATGTAGAAAAAATTTGGAGCGCTGAGTCTTGAACCCTTGTAAGCTGACCAAGTCGGTTGGCGCCTTAAATCACTCTGTTACTTAGCTCTTAGAATATATTATAGTAAGTCTGCTTCATATTTTACTACATATTTGTAATATTACTGTAATATTACTGTAATGTTAACTCAATATTACTTGGTAATATTACTATGTAATATTACCTCAACATTACCCTGTAATATTACATTGACGCGGACATTTTAATGTCACGGTAATATTACTAATATTGAATGTCATATTACAGTGATACTCATGTAATATTACGTGCTACTTGGGAATTTAAAAGAAAAAGATAAAAATTAATATGAAGAAAAGGTTTCCAGTCTGCAAAATTCGCAAAACAAAAATGCTTCAAATTATCTTTTCTTCTTCTTCTTTCTGTTTAATTATCTTTTCTTCTTCTTTTTGTTTGATTCTCTTTTCTTCTTCTTGTTTCTCTTTAATTATCTTTTCTTCTTCCTCTTTTTGTTTAATTATCTTTTCTTCTTCTTCTTTCTGTTGAATTCTTTTTTCTTCATCTTCTTTCTCTTTAATTTTCAATTTTTTTTCCCATTTCTGTTTAATTCTTTTTTCTTCTTCTTTCTGTTGAATTCTTTTTTCTTCTTCTTTCTGTTTAATTATCTTTTCTTCTTCTTCTTTTTGTTTGATTCTCTTTTCTTCTTCTTGTTTCTCTTTAATTAGCTTTTCTTCTTCTTCTTCTTTTTGTTTGATTCTCTTTTCTTCTTCTTCTTGCTCTTTAATTCTTCTTTCTGCTTCTTCCTCTTTTTGTTTAATTATCTTTTCTTCTTCTTCTTCTTTCTGTTGAATTCTTTTTTCTTCTTCTTGTTTCTCTTTAATTATCTTTTCTTCTTCTTCTTTCTGTTGAATTCTTTTTTCTTCTTCTTGTTTCTCTTTAATTTTCTTTTCTTCTTCTTCTTGCTCTTTAATTCTTCTTTCTGCTTCTTCCTCTTTTTGTTTAATTATCTTTTCTTCTTCTTCTTTCTGTTCAATTCTTTTTTCTTCTTTTTGTTTCTCTTTAACCCTTTAACGCCGGGACGGACGCTTTTTTTCAGTCTTCTCCAACGTTAATATTTTTTGTTATTAGGCACGTAGAAAATTTTCGGAATAACATTTCCTTACGTAATTTTTATCGCTCTTTCAGAATCTGTCATCAAAATTTCAACAACAAAAAAATTCCAAAAGCTATGGCCACTTTTTTGGAAAAAAATGCAAATTTTTGACATTTTTGATTCAAAAATGATTTTTTTTTCATGTAAGCAGTAATGACAAAAATTCTTCACCTTAAAATATCGCGTCCGCAATATCCAAGCTTCAATGTTATGGACCATACATTTAAAAATTTCAAGATGGCGGATCCAAAATGGCGATGACAGTTTTTTTTTTCAAAAATTTGACACCCAGTGGACGCTTCTTTTAATTCTCATGTTATCTGTATGACAATGAGTGCCTGAACGTTTTTGGGGTCGCTGATTGAGAATCTAAAGTCAGATTTCAAAAATTCAAAATGGCGGATCCAATATGGCGGTCGAAACTTTTGAAATTGATCGGATTCACTTGAAACTTGCTACTCGGGGGTTTTTGGGGTCGCTGATTTCAAATCTGAAGTCAGATTAACAAAATTCAAAATGGCGGAACCAATATGGCGGTCGACATTTTTGAAATTGATCGGATTTGTTTAATTTCGTTAGTTAGGGGTTTTTTGGTCCGTCAAAAACAAATGTAAAGTCATATTTGAAAAATTCAAAATGTCCGATCTAATATGGCTGTCGATATTTTCAATATTGATCGCATTTACATGAAGTTTGTCATCTTGGGCTAAGTATTAGATACATGGTTGTATGTTCTGAAGTCATTAAAAGTATTTTAATGTTGCACTAGTTTGACATCATTATTTATTTGTTACTTCTTTGAAAACAGCATTTTAATGTAATTTACGATGTAATGGCACTAAGTTCACATTCATTTGACAGCATTTCATATTTCTTTTCCATTTTCCTGAAAACGTAGTAATTATAATATGTTTATCTATATCATAAACTTGTACTTTCTTTGACAACACTCACAATTTTTTTTGAGTCGGGCAACATTAAAATAATTTTAATGGCTAAGGAACGTGCAAAGAACATCTATTATAATACATTATTAATAAATGTATGATACTTTGTCTCACATAAATTTAAACTAATGCTCTAATGAAATTTAGTCTTCTATTCCTAAAATTGACCCTCAAAACCTTTAACTAACGAATTTTAAACAAATCCGATCAATTTCGAAAGTTTCGACCGCCATATTGGTTCCGCCATTTTGAATTTTGACAATTTTTGAAATCTGACTTCAGATTCGCAATCAACGACCCCAAAAACCCCCGAGTAGCAAGTTTCAAGTGAATCCGATCAATTTCAAAAGTTTCGACCGCCATATTGGTTCCGCCATTTTGTATTTTGAAAATTTTTGAAATATGACATCAGATTCGCAATCAGCGACCCCAAAAACCCCCGAGTAACAAGTTTCAAATGAATCCGATCAATTTCAAAAATATCGACCGCCATATTGGTTCCGCCATTTTGAATTTTGTTAATCTGACTTCAGATTCGAAATCAGCGACCCCAAAAACCCCCGAGTAACAAGTTTCAAATGAATCCGATCAATTTCAAAAATATCGACCACCATATTGGTTCCGCCATTTTGAATTTTGAAAATTTTTGAAATCTGACTTCAGATTCACAATCAGCGACCCCAAAAACCCCCGAGTAACAAGTTTCAATTAAATCCAATCAATTTCAAAAATATTGATCGCCATATTGGATCCGCCATTTTGAATTTTTGAAATCTGACTTTAGATTCTCAATCAGCGACCCCAAAAACGTTCAGGCACTCATTGTCATACAGATAACATGAGAATTAAAAGAAGCGTCCACTGGGTGTCAAATTTTTGAAAAAAAAAACTGTCATCGCCATTTTGGATCCGCCATCTTGAAATTTTTAAATGTATGGTCCATAACTTTGAAGCTTGGATATTGCGGACGCGATATTTTAAGGTGAAGAATTTTTGTCATTACTGCTTACACGAAAAAAAAAATCATTTTTGAATCAAAAATGTCAAAAATTTGGATTTTTTTCCAAAAAAGTGGCCATAGCTTTTGGAATTTTTTTTTGTTTGAAATTTTGATGACGGATTCTGAAAGAGCGATAAAAATTACGTAAGGAAATGTTATTCCGAAAATTTTCTACGTGCCTAATAACAAAAAATATTAACGTTGAAAAAGACTGAAAAAAAGCGTCCGTCCCGGCGTTAAAGGGTTAATTACCTTTTCTTCTTCTTCTTTCTGTTAAATTCTTTTTTCTTCTTCTTGTTTCTCTTTAATTTTCTTTTCTTCTTCTTCCTGCTCTTTAATTCTTCTTTCTGCTTCTTCCTCTTTTTGTTTAATTATCTTTTCTTCTTCTTTTTGTTGAATTCTTTTTTCTTCTTCTTGTTTCTCTTTAATTTTCTTTTCTTCTTCTTCTTGCTCTTTAATTCTTCTTTCTGCTTCTTCCTCGTGTTCTTTAAGTCTCTGTTCTTTATCCTCTTTCTCTTTAATTTTCTTTTCTTTTTCCTTTTGCTCTTTAATTCTTCTTTCTACTTCTAAATCCAGTTTTTCCTTTTCTAAATTTTCTTCCTCATCTTGCAAACTATATTCTTCATTTACAGCACAATTTTCTTGATTTTGAAAGTCAATTTTTTCGATTATGGTCATAGAGTCGTCGTCGATTGTAAAGTTTTTAATTTGAACGTCATCATTAAATGTTACTTTTTTGGTTATTTTACTATTATCGTCAAAAGGACATTCGCTTGTAGCGCCTAAATTAAAATCATTTTCAAATAACATATTGTCCATGTTATATTCCTCGGCTTTGTAATTCGTAAAAAAATTTTTTAGTTCCGGATAAGACACTATATTCTCAGACTGTTCGTTATAATTAATTTCAATTGAGTTTTTATTGATAAATATTAATAATAGAATATTTATTATAATATTTAAAAATAATTCTGATAAATAAGTTTCTTTAGCAGTAGTACATTTTCAAGATCCTTATAATTTTAAAACAAAAGAGAAATTTTTTACTATTGTTAAAGGAACGCATGCTAATCAAATTTTCTTTTTTTCCTCGAGGAAGGTGTGATAGTTTATTAAATTGTTTGCGTTTAACAAGTAATTTCAATATTCTTTTGAGGAAGGTAAAATTTTCAAATTAGTCATATCTTGCAATTAAATTGTAATTTATCTAACATAGTTCTTTCACACAAATAAATGTTTAATTATATTCTTTTTAAATATTGCATTTTTTATAAAGATCCATCATACACTATAATATATTTTGAAAGATTATATAATTGTATAAATTATTACACAATGATGTCCATTATTACACACTTGTGTAATCTATCTCAATTATTTATTTCAAATTTTAAAAGCAACTTTTTGAGGAAGGTTGTATTTTCACTCATTTTTTTTAATATATTTTCATAACAACATTCTATTCCTTTTACGTTCAATTTCAATGTATTATAAAAATTTTCTTTTTTTTTAACAATATCCATTTCTATTATTTAAATACTATTGCACTTATTTTGTTTGTAATCTGTTCAAATTGTAAAAAGCATATAGGGTGGATTTCACGTAAAATTTCCAGCCCCAAAATGAAATATGTCCAATCAATTGCAAATTTTTGTTATGAGTTGTCCTATGGGATAGTAATTTATCCTATAAATATTTTGGGATTTCTTCAAAAATTGGGGGTGTGGGAGGGGGTAAAAGATTTGAGTTGTTTGTTGACACGCTCTTTCTTTTAGATTTATTCTGCTTTAATGAATAGATAAAAAAATTTTATGGGACATGATTTTTGTAGATTTTTGCTTAAATTTTCGATTAGCAATGTCCATTTTAGTCGTTTTTTATAATTTTACCTTGATTTTTCAAAATTAAAAACAAATTTGAGTTTTTCTCAAAGTTGGGTATTTTTAATTTTTTTAAAAATATTTTTAAACGAAAGCTGAGATTTTTTCCGATGAAAACCATAAGTTTCAAAAATGCGTTTTTCTTTTGTTTTCGAGAAATTAAATGATGAACACCGCGCGAAGTCGCGCCGCATCGACTGGACGCCGCGTCGACGTGAGCCCTTACCGCGGTACATATTTACATTCTAACTTTAAAAAGAAAAATTGTAAAATTTCCCAAAAAAAAAAATGTTTTTTTCCAAAACTTTAAAACGTGAATAAAAGATAGTTAGAATTGATCGATCGGGTTCAAACATATGTCTAAAATTTTCCCCTTAAGAAACATTTAATTTCGTAAAATAAAAGACGCTTTTAGCTATTACGGTTTACGAGATTTTGGGCTAAACGTAATGTTAACACACGAACATGTTTTCTAAACATCATTTTTGACTGTCAAAAAATCGCAATCGAGGATTTGAGGGTAAAACAGTACTTTCTCTATAAGGAAGCAATATAGATTTTGTGGGTGAATAGTTTTTGTATTTTATTAAAAATGTAAATGGCTATTTTTATGATCAATAATCAATTATTTAATTATAAATAATAAGTTACTAATCTGTTTTTGTTGTTGTTATTTTATCCAAATGTTTTAAATATTTATTTTTTAAGCGTAAATTTTAAAGAAATGGAAACTGTGAACGAGTACAAAAATAAACCCAATTAGCACGTAACCTTGCTGCAATTTAGGGGCAATGTTGCGGTGCAAGATTTGCAATATTGACATATAACATTGCGGCAAGGTGCAATCGTGTCAAATTCTAAATCTTGCGGAGTAAGGTTGCAGCAATATTGCACCGTAATACGAAAAATACCTTTTATAATTCAAGAACAGAAATGTTTTTTCAGTATTAAAAACTGAACAAATATAAAAAAAAATTTAAAGTTTTTTCATGCAAAGAAAAGTTGAATAAAAAATGGTAAAAGTTGTTTCTGAAAGTAAATACTCTAACATCTAATAAAAAATGGTGATTGAAGCTGTACCGCGGTAAGGGCTCACGTCGACGCGGCGTCCAGTCGATGCGGCGCGACTTCGCGCGGTGTTCATCATTTAATTTCTCGAAAACAAAAAAAAAACGCATTTTTGAAACTTATGGTTTTCATCGGAAAAAATCTCAGCTTTCGTTTAAAAATATTTAAAAAAAAATTAAAAATACCCAACTTTGAGAAAAACTCAAATTTGTTTTTAATTTTGAAAAATCAAGGTAAAATTATAAAAAACAACTAAAATGGACATTGCTAATCGAAAGTTTAAGCAAAAATCTACAAAAATCATGTCCCATACAATTTTTTTATCTATTCATTAAAGCAGAATAAATCTAAAAGAAAGAGCGTGTCAACAAACAACTCAAATCTTTTATCCCCTCCCACACCCCCAATTTTTGAAGAAATCCCAAAATATTTATAGGATAAATTACTATCCCATAGGACAACTCATAACAAAAATTTGCAATTGATTAGACATATTTCATTTTTGGGGCTGGACATTTCACGTGAAATCCACCATAGATTCAAATAGTGTATATGAATAACATTTATCGATTTCTAATTTAATATTAATAAATAAATAATTTTTTTCAATTTCAATCAATTATATGTGAAAAGACAAGCAATTGCATAAAAACTAATGCAGTTGCGTCAAATATTTTATGACATTGTATCAAATTCGATACAATTGCTTAAAAAATGAATAGAATTGCATACACATTTTATACAAATACGTAAAACTTGATACAACGTCATGAAGTTGGTTACAACATAAAACAAACAATTGCATAAAAATAATGCAATTCCTATCAATATTTCATGCTCGTGCTTCAAAATTAATAAAAAGTGCATCAATAACTTTAAATGTATTTAATTTAAAAGTTGAAAAAGAATTCATTAAAAATTTTTCTTAAAATTTTTTTTATATTTTTTTTTATCCTAAAGTTAAAATATATTTTATCTATCTCAAAAACTAAAATAAAAATAAACTAATAAAGGAATATGCAAAAATAAAAAATTGTAAATTTTGGATGTTTTAAGAATAAAATTTTTGTTATGCATTTTCGGGATCCTTGTCACTTAAAACGAGAAGGTATGTAAAACATTTGGAATTTGATGCGATGTACAGACAAAATATTAATTTTATTTATATAGATTTATTCAAAATTTAAAATGGCATTATTTGAGGAAGGTTGCATTTTCATTTCTTTTATTATATTCTAATAACAATGTTTCGCTCCTGTTTTCATATACCCTTATTCATATAATTTTTCAAAAATAAAATATTTTTGATATTTCTTTTTACATCATTAAATATTACTTTTTTTTAAACATTCAAATAATGTTATACATTGTTCACAAAATATGAAAAATTTTTTTTTTCTTACATAACTATTTACAAATTTAAGCAGTTCCATAACATTTTAAACAATTCCATAAATTGTTTTGTAATTGTAGTACATTATCTGCAACTATTATCTCTTAAAACATTATATTTTTGTATAATATCAAATAATTTTTCATCATAGAATTCAATTTCTCTTTCCTTATTTGTTGTTATTATTTCACTGTATTTTTCAAATGTTGTTGGCATCTCTTTCGATAATCTTTGTAGACATCTTTTGTTTGCAATTTCCATCTTGTTTTTTAAAAATGATTTTATTGCTATATAAATGCAATAATTCTTTAATTCTTTTTTACATTGCATTGTTATATTTTTATATGCTTTGTCCTGTAAAATCCTTTTTTTATCTTCTTTTGTAATTGGCATTAATATCTGAAATTATAAAATATTTTATGTTATTTAAACATTTTATGATAACTTTATATATCTGTACAAATGCATGCTGTGTTCTTCTATATAGCCCAGCATGTCATTAATAATGCCTATTATTATCATAGGTCAATAATAAATACTTTATTGACCGCTCACAGGTTAATAAAGTACTCATTATTACCCTAGGTCAATGATAGTCATTTTAATGACCTGCTGGGCTACATGGAAGATGTTTAATTGAAAACTTTATATTTAATAAAAACAAACATACCCTATAAATCTGATCAGATAGCATTGACAATCCGTTTTGTGTCACTTGAAGTCTTTCTACAGTTATTCCGTAATAAGAAAATGTCTCTTCCTCAATATACAAATTAAATAATAAATGTAAAATAATTCTCTGCATTTGTATTCTAGAATATTGTATGAGACAAGCGAAATCTTCTAATAAATCAAATCTTTGTTTTAAAATTTCATTTGTTATAATTCCTCTGAAAAAACTTTCTGCAACATCCAATTTTAAATATTTATCTTTCAAATTAACATTATGAATAACAGAAATAATTTTTTTTCCCAATTCTGTTATGTTCACTTTTGGAAATCTAGAATTTTGTACACAAATGTCACATTTAAAGCAGTTGAAATTGCAGTAGTGTTCATAACGTGTTTTATCAAAAAAATACAGGATACTTGCGTATCTGCAAATAGTTCTGTTTTCACAATATTGAATAATGCCCATAACATGATTCAATAATTCTTTTTGTAAATCTACATTTTGAACTGAATTTTTGATCATTTTTTTTCTTCTTTTATAATCTATAAAAGAATATTAAAGAATACATTTTGCTTCAGATTGATCTCTTCCAGCTCTTCCAGTTTCTTGGACATAACTTGACAACGAGGAAGGAATACCAACATGAATAACAAATTTTACATTTCCTTTGTCAACTCCCATACCAAGTGCAACGGTAGCACATAATATATTTATCTAATAAAAATAATAAAATTTTATTATTTTAATCAACAGAAAATGAACAATTGCATAAAAATTGATACAATAGCGTTAAATATTTTATGCCACTGTATCAAATGTAATACAACAGTATAAAAATTCATAAAATTTAATAAATATTTTATACAATTTCCTAACATTTTATACAATTGCCTAACATTTACTACAATTTCACAAAATTTTTTATAAATTTGATGTTATGCAATTGTTTTTAATTTTTTGCAATTGTCACAAATTTTATACAATTTTATATAATTTTATGCAATGATCTAAATTAATTAATTAATTGTTTAATTATATTCAATTTTATAAATAATAAATTATTCTTAAAACTCTTAATTCAAAAATTTTCAAATACCTTGTCTTCCATCCAGTTTTGAAAATATGTATTTTTCACAGTTATATCCAAAGATGAATAAAAACATTCGCTTTTTATTTCATTTTTTTTTAGATAATTTGACAATTTAATGCATTCTTCGACAGAAATACAATAAATTATTCCACAACAATTAGGAAACTCATTTTTGATAATATTTAATATTTTTGTATATCTGTCTTTAATTTTAATATCATAAATTACATTAAAAGATAAATTTTCTCTGTATAGATCCATACGAATACTATAAAAAAAATAAAATTGTATTATTAAACAAACATAATAATTAAATGTAAATAATTTATAATATTTATAATAATTATTTTTATTAACGTATAAAAATATATTTATTTTACCTTTCAACATTTGTCATCTTTAGCATCATTTGTAATTTTTATTCCATTTCTTTAGTTATGGTAGCACTAAAACAAACAATTTGTATTTTTGGAAAAAGTGTTTTTAAATTTTGCAAATCTAAATAGCTTTTCCTGAATGTTGACCCCATTCTAAAATACAATGAGCTTCATCAATTATTATTCGTTGAATGTTATTATTATTATGACATGTCAATAAAGATTGTAGTAATTTATTACATGACATTAATTTTTCTGGTGTTACATATAAAAATCGTAATATTGTGTTTTTGTTTTCTAAATCATAATATAAAATATTTTCATTTTTATTTTCTGATGTTGAGAACACATCTATCTGAAATTAAAAAAATTAATAAATTAAATGATATTGAAGAATAGTAATTTATTATTATATAGCATTTTGATATATATATACATAATTTACCTTTAATTTTCGTAATTTTTCAACTTGGTCTTGTATTAATGATATTAATGGTGAAATTACAATTGTCAGTTTGTGATTATATAATCCTGCTAATTGAAAACATAGAGATTTTCCACCTCCAGTCTTCATAATCACAAATATATCAGAATTATTTTTTAAAATTTCATTAAACCTTTAGAATTTACATAATATAAAATAAAAGAATAGAAGTCTTCAAAAAAGAAAAAAATTGAGAAATTTGAAAAATGTAGATAATAACATCAAATAAATGTTCTTAAAAATTCGTAACTACAAGATAAAAACTTAACAATTGCAAATAAAAAAAATGGTTCTAAGAAATGGAAAATTGATAGAAGAAACTAAAGAATTAATTGAAACGTAAGAAAGGACTAAAAGAATTATGAAACAACAACAAAATTAAATAAAAAGGAAGAAAATGGAAAAATGTTTTTTTTCTTAATCTAACAAACTGTAAAAAAAAATTTAAAGACATAAAAAATGTAAAAATTTTGTAAGAATCTACTAAAAAATTAAAATAATAAAAATAAAATAAAAAAATTTATATGTCGATAAATAAGAAGTCAACAAAAGATATTTAAAAATTTTTTAAAAATAAAAAAGTTTAGGAAAATTAACCAAAAAATATTTTTATAATATTACATTTAAAAAAAAGTCCAACAATAAATTTAGAAAAATAAAATCTAAAAATGTTATAAAGGAATAAGTAAATTTGCAAAAAAGAGACAAAATGTGAATAAAAACTGAATAAATTCACAAACAAATAGTCCTCACTATTCATATAATGAACTAGATCGGACAATTTGTCGGGATGCAGACCGAAGTAGTTGACGTCGAATGGTTCCCACTCCATTGGACTCGACTCTAAAAAGAATTATTATATTTAATTTTTCCCGTCAGAAAAACCGATTGAATCGAGCTCCAAGGTCAGGGTAACCCTGGAGACCGATTCAATCGGGCATTTTGGTTTGTAATAATTTACATACCTTCGTTACTTAAAAGTAAGCTTAAATAGCCGCAGTAACTATAAGATTTTCCCATGAAAATGCTCATATATTTCAGTTTGTCCTTATATATTTTTAGCCCTTTCAACAAGTCTTCCCTTACTTGCACGGGCATCTTGTACGAATTGCTTTTCTGTATAAGGTCACCAAATCCTTTCGACATCATGTCGATTTCTAACTCCGAGAAGTGTTCCTTTAAAATTTTCCGCATTTTAAAGCGATACACATTATCGGAGTTAGTTGTGACATTGTCTGACCATGTCTTAACTACGCAGTTTATGCGTCTATAAAATTCATAACTGCTCCATCCGTTGAACTCTGTCGGGGCTGACAAATTATTTTTGTTAGTTAAACGTATCGGGGCTGTATCTGTTGGAACAGTTGAAAGAATTTGCCTAACGTCATCATACATTAAATTGCGCTCCTGCAACCAATTCTGCAGATCCACTAATTCTGGATCCAATAATTTTGGATCCAATATTTCTGCATTCGATTTCTTAGGTGGGATGTCATCGATTCGAATTCCCTTTTCGAATACGTATTTGTCATCCCCCAGTGTTACAACGATCTTCGGGATTTTATATTCTGTATCCTGTGGCAAATCGTCCTTCAACCCGTAGACGATTTTGAAACCTAGAAAAGAAATAACAAGTTATTTATTTCAGTGCTCTTAGTTTTCATATTAGAAATTTTCAGTGCAGCACTGAGCGAGGAAAATAGTACTTCGCTGAAAATTTCTAATACGAAAACTATTTATTCATGCGAGTATGCATGTAGTGACTTGATTACATATCATCTTACCTTCACATTGAATCTCTACACACATTTTGGCATCAAAGATATCGGGAAGTTCTTTTTTGACCAAGGTGTTGGTTGCAGATTGCAGAAGTACAGGAAGTTCTCCCGAAACTTCCTGTACTTCTTCCTTGATAATGGGCAACGGAAGTTCTCCCAAAACTTCCTGTCCGTCTTCCTTCATAACGGGCAACGGAAGTTCTCCCAAAACTTCCTGTCCGTCTTCCTCCATAACGGGCAACGGAAGTTCTCCCAAAACTTCCTGTCCGTCTTCCTCCATAACGGGCAACGAAAGTTCTCCCAAAACTTCCTGTCCGTCTTCCTCCATAACGGGCAACGGAAGTTCTCCCAAAACTTCCTGTCCGTCTTCCTTCATAACGGGCAACGGAGGTTCTCCCAAAACTTCCTCTTCTTCCTCGATAACCGGCAATTTCGGGCAGAAAGCCTCACTTTTCCTTTGGTTTATGAGTCTTTTCAACCGAATCCTCTCATCGACATTGAGTGTCGGGAAGTACATTTCATAAGTGTAGGTCACTTTTCGAAAACCGCTTTCCAGAATCAATTCTAGCAACTCTAATTGATAAGGATTGAGTTGCAGCAGCATCTCTTGCACCGCAACAGGAGCCCGGATAACGTTATCAACATTCAACGATTCTGAATATAATCTGGCGTTCCTCACAGCCAAATCTAACCAGAAATTCAAGTCTTCCCACCAGTTATCACACAAATGCTGTAGAAAATAATTTTTATTTAATAATTTAAAGTGGAAACTGTATGTAGCCTCAATAACAGATTAATCTGTAAGTAAAGCGGAAGTAGCGTCAATTACAGATTAATCTCTCATTGAGGCTACTTTTACTCTACTTACAGATTAATCTCTGATTGAAGCTACTTTCGCTTCACCTACAGATTAATCTCTCATTGAGGCTACCTAAACTCTACTTACAGATTAATCTCTGATGGAAGCTACTTTCGCTTCACCTACAGATTAATCTCTCATTGAGGCTAGTTTTGCTTCAATTGCAGATTAATCTGTAGGTGAAGCGGAAATAGCCTTAATGAGAGATTAATCTGTAGGTGAAGCGAAAGTATCACATATTTTAATAATAATGCTTACCAGACTCATCAGAAGTTTCACGTTCTTAATGGACTTTAAGAACGTTCTCATCTCCGGGAATAGAAGAGGTTCATTAGCGGCGACCTTCCCCGTCGCACAGTGGGGCAAAACCTAACAAGAGGCGTCAAAATTCTGTAACCACGCTAATTGTTTATAAAAATGAATACAACTTGGTGACATGAAGCCTCAAGCATCACAGAATTTGAAACCCTTGCCGCATTTCCAAAATTAAAAATGGCGTCTGAGCTGTAAGAGCCTTAATTTGGTTATTTTCGTATTTTTTGAAACTTATGTACATTGAAACTGCAACATTTTACATAAATAAATTGGGGAAAGATTGACTACGGTATATTTTGGGACTTAGGCATTACTCTTTACGAATTTTCATTGGAACTTTCAAAATTCAAAATGGCAGATCCAAGATGGACGATCAAAGGACAAAAATGTTTATAACTGTATACTAAAAGGAATTATTTTTATGAAAGTCTATACCCCAAGGTTATTTTGGCCGCTGATTACGAAACTGAGGTCAGATTTTCAAAATTCAAAATGGCCGATCCAATATGGCGGTCGAAATTCTGAAAAATGAGGTTATAATTCTGAAACTCAGTATCCCGACATTTTTTAAGTCGCTGATTACGAATCTGAAGTCAGCTTTTCAAAATTCAAAATGGCCGATCCAATATGGCGGTCGAAATTCTGAAAAATGAGGTTATAATTCTGAAACTCAGTATCCCGACATTTTTTAAGTCGCTGATTACGAATCTGAAGTCAGCTTTTCAAAATTCAAAATGGCCGATCCAATATGGCGGTCTAAATTCTGAAAAATGAGGTTATAATTCTGAAACTCAGTATCCCGACATTTTTTAAGTCACTGATTACGAATCTGAAGTCAGCTTTTCAAAATTCAAAATGGCCGATCCAATATGGCGGTCTAAATTCTGAAAAATGAGGTTATAATTCTGAAACTCAGTATCCCGACATTTTTTAAGTCACTGATTACGAATCTGAAGTCAGATTTTCAAAATTCAAAATGGCCGATCTAATATGGCGGTCAAAATTCTGAAAAATGAGGTTATAATTCTGAAACTCAGTATCCTGACATTTTTTAAGTCGCTGATTACGAATCTGAAGTCAGATTTTTAAAATTCAAAATGACCGATCCAATATGGCGGTCATAATTCTGAAAAAATAGGTTATAATTCTGAAACTCAGTGTTCCGACGTTTTTAAGTCGTTGATTACGAATCTGAAGTCAGACTTTCAAAATTCAAAATGGCCTATTCAATATTTCTGTCGAGATTCTGAAAAATTATGTAAATATTTTTGAAGCTCAGTATTCCAAAATTTTTCGAGTTGCTAATTAGGAATCTAGGGTCAGAATTTCAAAATTAAAAATGGTGGATAGAACATGGAGGTTGGACTTATTGAGTATTTGATATTTATTTTTAAGAATTAGTTTCTCTACTAACTGAAATTGTTGAGCTGGTCGTTATAACATTCTTTGAGTATATAATTTGCATTCGTTAAGTAAAGAACTAAAAATAAGGAGATTATGCTTACAAAATCCTCAGATTTTTATTCAGATGTACTTATAATCTATTTTTCCAATCAGAATAACTTTTGATATTTTTTAATTTAAACCTTAAAATGAAAATAGAAACAATCAAGAGTATCCATTAAACATTGAAAACATTCACTTTAAAAGTGAAATTATTTCGGACATAATGTAACGAAAAGGAACAATGCAATAAATATTAACGTAAAATAATCGAAAGTAGGTTGCAATTAAGAAATAGTAGAAATGAAAAAGAAAGAAATAAAATTTAAAAAAGTAAACAGCATCAACGAAGTCTACTCTAGTTTAAGAAAAAAGACTGCCTGAATACTTGAAGTTTCCTACAAATGAAAAAATAGTTATCCAGACATTCTTTTTTTATTACACTTATTTTGTTACCATGGTGAAGAGCTAAATATCTTTGTCAATCGTCAGTTGGCAATTTACGTATAATAAATTATATTTATTATTCTAACTTTGAGTTGTTGGAGAACGAGGTTCTTTACTTCAAAATGTCGGTCTTCTCAATACAAGTGAAAGAATTATGTGAATGGATATGGAATGATGCAAACAAGAGTAAAACAGTGATAGATGTGATAATGAGTAGAATTGAAAAAACGTTTAATTATGATCCTCGTGATGCACATCAATTACGTACCTACTTAAATACACATTTTATCAGACGATATAAAAGATGCTGGGTTAATGTTCATCGAATGCGTGGAAGATTTGAAAGTAAGTACAAAGATTTTATGGATGAAAAATTGGAGTATAAATTTCAGAGTCCATCTGAACAAAAATTTGACAATTTATTATCAGAAAGTTCTACATCTCTTGCTGGTCGTCCACGCGTAAGTGATGAAGATTGTAGCCGAAGAACAGAACAAAGGCGAGCTCAACAACTTCGCACTGACTATGACCCAAAAATTTTATTAAAAGCAGTATCACCTTTATTAGAAAAAGAGGCTGAAGTTAAACTTCCTGCTGTTGAAAAATATGATTCTGATTATCTAAATAAATCTTTGGCTATGTATATGGATGTTGGTTTGACAAAGTCAAAATATGAAACTCTTCGAACCCATAATAACTTTTTATCAGGAAATAAACAGTTACCTCCTTATAAAACTCTTTCATCTGCAAAATTAGCATGTTTTCCAGATAATATTGAAATTAACGAAAGTGGTGCTAAAATTAAACTACAGTCCTTGCTTGATCACACCTCAAGTAGAATTTTTTCTTTGTTATCAACCGAACAATTGAAGAAAATAAATCACAATGCAGCTGAGTTATGTGGAAAATGGGGTTTAGATGGTGCTTCAGGTCAACAAGCTTTCAAACAGAAGTGGTCAGAAGCAGAAATTAATTCAAAAAATAGCGATTCTTCAATATTTATGGTATCGTATGTACCTCTCAAACTTACCTCTTCGGATGGACAGGTATTGTGGAGGAATGAGCGACCATCTTCCGTAAGATTATGTAGGCCTGTTGAATTTCAATTCACGAAGGAAACCGTGGAAAAAACTAAAGAAGTTTATGGTTATTATTCGTCGGAAATATCTCGCTTGAAGAATACGTCTATTGAAATTAAAAAGAAAAAGTATGATATTTCTCATCAGCTGTATCCTACTATGATTGATGGAAAAGTTTGTAACGTTCTGACTGAGCAAGCATCTTCTGCTTCATGTAATATATGTCGTGCAACACCAAACCAAATGAATGATTTAAATGGCTTAAAAAATTTGACTATTCAGGAAAAAAATTATTACTATGGTTTGTCAACCCTTCATTGCCGAATCAGATTTATGGAGTGCATTCTACATGTTTCGTATAACTTGGATTTTAAAAAAGCGTATGCTTCAGGTAGTGATAAGGCGTTAAAACAATCTCGGAAGAAATCTATTCAAGAAGGTCTTCAGTCAAAATTAGCAATTCTCGTAGATGTAGTAAAACAGGGTCATGGAACTACGAATGACGGAAATACTGCTAGACGTTTTTTCGAAAATCCGGAAGTGGTAGCTGAAGTTACTGGAATTAACCTTGAACTAATTCAACGGTTTGCAGATATTTTGCAAATATTGACTTGTGGACGTGAAATCGATTGTGATAAATTCGAGGAATATGCATTCAGTACAGCTCAAATGTTTGTTGAATTGTATGGTTGGTACAAGATGCCTCCATCAGTTCACAAAGTCTTGATCCACGGCAGTAGCATCATTCGAGTTTTTGGATTACCCATTGGCTGTCTATCAGAAGAAGCTCAAGAAGCAAATAACAAAGTTTTTAAAGGAGCTCGAGCAAATTTTAGTCGAAAAATTTCAAGATCAACATCAAATGAAGACACAATTCACTTTATGCTTATCTCGTCTGACCCAGTAATAAGTGCATTACGTGTTCAAAAAGAAAAAAAAATTAAAGAATTAAGTAACGGTGCAAAAAGCTTATTAAAATTTGATGACACAAGTGATGAGGAAGACTCAGAAAGTGAATAAACTGATTAAACTGGTTAAAAACAATTGTCGAAGCATTCTAACAGGGATGGTTCTTTTCCGTTTCTTCTTTCGATTTTAAAAGAAATCCATTTTAAATTACTGTAAGTTGCACCTCAGATTCGAAATCATTTAAAGAAACATTAGACAATTTTTTTTTAATATTAAATTTTGGAGTATGACGACCATCATATTGGATCGGCCATTTTGAATTTTGAAAATCTGACCTCAGAATTGTAATCAACGACTTAAAAAATGTCGGAATATACTGAGTTTCAGAATAATAGCCTATTTTTCAGAATTTCGAAGGCCGTGTTGGATTGGCCATTTTGAATTTTGAAAATCTGACTTCAGATTCGTAATCAGTGACTTAAAAAATGTCGGGATACTGAGTTTCAGAATTATAACCTCATTTTTCAGAATTTAGACCGCCATATTGGATCGGCCATTTTGAATTTTGAAAATCTGACTTCAGATTCGTAATCAGTGACTTAAAAAATGTCGGGATACTGAGTTTCAGAATTATAACCTCATTTTTCAGAATTTAGACCGCCATATTGGATCGGCCATTTTGAATTTTGAAAAGCTGACTTCAGATTCGTAATCAGCGGCTTAAAAAATGTCGGGATACTGAGTTTCAGAATTATAACCTCATTTTTCAGAATTTTGACCGCCATATTAGATCGGCCATTTTGAATTTTGAAAATCTGACTTCAGATTCGTAATCAGTGACTTAAAAAATGTCGGGATACTGAGTTTCAGAATTATAACCTCATTTTTCAGAATTTAGACCGCCATATTGGATCGGCCATTTTGAATTTTGAAAAGCTGACTTCAGATTCGTAATCAGCGACTTAAAAAATGTCGGGATACTGAGTTTCAGAATTATAACCTCATTTTTCAGAATTTCGACCGCCATATTGGATCGGCCATTTTGAATTTTGAAAATCTGACCTCAGTTTCGTAATCAGCGGCCAAAATAACCTTGGGGTATTGACTTTCATAAAAATAATTCCTTTTAGTATACAGTTATAAACATTTTTGTCCTTTGATCGTCCATCTTGGATCTGCCATTTTGAATTTTGAAAGTTCCAATGAAAATTCGTAACGAGTAATGCCTAAGTCCCAAAATATACCGTTGTCAATCTTTCCCCAATTTATTTATGTAAAATTTTGCAGTTTCAATGTACATAAGTTTCAAAAAATACGAAAATAACCAAATTAAGGCTCTTACAGCTCAGACGCCATTTTGAATTTTGGAAATGCGGCAAGGGTTTCAAATTCTGTGATGCTTGAGGCTTCATGTCACCAAGTTGCATTCATTTTTATAAACAATTAGCGTGGTTACAGAATTTTGACGCCTCTTGTTAGGTTTTGCCCCACTGTGCGTCGTCACTAAGGTGTACAGTATCATATGAAACCTCTCCTTTTTGTCACAAGAATGTTCTAGGTCGTGGAAGAATCGTAGAAATTCAAGGATCCGTGGAGAGTGAAAGATGATGTTCCACACGAACATATACATCTTCTTATTAAAGCACCTTAATACGGTCCTATAAAATAGGCTTGGGCACAAAAGCAGGAGTATAAGGAAGTTTATATGCGGGGTACTATAAACTTTCTTAAACTCGGTGTGCAGCTTCCGTAAATAGTTACGCATGTAACTATTTAAGCGCTCTTCCTTTTCATAAAATCGGTGGCTATACTCAAGCTCCTGCTGCATTGGTTTCAAAAGTTTATCAAATTCTTCAATATAAACTTCGACACTGCACGCTCCTTCCTCCTGCAGCGGTAATCCGTCCTCTTCCAACCACTTGTCGAAAGCATCTTCGGAAAGGACATTTTCGATGGGAACCTCAAGAGGAAAGGATTTGCCCAACCAACGTTGTACGCGCAAATGAGCGCAACGCTGGCTCACAGCACGACTGAAAATTTCACATCCCACACTTGACACTTTCCTGGAAATAAAAATTATAGATCAGAAATTTTCGGGATAATTTCAGTTCCATAATTATAATAAAACAGTTAAAAACTTACTTTGCACCTTTTTTCCTAATTGCACCTTTTTTCCTAATTGCACGTTTTTTCCTAATTGCACCTTTCTTCCTCATTGTTGCCAGAACAATTGACTACTTTTACAACTAACAGTTCTTCACAGTTAAACAAACAAATAGTAACTAAAATAATTTAACGGTTTTCACTAAAAAACAATTGAAATAATTCAAAACCTACGTTAACTGTGATCGAGGCAAACTTTGCCTCACGTACGGGCTCCAATTTACGAAATCGATTTATTAATCGATTTATTAATCGATCTATTAATCGATTTATATTTAAATTGCATGGAGGCACTATTTTCCTCGCACAAAGAATTTCCCCGTTCACTAATTAATCTTTGAGCGAGGAAAATAGTGCCTCGATAAAATTTCTAATATTTAAATTTATTTAATTTGGAGATATACAATCGATAAATATGAGACAAAGTCAAACTGCGTGTGAGGCAACATTCGCCTCGATCACAGATTATAATTTTAACAATAGATGGCTCTGATGCCATCACATTCTTCTCATAAGCGGTGAAAAATTTTCTTGATTAGTATATAAGAATGAAATTTACATAGCTTATCAAGTAGTCCTGACGCTGGCGGTGCAGTTGCGATATGTTTCGATCTCCGGCCTTGCGGGGGGCTATAGGGGTGGCATACTTGCGAAGGAGGTACAAGATAGCAGATTATACTAATTCGTAATTTGTTAGTATTCGATGTCCTTCCCACCATTGATGTCTTTCGTTACAACATTAGGAAGTTTGTGAAGGGGAACTTCAGAAAGTGGAGGGGTAGTTCCCCAAAGTAGCGAGGTGTTAAACGCATTGCTCACGATTAAGGACAAAACCCACGCGCCTGCCATGATACTATGACTACATTTTTGGACTTTTAAACATTTTTTAGAAAAATCCTTTAACGCCCAACAGAATAATCCTTGAAGCAGGCGGATATGGCCTCAATTAATTAATGCGAGGCCGTAGCCCCCTGAGTCACAGATTATTCTGTGAGTCAGGCAAATAATTCCACAAATGAATTTTATTAACGAAAAATACTCAGAACGTACGAGTACAAGGTTGATCTACTTCAAAAGTGAATTTTATCAAATAGAAATTTTAGCGAGGCTCAACTTGCCTGACTAACAGAATAATCCGCGAAGCAGGCGGATATGGCCTCGATTAACAATGAGCGAGGCCATAGCCTCCTGAGTTACAGATTTTTCTGTGATTGAGGTAACTGTCTCCTCGCAAGAAATTAAACCTGTGATTGCCAAGAACATAGTGCTTCGCACATCGATTAAACCTGTATTCGAAGCAGTATTTTCCTGGCTTACTGATTAATCACTGTGCCAGGAAGATAGTGCTTCGAGTACAGGTTTGGAAAGGAACTTAAATTTATAAATAAATAAGAACAATTATTTATGACAAATATTATTTATTTAAACAAATATTGAAGCAAATATTGAATTAACAAAGATTTACAAATTATTGACAGATTTTGCGTAAAAAAAATTTATTGTGTATAATTAAAAATTAAAAAAAGAAAAAAAAAATGAAAATTTTGAAATGAAAATTTTATGAATTAAATTAAAAAAAGAATTTAAGTTAACTTAAATTCTTTTTTTATTAAAGTCCCAAAGGACTTTAGGAGCTCTGCCGTCTCCTTCCCCTTTGCGGTCGCGTACGCTGCGGCACTTTTAAGGCATTTAAGCAGACGGTCCTGCTGATCTTTATTGCGCAGCTTCTGTACCACAACTTCCGCATCAAAGGAATCTAATGGGAAGACGGAGATTACTTTAATGGCGAATTCTTTAGCATTAAGGCCGCTCTCCTTAAAACTTTGGAGGGTAAAAAAGTCGCGGCGGGTAGCGCCTTTCTTGACGAGAAGGGCAGGTCGTTTGGGTTCAGTTCCCGTCTGATACCAAACGATCGATCCTTCTTGGAGCTGGTCGAGGATGTTCGTACGCACCCCCGAGATTCTTGGTCGCCCCGATGTAAGGGGCTGAGAAAGGAAGAGGACAGGTGCCGGCGAGTTTGATGGGATCGGCTGCGATCCCGATAAAGTCACAGCAACTTCCCGCCCTGCTGTGAGTTCATCTGTTGGATTCTGCAGGTACTTGTCTAGGTTCTTCTGTAAGGCCTCATCGACTACTTCCAGCGCGAAGCCGGCGAAGGAAGTTTCTTCTTCCGAAGATTTGTAGGCGACAGTGTTCCCGGCACTGTCACCTACCTGTGGATTCTCCAGGATCACCGCGGGAGTCTCTTCGACGATGGAGGATTCCACCGTGGTCGTCACTTGCTTCTCCACACTTTGGACAAGTACTTTTTTGACCGTCTTCTCAGGGTCTGTAATTAAGATTAACATTAAGATCAGTGATTAAGACCAGTGAGTAAAACTGTATTCGAAGCACTATTTTCCTGGCTCAATGATTAATCTCTGAGCCAGGAAGATAGTGCTTCGAATACAGTTTTACTCACTGAGAGAAGACATTTTCCTGGCTCAATGAATAATCTCTGAGCCAGGAAGATAGTGCTTCGAATACAGTTTTACTCACTGAGAGAAGACATATTTTCCTGGCTCAATGAATAATCACTGAGCCAGGAAGATAGTGCTTCGAATACAGTTTTGATCACTGAGAGATATACTTACACTTGTTGTATACGGGGTGATATAAATTGGGATCGAACAGTGATCCAGGGGCGGCATGAGTACGTTTCGGTGAAGGGATTTTTGGCATTTTCGCCAACTTCATCAGATCTGCTGGCAGATCGGCAACTGAAAAAATGAATTCAACAAATTGAAATCATATTTGGAAAGCTAACCTTTGAGGTTAGAACGAGGGTCTAAGCGTCTCGTTCGCAGTATGTAATATATAGCTTATCTAAAATAGTTTATTCACTTACCTGTAAGTTTTTTTCTCGGCTTTTCTTTTTTCTTCAATTTCAAAGGAGCTTCCCGAACATCCTTTGGAATTGAAGGACGTGCCCTACTTGGGCCGGCTTCCGCCAAGTCCTTTTTCGAGATGGGTGGCCGAGGGCGGGCAGGTGGCGCGGAAGAAGATGGCGCCGGTCCAGATGGTGCCGGTCCAGATGGTACCGTTTCAGATGGCGCAACTGCAGCTGCGTCCTCGTTGGAGGAGGATCCATCGTCATTGATGTTTCCCGCAGCCTCCTTCTCCAACCTACGCTGCTGCCGGCGGGCGTCGCGGAGCTGTGCTGTTTGTGTGCAGCGCTCAGCCTTGTCATTAATATATTTATCCACAATGGGAATCATTTTTTGGCTCCAATGCAGCAGGTGGTCACCGACA
The DNA here is from genome assembly GCA_037103525.1 of Ganaspis brasiliensis. NCBI lineage: Eukaryota > Metazoa > Arthropoda > Insecta > Hymenoptera > Figitidae > Ganaspis > Ganaspis brasiliensis. Next base: position 878,595 of record JAZKLR010000365.1, on the reverse strand, counting down.
AATACCCTGTGCTCGATGTTCCGTACCGCACTCCGGCGGAGAGTAACGGGGGTGCTCTCCGCAAAATCTGGATTTTGTGCTATGAAATCATCCCTTTCATGTCCATAGTACTCAAGCCTGCAAAATGATGAGGTGAGTTAAAGTTATAAATTATAATTAAAACACTTGTTATATTATATACTGTTTTAATCACTGAGCGAGGCACAATTTGCCTGAGTCACAGAATAATCCTTGAAGCAGGCGGATACGCAGGCTCTATCCGCCTGCCTCATGGATTATTCTGTGACTCAGGCAAATTGTGCCTCGCTCAGTGATTAAAACAGTATATAATATAAGGCTTGATCTACTTAAAAAGTGAATTTTAGCAAACGGAATTTTGAGCGAGGCACAATTTGCCTGAGTCACAGAATAATCCTTGAAGCAGGCGGATAGAGCCTCGCTCATTGATGAGCGAGGCTCTATCCGCCCGTCTGTGGGGGGCTTTTTCTTTTTCTGCTTGAAAATGATCGTTTTAAGGCACTTGCACACCTCAGTAGCTGCTGTGGGAGTGAAGGGTTCAGACAATTCAAATTTTTATTGTCTGAACTCTTCACTCTCACACGTTACCATGCCAGCCAGCCAGCCGAGGTGTGAAAGTGCCATTAACCTAAACCGAACACAAACGGCGCTAAACTCAAACTCTCAATTTAAAATGTCTAATTAAGTATCAGTTAATGAATATCAATATTAATATATTTAATTGAAATAGTGAACTAATACACAATTATTACCACTAAAAATTTATAAAATACTATTTTAAAAAAGGAAATGAATAACAATTGTATTTACAATCTAAATGCAAATCAAGAAAAATCAAATATTGCTACTAATTTTTTTATATAAAACATAAATGCTACACTGGAAATTATTAGTCTTCTTTCAAATTTATAAATTATTAATTTAAAAAATGAATTAAAAACAAAAATTTTTATTTGATTTAAACTTTTATCATTACAATTTCTTAGAATATAAATGTGTCTTACTCAAAAATACAATCTATTTAAATTCCATCATTAAATTGTTAGTGCTTCACGAATTTAAAAATGATTACCTACATTTTATTTTGAATTGATTAAAAAAATAAGATTTCAATGTAATTTTTAATTGAGAAAAAACAACATATATTAATTTTTTTAAATTGACATTATGTTTCACCTGGAAAACTGTATTCAAATTAAATTAACAAATTGTTAGCTATTTCTCAAATTTATAAATTATTAATTTAAAAAATAAATTGATAACAAACATTTTTTTTTTCATTTAAACTTTTACTATTATAACTTCTTATAATATAAATATGTCTTAATTAAGAATACAATCTATCAGTGCTGTTGTTGATTTAAATCGTGATTTAAATCATGATTTAAATGATTGGAAGATTTGCATTAAAATCATGATTTAAATAAAAAAAACTATACAATTCTCTGGATGTCTAATACTGCATGTAAAAGAACGCAAACATTAAAGAAAAACCCACAAATATCTACGATTTATAAATTTTGGGTATTATATATTCACAATATTTTTTTTTAATATTCTTACAAAATTTCTAAGATATATCTATTTTTCAAAAATGTTTAATTTTTATCTCATAATTTCTTATTTTTAAAAAATTTTAAGTCTTTTTTACTTTTACTTTTGATACTTTTATTTTGTATTTTTCTTTTTATTTTAGGATTTTTTTTAATTTTCCTCTTTTTATGCAAATTATTTAATATAATTTTAGACAATTTTGCTATTATAACATTCACTTAACTTTTTATTTCGTTGATTTTCATCATTATTTCCATATTTTTAAAAATAAATACTCTCATTTTTTTTGTAAGTTTATTCTATAGTTTTTTCACATCTTTCCTATTTTTTCGAGATTTTTCCAAACTTACTTGTTCTTCCATAAAGTTTTTAGATTTTCTTTATTTTTCTAAATTTATTGTTGGACTTATTTTAAGTGTAATAATAAAAAGATATGTTGGATTAAGGAAAAAAAGATTTCTCTATTTTCCTCCTATTTATTTAATTTTTTTGATGTTTCACTATTGTTTTAGTTATTCTTTGCGTTTTAATTAATTCTTCAATTTATTTTTGTCATCATTTTTCCATTTCTAAGAAACATATTCCTTCTTTTTAATTGTTTAGTTTTTATCTTATAATTCCTAATTTTTTTAAAAAATTTATTTGGTGCTTTTATCTATATTTTTAAAATTTCCCAATTTTCTACTTTTTTAAAAGTTTTTATTTTTATTTTATATTATGTGAATTTAATCTTGTACTAAATATTCTCATTTGAATATCACGTTCTTGTATTTCATAGAATTTATTTTCTTTTAAATTTTACAAAATGTTATTCATTCTTTTTTTATTCAATTTGTAAAATAAATCTCTAATTTTTCTAATTTTAGAATTCTGTTCTCTTTAGTAATATATTTAAACGTTTTATTAATTATCTTTTTATTTATTATTTTAATTTAAAAAAATGTCCGTAAATAGTTTTTTTTTATATATATAACTTTATATATTACTTTTTTATATATAACTAGCGTAACAACCCTCGCTCGCTAACGCTCGCTCGTTTTTTTATTTCTTTTATATATTTCTTTACTTTGTGTATTCTTAAAAATATATATAAATCTATAAATATGTTTAGTACCCTTTTTCCTTTTTTTTTATTTCTATTAACTAATTATTATTTATGTATAATTTGTTTTTAGGTCAATACATTCTATTTCACCTTAAGTCGTTGCGGCCTATTTTTAAAAGAATATGATAATTGAATAATTTAAAATGTAGTAAATTATAATATATATTAATTTTCTTTTCTTTTGGCCTAAACGGCATTGATGTAAAACAAATTTGTTTGACGAGTTTCGAAATAAAATTTTATTTCCTCATCAGAACTATAAAACATAATACACATAATATTTATAATATTTTTTAAAACATAATCGCAGATGGTAAAGATAGAGAAATTTTAAAGAACCTGAACATACCTTCGATGTCATGTAATTAATTATTAAAGTTGATTTCTTAAAAGTTTATTTCTAAATATAAAAGTTGATTTTTTAAAATGAAAGTTTTTTTTAATATAAATCATCTGAAAATAAAATGAAAGGTAAAAAAACTGAATGTGGATGTATTTTTATATTAAATTTATATAATTTTAACGTACCTTTGATTTTGAAATTGTAACCTAACTTTTTTAAGAAAAATAAAATTTTCTAAACTAGTGAACATTTCCATATCTTTTTTAGTTTTCAATTTAAATTTAAAAACCAAAAATAATTTTTTAACCTTTTTTTAAAAAAACTTTTTAAAAACCACATAATTCTTTAATTTTAAATTAAGATATATAATTTTGTCACATGGTGACATGGTAGATATTAAGGTTACAATATAGTGTTTATAGCGCAAACTCAGATTAGCGAGTTATAGCGCATACTCAGATTAAGAAATTAAAGCGCAAACTCAGATTAAGAAATTAAAACGCAAACTCAGATTGACGAGCTATAGCGCATACTCAAATTAAGAAATTAAAGCGCAAACTCAGAATTATGAAACTAAAAAATTAAAGCGCAAACTCAGAATACTTTTTTCAGAATTTAATTAAATTTAAATATATTGAACTTAAATTTTGTACATCTGTTTTCAGATTTATCGACCTTTCACTTTTTACAATATAGATCATTTCTAGTATTTCTCTTTTTTTAAGAGGACTTTTGCTCACTTTCCTGATATAGATAAAGTAATTGAGATTTTGAGCAATACAACAACATTTCCATCGCCTAAGAAGAAACGTCCTTGGCAAACGATGCGCAGATCGACAGCTTTACCCTCTTTCCCGAATCCTAAACCGCTTACTTCTCTCCATTAGGTAGTTCCGCAAACCAGAAACCCTTGGTTTTTCTTCAGCAATTCACATTCAAGGGCAACTCTCTCATTGTATTTGTTGATGATTGCATCAACTGTGGACTTACCCAAAGGAGCAGCAGGATTACCTGTTATAAGTTCTTCTATTCCTGGGCTAAATTTTCTTGACACAGTACCTGAGAACTTTGGAACTGAATAGAGTTGGCTCCTTGTACTTGACATTCGTCCCGTCATGTTCGCACCAGCAAGCTTTGAGTAATACTTCAATTCGACATGTTTGAAGGTTGTCACTTCCTTGGACATTCCTCTTCTCTTAAAGACATCGCCTAAATCGCCCCGAGTGTAAAGATTTTTGATGTTTGAAATCGTTTTGAACATATCCATGTCCTCAGACATTAAGCCAAATGAAGCCAAGAAGTCGACAAAAGCTGCCATTTCACTTTTCATATTACCTTTGTAAGACCAGTTAACTTTATTTCCCATTCTCCAATGAAGGAATCCTCCTGGTCCAGAGAAGCTAAAACTTGCCGCTTTCTCATCCATCTTCTCTTTCTCGATGATGTTGATGACTGGAGCTGCCTCAACAACTGCAATACTTTCGTCTGTCTGCATCATTTGTTCGTCTTGTTTCTCCTTTTCCATCGTAAAAAAGTGAGCAACAAACTTGTTCGGAGCAGGGGTGTACCTGTTAGTTTGCCTAGTTGAAACAGTAACCGCAAGGTTTGCCATAGCCCTAAAGAGATCTTGGTAGTTGGAAGCATTATTTGTATTGCTCAAAATCTCAATTACTTTATCTATATCAGGAAAGTGAGCAAAAGTCCTCTTAAAAAAAGAGAAATACTAGAAATGATCTATATTGTAAAAAGTGAAAGGTCGATAAATCTGAAAACAGATGTACAAAATTTAAGTTCAATATATTTAAATTTAATTAAATTCTGAAAAAATTATTCTGAGTTTGCGCTTTAATTTTTTAGTTTCATAATTCTGAGTTTGCGCTTTAATTTCTTAATCTGAGTATGCGCTATAACTCGCTAATCTGAGTTTGCGCTATAAACACTATATTGTAACCTTAATATCTACCATGTCACCATGTGACAAAATTATATATCTTAATTTAAAATTAAAGAATTATGTGGTTTTTAAAAAGTTTTTTTAAAAAAAGGTTAAAAAATTATTTTTGGTTTTTAAATTTAAATTGAAAACTAAAAAAGATATGGAAATGTTCACTAGTTTAGAAAATGTTATTTTTCTTAAAAAAGTTAGGTTACAATTTCAAAATCAAAGGTACGTTAAAATTATATAAATTTAATATAAAAATACATCCACATTCAGTTTTTTTACCTTTCATTTTATTTTCAGATGGTTTATATTAAAAAAAACTTTCATTTTAAAAAATAAACTTTTATATTCAGAAATAAACTTTTAAGAAATCAACTTTAATAATTAATTACATGACATCGAAGGTATGTTCAGGTTCTTTAAAATTTCTCTATCTTTACCATCTGCGATTATGTTTTAAAAAAAATTATAAATATTATGTGTATTATGTTTTATAGTTCTGATGAGGAAATAAAATTTTATTTCGAAACGCGTCAAACAAATTTGTTTTACTTCAATGCCGTTTAGGCCAAAAGAAAAGAAAATTAATATTACACGGCATAATAAAGGTTAAACCTTATTAAATTATAATATATATTATGTAATAATAATATATATTTTTAAAATTTTTTATAATTAATAATAAATTTTTATAAGAAATATAAAATTAATTCTTAAAATTTTATTTTTTTTATTTTAAAAATAACATCTAGTATTCTCAAAGATATTGTTTTAAAAAATATTGCCAGTAATAATGATAATAATACTAAATATATTTTATTTTATTAATATTAAAAATATATTAATATTTATATTAATTAATATATATTAATTAATAATAAATTATAAAAATAATGAATTGATATATTTATAATTAATCTATTATGTTATTTTTTGAAATTATTTATTTGTTTTTGTAATCAATATTATAGTTATAAATTTTTTTTTTGAATTTTATAGAATTATTTAAAATAATGTTATATATTTTAAACTAAATTAAACAAATTTAATCAAGTTTCTCACAGACAGGAATACTTAAAAATATTTTAACTAATTTCAAAATCTTGTATGTAAAAATATTTATTATTGTAATAGAAATTATTAGAAAAACTTTTTACTTTAATCGACACATCGTTGATCACCTATACATGCGCAAAAGCTCCAAAAGATAGTTACGCATGCGCAGTACTTTCCTATAAACAATACACATAAGCAGTTGTTTTTTTTTTTTTTTATTACGAGGTTTGGCGAATGCATTTACGCACCATAAGGAACACCTTACAATGAATGATGCTAGCATCATTTAGAGAGGGTACTCCCCGTGTGTGGGGCTCGAAACAGAGAAAAGACTACTTGGGAATATAAATATTAACCCGTAGGTTGACTCTGTTTAATACCCACTAAACCTTCCTCGCTTTATAGGAGTATTTAACACCCAGCGGCACGATTGAGCAAGCAACCTTCTGTAAAAAAATTTAATTGTCAAAGCAAATGGAGAAACAAGTTAACAAAAAAGTTATATACATTGCGTAAAGTATATACTAATGCGCAATAGGTTCCTATGGCAGTTACGCATGCGCAGTAGTTTTCTAAAAACAAAAGACATGCGCAGTTGTAAAAATATGGAGTATAAATGACATTTTAAATATTCTAAAATAAAAAAATATAGAAAAACGTGTAAACAAAAAAGTTCAATATATTGCGTAAAACATATAATTTAAAAAAGTAAATTGCACAAAAAGCATTTAGAACATGGAAAAATACAAAATTTTAATTTTCGTTGGACTTAAAAAAAAAACACTGCGCATGCGTAATTTTTGAATTTAATTAGAGCACATGTGTGACTATCACTGTGCATCATTGCGCATGTGTAACAGCAATACAAAACAACTGCGCATGTAAAATGTTTATTTTGTAGTGCGCCCGTTTACACAGCTGTGGTGCACTACTGCGCATGTGCAACAATATGTTGTGCATGAAAAAATCTTCAGTTTAACATGCTTGACACGAATAGTGCCAGTGCGCATTGTTACAAACTATAATAACATGGTAAAATGAACATTATTGTAAGTTGACTATTTGAAAAAGTAGGTGAACTTTGAAGTGTGTACGACGATGAACGAAGTTTTCTCGGTATCGCATTAATATAATAGAAGATTATGTCATTGTTTCATTCTTGTGTTTTTTTTTTAATTTTTCTTCATTTCTTTAATAAACTTCCTGCAAATAAACGTTTGGGCCAACAATCTCGGCCAACTCGTCCTGTTTCCTGCACGTATGCGTTCACAGAATTCGGCAGACTACAGTGAATGATGTATCTTACATTGCTTTTGTCTATTCCCATGCCCAGGGCAATAGTTGCGCAAATGACAAGACATTCGTTAGTAAACCATTTCTGGTAATTACTACTTTTCTCCTCTTCACTTAAGTCAGCGTGATATACGGTGCTGCGAATATCATTATCGACAAGGAAAGTTGACATATAGAAGGTATCTCTCCTCGATTTACAATAAATGATACCGCTCATATTATTGAATTCCAGTTTGATATACTTAAGCAATTCTTTCTTCATCACTTTCTCAGTCACATTGTAATGAACCTTATACGCAATATTTGCCCGTGTGACATTGCCAATTACTCTGCAAAAAGAATGACATGAAATATTCTTTACAGAAAGAATAATAACTTCAATATTATGCCGCCAATTTTTCAAAGTATACCAACGTTTCCCAAATGAATATCATACTTACATCTCAGGAGCTGTTAATCTGAGGATGTAAGTTATCTTCAAAATATCCTCTTCCAAGACGGTTGCTGAAAAACAGCTTATCTGAACATTGGGAAATAATGTCTTCAAGCGCCGTAAACCCAAGTAGTACGGTCTGAAAGATTGCCCCCAATCAAGTAAGCAGGTACCTCATCTATAACAATATTCAATATCTTATCATCTCTATAAAGCTGCTGGATTACTGTTAGAAAGTTTACATCCTTCAACAATTTCTCCGGAGTGACATATATGAAATTGACACGTTTATTGCGATGTAGACATTCCTGTCGCAAAATTTCATTCGTGCAACCGTCTTGCGTCATTTTGAAATGAGAGATCTACAACATTATTATACTATATAATCAATTACTACTTTCGAATAGACATTAGGGTCGTCCTAAAGAACATTTCTTCAATACCAACGCTCTCAATTCCCCCCATTGTTATACATCAAAGTTTAACTAATCCTACTTCTTTCTTCATTTTCTTTATTTTCTTTATTTATTCATCATTCCCTCCGAATTGGAATTTTCTAATAGCCGGTCCCTCAATCATTTCGTGCTACCGCCTACTTCATTTAGCAGCGAAAAATGATAATTTTCATTTACAAAAATTAATGATAATTTTGAAGTTGTTCAACGATGACTATTAATTATTAATCTCCATATAATTGCAAGGAAATATGTTTCATTATTCTAAAGACAAAAGAAGTTCACAAATAACACTAATTTATCCAGTTGGATATATTTAAATTGCCGCCCTCTTCCTCTCTATCTTAAAATAATGGACAACTTCAATCAATAATACAACTTCCTCTCAAATCTATTAGAGTACTCTCTGTTATAGCTCGTACAAGTTTATTTGATAAGAATATCGTTTATTTCCCGATAATAATGTATATTATGTTCATTTCATTGCTTGGTAAGTGGACAAGTTTCTCAAAAAAAGTCGCATGAAACCGACCAATTTTCATTACTACTGATTGTTGATAATTTTGATAATCAAATTTTGTGTTCAACTTCTTGTAAGTCAATATTGATCCCCTATAACGAAATCAATGATTAAAATTACGAAAAAAAAATTGTAATTACTATTTTTTTAACATAATTGAAATCCTTGCCGCCAAATTCCTATTTTACCTCATTGTATCAATTTAATAGAATAATCACATAAATTATGCATAATTAGAATGTTTTTCTTCAATTTATTTGTAAGTACTTGGTAGGTATGAGTCTGTGATGGTTGCGGCCCTTCTCATTTTGTAGTGCCGCGTTCTTCATTTCACCGTAATAAATATTTATTATTCTTAAAAAAATTTTATGATAATTTCCACTTTTTCCAACAATAACTATTCATTATTAATCTCTAGATAATTCACAAAAATATATTTCATTATTTGATTGAGAAATTATTGACACAATAATGATTATTTATTTACTTTAAAATATTTACATGGCATCCTTTTTCCTTTTTCTCTTAAAGTAATTGAAAAATTCAATCAATAATAACAATTATTTGAAAATCTATTATATTATTCTTTATTATAAAATCTATAACTTCACTTGATGAGAATATCGTTTAATTGTAGGAAATAATACAGATTATGTTAATGTCATTGTTTCCCAAGTCGACATTTTTGGCCAAAAAAGTCGGGTCAAACTTACCAATTTTTATTACTATTGATTGGTGACAATTTTGATGATCAAATTTTGTGTTAAATTTTTTGTAAGTCAATATTGATCCCTTTTAACGAAAGCAATGATTAAAATTACGAAAAAAAAATTTGAATTACTATTTTTTCAACATAATTGAAATCCTTGCCGCCAAATTCCTTTTTTAATTAATTTTATCAATTTAATAGATTAATCACATAAAGTATGCATAATTGGGAATGGTTTTCTTCAATTTATTTGTAAGTAGTGGGTATATTTGATTTAGTGATGGTTGCTGCCCTTCTCATTTGGTGGTGCCGCCTTCTTCATTTGACAGTAAAAAATAATTATTGTTAAAAAAATGTTATGATAATTTCCAATTTCTTTTAACAATAATTATTCCTTATTAATCTCCAGATAAATAAAAAAAGTATATTTCATTATTTGATTGAGAAATTATTGACGCAATAATGATTATTTAATTACTTTAAAATCTTTACATGGCCGCCTTATTCCTTTTTCTGTGAAAATAATTGAAAAATGTAATCAATAAGACATTTTCATGCCCAATAAAAAAAATGAAATAAAATGTTTACTCTTTTGTTCGTCTTTGTATGGAAATGGCCCAAAAATTTGTCACTTACTTAGCCGATTGGAAAATATTCATTTTCATGGATTCTACAGCAATTCTCTGAAGAGGTTTTTTTTCCCCATGCATTTTACAGGGGACAATTTTTGCGCTTTGAGGCACCCCTAAATATTAAAAAAGGGAAAAGAAGAGGAAGAAGTAGGGGTATTTCTTTGTACGATGTAGAGAAATTGTAGGAGGTGAGAGCATTAAAAAACCAACATCTATGAATTCCCATGTACTTTTGGACCACACTAATGGACAAACTGTTACAGTTAACAATTTCCATGATAATCATGATAATGAAAATTGATAACTCCCAACGGAATGTGGGATGTTATTAAAAAAGGAATGTTCTTTATCATTGAAATGAATAGTGCAATGAACAGACATATATATTTTGAAATTTTGAATACGTAACATTTTGAAACATTTGTCTTATATTATATTATAACATACATTTAGTGATTCTAATTGTCGGCATTGATCATTAATTAATGAAATGAGGGGGCACACGATAACAGTTGTTTTCTTTTTTAGTAAAGCAGGTAACCAATAGGTAATACTTTTACCACCGCCAGTTGGTAGGATATAAATACCGTCTTTTGCATTCACAATACTTTCAATAATAGCAACCTGTTTTGGTTTGAACGAATTATAATGAAAGCATTGCTGCAATTTCGATAAATAATCCATTTTAACTTGACGCGTGTGTACTTTTGAACAGTAAAATTTTATTACAGGGTTAGTATAGTGTTGAATTGTACTGAAAAGAAAAATTCCACGTTGTACGGTGACACTAACTACGTAACAGATCGATGATCATGAATCGATTACGTAGCAACAATGCTTCTGTTTGAAAGGGAGTATTATGAACATAGGGTGGGGTATGGAAAGTGTCGTCAGAAAATATTGAAGAGGCTTAACAGTGTAATTATGCGGTAAATTTTTTTAAAACATTATTTTTTTACTTCTCGTGAAAGTAAATCGTACTTCTGACGTCACACTTCGAGATCATTTATTACGTAAGAGATCGAGGATCGTCAATCGATAACGTAGGACCAATCTTTCTGTCTCAAACTGATTGCTATGGCGGGGGGTTGGGGGGGGGCTGGGGTGGGGTGGGGAAAGTTCCTGAAGAAGATATTCAGGAGGCTGAACAGTATAATTATGCTCTTAATATTGTACAGACATTGTTGTTTTACATTGTTGTTTCAGCCTTATGGATGTTGCTCAGGGCTGCAAAATTTATCAATTGCATAATTAAACTGAATAAAAATACAAACTTTTCAATTCCACATTTATAAGGCTTAGTTAACTTAGTCAAATAGTTAATAAAAAATGTTATATTCCCCCTGCTCGGTCGAGTGAAAAAATCAAATATTTTTTCAAGTATTCCAAGCAATCGAATTGTACAAAGCTTTTCTAAAACTTCAATTCATATAACGAAGCCTGAAAAAGATTTGCACAAGTATATTGCTTGGAAAACTTAAAAAATATTTGATTTTTTCTATCGACCAATCAGATGGAAAAGAAAATATTTTTATTTACTATTTGTCTAAGTTAATTCAGCTTTATAGATGTTGCTCAGGGCTGCAAAATTTATCAATTGCATTATTAAACTGAATAAAAATACAGACTTTTCAATTCCACATTTATAAGGCTTAATTAACTTAGGCAAATAAAAATGATTTTTTTGGGACCATATTTAAATTTTAATGTCACAATATAAATCACACATACCACAGACAAAACGATCCGGACATTCAATGGTAAATCTAATAGTTCATTAACTTGAACTGGCAGGACACTTGAATCATTATCTTTGTAACGTTTTAAACATTTTACCATTTTAATAGTTATAGCATCGGTATCATTATTAGCCAGACAATTCTCCAAGTATTCCAAACAAGTTTTAATTAACATGCTCGTTTCGAAAGTATTATTCAGAAACTTGAATTCGTCTCTGGATAAAAGATTCAGACAGGATTGGAGGAACAGTGAAGGGCATTTTAAAAAACACAGGAGAAGAACAATGTGTTTCGCAGAGTGAACATTTTTAAACAGATCTGCTATTTTACTCATACATCGAAACTTAAATTGTTGACAACTCAATTTAACATATTTCTGCTCAACGATCTGACGATGAGACGGTGTAGGATTCACTAAAATACGATGCTTTAAATATTTTTGTTCGGGTGGTTTTGATGTTAACTCCGTTTTTGGCAAGTTTTGACACTTGTTTTCAAAATCATTGACTGGAGGATTGACAATTTGTTTAACATATGTAACCCTCTTGTCAATATTTCGGGTTACAATTACCCTACAATTAAAACCCTTTTACCCCTTTCAATTTTAGGTTCAATGGATTTAAAAAAATATTTGCTCGGTAACAGATTTGGACTTTCTTCAGGGAGTCGATCATACCAACGACAAAAAGGATCTAATTGCCCAGAATCACGCATTAATATTAAGGGGGGAGGCTGGTCTAGAATTTTGAAAAAAATCGAAAATTTTTTTTTTGTCTTAAAAGGTGCTTTAGGGTCTTAGAAATAACATACCAAAAGATGAATGCCGGCCTAATTTCCTAAATGCCCAAATTTTTCATTCTACGGCAGTGCCTCGCAGGTTAATATGATTTTACAATACGTAAAACTTTAAACGCGTTTTTCTCGAAATCACTTTTTTTAAACTGGGCGAAAACATAACTCGAACAAATCTTTACCGATTCTTATGAAATTTTGACAGTACATTCTAGATACCATTCTCCGGAGCGTCACGTAGGATTTTTTCGCGAAAAAACAAAATATCAAAAAAATCCTACGTCCCGCCCTTGCTGTTGTTATATAGAAACTAAAAAAATTTTATTTTTTGATCTAGGACAAAAATTAAGGACGTTACATTTTCGCCAATAGACCTATTAAAAAAAAAGGCCTGTTCGGAGAAGTAGTGTACAGCGGCCATTTTCAAATTAATTCACTCAAAATTTTTTGTATTTGTACCTGGAAACACATATTATTAAACCTATTTCACAAATTTTTGATTGATTTCTTTGTTGAGTGAGAATAAATTCATAAAATATGCCCATTTTTTTGCGCTCTAGACCAGCCTCCCCCCTTAATTGTTTAGATTGTTTAAGTATAGAAACCCAATCGACGGGTTCAAACGACACAACAGAGAAATCGTCCATCATAACACCAGCACATAAATAAGCTTTGAAATCTGAATCACACGGTAAATCCATTTTTATTGATTAATTACTATCAAAAAGCACTTTAAAACCAGTGCGCGTTGTTACACATAATAATAACATAAAAAGCTCTACAGTTTAAGTTGCCTATTAGGGAAAGCTGGTGAAATTTGTAGTGTACGACGACAATACATTTTCTGGTGGAAAATACAAAATTTTAATTAATTGTCTCAAAAAATTATTCAAAAAAGTGTAAAATCAAAAATATGATAATAAACACATTGAGATATGGCAGGTGTCCATCTTGAGGTACATGACATCATTTTTTGAGCCCCAGTAAAAATTTGTGTAGAAACACAATATTAGTAAAATCATATTAGAAAATTATTATACGATAAATAAATAATATTATAACCTTAAGTACTTATTCTAAATCACAAATTTAAATAACGTTCCCAACTTAAGGAAAAACTGCAACAAAAGTTTTTTAGACGAAAAATCAGGTAGTATGTGTAGAACAAAACAAACTGTTTTTTCTTCAAATGTGCATCAAAATCTTCGTCTATATAAACAACAAAAATGATAGAAAACACAAGGCGCTGTCACCTTGAACAAAAATTTTATACAAAATGTCTATCTTGGGGCCCTCTCCCCAACATTTACAAAATAAACAACCTAGAAGGTTATGTTTGACATGTAAACAAACCTACTTCATTTTATAAGATTAACACTTACCTTATAATTTTACTTCAAAATAAACTTCGGACATGACAATCACTTATGCATATGTGCATATATGTATATGCGTTGGTGCATCTAATTACTCAAAACGATATACACATCACACATGCAGAGGTTTGCACATAGGCGCCTCATAATAACAATCTGCATTTCGTCTCTCTCAATTTCGGGGATAAAGAAAATAGAACAAACCAATCAGAACTTGCTTTCCAATATGAACAATTATCTGATTGGTCTATTCTGCCCGATTTTTTTAAACCCCCTGATCCTACGCCTTTGAGCGTCTACAGAAATGTCTAGTGTCTCTCTCAATCTTTAAGATACCTAATGCATTTTTCTCTCTCGCGTACAGAGCGTCTACAGAAAATAGCTAAGTAATTTCTTATATAGGATTTCAAATGTAGATACCCTGCCGATGCACAGTACCTGAAACGTACCTGGAATATACCTAGAAAATGCCTTAATAAGGTATTTTATAGGTATATTTTAGGTATGATTCAGGTATTCTTATCGACAGGGTATATTTCTTCTTCCATGTTTCCACTATTTCAACATTTATTACTTTTTGTTTCAAATGAATTTAATTTTTTAAAATAATATACACTTATAAAATATAAATAATAATATTATAAGAGTAGATTTTTTATAAATTAATCAACTTTTTTGTTAAGTAGAAATACGTTTTCAGTTCAACAATATGTAACTAGCCATCTATCGACTTTTATTTGAATTAAAAACAAAGAAGTTGAAGCATACTTCCTATCTCTATTCCTTCCGGGGATTCACAATATTTAATATTATCTAAGAATGTGACTCGTATGCTTACTATTATCGCAAGAATTTAGAGTGAGATAGAAAGTAGTCCAAATTATGGGCATTTAAACCCATAAATCTCAAATTTAAAAGGAAAATATTTATATGTATGCCACCTGTAGTAATTATCTATCTTTTGAAATATTATTCATACTGCATTTAAATTGACTTTTAATTACTATATTTATAATTTCTATTCTATTTCTGCTCGACTTTTAAATTAAATTAAATCAAAATTTTATTTTGTTAATATTAATAATCTCAGTTATAATACTTGTTAAATAATATAACAAGCATTAGGGAGATCATCATTGGTTTTATGATATTAACAAAAATAAAAAAAATATAAAAATAAAATTAATATTAATACAGTTAAACTTTTATCTAGCATTATTAAATAAATTACAATTAATGGAATTATATTTCTGATGAAACTTCTACTTTAAAATTTGAAAATAAACACAAACAAAGTTTATTGACCTACTTGATCTGATCTATTTTGCTATTAGCTTCGAATATATCCTCCTTAAGTTTTCTTACCCAATTTAAGAATTTTATTTATCTGTTAAATAAAATTAACAAAAATCAATACAAATTTTCCATTTATAATTTAATAATTATTTAATTCTAAAACTATACTTTCACTTTACAATATATTCCTTCTTTTAATCCTTTTTCTTTATTTATATTTTAAAATAAGCAAATAAAATAAATATTTTATAATTTTTGGACGATTCTCCTTTTTTCAAACTCATGAATAAGTCGTGGTGATGCTACAATGCACCACAACTTAACAAGTTTTGTAAAAAGTAGTGTAAACCAAGCGAGGAATTTAAAAAATATTAACCAGTCAATTGTTGGTTGTACTATGTACTCCAACAAAAGATCGATTAACTTTTTGTTATTAAATAATTGCTGAATCGCAATTATTTAATAATTATTGCTTAAAAGCTTCACCCAACAAACACAGATATTTATTTTGAGCAATAATTTGAAAGAACTCCGTTTCCAAATTATTATTCGCAATAATCGAATTATTTAAATAAATATTGAGGTACTAATAAATTTTATTATCAAAATTAATTATTTCAACTGAATTTTTGAAAATCCAAGTCGCAATTCTTCATTTCAATTTTCCCTTCTAATTTCAACGTCCTGTATACCAGCACGCACAAGCCACCGGACCACCAACCCAAACGTCCAGAGCTCGATCCAAACAGACCCCAATATTTTTTTTATATTTAAATTTTCCATTTAATTAATATTTTTATTTTTATTACTATTTAATATTATATTTTTAAGATTATTTTGAAATGGTTTCTTAAGCATGAAATACCATTTCAATGCCCCCCCCCCCCCCGAATGAACGTCGAATTTGACACAAGTGGCAAACTACTCGTCCATTCAAAACGGAAAAGAACGATCAATAAATATATATATTTTTTTTATGTAAATAATGATACTTATTTATTCAAATTTTCTGACAGAAAACAACTTCCGATACATCTTTAAATTCATTTTGGTATAAATCCTCTCCTTCGTTGGCTATATACAATTTGTTTTTTAATCCAATTCGTGCAAATTTATTTTGTAATAAGTATCCCTTTATAGATAAATGGTCATTGAGTAAACCCCATCCCATATAAGTATTTCTATTTCTGTTAATTAAATTTATTTCTAATAATTTGCCTAAAGTTATTTTTTTAAAATTTTTACATTCCTCTCTTGACCATTCATCTCTTCTATTATGTTTTACGCCTTCCAAAGCCAAATCCACTGTATAACCGGGTTATATACTAAATTCCTTTAATAAACGATACACTCGGCTTTGTCTTACTGCGAAATATTCATCTTTATCCACATCATATAGAATCATTTTTCAACAGTTTGTCATTCCTTCTAAAAATCCTCTTCCACAACCCCCTTCTTCATTAAAAAATGCTAAAGGTAATGAATTTGTGATTATAAATGACTTATTTAGAATATTTAGATTTTCTGGATCCCTTTCATATGTATCCTTCATTCTTTCTACCAAATCGCAGTAACTCTCACTGTGATTAATTATTTTTCCTTTAAATTCCTATGGAGGGACCGCTGAAGTTATTTCAATTTTATAAAATTGATTAAAATTCAACGCTCTATTAGGGATTTTATCTCCAGTTTTGGCTAAATCATTCTCCATATTCATCCTGATTGTGATCATGAAAAAGATAAAAAAAAATTTATTTCTCAACGGAAAAAAAATTACATCTTTATAAATAAAATTTCCAATATAATTATTATTATTACTTTATTTTTTATTTTTTTATATATATATTTTTTATTTTAATTTTTTTTATTTATTCTTACAATTATAGTTAACATTTTTATATATTCCTTTATTTTGTTGGAGTCCTTATGGTGTCCTTTTTTCCTAATTTCATCCCTTTTGGATTAGTTTGCGTTGAAGTGTTATAATAATTTTCCCTTATAAAGATTTCATCCTCTTCATTATAATCATATTTTTCATTTGCTTTTATTACCTCCTCATAATATTTATATAGAATTAATTAGAATTCATACATAGATTGCATACTGCTGAAAATATTACTTGTTGATACAACGACACTTGTTGGTACGGTACCAATAAATTAGCTTCAAAATATTTATCAGGTCCCAATACTGAACTACATTATAGAAAACGTCTGAATAATGACTCTTATATGAAATAAAATATATAGAACCCATTGTACTGGGGTTCTCACGGTATTCTAAGCTTTAAAATCTGATTCAATGAATAATATTTATACAGAATTAATTAGAATTCATACATAGATTGCATTACTGCTGAAAATATTACTTGTTGATACAACGACACTTGTTGGTACGGTGCCGATAAATAACTGCAAAATTTTTATCATGTCCTAATAGTGAACTTGTTATAAAGAATATGTCCTAATATCCTAATATCCGACTGAATGTTCAATTGACATAATCAACCTAAAGGCAGTCGCAAGGGACCACGCGAAAGCGAGCGAGACGCATATAGTCGCGCGCCTTAAGTAAAAATGAAGATTTAACTCGAAATTAGTAATATTACTCTCCCGCATTGTAAATATTTACCACCAGAAATGAAGGCTATCTCCAACAATATCTGTTTCGGGATTTCCTTCTGTGCTTCTAATAGAGGCAGTAATTCGTTTCGATAATAATAAATAGCCCGTAAAAATAATTTAAATCTGATAGGCGTTAGTAACAGGTTCCTCTCTTTTTTTATGGCAAATAAGCCACTGTCGGCTCTGTGGGTTTCAGTTTTCTTAGCGGTGACATAAGTATTCATCATTACTATCGAAGAATCCGTTATAAAGGGAAAATATTCTCTATTCGGTAATTTAAATTTTGCGCTTGCAAAAAGTATTGGTAATACTAATGCAATAGCTTTTTCATCAAACGGGAAAAGGCTACTAAACACAAAGTAGAAGAAGTTCTTATCCGAAACTCCTGCATCAGAAATCATTTCGAATAATTCGTAATTGGAGTTGTAGGGATACCGTAAACTGCCATTTAAAAACCGAAAATACAAAAAGCAAAGTATTTTCTTAACACAGTCGATGGGTTCCTTAGGTTTGAAACACATAATGTTAATGTGTTTCAGTAGTTTTTCTGCTGAAAGGTAGATCTTCATTTTGGGGTCTTCCTTTAGATCTAAAAAAAATTTTTGAAATAAATAAAATAATAATAGATAGTTTATTTAAAAAGAAACATTTTATTATTCTACTTAAAAAAATAATGTATAGTAAATGGTAAATAAAAAATCAGTACATAAAGTAATATACAGTACATAATATATATTGTTTGTATAATTTGTTTTCGAAAAAAAAATTAAAATAACAGAATAATCCGCGAAGCAGGCGGCTATGGCCCCGAGTAATCAACGAGAGAGGCCATAGCCCCCTGAGTCACAGATTATTCTGTGAGTCAGGCAAATAATTCCACAAATGAATTTTATTAACGAAAAATACTCAGAACGTACGAGTACAAGGTTGATCTACTTCAAAAGTGAATTTTATCAAATAGAAATTTTAGCGAGGCTCAACTTGCCTGACTAACAGAATAATCTGCAAAGCAGGCGGATATGGCCTCGATTAACAATGAGCGAGGCCATAGCCCCCTGAGTCACAGATTATTCTGTGAGTCAGGCAAATAATTCCACAAATGAATTTTATTAACGAAAAATACTCAGAACGTACGAGTACAAGGTTGATCTACTTCAAAAGTGAATTTTATCAAATAGAAATTTTAGCGAGGCTCAACTTGCCTGACTAACAGAATAATCTGCAAAGCAGGCGGATATGGCCTCGATTAACAATGAGCGAGGCCATAGCCCCCTGAGTCACAGATTATTCTGTGAGTCAGGCAAATAATTCCACAAATGAATTTTATTAACGAAAAATACTCAGAACGTACGAGTACAAGGTTGATCTACTTCAAAAGTGAATTTTATCAAATAGAAATTTTAGCGAGGCTCAACTTGCCTGACTAACAGAATAATCCTTGAAGCAGGCGGATATGGCCTCGATTAACAATGAGCGAGGCCATAGCCTCCTGAGTTACAGATTATTCTGTGATTGAGGTAACTGTCTCCTCGCAAGAAATTAAACCTGTGATTGCCAAGAACATAGTGCTTCGCACATCGATTAAACCTGTATTCGAAGCAGTATTTTCCTGGCTTACTGATTAATCACTGTGCCAGGAAGATAGTGCTTCGAGTACAGGTTTGGAAAGGAACTTAAATTTATAAATAAATAAGAACAATTATTTATGACAAATATTATTTATTTAAACAAATATTGAAGCAAATATTGAATTAACAAAGATTTACAAATTATTGACAGATTTTGCGTAAAAAAAAATTTATTGTGTATAATTAAAAATTAAAAAAAGAAAAAGAAAATGAAAATTTTGAAATGAAAATTTTATGAATTAAATTAAAAAAAGAATTTAAGTTAACTTAAATTCTTTTTTTATTAAAGTCCCAAAGGACTTTAGGAGCTCTGCCGTCTCCTTCCCCTTTGCGGTCGCGTCCGCTGCGGCACTTTTAAGGCATTTAAGCAGACGGTCCTGCTGATCTTTATTGCGCAGCTTCTGTACCACAACTTCCGCATCAAAGGAATCTAATGGGAAGACGGAGATTCCTTTAATGGCGAATTCTTTAGCATTAAGGCCGCTCTCCTTAAAACTTTGGAGGGTAAAAAAGTCGCGGCGGGTAGCGCCTTTCTTGACGAGAAGGGCAGGTCGTTTGGGTTCAGTTCCCGTCTGATACCAAACGATCGATCCTTCTTGGAGCTGGTCGAGGATGTTCGTACGCACCCCCGAGATTCTTGGTCGCCCCGATGTAAGGGGCTGAGAAAGGAAGAGGACAGGTGCCGGCGAGTTTGATGGGATCGGCTGCGATCCCGATAAAGTCACAGCAACTTCCCGCCCTGCTGTGAGTTCATCTGTTGGATTCTGCAGGTACTTGTCTAGGTTCTTCTGTAAGGCCTCATCGACTACTTCCAGCGCGAAGCCGGCGAAGGAAGTTTCTTCTTCCGAAGATTTGTAGGCGACAGTGTTCCCGGCACTGTCACCTACCTGTGGATTCTCCAGGATCACCGCGGGAGTCTCTTCGACGATGGAGGATTCCACCGTGGTCGTCACTTGCTTCTCCACACTTTGGACAAGTACTTTTTTGACCGTCTTCTCAGGGTCTGTAATTAAGATTAACATTAAGATCAGTGATTAAGACCAGTGAGTAAAACTGTATTCGAAGCACTATTTTCCTGGCTCAATGATTAATCTCTGAGCCAGGAAGATAGTGCTTCGAATACAGTTTTACTCACTGAGAGAAGACATTTTCCTGGCTCAATGAATAATCTCTGAGCCAGGAAGATAGTGCTTCGAATACAGTTTTACTCACTGAGAGAAGACATATTTTCCTGGCTCAATGAATAATCACTGAGCCAGGAAGATAGTGCTTCGAATACAGTTTTGATCACTGAGAGATATACTTACACTTGTTGTATACGGGGTGATATAAATTGGGATCGAACAGTGATCCAGGGGCGGCATGAGTACGTTTCGGTGACGGGATTTTTGGCATTTTCGCCAACTTCATCAGATCTGCTGGCAGATCGGCAACTGAAAAAATGAATTCAACAAATTGAAATCATATTTGGAAAGCTAACCTTTGAGGTTAGAACGAGGGTCTAAGCGTCTCGTTCGCAGTATGTAATATATAGCTTATCTAAAATAGTTTATTCACTTACCTGTAAGTTTTTTTCTCGGCTTTTCTTTTTTCTTCAATTTCAAAGGAGCTTCCCGAACATCCTTTGGAATTGAAGGACGTGCCCTACTTGGGCCGGCTTCCGCCAAGTCCTTTTTCGAGATGGGTGGCCGAGGGCGGGCAGGTGGCGCGGAAGAAGATGGCGCCGGTCCAGATGGCGCCGGTCCAGATGGTGCCGGTCCAGATGGTGCCGTTTCAGATGGCGCAACTGCAGCTGCGTCCTCGTTGGAGGAGGATTCATCGTCATTGATGTTTCCCGCAGCCTCCTTCTCCAACCTACGCTGCTGCCGGCGGGCGTCGCGGAGCTGTGCTGTTTGTGTGCAGCGCTCAGCCTTGTCATTAATATATTTATCCACAATGGGAATCATTTTTTGGCTCCAATGCAGCAAGTGGTCACCGACAAATACCCTGTTGTTAGGCGCCGTGCAGCACGTGTTGGCCACACCGTGCTCGATGTTCCGTACCGCACTCCGGCGGAGAGTAACGGGGGTGCTCTCCGCAAAATCTGGATTTTGTGCTATGAAATCATCCCTTTCATGTCCATAGTACTCAAGCCTGCAAAATGATGAGGTGAGTTAAAGTTATAAATTATAATTAAAACACTTGTTATATATTAGATTTGGATCTAGATGTCGATCTAGATGTCGATTTACATTCCCATCTAGATGGAGATCCACATCGAGATGTACATGAAGATCTAGGTCTGAATATTTTTGAATTAGGATTCAAAACTCCTCTCTTTTCTTGCTGCCATTGCCTAATTGCAACCACCGCTTGCTTCTTGGCGATAACTCTATCGACCCGACTACCATGAGGTAGTAATCTACTTTTAAAAGGTCTACATAAAGAACCTTGCCTAAAGCGCTACCCTGCCTGGTAGCGCTTCGGATCTTGTACGTCGAACTCTCGAAGGGCCTGGTACCTCTGCTGGGACAGATGGGCCTGGACTCTCTGTCCGGACAGAAACCTGGTGACCTCGCTGACGTGACCTGTCTGGTCGATGTCGCTCCGGTCTCTGTGGAGGTTAAGGCAGAGGTTCGCCGTCGCTGTCAGGATTCAATAACGACTCGTCCATTGCTGCCATCCTTTTTTTCCCGATCTGGAGCGGTCCCTTAATGAGGTCATAAAAAGTTAGACCTTCACAATTTGGAGGCACATTCGGCTTCTCCAAGACATCATCTGCGCCAAGCTGGAGGGGCCGAAAATCTCGAAAGCCGAATGCACTGTTCTCCGGATTACTGTCGTAGTTACCAAATCTGGAAATTTTATAAAAATTATTCAGTGTCCCGCCAACCGAGTTCACATCGAATAAACATTTAAAAAGGCATACTTACATTCGAGTCCAGTAAATCTCGGCTATCTGAACCAAGTCTGCTCCCGTGAAGTCCTTGTGTCGCATATATGTGATACTTTATAAAATAAATCATCAACAATACAAGTGCGCATAAATTTGTAAACGATGCTTCATCGCATTGCCAACACTTTTCTATTTGGTCATTTTGCTCCAACTCTAATGGGAAACAAGTTATTTATTATATTGGCCCCGCTGAGCATGGGTCAAGATTCGTGGGGTAAATTCCAAAGCATATTTCGCAGATACACAGATGGCCGCAAGGTATAAAGCATCGTCTTGCTTTGTATTGCAGGCATAAACAGCAAAGGGCTTCACCTACTTTTTGGACAAAAAGAATAACTTTTATTATATACACTCAAATCTCCCCATAAAGACCTTCTATATAACAAACGTTCTCTTTAACGAGCTCTGATTCTGTTCACAGAACGAGAAATGTTACCTCTCCTGCATCCCCACTCGTTACAAGACAGATGCGCCGACTAACATGCGCACTATCGATAGACATAAAAGATCGTAGAGTAGGGCTACCTCTTTTTCTAGGCGGGGCATCGTAATAGAGGAATTCTAAACTCCCGAGCTTCTCGTTATGGAGAGATTTGAGTGTATTTTACATATGAGTAGAGGTTTGTAAAGAGTTTTAAAGTCTTTGAGCCTAAGGGAAAGGGTACTAGAGAAGGAGGGTATATGAAACCATACTGGTAGCAGTAGAAATAAACTATAAAAAAGGGAGGTATGATTAGGTTCTAAAAATAATTATTTAGAATTTTCATTTCATAGAATTTCATGATATAAAATTTTCTTGTAGACGAAATTTCACATTTTCGAATTTGTTTTCAGTCGAATTTAAATGAATTCGAGTTTTT
Source organism: Ganaspis brasiliensis (assembly GCA_037103525.1). Classification (NCBI taxonomy): domain Eukaryota; kingdom Metazoa; phylum Arthropoda; class Insecta; order Hymenoptera; family Figitidae; genus Ganaspis; species Ganaspis brasiliensis. The sequence goes on along the minus strand of JAZKLR010000365.1, from coordinate 855,285 downwards.
ACCTAACAGACTTATAAGGTCACGAAATTCACATACAACAGAATTTTCATTTAAAAGAATTTCAATTTAAACGAATTTTCATTCTCCACAATTTTAAGTTAATAGAATTTTTAAATGAGAGAATATTCATTTGAGAGAATAGTCCGAAATTGTATTAGTGTGAATTGACATTTGATAGAAAAGTTAAAAGGCAGAATGTTCATTTGTCCGAAATTGCAAATGGCCGAAAAAGTATCCGACAGAAATATTTTGACGCGAATTTTGAATTTGACCAATCAGAAAATATGCAGAAAATTTACATCGGCCAATTTCAAAATTTGCGTCAAAATATTTCTGTCGGATACTTTTTTGGCTATTTGCAATTTCGGACAAATGAACTTAACTTTTTTTAACTTTTCTATCAAATGTCAATTCGTGCTAATACAATGTAGAACAAATGAAGATTCTTTCAAATTAATATTTTGGTATTTAAAATTTTGATTAACCTTACAACCTTTCAGTCTTACGTTGGCGATTTTCACAGCGAGTGCTGTTTGTGTATATCCCTAGGAAAATCCCTAGTGGTACACACAACCAGTCCTCGAAGTTAAATCTCTCACTGAAAATGTTTCAAGTAGCGGAACAAGGTGCCACATACGATCAGTGAAGCAGTCACCCATCTAAGTACTACCCGTCTAGATGTTGATAACCTCACTGACCGCCGAAACAGGCATCCGCTAAATGACCTATTATCACCGATAGCTTCTATTTATTAATTTAAAAAGTTTAATTTACATTTTAAAAAATTATTTTTGAAATAAATTATTCAAACTTCAAATAAAAGTACAGTATCTTCATAACCTCACTTATTTATTTGTTTCATACATTAATATTTTCATTCTATGATACATTTGATGCTTCGTTATATTATATGAGAGTTTCCATACCAAAAAGATCAAAGTTGCAAGTCAAGTTTTTGATTTTGATCAAAGTTGGTCAATTTGTAGTATTTAGGGGCAGTAATAACTTAATCAAGTATTTTTGAAAAATTTCCAAAATTATAGGAATTACGTCACTTTGAATTTTTTACTCTTTATTTTTTCAAATTCTTGTCATTTGAAGAGTTTTTAACCGATTTCAATGAAATCTATAGGGTGTATATAGAAAACTATAAGGTTTTAAATAAATTTGAAGTAGTTTTAAAAACTTAAAAAATTCATGTAAAAAAACCCAAAAAAAATTTTAAACCTTTTATTCTATGTGTGCTAATTCATATTTTTTATTTTCGTCACAATATAATAAAACCTTTTTATATTACCTTTATTTTCAAAAAAAAAATTGATGGAGCGTCTCTTAGTTCTCGAAATATCGGCAAAAGAGTCTTACGCTTCACGTCTTCTATCCTATGAGCATAACGATTTTTTAGTTTTATTTGTTTTTAGGAATATTGTAAATAAATAAACTACAATGATTTATTCCTGACTACTATCTATGAATATTATAAGAAATTAATAAATGTTTATGAATAAATAACCAATGGTAGTGTGAAAAAGTTTAAAAGTAGTTTTTATTCAATTAATTTTACCGCAAATAAGACAGAAATTAAAATGCAACTGATATGGAACTGATATCCCTCCTTCTTTCTTACAAATATGGCGATCATGGTGTACGATGCTGATGCTTACGTGTACATTCTTGTTTGTTATGCGTGATGTTTTAAGGGGCCGTTCATATACCACGTGGACAACTTTTCTCCGATTTTTGACCCCCCTCCCCCCATCGTGGACATTTGTCTAACCCCCCCTCCCCCCCCTAAATGTCCACGTGGACAATTTTAGTGAAAAATAGTTTTTGGATGTTAAAATCAAAGAACTATTCAAAGGAAATATGAATATTCGAGTAAACTTCACAACTTTTTATGACAAATTCTTTGAAATAGGATGCTCTTTTACGTGAAATTAGGTAAATAAATATATCTTCAATTGTTCTTAAAAAATTTAATCACAGCTTTTTATTAATACGAACATACTTTATAAGTTCTACTAGTAAATAATAAAAAGTTTAAGAAGTTCTACAAATAATAGGTAAATTGCCATCTTTGGTAGAATACTTTGGAAGGAACATTTTCAATTATAAAAAATAAAAATAATTTTTTGTCACAAATCTAATATTCGTTATTAGATATTTCAGGATTATCTTCGGCAATCCACGGGGGCACTAACCACTCTGAAATATTGCCAATGTTAGCAAAACAATCGTCATTTTGCACCGTTGTGGAATCTATTTATTATTATTGGATATTGAAGAATGAATTAAAAATTTTTAAAAAATTGAAAATTCAAAAAAATTATTAAAAATTGAAAAAAAAAATTTGAAAATTTAAGAAATATATCGAATTTTTAAGAAAATAATTGATAGTTTTAAAAAAAGTACTAAATGACAAAAATAATTAAACATTAAAGAAAACAATTGAGAAATGAGGAAACTAATTGATAATTTTAAAAAATGACTAGATTAATTCACACTTGAAAGAAAAAAATTGAAAAAATTAAAGAATAATTATAAAACGTTAAGAGAATAAATAAAAATTTAAAAGATTGTATAGGAAATAACTTAAAATTGAAGAAAATAATTAAGAATTATAGGAATTATAGGAATAATTGATGGAAATAGTTGCTAATTGAACAACTGGATTGAAAATAAAAAAATAGTTGAAATTGAAGAAAAAATTGAAATTAAGGAGTGATATTAAAATTTAAAGAATCTAAATAAAAATTAAAAAATGGAATTGAAAGAAGTCGAGATATATCGAATATAGAATACAAAACTTGAAGGAGGGAATTAAAGTTTTAAAAAAATAATGTCAGTGGTGCGCAATTGAAACGTTGAATAAAGGAAATATAAGAAATAAAAAAACATTTTTAATTGAGACATTTTGCGAATCACACATAATTGTCCACGTGGACATTTGACGAAACCCTCCCTCCCCCCGTCGTGGACAAACGTGGACATTTGGCGAACCCCCCCTCTCCCCCTAAGCTGTCCACGTGGTATATGAACGGCCCCTAAGTTTTCTGGTGAATAGTGCAAAAAAGCGTTTTGTTTTGTGCTGTATAAAACATTTGTGAACTTTTCGTGGCTTAAATAGCGGATTCCCAATAAATTATGGTGCAATAATATAAACAACCTTTTATTGCACGAGTCCCACAATATATAATAAAGAGTTCACTTTTCCTTATTTCCTTGTTTTTCCTTTTCGTATCAATTCTACCTTAAGCAGAAATAATTTCAATAAAAATGTTATTATTATTAATTGTGAAAATGTGACATAAATGTAACATCGGAAATGACGTCGGAAATGACATCGAAAACGACGTCGGAAATGATATCATTTATGGTCTCAAATTCTGATATCATTTCCGATGTCATATTTTTCTTGGAATAAACAAAATTAAAAATTTTAATTGTAAACAAAATGTTGTTTTCATTTAAACATCCAAATAATCAAAATACTTTTAAACATTTCTTTATATTTAATTTAATTTTTAAACTAAATTTTAAGTAAATAAAAAAAATTTAAGGAAGACGTAAATGACGTCGTAAATTACATCGTACACGACATCGTATACGACGTCGTATACTACGTCGTTCACGGCGTCGACTACTCTTTGAAAATACGTCGCTTTACACGACGTATATTACGACGTCGTATACGACGTGGTTTCCGACATAAGACTATACATAGTATTTGATGCAATTTACGACATCCTTCACTACGTCGTTTACTACGTCGTTTACTACGTCGTTTACTACGTCGTTTACTACGTCAACTTTTTCAATAGGGCAGAAAATTTTTACAACTATACATTTATAACTATATATACTTATTTATAAAATCATTCGATTTTTGAAGATTCTCTGCAAACGATTTTCCGCTTTCATTGACACAAACACTGTAGATATACAGAAATCTGGTCTATAAAAGAAGTTTAATCGAAAAGCAAAACGATGAAATAGTCCCGCCATGAAGTCGAATAATCTTGTAAATATGTATATATGTGTATAGTTGTAAATACGTTTTCGTCTATTTTTAACAATAATTTACGTAGTATTGATGAGCTTTAACAATAGCGAAACCAGAAAATTGTTTCAGTTTTTTATCTTTACTTTTTTTAATTTTTTAAAAATAAATTAATAGGAATAACTACTAGACTTAAAGTGTAAGTCACAAAAAACTAAATTTAGTAGTAAAGTAAGATTAAATTAATCTGCAACTCTTTTTTATGCCTTACAGTTTTTTGAGTTACTGTTCAGGCTCGTAGCCAGAAATTTTTGTCGGGGGGAAGGGCCAAAATTCCATGTCAGCAGCTCCCGTAGCAAAAAAATTTTTCTCAGAAAAAAAAAACTTCAACAAGTGAAAAAATTCCGGGGTAAGTTGGCCCCCTGGGCCCTCCCTAGCTACGTACCTGTTACTGTCGACAAAGAAAAATTTGTATTATACATTATTCATTGTTTCACAAGTGTTAGACTATTAATTTAGATCGTCAAATTTATCACCTTCAGTTGCATTTTAATTTCTGTCTTATTTGCGGTAAAATTAATTGAATGAAAACTACTTTTAAACTTTTTCACACTACCATTGGTTATTTATTCATAAATATTTATTAATTTCTTATAATATTCATAGACAGTAGTCAGGAATCAATCATTGTAGTTTATTTATTTACAATATTCTTAAAAACAAATAAAACTCAAAAATCGTTATGCTCATAGGATAGAAGACGTGAAGCGTATGACTCTTTTGCCGATATTTCGAGAACTAAGAGACCCTCCATCAATTTTTTTTGTTGTTGAAAATATAGGTAAAATAAAAAGGTTTCATTATATTGTGACGAAAATAAAAAATATGAATTAGCACACATAGAAAAAAAAGGTTTAAAATTTTTTTTTGTGTTTTTCTACATGAATTTTTGAAGTTTTTCAATCTACTTCAAATTTATTTAAAACCTTATAGTTTTTTACATACACCCTATAAATTTCATTGAAATCGGTTAAAAACTTTTTAAATGATAAGAATTTAAAAAAATAAAGGGTAAAAAATTCAAAGTGACGTAATTCCTAAAATTTTGGAAATTTTTCAAAAATACTTGACTAAGTTATTACTACCCCTAAATACTACAAATTGACCAACTTTGATCAAAATCAAAAACTTGACTTGCAACTTTGATCTTTTTGGTATGGAAACTCTCATATACTAATCGGTCCTGTACAGTAATTTGCAATTCCTTATAGGTAAATGGAAAAAAATACTTTTGTCAAACCAAGACGCGATGATACACGCCCAATCAAAGTTCTTTCAGATATGTCCATAGTGTTTAAAATTGTTACTAAAATAAGACCTGCTTGCTTTATAGTGGTCCATTCTACTGTGTTATAAATTACTTCTTGTTTTTTGGTAATTAATCTGTCAAATTCATCGATTAAGAGCAAAGTCATTTTTCCTTTTCAGCTTTTTTTCTTAAGGTATAATAAGTCGCGTCGATGCTGCAGGGTGAAAACCGATAAAAAAAAAGGAAAATAATTTGCTTCCTTATGATTTCTTCTAACGTAACGTAAATACTTTTCATGATTTTGAATCATGTACTATAAGTTCTCGCAATGTTGATACGTTGTTGATACGATTTAGACATTTTTCAAATAATAATTATTATTTTTTCCCCTGGACAATGATTTGTCTTATCACATTTTAATGTGATCTAAAATATCAGATCAAAAATAATCCAATTGATGAGATTGTTAAAAGCCTTTCAGAGATCGGAATCATATCCGCTCTTCGTCCTTATTGTAAAAACTTTGACTGAGCTATCTTGGGGAAAACTTAACATCTCTTCTCTGACATCCACTTACGGGATTGTAAATTAAATCAAACAAACAAAATAAAAAAAATTAATACCAGAAAGAAGGAACCAACCTCTTTAAGTCAAGTATGTTTAAAATTCTAAGAAAAGTTAACGTTTCGGCAGGGGACGCATAAATTTATACCGATTGACATTTGATCGACTGGACATTTGGACGAAGGGCGTTTGGACGAATTGACATTTGGACGAATCGACATTTTGACGAAAGGACATTTGGACGAATCGACATTTGGACGAAAGGACATTTGGACGAATCGACATTTTGACGAAAGGACATTTGGACGAATCGACATTTACATTAAAGGACATTTGGACGAATAGACATTTTGACGAAAGGACATTTGGACGAATCAACATTTACATTAAAGGACATTTGGACGAATAGACATTTGGACGAATCGACATTTTGACGAAAGGACATTTGGACGAATCGACATTTGGACGAAAGGACATTTGGACGAATCGACATTTTGACGAAAGGACATTTGGACGAATCGACATTTACATTAAAGGACATTTGGACGAATAGACATTTTGACGAAAGGACATTTGGACGAATCAACATTTACATTAAAGGACATTTGGACGAATAGACATTTGGACAAATCGACATTTTGACGAAAGGACATTTGGACGAATCGACATTTGGACGAAAGGACATTTGGACGAATCGACATTTTGACGAAAGGACATTTGGACGAATCGACATTTACATTAAAGGACATTTGGACGAATAGACATTTTGACGAAAGGACATTTGGACGAATCAACATTTACATTAAAGGACATTTGGACGAATAGACATTTGGACGAATCGACATTTTGACGAAAGGACATTTGGACGAATCGACAATTTGACGAAACGACATTTGGACGAATCGACATTTTGTCGAAAGGACATTTGGACGAATCGACATTTGGACGAAAGGACATTTGGACGAATCGACATTTTGACGAAAGGACATTTGGACGAATCGACATTTACATTAAAGGACATTTGAACGAATAGACATTTTGACGAAAGGACATTTGGACGAATCAACATTTACATTAAAGGACATTTGGACGAATAGACATTTGGACGAATCGACATTTTGACGAAAGGACATTTGGACGAATCGACAATTTGACGAAACGACATTTGGACGAATCGACATTTTGTCGAAAGGACATTTGGATGAATCGACATTTTGACGAAAGGACATTTGGACGAATCGACATTTGGACGAAAGGACATTTGGACGAATCGACATTTTGACGAAAGGACATTTGGACGAATCGACATTTACATTAAAGGACATTTGGACGAATAGACATTTTGACGAAAGGACATTTGGACGAATCGACAATTTGACGAAACGACATTTGGACGAATCGACATTTTGTCGAAAGGACATTTGGACGAATCGACATTTTGACGAAAGGACATTTGGACGAATAGACATTTGGACGAAATGACATTTGGACAAATCGACATTTTGACGAAAGGACATTTGGACGAATAGACATTTGGACGAAATGACATTTGGACGAATCGACATTTAGACGAAAGGACATTTGGACAAATCGACATTTTGACGAAATGACATTTGGACGAATCGACATTTTGACGAAACGACATTTGGACGAATCGACGTTTTGAAGAAAGGACATTTGTACGAATCGACATTTAATCGAAACGACATTTTGACGAACGACACTTGGACGAATCTTTTTTGGCATATAAGTTTACTCTCTATGTTGTACTTGTTCATGGTTTCCAATTATCAAATATTCCAAGTGTTGATAGGGTTTAGTGTTTATCCGAGAGATGGAGCTAGAAGTATTAAAATTTAGTTAATCTGTTGGTAAATTACCTAAAAATTATCATAAAATATAAAAATTTCATTTTATACACAATTTTAATACTTCTAGCTCCATCTCTCGGAAACAAACTGAACCCCGTCAAAACTTGGAATAATTAATAATTTAAAAACCATGAACACGTACAACATAGAGAGTAAACTTATATTTCAAAAAAGATTCGTCCAAGTGTCGTTTCGTCAAAATGTCGTTTCGATTAAATGTCGATTCGTCCAAATGTCCTTTCGTCTAAATGTCGATTCGTCCAAATGTCCTTTCGCCAAATTTCGATTCGTCCAAATGTCTATTCGTCCAAAAGGCCTTTCGTCAAAATGTCTATTCGTCCAAATGTCTATTCGTCTAAATGTCCTTTCGTCAAAATGTCGATTCGTCTAAATGTCCTTTCGTCCAAATGTCGTTTCGTCCAAATGTCCTTTCGTCAAAATGTCGATTCATCCAAATGTCATTTCGTCCAAATGTCAATTCTTCCAAACGCCCTTCGTCCAAATGTCCAGTCGATCAAATGTCAATCGGTATAAATTTATGCGTCCCCCAAATACATAACGAAAATAACCTTTTAAAAAAAATTCCAAACTTTTTTAATTTATAAGTTAAAAATATTTTATTTCATAATTTTCTTCATTTTTAGCCATATTTTAAGATATGATGCTTAAAGAAATTAAATTTTCAGAATGTCGTATGTTACAAAAAATATGTAGAAATAATACATTGCAATATTTTATCACATAAATATTTAAGGAAATTCTCCCAAATGACAAATCTCGTGTAAAACATTCAGTTTTCAAAAAAATTACATTACATCATCAATTTTTTAAATACAGTCTACAAGTATTTAATTTCTGCATTTCTTTTCAATTATCTTTTTCATGTTTAAAATACTTTTGTCAATTTCCAAATATTTCTAAGATTTTAAATTTTATTTTTTTAAATATCAATTATTTTCTTCAGTCTTTAAATTCTTGTCAGGAATATTTAAATTTATTGCACAAGTTTTCATTCAATTTTGACATTTTAGAAATATTTTATTAAAATTTCAATTGTTATATTCAATTTTTTTTGTCGTGAATTTTTAAATTTTACACCAATTTTAATTTACTTTCTTCAAATTTTAAAAATTGTTTTCATTCTTTTCATTATTGTCACGAATTTATTAATTTTTTACAACTTTTTCAATTATTTTCTACACATTTTAATCATTTTCTAGAAACTTTAATTACTTTCTTCGTATTTAAATTTTTTGACATTTTTTAATTAGTCTATTAAATTACAATTATTTTCTTTAAACTTCAATTACTTTCTTCAAATTTAAATTATTTTCTTTAAACTTTAAATTATTGACATACATTTTTTAATTTATTACACCAATTTTCATTTATTTTTGTCATTTTCCAAATATTTTCCTCATATTTTTATTATTTTTGACGTTTTAAAATTATTTTTAATAAATTTAAATTATTTTATTCAATTTTGTTTATTGTCAAGAAATTAAAAAAAATTTACACCAGTTTTGAATAAATTTCTTCAAATTTCAATTACTTTCTTTATCCTTTTTATTATTCTCATGAATTTATTAATTTTTTACAACTCTTTCAATTATATTTTAAATTGTTTCTAGAGATTACAATTACTTTCCTTATATTTAAATTTTATGACATTTTTGAATTATTGTCTTCAAATTTCAATTTTTTTCTTCAGACTTCAATTAATTTCTTAAACTTTCAATAATTATTTTCCTCAAACTTTAAATATTTTTTTCAATTGTTCAATTATTGTTTATAATTTTTTAATTATTTATATCTTTATTTAATAAGTTTCTTAATATTTCAATTGTTTTGTCAATTTTTCAAGTATTGTCTTTAAATTTATATTTCTTCACCCGTTTTTCACTTATTTTTTTCACTTTCCTCATATTTAATTTTTTTTGACATTTTTGAATTATTCTCTTTAAATTTTGATTATTTGCTTCAAACGTCAATTAATATCTTCAACTTTTAATTATAATATTATAATATATATTTATTATAATATAATTATAATATTTACCTTCTTCAAATTTCAATTATTTTGTTTAGTTTTTTTAATAACTTTTTCAATTTTGATTATTTTTCCTTGACATTAAATCAGTTTAATTATTTATAACTAATTTTTATTATATTCATCGCAAATTTAAATTAATTTTTTTTATTTACCATTATTTTTGTCATTTTGCAATTATTATTTTCTTTTTTCAACCAGTTTCATAGTTTCCGAAATATTTTCCTACACTTTTAACTATTTATCTCATTTTCCAATATTTATGTGTTCAATTTTTATTTGTTTTTATTATTTTGCAGTTATTATTTCTGTCTTTTAATATTTTTATTATTTTTCAATTTATTTCAATCAAAAAATTGTAAAAGTTTAAAATATAGCGCACATTGTAGAGAGAATTTCGACAAGCGGCAGCAGACGAACGTCGAGGCCTTTCTTCACCGTCCGTGCTCGTGAACAAAAACCCCCTCTCCCTGGCGTTTAGCTCATTCCAGCTCATTCTTCACTCAGTCGTCGTACTAGCAACGTCGTTCTCGTGAAATTTTCTAAACCAATTCTCTGTCGAAATGGCACCAAAAGCCAAGAAAGCAGCTTCCCCGAAGAAAGCTACTGCTGCCAAGACTATGAAAGCTGTAGCCGAGAAAAAGAGGACTCCTAAAGTAGTAGCAGCTAAATCACCAAAGGCAATAAATACTATGTTTTAAAACATTATACAACCACGTAATAAAATTTGGTGGCCCTGAAAAGGGCCGATTGTTATATAGATATATATATATTATTTATATATATCTGCGGCACTGGAAGAATTTTTGTATTTCTCCCGATAAATATCCAACTGCTTTAAGCAAAGCTCCTCGTAGATTTTATCAGCTTCCGAACGTGGCAGGATACGCTGGCACCAAGACTTTTTGAGCTCCAAGGATCTCCAGAAGCGGACCATGCAATACCAGCATAATCCGCCTTCTAGATGTTGAAGGTGCTCGAACATGTCGTCCCGCGTCAGAGAATTGGTCCTCAATTTCTCGAAAAAAAAAACTGCAAAGTGTTCGGAAGACATCCTTCAAATTTGTATGCACGAAATTTCTGCTGAAGGAGGAAAGCGAATGAGCAGCAACTGTCAAAGGCGCTGCTTTTATGCAAAACAGTAACCAATCAACGGGCAAAACTGAGACAGTTCCCCCGTTTTGCACGACGGTCCAATCGCAGCCAGAACCACACGACCGCTGGTACTGACAACACGAGGTATGTTCTCGCGTCCCGTATTCCTATCAAAGCACGTGGAAAAATCGGAGCAGGAACCATTTAACGATTTTTGGAAAGAGCGGGTCAAACAAATGAAAACATTTGTATTTCGGACTTTGTTTACCGGTATAGTTTTACATAAACAATTGTAGAAGTCAAAATGTCGATTCGTCCAAATGTCCTTTCGTCTAAATGTCGATTCGTCCAAATGTCAATTCGTCCAAATGTCCAGTCGATCAAATGTCAATCGGTATAAATTTATGCGTCCCTTCGGCAGTACAACTGTCCTCTTCAAAAAAGTAAAAAAAGTTTCAAAAATAAAGTCAGTCATAAAATAATAGGTTATAAATAGAAAAAGTCACAGTGTTTAAAAAAATATATAAATTTTTACACAAACAATTTATGCAAAAAACCGTTCTTAAAATAAAAAAAATTCTTACAGAATTAAGATTTCATAGGCACATTGACCCTGTCAAAGCTAATGCTTTTTTCTGATCCCCAACAGAAGAAAAATATAATAAATTTTACTGTCAATTAAAAAAAAAACATGATTCTTAAGTACAATTTTTGCTGCCTGGTTGAGAAAATTCGCGGCGGCTCTTTAGAGAATAGGTAAAAACAAAGATCGTTGCAGAAATATTTTGCCACGTTATATTTTTGAATTTTAAATAATATTTTTATGTTTTCTTTACCTATTTCTAGAAAAATTTTAAGAAACTTAATTATCGATCTTGTTAGGTATTTAATACTTTTTTGTTGAATACGAATAAGATGATTATTTTCTAAAAAGCCTTCTTCTATATAATTTTGTAACGCAATTTCATGTACCAAATTTGGAACTACGTTGTAAGGTGATTTAAATTAATTCATCAATGTAGAATTTTCTTGTTTTTGTGTAATATCTTCGTAAGTTTGTATCTCATAATCTGAAATTAAAAATATATGTATATTATATTGTATATGTTAAGCAGAAGACAATATATGAATTTGTATATCTTATTAATAAATAAAAAATATGTCTATTTTAATTGTTTAGTAGATTCCATTTAGCACCATGAATGTTCCAATTGACGACAATTATTATCTCATCACTTCACAACAAAGTCTCCTCGTTTTTGAAGGTAAGATGAACGAATTTGAAGATTCAATGAAGCATTTTACTCTCTAAATTTGGATGACGAATTAAGCCACTGATTTCAACCAGTGAAAACATAAAATTTTTTTTTTGACAGTTTATAAATTGTAGTCTTATAGAAAAATCAAAAATTTTTAATGCTGAACTTGACAATTTTTACCTGCTATTTTCTGTCCACAATTTTTTTTAAATTTTCAAAAAACAAAGAAAAAAACAAATTCTATAATCTTGTTAAATAATTTTTTTTAATTTTTAATAACAAACAATATTTTTATATACACAACTAAGCCAGAAAAAATTGTTACCTTTGAGTAATTAGAACAAATTTCATCAGATAAAAATAATTTTAATATGTAAGTATGTTCAGAACCGTTCAAAATTAAAAAACATTATTTTTGCAAAAAAATGACTTGTTTTGACAAAATTAAAAAACAAAAATTCAAATAACGCAAAAAAGTTGTAAAAATTTTAAGAAATACGTGTATTTTAATTTTTTTTTATCAGAAAAACATTAATTATGAAATTATTTCTCAATATAACATCTGATTGTTTGTATTGTGACTTAAAATAAATTCAATCAATATTATTAATCAAGTTTACAATTCAAACTTTTCGGGCTTTAAAACAGCGTTTCTTATCTCCGTTTGTAAAACTTTACATTTCATTGTTTGAACACTTTTTTCGTTTTGAAGTTCAGTAATAGTTTCAATCTAAAAAATGAAATGTAGTCAATAAATTAATTTGGTTAAACTCAAAAAAATATTTAAATACTTGATACCAATAAAATTAAATCTTACTGGTATTGTTTCGTAGCATTTCTTGCATTTTTCCTCATTTAGTTTTTCATAGAAATTACTTTCAAGTATAAAATCTTTATCAGTTTGTATATTTTTATCCTCATAAAAATCTTCTATTATGTCAGAAGAATCAGGAGACAGATTACTTATTCTGATTTCAACGTCAAAAATAAAAATGTCCACTGTCTGAGAAATCGAAAAAAGTTACAAAAGTCGAAGAATTGATACTTTTATGTCAAAAGAAACCAAAAATCAAGTAGAAGAAGCAAAAAACTAAAAATGTTTCCGTAAAACTAAATTTTGCTTACAACTTTACAGGTTCTTCTTTTAACTTCACTATATTGCGAACGTAAGTTCAAGTTTTTATTGATTGCAGCGAGTGGAATGTCTTCAATACATAATCTAAAAACATAATATTTATTATATTTACTTTAAGTGGAAGTCAATAGTTTTAGGTTCTTTGTTCTTAAAATAAGAACTCTCAAAGAAAAGTTTCTTTTTGGAATTAAAAGATAGTGCCGAGATGAAGGTTCTCGAAAATAAAAGAACCATTGAGATCATAAAGAAGAGCTTCTGCGCATTGGTAAATTTGTGCCATAAAGGGTTAAAAATAATTTGTAAATAAAAAATTTACTGTAATATTGTGCGATATTCGTCAGACACTAAATCTTCAGTTTGTATAAAAATAAGAAATATTGTTGATGAATAGGGTTTTAAAATTCCATTCTTTGGATTAATAAAAATGTAATTTAAAGGTAAGTGTCTCCAGTTTTCTTCACAATTTTTATATTTTGGTAGCACTTCTCGTTGTTCCCATCGATAGTATAAAACTGTGTTACTGGAATAAATAACAAAAGAAAATATTTAAAGCAATAATCACGAAGTAATAATAATTGAAATAACGATTACTTAAATGCATTTAAGAAAAAGAAGCAAAAACAAGACAAGAAGAATTCAAATTAGAATATAAGTGAAAAAAATCTTAAGATTATTTTGTAAAACAAACAATTCAAAATTAAAAAAAAATGGAAACTAACCTAGTATTAGATACTTCAATTACAGTTTGAGCTCCAGTTTCCGACTTTTTAAAATTTAGTTTAACACAATATTTTGCAATGTTATCCTCACATATTTCGGACATAAAATCCAGTTTTTTCTTAAAATGTAAATATTTATTTCTTATTTTATATAATTGTATTATAATCATGGGGCACTTTGGGGCAGAAGAAAGCCATCCAGTTTATATGGGAGAGAAAGAAATAGCAATATATTGTTGTCTCTCTTACTCCCACATAAAACCCCCTCCAAGAAAATTTTCTGGGTACGCCTCTGATTATAATTATATTATATAATTGTATTATAAGCTAGAAAGATCACAAGTTTATTCTTTTTTTACTTTTTAAAAAATCTTAATCTTTATTTATTAAACTTTTTTTTATTTTAAAAATACATTTTTTAATAAACACATAATTGTCAACATATAAGCTTACTTCATTGAAAATGACGAATTTTTCCTCAAAGAGGATTCCATCCCCAATAATTTCGATTGGATGAACAGAGCAATTGTCGCTGATAATAAAATATTTATCCACCTTGTACGTCAGAATAATTATTATTAAAATAATAAAAATTATTAAAATTTTATTATCTTCGCCCATAAATTACATCACACGAATTTAGAATGCCTTCCCTTTTCCTTTTATCGCACTTTTTATATATGATAAAAAGTTTTAATTAACAAATAATGTCACCTCCCCTAAAAGTGTGACGTAATTTATAGACGAAACCTTAAAAGATTTGTTATGAAGAAAGGGACCCAAACAGCAAAAAAGTTTAGGTTATGTTTGTAATTTTTGGAAAAAAAATACACAAAAAGAATCAGCTCTTAATATAAACCAATGATGTTTAAAGTCTTTATTCGGTCCAAAATATTCAATAAAAATACTGATTTTAATTTTTATATTCAAAAAGGAACTTTTAATCAAGGCAAAACTATCACTGAACATAAACTAAAAATTTTTGCTGCTTAGGTCCCTTTCTTCATGTCGCGTCATAATTATTTTACCTGCATTCCGTAAGTCGATGGAAAAAATAAAGATTGTAAAGTTATTTCTTCGTTGTGTTGTAAAGCAAAATAAGCAGGTAGAATAGCGAAAGGAGGTGTTAAAACCATATTGCTTTTTGTAACATCCTATAAAATTAATTTATGAAATAAAAGAAATCATTTCTTAAACATTTAATGAAGCTCTTTTAAATTCCATAATCTTTGGTGATTTTTGGGCTCGCTTATTATAACAATTTAAGTGTCAAAAAAATATAAATTTTAAAAATGTTAGTTTCAAAATATCGATCCTAAAAGGCTTCTGATTAATTAAAGTAAATTTAATTTAAAAAAGGATTGTTGGAGTCGTTTTTTCGAATTTTAGGCCAAGATTCTTGGAGAATAATAATTTATAAAAATATTTTTGAGAAACTTTATTTAGAATATTTCAGTATTCAACATCGAAAATTTTTCAGGATTTTTTACTTTTAAACAGTTGAAAACTTGAAAGTTTCTAATAAAAAAAAAACTAATGAATTCTCATTCATGCAAATAATTCTAATACAGATGTATGTACAACCAAATTTTTGAATTAAAAACAGTAAAAAAATTTTTAAATTCTTATTTATTATTTTTATCTTGATAAATTGTTAAAAAAAAAACTTTTGAAAAAATTGTAACTAAAAGTGTTCTTACAAGATTTTATCTCATACAAAATTTAAAAATAAGTCTTATAAAACCAAATGATTAAAAATTTTTATGAAATCCAATGTTTTTAAATCCTGCTTTGAGTAAAATTTTCAAGATTTTTCGGTTTTTAAAAAATTGTATACGATCATTTTTCTTTTACTTTTGAAGTTATAGTTTTATGAAAATTATTCTAATTTAGATGTTTGTAAAATTTTTAACAAAAACTTTTAATGTTACTATCTAAAAAAAATCTTAAACATTAATTTTTGGTTAATTGTTAAGTTAAATAAAATTAACAAAATTTTTAATTCCAATTTTTCTCAAGATTTCAATTCATAAAAAAATTTAAAAAGAAGTTTTAATAACAGATTTTTAAAAATTACACAAAACTAATTTTTGTAAGTCCTGATTTTTAAACAAATTTAAGATTTTAGTAAATTTTCAAATTTTGAAGTTAAATGCTTTAGAATTTTAAAAATTACTTTTTCAACTGATTGAATTAAAATCATTTTACCTCTATTTTCATTGACGACCAGTCAATTTCACTCATAATAAAAAATCTCCCATTCGTACCGATATTTTTAATTTTTGTTGGACTGATTACTAATTCTCCAATAAAACAATTGCCACATTCAAAATGTGAAATAACATTTTTGTTACTAGAAACACATTCGAATTCCGAGATTTCACTTAGATATACTGAATACGTTTTATTTTCTTCGTCCTCTGAAAAACTGAGCTTAAAATCAAAGGATTGTAAATATTTAAATATAAATTATGATTAAGAAATTACTGTTCAATTATTTATATTATTATTAATTTATTAAATATTCACCTCTCCAAAATCAGACAGTATTCCTTTTTCTAAAGTTATTGTTTTTAATGATTCACTCATACTTGAAGTAAGAAACGAATCAGAATTAAAATAAGAGTGATAAAGTGTACAAACACCTATAATTTAATTAGAATTTACAATTTTATAATCATCTAAAATATTTTTTAAAAGTGCATTGCAATATAATACAATTGATCAAAATTGATATTACATTGTTTTATGAAATAAATTCAAGCATCATATTTTTTTCCATGAAATAGGTGACAAAGAATTTAAACTAAGTACAAAATTACTATAATTTTTATCTACTGAAATTATAATTAATTGAAATATTTATAGTTAATTAATGATTGAATTGTTTATAGAATTTATATTTAGATCAATCGAAATTTGAATCAACTAATAATTTAAATATTTCAAGAAAGAATAAATTGAAATTTGGATTATTAGAATTTGAACATCTGATACAAATTTTGATAAAGTGAAGTTTGGTTAGATTAAAATTTTAAATTAAATCAAATTTAGAATTATTTGAAATTGTAATCGATTAACATTTGTTGAATGGAATAAAAAGTATAAGTAACTATATGTTTACATAAATTGAATTTTTTATTTGATGAAATTTGAATTGATTTAAATTATAGAACTAAATAAAATTTGAATAGATAAAAATTTTGCTTGATTAAACCATAAATCATCAATAAATTGACTCAGATTAATTTTAAAATACATTAAATCAATTTTTAAAATTTATTTGAATCAAGAAAAATAATAAAACAATTATTAATCAAGAAAAAAATTAGGTAAAATTACCTTGTAATATAGGCGGATGTTTAAAAGCCCTAACTAATAAAACAATATCTTTTCCTCCTTGAACTCGAATAATAATATTTTCTTCATGTTCTTCACAAAAATTTGGGCGAAAAGTTACTATTAACTTGGCAGACATTCCTGGCGCAATCGATCCTTTTTGACTCTTCCGAAATTCCAAAAAAACGAGAAATTTTGATTTTTTCTTTACTCCTAATTGAAATCTTGCAATATTTAAGCTGACATTTTTCAATAATACGATTTTCTAAAAAAGAATAATGCCTTTAATAATTTTTTTAATATCATATAATATATAAATTTAAAAAAAAAATTACTAAAATGACAGAGATTACAGTAATTTTTCTCCTTTTAATTTATATTATTCATCAAAATTAAACGACAAATAAAATTGTGCTTAGAGTATATTTGAAAGAGAAAAACGAACTATTATTATTTGTCAAAATTGGATGAAAGAAATTAAAGATTCAAAGTTATTTAAAGAAAAAACACAAAATTTTAAAGATTTATTATTTGACAAAAATTTTTAGCTCAACCTAATTTTTTCTGAAAATGTACAGTTGGGTCTTTCAAAATGTGGTGAAATTAATGATAATAATATTTTTATTTGATGTGAAAAGACATTTTTTAATTTAAGGTTATGTCAATGGAGAGAACCTTCTTAATATTTAAAAAAATTAAATTTAGAATCAAATAAAATTTTAATTGAGAACAGTCTTGATAAACATTACGGAATTCTAAAATTGAAGTTTATTAATTGTTAATATCTCATGTGTCAACATTTTAATTATGATTAAATTTAAAATTTAAATAGATTGAAATGGTTATAAATTTAAATTTGGATTAACTTGAAATCGTTAAAATATTCATAAATCAAAGTATGAATGGATTCGAATTGATTAAAATGAGGAATTATTAAAATTTTCACTCAAAGCTTTTATTAGTTGAATTAATTCTTAAGAAAAAAAATTACCAATTTATGTAAATTAGGTAACAAATTCGAAAAAAAAGTTTAAAATCTGTGATCTCTGTACAAATTACCTTATAAAATTTCTTGTACTCAAAATCACGAAATTCCAAAATATTTGGTGTAGCTAACATTATTATCTTTTCGCATTCATATTTAATCTCATTTTTTTCTTCACACTTGTTAAATTTATCCGAAAATTTTCTATCAACGATTCAAATTAAGTTACATAAAGCACATTTTGTATTTAAAGTAAAATGAAATTATACCTCAATTTTTCTGAATCAATTAAAACTTCTAAATCCATTATTCCAACAATTCTTAAAAGAAAATCTATAAATTGAAAAAAATTCCACTGAAATAATTATCAGTTTATTTTTGTTTGTAAAATCTAACCTACCTTGTTTTTTATCTAAAATATCGTTCAATTGCAGATTTTTTTGTTTGAAAATTCAAAATTTCTTTTTCTTTATAATTGAGATTTATTTTATTATTAAATTCAAAAATATCATTTGCACACATATGAAAATATTTGTGAAAATCTATTTTATTCTAAATATGATTAAGTGTCTTTTTAAATTATAGATTCTTGAAAAATACTATAGTCTAAAAACTAATTCTAAAAAAGGTAATTATTAGATTTTTCCACTTTAAAGATGCTTACAGTACGAGATTTATTGAAAAATTCTTGCCAATCAAGCCTCTTTGCAAATTGATAATGATTTATTTCGATTTTACAAGTGCTAATTATTTTATTAGGTCCGTAATTTTTTTCCTTAATTTCGCCCATTTTGAAGGAAACCTTTCTTCTCAAGTCGAGACGATCATTTTATTTTTGATCTTCAACAATTCCAAGTTATTTTGTACAACCTTTTCTTAACCAAAAATGTTATATTAAATATACGCTCTGAAGTTTGATAAAAATGTTAAACATGAAAAAAATGACGTTCCAGGTCTATATAGCACTTAAAAAAAATTAAATCTTTTTGAATACATAATGAATTAAGCATTAAAGCAACTAATATTATTTACAGAAATATAATAATTATACGCAAAGTACCTACTAGGATTTTATATTTAAAATTTTAATCACTCAAAATTCTAGCATATGTACAGAAATATACCTTTTTTTCTTCTTACAACGCTTTCTTTTAATCAAGAAATAATTTCGAACACTTTCTTAAACTTGAATCTAGCTTAACGCACATTATGCTTAATAATACAATTCTTTATTATGAAAAAATGTAATTAGTAGAAAAGTGTTTCTCTGGTAGAAAATATACTCTCCATAACTTCAAATAAAATTCCGTAGATCATAAATCGAAACTGTACACATTTCACATTATGCTAACAATACATTAAATCATAACAAAATACACAATAATTAAACCGTATACGTAACTAACGAGAATTTTTCTCTCATAAATTGATTCGCGTGTGCAGAAAAAGTAACATTTATCATTATTTAAATATTATTTTTTATAAAAAAAAAAATAAAAAAAAAGTAGTCACTTCTAATTGAAAAAGGTGATCGTTAATTCGTATATATATAAAAAAAATGTGCCTTAATAACAAGGAGTTAAACCAGGTTCAAGTCAAACATCCTAAGGTTGTGCATTATGGTTTCATACCATGATGACTTGTAGAATCACAATAAGAAATTCCTTTAATTTTGGACTTTGAAAATAAATTGTCGAACGCAGCGAATAACATATAACTACGAGCGTGAAATATAAAACCCTAGACTAAGCGGTACAATTCTTAAAATATATAATAGATATTTTAATCAGGGTTTGTGGGTAGCTCAGTTGAAATTGCTACTCAGCAGCAGTAACATTTATCCCTTCTCCTACATAAATTAACATTAAATCTAAAATAAAATTGTCAGCCAACTGTAATACATTGAGACATGGATCTTACAGCGAATGTGTAATCTAGTACATAGATTGTTTCAATTTAACAGTGATCGACTTTTTGTTTCTTTACAATTTCATAAAAGTCAGTATCATTTGAAAAAGGTGTCGGTGAAATGTCACTTAACTTCGTACTGATTCACAAAGTGAACGTCCCTATATATATATACATAGACGACTCACGGTTATATTATTTTCAAGTACACTTTTTCTTAAAAGCGTGATCCGATGTAGCGGCAGCTACTAATTTTATTTTTTGAGTTCACGATCACTTTAAGTTTTCACTTGTCAAGTTCCAATGCTGCGTATTGTTCCTCGTCGACTTCTGTCATCATTAGATTTCCATCAGGAAGAAGTAAAACAACTCTTCTCGTGCCACCTGAAACAATTTATTTTTAATTTGTGTGTAATTGCAATATTCTCTGAAAAAATACAATTATTCTTTATTAACATTAATCGATTTTTTTGACTACTTTTGTCAAAAATTAAATCACACATTATTAGAAAATTCTTGAATATTCCATAAAATTAACATTATGTACATTTTTGTAATTTTCAGGAATATATTTTAGCTACGTACTTTCTCCGTTACAAAAAATTTAGTTTCCTATCAAATTGTTCAACATATTACAAGAAGAATAAGAAGAATAAAAATAAGTTAATAAAAAACAATAAATGTAGGTAATAATAAAACTGACCAATAGACGACATTTTTTAAAAAAAATCAAACAAATTATTAAAAAATTACATAAAATATTTAATATTTTATTAATAAATACAAAAATAAGAAAATATGTGAAAAAGTACAAAGATATTAGTCAACGTAAAAATAAAGTAAGTAAATATAAAAAGTTAAAAAGAAATAAAATAATAACTTAGAAACATTAAAGTTGAAGAAATTTGAAAACAATTTTCCGTCAAATTCCCGGATCTCAAACTACAATTTTTTTCGGATCTGTTTGCTTAATTTAAAAACATCCGAAATAATATTGACAAAAAAACTCAATGAAGAAGTCAAAAATACTGAATAAAAAAAAAAGTCAGAACATTTTTAATGAACGATTAAAAAAAAGCATTAAAAAGATTTAACAAATTATGAAAAAACTATAAAATAACAAAAACTATTAAGGATGTTCTTTCCATTGACATAACCTCAAACTAGAAAAAATACGCTAAATAAAAATATTAAAAGTGATTTTATAAAATTTTGAAAGATATCTCGTTGTACATCTCTTTTAGAAAAAATTTTTTGTTAAATAATAATTATTTAACGTTTTGTGTTTTTTCTTTGAATCCAATAAAATTTTGTAATTTTCAACCAATTTTAACAAATAATAGCTTATTTTGCTCTTTGGCACATTCCCTGCAAAATTTCTTTTATTATTATTTATTTTATTTTTACTTTTATTCAGGGACTGACACGAAAACAGAATTCCGTTTCTGTTTTGAATTGTTGTGACGAAACAAAAATGTACAATCAATATTGTTTTGTATTGAGCCTGAAACGAAAAGGCTCTGAATTACGTTTTCGTCTCATGCCCGAAACGAAAATCAACTCCGAATTTCGTTTCAGTCTCATGCCTGAAACGAAAAGACTCTGAATTTCGTTTTCGTCTCCTGCAAGAAAAGAATTGTGTTTAAAATTGTTTTTGTGAAATTTAGAGCCTTTTTTATGAGAAACGAAAACGAAATTCAGAGTCTTTTCGTTTCGGGCATGAGACTGAAACGAAATTCGGAGTTGATTTTCGTTTCGGGCATGAGACGAAAACGTAATTCAGAGCCTTTTCGTTTCAGTTTTTCAAAACCGGAACGAAACAAAAATAAAATATATTTTGTTTCGGTTTTCGTGTCAGTCCCTGCTTTTATTATTTATTTTATTTCTTTGTTTTTGTTAAATAATATTTGATCTAAAAATTATCAATTATATAAAATTGGTTTTTATAGTTTTTAAATCAAATATTGTTAAACAAAATCCAACAAATATAATTGCAGAGAATGTTTTAACGAGAAAAATGAGCTAAGTATTATTAGTGAAAATTGGATGACAATCACCGATTTTAAATAGATTAAAAAGAAAAAAACATAAAACGTTAATTATTATTTGACAACAAATTTTGTTACAATCCAATTTTTTCTGAAAAATGTATAACTGGATTATCCAAAATTTTGTAAAATTATTTATTACAAAAACCTAATTTTTTAAAATTGAAAAAGTTAAAAAATTATTAAGAAAATAGGCGGAAAATTCATTAATATGATAATATAATGTCTTAAAATATAAAATTTTTTTAGAAAAAATGCTTAAATTGTTTTTGTGTTAAATCACGACACCGCGCTATGATATAATAAAAATGGTAAAATTTATAAAATCAAAAATTAAAACCACAAAAGAATAAAAAGAAAAAATTCTTTAAAAAAATTAAAATATTTACCGATGTGTTTTGCCAAACTAAAAAAATAAATGAGAAAATCTATGAAAAAACATTAAAGTACCAATTAAATATTTTGAAAAAATTATAAATTTAAAATAAAAATTAAGGAAATTATTAAAAGTACAAAAACTGATTAACAATATTATGACAACACGAATAAATTGAAGAAAAATTAAAGAAATTCAGGATGGAGTCAAAAAGTTTTAAAGAATAGAAAAAACTAAGAACAAATGTAAAATAATATAGCAATATCTTGAAGAATGAAAAAATATTTTACAAATTTAAAAAATTATGAAAAAATTTAAAAATTGAACAAAAATAGGTATAAAAAATATAAAAATTGTAGGAAATAAATTAAAAAAACAGAAACCAGAAAGAAAAAAATAAAAAAATTTAAAAATAAATTAGAAACAACTCTAAAAAAGAAAGTAACAAAATTTGTTTATAAACCATAGAATCTATAAATTCTATGAAAAAGTAAATAAATTTGCCAAAAATTAAACAAATTAATGCGAAGAAAATTAAATGAATTTACAAAAAACGAGTGGATCTAAAAAAATCATAAAGTTGAAGAACAAATTGTATTTCCCACCAAAGTATGAAAATATATAAATTTTCTTAAATCTTCAAACAACAAAATTGTTTAAAATTAGCTGAAATATTTTGCATAAAAAGATTAATGATAAAGTTAGAAGATTAGAAAAATTTGTAACTACATATTTAAAGTAAAATAAAATAAAATTCAAACGAATTAATTTTTGACTATTGAAATTTAAGTTTAAATATACAAATTAAAGTATTAAAGTTTGATTTAATTGGCATTTGGGATTTATTTAAAGGTATTTTCTGGTTAAAATTTCAGTACCCCTTACCTTGCTAAGAATTGAGATATTCAGGTTTAAAATTTCAATTTTTCATGGAAAATCATAAAAAATTGAATATTTGAACTTAAATATCTCAATTTTTAGTAAGGTAAGAGGTACTAAAATTTTAACTAGATAAAAGGCACATATAAAATAGCGTTTTCTCGCAATTTAAAGAAAATTCTAAGAAAATCGATTTTTTCAAGTATAAAAGTCGGTGAGATATCTTAATTAGAATAACTTGGAGTTATGGAAAATTGAATATTATTTCTGACTTTCTTTCCGTCCAAGAAAGAAATTTCTTAAAAATACCCAGATTGTTTCAAGAATTCGCTTATCTTTTTACAAATTCTCGGTTTTTTCATCATGATATATTAAACTCTCCGATTTTACTGACAGGAATCACAGCGGTTTTTTTTTGTTAAATTTTAGGTAAAAGGAGATTTTTCTTTTTTTAAAAAAGAGGGGATTTTGTTTTATAAAAGGAAAATTTTAAACTTAGTAAAAAAATAATTATATTAATATAATATTTCAAGGTTTCTTTTACGAAATTTTATTGTTTCTTTAGAAGTTCAGAGCACAGATCATAGTGAGGCTTTATTAAAATTAGCTCAAAAGTCCTATCAGTAAAAATTTCTTGATATATACACTCAAAGAATTTACACATTAAGTATTGTAGTTTATCCATTAATTTTTACTATATACAAACTATTAATCTAGGATATTCGTGCAAAAAGAAAAATTTTCCCAGCGATGAAAGTAAAATTTCAATTCAGGATAGGAATATTTACATATTTAAAAAAAAAATTAAACTAGGACAGATCAGGGTAACCGCTAAATTTCATTTTCAAAATTCCCTAATTTTTCATTTTTCCTGACCACCAATTTGACAGACTTTTGAAGTCTTGCTTTGTTTATTAGGAATTTAAAGTAATAAAATCATTAATTTTTAATTGTGGTTCCTTAAGGAAAAAATTGTCTGATTATTTCCTTACTTTTCCCTGACCTGCGACTGCACTAACAGATATATTTACATTTTTTTAAAGAAAATTCTCAGTTCATACATTGGAAATATACTATCTCCGCTGGGAAACATTTTCGTTTTACTTCAAGATACTTCAGATAATTCAGATAATTCAAGATATTTCAAAATAATTCAAGATACTTCAGAGTAATTCAAGATAAATATCAAAATAATTGAAGATACTTCACAGTAATTCAAGATACTTCAGATAATTAAAGATAATTGAGATAATTCAAGATAATGTTTTAGACACTGTTCCTGAACGGAGTTTTAATTTTTAATTAATTAAAATCACTTGATGTTAATAATGAATCTAGATTATAAGATAACTTAATGCTTCAATATTTATCATCTCGGCACTGATTTGTTATTATTATTTTTTTTTTTTGTTAAATTTTATTATAAGTATTTTTATTGTAGAATTTCATAATCAGTACTTATTGTACAAAGAAGCTTTTTATTTGTTCGTCCGTTTATGTATTAAATAAATAAATAAATAAATAAATAATCCAGATAATTCAATATACTTGAGGTAACTCAAGATACTTTAGGGTAATTCCATATACCTACTTCAGATAATTCAAGATATTTCAGATAATCCATGATATTACAAAATAATTTTAGATATTTTAGGGTAATACCATATACTTCAGATAATTCAAGATATTTCAGATAATCCAAGATATTACAAAATAATTCAATATATACTTCAGATAATTCAAGATAATCCCAGTGTGTCTACTAATTTCGTCCCACCAAATTCCCGGTCAGTTCCCGGTTTTTCCCGGTTTTTGTTCCTATTTTTCCCGGTTTTTTCTCTTGTTAACTTTAAATTTATTTTAAGTATAAATAGACCTATAAATGGCTACAAAAATTGAATATAACAATTGATAATTGAAGAAAATAATTGAAATTCAAAGAATTTCAATTGAGAATTGAATAATTAAATATTAAACTTTACAAACAATAATAATTAAGAATTAAAAGAAACAATTAATAATGAAAAGAAATATTTAATAATGGAAAGAAATAATTGAACAATGGCAAAGATATTTGACAATTAGAAACAAAATTTTAAAAAAAAGTCATTATTAATCTACAATTGAACAATAATTGAAAAAATTGAACAATGGTTATTAAATTCAAAGAATATAATTAAAAATTGGTCAACTAGATAGAAAATCGAAAAAAGTAATTTTAATTTTAAGTTAATAATTCAAAATTAAAGAAATAAATTGGAAATTAAATAATCAAATTGAAATCAGAAAAACACAGAATTATTGAATATTGAAAAAAAAACAATTGAAAATTGAGAAATAAAATTGAAATTCGAATACAAAAAATTGAGAATTAAAGAAAATTACTGAACAATTGGACTGAAAAAAGAAGAAAATAATTTATAATTAAAAAAAAAAAAAAATGGAAAAGGACAGGAATTATTTAATATTGACGAAAACATTAAAAATTGAAGAATAGAATTGTTATTTAAAGAAATTAATTGAGAATTAAAAAAATAATTGAACAATTAAATTGAAAACAGAAGAAAATTATTGAAAATTGAAGGAGGTTTTGAATCATGAAATAAATAACTGATAATTGAAGAAAATCGAGATTACTGAATATTGAAACAAACAATTGAAAATTGAAGAAAATAATTAAAAATTAAAGAAAATAATTGAAAATCGAAGAAAATAATTAAAAATTGAAGAAAGAACTTAAAAATTAAAGACAATATTGGGAAATAGCAGAAAAATTTAGAAATCGACGGAAATAATTGCAAATTGATGAAAATAATTTAAAAATTCTCAATTTAAATAAAAATTGAAAGAAAAACATAATTTAAAAAAGCTGAGAATTGTTAAATATTGAAGAAAATTGAGAAGAAATTGAAAACTGACAGAAATTGAGAAACTGAAAGAAATATGAAAAAATAATTGAAAATTGAAGAAAATAATTGAAACTTAAGAAAAAAATTGGAATTTGAAGAAAATAATTGAGAATTTAAAAAAAATCATTGTAAATTGTTATTGAATATTAAAAAAAAAAATTTGAAAATTAAAGAATGGAATTGAACAAAGAGTTTGAAAGTAGAAGAAAATAAGTGATAATTGAAGAAAAAAGATATTGAACAACCCAGGAATTATAGAATTTGAAAATAAAACAATAAAAAATTAAGAATTTGTAATTTGAAGAAATTAATTAAAAATTGTAGAAAATAATTTGGAATTGAAGAAAATGTGATTTTATGAAAAACGTTGATTAATAATTAATGAATTGAATTCAAGTTTTAAAAACATAATTGATAATTGAAAAAAAATATTGAAAAAAGCCGAAAATTATTGATTATAGAAGAAAATAATTGAAAAATGGAGAGTTATTGAGATGTGAAATAAATAAATGATGATTGAAAAAAATAGTTGAAAAAAGTTGGGAATTATTGAATATTAAATTAATTAATTAAAAATTGAAGGAAATAGTTGAGATCTGGGGAAAATAATTAAAAATCGATGAAAATAATTGAAAATTGAAGAAAATATTTGGCAATTGAAGAAGATAGTAGAAAATCGAAGAAAATAATTGAGAAATGAAGAAATAATTTTAAATTAATGAAAATAATTCCAAATGGAAGAAAATAATTGAGAACTGTAGAAAATAATTGGAAATTGAAGAAAATAATTGAAAATTAAAAAGAATTTATTATCCCAGAAAAAAAATTCCCGGTTATTTCCCGGTTAGTAGACACCCTGGATAATCCGGATAATTCAAGATGTTTTAAAATGACTCCAAGTACTTCAATTACTTCAAGATACTTCAGATAATTCAAGATACTTGAGGATAATTTAACACTCTACACTTTATTTTACGAGTTGTTAACTCCTCGGTGAAATTAATTTCAATTATAGTTTTATTTGATGGGATCAGTAATTTTCTAGTTTGAGGTTATGTCAATGGAAAAAACCTCCTTAATATACATATTTGTCATAGTTATTAAAGTGTAATAAATAAAACATGAAAAGTGGAAAAAGCAGACACTTATTGACATATTATATACCTACATTTTATAGGTGTTTTAGGTGATTTTCTTTTAAAACTGAAAATTATCGGAAAAGGTAAGAAAAATCTTGATTTTAGGTGTTTTAAATGATTTTTTTTTAAAAAAGAGAAAATAAGGGGAAAAAGGAGATTAGGTGGATAGAAGGAGGGGAACTGTGATCCCTGCCCTGTTTGCTAGACACCCTTATTGAAACCTGTTAATACTGCAGTTGAAGTTTTCTAATAACGAAAATACTAATTTACCTGGTGTGGGGTCGTCAGCTTGCACAACCTGTGCAACAACTTGTCCTTCCGACTCGTCTTGTGCTCCAGCAACAGTGGTCGTACTTGAATTATCCATAATGGACATAACCATTTCATTATTATCCGTGGACTCCTCTGTTTCTCCCTCTTTGACATAAAACTGTGATCCCAAATTGGATTGATCAGGCAAAAGTTGTGCAACAGCTTCAGCAACAGCGTGATCCAATGTCAAAACTGATCCCTCCTCTTGTGGATCGGCAGTAACATAAGCGCACAATTGTTCTCCATCGCCCCTCGTCACCAACAAAGTTTGACCGTCCTCGGCCTGTCCGGCAACTTGATAAACAACACCATCGTCTCCAGTAATCGTTACAAGATTCGCAGTTTCATCCTCTTCCTTCTTCTCTTCCTCGTCCTCCTCCTCTTCCTCGGGATTGTCCGACTTCTCTTCAGATTTGGTGACCACTTCGCTCGTTACAGCGGGAGTCGTTGTTGTCGTGGAGGTGGCAGCCGCAGTTTCTGTCGACGACGTGCTCTCAATTTGAGTTGTCGCAATACTCGTTTCAGGAACACTGTCGTCCAAACAGGGTAGATCAGGCGCAACAACATTCGTAAGGCTAATTTGCTCGGATTCCGAAGTCTGGACAATAGTGCCTGTCGTGCCGCCAGGGCTCATTTCAACCCTCATCATGCCGGAGCCGTCAGTCAGTCCTTCCAGAGAGGGGAGAACAATTTCAGCGGTGGTTACAGAGGCAGCAACATTGTCCGGGTTGATATCAGCTGAGGCAACAATTTGTACAGGCGTTGGTGGAGGTGGTTCTGGAGCCTCAGGTTCAGGCTGATCCACGGGCTCTCCGTCAGGTCCAATGATCCTTCCAGTGAGAGGACAGAGGGTAAAGTCTCTCGGAGGGCTTTCAGGTTCTGCAGCTGCGGCGGGCGTTGTATCAAGAGCAGGAATTTCAGGCTCTTCCTCGCTACTGCTTTCTTCCGAGTTCACCTCGTGGAATTCCATGTGTAAGCCGTCACCTTCGGCGAGTTTGCTCTCCTTAGGCTTGTTGGCTTGATTTCCAGCAATAGTTGATTCTGTTTTTGGCTTTCCTCGAACTACATTGGCCCGAGCGCCTGCCAAAAGACCACGACCTGTTGGCTTTATGCCTGCCTGCTCTTGTGCTTTTCGTTTTGCCATCAATAGTTTTTGTTGTGGGGAAATCAGTGACTGTGGTTTATTGGTTGGCATCACTTTCTGCACCATTTTAGACTGCATGGGACTGGCTTTCTTCATTACACTGCCGGGAGTGACGACGAATTTTGGTTTCATTTGAATTCCGGTGCTTGGAGTTGTTACCGTACTCTGAATAAGGGCGGGCGATCGTTTTTGTAAAACTTGTCGTGGTGTGGCTTGCCTCGAGATTGGAGCTCGAATAGGAGAACGAATTCCTCCTACGTTGAGGATATTCGACGGTGTGCTTTGTCGAAGAGTTGTCCTTGGTAGAATGGGCCTTCCATCGGGCGTTCGTTGTACAGTTGTTACTCCTGGACGTATTCCTGCAACAAGGATGATACAATTTTTAAAATTAAATAACATTCAAACCTTAATTTAAGACATTCACAAAAATTTTCAACAATATTGTTCTTTAGAGTGTCGAGTTTGTTAAAGTTTGGGTGAAAGGAAAAGAATCTAGATTTTTAAGATTAAATTCGAAAATTAAAAAGTCCAAAGAAAAATTAGAAAATAAATTAAAAATTTGAGAACAAAACCGAAACATGATTTTCAAATTCTCGGTTCTCCAGGATTTAAAATCACATTTTTCCCGGATTTCTTTTATGTATGATTAATAGATATAATATTAAAATAATTATCAGTTAATATGGAATATTAAGCAGATTGGGTATAAAAAGTCAATACACGTCTTTGTTAATTAGAAAAATATAATTTATTTTATGAACTAATCAGTCGACAATTCAAATCGCGGGTTTTGGAGATCGATGATTACCAATAAGTCAGATTTTTAAAATTCAAAATTGCGGATCCAATATGGCTGACATTTATTTTCAAAAATGCAGAGCTGCCAGCGGACTTGCTGATTGAAAATAGTGAAAAAAGCAATTGCGTAATACATCAGTCTTTAAGGTAAAAAAAAAATGACAAAAATAATTGAAAAATGGAAAAACAAAATAAAAATTTGTTGTCAATACATAATTAAACAATTGAAGAGAAAAATTTACCATTAAAGAAAATAATTGAAAAATCACAAAATTGATAGAAATTTGAAATGTACGAAAGGGCTCTTGGGTTTTTTGCCCGTTTATGTAAATAAATAAAAAAATAAATAAATAAATAAAAATGAGTATAAAATTTGGAGAAAGTAATAAAACAATGTCGAAAATACTGACAATAATTAAAAAATTACAAGATCAATTGAAAATTTTAAAAAAGCAATTAAAAAATGCCAAAAATAATTAAAATTTGAAGAAAATAATTGAGAAATCACAAAAAATTT
Source organism: Ganaspis brasiliensis (assembly GCA_037103525.1). Lineage (NCBI taxonomy): Eukaryota > Metazoa > Arthropoda > Insecta > Hymenoptera > Figitidae > Ganaspis > Ganaspis brasiliensis. The sequence goes on along the minus strand of JAZKLR010000365.1, from coordinate 824,929 downwards.
TAATTTGAAGGTAATACATGAAAAATAACAAAAATATTATGGTTGCTACAGAAGTCTAGATTAAAAATTCCAAGACTTTTCCAGGTTTTACAGAACAAATTTTGTGAAAATTCCAGGACAATTTAAAAAAAAAAATTCATTGTTTTCGTATATATCTGAAAATTTTTTAATAATCGCAAATTAATTAATAATTTATTAATACAGTACTCTCTCACTAAGTGCCCGCTCAGTAAGTAGCCGTTCCCCTTCACACATATTTTTACACACACATTATTTGTTCCCCACCATAGCAAACGCGATAAAATGAAAGTTAAGTTTAAATTAGCAACTTCAAGTGTTAGAAAAATGACAGATAATTAAATAACCAAAAATAGACGTAAACAAACCTAAGAGTAAACTTGATAAAGATTCTTTGCAAAGAATTAATAATTGTAGACAATAAAAAATTTGAATTTTAAAATAAAAGATAAAATTTATCGTTTATCAATTTTTAACTAAATTTATTATTTTATATGTAGTCTTCGTGGACGAGTCAATAATAAAAATTTTAACCCATCGAAATTTATGAGTTTCAGTGATAATAATTCTCTTTCTCTAAAAGAAGCCTATAAAAAATTGTGGAAGGAGTTAAATTTTCAAACATTACAATTTTCTTAAGAATACAGATGCTAAGCTGGTCAAAATTATATTCCTATTTTTTTATGATACGATAATTTTAGATCTCTAAACTATATATTAAAAAACATTACCAATATGAAAGGGTTAAAAGTTGACAAGTGACCCTCCTTAATTTTATTTTTCCTTATACTCTTAATTTTTAGTAAACAAAGATATCTAAACATTTTTTAAATATTTTCTTGAGTCATTTTAAATTTACCGCGAACTATTTCTTTTTGAGTTTATTTACATTCAATTGTTTTAAAATGAAATCTACATATAATGCAAAAGAGAGTGGGGGCTCTCGATAAGTAACCGTTTTATTCCCCTACAGCCCCGTTTTCGGTCACTTAGTGAGAGAGTACTGTATTAATTTCAGTTAATTCAATTAACTAATTTAATAATGACATAAATAAATGAAAGCTGGTGTAAAAATTAAAAATTTATAGCCAATAATTGAAAAATTGAGAAAAATATTAGAAGTTTGAGGAACATAATTGAAAGTTAATAATAATAATAATAATAATAATAATAATAATAATCGATGTCTGGCGAGTTTGGGCACAGGGGAATGAACAGGGCCCCGTTAATTCGGGTAGTCGCCGTTTTGTGAACCTGTGCACTAGCTATCCTGTGCGGATGATGTTAATTCGGATTCCAAATGGGGGCTAACCATCCTCGTCAGCTGTGGACGACATGGGTTCTGGAAGGAATAGGACACTCCTGCCTTCTTGGTTTTTCTAAGTTGGTGTGGAGTATTCTCGATCCAGGGTTGGCGCCCGATGGATCGGTTGTCTGTTCGGTCTGACCAACGACACCACCAAGAAGTAACAATGACGGAACGTGCAGTTAAACATGATAGACCCCAGGTAGGCCCCTCTTCGGAGGGTGGTCCTACCGTTGATTCCGATCGGGTGAAAGCCCCGGTGGTCAACGCTGGCTCCTTGGATTCTGGGGAGAGCCAAACTCACGTGAACCCAAATGATGGGGACAGACACTCGGAGGCACCGAGTATTACTGTAAGTAATGAAAAAGGGGCCGGGTTATCTTTGCTGACTTTGCCAAGATCTCGAAGAGGAAGTGCAGCGAGCCTCAGCAGTTGTCGAAGCGGTTTTAGTAACGCCACTGCTGAGGACCTCGAATCCTGCGACAAGGATCGGGAGAAATGCAGGACGCTTCGAAGGGAAGAAAGAGAGATCTTCTTGAAGATGGAAGAAGAGCTGAACCGGATGCTTGAGAGGTTAAAGGTCCAGAAAAATGTCGCGGCTGACATCCAGTTAGGTTTGAAGAAGTTCGCTGACTGGCTGCCGGACTTAAAAAAGAAGCACCAAGAAGCCGACAAAGAAGACGACTATTTCTATGACGGTCTCAAGATTATGCAGGACGGCAAAGACGCACGCAGGGTGATAAGGGAACGCATCCAGGCCAAGGCGATGAGAAATCTTGTCCTGGAATGCGAAAGAAAGAAAAGAGCCGCGTCTGAGCAATCTCCCCCGAAAGAAGAGTCTTAGACGAAGAAGCAAAGAAAGGAAGAGTCTCTTCCTCCAAAGACGGATGCCTCTGTCCTTGGCAAACTCAGAAAGGAGGTCGACCCTGGCTCTTGTCAGGCGACTGTGGTGGGCGTTGGACCCACAAAGGAAGGAAACCTTCTCCTACGTTCAGGAGGAGGTTCAGACCGTAAGGCGTTTGCCGCAAGGGTCGCCGAAGCCGTAAATGGCATTGGAACCGTCAGGACCCCGGAGGATCAGAAGGTAACTCTAGAAATCTGGGACCTTGACGGTCTCACAGAAAAAGAGGAAGTGGTTTGTGCTCTCGAGGACCTAATGCAGACACCTCGAGAAAAGAGACAGGTGATGGTCCTGGGACCTAACAGGCGAGGAGCAAAGTTGGCCATCGTGGTCGCCGAGCAGGAAGAAGCCAAGAAATTGGTAGAAATCGGACGTATAAAGGTAGGCTTTTTAAGTTGCCAGGTCCGAAGGAGGCTGATGGTGACCAGGTGCCACAGGTGTCTGGCGTATGGCCACAAAAAAGGCTGAGTGCAAGGGGGTGGACAGATCCTCCGCATGCTACAAGTGCGGGGAGTCTGGCCACTCTCGTGCAGAGTGTACCAAGCAGGCAGTTTGTTTTTTGTGCTCGGAAGATCCGAGCACGACAGAGGTGTCCCATGAAGCAGGTTCAGGGAAGTGCCCCTGTTTCAGGAAAATCCTGGAACAGGCGAAGAAAGAAGAAGCCCTAAAGCAAAGTCGCTTTAGGACCACCTAGGTCGCAAAAAAACGCGGATAGAGGAAGCTTTCTCCCTCTTGAAACGTTTTTAGAGCGAATTGACGGTTCGTCGAGACCCTTGACTCAACTTGTGTGCGTTAAGGGCCTCCATGACCGTCAATGATAGTAGGTCCCGCGGACCGGAGAAAGTCGCTTCGGCGACAGAGAAAAGGATATAAGACCACTCTTGAAGGCGATACGTCAGTAAACTGGCTCTACCCGGGAGTGGTCCTAAGGTCCCCAAATAATGGTGTGTTTTTAGCGGGTCGGCAGAACATCGCCACCCCCGCATAACCCTGTAGTACGGGCTACAGGGTACCTGAAGGCAGGTTTTCACATCCTACGCAAAAAAAAAAAAAAATAATAATAATAATAAAATAATTGACATTTGAAGAGAATAATTCAAAAATATCAAAGAAACTTAAATATTTATTTACTTCATAATAAATAATAATAATAATAATAATAATATGAAGTAAGGGTGATTCTACGTCAGAAATATCACAATTTGCAAGTGGTTCCCAGAATTTAATGAAATTTGGTGAAATTGTAGTATAATATGAGAGAAATTAGTCAGCAAAAGGAATTTTTAAAATAGGTATCATAAATTGTAGGAATTATACTAATTTGAATTTTGATGCTTATTTTTCTTAATTATTTTATATCTCGGTCAATTTTTAACCGATTTTGATGATTCACCCACCAATTTCTTCATAAAATGTAGGTATTTTCAGAGAATTATAGACAGAATTTTTTTTTATTATTTAGATAGAAAAAAAATGAAAATAAAATATTATTTTCATTTTATTTCAATTTTTACCCTTTTTTTTATTTTTTAATATTATTCCCCTTTATTTTGATGATTCACCCACCAATTTCTTCATAAAATGTAGGTATTTTCAGAGAATTATAGACAGAAATTTTTTTTATTATTTAGATAGAAAAAAGAATGAAAATAAAATATTATTTTCATTTTATTTCAATTTTTACCCTTTTTTTATTTTTTAATAATATTCCCCTTTATTTTATATTAATTTTAAAATAAAGATCATCCTGGAGATGTTATTAGATCTTGTGCAGGATGTCCAGCGAAATCATGGAATGAAATTCCCGTACATTTCCCGCATGAATTTTTAAAATTCCCGCATTTTTTTGACACTGAAAAAAGAAAGTTCAGTTGAATTAAATAAACATAAACAGCAAATTTAAACTATCTTTAGAAGGAAATTTGAATAAAACTTCAAATTTTTATTTTGTCAAAAAATATGACGGACAATATGTTGGACAGGATTTTCCGATCTCAATAGGTTGAATTTATTAAAAAGAAGCAAAATTATTATGTTATTAATTCAAAGATCGTTTATATCTGCTGTTTATATTGACCATGGAAGGGTGTACTCGATGCTTCTTTAATTAAATAAACAATTGAATTAACCTAGTTTATTTGATACCTATAAAAAAGCTTTATCAGTGTAAATAAACATTCGATTCCTTGTAACAAATGATTTGGTTTCCAGAAACAAAATTATTATTTAAATGTATTTGTTCCGTTTATAAGGTTGATGAAACCAGTAACCAAAAATACTCTCACCTGGTTTCAAAGTTGTAAATGTTGAGTTATTAGAAATAATAGAGTATCACAAGTGGTGAAATTTTAATTTTGTTGCTATAAAAAAGAGCTAAATATTATTTTTAAAGTAATTTCGAAATTTGGAAAAATTATTAAAAAATAATATTCAACTCTTTTTTACAGCAACAAAATTGAAGTTTCACCTCTTAAGTGACTCTATTATTTCTAATAAATCAACATTTACTAATTTATTTGGTCTTTTAAGAGCGAGAAACGTCAACATTGAAATCAGGTGAGAGCATTTTTGTTCTCAGGTTTTATCAGTCTTAACCAAAGTATTTTCTTGAATTAAAATACGTGTTTAATAAAACTTCATTTATTTTACGCAATAAAAAAGTTTGGTTTATTCAACCAAACGTTTTGATTCATTCAATAACTTTTTGGTTGATACATATAGTAGGTAGATATACATTAAGTCAAATTCAAGATATGCTTAAAGAAGCATCAATCGCGTCTAGAAAATGATCTCTTATTATTAATTGCATAATTTGCAAAATTTGCAAAAGTTGTATTAATTTCAAAGTGCCTAGGTTACATCCACGCCGAAAAGAACCTTTTATTCCCGATATGGATTTGATGCGTTATAACTCAAAACAATTATTGGCGGATAATTTGGTATTTATAAACCGCATGTTTTATATTTCAAACACTACGTTTGATTTTTTTTCTTCAACTTTGACTATTTTTGTTTCTTTTTTGGTAAAATGTATACTATCGCTCAGGAGAACTTATTGATTGCAAGCTAGTACTAAGAAAATTTATTATTGCTTAAATAGCACAATGTCGTCAACAATACTCATATGTACTTGCGGCTGTCGTAAATAACATTATAATATTTTATTATCTTATATTTTTGTAATCATGTACCCCATTTATGGTCCTAGTGACTGCGGGGAGAGAAATAAATAAATAAATAAATAATAATAATTATTGTTATTAGTTTAGAATTATAAATAACAAATTAGAAATTAATTATAATAATATATATATACAAATAAAACTTTTAGTTAAGAAGTTCAAGTTTTAGAGAAAAATAAATAAGAATTAATTAAATGTAAACCAAAATATTTATTTGAACCAAATGAATTTGAAAAAAAAATTTGTTTAAATCAAACAAATTTCTTTCTTGTATGAAACAAACTTTTTGGTTAGATTAACAAAACCACTTAATCAAATGTAATAAACCATTTGCCAAATTCAAATAAAAGCATATAATCAAATAATTTGGTTATACACTACCGGCCAAAATTGTGGGACCACTTACAAAAATGGGATTAAAAATATGACCGTCTTAAAATGTTAATAACTTTGTCAGATATTAGCGAAATTAGACTTTTTATAGACTATTGGAAAGCTTATTAAATTTGCTTTTAAATGATCCTCTTTTAAAGTTTTTTTGATTAATAGAAACGGAGATTCAATGTGATAAAGACAAGTGATTTTTTCGTTTTTTGTGAATTTTCATTGTATAAATTTGGTGGCCTGCATTTTCTAGAAAAATAATTGGAAACATTTGAAACTAGGCTAAATTAAACCTTGAACTATTAGCTTTAAAATAAGCTAAAGAAAATTAAAATATCTTGACTAGTTCAAAAGTTATAAGTAAATGTGTATAAAGAACAAAACGCAACAATCCCTTCGATTCCTTCCCTCTCGCCCTATTTGCCATGTATTAATCAGCCAAAAGTGGAGCGCGCACTAGAATCGTTGCGTTTTTTCGTATCATACGTTTACTTATAACTTTAGAACCAATCAAGATATTTATGTTTCCTTTAGCTTATTTTAAAGCTAATAGTTCAAGATTTAATTTAGCCTAATTAAAAATTTTTCCAATTACTCTTCCAGAAAATGCAGCCCATCAAACTTGAACAATGAAAATTCACAAAAAACGAAAAATTCACTTGTCTTTATCATATTGAATCTCCGTTTCTATTAATCAAAAAAGCTTTTAAATAGGATCATTACACTGTAAATTTTATAAGTTTTCCAGTGGTCTATGAAAAATTTCAATTCGCTAATATCTGACAAAGTTATCAACATTTTAAGACGGTCATGTTTTTAATCCTATTTTTGTAAGTGATCTAACAATTTTGGCCGGTAGTGTATATATAAACCAAAAATTTGCTTAACTGTATATCAATGCATTTTTTTGGTTTATTCAAACTTTTGGTTGAAGCAAAGGGATTTTTTTCTGAGTGTGTGAATATTGTTTTATTAATTTGAAATATTCTTATAAAAATACCTACTACATTATAAATAATTAATTTGATTGACACGCTTATATTTTATTTTATAATAATTGTGCATTGGTCAAGGAGGACGCGAAAGTTTCCAAAATTTATAAGAAAAATTTGTGTACATAATCTCATAAAGTTAAAATTCCCGATGACAGAAAAAATTCCCGTACATTCCCGTACATTTCGCGCATCAAAAAAATTTCCCGTACAATTCCCGCTTTTCACGCATTTCCCACACGCTGGACATCCTGTTGTGATATCGTCTTTTCAGTAAATTTTAATTTAGAAACTATTTACTGTGAAGATTTTCTTTTAATTTCTCTATTACATAAAGTGAAAATCCAATAAAATTGTTATTTGGAAATAATTTTTAACTTTAAGTAAAAATTATTTCCAAATCTATTAATAGAATAACAACTTTATTAAATTTTCACTTTATTTAATAGAAAAATTATTGAAAAAGAATCTTCACAGTAAATAGTTTCTAATTTAAAAAAATGTCGAAAAACAGATGAAGGTAAAAACATAAATTTATGTAGTTTTTTTCTTCGAGATGTTGATACTAAAAGGACGATATCACAAGATTTAATAAAATCTCCAGGATGATCTTTATTTTAAAATTAAGATAAAATAAAGCGAAATATTATTAAAAAATAAAATAAATAACAAAACGGGTAAAAATTGAAATAAAATAAAAATAAAACTTTATTTTTATTTTTTTTCTATCTAAGTAATAAAAAAAATTTCTGTCTATAATTCTCTGAAAATACACAATTTTATAAAAAAATTGGTGGGTGATTCATTAAAATTGGTTAAAATTTGACCGAGATCAGATATTAATAATTAAGAAAATTAAGCATCAAAATTCAAAGTAGTATAACTCTTACAATTTATGATATTTTAAAAATTCCTTTTGCTGACTAATTTCTCTCATATTATACTACAATTTCACCAAATTTCATTAAATTCTGGGAACCACTTACAGATTGTGATATTTCTGACCTAGATTCACCCAGAAATTAATTAAATTTTGAAGAAAATAACTTAAAAATGACAAAAATAATTCAAATTTGAAAAAAAGTTGTAAAATGACAAAATTAAATGAAAAATTGGTTAAAAATAAAAAAATGAAGTTAAAAATTTAAAAATTGGAACGAAATAATTGATATTTCAAGAAAATAATTGAAAAGTTTCAAAATTAATTGAAATTACAAGAAAATAATTGAAGAAAAAAAAATTAAAATTTGAAAAAATTATTTGAGACTGGTGTAAAAAAAATAAAATGTTGAGTACGATAATTGAGATATTGACGAAATAATTAAAATGTAAAGAAACTAATTGAATAATGACACAAATAATTGAAAGCTGAAGTAAAAATTAAAAATTCAAATACGATAATTCAGAAATTAAAAAAAAAAAATATTTGAAGTTTGAGGAAAATAGTTGAAATTAATTGAAGTTTGAAGAAAAAAATTAAAATTTGAAGAGAGTAATTCAAAAATGTCAAAAAAAATTTAATTATGTAGAAAGTAATTCAAGTTTTAGAATCATAATTGAAATTTGTAGAAATTAATTGAAAAAGGTATAAAAAATTAATAAATTCATGACAATAATAAAACGAATGACGAAAATGATTGAAATTTGAAGGAAATACTTTAAAGCTGGTGTAAAAACAATTAAAAATTTATGACAATAAAAAAATTGAATAAAATTATTATTGAAATTCGTAGAAAACAATTCTAAAATGGCAACAATAATAGAATAAATGTAGAAAATAATTTTAAAAGTTGCAAAAATACTTGAATAATGACAAAAGTAATTTAAGTTTGAAGAAAATAATTGAAAAATTTCAAAAAATAAATTGAAACTTGTGTAGAAAATTTAATATTTATGACAATAATTACTGGTGGCTATAGAAGTCAGGATTAAAAATTTCATGACTTTTACAGGTTTTCCGCAACAAATTTTGGAAAAATTCCAGGACAATTTAAAAAAAAAAATTCATAGTTTTCGTATACCTAAATCTGAAAATTCTGTAATAATCGCAAATTAATTTTCAGATTGTTTGCATTATATTATATATAATATGTATTACATTATATGATTTACTTAAGCTATTTGATGTACTATGTTATTTAACTAATTATTTATAAATTGTTAAAGTGTAAATCATTTACTACTATTTCATTCCCTGGCAAAAGTATTGGATTAAATCTCAATCAGTTTTAATCAGTATTTTTCCGGGGCATTCCGAAATTTGTTTCCGAGCCAATCAGTTTTTATCCGAATCTAAAAATGGATGTATATTCACGAAAAATTCTTTCCGAATTATTCCGTTTCATTCCGAAGTTAAATTTTAATCCGTATGAATCTTGTTATTTCAATCCGAATCAATCCGCTTTAAATCTGAATAAACCCAATCAGGATTGAAACGGATTAATTCGGAATGAAATAACAAGATTCATACGGATTAAAATTTAGCTTCGGAATGGAACGGATTAATTCGGAAAGATTTTTTCGTCAAGATACATCCATTTTTAGATTCGGATAAAAACTGATTGGCTCGGAAACAAATTTCGGAATGCCCCGGAAGAATACTGTTTAAAACTTATTAAAACTGATTAGAATTCAATCCGATACCTTCATCAGGGTTATGTCTGGAAAAAATTTTAAAAAGTACTAAAACGAATGAAATTCCAGGTTGGATTTGTAAATTCTCTGACATTTCCAGGTTTTCCAGGGTTAACGACATGAATAATTGATAATTGGTGTAAATAAATAAAAGAATGAAAGATTGAAAAAAAAAACAATTGAGTAAAGTATTTAAAAATAAAATTATTCATGCATAATAATAAAATTATTGAAGAAAATTTCTGAAATTCGTAGAAAAAAATTAAAAACTGTGAGAAATTCATGACCATAAAAAAAAAAGATTGAAAAAAATTATTGATATTTGATAAAAATAATTTTCAAATGTCAAAACTAATAGAAATATACAGAAAATAATTGTATAATAACAAAAATAATTGAAATTTGATGAAAAAATTAAAAGACTACGAAAGTAATTGACAATACTGGTTTAAAAATTAAAAAAGTAATTAAAATTAGAGAAAACTAATTAAACAATGTCAAAAATAATTGAAATTTGAAGGAAATAATTGTATATAATAATAAAATAATAATAATCATTTTACTAAGAAAGTAGAAAAGTGAGTTATTGGCAGCCCTGAAAATGCTCAAATTCGCTTGAAACTTGTTACATTTTTACTATTTTGAAAATCTAACTTCAGATTAGTAATTAGCGACATGGATTACCACCGAGTAACAAGCTTGAAGTGAATTGGTTTAATTTTGCAAAATGTCTGCCATATTGGATCCGTTATTTTGAATTTTGAAAATTTGGTAAATCTGACATAGTATTCACAATCAGAGACTTCGAAAACTCCCGAGTAACAAAATTCAAGCGAATTTGAAGAATTATGAAAAAATGTCCGCCATATTGAATCCGTCATTTTGAAAATTTAACTTGAGTGTCGTAATCAGAGACCTCGAAAACCCTCGAGTAACAAGTTTCAACAATAATCAACCGCTGGATTTCCGGCGAGCACGAAAGGATTAAGGAATTAGCGAAAATTTTTAGAAATTTCCAGATATACTTTTTTCACCAGGTTTTCCATAAAACTCAATGTAAAATGTTAAAAACAAAAACGCTTACAACTTTTTTTCACAAGTACTTTAAGGTCTCAAAAATTTAACTGCATCATTATAAAACCATTATCTACCAGTGGACCAAATTTTATTAAAATGGTAATGTTAATTCTATTTACAATAAAAAACAGTAATTTCTTTTTTTTTTCCTTTTTTCTCAAAATTGAATTTTTGGGGGTTAGACCCTTCTTCCACTCACGGCTTCAAATAATAAAAACAAATCTACATCAATAAAGGATAAAATTTTGATTATTAAAATTACCTGTAGTAATTCTGGGTTGCAGTGTGATTGGAGACGGAACAGCAGTGACAACATGTATCTGTTGCATTTGATTTGGATCAGGTTTCGGTTGAATTTTAACTGGTTCGGATTTCGGGGATCCCATAATTCCTTGTTTGGTTGGAGTAACTTTCGGGACAACTTTCATCTGTGTGTAGACTTGAGTTCCATCCGGCTTAGAAATCATTTTAACAGGAGTTGCTGAATTGGATTGCGATGTGGTGATCACTTGCTTTCTCACAATATTACCAGCAGCGTCTCGACTTTGAACCATTAAAACACCAGGAGTTCCCGGCGATCCTCCCTTGGCTCCCAATTTATTACCAGCAGATGAGTCTAATTTGATTATTCCGTCTTTTCTCGACATGACATAAACACCTGACGAAAGATTGGGTACTTGTTTTGGATCTACTTTCACAACACCCTTTGCATTTGCCACCAAAACGGGCTGATTTGATTTCATGCCTTCAGAAATTGATGTCGACAAATCCGAACTTGACAGGACTGTTCGATTGGAGCCGTTTGACTGAACATTGGCACGATGAAAAGCACGCTGAATAACATCGCTGCGTCCTGTCATTTTATCGTCATCGGATTCTGCGGTCCAATCTTCATCACTGGCTGTGTCACCTTTCGTTCGCTTAACAGGACTATCCGAATCAGAATCCGAATAATTCATTTTTCTTTTGCCTAATACTGCTGAAAAAAACATTTGTTAATTAGTATATTGTTTTTTATTATTCAACAAAATTAATTATTGAAATTTTTTGTAGGAAATTAGTTTTTGTACTTGAAAACATAAAAATGAAAAAAAAAGAAGAGCAATTATATTTTTGACATAAAAAACTTGCAAAAAAAAAAAAAAAAAAGTATAAAACCAGGAGAAATTAAAATATCCTGTTAAATTATTTATTTAACAAAAAATGTTTTGTATCAATAAAAAATTGATTTATTACCATTTTTAATAAAAATTTATTCAGTTGCATAAATCAAATTAAAAATCGATGAACATTTTCATCAATTATTACAAGTTTTTGTCAATAAAAATTAAGATTGAATAATTAAAATTAAACTTTTGTTGTATCAAATACAGATCATTGTAAATTTAGATGGATTTAAATTTGAAGAGATTGAAAATTAGATAAATTAAAAATTAAAGTTATAGAATTTAGAATAATTGGAACTTTAAAGGCATAAAATAATTGCAATTTGAAGTGGAATTCAAATCACGTAAAATTTCAATTAATAAAACTTAAGATCGATAAAAAATTAAAAATCTTAATCAGCGAATGTTCGGTTTTACAAAAAAAGTTGCTGAAAAGTCGACTTTATTTTTCTTATTAAATATTAATTAATAACTTTTTTGTCAATTATTCCTAATACTAGATATTAAATAAATATTAACTCTTTAATCAGAATAATTTACAAAAATATTTAAATGCAATTTTAGTTAGAATATTTCAGTTTTCAACTTGGAAAATTTTTCAAGAATTTTAACTTAAAAAATTGCTAGTTTCTATTTTCTTAAAAATTATAATTCACACCTGATTTACTCAAATAATTCTAATTCAGACGACCAGTAACAATTAAAACAGTATTTTTATTTTTGCGAAATTTGCCTTTATATTAAAACTTAAACTTAAAATTTACACATTCTTATAAATTTATAAATTATAATTGAAGCTTAAAATGCTTTATTATCACAAAATATTAAAATCTAAGTTTTTGGACAAATTATTATTTTTTGACAATAATTTATCTTAAACATTTAAAAAGAATTACGTATTTTAATTTCACTAGCAACATTAACGCACGTTCAAGTGCGCGACAAAATTTGCATTGTTGTTGGATATTTAAAACTATAAATTTTTACAAATTCAAATAATGAAAATTACGAAATTGAAAAATATATCTAAAAAATTACAAAAATAATTCACATTTGAAAACAAAATTCGAAAACTGGCTACATAATTACACAACTGAATAAAATAATTTAAAAAATTAAATAATAAATATTAAATTTAAATAAAATGATTGGAAAATTCAAAATTACAGGAAAAACTGTTAACAATAATTGCAAATTGAACAACTGGATTAAAAATCGAAAAAAGTAATTGAAATTGAAGAAAATAGTAAAAAGTTGAGGAAATAAATTAAAAATTTATCAATTTCATGAAAATTTAAAAAAATAACTGATAACTGAAAAAAAATTACAAAATGACAAAAATAATTGACAGTTGAAAACAAAATTCAAACTGACAGGATTAATACACAATCGAAAAAAATAAATTAAAATCTCAAAGAATAATTATAAAATTTTAAGATAATAGTTTAAAATTGAAAAAATTGTAGGAAATAATAATTAAAAATTGCGGAAAATAATTAATAATTGAAGGAAATAGTTTAAAAATTACGAGAATAATTGTCAACTTAAAAAAGGATTCAAAAAATTACTAAATTAATAGACAAAAAAAAAAAAAAATAATTGAGAAATTTAAATAAAAAATATCAAATTTAAAGAAAATAATTGCAAATTGAAAAATGAAGAAAATTACGAGAATAATTGTTGTCAACAACTTGATTGAAAATCGAAAATAAAAACAATTAAAATTGAAAAACAATAATTGTAAATTGAAGAAAGCAATTGAAAATTCAAGAATGGAATTGAAATTTAAAGAATGTACTTAACAACTGAAAAAAGTAATTGAAAAAGCCGACAATTAATTAATATATAAGAAAACAATTGAAAACTGAAGAATCGAAATAAAAATTGAAGAATGGAATTAAAAATTAAAGAATGGAATTAAACGATTGTATTTAAAATCGAAGAAACTTAATGATAATCTAGAAAAATAATAGAAAAAAGGCGATATTTTTTTTAATATTAAAGAAAATAATTGAAATTGAAAAGTGAAATTTAAAATAATAACTGAGAATTGAAGAGAATAGTTCTAGAATTGAATAATATAATTGAAATTTTAAAACAATTTTTAGGAGCCAAAAAAATAATTTAAATAATCCGAGAATTATTGAATATTGAGGAATTAATTGAAAAACGATAAAAATAATTGAAAATCAAGGAAAATATTTTAGAATTGAAGAAAGTAATTAAAAATCGTAGAAATAAATTGGAAATTAAAGAATTAAATAGAAATTTAAAGAAAATAATTGATAATGTAAAGAAAAATTACAATATGACGCCAATTATTTAAATATTGATAAAAGTTATGAGAATAATCAGCATTTGAACAAAAAATATTTAAAATTAATGAATAATCATAAAATTGAAGGAGAATAATAAATTTTTAACTGAAAACTAATGAATATTGAATAAAATAATTGAAAAACGAAGAAGTTAAGAAAGTAGTTGATAATTGAGAGTAAAATTACAACATAACTAAAATAATTAAATATTGAAGAAAATAATTGACAATTGAAAGAAAAATTCGAAAACTGTCTAGAATAATCGACAACAGAACAAAATAATTTTAAAAAAATTGAAGAATAATTATAAAATTTAAAGAAAATAATTGTATATTCAAAATCGTTGAAAATTATAGAAAAAATTATATATTTCCCGGTTTCTCCGGTCAAGTTGCCACCCTAAATCTAATTAAAACTCAAAATTTATTTGAAAAAGTAAAAAGTGACGATAAATTATTATGTACAATCCGAGGCCTAAAATTTAAAAAAATACTCCAAAAATTTGTTAAACAACCGATTAGTCGTATGTTTCACTATAAAATTTGTAAAAATCATTTAAAAACAAATTTTTAAAGCTCTGTTCCAAGAAAAAATTTTAAGATTTTTAGATTTAAAAAAATTATATTTTCTTTGATTTTTGAAGTTAGGATTTATGAAAATTATTGGAGTTTTAGACGTTTAGTAAAATTTTTTTATTGAAATGGGCAGAAACCTTTATTGTCACAGTCTAAAAAACTTATCAAAGGTCATTCTTGGAAAATTGTTGAGTCAAATAATTTGACAAAATTTTTTAAAAATTACAAATATTCTCAAAATTTTAAAAATTACAGAAAACTAATTTTTTAAGTTTACAATTTTTGAGTTAATATCGTTGAAAACTTTAATATTAACTTTTTAATAAATTTATTTATTATTATTTCTAAACTTATTTACCATTTAATTCTTGATAGATTATTGATTCATATAGGTAAAAAAAATTTTAGTAGAAAATCTTAGCTCTACATTTATGTTTAAAATGATTTATCAAAATTTCATTTACAAATTTTATACCATTGTTCAAGTTTCGAAAATTACAAATTTTAAATACTTTAATCTGAAAGTACCTTAAATATTAAAAGAACTTTAATTTTGTAAATTGAACAAATGAGATAAATTTCAAAATATATCACTAAATTTGATATTTTTTTGTCGCATTATTTCTAAATAAAATATTATTTTTGCGAATATTGTATAATAAACGTAAATTCTTTTTAGAAAACAATTCCATAGTGTCTAAAAAGGATAAAGTCCTTTTTATAATAAAATTCATAATCCTGTTTTGTCAGTATTTAGAATAAGAAATACATGAAATAAAAACATTGCCAAAAAAGAAAATAACTTATTGTACTTACATTCTGCTTCCTCATCTTTCATCGATCCGCACCATTGTTTCACTTGATCCATCGCCTTAGTTTTACTCGATCGCATTGGCCTTCTGACAATTGTAAAAATGTATTAATCAGTAACATACAGTTCACTTAAAATTATTTTAACCACAAGAGAAAGTAAATTTTCTATTTCATTGTTTTTAGTAATTAAAACAGTTCTTACCCAGCTTGGGATGCAGAACTAGGACCAGGTTTCACGTTTTCTGATTTAATCAGAGTTTTTTGTGGGCTTACAGCAGTTCGCATAGCAGCAGCTTTTGCAGCCTGTTGTGCCGCCTGAGCAGCTTTTAATTCCTTCTGTTTCGCAAGATTTCTCTCAAATTCTTCAAGCAAAGCTTTGCACGTTGAAACGCTGTCAATCGGTTCCCAAGTATTGAATTCACTAAAAAAAAGAGCATCATTGTTACACATTAATTAAATTATAAAAATCTGTACTTATAATATTTATCTTGAAAATAAATTATAACAAAATAATGTTTCAATTATAAGGAAAAAATGACAAAATCAAAGAAAATGTATGAAAATACTAACTGCGCATAGCCATCCCATTTCAAAAGATATTCATAGCACCTCTTCTTTGGATTTAATCTTTTAGCCAGAATTTTTTCGACAACATATTCTTCATCACTGTTTGCGTTTTCAACCATACTCTTTCCAACTTTTGACTAAAAGATATATAAAATATGTTAAAAATTATAAGCAACAATGATAATTTAAAAAAAAGGCACAATTTCAATTATGAAGATAAATTTTAAAAGTTGCATTACCTTCGGTTTAACAGAAGGCTTTAATTTATTTTTTCTATCCTTTTCCTGTTCAGCTTCAATGATTTCTCTCTGAATTTTAGGTTCGACAGTTTTATATCCGTCCTTCTTCATTTCGGTTTCTTCAGGTTGTCCATTCCTGACGATTTTTCGCATCACGATAGGTTTCTGGCCTGAAATTTCAACAGAAACATAATTGTAATTTTAAACTTGAGCAAATTAAAAAAAACTCCAAAAAAGAAAGTCAAGTTTTAAAAACAGTTGAAGAAAGTCTTAATATAAAATCTCAATACAAAAGTAACGTTAAAAAAAAGTCAAAAAATGTTCAGGAATAAGGAAACATCAGCAATTGCAAAGAAATAATTAAAATGAAGACAAGCTTTAATAAAAATCAAACAAATTATGAATAGATGGGAAAATTACAAAGAAAATATTTAAAACCTTATAAACGGAAAATAAAAAAAGAAATAAATATATAAAAATCATCATAAAATGAGATGATAAAAATTTAACACTTTTAAAGGAAGAAGGAAAGTCTAAGAAATAGAAAAAATTATAAACTATTTTTTAATCTACGAATAAATAAAAAATTAAAACTACATAAGAATTTAACAAAGAGAAGAATATTAAAAAACATCTAAAAAACAAAAAATCTTTAAAGAAATGAAAAGATTTACAAAACCATGTTATTTTTTATATTTAAAAATAAATAAATAGTGACTTAAAATAAAGTTTTTAAAATAACATAACCTCAACTTTTAGTGAAATAACTTCCCAATAAAACATAAATGAAACTTGGGTCAGTTCTATCTCTGGTTTATTCATAAATAAGAAAAATTACCGTCTAAAGTGTTGGCTGAAGATTGGCGACCAATGTCCTGCATTTTAGTGTTGCTAATCTTTGTAAATGTTTGAATAGTCTTTCCTGCAGTAACCCACGAGTTTCTGATATGCATATCCATCTTACACCACTTTTGATACAGCTTCCAAGAATTTGTCGCATCTTTATCTGAACTTTCTTGTTGGATTTGCGAATCCTTCCAAAGTAAAAAGGCCCACAACTGAGCTTTTTGTTCATTCTAAACAAATAAAAAAAAATATGAATAAAAAATGGATTATTATAATACATCAATTTAAAGAATTACTTTCAAGCAGGGGGGTTGCTAAAATTCTCGATTTTTCACAGATAAATTCTTATTGCAAATAAATGATAAAATAAATTCTTTCTATATATTTAAATTATACTAAATTTATATAAATTTCTTTAAAAAGTTTAAACTAAACGAATTTTTTTTAAAACATCAATGTAAGTTGTATTTTTTGGCTCTAGGATTCCAAAGAAATAAAGAACCAATAATTTTCTAAATACAGGGTTAAAATAATTCTACAACATGTTTCGAATTTTTAAAAAAATATTGTTAAAAAGTTATAGAATCTATAAATTTTATCAAAGAGTAAATAAATATACGAACTAATAGATAAAATGTAAAAGAAATGAAATAAATTGCAAAAAAACGTGCTGATGTTAAATCAGATAAAAAAAGAAAAAATTGTACTCCCCAGACACTTTAAATTATCATAATAGATAAGAAAATAAATATACTTTTTGAAACTCTATAAAAACAAAATTATATAAAATGAACTGAAATAATTTTCGTAAAAAGGAAAAAATTTAAAACACAAAAAAAAAAATTAGAAACAAAAGATATAAAAATCTCCAAAAAGTGATAAGAATTAAGAAATTGTGTAAAAGAACAGAGAAAAAAACAAATTACTGAAAACATTTTTTCAAGAAAAAAAATTATAAGATAAAAATCTAATTCTTCGAAAAAATTATAGTTCTTAAAAATTTCAAAGAAATAAAAACATGATTATTACAATAGAAAATCTATTTAAAAAATCAAAGAATGATAAAAGAAAATTGGCAATGAAGGAAAAAATTTATAATAAAGTTAGAAAATTAAAAGAATGTCTCAGGCTTCACAAAGACAATAAAGAATATTTTAGGGGACAGGGGACTGAATATATAAAAATAGGTAATTTAAAAAGTTAATAAATAAAGATAAATAACTTATATATCCTAAGTAATTTGCAAGACAAAAACATTTTCTAGTACAAATTTTAAAAGAGTTACCGATATTTCTTCTAATATTATTAAATTATCACCTTTTATGATAAAAAATGTTTTATTTATAAATACGTACATGAAACAATAAGACTACATAGTCAGAATTGTGGGAGTACTTATTATGAAATGAATAAAAACATTTTTAAACGTAAGAATTATGAAAACTATTTTTTTTATTTCTTTAAAGGTAAACAATTTGCAAAAGAATGAGAATTTAAATAGATTGAAATTCTGATAAATTCACGACTGACTTATTAGTAAATTTAAATCAAATAATATTAAAAGAGATAAAATAAGAAAAGACAAAAAGAAAGAAAGCAATATATTGAAAAATAGGAGAAAATTAAAAAAAAATTTAACAAAGTATGAAAAACTTAGAAAAAATATAAAAATACATAGTAAAAAATGAACTACAAAATAAAAAATGGTAAGAATAAATTAGGAAAATGTAAAAATTGTATAGGCAGACTGATAAATTCCTTTAAAAATGAAAATATTTAGAAAATTATTCACAAATTGAAGAAAATTTAAAAAAAAAAATGTAAATAAATTTAAAAAATAAAAAATTTTTAAACAATTTTAACAACGAAAATTTGTTTAAAATCTCTTAGAATCTAAAAATGTTATGCAAGGGTAAATAAATTTGTGCTAAAATAGACAAAATTGAATAAATTTATATAAAAAACGTGTTAATCTAAAAACAATCAGTTGAATGAAAAAGAAAATGTACTTCCGTTCTTTCCTAAATTATCAAATTAAATAAGAAAACCAATAAATTTTTTGCAATGTTATAAAACCGAAATTATACAAAATAACCTGAAATACTTTGCGAAGAAATAAAGGAAATCTACAATACACAAAAATTTTTAGAAGCAAATAAAAGAAAAATCTTCAAAAAGTGATTAGCATTAAGAAATTGTATAAAAATACAAAAGAATTAATAATAATACAATATTCAATTTTTTTTAAGAATTAGACATTAAAGAAAAAAATTTAATTTTTTGATAAAATGATATATTTAAGTTAAAACGAATCGCAAAATAATTAATTTTTGAATTTAAACTGTTAAATTTTAAAATAATTATAATTTAAAACTTTGAATAAATTAAAGTTTGATTCAACTGGAGTTTGGGTTTTATTTAAATTATAAAGAATTACTAAATTGGATATGAAATTATTAAAATCTAATATTTTTTACTTTATTTCTACTCAAAATTTTTAGATCGTATTCTGAAAACATTTTCAATTCAATTTTTCAAGTTATTGAAGAATACAAGATTAAAATTAAAATTTTCAGTATTTATCTACGAATTTCTGGGATTTCTTAATAAATTCCGGATCACTTTAAAAAATTTCTAATCGTTTTTCAAATTTCTAGATTTTATCTTGATGAACTAAATTTCCAATATTTTCTCGTATCACTAGATACCAGGGCTAATAAAAATCATAATTAAAAAAAAAATTTAAAATACGATTTTTGTTATTTTAATTGGATTTTTTTTATTTAAATAAAAAATTGGTTTTTTTAAATATATAAAATCAGTATATAAAATTGTTAAGTGATTATTTGTAAGTAGGTATTTTATTTTTAAACTGAGGACATTTACTAAGAAATAATTAAGAATAAAAAAGTTAATCAAACAACAAATTATGTCGAATAAATGAGAAAAATTAAAAAAATATTTTCCAATTCATATAATTGCTTAATTAGGAAAATTAGGTAAAAGCAAGGAAAAAATAATAATATATTATATATATATATATATATATATATATATATATATATATAAAAAAACATAAAAACTTAAAAAGATAAGAAAGATAGAAGAAGAAAGATAAGAAAAATGAGAAACTTCTTTTAAATAAAAGTTATGGACATTATGAAAGAAATAAAGAAAAATTAAAAAAAAAGCACAAGAATAAAACAGTCACATAAAAATATATAAAAGAGTAGAAACTCTTTTTAATAAATTGAACTATATACGGACATTTTTTTTTGTAAATTAAAAAAATTAATAAGAAGATAATTCAAAAATTTGTAAATTAGAAAACTATTTAACAAAGAATTAAAGAAAAAAGAATGAATACAATTTTGGTATAATAGTTGTCAATATACATATAAGTAATTTTATATAATATAATATAATATATATATATATATAATATAATAATTTTGGCATATTTCAAAAAGTTCTATGAATAAATCTTAAAAAAGTGGAAAAAATTTAAAAAGTGTAGATAAAAGCATCGAATAAATGTTTCCAAAATTCGTAATTCCAAGATAAAAACTAAACAATTTAAAAGGAAAAACGTTTCTAAAAAATAGAAAAATGATATAAAAAATTAAAGAATTAAATAAAATGCTAACAAGATCTAAGAAAATTGTAAAATAACAATAAAATTAAATAAATAGGAAGAAAATTGAGAATTGCTTTTTTCTTAATAAGACAAACTGTAAAAAAGTATAAAAAGTCCAAAAGTAAAAAAAAAAAATTGCTAAGAATCTACTAAACAATTAGAATTAATAAAAATAAAATAAAAAATGAATATATCTAAGACAAATAAAAATTCCACAAAAGAAATTCAAAAATCCTTTAAAAATAAAAAAAGTCTAGGAAAATTAAAACAAAAATACTAATAATATTATACTTAATACAAGTTCAACAATAAATTCAGAAAAATAAAAAAAATCTAAAAATTTTATGAAAAATAGACAAGATGTAAAAACAAATTGAATAAATTTAGAAAAAAATGAGCGTACTTATTTTTAAAAATTTGAAAATAATTATGAAAATCAAAGAAATAAAAAGTTTAGTGAATGTTATATATAATACGAAAATTGTGTCAAATAATATTAAATAATTTGCATAAAAAGAATAAAATTACAAAAAATCCTAAAATAAAAAGACAAATACAAAAAAAAAAGTAAAAGGAGAAAACATCTTAAAATTTTGTAAAAATAAGAAATTATAAGATAAAAATGAAACAGTTTCGAAAAAGTGAAATTTCTTAGAAATATTGTAAGAATGAAAAAAAGGATTGTTGTGAATATGGAAAATAATTAATATGATTTATTTTGCATTAATTAATATGCATTTAAATTTGAATTAATTGAAATTTAAAAGTTGGAACAAATTGGAACACAAGTTAATTAACGTTGGAATTTATTTAAATTATAAGAACTTAATGATATAAAAATTTAATACTATTTTTTGCTATCTTCATACCAAAAATTTGTAAATCTTAGGTATTTTGATTATCTGTATTAGCCCAAATTTTTAAAATTTTAAAACTGAAATTTTTAAGATTTATCCACAAATTTATGGTTTTTTTTATGGTTTGCGATTTTTTACATGCAGTATTAGAAATTCGGAGAATTAGAAATTTTTTTTTTGACTTAAATCATGATTTTAATGCAAATGCCCAATGATTTGAATCAATTACAGATACGATTTAAAGACTTTAAATATATTTTGGTGAAAAATAGAGGGTATTTTAGGGGCAAATTTTCCAAATAGGGAACACCTGTGAAGCCTGAAATCATATTAAATATCCCGGCTATTTCTCGGTTTTTCCTTTTAGTAGCCACCCTAACACCTACAGATTAATAAAATCTCAAGAAACACGTACATTAGCGTTTTCTCGAAATTGAGAAACTTTAGAACAGGCACCGTCTTTGGCTCTATGTTCCTGGAATTCTTCAATAAAGTGATACACAGAGTGGCATTGACCACAAACTAGAACGTCCAATCTGCCCATTTCCTCTTGAGCCACTGATAAAAAAATGAAAATGCATAAATTATTAAATATATTGATACTTGGAAATACAGATATCACAAAAAACCTTTATAATTTACCTTTAATCACTCTTGGATTAATTTGAATCGACGTAGAACCACCTCCTTCTGCCATTTTGTTTATTTATTCTGTTCACGAAAATCGCACTAGATTGTTCACTCTAAAACAAATATTTTCATTATTAAAATTGAATTTATCAAACAAAATAATTATTTTTTTACATATAATTTCGTCAGGTTTGCAACATTTTTTCCAATACCTTGAATATATATTTTTAATAAATGAAAAAAGGACGTAAATTATTAAAATTTTATTCTATACAGACAATACAATGTTAGATAAAATATGTCTTTCTTTAGAAACAATAACATTTTTTTATTTTTAAAGAAATAATTAATAATAAAATTTCCAGACCTACGATTGGTGTTTTAAAATAATTTTTTTTCAATTTTCAGGTTTACTCAAACCTTAGTAATTCGTTTTGAATAAATTGCAACAAATTGCTAATAAAATGGCAAATTCAATTTTTATAAAAAAACATTAATTGACAAGAAAATTAATTATTTACAAAGAGCGACATTTAGAATAACTGTAAATTTAATATAAATTTAGAAAAAAACAAACTTTTGAATATTAAAGAAATTCAAATACTTATTTTACTATTACGTAATGTATTATTTTTTACTCTAGATTTAATTTTAACACTTGTGTGCAAAAAAATAAATATGTTGTGCACTAAAAAATTGTACAAGCATATTTAAAATTAAATAATTAAAATAAAAATTAAAATTAAAATAAAAATAGCAGAATTTAAATATTATTCATAATCAAATTATCGTATAATTCAAAATTTTCATTCAATCCTTTTTTTATTCAGTCGATTAAAAATTAAATTGAATACAAAATAAATACATAAAACAAAATAATAATAATAAATACATACATTAAAACAAACGAATTTTGTTATTTTTTTAATAAATAAATTCATCAAGACTCTTTTCTTATTGAAAACGTAAATAATCGAATTCATGTCGTCAATTATTAATAACTAAAACACTCACAAACTTTACTAATTTTAATAAAAATTTCTACAATTATTGCATCATTAATTATTTTTAAATAAAGTAAAATTAACTCCTTTGTTAAAATTCCATTTTTTCAAACTCTTTTTAAACTTTGTAATCATATCAATTTTCCGTCCTAACCTCAAATCTCACATACTTTCGGCGCAAACAATTTAATGTGTGGTAATGACCGCAATACTGGCAAAAAACTCCAGCGGACTGAACGAACTATTCTCGATACAATAAATCCGATTAAAAAAAAAACACCGGTAAAGAAACAACTTGTTGATAAACTGAAACGATCTGTTGGAATTTTTGACGACAAAAAAGTGATTTGGTTGGTTTGAGTAGAATAAAAATTGCCGATTAAACATTCAAATTGGAAAAAAACACGTGGTTAATGAAAAAAATGAATTTGATAAAATGTCAATCGACGCCGACACTCAAGGAAACGCGTCGTCGCGACGGTTGCAGAAGAAAAAATTGGGATACAATCTGGGCAATATAAATGAAAGTGGATTCAATAAATTAACATTATTTAACTTAAACGACTTATCGCATAAACAGCAAAATGAGATTAAGTAAGAGAACGATAGGTGAAAGAGAAAGAGAAAAGCATGCACCGATCACTATAGGGAACCGTTCTGAACGCGACCACTGGCATAAATTACAAACAAAAAACTTACATTTCTGGTAATTTTGTAGTGATAAAACGGCTATTTCACTTAATTTTCAGTAATAATTGGAGATTCTGTAACTACAACGGCCGCATTCCCATTGTACAATCTGTTATTTCTTGAAAAAATGCCATTGCCGCGTTTTCGTGCTGCTTCTGTCTACAACTCGACAAAGCCGATCTTCGTCAAGATGGTCGTCGCACTAATCACTATTGTTGATTTCCTGTTTTTTTGCAAACTTTTTTTCCAACACCGCTGTTTGCCCGCGTTCCCGAAACTGATTAATGTTAATCAAGAGGTGACATTTATTGGGAATAATGTTTTACCGAGTTCTAATGTTTCCGACATGAAAAATTGTCGTCACCAGACAAATAAGGTGAAAATAGCGAACAGTGATCGCGTCCAACGACACCAGCGCCATTGAATCCGCCCGCCACGGGGCAGCAGCCGACATTTTGGCGGGAAAGGATTTTCTCAAGTTATTTACCTTTAGATCTTTGAATTCAAGTACAGCGGGAGTAGATAAATTTTATGAGAAATTGAGTTAAGTATCTCAAACATTGACGCACACTGGGCAGACTGTTTTACAGTAAAGATTTACAGTATTCTAAATCTGTTTAGGAATCTTTGTTTAGTTGTTTGAATTATACCGCGCAGCTAAACCGGATCTAGCAGACGTGAAAAAAATGTAGTTGGAACAATATCTTTGGTTGGAAGACGCGATAAAACTTTCCTCGACGTTTATTGGTTGCTGAATGAAATATGTGGAAATAGGAAGTTGTCAGTTTCAGGGACGCGATAAGAAAAGGATCAGTTAGGTTCAATAGTGACAAAATGATGTTAAAATACTTTTGTAAAAATATGTACTAGTTAGTAATTTGTTTTTATTTTTTATTTGATCAAAAAAAAAAATTTGTTAAATATTTCAAACATTTTTTAGAGTAATTCGAAATTGATCAAATTGGGCAGATATTTTGATAAGTACAGTACTGGTAAGTTGTTAAAAAATAAGCGCGGGAAATTTTTAAAGGGTAAAGTTATTTAAATTAACACTAATTGGAATTTTATTGCTTTTTAATACACATATGAAAATTTAAATTTTAGATTTTTAAATTGTCATCCGTCATATTGTATTCGCCGTTCTGTGTTTTTAATTCGTTAACGCTTAACTGGACGGATTTTTAAATAAAAGTTCAGTGGTTTTGTTTAACGTGTTAAAAATATTTGTAAAATAAAAGCACCATATTTATTCATTAAAAATGTAGAATTCTCAAAATTTTTAACAGATCAAGCCTCGTTCAAAAATTAATATAACGGCTTCAAAAACAGTGTTGAAAATCGAAATTTGTTTTAAGGAGGTTCTCTCAATTTACATAACCTCAAAGTAAAAAGTCGTTTTTTACTCCAAAAAAAAATATTATTTAAATTAATTTCAACAAATTTTGAGAGATCCAGTTGTGAATTTTTTGATAAAATTAGGTTGAGCTAAAATTTGTTGACAAATAAAAATTATTTAACATTTTATGTTATTTCTTTAAATCTATTTAGAATCTGTAATTTTCATCCAATGTTGACTAATAATAGCTCATTTTTCTCGTTGAAACATTTTCTACAATTTTATTTATTAGATTTTCTTAAATAATATTCCGTTTAAAAAATACGTGAAAAACAAATTTTATTTGTTTAATAACTTTTAAAGAAAATATTGTTTAACAAAAGCCAACAAATAAAATTGTAGAGAAGGTTTCAGCGAGAAAAATGAGCTGTTATTAGTTAAAATAGAATGAAAATTGCAGATTTTAACTAAATTTATAAAAAATTATAAATTATAAATTATATAAAATGTTAAAATAATTTTTATTTGACAACAAATTTTAGCTCAACTTAGTTTTTTCTGGAAAATGTACAACTAGATCTTTCAAAATTTGATGAAATTAATTTTAATAATAGTTTATTTGATATGGAAAAGCTATTTTTTAGTTTGAGGTTATGTCAATAGATGAGAGAACCTCCTCAATTTTTTTATTTTTGACTAATCAAAGTAAAATTCAGTTTAAGGGAATTTTTGGAATCGCTTATTTCGAATATGGTGTGTCAAATAATTTTTTTCAAAATTCTGATTTAAAATGCCAGACTTAAAAATTTTTTAAAAATTAATTTGAGGGCCATTTTTTGGGTCGCTTTTTACGAATTCAATGATTAGAAAACAATATTTTCAAAAATTTTTAACTCAAAATTGTTGAAAATTAAAACTAAATTTGAGGAGTATTTTTTGTTTGCATATTATTATTACAAATAAATTTAATGTTAAAAAAAAATTAAATTTGAGGAGTATTTTTTGTTTGCATATTATTATTACAAATAAATTTAATGTTAAAAAATAAATTCTTAACATTTCCGATAAAAAATGGTAAAATCAACATTTTTGAATTTCTAATTATAATTAGAATCAAAGGGTTTTTACAAATTTAGTGTTTAAAAATATATTTTCAAAAATTCTAATTCAAAATAGCGGATTCAAAGTTATTTAAAAATCAATTTATGGCTGATTTTTAGATCGCTTATTATACGAATTTAATGTTAAAAAAAAGTTTAAAATCTATATATCTATACTTAAACATATTCCAAGTGAATTTAATTCTAAGGATTACTAATTTGGGTTCAAAAATACATTTGTAACATTTTCGATTTAAAAATTAAGAAATTTTGTTTAATTGAAGTGAAACTCGATTTATGAGGTGTAAAAAAATTTTAATTTCAAATATTCCGAATGAAAATGGCGGATTTAAACATTTTTTAAATCAATTAAAGGCGTATTTTATGGGTCGGTTGCTATTTGGAATTAGAAAATAAATTTACAAAAATTCCGATTAAAAATGGTGGTATCCTGGTATCTAAATTTTATGAATTTTAAATATTATAAATTATAAATAAATTTTAATTTATAATTTAATTTTTATAATTTAATTTTTTTATAATTTAATTATAAATTTTAAGCATTATAAATGTCAAAAATACATTTTCAATTAAAAATTAGAAATTTTTTAATTATTCGAAATGAAACTCAATTTTAGGGTATTTTTTCGAATTTAAAAAATGTCAATTATAAATGATGGTTTAAAATTTTTTGAATTTTTAAATATTCGAAATAAAACTTATTTTAAAGATTACAAATGTAGGGTCAAATAATAAATTTTCAACATTTTTGATTCAAAATTTTAGAAGTTTTGTTTAATAGAAATGAAACTCAATTTTTGGGTCACTTATTTTAAATTAGGTGTAAAAAAATATTTTCAAATAATTATTTACTGGGTAACTTGATAAATTATCAAAAATTTCGATTAAAAATGGTGCTTTCTAAATTTTCAAATTTTTAAACAATCGTAGTGAAAATTATTTTAAGGATTACGAATTTGAAGTAAAAAAATAAATTTTCAACATTTTTGATTCAAACTGTGAGAAATTTTGATTTATCGAAATAAAACTTAAGTTTAGGGTCGCTTGAATTATTTCAAATCAGATAAAATAAAAATTTTTTAAAAGAAAACTTAAAATAAACTTGAAATTGGTATAATATCAATTAAAGGCGTATTTTTTGCGTCGCTTATTATGAATTGGAATTAAAAATAAATTTTCAAAAATCCCGATTAAAAATAATTTTTTAACAAATTTGGAATTTCTGATTAAAGTAAGTTATTATTTAATAAATTAAATTAATTTATAATAAAATTAAAATTATTCTTAAACTAAAAACTGTAAAATTTATTTTTAAATTTTATTATAATTTAATTAAATTAAATTTTAAATAAATTTTTATTATAAAGAACTTTATTTTGGAATCCATTATTAAAAATTTGGTGTAAGCTGTAAACAAATAAATTTTTAGTATTTTTTATTCAAATTTTTTATAATTTTTGGTTAATCAAAATAATACTCAATTTTTGGAATCATTTATTGCAAATTTGGTATCAAAAGTAAATTTCAAAAATTTTCCGATTCTGTCACTAAGGGACTTTTTTTAAAATTATTTAATGCCAAAAATACTTAATTTAGCAAATACTATTTCTTATGTTTCGATTTTTCGAATGGTATAAAATAAAGTAAATAAAATATTTTTAAACGAAAAAGTTATCTATGTACATATGTTTTTACACAAATCGTTAATTTCAGAATTTTTGTGTAGTTTTAATATTTTTTAAATAGCAAATTCCAAATGAATAACTCGAAATAAAAGTTATTAAATTTAAGTTAAAATTAAAATTTAAAATGGCGTCTTAAAAAAGTGGCTCAAGTTAAAATTTGTTTTTGAAATTTTAATCATAAGCATCAATTTTTAAGATTGCTTTTCAGAGATTGAATTTTGGGGTCAATGAATATTTATTTGACAATGAATTTTCAAAATTCAAAATGGCGGACCTAATATGGTGAACGAAAAAAATGTTAAGTCATTGATATAAAACAAACTATATTTTAATATAAAATTGATATATTTTAGTTTAAAAAAATTTTTAAGAAAAATAATTTAAATATATTTTATATTTAAAAATTATTTGAATCAAAATATGTAGTTATATAATTAAAATTTATAATGAACTACAATAAATTAATAGGTAATTTAATAATTAAAAATTTTAATATTTTTAAAAAATAGGATTTGTAATTTTATTAAATTAATGAAATTGTTTTTAAATTTTTAATGTGTATAAATTGTCCGTCAATTTAATTAATTACAATTAAATAAGTCAGAACAAAGTAAGTATACTGCAAAGTGTAATTAGAATTCTTGAAAAATTCTAGAAGAAAAAAAAATATTTAATAAAAACTCAGCATTTCAGAATTTTGCAAAAATTGAAAAAAAAACTGAAAAAATGTCAAAAGTAATGTTAAAATATGTAGGTTAACAAATATTTATTTATGAGAGGGGGGAAACTACACTATTTTTATATTAATAAAAAATTATAATAATGCGACCGTTTTACTTTTAGAAATAAGAGTCATGTCCGGATTCATTTAAACTTTTTTAAAGAGGAAAAAAAGAGATCTTTAAAAATTACTTTAGTATTAAATTTAGACTTAATTATTATATAAATTATTTATAATAAGAAGAAAAGAGAGAAAAAGAGAAGAAATCAGGAAGAATAAAATTTAATTGGATTAAATAAAAACCATTATAATTATTAATAATAATGTACCTCTTTTTGGTTTCAATTAAAATAAAAATAAAAATAATAACATTAAATTTAAGTAATTATTTTAATATGACATATTAATGTTATTAGTTCAACTAATTTTTATTTTGAAAACATTATTTTTTATTTTAATATCTTTAGTGTTATGTTTCTTATTTTTAAACTATTTAAAATTAAAGAAAAAATAAAAATGATTTTTATTCATTTTAAATTAAATTAGAAGCTTATTTTATAGGTTTATTTCATATTTAATTTTGAATAGATTAAAATTTAATCTTGAATTTAAGTGGAAATTAAATATCCAATATGTTGAACAAAATATTATAATCGACGGGATTTAATTGAAAATTTTCGATTTTTTATTTTTTTCATCCGCCATATTGTATTCGTCATTTTAAATTTCGAAA
Organism: Ganaspis brasiliensis; assembly: GCA_037103525.1. Lineage (NCBI taxonomy): Eukaryota > Metazoa > Arthropoda > Insecta > Hymenoptera > Figitidae > Ganaspis > Ganaspis brasiliensis. Next base: position 795,497 of record JAZKLR010000365.1, on the reverse strand, counting down.
ATATGATGTCAGATTTGCATTCAGAGACAATAAAAACATCTAAGTAACATTTTTCCAGTAATTAGGGTAATTTTCTTACCCCAATAAACATCGTTTCTTAATATTTTAAATTAAATAGTTAATTTGATGCGAGATATGAATGAAACACGTTACACACTGGTTTTCGGGGTTGTTGTTGTTGTTGAATACGAATTTGTAAAATTAAAAATGGGGAACCCAATATGGCGGATGAAAAATGTTGAATCGCCGGGATTTAATTAAAACTCGTTAATCGAGGATTTTTTTTTTGACTCGAATTTTCAAAATAAAAAATGGCGAAACTAATAGGAAGGCCTAAAATATTCAAATCAATCAGATTCGATTGAAACTTGTCACACGAAATTTTATGTTAACGCTAAACATGAATCTGGAAATAAATTTTCAAAATTAAAAATGGCTGACGAAAATATAGAAATTTGGGAGAAACAACACAACTGAAAAATTAAAATAGAGGATATGAGTATATAATTTGTTTTATTCTGTACCTATTTTTATATCAAAAACTACATTTTAGGGCAGAAAAAAAAATGGTTTCTATATTTATAAAAATAGAGATAAAAGGTTAAAAGAAGCGAATTTTAAAAAGAAGAGTCTTAATTTTTCTTCGGAATTCTTCTTCTTTTTGGTAAACCCTTCTCTTTGGATTTTCTTCTTCTTGTTCGACAAGTGGGCCTTATCGGGGGACCCAGCTCGATTTAAAGAATTGAGTCTTCAGTGCTTCGCCAACTTCCACTCACGACTATTCAAATGTCGATATTCGGCACTCGTACTTAAAAAGTTATTTCGGAGAACTGATCAGTCGCGAAACTACAGACACGACGTGACCATCATTCTCACCTACTTTATCAAATTTTTTAATTGTCAACCTAATCACGTCTCAATTCGTAAGTAACTCTATAGTTATGATCCCGTTAAGTTAAGTCTACTACCACTGCAGTCAATTACCAAAAACATCATTACAATCATCAAAGAAAAATTTGCAATAATAATAATTATTATTTTCAAAAAGAAAATTTAAACAGTTGTAATAAATGAAAATAATTCAGTAAATTTTTCGGTGAATAGAAATTATTTAAATAGAGCTAAATTAGAAGCAATTGAAAATTTTTCAGTCAATATTATTGAAAAAAATGCAATTTTAGAGAAACTAGTTTAAATATTAAGAATAGATGTAATGTAATTAAAAAATTGAAATAATTAAAAAAAATTAGATTAAAAGTAACTAAAATCAAAAAATATTATTTAAAATTCTTAAAATATTTTAAAAATACTAAAGATTTCTGGAACAAATTTATGTGATAGCTATCATTAAAAAAAGGATTCGAATTAAGTTGTGTGTTATTAAAAAACTAACGTGAAATTTAATTAATAAAAAATATATCGAAAAGATTTGCTCGTTAAATTAAAGAAAATGTTGTATATTTTATATCTTTCTTTATTTTTCTATTCTTAATATCGGAAATATGTAATTTCTCAAGCTTTAAAAGTGCTTAACAAACCGAAAAATCTTTTAATTAAAAATAATACCGTTCGTCACCGTAAAGTGTATAAAATTGTCGCTTAAATTAAATAAAGGTGATTAAATTATAAATTTTCTGAAAATCAATTAATTAAATGTGTTTTAATTAAATTGCTCTGGGAATTACAAATGCAGTTTATTATGTTCAAGAAGTAATTAAATTAATTAAAATACCAGTTTTCAACAACATTATATAAAATTGTTGAAAACTTTAACTTTAAATTCATTTAAAGGATTTAGTTTTAATAAATATTTATTTAATGCAGAATAAGGAATTTATTAAAATAAATATAAATAGTAAATAAAACTAACAATATTTTAGTTTTAATAAGCATAATCAACTACTTTTAAAGAAGAAATCTGCATATTTTTTTTCCTATTACTAAATTTTGCATTCAATTGAAGTTCATAATTAACCCAAACTTTTGGGTTTCATTAGAAATTCAAAATGATACCAGTCCCGCTCAATATCTTCAAACTTCCCTGTTATCTTTAATCTTATTAAGTTATATCACAAATGCAAATTTTATTTAGAAGGCCAAGTGTCAACATCTATTTTTTAATTACTCTGACATTTACAGACTCAATTTTTAATGAAACAAATGCCCAATAAAATGTCTTTTATAGATTACACTTACTTCAGTAGTGGTTATTAACATAAATAAGACATTCAACAATTAGTAGCTTCCTTTTTATTTTTACATATTTATCACATCCAAATAAAAGACTCTCTAAAAATATTGAAAGCGAGTTTTAAAAAGATTTTGTTTTTATATTCTTTTAAGAATTGACATTTGAAATATGTTAAATAAATACTTATAAATATGTGAAAATAGTTATATATTTTCAAATAACTTAAATAAACACGTACAAATTAAAATTGAAATTTAAAATTTAATAAGAATTGTTTCGTTTAAAAATGTTTAATAGAAGCTGAGAGTTAAAAAAAATTAACATTTAAAAAAGATTATACGTATTTTGGTCCAAATATTGGGAGAACTACTTCTATTTTTTTAACATTTTTTTTAACTTTCCTCCTGAAAAATTTAACAATCCCTCAAATATATTTTTAATACTATTAAAATTATTACTTAAAACAATACATGCAGGTTCACATGCAAAAATAATATTTATATTCAAATAGGTACCCCCAAAATTGAAAAAATAAGTAGACTTCTTTGAGACACCTCCCCCCAAAAGAAGTTACGGAACTACGAATTTCTAGTTAATATTGCAAATATATTAATTAACTAATCCTAATAATAATAACAATAATAAACAGTATTAGAATATAAACACCCCTCAAAAATGAAAAAATTACGTAGACTTCTTTGAGGGCCCCTCCCCCCAATTTCGAAACTTTATTTTTTTAGTTGTTAATACAAATTAATTTCTCAATAATAATCAAAATAATAATAGTAATCAGTATTCGAATTTAAAACCCCCAAAATTAAAAAAATTACTTTGATTTCTTCTAGCCCCCTCCCTCCTTCTAAATTTTGGAACTTTATTTTTTTTAGTTATTAATACAAATTAATTTCTAAATAATGATAATAATAATGATAATCAGTATTTGAATTTAAGCACCCCTCAAAATTGAAAAAATTACCTAGACTTATTCGAGAGCCCCCCTTTCCCAAATTTCGTAACTTTATTTTTTTAGTTGTTAATACAAATTAATTTCTAAATAATAATCAAAATAATAATAATAACCTGTATTTGGATTTAAAAAACCCCTAAAATTAATAAAATTACGTAGATTTTTTCGAGACCCTCTACCCCCTTCCAAATTTTGGAACTTTATTTCTTTTTAGTTATTAATACAAATACATTTTTTGAATAATAATGACAATAATAATCAGTATTTGAATTTAAGAACCTCTAAAATATAGAATTTACCTAGACTTATTCAAGACCCCCCCCAAATTTCGTAACTTCATTTTTTTTAGTTGTTAATACAAATTAATTTCTAAATAATAATAATAATAATAATAATAATAATAATAACAATAATCAGTATTTGAATTTAAAACCCCCAAAATTAAAAAAATTACATAGACTTCTTTGAGACCCTCTCCCCAAAAACAATTATGGAACTTCATTTCGTTTGGTTAATATTATAAATTAATTAATAACTAATAGTAACTATTATAATAATAATCAGTATTTCAATTTAAACACCCCTTAAAATTGATAACATTACCTAGATTTCTTCGAGACCTCCCCCCTTCACTTTTCGAACTTTATTTTTTTTTAGTTATCAATGCAAATTAGTTTCAGAATAATAATGACAACAATAATCAATATTTCAATTTAAAAACTCCTAAAATTAAAGAAATTACGTAAACCTCTTCAAGGCCCCTCAAAAAAAAAAAAATAATAATAATAATTTCGGACCATTATTTTATTTTATTTAACATTACAAATTAATTAATAAATAATAATAACGATAATAATAATAAAAATTTGACTTTAACCACCACTCAAAATTGAAAAAATTACTTAGACTCACTCGAGACCCCTCCCCCCCAAATTTCGTAACTTTATTTTTTTAGTTGTTAATACAAATTAATGTCTAAATAATAATAATTATAATCAGTATTTAAATTTAAAACCTCCAAAATTAAAAAAAATTACGTAGGTTTCTTCGAGACCCCCACCCTCTCCCAAATTTTGGAACTTTATTTTTTTTATACAATTTAATTTCTAAATAATGATAATAATAATAATTATAATTAGTGTTTGAATTTAAAAACCCATAAAATTAAAAAAATTACAAAGGCTTCTTCAAGCCTCTCCAAAAAAAAAAAAAAATAATTTTGAAACTCAATTTTATTTTTGTTAATATTACAAATTAATTAATTAATTATATTGATAATCAGTATTTGAATATAAAACCCCAAAAATTAAAAAAATTACGTAGACTGCTTCGAGACCTCCCACTCCCCCCAAAACTTCGGAACTTTATGTGAAATAGTTAATATATTTTGAGTTAATTAATAAATAAATAATAATAATCAGTATTTGAATTTAAATACCCCGATATTGAAAAAAATACGTAAACTAATTCGAGAATTGAGACCCCTCTCCCCCCAAAAAAATTTCATAACTTCATTTTAAATAGTTAATATTACAAATATATTAATAAATAATAATAATAATTAATATTTAAATTTAAACACCTCTCAGAATTAAAAAAATACTTAGGTTCTCTATATACTAATTCCTTTAAAAAAAACTTTGGATAGAACCTTATTTTAATTGCATTTTTTAAGTAGTAAAGTGTAGTTAAAAACAGCATTTATAAAAAAGTAGTACACAGAAATAAAAACATAAATCGATAAATCTAATTCTTAGTGGTCTTTAATTAATTACGTAAGGCTTTGGAGAAAGGGAAGAGTTCTAATGCATTATTAAAACCTTTATTATTTTTTAATTTTTATTTATGGATTTTTAATATTAATTCCTTTCCTTTGGGTATAAAATTTTGACCCATATTTAGTAAACTGTTCCATAATTTTGATCGGAGTTCTGTATTATTAAGAAATTATTTTTTTAATTATAAACTTAATTAGGAGATAGTTTCTTTAATTCTACTCTCTGAATTTTAATTAGTTAAAAATAAGTAATTTGAAAGCAAATATTCAGACATTAATTAAAGTAGTTATATTTTTTCTTATCATTTAGTAAAAAATAACAAATTATTAATCAAATTCATTTTTGAATTATCTCAAAATAACTAATATTTTACTCAAATTCTATTAACTAATTCAGTTAGTCAAATTTCAGCTATTTTTATAAATTACTTTTGTTTTCACAAATAAGTAGTTATTTTTAACTAATTGAGCTTATAGAGTGTACTTATTTACAATAAACAATTACTCACAACTAATCTACAATTACAAAAATTGAAAATCCAATTCGCTGTTTGTCGACCTCTAAAATTAAAATAAATTCCATCAAAGACGTTTTCCTCTTAAAGCTGCTCAATATTCATCAAAACGAGGTGTTAATATGGAAATCATATTTCCTAAGATGAACAGCTTTTGTTACAAGTTTCCTTTTTTAGAAGCGCTAATGTCAGGAACCATATTCAAAAATTAAATCTGTAAAAGAAAAACACCAAGTGACCGCCTTTTGTTTTATTCATTATGAAATAAATCACACATAAGTTGAAAATACGAGAGAGTGAATCAGAGAAAACGAAAGTGGTTTGGGTTCAAAAATCGTTTTATTGAAAACCCTTTTTTCTCAATCTCCGAGACAGATGCAAATGATTTGCCTTAAAAGATATATATTTATGAAGAAGTATTAACTGCTCCTGTAGCTGTGTCATAAATGTCAGGATGATATTCTTGATGATAAAATTAAACCATACTTGTGACTCGTTCTTTTGGCATGTGCTCGATGCAGTTTGTCCCACCTCTTATTCAGCTTATACTCCAACCACTGCTACTTCTTTAGGACATTGACATGTACAAAAGGAAGTGAAAAAATCCTTTCTAAGGTCCTTGGTCGTATGGACCAGCTGCGGTAGCTAAAACTCATCCTATTTGAATATATAAAATGTTCCAATCCTCCAAACAGCATCGTCTTTCTTTTATCCGTATAGAAGAGTACCAAAATTTCTAGAGATTTCGAATGTTTTTATAAATGCATGTAGGTATATATAAGAAATTATAAAATAATTTTGTTGTTGTAATCTTACAACCCCGTAAATAAAAACTTATTAATGAATTTTTTTGAGAAACGGAGATTTGAAGATAAAGGATTGAAGAATTGATGTTATGAATAGAAATAGTCTTTAATAAGTAACTGCATGTGCATATTGATGAGAAATTTACTGAATCAATTTTGACCATTACACTGTGTGACAGTGAAAAAAAAACTTCTTATCGGACCTAGTGAAGGTTGTAGGTAATAAAAAAAACTAAAAAGAATGGTATATATTAAATTTCTGAGACACCCTCAAAATCATGTTTTAGAGCTAAAAACCCGTTTTTAGGTAGATTCATGTACATCATCCCTTGAAACTTGGCCATTTTTTATTCGAATCAAAAAGTTTTTTGTTTATCTGAAAGCTTAAAATACACGCTTCCAAGCTGTACAAGAATTTATTTATTATCATTTAAATTCATGAAGATATAGATAAAAAACCATTGAACTCTTTCATTCTGAATTTGTCAAAAACTACTAATAAAATGATGAAAAGTCGTCCACTAATTAAATTTGTAAAAATTTTTACTAAGAATTAGTGAAATATCACTAATTGTTAGTGAAAAGATACAAATTGATAGTAAAAACTACTAATTCACATTTCGAAGCCTCCCGTTGATAAAATGCTTATTCAATTGTCAAAAATATATAATTCTAACTCGGACCACAGTTCAATATGAAGCTAGTTCGTTGTCCGTACAATATGACTCCTTTTCAATGTTCAGAATAATATAATGCTAACTCAAAGTTGCTTTTAATATAATTAAAGTTTAAGTTTAAATACAGTAAATAATAAAATACTAATTTTATTATGACATTACATAACTCGTTTTCGTCTTTAGATGTAAAAATAATTTATATTTTCCTGTTATAAATAATTTAATGCATTATATTTCTCATTAATCTCATTATAAACAATAAATTACGTGAAATTAAGTTTTTAAACTTCTATTGTTGATGCACTAGATTAAACTTAATTTATGATTTAAAACAAAGCAATCTTAATTATGATTTTAGACAAATCTTTGGTATTATTATTCAAGGCATTATAAACGTTTGATATCATAATGCTAACTCAAAATTGAGTTTAATATAATATTCAAATTCAATTTTAAGTACCATAAAAAATAAAAATACTAATTTAATTATATTATTTCCCGCTTTTTCGTTTTTAGAGATAAATATAATTTACTTTTTCCTGTTATTAAGAATAATTTAATGTATGGATACTAGTTTATAAACAAATAATATGAAATTTAGATCTTAAACTATGAAATTAAAATTTAAAACCAAGTTAATGTTTAAAAGTAAATCTTTCAATTAAAAATATCAACAATTTAGTTAAATCTTAGTATGATTATTCCAGGTTATTATATAAGTATTTTAAATTCTTGATATTTAAAATATAATTTTTATAATTAATAAAATTTTTTATTAAACTTATATTTGTTTATCATTTATAAAGAATAACTAAAAATTATATTTTCAATATCAAGCATTTAAAACACCTATAATAATCTAGAATTTATTATACTAAGATTTGTCTAAAATGTTGATATTTTTAATTAAAGATTAAAAAATTAGTTAGGCTTTTTTAAAAATCCTAAATATAAATGTTTAAGATCTAAATTTCATGTTATTTGTTTTCGTCAAGTTACATCCATTTTTAAATTCGAATAAAAACTGATTCGCTCGAAAATAAATTTCGGAATGCCTATATGAAAAAACTGAATGAAATTCAATCCGATACTTTAATCAGGGAATTAAGTTAATTAAATAAATTATATTTAAAGGTGTGAATTTCAATAATACTTTTTTAAATTTAACAAATATATAAAATTGTTGTTAATCATATTTCTAAAAAGTGAAAAAACATTTGGAAAATTAAAATGATTTGAATCGGAGGTAAAAGGAAATTTCTTTTTAACAATGCGAATTCACTTGAACTCAGGACCGATTCAGAAAAAGTGAATAGGTTTTTATTTCCGGAGAATTTATTATCAATAATAAATTCAATAATAAAATCTCTTATCGGCTACAAAGTTTAAGATTGATGTTTTGATAAGTATTTTTCCGTAGCATTCTGAAATTTGCTTCTGATCGGATCTCAAATTGTATTTAAATTGAGAAAAAATTATATCCGAAGCATTTAAAATTAATCCGTTTCAATCCAAAACTGAATTTTATTCCTTTTGAATCTTGTCATTTTATTCGGAACCAATCTGTTCCAATTTTGTTTCTAAAGTCGGAATAGTCTTCGCTATGTAATGTAATGATTATTTTTAAAATTAACAGATTTTTTAGAGTGTTTAGGATTGTGTTTGATGAAGTAAGTATTGGGTTATCTATGTGTAAAAATGGTTATTTTTCTCATGGGAATGTTAGCTTTATAAACATGACTTTATAAAAACGAGTGAAGGGCAATATAGAAGTATATAGCGTCAATGTTATAAAAGCCAGAGTTAACATCCTATGGGTATACATTTATAGCGTATTTCAACTTGATGGTAGTAACCTTAAAAATATAACATCTAGAAAGCAGGTATATCACGTCAAGTAAAAAGCTCCACTTCTCGCTATGCAAAAACTATTATTCGTCCATTGGTATTTTCTGTTTAGAAAGTATATGAATTATAACTGACTTTCGCAAAAGTGTTTTTTAAAAAAGTTCAGGAATATGTCTCAAAAAATATAATATCAATTTTGGATTAGGTTCTATACACCCCGAATTCTTCATCCTGGATTTCGTAGTCCAGATTCTATGTATTCCAACCCAGTAAGAAGTTCTTTCAAAATACCAAAATTCATTTGAATTATTATTTAATTTAACGAGATCGACCTACGCGCCGCGGCGCGCTTGTTATTTTTTTCTTAATGAAAGTTAGTAACGATTAACACATGAAATAGAATAGAAACAAACATTCTAACCTTAAATTACTCATATAATAATAATAATTTAAAAGAATTAATAAAATATTATTTTCAATACAATAATAAATAATTCAATATATTAATGAAAAGTAATGAATTGTTATTAGTTTTAATTTAATCAATAAAAAATATAAATAATAAACAGCACAATTGTTTCAAATGTAAATAAATTAGAAATATAGAAACAAAAGAAATTTTAAAAAGTTATTATTATTCACTATACTTACAATTATTTTATGATTATCTTTATTATAACTATACTCATTTTATAAATTTAAAATAATTATTTAATAAACTAATGTTTTAAATAAGCTTAATAAAATGAATTACTTGTCAAAAAACTTTAATGATAATTATTGAATTACAATAGAAACAAACATCCTAACCGCAAATGACATTTATCAATATGATACTTTAATGAAGAAAATACAACTATTGAATTAATGTACTAAGAAAAAAGATGAATACATTAGAAGCTTACAATAAAATAAAATAAAATTATTGAAAATTATTATTATTACTTACCTGTCACTAACCATACTATGTAACTGGAGAATGATAACAAAAAACATAACCTTAAACATGGAAGTATAATATTTTTATTTTACAGAAACTTAAAAAGTTAATGAATTATACACATACAATAAAATAAAGAACTAAAAATTATTATAACTTACCAGTTTCACAATTTCCACGTGACCGAAAAGAGACCCGATGACAATCATCACGTACATTAGAATAAAAAGAAATATCAAAACCTTAAATGACATAAATATTTATGATACTTTTAGGAATTAAAAACAAACATTTAATATAGTTCTAAAAAACAGATAAATAAGTTACAAATAAAATAAAAAGAAATAAAAGATTATTAATATTATTATTATTACTCACCTGTCAGAAACGAATGCCAATGTAAAAAAACATTATTTCACTCAAAACACTATAACCTTAACAACTTCACTAAAATCACTGTCACTTCTTAAATTATCACTCCTTAATTATTAGAATTTAATTTATTTTTAATTTATTATTATTTAATAAAATGCAATTATTTATTAAACGAAGATTTTAAATAAATTGAAAAATACTTCAAATAAACGTCTAAACTGTGATGTTATTGTTGACAAAAAATATCGAAAATCTGCTAGCCAATCAGAAGCCCGATCAAACGTGTTACACCTCTGAAGTTGGTCGAAAGGGTTCTCGTATAGGGAATTCAAGATCAAAGATAATTTCTATGTATTTACTATTTTAATAAAATGTTTTGTTATTTTAGATTGCTAACATTATAAGAAATTTTATAAAATAAACTTCAAGTTACAATATTTAATTAAAAGATTTTAATTCGTCTGCAAAACAAAAAATCGAAACTGAAAACTATCGATAGTGAGGTTTGATATGTACTGACGAATGGGAGTCTCGGAAATGGAGTTACACGTCTGAAGTTAACCACAACATCTGTTCTTTTTAGAATAGGATTTTAGAATAGGATTATTTAACTACTTTTAATTATTTTTAAATTGTTTCCCTAAATCTTAAATTTACCTTCTTCAAATTTCAGGTATTTTGTTTAGTTTTTCCAATCACTTTTTTAATTTTAATAAATCGTCCCCTTAACATTAAATCCATTTAATTAATTATTCCTAAATTTTGAATTATTCTTATCAAATTTTAATTAATTCTTTTAATTTACTATTATTTTTGTCATTTTGCAATTTACGGTTTTCAATTTAATCATTTTTATAATTTCTGAATTCAGTTCCTAAACTTCCAAATTTATATCTCAATTTTCAATTATTTTGTTCAATCTTTATTTCTTTTATTATTTTGCAATTATTTTCTCCATCTTTTAATATTTTCATTATTTTTTAATTAATTTCCTAACTTTTCAGTTATTATTACTTTAGATTATTGTCATCAATTTTTCATGTTTTTAATGTTTTTTCAATTATTTTCTTCTGCTTAAAAATAAATTCTGCAATTTTTCTATTATTTTCCTTAATTTCTAATTATTTTCATAATTTTGGCATAATTTTAAAAAATTTCAATTCTTTTATCTGAAATTTCAATTATTATTCCATTATTATTATTTCTAATTATTATCATTATTTTGGCATAATTATCAAAAATTTCAATTATTTATCTGAAATTTCAATTATTATTACCAATTTTCGATTTTTTCTGCGATTTTTTAATTAGTCTCTTTAATTAAAATCTTTTAAGTAATTTTGCAATTATTTTCATTTCTTAAACATATATTCCACGATTTTTTCAATTATTTCTCTTAAATTTTATTTACTATTTTCAATTTTTCATATTTAAATTATTTTCATCATATTTCAATTTTTCTTCTCAATCATTAAATTATTTTATTTCAATTATTTTTTTCACATTTGAATTAATTTTACTATTTTTCAATCATTTTTCTCAATTGTTAATTATTATTCTTATTTTCTAAAATGATTTTCTAAAATTTTAGTATTTTTCTATAATTTAAATTATTTTCTTCAATTTTTTTTTATTTTTATATGTTTTCATAATTTCCAAAATTTTTTATTAACTATAGTAAATTTCAATTATTTTTAGCTTCCTTCAATTCTTTTTTCCAATTTTTAGTTATTCTTTTTCTTTTATTTAAAAAAAATTCTGTAATTTTTGCAATTACTTCACTCAAATGTCATTTGTTTTTTACAACCTATCATTATTTTTAACATATTTGAATTATTTTCTTCAAGTTTCAAATTTTACATCATTATTCATTTATTTTTCAAAATTTATTTTCTTCAATTTTCCATTTTTTTATTTGTTTTATAATTTTCAAAATTTGAAACTTTTGATCTGCCATTTTAATTATTTCATTCAATTTTCAATTATTTATATAATTTTTTTCAATTTCCAATTACTTCCGTTCTTTTTCATAATTTCCAAAAAGTTTTTAATTATTTCTCTTTAGTTAAAAATTATTATATTCAGATTTAAATTATGTTTATCTTTTTTCGATTAAATTCTCTAGTTTTTGATTATTTCCTTTTTTTTTTAATGAACTTCTGAAATTAAAAATTATTAAGTATTTTTCTGAAATTTTCTTTAACTTTACTTTATTTAAAATATATTTTGTAATTTTTTTAATTATTTTCTCCAATTTTAATTATTTTTTTCAATTTTAAATTAATTTTTTCCATTTTTGAATAATTTTCTCAATTATTTTTTGCAATTTTTTATTTTTTTAAATTTTATAATTTTTGTCCTAAATAAATATTTGTTTTATTTATTTTTATAAAATAATTTTTAAATATTATATTTAAAATATTTATAATTGTTGATAACACAAGGTGTAGATAAAGGAAATAGTAAATAATTTTTCAATTTTTGAAAATTTCTAACTTTAAATTCAACTCCAAAACCAGAAAAGTTTAATGAAAAAGTTGAAACTTTGTACACATAATTATTGTCTTTTTCCCTTTGATTTGAGCTTTATAAACTTAAAAAATGTCAATTAGTTTTCGAGTTATGAACTCAAACGTGAAACTATATATTGTTGCGACAGCATTCTTCTTTGTCCACGAAGAAGGTAAACAGAGAAAGTAGATAGGATGACCCTAATCAACCAAATCAACGCTTGAACTTGCCAATATAGAGCTTCACGTTTTAGTTCATAACTCGAAAACTACTTGACATTTTTTAAGTTTGTAAAGCTCAAATTAAAGATAAAAAGACAATAATTATGCGTGCAAAGTTTCAATTTATTCCTTTAACTTTTCTGGCTTAGAGGAAGAGTTGAATTTAATGTTAGACATTTTCAAAAATTGAAAAATTACTGAATATGTCTCACGTGATAATTAAAAAACTATTTAAGCTATTGCTTTCGGATATAGATCATCTTTTTAGAAATTTTTCTAGTATTATTTTTCGCGGGTTTATCACAGTTCAGAAGCAATCGTGTTTTTAATCGCGCTTGTCGACAAAAAATCGAAAAAATGCATCTAACCTAAAATTAACTTTCAACATTTATCTAATTTTCAACTATGGGCGCGATTTTAAGGATAATTGGTGCATTAGTTATAGATGGAAATTCTGATAATTAATAATTAATAATAACTAATTGAAATGTAAATATCCTCCTTTATTAAATGTATTAATTTACATATGTGTATTTGTCTGAGAATATTTATGTTATGAGTGTACGAAAAGTGGAAAAGTGAAATAGAACCAATTTTTCACACAACTCCTTTGTTAGTGTTTTGAGTTTCGAGAAATTTTCGCAGTCTATACGGAAAATGGACTAGTCGACCAGAATATGTTGAAACGTTGTCATAGTAAGTGCACCATGTTGTGGTGTTGGTGGTAAAAGTTTATCACTGTTATCAGTCACTGTTCACAGAAAACGTAATTGAAGTTGTATGTAAATCAGGTTATTTTCTACAATTGTGAACTACAATTAGAATTACATCGAATTTACAATTAGTGTAATTTATATATACATGTCAACGATACTTTAAATTGAGCGTTGAAATCACACCCGAACCGAAAAACACTGTAGCTCGTCAATTTTCACTCTTCGTGGAGTGAAAACTCACTTCAAAAAACTTGAAGAGATAATACTCTGTATAGAAAAGTACAAATTATTAATTTTGAATCATGAGCAATTGATTTAAACAATTTCTAATTGTTCAAAAACAACTTTTCAGTGCACTAAAAAGAAAGGTTTAAGTTTAAGGAACAATTAATTTTTTATAAATAGAAAAACTACCCTTAAGTGCCAAAAATAAAAAAAATGTAGAACAAAATTAAGATAAAAGAATGTTTCGGTAAAACAAATTTATTTTTATTCAGAGAAACATATATGTACTCATAGAAAAAGTTACTATTTCCCGTTTTTATATTTTTTTGAATTCGAATAACTATTCTTAAATGCTTGAAAATATAGTATATATATATGTTTTATCCAACAAACGAAACTAAACATTTTAGAAAAGTAATGTTTTACAAGAATTTTACTCTAGTTGAACTTTCTTTTCTATGTCCCCGTGGCAAATGAATGTTTTCTTTTCTTTCCACTGAATTCAATTAGCATTGGCAAAACAAAGGAAGGTTTAAATCAATAAAAAGTAATTTTAAATTCAAATAATGTCAGAATCAAATAAGTCTTAATTTGTACATACAAGTGGAATTCTGAAGTGAAATAATATTAAAAGTTAAATAGAGCTGAAGGAGAACTAAAGGATATACTTAGCTAAAGCACTTTAAAGTTCCAAAAAAAAGAGAAAAAATATAAATTGCACTTTAAGTGACGTCAAATTGAATTGAATTTTCCATTTCATTATAAAGAGAACTATAGGGATTTACACCATTATTCGCGCGTTTAATACTGAATGTAGGATATTATTATCACAATTTGGAATAATGACTTTTCTTTCTCAACTATTCACTGAAAAAAGGTATTCTTCTTTTAGGAGTGATTTTAGGCTCCTACTTGAGAATAAAATATTATTGAAGTAAAAAAAAACTTCTTAAATCAAACAATTATTTTTAAGGATGTTCAACCTATTGACATAACCTCAAACTATGGAATGGTTTTTCACAGGGACGTATGATTAAGTTTTTCGTAGGATTTCATTAGGAAGAATCTTCTTTTAGTTGAAATTTCATATTTTCGAATATGTTTTCAATCGAACATAAATTAATCCGAATTTTGACCTAACAGAATTTTTAGGTCATCGAATTCGTATTTAATAGAATTTTCAGTTTACAGAAATCCTTTTAGCTCGCCTTTTAGCCATCATTTAAAGAATTCTATTTAAAAGAATTCCAATTTAAACAAATTTTAATTTAGAAGAATTTTTATTTTACGAAATTACAGGTTAATCGAATTTTTAAATATCAGAATATTCATTTGACAGAATCTTTATTTGTACGAAATTGTATTAGAACGAATTAACATCTAATAGGAAACTTAAAATGCAGAATTTTCATTTGTCCAAAATTGCAAATGTCCGGAAAAGTATCAGACATTTGCAATTTTTTGAATGTTAATTATAAATTAATGAATTAATATAGTACCTTTAAAAAAAAATTCTTATTAAATTTGTACTTATTTATTATATTTTTCATACTTTTTAATATGTTTCTTTTGTGTCCTTAACTTTATAGAGAAGATAGTGCAGGAGTACGTGAGATTGAGGAAGTGCAGGTCTTCGCTATTTTCTTTCTTTAAAAATTGTCTATTATTTGTTTTGTCATTTTATTTTTTTATTTAGTCCAATTCAGAACATTTTCCTTTAATAAGAAGAAAGGTAATTTTATTTTAAGAGTTTTTCCGTCATTCGAGCAAAACCGGATATTAAAACACTTTTAATGTTTTTATAAATGCATTTTAGTATCCGCAAGTATAAAAAATTGGAAAAGTTATAGAAAAATAAAATTTAATAAGATATGATAAATCATGAATGATTTTGCGATTTTTTAAACTATTTTAGACCATTTAGATCATACAGGATCTACATAGAAGAAGTATAACTAGAAATTAAATTTAAATTTCTTAAAACAAAAAACATTTTCATAATTAATATTAGTTTCTGAGAAAATATCCTACTAATATAAATAGTAATCACTTCGTTTTTCATTATAAAATATTTTTTATAAACGAATTACTTAAAAATTACAATAATTGAAGAAGTTATTTTAAATAAATCAAAATGAATATCTCTTCAAAATTAGAATAAAATGTATACTTTATATAATTAAATTGATCCATTTTTTCGTATAGAATATTTTTTCAAAAGGAACTATGTTAAAAAATCCAAGAGACAAAAAAGTTACCACACACACACATCTGGAATTTTTCTTAAAAAGAAAAATTTGGGCTTCGTATATAGATGAGAATATGTCGATTTAGACTATTTTTGTAAATAACAAATATTTTTCCCAAATTGATTCCCTTCTTTTGAAATCAATTTTGAGTAATTTTTTATGACATTTTATTGAATTGTATTCAAGTGACTAAAGATCTTGATAAAAGCAATCGGGGCTAAGTGAACTTGAACGTGTCGTGCTTGCAAAATCCTTTTATGCCAAGAAAACGTAAATGAATCTTGGCATTATACGATATTCTATTCATTGTTAGTGTAGTGTTCTTCATTTAAAAGAAACTTTCGAATTCCTTCTTAAAACGAATGTTTGTTTATAAATTCTCTTTGCAAAAAAAAAAAAAAAAAAACAAGCGAATAGTGTTTTTTTTCAATTCTTTTTAACGACTTGTCATCACGTCACTGGTATCGTTTCAACACATCCTGTAATTTTAAACATATCGCATAGACGGAAATAAACTAAAATTATCTTCGGTATATTTCGTAAGTGGCTTTATAATTGAAATTTATGTATTATTTAATCCAATCATTTTTTCTATACTACTTAATCAATTTTTTTTTATCAAGGTCGTTTGCGAATCCAAATCAGATTGTCACTTTCTTCACGGATAACAACCTTCAGTTTCGATCGAATTAAAATTTCAGTCCATTCAGCGAAATCGTGTTTTTTTTTGTTATACCTCTTCAATATGTGCTGAAAAAACTATTTTGAAAAATAACTGTTTTTGAGTTTTTATATTGTAATTTGAAAAATTGTGAATAATTCTTCAATTTGCGTAGTGATGTAGTTATGTGGTAATTTTGATGTACTAAAGCATCTAGAACAAAGAAAAAAAAAGAAGTAAAAATATACAATATGAGATCGGAAATACTTCAATTTCCGCAAAAATCCAATCATTTTATAAAAGATAATTATTAATTAAAACTTTTCACTTTCAGATACAAATCGCTGACCATATTAAAATTTATAATAGTAGTCTCTAAATTTGAATAAGTTACAAACAACTAATTTGACAGCAAAAAGTCAGCTACTAATTTAAATAGTTATAATTCTACTAACCATATTTAGTAAAAAATAACTAATTAGTTATTTCAGTTTTAGATTTCGTTTAAATGGTTACTATTTTAGTAACATTGTGTTTACTAATTCAAGTAGTCAAATTTTAACTATTTTTTAGTTAATTTTGTATTAATAACACAGTCACACAAAAAGAAATTTTTAGACCTAGAAACTACACTAGTATACCCGTAAGTATTTTTTTTTTTGCTGAATTTGAATCTCAAGTCAGAAGAACAAGATTGGTTTCAAAAATAACATTTTTGAAAGAACCTCAAAAAACTGCTTAAAAATCCGAAAAATCGAGAAAAAATTTTTATGTCCTAGACAATATGCTAGTATTTTTCTTCGCTGAATTCCAATCAGAAATCAGAACAACTAGATTGGCTTAGATGTTTGAGTTAACCTCAAAAAACTGATAAAAAAAATTCTTAAAATACCCGAAAAAACCCACAAAAATATTTTATTTTGACCGGTACAATATGCTAGTGTATTCCTACGTATTTTTCTTCGATAAATTCGAATCCGAAGTCAGAATAACTAGATTGGCTTACATTTAATAAATAACGTCACAAAACTGGTCAAAAACCCGAAAAAAATACACAAAAATATATTTTTTTTACCAGTACAATATGATAGTGTATTCCTACGTATTTTTTATCGCGGAATTCGAATCCGAAGTCAGAAAACCTAGATTGGCTTACATTTTTGAGATAACCTCAAAAAACTGCTCAAAAGCCCGAAAAAATCAACAAAAATTTATTTATTCGTGACAACATGCTAGTGTATTTCTACATATTTTTTTTAGCTGAATCCAAATTCAAAGTCAGAATAACTGAGGAGTACTTTTTCAAAATTTGATAAATCTACATTTTGTTATTTCGAGAAAATTAAACAAATGCAGTTTCGCACCTAACCCCTAGAGTTAATTATAAAGTAGAAAAAATATATGAAATTATTTATATACGAATGTTTTTTGTACTTAAGGAGATTTATTTTTAATTAAAGTTTATAGTAATAAAGGAGTTTAAAGGTTTTTGTAATTTATTCTAGGAAAAAAATTAAAATTTTAAACCATCTTGGTTAAGTCCATGTTTTTTTTTTAAATTGAAAATTCTTTGGTAATAAATTTTTTTTTTCATAGCAAGAAAAATTTGGTTGGCTCAACTAAATTTTTGTTGATATGACCAAACATTTTTTTCAGTGTACTAATTGAAATAGTGAATTTGACTGTTTTAATTAGTAGAAATTTCACTATCAAATTAGTAGTTTTTTTTTACTAATAATTAGTAGTTTTACTAAACATTAGTGAAATATTCACTATTTAATAATAACCGATTTTTTTCTAATTCATTAGTGAAAATCCACTAATTCAGATTAATTGTAAGAGAGGAATATAAAAAGTAGTCACTCCACATTTTATTATTAAGGAAAATTTACACAAATTTTGCCTAAAGCGCAGATTTTCCTAGAATTTACGAATAAAGAAGCTGATCTTGGAGTTAATTTCCGATAACAAGTTTTTGAGAATGAATGAACCTTTTAAGAAGAAAAAAATTTGTCGAATCCATTAACAAGACTGGCTGTAAAGCAAACTGATGACAGTTATGCCGAACACGAATGATCCATTAGATGATTAAGGACGTTGTAAAGGTAAATGACACACGTGTCATTTTGTCAAGATCCGCGTCAGCTTAATATGTATAATGATTTCATGCTCCTTATCGACACGTTCTCTCATACATAATACAAATCGGGTTATTAGAATCTGGGTATACCAAGAGCGAATTGCAGGTGAGTGCCCTTGGCGTTGTTTATATATTTCAAGGTTTTCATGCCAAGTGTATTTCACCTTACGTAACAAATTTAACAAGCATTATGTCTTATGCCAAATCAGTTCTTTTGTATATAACAATAGAATTCTTTCACAACACTACTTTTTCTTATTCTTTTCAATTTCAAAAAAAGTTTTTTATTTTTTATTTTTTTAAAGAACTATTATAAACCGCTTTTTACGATAGTGTAAACTCCTTGAAGTTCACTTCAATTTTGTTAAAAAATTGTCAAACTTTACAATGGAAGATTTAGTATGATGGCCAAAAATTAGAAATTAATAAAATTAGGTGTTTTTTGATGATTATGAATTCTTCAATGATTTTTCAATCAGTGACACAAAAAATACAAGTATACTGAGTTTTTTTTATTTTGTTATGAAACTTGTTTCCGACATATTGGATCCGCCATTTTGAATTTTGAAAAATAGTTAACAAATTCGTAATCACCGCAAAACGGGGGGAAAAATCACAACGGAATTTCAAATTCCTAATTGACGATTTTAGAAACCCCTTTTAAGGCTTCATTAATTTAAAAACAAATTTTTTTGACTAACCAATAGGATCCACAATTTTGAATTATGAAATCGTTAATGGATTTATAATTATCACGCCATTTTGAATTTTGAAAAATTATGAACGGGCTTGTAATCAGCGACCTCAAAAACCCCAGTATTTGTCAACGGAATTTTAAATTTCTAATTGTCGATTTTAAGAACCTCTATCAAAGTTTCATTAATTTCGTTAAAAAAATTGACGGCTCCCGTTGATAAAATGTTTATTGAAAAGCCAGTGGAATAAAATGCTAATTCAAAAGAGCGTGCTATATAATTATTATTCAATAGTTTGTGAAATAAAATGACAACTGATTTTCAGTGAAACAAAACGTTATCTCAGAATAATTATTTTAACATAAATGTCATTATTTTTAACTACAAATTAACTCCGTATTGTATCTTAGATGTAATATATAATAAATAATATGTATCTGATGGTATTAATATGAAAATTACATTTATATTTTCATACAAAATAAATATTTAACTTTTTAAGATAACATTTTGTTGCACTGAAAATCAGTTGTCATTTTATTACACAAACAATTGAATAAGAATTATATAGCACGCTCTTTTGAATTAGCATTTTATTCCACTAGCTTTTGAATAAACATTTTATCAACGGCGGCCGTCGAAATGTTCTGTCCGCAATATTTGATCCACCATTTTGAATTTTGGAAAATTATGAACGGATTTGTAATCAGCGACCTAAAAACCGTAAAATACTAATTTTGATTAACCTTGTTTAAAGTTTTGTATTTTTTTGTCCACCATATTGGATCCGCCATTTTGAAGTTTCTTAAATGAACTAATTTGTCATCAGTGATT
Organism: Ganaspis brasiliensis; assembly: GCA_037103525.1. Lineage (NCBI taxonomy): Eukaryota > Metazoa > Arthropoda > Insecta > Hymenoptera > Figitidae > Ganaspis > Ganaspis brasiliensis. The sequence continues at coordinate 775,149 of JAZKLR010000365.1, read as the reverse complement.
TCAAAAAGCCCAGTTCAATTTCCAAACGGAATTTCAAATTCATAATTGGTGATATTTTAAAAACCTCTTTATAAGTTTTATTAATTTTGTTGCAAAATTTTTTATCTGCCTAATTGGCCCCGCCATTTTAAATTTTGATAAATAATCAACGGATTCATAATCAGCGACCGAAAAAACGCTCAAATACTGATTTTCATTAACCTTGTTAAAATTTTGGTACTTTTTGTCCACCATATTGGATCCGCCATTTTGAATTTGGAAAAATCGTTACCAGATTTATAATTCAAACTCTAAAACCCCAGTATAATTTGTCAACGGAATTTTAAATTCGATTTTAAAAAGCTCTATCAAGGTTTTATTAATTTTGGTCAAAAATTTTTTGGTCCACAGTATTAGATCCACTTTTTTAAATTTTGAAAAATCATTACCGGACTTGTAATCAGCGACATAAAAACTCAAAAATACCGATTTTTATTAATCTTCTTAAAAGTTTTGTATTTTTTGTCCACCAGATTGGATCCGCCATTTTGAATTTTGAAAAATCATAATCCGATTTATAATCAGCGACCCAAAGAACCTTAATACAAATTTTAAAGGGATTTCGTTTTTTAGGTTATGTTCAGTGATAGTTTTACTTTGATTAAAAATTCCTTTGTAATTACATAAAATCAAAATCAATTTTTACACAATATTTTGGATAGACTGAAGACTTAAACATCAATGGTTAATATAGAAAGTTGAACCTTTTTGTGTATTTTCATTTTAAAAATTACGAACATAACCTACAATTTTTTGCTTCTTAGATCCCTTTCTTCGTAGCGCGTCATATTTATGTATATGTGAGTATGTGTGTATCTGAATATTTTTCTTTGTGGTGACACGATAACTCGAAAACACTTCAACTGATTTTTATAAAATTTGGTATCGTTAAAATAAAAAAACTTAGATCAATTCTTAGAATTATTTCAATTTTGATTAATTTCATTTTAGACATTTAAATAAGTAGAACTTTATTTTTAAAGTTTTAATAAATAATTTAATAAATCGCTTGACATTTGTATAAAAAACCAAAACGTATTTTTCAAATAAAAAAACTTAGATCAATTATCTTAGAATTATTTTAATTTTGTATTAATTCCATTTTAGACATTTCAATAAGTAGAACTTTATTTGTAAAGAAAATTATATCTACATAAAAATTTTCAATCCGTTATTTCAAATTGATCAAAGCTAAGCTCCTTTAATTAAAATGGATTTAAATACTTGTGTCGTGTTTCTATAAATTATATAATAATTTCTAAATCAACACAGGATCAATGAATTAATTTCAATTTGTACCTTTTGAAAGTGTCATTTAAAATTTGAATGGATTTGAATAAATATTGAATCTTTTAATTACAACCGACATAATTTGATTGACGGAAATTCTCATCGATTAAAATTTGAAACTTAATATTTGAGTCGATTAAAATTGAGCCTCTCAATTATTTACCTGGTAATTATTTGGATTTATTACTTGAATTAATCATAAATCATCATTAAAATTTTATTAACACATGAAAAATATTTTATATTTTTATAATCGGATTAAGATATTTAGAATCAATTAAAATGTAGAACGATTAAAAATGAGATTAAATTTAGAATAAACTAAAATTTCAATTAGGGTTTTTAAAAATTTATTCCAATAAAAGTTAGGGATGATTATGATAATAAAAAAAACCTAAATAGTTGAATTTTTTTTAAGTACTAGTTTACAATTTTATTTTATTATGCAAATAAATTTTTTTAAATCAATCTGTTTATTTTTTTCGAATTTTAATGACACATTTAGTTTTATAAATAAAATATATTTTTCAGTTTACTCTGATTCAATTAGCTGACACAAGCGTTATTTTAAAGTTTGTTTTCATTTCCTTTTTTGTAACACAGCCGGACAGCATGTTTTGGAACTGAACCAGTTTCGGGGAGACGGTATTAAAAACCGGAATGTTACAATCCTTACACTTATGCTCCTGTAGGTTTTATTATCTTTATTACATACATACATCGATTCCTTTGATGTTTCTGCAAATAAATGTCCAATTTGCCAACAACTTTTTAATTTACTGATCAGAGTAAAAATATTTGTGACCATTTTTTAAAAATAATTTTTATAACATTTTAGTTATAGAACTTATATTAATTCAAGACAAATCCTCAATTATTAATTAAAACTGGCGCTTTTAAAAACGCCAGTTTTTTATTTTTAGTTAACAGAATGTTTATTTAACAAAATTGTAGCTTTACAGAATTTCTCTTTAATTAAGTTGTAGTTTAAAAAGTTGTAGTTTTAGTTTTACAGAATTTCTCTTTAATAATTAAGTTGTACTTTAAAAAATTATAATTTAACCGAATTTTAATTCAGGAGAATTTTCATTTAACAGAATTTTAATTAAATCGAATCTTTAAATGTCAAAATTTAAAATTTTTATTTCACCGATTTTAGATAAAAAAAATTGTATCTGAAGAATAAATTCTTGGGAATAATTATAAATAAAAAAAATTTGAGTTTACTTATAATTTTTATGATAAATAATTAAAAATTAAAAAAAAAAAAATTTATTTTTTTTAATTTTGCGCGTTTTAAATAAAAAATTGTATAAACTGAAATAATAAAACATATTATTGATAATTAAATATATATAAAAATATATACGATTTAATTTTGAATTTTAATAAATCATTCTTAATATTAATCAACTTAATCAAGTAGTTGATGAAATTACGATTTTAATCGTAAAAGTGAATTTAATTAGTCTGCATTTGGAAATTATCCCAGAAATTATCAAATAGGTAGAATAATATTAAAATTAGTTCATGCATAATAGTGAAAATAATTAGTCTTCTAAATGATACCATGAAATTTCAATTCAATGGAAGTTTGATTATCCAGTCTGCAATTGTAGCTAGAGGTAATTGGATAATTAAAAGGTTCAATGCACTGACGTACAATTTAATTTTGAACTAACAACATACTTTATAAATGCAAGAATATAATATTAAAAAAAAATGTTAATAAATTTTGTTGTAAAATTAATTGAATTAAATTAATTATAATTAATTAATTAAATTAATTTTGTTTTCTTTATACTCTCTATTCCTATTATTTTTTTCTATTCTTATTAAATTTAATTAAATTAAATTAAACTAAATTAAATTAAACTAAATTAAATTAAACTAATTTAAATTAAACTAAATTTAATTAATTAATTAATTAAATTTTGTTTTCTTTATACTCTCTATTCCTATTATTTTTTTCTATTCCTATTAAATTTAATTAAATTAATTAAATTAATTTTGTTTTCTTTATACTCTCTATTCCTATTATTTTGAACTAACAACACAGTTTATAAATGCAAGAATATAATATTGAAAAAAATTTTAATAAATTTTGTTGTAAAATTAATTAAATTAAATTAAATTAAATTAATTAATTAGTTAAATTAATTTTGTTTTCTTTATACTCTCTATTCCTTGCAGTTAGTAGTTTTTTGCTAATAAAAATTAGTCACTTTTTCTATTTGAAAAGCTTAAACCTCATTCATGATTTTTTTATTTAGTTGGTATAATTTTCACGCAGATTTAGAGATTCTTAATTTCTCAAAAACTCAACTTCGACTAAGAATTAGTGAAAAATTACTTTTTGATTTTGACCCCCACCCCATTTAAATGAAATGTTAAAAAATGCTTTACACCTATCTCAAAAATCAAAATTTATTAATTAAATTACATTTTTTTTTATTTATCAATATTTTATAATAATTCACAAGTTTAATTCATTTATTTATTCATTCTGTCCACACCTGACATTTCTCACTAGATGCTTTTTTTCTTTTAAAATTTTTTGTCATATTTCACCTTTTTAAAATTTTCTCAATTTTAATGATTCTTTTCTATTATGACTTCAATTTCTTAAACTACAATTTTGTACTATTTTTACCATTTTTTAAGTATTTTTTGCAATTTTTAATAATTTTTAAATTGTTTCCGTAAATCTTAAATTTTTCTTCTTCAAATTTCAGTTATTTTGTTTAGTTTTTTCAATCACTTTTTCAATTTTAATTATTTTTCCCTTAACATTAATTCAATTTAATTACCTATTTTTAAATTTTATATTATTTATAGCAAATTTAAATTAATTCTTTTAATTTACCATTATTTCTGTCATTTTGCAATTACGGTTTTCAATTTTAAATCATTTTCATAATTTCCTGAACTTTGAAATATATATATCTCGTTTTTCAATTATTTTGTTTAATTTTCATTTTTTCTTATTATTTTTCAATTATTTTCTTCATCTTTTACTATTTTCATTATTTTCCAATTAATTTCCTAAATTGTCAGTTATTATTACAAATTTAGATTATTGTCATCAATTTTCTATGTTTTAAACGATTTTACAATGATTTTTTTTTTATAAAAAATAAATTCTCTAATTTTCTATTATTTTCCTTAATTATTTTCATTATTTAGGCATGATTTTCAAAAATTTTAATTATTTTCTATTTTTAAACATATATTCCACGATTTTTTCAATTATTTCTCTCAAATTTTATTTACTCTTTCCAATTTTCCATATACTTAAATTATTTTTATCATATTTCAATTTTTCTTCTCAATCTTAAATTATTTTCAGCATATTTCAATTATTTTTTTCAATTTTGAATTAATTTTACCATTTTTCAATTAGTTTCCTCGATTGCTAATTATTATTCTTATTTTCTAAAATGATTTTCTAAGATTTTAAGTAGGTATTTTTCTAACATTTTTGATTAGTTTCTTTAATTTTTAATTATTTTTATTTCTTTTCGTGATTTCCAAAAATTTTTATTAATTATAGTAAATTTCAATTATTTTTAGCTTTCTTCAATTCTTTTCTCCAGTTTTTAGTTATTCTCATTTTTTCAATTTCTTTCTAAGATCTTCATATATTTTTCTCAAATAAATTTTTTTTTTATTTAAAAAAAATTCTGTAATTTTTTCAATTACTTCACTTACACCTCATTTATTTTTGACAACTTATCATTGTTTGTATCATTTTTGAATTATTTTCTTCAAGTTAAAAATTTTAAAATCGATTCATCAATTTTTTTTCAAAATTTATTTTCTTCAATTTTCAAGTTTTTTCATTTGTTTTATAATTTTCAAAATCCAAAACTATTTATCTGACATTTTAATTATTTCATTCAATTTTCAATTATTTATATAATTTTTTTAAATTTCCAATTACTTCCGTTCTTTTTCATAATTTCCAAAAAGTTTTTAATTATTTCTCTTTAATTGAAAATTATTCTATTCAATTTAAAATTATGTTTATTTTTTTCATTTACATTCTCTAATTTTTTAATTTTTTTTTTCAAGAACTTCTGAAAGTATTAACTACTGTTCTGAAATTCTCTTTAACTTTCCTTTATTTAAAATATATTTTGTAATTTTTTCAATTATTTTCTCCAATTTTAATTATTTTTTTTCAATTTTAAATTAATTATCTCCATTTTTGAATCATTTTCTCTAATTGTTCATTATTCAATTTTTTTTCAATTTATTTTTAAAATTTTCAAGTATTTTTGTCCAATTAAAATTATTTTTTTTATTCTTAAAACATTTATATGATTTTTTAAATTAGTTTCATCAATTTTAAATTGATTTCATTATTGTTTTGTATTTAATTTACAAAATTTGCAATTATTTTGTTTAATTTCAATTATTTTTTGCATTTTTTATTAAAATTTTATAAGGGGCCCTACTTTGACCCTTAACAGTTACGCAACTGGATTTTTTTGTTCAATTTTACAAATTTTTTAAAATGCTTCAAATTAATTTTCGTCTATCTAGAAATGTGTTATATGAGTTCCTGATCAAATGTCCGCATGCATGCATGCATGCATGCATGTGTGTGTGTGTGTGTGTGTGTGTCTGTGTGTGGCTGTGTGTGCGTATATACGTTTTCTTGTTAATACGGTAACTTGAGAACCCTGGCGACAGTATCGGATTGAATTCCAATCAGTTTGAATAAGTTTTAATCAGAATTCTTCCGTGGCAATCCGAAATTTGTTTCCGAGCCAATCAGTTTTTATCCGAATCTAAAAATGGATGTAACTTGACGAAAAATACTTTCCGAATCATTCCGAAATAATCCGTTTTATTCCGAAGCTAAATTTTAATCCGTTTGAATCCTGTTATTTCATTCCGAATCATTCCGAATCAATCCGTTCCAATTTTATTCTGGTCTATTCGAATATGAAACGGATTGATTCTGATTGATTCGGAATGAAATAACGTGATACAAACGGATTAAAATTTAGATTCGGAAGAAAACGGATTAATTCGGAAAGAATATTTCGTCAAGTTACGTCCATTTTTAGATTCGGATAAAAACTGATTGGCTCGGAAACAAATTTCGGAATGACCCGGAAGAATACTGATTAAAACTTATTCAATCTGATTGAAATTCAATCCAATACTTTTGTCAGGGAACGCTCTAACGGATTTAAATAAAATTTGGTATAGTTATTTTTACTACTAAAATCTGGAATCAGACACAAGGATTTTTAAAAATAACCATTAAACAAATTTTTATGAAATTTTTATTTTTTGAAAAATTTGGTTTAATCAAATTAAAAATTTTTTATCTTCAAATTTAACTTAATATATAAAAAATCATATTTCTTGCTTCAAAACAAATCGATTGACCTATTATAAAGTTACATTGTGTCAAAATTTGAAAGAATAAACCGCAATTTTCAAATTTTACAAGAATTAAAATTTTCAATTATTAAAAATTTTTTTTATTTTTTTTTCAATGAAGAAGCAAATATTTTTGCTGACGTCGAAGCTAAATCTTCATCAAATGAAAATAATCCTCGGCTTGTTTTTATTATACTTATAAAACACACCTTATTTAAATTAAATAAATTTTAATATTTTAATGAAAAAATTTGAAAATAAATTCATTTTAAATTATAAACCTCTATAATTAAATAACATAACTAATGAAACTAATTGTTTTCAGAATTATGATAAAACGGCACAAATCTCGGGACATCTACCTTCTGACAATATGCTTCCTTATTCAGGTGAGTTGTTAAAAATTTGTATGGACACCTTGAAGAAAGTAAAATCTCACTTACAATGCACTTTACGTGACCCTCGAGATTAAGGATTCGTTGAAAGTGACTTTTTATTTTAGCCAGTCCCTTTCGCTGCTCCGATTACAATTTACACTCTCGTTTTTTTCCTGTATTTAAGTGACACACTCGCAAGCAAATAAAAAGTGAAGTGGTGTGTCTGTGTGTGCAATTTTTTTTTTTTCAAACATTTTAGTCATAAAAACCTCTCTTTTTCGTCAAGGTGCTGAAGGAGGCTCGCGTGTCTGGCCATGGAAGACTGATGGATCCCCCAGCTCGCAATAGCATGTGGCGATTTGGCTTTCCAAATCCAGTCAATTACAACGACAACGAACTTTTCTGTGGCGGGTATGCAGGTTCGTCATTTGGGAATCCTTTCACTATAATTCTTGAGAGCCATCACGAAACAGGATCAGAAACAAAATAAATTGACCAATTATCGCGTCTGCAAGCTTGTTGATTGGGTAATCCAAAATCGTAACATGAATGGAGAATAAAAAATGTCATAAACAATGTTTTAAGGGCATCTCGTAAAAGTCAATAGTTCATTCTTTCATTTTTATTTTAAAGCTCTTGTTTCTTTTGACAGTTACTGTTTTTATTTATGACTCGAGACTTTTCACTATCCAATAAATCGTTTCTTTTTTACCCCTCTGTCAGATTTTATTTAAAATAAAAATTATAATTTTATTATCAGAAAAAATCAGAAAAGATGTCAAAAATATTATTTGTGAAGGAAGATGAAAAAAAATTGTGAAAAATATTTTTTGGATTGGAAAGAAAAAATAGATATGTGATCTAAGAAGAAACATTTTTAAGTTATGTTCAGTGATAGTTTTACCTTTTAATGTTCTAATCAAAATCAATTGCTATTTGAATATTTTTGATGGAATGAAGACAATAGTTTGCATTGAGTTTTGGTCCTTTTTGTGTAGTTTCATGCCAAAAATCACAAATATAAACCTAACATTTTTTACTTCTTGTTCCTTTTTTTTATATCGCGTCACATATTGATTTCTAAAATAGAAAATTATTTCTCAAGTGTCTTATCAGTCATAAAATTGGAAATTTTTGAAAATTAGATACCTAGTTTAAAAAAATAACTATTATGATTATGTTGAAATTTAAAACAGTTCAAAAAATCGTTATTTTTTAAATACAGTCAAACCTGGATAAGTGGTTCCTGAATAAGTAGGAATCTTCTTTAAGTGGAAGTTTTTTTTACGGTCCCTGCACAACTAACCCTTATGAAAAATAAGTATTGGATTAAGTATTGGATTAAGTATTGCAATAAGTATTGAAATATTGGAATAAGTATTGGTTTAAGTATAGGAAACACCAATACTTTTTTCGACAAACATTATTAAAAATTTTACTGGTTGCGCAGTAGTTTTTTTGTTAATTTAATACTTATTCCAATACTTCATTACTTATTCCAATCCTTATTTTTCATAAAGGAATACAAAATATATAAGTGTAAAACTACCTCTATAAAAGGAACTGATTTTTGAAATATGACCAGTATAAATGAAACTTTTTTCTTAATAAATGTTTTCGTAATTACTAATTTGTTTAAACAACTTATTATTGTTTACTTACAACTATTTATCAAATTACGTTACACAATTGCAACTTTTTCTCAATATTGCAGCATTTCAAAACGAACATGACCAATTAGTAATAAAAAACTAAAATTGATAATTGTATCAATTGTATAAACAAATTATTGTTTAATTTCAACTTTTTATCAAATTCAGCTATAAAGTTGCAACCTTTTCTCAATTTTGCAACTTTTCTTTCTAAATAATACCAATCACTAATGGTAAATAATAAACTAAGAATAACAATTCTATCAATTGCTTAAACAAATTGTAATTGTTTAATTTCAACTTATTATCAATTTAAGCTATAGAGTTGCAATTTTTTTCAATTTTGCAACTTTTTAAAACGAATGCAACCTGCTACTAACTAACAAGAAACTAAAATGAACAATTGTATGCATTGTCTAAATAAATTATTATTGTTTAACTTTAATTATTTATGAAAGTGGGCTACAGAGCTGCCGGTTGTTTCAAATTTTGCAACTTTTCAAGACGAATTTAACCTGTTACTAACAACAAGATAAAAATAACAATTGCATCAATTGTTTAAACAATTTATTATATTTAATTTCAACTTCTTATAAAATTATTAAACCAGAGAGTTAAAACTTTTTCTCAATTTTACAATTTTTGTAGATGTATGTAACCAATTACTAACAACAAACTAAAAATAACAATTCTACCAATTGTTTAAACAAATTATTATTGTTTAATTTCAACGTTTTAACAAAGTAAGCTATAGAGTTGCAACTTTTTCTCAATTTTGCAAATTTTAAAGCTAATAATAAGAGAAAGTACTAACAACAAACTAAAAAGCAAAATTTTATCAATAGTTTAAACAAATAATTATTGTTAAATTTTAACTTTTCATTTAAAAAAGCCACAGAATTGTAAATTTTTTTTAATTTTGCAATTTTTTAAAGCGAATGTAACCTGTTGCTAACTAACAAGAAACTTAAATGAACAATTGTATACATTGTCTAAACAAATTGTAATTATTTAATTTAACAAACTAAAAATAAAAATATTACGATTTGTTTAAGCAAATTATTATTGTTTATTTACAACTATTTATTAAATTAAACTACAGAGTTGGAAGCTTTTCACAATTTTGCAACTTTTTAAGTGGAATGATACCAATTACTAACAACAAACAACAAATAACAATACTATCAATTGTTTAATTAAATTATTATTGTTTAATATCAACTTTTTATCAAATTAAGCCACAGGCGACTTCTTCTCAATTGTGCAACTTTTCAAGCCAAGTGTAAAAAGTTACAAACAACAAACTAAGAATAATAATTGTATCAATTGTTTAAACAAATTATTTTTGTTTAACTTTAACTTTTTATCAAATTAAACATTAAACTTCAGAATTGCAATTTTTTTCTTAATTTGATATGCTTTTATTTTTGGGGAGGTAAGGTCTGTAAATCGTCATCACCGATTAAAAACTTTTAACAATTTATTATTATCATAATGTTCCGCACAGAATTTTATTTTTAATATATTGACAGAATTAAAATTTTTTAAATTTCTACGCACTGTGGGAAAAAAGTGGATTTTTTGTTCAAAACATTCCACAGCCTCTAATTGTTGATCGATTTTCAACTTTTTTTTTTTAAATAATCAGAACAAAATCCTGAAAAAATCAGTGATCTTTGATTTTTTTTTTAATATTTATTGTTTATTTACAACATTAAAAAAAAGATGCAATAAAATTGTATGTCTTTCTAAATTTATCAACATTCTTTACATTTAACATTATAATACTTTATTACATTTGTAAATAATAACATAGTTAGTTGTTTGAACAAATAATTGATGTTAAATATTAATTTTTAATTAATAAAGATAAGCAAAACGAAATTTACTCTAATCTGTCAGTTTTTCAAGATTAATAAAATTTAATCAAAACTACAATAAAATTATTATTTCAATAGTTTTTAAAACAAATATTTGTTGTTAATTATTACAATTTGTTTCTAATGCACCTAGAAGACAAAGATTTTTTTTCTATTTTTCAATTTAACAAATTTTTATATGTTAGTCAGTGCAGGTTTATGAATTTATTATATTTAAATATTAAAAAAAATCGAAGATCACAGAAATGTTCAGAATTTTGTTCCGATTATTTTTTTAAAAGAAAGTTGAAAATCGATCAACAATAATTAGAGGCTGTGGAATGTTTTGAACAGTAAAAATTCTACTTTTTCCCACCTGTGCTACGGCGGTTTCTTCAATTTCAACAGTATAAATTTGTTTAAACAATTATTACAATTAATTAAATTTGAATTTATCACTAGGCTGATCACTGCAATTGTCAATTTTAGTTTGTTATTAGAAATTGGTAGAAGAAAATGTAAAACTAAGAACAAGCTGCAAATCCGTAACTTAATTTGATAAAAAAATTGAATTTAACCAAATATTATTTATTTAAACAATAGATACAATTTTTATTCTTAGTAGTAACAGATTATACATTCGTCTTGAAAAATAAATTGCACAGTTTAGAAAAAATTGCAACTCTGTAGTTTAATTTGATAAACAGTTAAAAATAAAGAATAATAATAATTTGTTTAAAAAAATCAATGGAATTGTTATTTTTAGTGTGTTGTTAGTAATCGGTTACATTCCTCTTGAAAAGTTGTAAAATTTAAAACAACTGGCAACTCTGTAGCCTACTTTGATAAAAAATTAAAGCTAAACAATAATAATTTGTTTAGACAATATATACAATTGTTCATTTTAGTTTCTTGTTAGTTAGTAACAGGTTATATTGGTTTTAAAAAGTTGCACTATTTAGAATAATTTACAATTCTGTGGCTTAATTATATAGAAAGTTGAAATTTAACAATAATTATTTGTTTAAACAATTGATACAATTTTTATTTTTATTGTGTTGATATTAATTTGTCTTATTCTTCTTAAAAAGTTGCAAAATTTAGAAAAATTTGCAACTCTACAGCTTAAATTGATAAAAAGTTGAAATTAAACAATAATAATTTGTTTAAACAAATAGAAGATTTGTTATTTTTAGTTCGTTGTTATAGTAATTTGTATTATTCAGCTGAAGAAGTTGCAAAATTTGAAAAAAATTGCAACTCTATAGCTTAATTTAATAAAAAGTTCAAGTTAAACAATAATAATTTGTTTAAACAATTGATGCAATTGTTATTTTTAGTTTGTTGTTAATAATTGGTTACATTCGTCTTGAAAAGTTGCAAATTTGAGAAAAAGTTGGAGCCCTGAATCCTGATTATATAAATAGTTGTAAAGTCATAATAATAATTTGTTTAAACAAATTAACAGTTACATACGATAATAATTTGTTTAAACAATTGGTAGAATTGTTATTTTTAGTTTGTTTTTATTAATTGGTATCATTTCGCTTAAAAAGTTGCAAAATTGAGAAAAAATTGAATCTCCAGAGCTTAAATTGATAATAAGTTAAAATTAAACAATTACAATTTGTTTAAACAATTGTTAGGATTGTTATTTTAATTTATTGTTTGTCGTTAGTGATTAGTATCATTTAGAAAGAAAAATTGCAAAATTGAGAAAAGGTTGCAACTCTATAGTTTAATATGATAAAAAGTTAAAATTAAACAACAATTATTTGTTTAAGAAATTGATTCAATTATCACTTTTAGTTTTTTTATTAGTAACTGGTTATATTTGTCTTGAAAAACTGCAAAATTGAGAAAAAATTGCAACTCTGTAGCATAATTTGATTAATAGTTGTAAGTAAACAATAATAATTTGTTTAAAAAAAATTGGGAATTCAGAAAACAATTATTAAATGTCTATATTTATGCTATTTATAAAAATAGTGCAAAAAGTTGTTAAAAAATACTAAAAGATATTTCTTAACGCTTGTTTTTGTATTTTTACAGTATAGAGAGTTTTCTGGTGACCCATAAGAAATAGTTAATATTAAAAAATTAAAATTAAAAAACAATTAAAATAATTGTTGATTTAAAAAAATAAGGGACATTTTTTTAGACATAGAGTAATCTTTAGTGGTTAGAGCTCTAAAATTCCGACTTTACTTTTTTTTTGGACCACCCTACTCCGCACCCTCAGAAAGAACCCAAGAGAAAAAGAAAAAAATTTCTGTCCTTTGAGATTCCACTTATCCAGCTTCGACTGTATATTAAACCTTTTTTCATTATTTTTACGAGATCTTTGTGTGAATCGTATTGATTTTCCATATTATAAAATAATGACATGTCTGGATTAATAAATATAAATAAAAACAATAGAAAATATTTTTTACATTTTTTATATCATAAAATGATGACATGTCTGGATTAATAATTATAAAAAAAACACAATAGAAAATATTTTTTACAATTTAAAGAATTCTAAAAACGAATAGAAAAAGAGAATAAATAAAAATAAATTGAATCAATGTTTGATTGTTCTTTGTAAAAAATATATGTGTGACTCTTTTGAATCATAGTGTGAAGTCATTTGTAAATTGAGGCTCACACAAATTGAGATATTTTTGGGGCCACTAAAAGAGGAACATTTACGCTGATGTATGTTTTAATTATCTGGATTAGTGCAATGGGTGCATAACAAAGGTGAATGCGGGATTTGTGGTGATGCTTATCATTTGCCTGATCCAAAACCTCACGAAGCTGGTGGAGATTATGCAAAAGGGACGATTGTCAGACATTACACTGTCGGCGAGGTAAAATTTTAGCTGAAAATTACAATTTTTTATTAAATTATTTTATTTTTAGGCCACATTAAAAAAACAGCAATCATTTTTGTCATAAGGATTAAGACAAACGACTTTCAGTTTATTTACATCGGGAGCTTAAATGCAGGCTTAAAAATATTTTACACCTCCTATTAAGCCTCCGGTGTAAATATACTCAATGCGACAAATTGAAATTTTACATAAATTTTATATTAATAAAAGATGTCTTAAGCAATCTAATTACTTTTGTCACAAATAAAGATAGAATACTAATTTTAAATTCGCAAAAAATATTTAAAATCAAAATTCGATGGAGAATTACTGCGCACACAAAATAGAAATTGGTAAAATTAACCAAGTTGGTAGAATAAAGGAAATACTAGATTTTTAAACTGACCTATAAAAATGTTAACTTTACAAATTGTTTGGCTTTAATTAACAAAGGAGTTGGGTAATAAACAAATCTTAGTTAATTTTACTAAATATAGTAATCAAATTAATTTTATTACAAATAAGTGAATGAATGTAATATTATTATCTTTTTAATTATTTTATTATTCTATTCTGCAGGAAATCGATGTGGAAGTAGAACTCACATCCAATCATCAAGGACATTTTGAATTACATCTCTGCCCTAATAATAATCCTCTGAAAGAAGCATCTCAAGAATGTTTCAATAGGTAAATTTCCGATCGAGAGTAAATGACAAATTTTAATTTATAAATTTAATTAACGATCACGAAGAACAAGAATTCAAAAAACGCAAGAACAATTAATCTTTTGAAGAAAAAGTTGAATTTCGGCTCTGAAAAGTTAAGTGTATCTTTTGCTTTTTGAATTCTTTCCTTGGTGTAAAGATTGTAAACAAGATTGAAGAAAAAGAGAATGTAAAAGAAATTTTATATTAACTTATAAAATTTATAATAAACTTTCTTTATTAACAGTATTTATTTATTTATATAAATAATTCTTTGCAGATATCCTCTTTACGTGTCTGGCACTAATGACGTTAAATTTGAAATTCCTCCAGACACTGAGAAAAAGGTCATTTTTCGCTACAAGGTGAATTTACCTCCTTACATCACTTGCTCTCAGTGCGTCATTCAATGGAATTATTACACAGGTACATGGTATTTTCCAGAAATTAAAATTTTTAAAGTAATTTTCCAATTCGACACAATTACAGATAATTGACAGTTGGAATTACAAATTGACGTTAAGTCCAAAATTTAACTGACAAGGTTCCATGTAAAATTGAAGTAAAAAGAAAGTCTTGAAAATCCAAATTAAGGAGTTGAAAAGAAATTATCTTGAGAATCAACACACTTTTAACGCTTTGAATTTTGAAATTAAAATCGACAACCACACCCAAAATGACGATTTTTTAAAAAACAACTCTCTAAATCTGAATTAGGTATTCAAATTTTTATTAATTTAATTAGTACTCTCAACATCTGAAACAGTAGATTTTTTATCAATTTATTTAATTATATATGTAAGCCTCTTTAGGGCAAAAACAACTAAAATTACTATAAAAGATAATATCTATTTTTTTTTAAAGGTTTTAATATAAAAAAAGTGTGAAGAATACAACAAATGTTAAAAAAATGCTTTTTTAACTTTTAAAATCGTTTAAGAAGACCTCGAGAAAAAAATGTTTTCATTTTGCACTTTTAAAAATTTCAATCACTAATAACTTTTAAAAAAAAATTTTTTTATTCTAATAATTTCGAACCTAATTTATATAGTTTAAGGATAACAAACATGCGGCCTTATTAGAAATAGAATTTTTATAATTTTAGCCGATCCGCTTGGCGAAGCTTGATCCTAATATTTATTCCTAAAAATCATTTATCACTTATTCAGAAATGAGGGTTTTTATAAAAAAATAAAAATTGAATAATAAACTGATTAAAATTTTTTTACGGTGTGCTAATTTATAGGGAAAGCAATAAATTAAAATGTAAATAAAAAAGAAAATTTAAATTTAGTAAAAAATAAAAAGCTATCATTAATTCTATTAATTTCTGGGAAAATATGCATATACTTCATAAAAGGACTCCATAGAGCGTAATTATTTATAAAATAATAACTAAAAGACTCCATGCTCAAAATTTTACTTTTTTGTGTCCACAAACAAGGGTCAAAAATAATATTTATTGGTAATTTGCTCTAAATTAAAAGTTAATTGTTTTAATATAAGAAAAATTCTCGATTTTTCTGCGTGCACATACGGACAATTGTTTAAGAATAAAAATTTGTGAATTTTAGGTAAAAATGTGTTGATTATATGTATTTTGAGAAAATTGAAAATCAAAACGAACACAAAACTTCTATGAGAAAGAAATAATAATAATAATAAAAAAAATAATTACGGCAAGGGTGTAAAAAAGGTCTGGCAGGTTGTAGGAAGAACCTATTGATTAATAGGTAGATTACCCAAGACTTGATAATATTTTATCGAAGGAACCTGCCAATGGCATGAATCGATTACTGCAAAGCGTTTGACTCCACGATCCATAAGCTGATCATCAAGCTCGTTTAATGTCATAAGGCACATCTTAGTATCTTGAGATGCTTAAGTAAGCTTATGCTTTGTAGAGTGCAGGGTAATTTTAACTTTAGACAAACAATAGATGATCGTACTAACATTATCACGTACAAAAGAGAAGTTCTCCTAGATAGAAGACTTCCTCTCATACTTCCAACTATTTTGCATTGAAAAAATAACTCTGGATACATCTGTATCAATCTTAGAAATAATGTTCATAAAGTCAGCCACTTTTTTTAAATTGATTATCTACTCTGTTATATCTATCTGGTTAGATAAAACATTTGGAATTCCACAGTATTTGTTGTAGCAGAATATTCTAGAACTACGGGAATGAGTTTTTGATAATTGATATGCATAGGTGGTCAGAAAAAATTACAATGTATACCTTACAAACCGTCATAAGCATCACTGAGAAAATAAGCCTCTAACCAAGTTGTGGTAATAGCTAGGTTAAAGCGACTTGAATAAAAATAAACAAGATACCTGCTCTTACAATCAGACTCAAAGTTTAAATAATTCTTTCCAATAATTTTTCGGTTACTATCAACAAAGTGTTTTGCAAGTGCTATATCAACAACTATGTAACTAACTTAACAACGCGACTAATAAACAAATTCCTTATTTACTCGAACATCACCAAAACTCCACTTAACAAAGACTCGACTAGTATTCTTCTTAGGAATGGGTTTTTGGAACAGAATCTTTATAATAATCTCATACCACTCACAACAAAAGAAAATAACCGAGTTCAATTAAATAAATTTCCGAATATTCATTGATTAAATGTTTAATGAAATTGACCAAACTATTACCGGAAACCACAAAGACAAGAACAATTCTGAGAAAGCAGAACTACAATCATTATTCCAAATTTATTGGAGAAATCTAATCTTATTGAAAGTGTCGCGGAGAAATTACAATAATAGAAAATTACATTGCTGAAACCAGACACACCTGAAGATAAGCTACCCGCAAAATCTCACACAGAATTTGTTTTTAAACTAAAAGACGATATCTTCAGTAAAATTAAAATTAAACAAATTGAATCCTTCTACACTCGGCTATCCGATCAAAGAATGAATTTATGAAACTTATCGTGCCAGCGTCTTGGTGATCCATACGGTCGATCAAGTTCTCATTAGGCCTCGCAGGAGTGAACGGACATTCTTCATTGGTTGCGTTTTCGTCTGTCAAACTTAGCTCGATAATCCTTTAAATTCAAACTGATGGTCCTCTTTAACTTACTCACAACATCCTAAAAGTATCTTTTTCGGATTTAACTTAAAATATAGAGATTCGATCACTTAACCAAAGTGATGTGCATTGACTCAATATTCAATTTTTAATTATATAAATAATTTTCCAACCCCGGAACCTCTCCGTGCTGATGCGAACACAAAAACCAAAAAGGGAGATTCGGTTGAACTTGAACGCCGCAATGCCGACGCTGGGACAAACAGAATTCGTAAAAAAACCAAAATTAACGACTTACCAATTCCAATACCACGGAACACAAAACCTCCGAAAAATCGAAACCGCTAACCAGCAGGGCTCCTGGGACTTCCGTCAAATTAATTTTATTGACACCAATTATCACAAAGAAAACCTTTTTATTTAACTTAAACGTGCCAATTTAATTTTAAATGTTACAAATTAATAAAGATAATTAATAATGCCGGAGCACACAGCTACACAAATTCGGGGATCGCACGTGAATGAATAACGAGCACATGGCAAACCCCAATCGACCGGTAGATTCTATTTTCCGCGATCCTTCCCTTTCCACGCCTTCTTCCTCATCGCCGCGTTTCATTTACTCAGCCGCTAAGAAATCCATCACCTTCTCGATTGCACCTAAGGTAAGGCGTCACCTAAAAGAAAAATTCGGATCCTTTCGCTGACCTTCGTTACTATTCGTGAACTTGACCTGCGCAAATCGCAATTTACGAATTCAACGAAGAACGACAATAATCCGCTGATCTAGAGAAAGACGAGAGATACGGATCGACCAGAAAATCAATACTCGGCACTCAGGCTCGTATCTCATAATTCAACCACCGCCCCTTTCAATAAATTACCCCAAAATTATATAAATTCAAGATCTCTAGGGAAAGACAAAATAAAATATAAATGTTGACGATTTACATCGTCACAAACTGATGTCGTAACCAGCTGTTTAGCAAAATAAACCAAACAATAAGATTTGAGATTAAGCATAAACTCACCCTTAGCTAGTAAGGGTTTGTTCTTTAACCTCTAAAAACTTAACCACCAACTTAACAAAAGTCGTGACTATTTGCCTGCTGAAACCGCCAACCAAAGCAACTGGTTCCAAATTCAGTAAAACGTCATCATATCGTAACAAAATTCATCAGAATATTTATCCAAGAGATCTCGGAACTACGTAACAAGAGTCAATCATAAACCTCATCCGGATCAAAATACCTTAAAATCGCTTTGATAGTCTGATTAAAGAAATTCAAATTTAAATCTGTAAATGCCCCATCAAGTAGCCTGGACCCAATTCTTGACTTGTCGAGCTGTGGAGTGGTTTTCGTACGACAATCGAATAATTGAGAGAATCTGAAATAGTTTCTAACCTAAGAAGTTACTTTTGTTAGTTATAAAATTTTGTAACATCATGATTTAGTCATCATATTTTTTCAATGCAATGCTTAATGACGCGAAGAGTTTGCAAATTTACCCACATACGCTAAAATAGCACTGGATATTTAGGATATCCTACGGACGTCCTAGGGAGACGAGCGAGATTTCAAAATAATGCATCAAAATTCGTCGAGAGAAAAAGAAACTATCAAGGCGGAATTGAGGAAAACATAAACTCACCAATTCGTTTATCACAGACGCAAGTTACCAAATAATCCGTAATCCGGCGTGGTCTGGTGGTGTTGGATATTTGCAACGGAACAAAGTGGAGAGAACTAATATGGTTAATTATCCAAGAAAAGGTCACTACTCACAGTCCATACATCAAAAGAGTTTAGTCCAAATGTCGTTTAACAAAGCACAATTTATTTAAGAACAAAATAATCGATATAAAGCCCACAAATTTTGTACAAAGAAGAAACCACGAAAAGCGTGGGAAAACGGATTTTACAATTAGGTGCTAATTGCACGGCGTTCGGCGTCTCTATGACGAAACATCGACCGTGATCTATGACACGACCTTCGGGCCCTTTCGTATCTAGGCTGAGTTCGTCCGATTACCTAATTCGGGCGTTGACCGAAGATTGCTGCAGTTTCCGTGTTCCATATCAACGCGGAAAATATGGAATATAGATCAAGCCTTAGATATTGCACGGCTGGCAGCAAGAAGGATCAGCGTGTTTATTTATTATTAAATACATTGTTAAATAAAGGCGTTAAGTGACGCCACAATATAAATAACAATTTTGAATTGAGCTGTGGAAGCAAGATTGTTTTATATAAAAAAGCATATTGCCTACACAATCTTGTTCCAACAGATCAATACAAATTTTCAATTTATATGAATAATGGAGAACGATCAAACATTAAATAATTACCCACGTATTATTCTACGGGAGGGAACACAGTCATATCTAATTAATCGTCTACCATTATGTATTAAACGGATGTTTGTTCAGTTTAGATTATTCAGTGAACATGTACCACGTACCTACTTTAATAAGGAAAGGTTTAATGTATCTGCTAATTACAAATTATATAATTTGTGCGAGCACTATGTGGATTACTCGTTGCATATGATTTCTTCATGCTCTGCTTACAATCATATTATACTAAAATATTTTATAAATGATGAAAATGTGATAGATTTCTGGTTATGAATCCTATCCTCCGAAGACACCGACATCATCCAAAAATTCACAAACATATTTATAGAAATTTTACAATTTCGCGCAATTTTTACAATTTTCACTGGATCATCTTAAAATTTTGTAAACACATTTCTGTAAACATATACTCTAAGATAATGGCAAGAAATAAAAAATCGATTTTTTAAAATTTACAACTGCGAGAGCCCCCTAAGGAAAACATGCCATAACATTTGTAGTCATATCTCGAGAGCCACTTAAGATTTTTCAAGTTTTCTTAGCTTAAATTAAAGATGATATTTCAACAAAGAAGACGAAGTAAGTTTCAATTTAGTCATAACATTTTTGTTGATATGACAGCAAGTTAAAGATATTAAACGATTGCACTGAGAGAAATGATACGTCGTTAATATAACTAGAAAAAAATGGTTGGTAATATGTAGTCAGTGGGCATACATAAAATTGTTTATGTACCCAAGTTTACTGGTTACAATCACCAGGAATGTAGTTGTGCTAACTACATTTTCTTACAAAATAAATTTCTAGTTGTGGCAACCATGTTCGTGGTGAAAATTGTCTTTAACCACAATAAATATTTATCACAACGTCAGATATAAGTTGACGGAACATGCAATCCTGGTTGTTATAACCAGGAAAATTTAATTGGCGCATGCGCTGCCTCTTTACTTGCACATTTGATGTTTGACTGCAGTTTGAAAAACAGTGCTACACGTCAAGTACAGAATCATTTTCTTAATACATTTTTAAATATTTTATTCGATTAATAGAGTGATAATGACAAAGTGACAACATTGCTGCATTTCTTAATGAGATTTTCCTTATATTTGAGAAGTTATTGAACTCTTGAAGATTGCATTGATTTATTATATTTTGATGAGTTATTATACATGGTTAAATTTGTACTATTAATGAAACTCTGTAGGTATGTTTATTATGTAGTGAATGAGAGTTTATCAACATTTTTCTAGTTAATTTACAAACAATAATTATTTTGATCAGTTTAATTGCACATAACCCATTATTCCAGGGTGCATGTATTTTATTTCTAATATTACACTACATTTCCTGGTTATAGCAACCAGTTTTCAATGCTACGAGAACTTTTTCCTGGTTATAGCAACCAGCTTTTAATGTTACGATAACTACGCTATTTTTGTTCCTACAACTTAAATTTATGGCTAAAGACAAATTTAACCATGAAAACCTGGTTATCTGAACCAGGAATTTCTCTCAGTGTGTTAAAAAATTCAAGAATTTTTTCTTCTAACTTACTAATTAGTATAATCACTTTGAAATTTTTAAAAAGTTTAATTAATAGGTATTCTAAAGCAGAATTTAATAAGATTTTCAAATTTCTAAGTTTCAACTCTTTATCTTATTTTTTGACAAAGTTATCGTGATTTTAGGTAAGTTGTATTTCGTTCGGGAGTACGGACAATTTATTTCCTACGGTAGTATATATTTATAGTAATCTTATTTTCTCAGAGTAACAATCAGCGTGCTAAGAAATAAACAGTAGAGATTCTTTAATGCAATTTGTCTCTTTATCATAGAATTGAAAATCTTGGAGTGTCTATACACCAAACGGTAAACAGAAATGTGAATAACCTTAGACTCTCTTTTGATATCAGCAATGTAAAACATGGATTAGTGTCAATAATACCTTTGATGTCAATAAAGGTCTTGTTAAGGCAGAACATGCACTTCCGCTTTAACAATATGTTAGTAAACCGGTTCATAGTATAATCTCGTCTAATTCACGGTTAATCTCTTAAGTGCAATGGGAGTCTGTCGGTTTCTGTTTTGCGCTCCCGAAATCTGCTGGTTTGATATCCGAGACTAAGGGATTTCTGTTCACTTGGCAGAATGGCGTATAATTAATACTTTGGTGTACCGAAGCCGTATGATATACAATATACCAGTGGATTATTATAACCGTCAAGCATGCAAACAATAACCGGAAACACTTGGTCATAATCTAAGTACGTTCCAAAAGTGTGCATGTTACAAGCGCTTAGAAAGACACAAATCTGCGTTTAAGGTGTTGTACTATAATCTTCGGCGGGAAGATGATAATAGAAGATGAGCATCTGTCCGACCAGAGGAATATAGAATTGCTAAAACAGCTTTCTGATTGGCTGGTGATTTTTCCGGAAACATTACCAACCAATCGGAAAGCTGTTTTAGCAGTTCTACTTTTCTTTGGTCGGACAGATGTAAATTCTATCTGTATAGTAGTCGCAGAGTTAAAAGTTCTGATAGATGGATGTCCATGCATTCTACTTAATTATAATATGTCGATCTTTATTACGATAGATTGTCGAAAGTCAAAAAGCATAAAATTTTATAGAAATGTTAGATTTGAATTGGCATATTCCAAGTCAGTTGTAAAAATCCCAGGTCCAAAAATGTATTTGACGAAAAAAGATTGACTATGGGTTGAAGTAACTACAGAGAAGATTTTTGGTATTGCTGATTGAAAATTTGTCATCTCGTTTTAAAAATATAAAATATAAAGTTAGAAAAATTTCACCCGAGAAGAAATCCAGTGAAATAAGTTTGGACTGAATCAGAACACTTTATGGAATTTCATCCTTCTTGAAAACCGTAAATCTGATGTCAGATTATATTTAAGTATTTAGCGACCGGACACCAGAAACTTCCGAGTATATAAATTGTCACTCATATTGGAACAGTCAGTTCAAATTTAAAAAAATGTCATTTTGTACTTTAAAGTAGAAATAATGAACTAAACTTTAAACTATAATAGAGCTGTTGTTGTGAAAATCATTTTTGGACAACTGTGATCTTCTACTAACTTGGAATAACCCTCAGATGTCTCTTATACTATATTCGAATCAAATTTTAACTGATTTACGTTTTAAGACTTTCTATGTGATCAATCAAAACCTGATGAGTTGAATTTAAAATTTTATACTAGTCGTTTTTTGACCCATTCCAATAACTATATTTTTTTGTTAATCGAAAATAGCTGTTTTCTTACTAGCCTGTAAATGGAGGTTAATAAAAAAGTTTACTATTTGTCGTAAAAGAATTATTTTTTAATGAATATTCTTTATAAATTAATAGACATTATATAAAATTAATTAACTGATTATAAATTTTGATTTTCTGATTTTCTTTTATTTTGTGTTTTTGGTCTGCAATAATAAACATATCATGTTTATATAATATAATGTTTATATATGTTAATAATTATAACATGTGTTATAATTAACTGATATAACATATATGTACATATCGGCATGAAAAGGGCCCACTTTGGCACTATTAAACTTATCTATATGACCATGTTCTTCATTAAATTTCGAACATTTTGAGAGGTCTTGGACCCTTGTAGATGAAAAATTTACAAAGTTACAAGTATTTAAAGTTAGAAGTGTCAAGACCCTAGTTTTGAGAAAAACAGGTTTAAAGTTCAAGGTCACCATTAGCGGCGATGCATTTTAAAAATTAAAAATAAGTTTATTTTGTGTTTTTAATTACAATAAAGTTATGATAAACTCATGTTTCGATGTGGGACATAACGTAGTTTGTTTTTAAGCAATAAAAAAAAAATTCAAAAATCTGAACCTCCTTTAGAAAAATGCGGATATCTCGGAATATAAAAATCGACAAAGTGAGCCCTTTTCATGCGGATGTACACATATAAAACACTATTATAAAAATATAACACATTAGTAATCACTTATCAAATTTAATTATAGTACTTTTCTGACGTTGCGTACACTCTGGGTTATTCAAACCCCAGAACGAATTTTAGTTGCTTACAGCTCGGATCCTAACAAAGCACTAAATAGAGTGAACTATTCGTACTTATACAAGCAACTTTCTGATTTGTCGAGAATTTCTTTACGAATTTCTGATTGGTTGCAAGTTTATCTGTGCGAATGGACACTTCGTTATTTGAAGGTTCCCTAATAGGTGGTTTCTATGATCATAGAAAGAAATGTCCCTAAATAGCGCGCATTTTAAATAAACACCTGGGTCATTTGGACCCAGTGTGTATGCTAAGGGTTAATCTTACTTAATTGCTGATTTACAATACTTTTGTAATATTAAAAGTGCCTTTTTATTGATAACAGGAAACATGTGGGGTACTTGTGATAATGGAACAGAAGCTGTTGGATGTGGTAGACCTGAAACTTTTAGAAATTGTGCTGATGTTAGTATAATTACAAGTACAGGTGGAGTTCCTCCGTTATTTGTTGAAGAGGACAATCCATTCCTTCTCTACTACAAGGAATATGAATCACCGAATAATATATTCCCTTTAATTATCAGGTAATATGTAGAAATTATTCTAAAAATCATTAAAGTAATTTCAATCATTTAAATTATTTATAAATGTCTACAATTATGTAAGAGAATACAAATTGTAAGTATTTATTAAAATTTTGGTAAAAATCTTTAAGGATCTTTTAGGAATCGATAGGAAATTTAATTACGAAGGTTAATAAAAACATTTTTTTTTAATTTGCGCCAAAAAAAAAAGTAATTTTATTTTTAAAAAAATTTTTCAGAGTATATTTGAATTTTCTTGATGTATTAAAAGGAAAAACAAATTGCTGAATACGTATGCGTTGCTATACAATTTTCATTAAAATTTGACTTTAAAATGAATTGAAACGCACAGGAAAATGTTTTATAAATTCAAGCTTTATGTAAATTTCCAATGAGAAAATAAGAAAATTTCCACTATTTTGTGCAATAACCTGAACAAAATCACTTCATGTTTGCTTTACGTCTTCGTGGAATCTCTTTTTTATTTATTATGTTAATCAGTTTTGGTGTTTGCATAGAAATCTAACTTTAAATGAGTTTAGTAAAAAATGTACCATCTCGTCTATTTTTTGATATTAGAATATAAAAATTCGAGTTGTTTTTTTTTGACAGTCCGAAAGTGTCATAGAATGTCCAAAAATTTGTATAATAACTCGGACGAGCTTTAAAGAAAACTTCAAAGTTTTACTTAATTTATTTCTTTTTGTTAATAAACAAAACTTTTTTTTATAAGATTCATATAATGATTTTAAGACATAATTAAACAAGAACATTATAAATTACAGGTCTCAAGTTTGTGTACCTACCAATTTATATAGAAGAATACCTGGTATGAATAAATGGTGTCAAACAAATTGCCTGCGATACCCACCAAATTGTCCGGAAACAGCATGCTACTGTCCGTAAGTAAAATTGAAGTTTTTTGGCAATTTTCGAGTTACATGATATAATAGAATAAATTTGTGATTGATTAAAATTCAGTAAAATTTTATCTTAGATTGATATAATGTTGACATTGATATAATGTTTTTCATTAAATCTCTATCAACTGTTATGACATTTATAAATTTGTATTTTATAAACATTTATTATATATATTTAATTTTATGAATTTATATTTATACTTCAAATTTAAAATTATTAAAGTTACTGACAAAGTTACAACAAACCATGTTTTTTTTAACATTCTTTGCTCAATTTTCTTATACAATCAGTTTTCTTTTTCTTACACTTGAAACTGCCACAATCTCTAACATATTTCATTAATTTTTTAATATATAAAATAAATAAAATCTTCTTTCCAATATAAAAGCAAATTTTCATTATCAACACAAAGATAAACAATAATTCAATTAACATGAGTAGCGCTAGGCACAACGTCATAGTTTTAAAATCCAGTCTGTTGCGCCGCGAAAATATTATAGTCCATATTTTGTTTAGGATAATTTCTAAATAAACGAAACTTTCCAGAAAACTTTATTGGATATCTGTGAACATTTTAACATATGACACTTTGTGTTGATTGAAAATCTCCTTCTTAAACGAAGCAGTTAAAAATTATCAAACAATAATGTAACAATGAGCGACAAAAAAGTTAATAACTTTTTTTTACTTAAATAATTAAGTATTATTATAATCATATCATCTTAGGAATACTTTAAACTATAACTCCTATAAATTTCATGAAAAAATATTAAGAAATCTTCATTTTAGAAAGAGTTAAAGTTAAAATTTTAATCAAATATGATTTCCGGAAAAATTTAGTGTTTTGGTTTTTTTTTTCTAAAACCGTAAGAGATAAAAAAATATTATTAAAAGAAAAAAGATGCGCCGAAGAATTTCCTACAAGATAGTAATTACAAAATTTCGATTCTTAAAAATCAATTTCAAGTTGGTGAAGGAAATGCGAACACTGCTGTAAAAATTCTATGTGCCCTTATTGAATCCAGGGCTCGATTTTTATATGATAAATAAAATAAAAATATAATAAAACTTTTATTTGGATTTCAGACAAACGTGCGATGCTGTAGGAGAACTCGAGGGAAAAGAAGGAGCAGACCAATACTGTTTAGATAAATGTCTAGCGTATCCATCCAAGTGTCCCTCCAATCGTTGTCGTTGCTACTAAATGTGCTCATTGCAGTTCGCTTTATATTAAATGTAAGGTCCATCAATTTGCCATTCATAACATCCAACCGCGCGGATATCGATATTTTACGAAGAGCTCTAAGTAAGGTATATATGTTTACTGAGTCCCTCAATCGAGACCTTATCACACTGGATCGATTTAAGCGCTTCCGCTTGAATATCTGAAAATAAACTGAAATGTATAGTTCCTTCAATTCAATATACTGACGACCCGAGAAAGCGAGAAAATTGCCATCGTAAAAACTTTCATTTTCCATATCTCGAAAATTCTCAATCTTCATCCAAACAAATTACTTTTCCGTCCATGAATTTTTTACCATAAAATAAGATGTAAAAAGTAAGTGTTTTAATCATAGGAAAATAAATTTTAAATAAAAATTAAAAATACCAATTTTATTAAAATAGAGTTATTCTTTTCTTCAAACATCTCCAAAAGTTTATTTCTTCGTTTCCAGTAATACTGTATATTCGAGGGGAAGAAATCAAATCTTAAATTATTGTCTAAATTTGAAAGTTGGTTACTTACGCCATTTTGAATTTCCAATTTTCATAGTACATTTGCTGTAAAAACAATATTGAATTTTGTACCTGAAATATTGTTAAAAAATAGTTCTTTTTTATTGTTTATTTATAAATCCCTTACTTTCAAAAATTTGTAAATATTGCTCGGCAATGTTGATAAAACATAAAATGTATAAATAGAGAAGCTTTTATTTTACAACATTTTATAACAATTAAAATAAACTTTTTGTACTTTTTATTAAATAAAAATCTTCTCTCATGGTTTTAAAACAAATATCACGTAGAGTAACTTAAATTTTCTGGATTTAGAGGAAAATTCTCTGTTGATTTATTTCATCTTGCAAGTTTAAGACAAATGTCTTCTTCGTGTCTATATTTCAGAACTTAAAGATTTCTTACGGCATAAGAAAAATGTATGTAAAATTTCCAACAGCAGAATTACGTTATAATTTCATAATTCAAATGAATAAATACGTTATTGATATTAAAGTAAAAAAAAGATTTCAAAAAGGCCGTACACCAATTACGTCACACTTTTTTTCTCTTTTTTCAACTATCAACCCTCCTTAAACAACCCTCCACAACATTTTCAAAAAATATAAAACAAAGTTTCTGGAACAAGATCTGTATAAAAATGGGCAGCCGACATTTTGACCATAACTCAATCGATATAATGTGCAATAGACCAAAATTTAATTATCCGAATATTTAAATTCCCGAAACTTCATTTATCAAAATATTCAACTTTCCGAAAATGTATTTGGTAGAAATTGTATTTATCAGATTTACCATTTGTCAACATATTTAATTTCTCGAAACTTCCTATTTTTCAGATTATTTGACTTCCCAAATATAAAGTTGTCAGATATTTTATTTATCATACTTACCGTTTGTTTGAATATATAATTTCTCAAAACTCCATTTCTCAGAATAATTACTTTTTCGATTTTGCATTTTTTAGAAACTGTATTTATCAGATTTACCATTTGTCCAAATATTTAACCTCACAAAACTCCATTTCTCAGAATATTTAACCTCTCGAATTTTCATTTGTCAAAATGTTTAAATTCTCGAATATATATTTCTCAGAAATTGTATTTATCAGATTCATTACTTTTTCTGAAAATTTAACTAACCGAAACTGTATTTACCAGAGTCTTAAATTTTCAAAAATATAAAAATCCCAGAAGGTCCATTTGCCCAAAACCTGGAATGTAGATTTCCTAAAGAATTTATCTGATTGACTGGTAATCTTTCCGGAAATATTACCGGCCAATCAGCGAACTCTTTTTGAAATTCTACATCCAGATTGTCGGGAGAAATGAACAATCTGGAATTTTTGGTATTTGGGAAGTTTAAAACTCTGATAAATGATGTTACGGTTAGTTAAATATTTGGACAAATAATGAATCTGATTAATACACTTTTTGGAAGATGCATATTCACGTAGTTGCATATTTCGACAAATAAAATTTCGGGATTATAAAAAATTGTATCCTCTCTGAATCTGAATTAGTGGTTTTCTACTAATAAATTAGCGAAAAGTGAGCTTTTATTAAATAGTAAGAATTTTACTATTTTTTTAATATAGAAACCTAATTATTGAAATAGGAAAAAACTGCTAATTGAAATATCAAAGTTTCACTATTTGTGACGCGCACCAAAGTGTTTGATGTGTTTAAAATGAAAATACAATAAAAAAGATTAACTTTCAGTACAAACTAATGGTGTTGAAGTTTTTATTCCATTAAAAATATTCAATGAATATTATTTTTGACTTTACAAAATTAAAAATAAATCCATTAATCAAGATAAGACGATTATAAATATAAACTATAATTTTTTACTTCTAAGGTACCTTTTCTCGGAAAGCGTCACATTTGAATTAGTAGTTTTCTACTAAAAAATTATAAAATTTCTTACTACTTAATAGTAGCTCACTTTTCGCTAATTCAATAGAAACACTAATTCCGATTTAGAGAGTATCTATAAGTGTACATAGTTAAAAACAAAAAAGCTGAAAAGATTTTTAAGAATATTTGCCTTATATTAATTTATAGGTATTAAATAATAATAATCTCCGTAAACTCCTGAAGTTATTAGTATGTATTTATATTTATTCATCTTTTTCTGTCCACGTTTAAAAGTCTCAAGTGAAGTTAGTTAGTATTAATATTTATTCATCTTTTTCTGTCCACATTTTAAAATCCAGAGTGAAGTTATTCTCTGTTATTTTATTTCGTGCTTGTGCTGGTTTTTAATTGTCATTTGTGTAAAAAAAAGTTTCGAAAAATGATTTAAAAATTTATTATGGTTTTTGAAGAAGTTTAAAATATATACACATGCAATTAATTTCCTAAATTTTCAGTTATTATCTCAAATTTAGATTATTGTCATCAATTTTCCATTATATAACGATTTTTTCATTATTTTCTTTTGCTTAAAAATAAATTCTACAATTCTTCTTGATTTTCATCAATTTATAATTATATTCATTATTTTGTCATTAGTTTTAAAAATTTCAATTATTTATCCGATATTGCAATTATTCTCATCAATTTTCGTTATTTCTGCGATTTTTTAATTATTCTCTTTGATTAAAATTTTTTAAGTAATTTTTTGTAATTATTATTTTTTTCTAAACATATACTCTATGATTTTTTCAGTTATTTATCTCAAATTTTATTGAATGTTTTCAATTTTTCATACTTAAATTATTCCCATCATAATTCAATTTTCTTTCTCAATCTTAAATTATTTTCAGCATATTTCAATTATTTTTTTCAATTTTGAATTAATTTTATCATTTTTCAATTATTTTTCTCGATTGTTAATTATTATTCTCTTTTTCTAAAATTATTTTTCTAAGATTTTTAAGTATTTTTCTGAAAATTCAAATATTTTCTTCAATTTCTAATTATTTTCATTTGTTATCAGAATTTCAAACTTTTTTTTTTATTAATTATCGTAAATATCAATTATTTTTAGCTTTCTTCCAGACTTTTCTCCAGTTTTTCGTTTTTCTCATTTTATAAAATTAATTTCTAAAATTTTTTTTAGTATTTTTCTCAAATTTTTATTATCTTCTTCAATTTTTAATTATTTTTTTTTTGTTTTCATAATTTCCAAAAAATGTTATTAATTATCGTAAATTTCAATTATTTTTAGCATTCTTCCAGTCTTTTCTCCAATTTTTAGTTATTCTCATTTTCTAAAATTATTTTCTAAAATTTTTGAGAATTTTTCTAAAATTTCAATTCTTTTCTTCAATTTTGAATTATTTTTATTTGTTTTTCATAATTTCAAAATTTGTTTATTAATTATCGTAAATTTCAATTACTTTTAGCTTATTTCTTCAATTCTTTTCTCCAATTTTTAGTTATTTTATTTTTTTTTAATTGATTTTCTATCTTCATGTATTTTTTTCAAATTTCAATTATTTTTTCTTTATTTAAAAAAAATTCTGTAGTTTTTTTCAATTATCACACTTAAATGTCATTTATTTTTTACAATTTATCACTATTTGTATCATATTTTAATTATTTTCTTCAAGTTTTAAAATTTAAAAACATTTTTTAATTATTTTCTAAAATTTATTTTCTTCAATTTTTATTCTTTACATTTGTTTCATAATTTCAAAAATTGTTAACTATTTATCTGACTATTCAATTTTTTCATTATTTATATTATTTTTTATATTATTTTTTTCAATTTTCAATTACTTTCATTCTTTTTCTCGTTCTAACCATGTTTTTTCAATTTTCAATTATTTTCTCTAATTTTTTATAATTCAATTTTGTTTTAATTTACTTTTAAGATTCTCAAGTATTTTTCTGAAATTTTAATTATTTTCTTTATGTTAAAAACATTTTTATGATTGTTTAAATTAGTTTCCCCAATTTTTAATTGATTTCATTTTTTTTCAATTAATTTGCAATTATTTTGTTTAAATTTAATTATTTTTTGCAATTCTTTTTAATTCTAAAATATTATAAATTTTGTCCCAAATAAATATTTATTTTATTTATATTCATCGATTTTTAAATATTATATTTAAAATATTTATTTCTTCTTATTAGATAAACAGTATTTATCGATTTTTTATATTTACTATTGTATTTTATAATTTTTAAAATGTATGAAAAACTAATCTCGCGCTTGCGCGCGTTTTTTTTCTAGTATATATATATATATATATATATATATTGACTGTGTCGTAAGTTTAAATAACCAACAAGACTAAAAAATAAATAATTTTCGCTTTCTATGAATTTTTTCCATTTTTTAGCAGTAAATTTTGGCAAGAACTGTCGTAGCTAAAAATAGGATAGGAATATAACCGGATTTTGAAAGAAGATAAAACACAGTTTTCCAGTACTAGGTATAATCAATTTAATGGCACTATAATACTTCTATTTGACAGCTTACATCTCGTAATCCATAAACAGTATATTATACAAAGTGCTTAACAACTTCTGAATAATATACGATATACAGTTTGAATATCAATGAAACAGTCGATTATATGCATACGCTTCATTTCGTTAACAGGTGTTTGCTGTCTTTTTGAGAATTTTGGTTAAAATTTTTCTTTCGTTATTTCCATTTTTTTTTTTTTTGGTTTGTTTCAACGACACTATGGTCAGCACAATGTGGATCAACTACATCCTCAATCACTAACAACACTTTATAAAACTATATACACTAAAGCCTTTTACCCTCTAATAACGTATTCTTGTAGCTAGTAACATTTTCCTCGTGAGTATATTATATTATATTATAGTATAATATAATAATCATTGTCGAAGTAATAACATTAACGCAGCTTCAAAATAAACGGTGCTCGATGCACTTGGCCACTAGCGTATTACGAAGTGTAATAAATGTAATTACAATTTTCCCTTCTACTTTACTAGATACGCAACTACTCAACGTTCATAGTCTTTACTGGGAATTATTTAATAACATGGCGTATTTAACACATTATTATGATTCGCTTCTTTTATATAGTAGGTATCTCGTATAACGTAGTCTCTTTTTTCCCGTTTTACTGAAATATCCAAAGTTCTAAGATTACGCTTATTTATCTCGAGAAACTCTTTGTTGTCCCATTCTATATAATTTTCTTTTATTATCATTTTATTCTCAACTATTTTACTTCTCTTAAATAATTAATAACATTTGCTCAATATTTTCAACATGAGCTTTAAAATGTATTCTTAAGCTTGTTCCATTAACATAACCTTCAATTTAAAAAAGAAAAAGTAAATTAAACAAAAGCAGCAGAAGAAATAAAAATGAAAATTTAATTTTTTTTAGTGAACCTTAATTTTTTCTTCTGTTAGACAATTGTCAAATTTTCGCTTTATAAGATTATTACCACAAATTAATTCAAGATTATCTTAATAAAGAACATTCTTAATATCTTCCTTCAAATCGTTTTTTCAAGACATGTTTTTTTGTCCTTAAAAGAAGAAATAAACAATTTTTTCTTCTGAAAAATAGGATAAAGAACGAAGAAAATGTCACAATGGCAACAACAAGTTTCTCTCTTATTCTTAACAATGTCTAAAGAGAAAAATGTACACGTAGTAAATTAAGCACCGAGAAATCGCAGCAATGGTTTTCTTCATTGAGAAAAATGTGTGTATAAACAAAAAGCGAGGACACACACAAAACGATAAATCGGGAGCAGATCCTTCCCATTAGAAATATTTTGCTCAATCGCAACATTGAAATTAAATTACAAGAGAAGATCTTAATTGTTCAGCGAAATATAATGTGCAGCGCAAGAACAAGTGTTTTTTTAGAGAGGCCTATATTTGAAAGCTTAGATCTCAGGTACATTTTCAGTCTTCTGATCGCTATAATGACCTATTTGCGCGATAATTTTTTTTTCAAATAAGTTAAATTAATAATATCTTAAAAATAGTTTAAATTAGTTACAAGATTACATAATAATTTTTTCTCTTGTATACTTATTATTATAAAAATTCACGAAAAACATAATTGAGTTGTAAAAACTTAGATTAAACTATGAGAAGATAATTTAAATAATTCATAAAAAGTTAAATTAATTTACAATAAATTATTCATAAAAAATTACATGTATTAAAAAAACCATAGTAAAAAATCTTAACTGATAAAAACATTCTATAAACATATAAAAGATATTAAAATCAGTAGAAAACTATCCTTTTATAAAAATTAAAAAAGTATTGTTAGCTGGGAAATGAACCTAAAAAGGAACATACTGTCAGTTCTCGATTTTATGTCAGATTAACAACGCTTCTTGAATTAAATTAGTAGGTTTTGTTTCGTAAAGTTATTAGGGAGATGCAGCGATACGGAGGGATACGAACGCGCATCCGAGGCGCGCAGCCACGCCCTCCGCTTTCCCCCACGCGTCCAACACGGTTTAGGATAAAAGACGCCGCGCAGACAGTCACTTAAGCAGTTCTCCTGCGACAGCGTCTGCATGCAGACTAGATAAAAAACAAATCAATTTTTTCTTATCAAAATATTACAATATTATTTCATTACCACAAAAATCAAGATATAATTAATTATTTTTTAAATTCAAATACAAAGAATTTTTCTGACCTAAAACGAATACTGACCGTAAAGAAAAAGTTGTGTGTGCCCTTTTCGTGTGAAGGTGAATTTTAGAGACAAAACTATTCTTAAAATTACATTTTCCTTACACCCATTTCATTCAAGACATTAAAAGCTGTTTGTCAAGATAGTCGCATTTAAGATTTAGATTTATTTAATCTGATTAAAGATTCGTTACTTTCACTGATTTTCGCTGAACATTTTCTACGAGACGAAGAGTAAATTTAGGAAATTACAGTTTTGCGCCTTGGACGCTCTTATTAGTAACAAATGTGGCGATGAGAAACGATAAAACGCATCGAGCAAGTTTTTTCGACAAGCATTGATTGCACAGAACTCGTTTCGATTTACGAGCAAACTTTTTTGATTGATTTTCAGTACACTACTTTTTTGGTGAGACTCTCGAAAAATGTGTTGGGTTCAAGTTCATCGTATCAACTTTGTTTCATAAACTTTAATTCGCACCAACAATTCATACACTCTAGGTCTAGAAAATTCACAACTACATGAGAATAATATCAGTACTATCCTTGCCGATTTAACCTCCTTTTTTCTCGGAGTCACAATACTGGCAAGTTTTTTTTATGCATTCACAATTCGATGGAATTTTCCACCTGATTAATTTTAATTACGATAAGAATGAAGTTTAAATGAAATTGAGCTCCCGTTAAAATCTTAAAGTACAGTCATCATTAATATCTTAGAGTTCTTACATGAGAATTTAAAGATATATAGGTATATTTTCAAGGATCCAGAGTTAATTTGCATCTCGTGAGATAGCAAGAAACCACTTACGTCTAGTGAAATTTTTATTCCTACAAATGTCTTTTGGCTTTTTTTTTATCCCTGTTAAACCTGTTTTTCAACTGTCGCGAATATTTTTCGTTTAAAAAAAAAGGAGTAATAAACAGTGAATTTAAGTTAACTCGTGTTTTCCAAAAATCTCCAATTTCAATATTTTTACTCGATTTTCCACAACTTGGAATATTTAATTGTCTTTGATGTGTCTTAACGTTTGTTAAACTTTAATCTATAATATGAAATGGGCACAGTAAATATCGACACTAGGGATTATAACATTGACTAGGGGATTAAATTTAACATTGGATAAATTCAGAGATTCTAGACCCTGGGGCAGTCGCAGTTCTGGAATCTCGTGAATAATTTGTCACTTGACGTTTAAATTTTTCAACATTAATAATCAATATCTTTTCTAAGATACATACGACACAAAATGTGCACATAAGATTTTTAAACCTAGAAATTTCTTAAAAGATATAATAGTAAATGAAAATACGATTATTAGACAATCATTTTTTTTTTGAAATAGGTATAGAGGGATCAATCGGCATCGATTGTTAATAGTTATCCACAATACACAAAGAACATCTATTTTTAACTAGTATTTTCACTATTCACCACTTTAATAGTGCTACAATAAATTAACTACCATAAGAAAATTTTACATTTATCAATGCAGTGCTTAAAATTAAGACTCCTTATATCAACAAGAATTAAACACTTTTAATTAATCAAAAATTTTCAAAAATATCTCAATACAATTCTTTGTCAACATTTAATAAACTTCTAACAATACAGCTTTTGATTTGTCTCCTAATTCAAATTTGAAATAAAATTTTCTCTAAACTGTTTAAACGCGCTTTATAATTTTCAAAATATTTTCAAATGAAACAATTTCTGAATAAAATTTGTGTAGAATTTAACAACAATTGTGGCTTTAACAACAAATGAAAATTAGGTTTTAAAACAGTGCTTCCGTGAAAACTGAGTTCCAAGGGAAAGGTCAGTGGGCTCAAGATTGACAGAATCCCCAGGAACGAGTCTAAAGAATGCACAAACACGAAAAATTAATTGAAGGGTGCTTTTTATATATTCTACCTTACAACACTGATGTGAACAATTGGCTTGAAATATACGTTATTCCCGTAAATTTGCATCTTTTTTCTTTTTTTAATAGATATTAGATAATAATAATAATTTGTTAGCACTCCAGTTACCAACAATAAAGATGTTATTTCTGCGCATATCGTGTCTAGATTGAATATTGTGTAAACATTTGTAAAAAACTATTTATCTTTACAACTTTCAGAGCATCTCTAAGTTCTGCAAAGACTCTTTTTAAAATTAAGGAAAAAATAAAAATCAATAGGCCATGTAATTTTGTGTAGGTACTTAGCATTGTATGGTGTTCATCTTTAAAAATTCGGTGTTCATATTCCGTGTGATTTAAAACTGTATTTTTGCATCAAGCTCAAAAATCCGTTATTATTTCACTTGACAGTGGTTTCAAAATCTCAATAAACAAAATTGAATACATTTCTTAATTCAGATGAATCATCCAATTATCGGAAAATTATAATTAAAAAAAAAATTTCCAGAGTTGAAAGCTTAATATAATGTTAGTAATTTAATTTTAATGGTTTTTTGAGGGACAATATTTGCAAATTAATCTGGATCCTTGACTTTAGCGAAGTAGAATAAGTGGAAATCCGATTTGCAAAATTTCAAGTCTAAATATCGTAGGGTTACCAGAGATTCAGATGTGTGTATTTTTAATATAGAAAAGTAGGACGATTTCTTTTTGAGAAGAGTGAATGTTATATTACTTAATTAATTGATGCAAATATCACGCTTTAGCTCGAAAAAATCTCGTTCGATGGTTAAGTTTTGAGTAACTAATCCTCTAGATATTTTAAAAGGCAAATGTGGTAACACACATAAGAAATTCTAGTAACCCTATATTTTATAAGAATTTTTATTTTCTTTTTAATATAGGATTATTAATCCATGTCCAAATTACAAATAACCCAAGGTTGCGTAAGTTTTTACATAGGGCGTATCCACTCTACAATTTTCTCTGGAAAGAAAAACATTGATCTTTTTATATTCATTCAAAGAAAAAGGTTTAAAGAAGATATAGTAACTTTATAAATTACCTAAGTTATCAGCGTTCAAATGAACGGAACTTTTAATTAGTAGGTTTATTTTTAAAGACAAATGAAGAATGCTCGACTCATTAATATAACCTTAAGACATAGAACGAAAAGAAACAACATTTTTCTAAATTAAGTTTAATTCGAAAACAAATTACCTAATTTAAAAAGATGTAATTTGAGGTAAAGAAGCGGCAGGGTGTCTCGAATATAATCATTTAAATTTTCCGGCAAATAGTTAATAACAATAAATATAATATTTTTACAATTAAAAATGGTAAAACATTTAAAATACTATAAAAAAAGAAAATAAACGAAAGAATAAATAAATTTCAGAAAAAGGTCAAACATACTAAATAAATAAAAAAAAGTGATTGATAATATAAGAAAAATAGTAAAATTTAAAAAAGCAACGATCAAAACGCCAAAAATAATGAATAAATTTCTTTTAAAAGTGGAAAAAAATGAAATTACACATTTTTGAGGAAAGGAAAGATATTTTTAAAAAAAATAGAAACATTTTTAATACAGGTGTCTTAAAAGTGTCTTATTTAAAGATTTTAAGACATTTATAAATAAGAATCTTACAGTTATTTTAAGTTATTTCATTGGTTAATAATTTTGTAAGACGCTCTCCCATTGGTTGAAATTAAGAAACCCAAAATTGTCTTAAAGATTAACACATAAGTGTTTTTTAATAAGATACCTGTTTTTGCAGTGAAAATGATGATTAAATGAGAAATTTAATATAAGATCAAACTTACAAAAAATAGAACAAAAAACATAAAGAAGAGTTTAAAAAGTTATATAAATTAATAAATTATGAAAAAATGCTAAAAAATATATCAAATAAATATGTTGAAGAAATTAGAAATTATAAAATACAAATGAACAAAATTATTAACAGTTCAAAAAGTTATTAACAAAATTATAAAAGAACGAATCAATTGAAGGAAAATTGAAGAAATTTATGGCGAAATCAAAAAGTATTACATAATAAAAATAAAATTAAGAAATAAGAAGAAGAACATCTAATAAAAAATAATACAGCAATATTATGAAAAATGAAAAACAATTTTTTTTGATTTAATAATTTTAAAAATAAAAAAAGTTTTTAAAAAATGATAAAAACATATAAATTGTGTAAAATGAAGTAAAAATATAGAATCCAGAAAGAATAAAATAAGAAAATGTAAAGAAATAAGTTAAAAGTCTAGAAGATTTTGAAAACATTCTTTTTAAAATAACAATTTTTAGCAAAATTATTCCCAAAATAAAGAAAATTTAAAAATAAATTTGAAACAACTCTAAAAAAAAGAGTCTGAAACAATAAACATAATTTTTAAACAACTTTAACAATAACATTTTTATTTAAATCATAAATTCTAGAAATTTAATGAAAGAGTAAATAATATTTGGAAAAAATGTAAAGAAAATTGAATAATGTACAAAAAAACAAGTAAATCTATAAAAACAAATCAACAAATTGAAGAAAACATTGCATTTTCCAGCAAAGTATGAAAATAAATAAATTTTCCTAATGTTTCAACAAAATTGTATGAATTAATATGAAATAATTTGCTGAAAGAGAAGTAAATTAAAGAAAATCTGTAACTAAAAAAAAAGTCTAGTTGAAATAAGGAAGAAATTAATGATAAATTTGAAAAATTAGAAAAAGTTGGTAATATTTAAAGTAAAAGAAAATGAAATATTAACGAATTAATTTTTGACTATTGAAATTTAAATTAATTAAAAAATTAAATTTTGGTTTAATTGGCGTTTGACATTTATTTTAATAAAAATTAATTAATTAAATTTAAATTTAAAAATAAAATTTTTAAAATTAATTTT
Organism: Ganaspis brasiliensis; assembly: GCA_037103525.1. Taxonomy (NCBI): domain Eukaryota; kingdom Metazoa; phylum Arthropoda; class Insecta; order Hymenoptera; family Figitidae; genus Ganaspis; species Ganaspis brasiliensis. The sequence goes on along the minus strand of JAZKLR010000365.1, from coordinate 736,880 downwards.
TAATTTCAATTTAAATTTAATTAAATTCAATTTTTGATGTTATTGAAAAATACGAGGTTGAAATTTTTAGGACTGATTTAAGAATTCTCGGAATGACAAATATTTGTCATTTTAAGATTAATTAATTTACGGATAAATTTTACTTATATCCGATTGACACTATTCTTCGTCACATGTTCTTCAATTATGTAAAAATGCTAAATTCTGCCCTTTCAAAATGCACATTTAATTTTAGGTTATGTGAATGGATCGAACTTCTCAGAATGCGTCTCCAATTCGCAGACTTTAACAACTTATAACTTTTAAATTATTTTCAATTCCTCTTTACTATTTCAACAATTTTAAAATTACTTTTAATTCCCTTTTAATATTCGGATCTTTTAAATTATTTCAATTCCATTTAAAATTTCTAGATATAGTGGATTCACAACTAAAATATGTGTAGAATATAAAAATTTAAATCTTTTACAAGAAATGCAAGAATTTTAAGTATGATTTCGTCAAAGAGGAGGAGACGCACTCTTAACCTTTATAACATTTCGACGGTAAAACGTGACAAATGATGTCTTGCATGACTTGGCAAAAAAGGGTAATCCAAGTATTACGTAAGTATAGATTTTAGGATTTTTACCCCTCTTTCCAACGACTGAGTACAGATTTTTTTAAGACTTTTTATACACTTTTCTGTTTAAAAACTTTTCTAAAAGATTTTGTCGATTCCCTCCCTCTCTGATAGAAGCTGAAAGTCATATGTCATTGAGACCAAACTTTGCATCCCACATAGCACAAAATATTTCCTGAATCTTGCCTGACCCTAACACTTCAAGTTTCGGAATATTCAAATGAATGTTCAGGCAACATTGATGCAAGTACGAAAATGCAATATTCCCGAATATTGCTTGAACATTGGAATTAAATATTAAGGAAATATTGCACAAAACGATTCCTGCAATATTCAGGTATTATTTCAAAAAAAGTTTAAAAAAATTTTTTAATTTGCAATCAATCAAAATTTTATGGTATGTTTGACACCCGAAGGATTCTAAGAAATGAAAAACTACTGCGCAGACCTACGGGCCATAGAAGCCAAGACCAACCAATGCGCATCATTTAAAATTGAAAATTGCCTGAATATTACAATGAAATAAAAACAAGTTGTAGGCCATTTATCCTTTTTTTTTATTTAAAATATTCGAATCCACAAAAAACTGTTTTTTATTAATTACTGATTAAAATGTTTAAAGTTATAAGAGGATTTCTTGCAAGATTGAAATGGGTGATTTATAGTTTTCTGTGAATTTTCATTGTTCAAGTTTGGTGGGCTGAATTTTCTAGAAAATTGATTAGAAAATTTTGAAATTAAGCTACGTAAAACCTTGAACTTTTAACTTCAAAACGAGCCAAAGAAAACTTAAATATTTTGACTTATTCTAAAGTTATAAGTAAATGTATGATAGGAAAAAATGCAACGATTTTAGTGCTCGCTCCACTTTTAGCTGCTTAGTATATGGCACAGGAAGAAACGAAGGAATTGTTGTGTTTTGTTCTTTATACACATTTACTTCTAACTTTTGAACTAGTCAAGATATTTTAAGTTTCTTGGGCTTATTTTAAAACTAATAGTTCAAGGTTTAATTTAAACTAATTTCACATTTTTCCAATTATTTTTCTAGAAAATGCAGCCCACCAAACTTGAACAATAAAAATTTACCTGTTTTTATCACATTGAATCTCTGTTTCTATTAATAAAAAAAAGCTTTAATATATGATTATTTAACGGAAAATTTTATAAGCTTTTTAATGGTCTATGACAAATTTTATTTCGCTAATATCTGACAGAGTTTGTTAAAAATGGTGGATGGTGGTGGTTGGTGGTGTTGCACAAAAAAACTCACAACACTTTACATTTAATAACGGATAATTTATTGTTAACTGATATGATGAATGCGTCACATTTGTACACCCGGTGTACATACAAATTGGAAACCAGTTAAGGAACCGTGCGGAAATGCATGGGTATTAGACGCGCCTGATGTGGACTTTAAGAGGGTCGTAACGCAACTGAACTGTTCCATCACATCAGGCCCTCGCTGACTGACCAGAAGGGTGGGAGACCTCCCAACAACGATCCAAGCTCCATCTTGTAGAGAGAGAAAGAGAGGGCAGGCATGGCCATAGAACATGGGAAAATCTACCACAATAGGAACCTTAAACTCAATTAGAGATCTTATGACAGATTATAAACAACCCATTTAAATCATGCGAGAAATCCTACTAATAACTTTAAACAGAGTTATCAATATTTTAAAACGCTAATGTTTTTGGTCCTATTTTTGTAAGTGGTCCCACAATTTTGGCCGGTCGTCTAATCTGTCATAAAATCTTTAGTAGAGTTTAAAGTTCCTATTGAGGTGGGTTTTCCCCTGCTCTGCGGTCATGCCTTCTCTCTTCTTCTCTCTATAGGATAGACTTGGAATCGATGGTGGGAGGCTCTCCCTCCCTTTTGGTCAGTCAGCGAGAGCCTGATGTGATGAGGTAGTTCATTTCTGTCCACTTGTTCCGCTTTGGCCTTTATACAGTTCACATCAGGCGCGTTTACAGTGCAGTTGCCGACGGTTTCTCACCTTATTCACCAATTTGTATTTATACCGGGTGTGCAAATGTGACGTATTCTAAACTTATAATAATAATAAACTCTCCTTCGTTAAATATAAAAGTGATGTGAATTACCACCATAACTTTCTAACAATTACAATGAAATATTCTCTCAAGTTTTGTGTCAATAATGATTCACAAGCGGACATTTTAGTACTTGCATCAATGTTGCCTGAACATTCATTGGAATATTTCGAAACTTGGAGGGTTAGGCAAGTTTCAGGAAATATCTTGTAGTGTGTGGGATGTAGCTCTTTAGGGGAGACCTTAAGTAATACTTAAACGATCCATATGAATATAATAAATTTTTATATATTTGAATAAAAGTAAAACTCGCAATCACATCTCTTCTGATAATTTAAGACAGGGAATATAGACAGGTACATGTTATATTTTGCCATGACAGGGAAAAAGTGTCTAAATTTATGGAGAAGAGAAGGAAGAGGAACAGTCTGATTAAAGGCAGGATGAAGAGAAAGATAAGGATAAATAGAAAAATTATGGGCAAGGATGAGGTGAAATTTAAGATCAGAAAGGTTAAGAGAATGGGAGAGGATATAGAAAAACCGAAAATAGAAGAGGAAGGTGTATCGATTATCTCTATTCTGCAATAGATTCTAATTATTGGTATGAGTGAAGCTCATTTCCCTTTCCAAGACGACCCCGAAAAGGGAGAAACTAGCTAATTTGTAAATATGTCCATTCGTCATTAAAGACAGAATCATCGTTCTGTTTATGAAATAAAGTCTCGTCACGCTTAAGTGTCCCGTTGAGAATGTTTAAGTGTGACGTTTTTAGTATCATGGTTTTTTCCAAGTTTGAGTGACATTCAGATAATATGAATCCTCGTCTGAAAATTCTTAATCTATACCAGCACGAAGAAAAAGGGCATATAATTGTGCAACTCTCGAATGGAAATAATCATGTCGACCTCTTTGGGAGTGATGCATTTTTCATCACAGATTTGCCCAATTCATTTGTAATCCTGAGATGTGCCATAGAAGCAGATTGTCTTCAGTGTAGATGAGTATTATAAACAAAAACCAGTATTTCTTTGTTTGACTAATGATTTAAGGATTTAAATGGTAACGGACCTTGATAAAATTTAATATATTGAAATATTGCGTGAAACGAACGTATTTATTATTTTGTAAAATTGAGAAGCTTTTCCTAGTCTATCTTTTATTGTTATAAATTGTTTATATAGTTTATCTGTTATATCTGTGATTTTACTTTTAATCTCGATCGTTAATTGTAAAGTTTGTTTAGAAAGTTTAATTTTGATTTTATGGCTGATTATAAATGTAAGAGAAAGATATTTAATAACTAAACTAAAAATAGTATAGTTACAAAGGTAAAGTAGGATAAGAATTTTATTATAAAATTAAAGTGTCGGTTAAGAGGGAGTTGAGAGAGGATAAATCAGAATAGAGAATGATGCATCCGGAAAAGGAACGGGAACCGGGAGTACAGACACTTGTCAGTTAGGTAGTCAGAATAGAGTAAAAGATGCGATTAGGTTAAGTCAATTAATTATAGCAAAGTTTAAGTTAAAGTTATAAGTGTCACCGCAAAAAATAACAAAAAGTGCCATACCTGACATTAATTTCCTATCATACATTTTCAGAAGAGTTAATTTGCAAAAATAAGAATGCAGATACTCACTCGTCTTCCCACGGGCACACTTCGTTAACATTATTGTCTCGCTGCTCCTGAGTTGTTGCAGAGGCGGCGTCGGTTGGTTCCGGCTGGGTGTCCGGATCCCAGACAGGAACAACTTGTGCCTCTTCTGCGCCTTCCTCAGTTTCCAGTTCAGTTTGAACTGTCGACGTAATTTTCGGAACGTCGCTGCTTTCATCGTCCTCGTTTTTTTGCACATCCACATCAACTTTATGGCAACTGGTTTGTGTGGCTTGTTCTTCTCTCGAAACGCACTCAAAACTCGAACCTGGTACACTCTCCTGTTCGGAATCAACCGCGTCCCCTGACAAGTCCCCCACAATTGCACTTATACTGATCAATGGAGCCAAGCCTGGTGACTTGGCAGGCAACGTATGCTCATCTTTAGGAAGTTTTGTGCCTGTTCGAACTTGAACTTCCACCTCTTCTGGTACTCTTCTAACCGCACTTGGAAACTCAGTTTTCTCTCCGACTACATGAGACAGATCAATTGATTGTTGAGGCGAAGAGCCAGTATACGATGACACGGAAGGTCTGCTTGTTTCAGAGAGTTTGACCTTCCCAGATATAGAACCTATAGAAAAGTTGCGGGTGATTGCGGCTGTGGACGTACGTTCGGTGCCACTGTACGAACTACTTGGGAACGGAAATTTGTGCAGTCTTTCTGAAACTTCCGCGATGGCTATGCTAATCTCAGACGATGAACTGCATGAATCTAATTGAGAAGAGTTCTTCCTTGATGTCCGAAACTCAGGAGGTTGAGAGAGACCTCCATGAGTGTCAAATGATGAGGTTTCAAACGATACCGTTGCCCCAGATGACGTTGGCGCCGCGATATCTGGCACTGCTTCGGGATTCGGTCCGGGTGCTGCATCCCACGGGCAGACGTCGTCCATAGGGCGAACTGCTGCTTCCGCCACGCCAGCATCCCTGACAACAGGAACTTTATTATATGATTTAGTTTTTCTCACAATTTTCTAACCTACAGAAGATGAGCTTTACTGCTCTGTCTCTTATTTTCGTGCACAGTTCATTCGACAATTAAAGACTTTTACCATTCACGATTAATATAAATAGTTGTATAAAAATAATTGTGTGAATATTTAAATGCTGCAACTTAGATTTTTAAAAATTGTAATAGTATACACTAGTTAGGTTTGCAAAACCATTTATTTTTATCACTCTAAAACTAATTTTTGTAATTCCATAAGTGCCTTTAAAGTTTTTGCTTTTTGATAAACTAATCTCGCTTTATTTAATGGTGCAGTCTGTAAGAATTTGGGATCAACATTCCATAGAGATTCGCGGTATGTTTGTTGTTTGTCGGATGTGAGAAACTGTTTATCAGGCACCTTATAGCCTGTAATGTAATGTTATCTTGGGGTGGTAGCGACCTATTCCAATGTTTAGAATAGTTTCTGTAAAAGCAGATGATGCTATTTTAGAGGAGGAGGACTAGTTGAAAAGACCAGAGAAATTAGGGAGGCGAATAAAGAATTTTACGAAATAGTAATTCTCTACGTACAAATTGGACTTCACCTAGTCGATGAGGAGGAAAGGGATACCAAATTTCTTATTGCTAATGATGGATTACTCTTAGTAAACTGTGCATCGTGTAAAGATACGGTCATAGCTCAGCATACCCTGGCAGGCAGCCGATATGAGATAGAAAAAAAGGATCCAAGAGAGGAAGACTTGTTTATCCCCCGAGAGTCTAAGGTAGGGCCAATCGTGTAAAATGTCATGTATGACGGTTTCCTGCGGATGAAAATACTTAGGGACACCAAAATCGTCGGCTTTGCGGACGAAAAAATTATCGTATAAATGACCTTGGAAGTGACCAAAGCGCTGTTTGTCACAGACCAGAGATACTTTGTAGCTCCATCTATTGAGATCGACGGGACTGAAGTCAAATGGAAGATAAGTAAAAGTAGCTGGGCGTCGAGTTGGATAAGAATTTCAGTCTCAACCAACACCTAACATTTGCGACGACTAAAGTCATTAAATGTTGTAGTCGTCCTTCGTCTAACACACGCAACTTGCAGCGACAATGCATAAAGAGAGAACGATTATATTAATTGACACTTACCACAATGGCGTACAGGCACTTTCAACCCTTCTCGACTCGTTAACCGCCCTCTTCCGGTTTACGAGAGACCTCCGCGAATTCCGTTTATATTTATTCTGCGCCAGGTGGAGATCTCCACCCGGGCCTCCTTTGGAGTTAAGATTCTCTGACCTGAGTACTGGTCGGCTAGCTCCTATCTCACAGCGTGTATCTTTTTGCGGACGAGAGAGAGAGAAAGAGATAGATGAACACAATTACGTTACTCGAGAAACACTCGCGCGTTATTGCGGGTTAAACTTAATAAAACAAGCTCGTGTTAAATAAACTAACTTCAATTAACCGTTTTAACACTAGGAAAATAATTACAAAAATAATCAAAGAAAATTAAACACCTTGGCTCAGCACAGCCGCGACCGCGCACAACGATGCTCTTCCAGTCACCGATTCAAAATTTTAGAGAAGAAGACTGACTTTCAAGCCGCTGCAAAACTTCCCGGGAACCAGACATCATGTTTCCCTTTGGAACAGGCTTCGGACTTCGTCTTCTCGTCTGTCGCTATGGTCACAAAAACACAGGGCACGTTTGCTTTTCGACGTTTCAGTACACACTGAGCTTCTCCGGGGTTAGGCGAACGCAACGTAGGTTCCTGTGTTTGCCGGTAGGTTGCCCCAGGTTGTACACTTGACCGTCCGTTCGCTGCTGGCCACTGGCGTCACTTTTAGGACTAGCAGTCACCTCGCGTTGTCTGCTTGGCTAGGTTTCAACACGGTTCGATCAGATGGCCAACGATCGCGACATCGATCGTCCTGATCCTCCACGTTGGTCTTGTCGTCTCGTGGTACGTGAGTGTGGTGTTGTGTTTGTGCAGTGAGGCTCGCGGACTGTGCTTCGCGTCGGTAATTTACAAATACAAATAGAATCAAAGCTATAAAATACACTTCGTGTTTTCACGAAACCAAAACAAACGATTTTACAAAAGATCAGAAAGTAGTTAATTTACAAAAGATCAACGTTGCCAATTGTTCGCGGATTTCATTCTTTTAACTTTCCATCCAATCAGGTAATCGGCGAAATGCCGAAACTTTGTTTACAAACGTGTGTATTCGTAAAAACCACGTTACAATGTAGAGGAAATATCTCCAAGTTTATGCCTAACATTGATGGTCCAAGAGAACCAAAAACGAGTTTAGTATCGAGTGCAGTACACTCAAGACTACTTTAGGCATCCCCAGTGTGAGCAACCTCCTTAGGAGGATGCTTTAGCTTATTTTTTAGCTCAAAGAATAGTATTGCTGATTGTAAGAATCGTCTCAACCTACTGAACTGTATCAACTAGCGCTGATGTGCAAGTCCTAGTGAGTGTTTCGCCAATTGATCTATTGGCGAGGAAAAATTTCTCGCTAAAGATCGGGCAAGCTTGCTCCCAGAGTTGGACAGACAGTGCTTGAAAGTTTAGATTCGTAGAAACGCAAGGGGAAGATTAGTCAAGGAGTGGAAGGTGAGATGGAATGGGGAATCTGCCGGAAAGTAACCTAACGAACTCCATAAGTCATTGTAGACACCAATTGAGAAAATATATTGAAGGTCTCGATGTGAGACTAATGGTTCAGATAAAGGTTCTTTCATTTTGAATTAAGTTAGTTTAGGGTTTCTAAAACCCCTGGGAGACGCTATGTCAATTTCTGCTCTCTCTTCCTGTTTATATAAGCTACAAGGTACCCGGTAACAGGTCTTCACACCCTATTCAAAGCGATTCAGAAACTACAAATTAATATCTAAAGTTAGTCATCGATGTTGTGTTCTTGTGTAAAGTGGTCTATTGAACCAAAAATGTATGTGTATTTAACGTTCCATATATATTATATGTCCTTGTTATGGGTAAGCTTAGCTCTAGACTACCTTTAAGTCTAAAATTAATCCGGTAACTCGGAATTAATCTGCTGTAGTCTAAAATTAGTTCGGAATGTTGTCTACAATTTCTTCAGTCGTTATAATTTTTCTAAAGAACACGTAATAACTTTTCCTCGATAGGCGTCAAGATTTTAAAGCAATTTTTAATAATCAGTCCCAAAGACCAAAATAAATTTGACAATAATGATTGTTATTCCGAAATTACCATTATTTAACAGTATTAATATATTCCTCTTTAAAATTTAACACAATCAAACTCCGTAGCGTTGATAATTATTATCCTCAAAAAGTTTGGAAACTTTGAAAGCTAGTAATCATGGAAAATTGAATTCAGAATAGTTTGGAACACTTGAAAATTAGAAGCATTTACATTTAGAAGCGCTTATAGTTGGAAATATTCAAATTTTGGAAACACTTGTAATCTGAGCACAATCAAATTCAACAACTTTTGGAAATTGCTTGTGATTAAATTTGGAAACCTAAATAAATAATAAAAATATCTTAACACTTTAATATAAAATAAATGGTTTTGCAATTCCTTTTAAAATAAACTATTGTACGAGAAATAGTTATGAACTTAATTAGATAGAGAAGGATACATTGAGGCAGAAAAACAGCAATAAATCTTAAATTTTGTTTCATATTAATTAAGTTAATACAACGATGATAAAAATGCAATGAGAAGAAAATTACAACTTTCTGAAATTTCACTCGACATAAATTTTTAATCAACGTTTAATAACTTAAACTCCTGTAAATTAAATTTTCAAACAGAAAAGGAAAAAAGAGTTTCGTAAAGTGATTAAAGTTTTATACTTTAATTAAATTTCTCTTCAATAATAATTTTCATGAAGTCATACGGATAATTTTTATAAATTAAAAACTTTTACTTAAATTGAAATTTTTTTTGGTGAACTTATTAAAACTTAAATTAAGATATTTTTCTAGAAATTTTTAGTTATAATGTTACAGATAATAAATTTGATTGAAGGGGTTATTAACGTAAATTAAATTTCCTTTCACAAAAGTTTTAATGCCATAATAAACAATTTGAAATCTAATAAATTAAAATTTTAATCGTCAAAATAAATTCTCTTTACAAATTTCACTAATTTCGCCTTCATTAGTTTTGGCAGGATACTTCCTAATTTTTCTTCTCATTGAATTTTTTATTTAGACTGGTAAACACAATATTTTACAAGTGTATAAAAGCAAGGCAAAAATTGAGTAAACAAAAAGAAGCAATATTTGAATGAGCACAATAACGATACGTATATTGCAGTTGGGATTTTTATGAAAGTATAAATACATTGAAGGAAATAGAGTGTCAGATGGGGGAAAAAGTATATCTGGAACCATTTCAGGTCCTATAAAAAGCAGAAGATTAACATCGATAGGTACGTCATTATTATTGGACTAATACGTCATTTTCACAGTAACAACAAAGAATTTTTGAAACAAAAAGTGATGCACAAGGTACACTGCAACAGAAAATAAAAAAAAAATTCTTTTTGACACGAGTCAAAGGGAAATTGATTTTTGATACTGTTTGAAATATTAGAGTCGAGTATAAAAGAGCGTAACGATTGAAATATTGAAAAATTCATATTCCAGAGACACAGAATCACAACGGTGACGATAAAATTTTCTATGTATTGAACGAATAGTACAGAGGTTTTATAGGTATATATTATGTACATAAAATGTCACGTGAAACTCTCTGAAAAACGGGAACTTACTGATAACTATGGGTACTAGGCCTGGAAGGAATCTTTATGAAGCGAGCCAGATCACCCCTGAAAAGAAAGTCGGATCGATAAAACCGACTATAAGTACCGATTGACGTTCACCTTCTTTTTTACTAAGAAGCGTTAATTACTTTAAGAGAAAATTGTTTATTTGTTCTGTAGATTATTACAAGTTTTTTTTTTTGTTTTTAAATGTTTTTCAGGTTGCTTGCAATTCATCCAAAACCCAATTGACCGAACTTGCAGTTGCCCGAAATCCGAATTTGTAATTCTCCTAGTTTGCATTTGTCAGAATTTTTAATCCCTCTAACTTTTAACTTTCCGAATTTGCATTTGTCATAACTTTAAAATTATCGAATTTGCATTTGCCACAACATTTAAATCGACAAAATTGCATTTGTTAAGATTGTTTACTCCTCGAACTCGTATTTTTCGAACTTTGAAATCACCGAACTTGCATTTGTACGACCCTCGAAATGTAAAATTTCTAAAAGAGCCTTCAGATTGGCTAGTAATGTTTCCGGGACATTTACCAGCCAATCAGAAGACTCGTTTAGAAATTCTACATTTTGAGGGACGGTCAAATGCAAGTTCGGTGATTTGCATAGTCGGTGAGTTAAAGGGTCTGACAAATAATAGTTGGGAGAGTTAAATTTTGTGACAAATGCAAGTCCTGGGATTTCAAAGTTCGGGTTAATACGAGTTTGGAGAGTTAAAAATTTTAACAAATGCAGTTTTGTCGATTTAAATGTTTTGGCAAATGAGAGTCCGGTGATTTTAAAATTATGACAATTGCAAATTAGGGAAGTTAATAGTTCGGACAAATGCAAGTTCGGAGGATTACAAATTCTGACAAATGTAAGTTCGGAAAAATACAAATTCGGACAATAAAATTTCGGGCAATTGCAAGTTCTGTCAATTGAGTTTTAGAGGAAATACATGCCACCCGTTTTTTCTTTGTCTTGTACTTTTTTGAAAAAAGTTTTCCTCGATAACTTTTTGATTTTTTTTAGCTTTGTACTTTTTTATAGTTTTTATTTGCTGTGTTTTAGTTTTAAAAGCAAGTGTTCATATTTTAAAAAAATGCTATCTATGACTTTTGGCTAACAAGAAATTCTACAAGGACTCGTCGATTTTAATTAAATGCATATTTGCAAACAATTATAACCAAAGTTTACTTACACTATTTCAATACGACTGTTTATGAGCCCTAATACTGACAAAATGTGCAGCTTAAAATTTTTTTTTTTAATGTAGGTACCTATTAGGGTGTTCCAAAAATGTAGAGAAAATAATTCTTTTTGGAAAAATTTTTCTTCTATTTCCCAGAGAGTATAAGAATTGGACAAATGCCATTTTATAAAATATGAGATAAATATTGTTGATAAATAGCATCAATTATTTGTTTAAACCATTATTAAATAATAACTAAGAATCATTCTGAGCTGATAGAAATACTATTTAGTAGTTTTGAGAATAATAAGAAGAAAGAATTTCTAAGAAATAGAAAAACGATGATAAAAAGGAAAAATTTTATTACAAGATTAAATTAAATTAATTTACATAAAATAAAATAAAAAAGACAAGTCTTTAGAAAATTTTTCAAAAAAGGAATTTAAGAAAAATTGTATGAAAAATTTAGTGGATAAACTTCCGAATAAAGGATATCCTCGATTTTTTTAAAATTTGGTATACCTACGAATTTTGATGCGCTGATTACGAAAATCATAGTGAAAATTGGCTCTATCATTAGTCGACAATTTTTACTACAATTTTCGTAATCAGCACATCAAAATCAATAGGTATACCAAGTTTCTAAAAAAAATCGAGAGCACCTATTATTCGGAAGTACACCCAAAAAATCCTTCAATTTTTCAATAAGAAATATTGCAGATACTTAGTAAGTCGTATTATTCTGAAATCATAGAAAATAGTAATTTGGCCTAAAAACTGGGACGTGTCTAATAACTGGTACCTTTACATTTTTTAATTTACACCCTAAATTAATATTGAAAGGTTACTTTCTACCCTTAAAATTGAGTTAGTGCCGATATGCAAAAACAAGTATCGACTATTTTTCATATCTAATGTAGAATGTAAAGTTTAATCAAAACCGGCGCTTGGGGTTGTTTGAGTCAAATTTCACACCTGTCCTTGGATTTATCAGAGCTGGGTAAAATGGTTTCAAAAATCTATCTAAAATAGAAAATGTAAAATGGATATGAAAAACCATTTAAAATGCAAAATTGAAAATGGTGTCCTATTTTCTATTTAAAATGAAAAATGAAACATGTATATTGGAAAGAGGTTTACGTAAAATGCAAAATGCTTTTTCAGTATTTTATAAAATCGAAAAAAAATCCTATTTCTAAAATTAGTTTTAGGAAAAAAAGTGCCTTTAATAATTTTTTTGCATCGAGTGCATTCAACAGTAATATTTCCTTTTGAATCTCAACTTTTACAGAAAAACTTTCAATAAAAAATTAATCAAATCTTATTCGGTTCTACAAATGTTAAACTTCAATTTTTTATCAAGTTAAGCTACAAAGTTGCCATTAGTCTATATTGGTCCAGTGTTACTTCAACCATTAATGTAAGCAACAATGCCATATAATTGTCATGCCAATTTGAATATAATAGGTTTTTAAACATGACTCTATGTACCTTTCTCGCAAGTGAGTTGAGCTTCCGAGTTTATAAAATCAACCTCTGCTAAAATACTACTCAATATATCTACAAACAATATTGATTATAAATTAGTCCAATTTTTGTGTTCCACTGTACTTAGTAGAAGCAAATGCTCACATTCAATACCTCAACTCACTTGCGAGAAAACTAAGTGTAGTTCATAAATGCTTAAAAATCTATTGGGTCAATATTGGCATGTCAATTATGAGCCTTAGTGTCTATACCATTGGAAAAAAGAAATCTATGTATAATCTTCTAAAAGGTGTCCTATGAAAGTTATGGTTACTATAAGAAAAATTGTAAATAAATTGCAGCATAAGGAATTTAGCAATAAATAATCGGTTTCGAATTGCCAATCATACAAATAGTTATTATTTTCCATAGTTCTTATAATTGTACAAAATGTTTTATTAAAACCGACGAGTCCCAATTTATTAACTAAATTTTTTTTTATTTCACCAACCTGTATGGAATGTCTGTAAGGTTTGATTGGCTGTGAGAATGAGGCACTCGAGGGGTAGAAGATACATCACGAACACCACAAATCGCAAGCTCGTGAGCGGACCCAGAAAGACTTCGGTCACTTCCTCTTCGTCTTCCTACTCCTCCAGTGATTGTATGCTGTTGCTGAAGAGTTCCTTGCATTGTGGTTGACGTCGAAGGAGTTTTCTTCTTTGTCTGTCCTCCAAATCCAAAAAATCTAACAGCGGAAAAATTACTCCTTATCAGTGGACTTGGTACAATTCAGATATTAAGTTATCTTAAAGATAATTCAGTTCTTAACAAATAATTCACCGAGCAAATATTCTCAATTTGAATGGAATATTTTTAATATTTTCAAAATTGTAATTCTTATAACGAATAATTTTTTCGTTGTACAAGAGGGTTTTCTTTAATGAGAGTGGAGATAAATGATGACTTTTAGATTCATTTCTCCATACCAAATCAGAGAGAAATACTTTATTGATTATGTGATTGTTATATCTAAGAGGCAAATGGTACATAAAACTAAAAAAGAATCCTTTCCAATTGAGAATTTTTATTTCAGTACTTAATTCTTAACAAACAATAATTCTAACACACTTACTGAAATCATTTTATTACGTCTTTTAAATAAAAAGCCTGAAAATGGATTGTTGGAAAAAAAAGGTTATAATAAGTTTTTTATACAGTGATAGTGGGTTAGTGTGCAGTTACGATTTACAGGTCTTGGTAAGTGATTATTAGAAATTTATTACATTTTTGGTCGATAAACTCCAACAAATCATGAGGGGAAATGAAACAAGACTATAAAAATGAAAGGAAGTAGAAAACCAATTAAAAGAATACAGAGAAAGAAGCATTAGGATTTTCAGAAAGTAATTTCACAGTAAAATAAAGTTTTGTCCTGTTTTTGATAGGTTATTAATTAGAAATTGAAACTGATTAAATGGTCAAAATCTGTCAGGTTTTTAGTCATGCCCAATACAATACAAAAGAAAATTTTAATATGTAACAATCAGGATAAACAAAATCAAACAATCTTTAATATTCATGAGTTTCACTCCAGCTTACCTTATATCTCGAAACTGCACACTGGAAAACAATTTAGTATTTGACTTAGATTAAGCGTCTAGAATAGGTCATTCTTATTGATTAATAAAAATATTCATTATGTGAAAGCTGAAGCAGTTTCTTTTTTTATTTTTATACCTCTTCTTAACAAGTGGTTGAATTCCTGTAGCTTGAAGAGTTCTATAATGATCAGAGCGAATGAATCTGGGATAGCAATCTTTTTTGAGAAGTAATGTATACACGTGCTCCGCAGCAGAATCAAAAGTAAACCTAGTTGGATTTTTCATCTCTTGGTGGACCTTCTCCATAGTTTTTCCGTCAATGTTGATCTCACAAGGAGCACCGGGTGCCAAGAACTCTCTATATTTATTAAAATTGTAATAATAATAATTATTGTATAAAAGTTAAAACAAAAATTTAAACACTTGAGTCATGATTATTGAACAACCATATATGTAAATAGAATTATTAGTTAAATAACATGAGCTACGAACTTGAATATTTCATTGACTTTTTCTGATATCAGGGCCTGATAACTGTGCCTCAGGTCTTTCACAGCCAACCAAAATCGAATATTTTCATGACTATACTCCTTCCTTAAATAATTTGTAAACTCCAGTAAACCCGTTGGATCGGACATTAGTTCCTCCATCGATAATGACCATCGTTTTACTCTTTTTTCCGTGGGAATTTCCACCCTGATTGTACAATAATTGAAAATAAATATTTGAAGAGTATCGGAAGAAAATTGCTCACAAAAATAGATCAAGATGGGAAATAATTTAATATCCTATACACACGTGGCTTACATCTATCTGTCTGAGTCATTTATGATTTCAGACATAAAAAATAGTAATATAAAAATATTTTATAAACGGAATAAAAATTAAATCACTCACAGAGGACTATTTAGTTGCCAAAATGTTTGATCGTCAGTGATCCATGGATTTGTAGGTTGTGGGGGTATAATCATGGAATCATATTCTGCATAAGTTTCATAATGAGACTTAATATTTTCTATCGCAACTGAAACCTTAACCCTCGTCCGAGTTAGGCTATTTCGTAAAAGGTCAACCTATAATAAATAAAAAATATATTTCACAAACATATTTGAAAAATTGAGGATATTAATATTAGAAAGTGTCATTTTAACAATTACAGGATTTTTTGCATAGAAACCAAATTTGACCTAGAAAATATTGGATTAGCGTTAGTTTTTGAACAACAAAGGTTTAAAGGTGGAAAAAACGAGTTTTTGACATTTTTTAAAAATGCTACGAATAATTTTATTGAGTTTTATATATTTAAATGAGTGAAAGGTGAACAGCAAAATGGGGTATTGTTAGATTTTAGAAAAAGTAAAGTTAAGTAAAAGTTTGAAAAGTATTAATTGGTAATCAATATTTAAACAATAAACTATGAAAAACTCAAATGTGTTTTAAAGAAAATTCCAGGACTGCCCGCTTTAACCTTTTCGAATAAGATTCATGGTCAATCTTGTTAATTTTGTATTTACTCCAAAACAGGTCCAAAAAATTCAGTGTATCGATTCGCCACATTGTTCTGACCATTTGCCTAGACTATCTACATCCAGAAATTACAAGCAGTCCGACAAATGTTCTAATACAACATGTATTTTTAAACTTTTAGAAACTTCTGTTTTCTAAAAACATTTGCGCAGATTATTCACGTGCTTATCAATCTCATTGACATCAGTAGTAGCAATTTTACCCTACCAGAATTTACCCAACCTGACCCAACTCGACCCTACCAAACTATCCGACTTTACCGATTAGCCCACCCTACTCAACCGTTTGAGCCTTCCTAACTGTCCGAATCTGCCTGACCGAACACGACCTTACCCTACCCGAGCTTTCCGGCCCTACTATACCAAACCTTACCCAACTCGACCTAACGTATTCTGGTCATACCCGACTATCCAACTCTATCCATCATATATATGTATATGTCTGTGTCTCTCTCTATCTCTCTCGCACACACCCGAAATGACAAATGCGCTGCTGTTGTCAGGAAACGACGGACGGACGCCAAATGTCAGTAAATTAGTCTCTAGTGTAGCTGATCATGTAATCAGGTTTGCAGGCTCTCTGATCTATTGTCGAAGTTGCTAAAAGGTTTTTATATAAATAACATAGTAAAGGTCAATTTTTTAGGTCAGAATTGGATTTCACGAAAAAAATCCTGTAAGAATCGGCTGGTATATTTTAGTCAACAAGAAATTATTGAAATTTTGTTTGTCAGTAAATTAGAACGATTAGGGTGTTCAACAAATCTTCTATTTAACTCACGAAAAAAAGGAACGTTGGTGTTTTCTAAGAGTATGTACTCGTTTTTAACTCAACCGACTTGTCCAAATAAGCAATATTTGCTGATAAGGAATTTGGAAATTTTGGGAAAGGGAGAGCAGATTGTTAGTTCAATTGATGTGTTAGAAACTCCGACCCGGGCTAAAAAAGAAAAAGCATCAAGAATCGAGAGCTGTCCCAGAACCGAAGTGAATGTGAAGACCAAGTTACATCTGCACACCTAAGTCGCAGCTATTTCCCATTACTAAAGGAGAGGGTAACAAAGAGAAACTTCGCGAATTCCAGAAGAAAGGTATTCGATAAAGGAGAAAAAACAAAGGGCTTTTAGATTAACGCATCGGAAAAGAAAGGTTAAGTAAAAAAAAATTATAGGAGGTATAAAAAGGGTACCTTTGCTGACGCCTTAAAGCAGTTAAAGTAGGTTGTTAACTTTACTGAGACGAACGCAACGGTCCTTTCGATCAACAGGACGGTGAAGAATGACATGTTTCTTGTTCTCAAGAGGAGAGAGGACTGTTCAATTTTCAATAGTGTGTAGATTATTACCTTGCAGGAAAAGAGGTCACAGCACTGGTTTAGAAAAGGTCCGTGGAGATTAGGAACCTTGAAAAAACCAGAGCTTCCCTGTAATGTTTGTTTTGGTAATGAATGAAAGAAGTTAAATATCGTCCAGAAAGGAGGTTCTGCTTTTTATAGAACGAAATTGAAAAATTTAAGGAAAAGAAGCTAAGATATCTTCAAGTTAATCTTGTCAGGAGATAGTCACGCAAGATCTGATGCTCTTGACGGTCAGACTGAGGGGTCCTGATATAATTTACTTTTCAGTGAACAGTATAAGAAACATTTTGGTTGATATCAGGATGAAATATGCAGATCAGAGATTTAGGTGTCCTAGGAATGATCTTTTGTTGAGAACCGAGACTATAAGGTTACTATAGGAGTCGTAAGCTTCAACCAACATTAACATCTGTAACAAACAAAGTCACAAATGTGAAAAAAGTTTTTCCCAGCTATGCCTTATAAAACATATAATCTGTAAGGGGTTACTTTCAGCATAAAGAACAGTATTGCCAAAAGGAAGACGAAATCCATCCCTATTTTTAAATCCTTTTGTATGGAGTGCCGGCGTAAAGATTACAATAGTAGGAAAAGATTTTGTCTTCCTTCTGGCGATCGTGGAAAAGAATAAACTAAATTTAAAGAGTACTATCTACCAGCGTTGCACAGATCCTGGAGAGAGTTTCCTCAACAGGTTTGTGAACGGGAAAACAGTAATCAGCCTTCTTCATCTTTTTCTCATCTTTATTAAAGATGAGCATCCAGACGAGGACAGACATTAAGCAAAGGCCCAAATTCGTAGCATTGTCTAGGGAAATTAGTCGAGAAGTGTCAGGTAAGATGGAAAAAGAAATCTACGGGAATTTGGACATATAGACATACTGCTTTATTCCCTAACTTACTAATTGGTTAAATAAATCGCATGGAGAAGCTGGGTACTATACATGAAGCAAGCGATAACGGATCACAGTTATTTCAATGAATACAGTGGTTACATGTTGTTACATGTTGCATACAGTGATTAACACCAGTGTCGTTAAAACCGGATTCGATTCAAGGCGGTTGAGACGATTTGATTCAAGCCAGAAAAAGGTGTCCGCGCAGCGAAAATCCCAGAAATTCTCCAACCAGCTCAAAGAACACCGACTTGAATCAAAACCTTCGGTCCCGCTGCCCGGCGTGAAACAAGGGTGCACTGTATTTAAAACGTTACATAAAGTTTTAAGTCACAGTTTTTAGTTATAGGAAGAGAAATCCAAGAAATTTTCCAACCGGCTTGAAGAAAACCGGCTTTAATCAAGTCCTTGAGTCCCTCTGCCCGGCGTGAAACAAGGGAGCACTGTATTTAAAACGTTACAGAAAGTTTTAAGTCACAGTTTTTAGTTATAGGAAGAGAAATCCCAGAAATTTTCCAACCAGCTTGAAGAAAACCGGCTTTAATCAAGTCCTTCAGTCCCGCTGCCCGGCGTGAAACAAGGGAGCACTGTATTTGGAACGTTACAGGGAGTTTTAAGTTACAGATTTAAAGTTATAGGAAGAGTAATCAGGTCCTTCGGTCCCGTTTCCCGGCGCTAAACAAGGTAGCACTGTATTTGGAACTTTACAAGAAGTTTTAAGTTACAGTTTTGAGTTTAAGGAAGATAAATTCCCGAAATTCTTCAATCTGCTTGAAAAATCCGGCTTGACTCAACAAGAGCTTCGGTCCCGCTGCCCGGCGGTAAACAAGGGAGCAATATATTTGGAACGTTACAGGACACTTTAGGTTACAGTTTTAAGTTACAGAAAGAAAAATTGTATTCTTTTTGTGACGCTCCAGTAACTGATCTCTATAATAACTATAGATAGCCCATTCGATCAAGTAATGAAAACAAAGAACATCGACGGGGGAAGGTCAAAAGAATTTAGGGTAAACTTGAGGACAGGGAAAGATAAGAAGAAAGAAATCCAAAATGGATCTTCTAGTTGACCACAAATCGAAGTCGATCGACGAAGAGATTAAAGCCTTGTGGGTTGATCAAGTAATGGAGACTTGTTGTCGGACAGAGGGATCAAGGCGTGTGGTGAGAGTTATTACTCAGTGAAGATGGTGGCCTTGTGATAAAGAGAGGAAGGCTTAGTGGGTATTACCCAGAGGTGGTCATACGCAACAATAAAGTAAGTATTATTTTCCTGAAATTCTATCCTCATTAATATTCCCTATCTGTTTAAAATGTTTAAAGTTATGAGGAAGGGTTCTTGCGCGATTTGAATGGATGGTTTGTGGTATTCTGTAATCATTGTGAAACAAGGCATAATCTGTCATAAAAGCTTTAGTAGAGTTTAAAGTTCCTATTGAGGTAGGTTTTCTCCTATTCTGCGGTCATGCCTGCTCTCTTTCTCTCTCTACAGGGTGGACCTCGAATCGTTAGTGGGATGCTCTCCCTCCCTTTTGGTCAGTCAGCGAGGGCCTAATCTAATGTGATGATGCACCCCCGTTCAGCCCAGTTCCGTTTCGTCAATCATACAGTCCACATCGGTTTGGTTTTCGAGTGCTTTGACAACGGACTCTTTACTGGTTCTCATTTTTGTATTTATAACGGGTGTGCAAATGTGACGTATTCTAAATTTGTAATAAGAATAAACTAATCTTCGTTAAATATAAAAGTGTCATGAATTTTTGTGAAATACCATCAAACAATTTCTAACATTATCAACGTTTTATTTTATTTCTGGATCCATGGAGTACTAACTAGTGCTAGGAACTGAATGGATCGCAATAAATTAAAAAAATAAAATAATTGTTTAGTAATGTTTAGGGGCCATTCATAAATTACCTAAGGCTTCTAGAGGGGTAGAGTAATTTTAGCTATTTCTTATGACCAGAAAAAAATGGCGCTAAAGTATGTCATAGTCCCTTACATGGGAAAAGTGTTGGTTGAGTAAAATTACCATAAAAAATTTTACGTAATTTATAAATAGACCCTTAAATGGCTGCTTGATTTTTACTGCATAATATTTCCTGTAATATGTGTTCTTAATTTTTCGAGAAGAATTAAATGTTTTTAAAAAATAAAGAAAGTGTACCTCTCGCTGCAAATCGGTAAGAGTTCTTTTGCGGGGTGGAGCACGTTGTCCCGGTCTTGCACGAGTGGGAACAGGCACTATCTCAAGGCTACTCGAACACCCTGGTGGTGGTCGGTAAACTCTCCAAAATGCACGTTCCTGAGAATCACTTACAATCTTATCCCCTTTCTTTCTCTCCTTTGATAATCGTACTTGCTCCTCAGCTTGCAATTGTATTATGTCCCATTTGTTTTGCAAATTCTTTCTCAAACTATTCAAGGCTTCCTATACATTAACAAATTAAATAGATGAACATGACAGCCTACAGCGTGTACCAATATAATCTATTTCTACAGATTATCTAGATAAATATTTATAATTTTTTAACATTAAACACATTCAAATGTACGAATTCAAAATGATACATCATGTAATATGCAATACTAAAGAAGAATTATACAAACTTTTCCAAGTCCAGGTAATTGTAATTTAATGATGAAGTTAATTTTGAATAAATACATTTTTTGCAGAACAAGATATTCGTTTTGGTGTTTAGCTATTTTTACGTAATACCTCATGAAAAAATGTAAAAAAATTTGAATATCTATTAAACCTACAATCTCATAATCTTCAAGAGCATGGCGTTGCTTATTTCTAAGAGTACGCTTTGCCAAGTATATAGCATACTCTACGTTGTCCGGTGTTCTATGCTGCCATGGCCAATAGTAGGGTGTCTAAAAATATATTTTTTTGATTAAGCACAAAGTATATCATTATTATTATTAAATTTTTTTTTAATTATTAATTACTTAACAGTTGATTAAAATAGCAAAAAATTTTGAAAATTACATAAAAAACATTAACCTCTCGATTCTAGGAGAAAAATAATAAAGATTTGGTATGTGTCATTTTTGTATACCAGTTGTACTTAGTCCATAAACAAATTAAAAATTATTTGTTTATAACGATTTCATGAACAAAGTACAATTGGTACCAAAAAATGATCCATATATAATCCTCATAATTTTTTCCATAGAAACGATTGGCATAAATATTTTTTTCAAGATTTAATTTTTTAATAATTTGTTTAAATAATTGGAAATTATAAACAGAAAATAGGGATAACTTTTTTTTGCCTATAAATTCAATGTTTAGTTTGATTCTATAAAGTTTCGTCTTGGTATTCAATTTTATAAAAATTAATGTTTCCTCGATTTTCTATTCTCAAGAAGAAAATAACTGAATATAATGATTTTGTTTTGTCTCTCTCGCTTTAAAACTAAAGATATAACCGACTGAGTGATTTCAAATGTTTGTGTAAAAATATCTGCATAAATATTTGTGAGATGTATATTTATGTACAAAGTTTTCTGAACAAATTAAAAACATTTTTTTACACTTTATTTTCAAGTTTATTAAAAAGTTACTCTAAGTTGGTGAAAATGGTAATAAATCTTACTTGAAACCTATAAAGAGAGCTGTCATCTTTTACGGTGAGAGTCTTGGAGTCGTTCACAGGAAAGAAGTAGCCGTATTGGCAAAGTTGATTAGCAATATGAACCGCCTCTACTGTCAAAAAATAAATAAAACTGTCGTGTTTCCTTTCTGATAATTTACATTAAAAATTGAAACTTACAAATATAACTATAATATTCTAATTCAAGCTAACTAAACTAAAGAATGCTAAAAGTACTATAGAGTTAGTACAATATATGAAAAATACAAGACTTATAAATATCTTATCCAGTTTCAAAATAATAAGATAAATAATAGTTAAGAACAAAGAGCTTATAATTGCAAACATCATAAAATCACTAAAGAAAGCCATTCATTCCAATTATTCGTCGTTTAAAAAGAGCATTATATAGTGAATAAGTTACAAGAAGGCACAATTTAAACATATAAAAAAAAATTTTATAAATTGAACAAGTGATATATATCTAAAAATTGTGCGATAAAGATCTTTCATGCAAACGAATCAAATTAATTTTCAGTCTATCTCTATAATAAAAAGTTAATGTGTAAGTAACAGTTACAAGACTAATTTCATTATTTTTCTACAAAAAATTGCCTCTTGATTGAATATAAATCTAAAATAAAATTTCTTTTTGTTTACAAGAGTGAAAAAGATAACAAATTGAATTCTAAAAAAAGAAATATATAATTGTGTCTAATAATTCTTATTCTATCTAAAATAATTTCTATCTTAACAAAAATGAAAGTTTTCTAAAATAATATAATATTAATTATACTAATAAAAATAACAATAATAAAAAAAAATCATAAGCGGCATTTTCATAGATTTGAAATCAGTGATTCACCAGTCAGAAGTCGGTCACTGATTTCAAATCAGTGAAAATTTCATGATTCAAATTAAGGAGGAATATGACACCTGCTCGAGAAGAGGTTATGTTTGAAGTCATTACTTTGCTTTTTAAAATTAAAAAAAACAAACTTTTAAACTTATCTTATTTAGACAAAATAAGTCAAATTTAATTTAAAACAAAATAAACCATTGAAACTCATGATTTGATAAAAATTGAAGAATTTTGACATTCAGAAACAAATTTATATTTTCTCTCATTTTTCCAAAATGATTATGCATGTCAAAATTCTTAATTTTTATCCAATTATGAATTGTAAAGATTCATTGTGTTTTAAATTAAATAAATAGAATTGAATTAAAAGTTAGGTTGTTAATAAAAAGCAAAATAATTATTTCAAACATAACCTTTTCTCGAGTAGGTGTCAAATTTCTTCCTTAAGAGAATTAAATTAATAGAAAAAATATAAGGCCTATTCCAGGAAAATCATCATGGTTGTGTTATATTTTTATTAAAATGTGTAATTGATATGTAAAATAGTCTTGAATGTAATTAATTTGTAACCCGCATTTTTCTGTGATGTAAAACAAGTTCGCAAACGAAAACGATAAGTGGAAAATAATTTATTTAAAAATAATCTATATTTGAAAAAAATTAAAATTTTTGAAAAACCTGTAACACATTTAATTTTCTGGTATAAAATATTAAATGATAATCAAACTACATACATGAATATTATATTGTACCTAATTACAAATTTTTAAAAAAAGTCAAGATAATTTTCTCTAGAATAACCCTAAAAACATAATGTAAGATATAAATTCAGGGTGTCTACTAATTTCGACAACTCTACCTCTACAAGGCTCCTGGAAGATACATTTTTTGTTCATTAAATATTTTAATTGTTGAATTATATATCTTAATAGAAAATTTTATGGTTGATATTTTTCCCCAGGACAAAATTATTTATCTCTTTTGGCTTTCAAGATAATTGCAAAAAACTACATTTTTTCATAAGCAGAAAATTTAATTATTTTATCTTTAACTCGTAATAACTTTTACAATAATTGGAAGTTTTAAATAAAATTTTTAGAAAATATGCATTATTCAATCAACAAACTGAAGACATTCGATTTGTCGACGAAAAATATTTTAATTTGAATTTTAGAAATATGACAAGTCTCTTCATTACCTGGGCGCCAAGAGGTATTAAGGGCGTGGGGACTAACGAGGGGAAGGATCAATTTCGCATTAAATAACATTTCTTCCGCATCCATCGTCCTCACAATCGTTTCCCGGCATTCAAATGAATCCGAAATCATCACGACTTTGTGTTTGGCGATTTTTAATCGCCGATTTCGGGATAATTGAGGACGATGGGGTGGATTTAAAATGGCGAAAAATGCAGCTCCAAGGTGCTCGATGACTTAAAATACTGCAACCAAAGTGGTTCACGCTAAGAAGAAGAATGCTGTTAAAAAAAGAAAGAATTCAAAATTCTTCTCGTTAGTCACCATGCTGCCGAATAATCGCCCCCGTCTCAAAAGAAAAAGGAATGCGGAAACGATAAGTTTTTTACTTATTTAATTGTCCTTTTATTTTGACTTATTGTTTTGTCTCAGATTTTATATAGATGTTCATTTGATTTTTATTTATAATTCTGTGCAATTTTGTATTGATTTTATATGTAAACTTTTTAATAATCGCTGTATGGAATATTTATGTGTGTGTCGGGTTATTTTATCTTGATTTTATTTTTTGACGTCGAATTTTTATTTGTTAATTTAATTCTGACTAAATATAATTTTTCATTCCACAGGCACAAAAATGGCGCTTTTAAATACCTGAAGACAGGCATTGAAAGTCGTTCATTTATTCGAACATATGAAAATCGCGTCTATTTTTGTCCTAGGAAAAAAATGAAGATCTGGCCCATGCTTTATTTTTTTCCTAGGACAAAAATAGACGCCCATTTTCATATGATCAAACAAATGAACGACATCCAATTCCTGTCATCAGGTATCTAAAAGCGCCTTGTTTGTGCCTTTGGAATAAAAAGTATCGTAAGCAACATGGAAATAAAGACAGCCAAATTTGTTTACATTGATGTTTGCGTACTCGTATCGTCTCGGGCTTCGCCCTCGACTCTACTCGTACTGCAAACATCAACGTAAACAAATGGCTGACTTTATGTCCTTGTTACTTAATATTTCTAAATTTAGATAAATAATTTGTAAAATTTTATAAAAATTATTTTCTGACACCTTACGTTTAATCGGAACTAATATTTTCAAATGTTTCGGAAGTCGAGGTTCTTTTAAGAAATTGAAATTTAATCAATACCAAAAATTCGAGAAAGGTTCAAGGAACTTTTTTGCAAAACTTTTTTTGGTAACTATAAAAAGCAAAGATCTGCAATTTTTAAAAAGTTTCTTTGAACCTTTTTCGAATTTTTGGTATTGATTAAATTCTGATTTCGTAGAATATCCTTGACTCCCGATGCGTTTGAGAATTGTAGTACCGATTAAATGTAAGGTTTAGGAAAATAAATTTGATAAATTTTTAAGAATTATTTATCAAAATTTTGAAAATACTGTTGGTTGTAGATAGAATAATGCATATTTCCTAAAAAAAAATATTTAAAAATTCCAATTATTGTAAAAGTTATGAATAGTTGAAAACAAAATAATTAAATTGTCTGCTTGTAAAAAATGTGTAATTTTTTGTAATTATTTTGAAAACCAAAAGGAATAATTATTTTTTCCAGGTGAAAAATATGCTTCATAAAATTCTGTATTAATATACTTAATTTAAATATTAAAATATTTAATGAAAAAATGTATCTCCCAGGGGTCTACTAAAACGACTGCGTTTCACGCGTAAGCCCTTTAGATCGTCGGAGGTTCAATTATAATAATTCATATTGATCGCGTCCAATATTCTGAAATCTGAAATTCTTTGTGAAAAAGAATTTTTGTTTGTTCATTTTCAACCACTTATGACCGCTCCTCCTCAATTAATTTTTATGAAATTTTTATTCCAATACTTAATTAATTATTATTTGATATTTAAAAACTGTTCACGAATAGAATATAGAAATCTTAACTACTTACAAAATTCGACATTTAACTTTCATAAATGAATTATAATGTATAATTTAAGAAAATTAATTGATTTTGCTTAAAAATTAAATTCACATTACATTCTTATAAATGTTATGAAAAATCAGATAAAAAAGATTACAATATTTTAATATTTCAGTAAAAAGCCTGGTGCATATCACGATGATTTCATTTTTTCAGTAGAATCAATATTTATGTACATGAATATATTTCCTTTATCATCATCTGATAGCCGTACCTCTCTTTTATTAATTCTATACCAACATCACATTTCAACCTTTCTGGCGCTAAAATTGCACGTGTTGCCATTTCCTGTAATCTTTTCTCTTTACCGTAAATCTTTAAAACCATTTCTGAATAGATTGTCTAATTATTCTTTCCGGCAATTAACATAGCCATTTGTATAATTAACTTAGCCGTTTTTTATTTTTTATTAGCTAGAAAATCAGTTTCTTATCACATAATTTTTATCGTAAACAGAAATTAATATGAAAAAATACAGAAAAAAAAAGGTTTTGCCGTGATCACGAAATCTCGACATTGGATCTTTTCAAATCAAATCGAAAACAGGTGATCGTTAGTTAATTAAGAAATTCTGGGGATGGACGAAGGAATTCAAAAATTTTGTATTTTTCAATACATGCGGCGAATGTTGAAAGTCCAATTTTTTTTTCGAACGAAATTTCACTCACATTTACGGCTATCTATAAAAAAAATTATCATTAAACAATAACAAAAATCCTTCAATAGTCAATATTTATATTTTATTTTGTCTTTCCCTAGAGATCTTAAATTTAGTTAATTTTGTAGTATTTTATTGAGAGTGCCCGTAGTTAAATTATGAGATACGAACCTGGGTGCCGAGTATTGATTTTTGCTCGTCGATCCGTATCTCTCGTCTTTCTCTAGATCAGCGGTCACATTATTGTCGTTCTTAGTTGAACTCATAAGTTGCGATTTGCGCAGGTCAAGTTCACGAATTCTAACGAAGGTCATCGAAAGGATCCGAATTTTTCTTTTAGGTGACGCCTTTCCTTAGGTGCAACCGAAAGGGTGTGTGGTTTTCTAACGGCTGAGGAAATGAGACGCATCAAAGGGGAAGAAGACGTGGAAAGGGAAGGATCGCGGAAAAGAGGATCTACCGGTCGATTTGGATTCGCCATGTGCTTGATCATTCATTCACGTGTGATCCCCGATTGATAGTACTCATGTACTCGAATAATTGGTATCATCCAATTAAGTTAAAAAGACATTGAAATTGTTACGAATAATGTGTGGTTTTTAAAGTGAATTATATAAAATTGTTTCCTCAAGAAGTCCTAGGAGTTCCGACATTAAAGTTTGCGGTTCAATTCATCTTATTGAATTTCTAAAAATTGGTGAGTTCATTTACTGAAGTTTTGGGTTTTGTCTGTTGGTTTATTAAGAGTTTTTAAATATCAAGATGATGGAAATTTTCTTTAGTTAAATGAATAAATCTCTTTATTTTACCTTACACTAAATCGTCTATTCCAGGACCATATAATGTCTCTTCCTTCACTTTATTCAGTGAGTATCAGCAGCCGCTATGCCTGCCTATTTTTATGAATTAAAAACGGCCCTATTTAAAGTTATTTATCTCCATTATTAATAGTTCCATTTATCTGAAATTTTTAGAGTTTAGGTACTTCTGAAATATTCTACTTTCAGAAAATGCAAGAAAACCTATATCAATTTTTTCAAAATTCTAATTACGTCAAACTATTCAATAAAAAACTCAATTTACAATTTTTTTCGTGATATAAAGAATTAGAGATACACGTCTTCTATAAGATTTTATTAAAATTTGTCATGTAGTCAAAGGGGTCATAATGGTCATTAGGGCTCTAGAAGAGAGTGGGGTCCTCTCGTGCATTGCTCTCTTCCCCTTCTCCTCAGTACCAAGTATAGACCCATTATATATAAGAAACTTGCTCGACGCTTATTCAGTCTCTTAACTGATGGAGGCTTATGTCGGTTCGTGTTAGGTCGCTCAAGGAAGATAAACTCTTCTTAAGATGATCCCAAAGTGTAACAATTTTGAACTTCAGCGCTTCAATATCAACGTATTGATCTATTGTTTTATATTGTTTACGACCTGTTGCTGTCGATGCGTCAACGTTCAGAAAGTTGCATTCTCGAATCAAGTTTAGGTTTATTTGAGTCGATCTTCAGACCAATAATGGAGTTGTGTGTAGGATTGTGGGTCCACCCACTACAATACTATTTTGATACCGAGCAGCTGAACGAAAGACAGGAACAGAGCACTGGAGAATCTGAAGGTATATTATTGCTCATCTTTTAGATGTTTAATCCGTAATTTGTAGACCTGAAGAATGTCTAACCCTTTTCTAAATTATTAGTATTTAGTAATTTGGAAAGTGGAGAGGAAGCTATGTGTCATCTACGAATGCTCCTGTTATGAATAGAAGCGTGCTCTTCTGGGATCTCAATAATCTGTTGGTGGGTAACCAATATTTGCCAATCACCACAGTTTATTTAGATTCAATTCTTGCCTAGGAGAGAATTATTGAACCTCTAGTAAAATCTTGTTGCCTTGCGCGTTATGTATTAAATCTAGATCTCTGAAAGCCTCTTGCAGTTTCGATTCAATTCACTGACTAATATTTTTTTCTAGACTACGTATGATGTTTATGGATGCTGTAATAAATGACATCCCATAATCTTGTAGAGAATAGTTTTTCGGTGACTCATTTTCTCTAAAACTGATCTTATTATTACGATTCTCTTTGCAAAGTAAATATCAAATATTTTATACACGATACATCGGTATTTATTTTCTTAATAAAAATATGAATCTGCAAAGTCAAATTAGTTTTATATTCTTTTGCAAATTTAAATTTTGGATAAATGAACCTTTTCTACATTCTCATCTTAAATGAGAAGGTATTAAATTTTTTTTGTCACCATTTTAGTTTCCAAAAAATCCGTCGAGCAAGTTCCGGAGCAGCTAAAATACGTATAATTAAAATTTAATTCAAGAGTGACTGAAATACAAAAAAATTGAGTCTCAGTCATATAATACTTTAACTGGATTGATGAGGTATTAAATTTCAAATCGTTTCTAGATATAATCCCAGATTATTTCCCGGTTAGTAGACACCCTGGTAATCAATATAAGTACTTCCTACCTGTTAAATGATCGAATCAATTTCGTACCTGATTCCTCGATGTTTAGTCGCTCCATCAGCCACTCGATCAGGTCATAACCTGCAACACGCAGGCAGTCTACTGTAGAATTGAGTCCAAAATTGTTTGTTCCACAACTCAGGTAGCGTTGACACTCACCCATGAATGCTGAAGGAATCGAGGTAAGGAATTGTTTCTGGCTGCGCACGGGTACCCCATTCTCAGGGTCTTGCATCTCCCGCACCAGCCCCTCCATCTGTAAATTTAAACAATTAAGCACTTTTTAATAAAATTCTTGTTTTATAAGAAAAAATGGGAGAATCAAAAACTAATTTTATTATACACTCGGTTTGAATGAAACTGTTTGAGTTTGTGTGGAATATTATGTAGTGTGTGCGTTTCGTGTGAATCATCTAAATTCGTTATCTCTTTAGTAACTATTGTCATCTTTCTGTCCCTTTGGGTGGATCGAGTAACTTAAAGGGGGACGGAGAGGTCAGTATCAAAATGTACGCGACAGGTTTTAGCCATGTTAATATTGTGTGAATTTTAAGTTACAATCAATTGATAAATGGTGATTCTGATCAGTTTTACATATTGTTTAATATGAACATATCGAACTTGAATAAATGTTACAATATTTTACATACTGAAATTATTGACTTTTAAACGAACTTTTATAAACGTACTCTAAAGCACATGTTTTTTCCTAACTTAAACGTTCTAAACAGAAACCAAATAGAGAAGTTTCTTTCGTGAGAAATAAAACACATAAGACCACGGAGTTAGCTCAGTTGGTTAAATACTAGACTCTGCGGTCGCGCCAAGTCCAGCTTGCTGGGTTTGCGCCCCGATGAGTCTGGGATTTTTCTTACTCGTGAGATAACTTCAGTGGAAGGTTTGACGTCTAGGAATAATGATCTGCACTGTCGGTAACTGATCTGTGCAGACTATTACAACTAGACTGTCGATAAACCGGTTGTACTCAGGAGAGGTTTTTCTACAGTTTTCCCTCTCCACTGGCAAGCAAACCAATATAGGGTGGTCCAAGTCGTTCTGTAGACGCAAAAACACTTAGTACTTCCGCTTAAAGTACAATAATTCAAGGGAAAATTTTCAAGGACCACTTGTGAGTGCGTAAGACCAATAGACAAGTGTATAATTAAAAAAAAAATAAAACACATAATTTTCCCATTCCAATAGATTTATTTGCGAATTTACATTTTATTTTCACGAAATTTAGCGGAGGACAAATTAGAAGCGAAGTTGATTAATTAACAAAATCTTTAAGAGCAGTTCCGAAACCTCCATCCGCTCCAATTTTACTCAAACTTCGTATACTTATGTATTTTGATGTTTTACTTCAATAACCTTTATCAAAATAAATTTTATTCTATACGCGTAAATTTGTTACACGTGTAATTTTGAAAAACCTTCAAATATAGCAATAATCAAGTAAGTTAAAATTTAACAGTAGCTTTTAGTATAATTGAGAAATAATATCACCCGAAATTAATTCACGCGAAAACAATATCACCAGTACCATTGTTAAGAGGCAAACAATAGGCTGAAATTATTCCTCAAAGTTGCGTCAGCGAAAATTTGATGCGCTGTTAGGGTTACTCATCTCCGATAATTATGTTAATTTTTTATTATAAAACCTGTATACTTTTTGAACTAGAGTCAGTCTAATTTAAAGTAATGAGTATTACCCCTAATCACCGCTAAATATGGTTATCTCCAGTCCTAATCGAAGTATTGAATATAGCTTATAATTATTGTTAAAATATATTGTCACTTCAAAATAATTATATCTCGTATTCCCACGTTAACTTTGTACCCTTATCTATTCCTATTGTTAACACCAGTTGTTAACCTAATTTGATTAACTTTCATATCCAGTCTTAAGCGATCCTTTGAAATAAAATATTATTCGTCGTAGGAGGCTCCTGCAAGTTTGCCAGTCAAACTCGTCGCAACAGACCACCTTCTGGGCCATTGAAAACTCGCAGTGCTGTGACCGGCTTGGTTCATAACTTCCATTATAAATTACAAGATAAGAAACTCATATATTCTTTGTTTCACTCCAGAAACTATTTCGAAAGAGAATGCATTTGTAAAATTTTATGTTCTAGTCAAACGATTCTCTCAAGATTCCATCCCTTTTTACGAATTGGAATATTTTTTAAAATCTAATTGATAAAAGTCGAAATGATTTTAAACAGATTTTTAATCTCAAAGTAAACAATTTATTAAAAACAAGAAAACGATTACAAAATTAGAGGATCGAAGTCCTCTTGTTGAAGGTTCGTGAACAACTGAAAAATCAGTGTTAAGGGATTGCTCATTGCACACACCTAGCCACTCACACATTTGCCAAAGAGTCCTAGTCTTTGAGAGATAATTCTGCTAACTAAAAATGTACCGTTAGCCGCAATAAACTAATATTCGCAGGGTCAAAGAAAAGCCAGGTACCTTCTGGCAACATTCATTCCTTTCCCTAAACAGATGTTCTCAGGTCAGTTGAAATAGAATTAAACTTGCTATTTCAGAAAGATTGCTTCAGTAGAAATATTCAACTCTAATAAATGGTCGATACAAATTATTAAAAATGTCCATTGTTTTATTTCCGTACTCCTACCTCCCACTCAGGCCACCGACTGATTTTTAAAATAATATAATGTCGTATGTTATTTTCTTTTAGACGTAATAGATGCGCTGATTACAAAAATGATAGTGAGTATTGGCGGAAATTAAATTATAATTAACTGCTTTTTGCTATTATCTCATAAAATATTCAAAATCTTAAAAAATATTTTTAACAAACGTTGCATACTTTTTAAAGTTACACATTTTGTGTTGTATGCATATTTTACCAAAATTCAGTAGTTTTTTAAGAAAAATACAAAAAGGTGTCAACTACCATCTGGACGTCTGAGTACGTGTAATTTAAAACTTATTCGTTAACTAAAATTATATTGATCTGGAATTAGATGAACGATGGCCTTCCCCATATTTCAATTTAATAAAATGTCTGCCATGTACCAAAGAATCATCGATGAATTTCTAAAATGCGCATTTTTACCCTAAATCAAGAGTTAAAAAAGATTAACGACTTCACGACTGTCAGCGATGAGTATTTGATAATTTTTTATATCTTTATCTTCAATTTGTATTTGTTAATTTGTTTTTTGCTGATTTGTTGTTTTTTTATTTGAAGCAAAATTGACGGTTTTATACCTTATTGTGTTAGTAAAAAGAATTTTAATTAACTAAGCTGTCTCTCATAAACTCTTTGATTATCCTTTACTTGATAATTAAAATTTATTGGTTACAAGGTTTAACTAATTATCCCTAAGAAGAATTTTATCTTCAGGTATTATTTATCAACAAAAGTGTATAGTAAACAAGCTGAAATCAATTTCTAGAAATCCTTTCTATTTCTTAAAGTAGAATTAATTTTATTCAAGCTGACATTTATTTTTGACTGATTTATTATTTTTTGTAATGGACATTTTACAGTTGCTGCTACATTGCTTTTACATGAATAGTGATTAACGTTCCATTGTACACATGGACATATGCAATGAACGTATTTCAATTATACAAGTAAAGGTATATTTGACATAGACTATACAAATACATGTGGTTTATTTTGAACTAAACCGAAAGTGAGACAGTGCTATTAAAACAAATGAATGTTTGTTTCTGACATTCGTTCGTTTTAATACCGCTATCTCAATTTCCTTTCGGGTCAATCCATATACTTTCGTCCAGAGGTGTTACTGGCATATTATATCAAACAATTTTAAATTCATATAATTTCACTATTGAACTCAATAAAATAAATTTTCATTAAAATATTTTGAGTAAATTTTGTGTTAAGTAATAATAAATAACGAAAATTTTAATCCTATTTAAAATTAATTATAAATCTGCAGAGAAAAGTTTTAAGATTTTATTTAAACAATAAAATGTAATTTTTACAGTTGACATAACTGAAAGATATGTTTGCTTGTACCAATGGATTTTTGCATTGGATCGCCTCGCTTTGGAGTTGACTTTGGAAATTCTGTCAATAATAAAATTTATGTTCCTTAAGTTATTGCGATCTAATACCTTTGACATTTAGTTAAGCCTGATACCAAAAGTGTTATTTGATATTTCACAAAAATTCACAGCACTTTTATAATTAAGGAAAGATAGTTTTGTCTTATTACAAATTTAGAATACGTCACATTTGTTCACCCGCTATAAACACAAATTGGAGAACCAGAAAAAAAAACCGCTGGGAAATGCACTTGAAAACTAGTCGAATGTAGACTGTAAGAATGCCAAAAGGGAACTGAACTGCATGATCACATCACGCCCTAGCTCATGAAAAAAGAAGGGAGAGCTCTCACCAGCGAATCGAACTCCATCCTGTAGAGAGAGAAAGAGAGCAGATATGATCACAGAACAGGAGATAATGACATATTAAAGAGTCATTTTGTCTCTGTGGAGGCACTGATGAGGCTTTAGAAGGCTTCGAAGAGGGTTCTAGGAAGGCTCCAGGGAGCCTCTGTGTAAGCTTTGGTGACTCTCTGTGAATGCTTTGTTGATGGAATAAGCTTATATGCTGTCTTATAACGTGGCAGATTATTTCTGACACGTTATGTTTGGTTTTAACCACCTCTCGAAGGAACCAATCGCAAAAATACTCAACTAGGGAGCAAAATTAGCGTTTGAGGACTTTCTGTTTTCTTGGATTTATGATAGCCGTTGGGTTTTGCTGCCATTTGGGAGTTAAGAAAGTCGGTTAAAAGGTTCCATGCTTGAAGGAAGTCATTCTCAGTATTTGAACTTTGATTATTTATATTTTTTTTGTTTGTTTGTTTACACAATACCGTCCAAACGGGCGGAGGAATATCCAAAAAGGGTTGCCAGCATCGCGCCAGTTTTCACCAAGAGCGCAGCAGAGGGCTGTACATAGAAGGCGTTGAGCGGATAAGATTTACGCTCTTGGAAACTCTCTTGATGAAAGGGAATGGGCCGAATCGCACACTAAGAGACATCTAATGGAATCAAATATAAATTTAATTCCTTATTACCGATTAGAAGGAAGGATGACTAAAGAGGATAGAAGGGGGAAGGCGCCAGACAAGCCGTCGAATCATCGCCACCATCCTTCTTTTTGGTGGAGCCGTCGAGTCTAACGGTTGCAACTTTCAATTTACGAAGTTTTTGTAATTAGCCACCGAAATGTCGAGATTCTTTTAAAAAAAGACTATTGTTTAATTAAACTTGATTATCATTGTTGCCTGCGATTGTCTTCTCACAATGGTAAGCGGCTCGTTGTTGAATTTTACTTACTTTATCAAAATTCGAGACTATTCGTTTCTTTTGAAAGGGCCAGAGAGCAAGAGAATTTGTAGAAAATGTGCCATACTTTCTAGAAATAAAAGTTTGAGCCTTCCCTCCCAGTTATTTAACTTTGTCCAATTCAATACAAAAATTCCCGAACTGCGTTGCGTGGGGTAGAAGCACATGGCGACCTCAGTTTTAGAAATAAAACAGAGAACAGATTACCAAATCGTGGAGTACTCATGACGACCGCTGACACAAAATAAAGGCCCCTCTTATATAAAATAACAATTAAGAATCCGCCATTGCAGCAATAAAAATTACATAAAATGATCAAATGAAACTTGCACGACCATCACGCACGAAGGTTCAGCCAGGAAGGAAGACGTTGCCGATTTTTGGGGTCTATAGTCTTGCGCCTTCTTCTTTCCGCTTCTTCATGCCTTAAACATATTCCTTGTTATCGGTAATTTGAATCACACTTGACATTCAGTCACTTAGATGTCTCATGGTGTCCAATTTGCCTTCTTAATTCGTCAAGGGAATTTCGAAGAGCATGAATCTCATCCGCTTTTCGCCCTCGTTGTACAATCCTCGGTTGCGCTCTTGATGAAACCTGGCAGAACCATGTCAACCCTCTTCAGACATCCTTCTAAGAAGTTGGACGGCACATTATACAATAAAAATAAACAAAAACAAAATTCTGAGTAATTGAACTTAACAAAATCTGACTGCTTCCGAACAAGGAATTTCTCAACCGCCCAACAAGAGCAAAACTTAACAAACTTCAAAATATAAAGAAGTCTTAAATTCTAGGTTTTCTCCCTATTTGATTATATTCACTACTGGTTCCTTCGAGAGTAAGTCAAAACGACAGATAACGTGTCAGAAATATACTGCCATATTACAGGTTATAGAGAAACTGTTTAAAAATATTTAAAATTGTTAGGAGACTTTCTGGATGAGTCGTTTATGGCCTTTTGTAATCTCGCATAAAATCTGGAATGGTGTATGAAAGTGGGGTTTCCCTTGTGCTCCTGCCATGCCTGTTCCCTTTCCCGCTTTTCTGCCAGAGTGAGGTCTTGATGTTACCGGCGGTACCCTCTTAGCTTCCCACCATTCGGCATTATGCGTAAGTGGTTTGGTGGCCCTCGTGCAGTCTGCGGTGTCCGAGATGGTACCTTCTGTACTCTCACCAATCGGTTTAGTGTCAGGTAGTTTGGTGACAAGGGTGATGTCTACGGAGACCAATCAGTGCATCTATGACATTTCTTGCTAGCTGCTTCGTTCGAGAGGGTTCTCCGTGGCCACCTTCCAGTCTGCATCATGCCATTCAGTTTCTTCTCGGTCTTTTTGCACTTTGGTTCCGTCACGGCCTCCTTAAGAGTTCAGTCCCTATTTTGCCTTCATACAAAAAAATCTCGTGAGATCCTCAGTGCTTTTGCCGACGGTTTCATTACTGGTTCTTCAATTTGTGGTTTCAACGGATGATCAAATGTGACGTATTCTCTAATTAAAATAAAAATAAACTTTCCTTTGTAAACTATAAAGTGTTCTGAGTTTCAGTGAAATACCATCAAACATTTCTAACAGAGGCTCTAGATAAGATCAGGGGAAGCTCTAGATTAGATCTGGGGAAGCTCTAGATGAGATCTGGGGAAGCTCTGAAAGGGTTCTACATAGTTTAGTGATACTAGGGATATTATGGAAATTCTCGGGAGAGGTTTTGTGGAGTTTTTAGGGATGGGTCGATAGAAGAAAGGCCTGATAGGGGGTAAGAGATTTTAGGGGAAGGCGGAGGGTCTCAAATCTTAAGTTTCTAGAGAGTTTGTAGGCAGGCACTGGTAGATGCTTTTGTAATTCCCTGTTTCTGTGGAAGTTTTGAAGAGTCTATAAGATGGCCCTGGGGAAGCTTTGAGGGGGGTCTGGTAGGAGTTGCAAAGGGGGGGGGGTCTCAAATCTTGAACTTATACAGTCTTGGAAGTACTAAAAATATTTTTTTATTAAAATATTACCTTGTCGAAGGCGCAAGGCCTATGAACGCGAGGCTCCTTCTCCTTCTGTTGTTGAGCACCGGAGGCCTCCATCGCGTTCGAGGCGGCCCTCTGCGTCTCTTGCAGGAGCAATTTTGCCAATTTGCCCTACGATGGCGGAGGGGGCTGGGGAGCTGGGCCGGAGACGGGTCTACCCGAACTCCATGGGGCTCAGGCCCCATCCCATCACTCCAGTCACCCCCGCACACCCACTGAAATCAAAAAATAAAAAACAATCATTAATTATTTATTATATTTAATTTTTATTCTATTATAGAAAATACTATTTAAGACACTTAAAAGTAGAAATTTAATAAACTATTCAGTTCATCATTTTGCCGTGTTCTGCATAAAAAGATATTAAAATTCAAGTGACACGTATGAAGTAAGTACTTCACAGTAACTATTAATAAATATTAAACGAGGGTAAATGTTAATTAAATTCTTAAGTGTATTAATTAAATTAATTAAAAACGTTGTGGGCATTCTGCAAAGTAATTGCAAATAATGTGCAAATTAAAAACTGTAATTAAGTTGCAAACAGCTCTGTTAACTAGAAATATTTAATTATTCAAGGTTTGTTTTAAATAGAAATTACAGTAAAATGCTATTAGCATATAAATACGTTTTTTATTGAATTATTTTCTTAGATCTGCTTTAAATCTTAATTATTAAAGTAAATAAAAATGTTAATAATGAGAAATACAGTTGCACTTTCGTACAATACGAAGTTTTTATTAAAATTTTAATTTACATTAGAGATAATAATACACAATGACATCACGTTTTGAGGAACATGTTATGAATCAGGATTTCTAATTAACCAAAGTTGGGAGAAATGCAAGTTTGGTTAAGAAAATATTCGGTCAAAAAATTTTGATAAAAATATAAATATGCTAAATAATGATTTTGTTAAATAAATAAAACTAACAATCGAGAAATTCTCTTAAATAGAAATTATAAAAAAAACATTATAATATTCGATAAAATTTTGACAAAAAAAATTATAAATTTTACAAAATAAAAATTAAGAAAAATAAAAATATCAATTGAGATGCGTCAAAAAAGTAAATATTTTAAATGAATGTATGATTAAAGAATTAACGAAAAAAATAACGATAAAGTCGTGTAAAGTTTTTATATTTATTTTCATTTTACGTGCTGCAAGAAGTTCTTCAATGTGAAGCAAAGGTTAGAAAAAATTTTTATAGATTTTTCTAAATATATATCAGCATAACAAAAATAAAAAGGTTAACTTTTTTTTCTTAAATAATTTTGCTAAACAAGTAAAAGATTTGTTTTTATACAATCATGAATAAAATAAACATTACATATAATTTTCAATATTGTATAGCTTTAAACAATTAATAATTGTAAATATTAAACGATAATATAAAATAATAAATAAAAATATGTTTAGATTAACAGCGTAATAAGACTTAATATATATTTTTGATCAATATTATTTTATAAATAAGATTATTTTAAATTGTTAAAGACTTTTGAAAAATAATATGAAAAATGCCAATGACAGATAATTTAATGAATTAAATATTAAAAGCGATAAAATTTTTAATTTGTTTTACACTTTTTTTCATGTTTACTTAAATTTACAATAAGCCCCTGAAAATAGAGCAATCTGTTTACATTCGTGAGTTAGTCTGCATTTTGCAGTAACATAACACAGAATATATACATAAAAAATTAATTAACAAAAAGTTAAATGAATTACTTTAATTAAAATTAGTTACAAGTAAATAACATATTAGAAAAAAATGAAAATCAATTCAAATTTTCTCAGAATTATGACGTCAAACATTTATTCAATGTTGAATAAAAAACACTTTAATATACGTTTTTGAAGAACAAAAACAAGTTCTTAATATTTTATATTAAAGTCGACTTAGCCTAAATTAAGTTATTAAATTTTTTATTTATCCATGTCCAATTTTTCAAAATTCACTGAAATTCATACTGATGCCATTTTAATTTAATTATAAAAACATGAAAGGGAATCGCTTTGCAAAATAGATAGCCTTTTTATTTTTCAGTTTTTAACGCTCTATAAATATATAAATGTACATGTATCAGACGTGTGTCTCGGCAATTAGGAAAGAGTCGTGAATCTTCGTATAAACGAATGACTCATTATAAGGAAAATAAGGGACCGGAGAGGGAAGGCCCTTGGCGAAAAATAAAAGTAAAGTTTCGGTTGTGCTCGGTCTTGTTGCTCGTGATCGTGAGACCAGGAACCTGTGCGCCATTCTCAAGTATACCGCCAGTAATACTTAGGTAATATATTAATTTCAAATTAATAGTGAATTAGCAAGTACAAGTGACACAAAAAAGTTTCTAATCATTTTTTTATACTTTTTGTGATACATAGAGTGGCGTTTTTTTTGTCATACGTTGAAAATGGTGTTCACTAAGAGTTCCGAATGACCAGGTTGAAGGGCTGAGCACTTCCGAGGCGTTATTTTTGGATTAAATTATTAAAAAAGGAACGTCAGAGAATCTGGAAGTTTAGAACAAATTTAAGAAGGATTTTCGTGAGATGTTCGAGAATTGATCCCCTGCGAAAAATCACTGAGAAATCTCTTCATGCCAAGGAAACTCCACTTCCGGTCACCACGTGGCGAGCGATAAGTTTTTAATATTTATTTTCTTGTTCTGTTTTAAATTTCTGAATGAACTGATAGTGTTTAATACACTGCTGAATGTTTGGTCTGGTAAATTACGTTAATTTTGCCTATTTATTGTTCAATATTATTGATTTTTATATCTTTTGATATCCAGACGTATGAGTATTTTTTAGTACGAGAATTAATTTATATTTGTAAAGGGATCCCTAAATTTGATGTTTGTTTTTTTATTTAATTTTTGATATCCTGAAATAATTTAAATAAATTGGATTCATTTGTTAACTCTATCTTTTGGATTTTTATTGTATATATGATGTATGTTAGGAACTCAATTGAATAATTCATTTTGATTGAAAAAGTTAATGTTTAGCAAGGTATAGTTCTAATTCCTTTTTGATTAGTAATTTGTATATTTAATGTTTAATTAAATTATATCTATTGTTACGGACATCATAATGGTCATATTTTATTGATTATTAGCTTTATTTAATAGTCATTAGAGTCTTCGAATTCGTTTTGTTTTAATATAGTCTTTAGTGGTAATTATCATAGCAATTTTAGTAAATTAAAATTTTTTTTGTATTGATTTATTTTCAAAGAGAAAGAAAATTATTACAAACAATTTAGGAAGGATAAAAAATAAAAAATTCTTACATCTTTAAAATATATAGACATTGTGAAATAAAATTATTTGTTTTTAAAATCAAAGTTGATTAAACAATAATGATTAAATACTAGTTATAATTATTCAATAATACTAATTTAAAATAAAAAAAAATTGTATTATTATTTTTAAATTAGTAGAATAAAAGAATTATGAAATCGTCTATCTAATCAAATATTTATTCATAATTATTATTATTATTAATAATAAATTAACAATTTCTGAATAACTGAAATTAAAATAATAAATCAAAAAATTTATTTCTCACAGTTTTGATTTTTTTCTTATTCTATTTTTATAACAGTAAATCTTTTTAATATTCCTGCAATTTCCATGCAGATTGCCTTTAAATCCTGAGAGAATCAGAGAAAATTTTCCAAACAGGAAATATGTCTTCGAGTTACTAAGGGGATGCTACATTTGTCAAATGAATATTTAATACTCTACAGAAATGTTCTCGTTTAGCTGGAAATTAAATTCCTTATCCAATAAATTAATAAAAAAATAAAATACAATTTCACAATCAGAGAATATATAAAGAAATAAAAAATGATGTTATTAAAAATAAGATAATCCATAGATATAACAAATAATCAAAATAAATGTTTAATTAAAACTAATTTAAATTTAAAGAATCTCTAAAGAAAAATTCTTTAAAAATGTAATATAAATTAGAAAATGCACAAGATTTATTTTTATAGCCGAAAGGTATTATATCTCAATTTGCCACTGTAGATTAGACTACAAGCTGACAGATTTGGACGATTGCCCAAATCTTTTTCTCCGCAAAATTCAGCTGCTGATAGAACGTGTTTTATGCTTTATATAGGTACCTGCATGTAGTGACGAAAGATTCATTCAATAACCTGCATGAAAAACCCGTTGAGAATTCTATCTGAAAGTCAAATCAAATGGCTTTTTATATAGAGAAAAGTTATCCCTTCAAACATTTTTATATCAATTTTTATTCTTCCGAATGAACTTACTCTGAAATTGGAAATAATTTTTTAAACTTCAATCCCAGTATGGAGAATAATATATATTTTAAAATATATTCTTACTTTTCTGAACGAAACAATAAAAAGCTCTAGAAAAAGTTTATGTATACTTATTGAGATTGTTTTAATTTAACTTTTTTGTACCTAAATATTTAATAAAAGCATAAAATATAAGATATATAAAACCTAATAAGTCTAGAGATTTGAAACATAAGATTTTAATTAGACTTAAAACATAAGACATAAGGCATAAATAATTTAGATATTTCATTAAAATGTAGAAACTTAAAGATAAATCTCTAAATTTAAGTCATAAGATTTTGGAGACGTTAGTATTATTTTACTATTACTTTAACCCTCTAAAGGACAAATGGCTACTTATTAATTTTTTAATTTTGGTTTTCATGAAAGTTTATTTAGTAAAGAAAGAATACACGGAAAAAATGTTTTTGGTAACCATATTTATGATAGATATTGGATTAAACAGAATTGTACTCAAGATTTTAGAAAATTATTCCCATATTTCTGTCAATTTATAGCGAAATTGATGGAAATAATTTTCTAAAATCGTGAGAAGAATTCTGAATTTGTGACTTTAAACCGAAGTCTATCATAAATATGGTCAAAGTTACCTAAGACATTTTTTCCATGCAGGACTTGACCTCTTTCATTTGGCAGATTCCAGAGGAACAACACTGTGGGAATTTCACATCAGTTTAAGTTAATTTAATTTGTCCTAATTAAAATATTTGTCATTAAAGTAGTTTACTAAATAATTTAAAAGTTTTATTAGTTCTCAGTGATTTGGAATTTGAAAATTTTCTTCTTGTGTTACGTTTATTTTCTTCCAAGTTTGGAATTTGAAGGAAGATATCCTCCAATATTAAACTTTAATTCCTTGAATTTAATTTAGTTAATTTTCTTAGATTAAATAATTTGTTTTGTCCAAATACTTTATCTAATTTATTATGTGGTTTTCCCTTGTAATTATGATTCTGTTTATGATTATTTTATTTATTGTAACGATTTTTTTTTAGTTTACGTCACACCTTAAAAATCTTTAAACCAATTATCAAAATATCAATCTAAATATCACGCAAAATAAATTCTGAAAATCACGATTAGTCATATTGAATTATATTTTGTATAAAGTCACATAAACATTTTTAATAACATTAAATAAAATTTCGCATACAGCTGAAAAGTTGACTATTTACGCAATTATTCTTTTTAAATAAATAAACTTCGTTCAATAAACACGATTATAAAATTACAATAATTATTTGATATGATGAGCTCATCCGCACTCAGACAAATTCAAACTTAATTTTGTAAATGGCCATTATCGGATATATTTTAGGAGTCAAAAATATAAATTTGGACAGAGAGAGATATATATATGTATATACAATTTTGACACAACAGTCGTCATACAAAAATAAAAAGAACTTATCAGTTTCGTTGGTGATCCATCGTGGGCGGTGACAATCCAATACAAGGAAAATGGGCTTTATAGAGAAGCTTCTTCAGAATCGTCAAAGTTATATTTCCATCCGGAAAAATATAAGCGTTCAAACATGGAGTCAACCACGAGGATCATTAGCAATAATTCCTTTCCAGAACTTGCGCCTAATTAAATTACCACACTAAAAAAAAAAAATACAAAGGAAAGGATATTTCCAAAACTAACACACTGAATTTCTTCTTGTTTAAAAAACGACACAATATCAATATAAAAATACCTCTAAGGTCTTCGGCAACGC
Source organism: Ganaspis brasiliensis (assembly GCA_037103525.1). Lineage (NCBI taxonomy): Eukaryota > Metazoa > Arthropoda > Insecta > Hymenoptera > Figitidae > Ganaspis > Ganaspis brasiliensis. The sequence continues at coordinate 694,591 of JAZKLR010000365.1, read as the reverse complement.
GCTCTCAATGTGACGACAAGCAAGCGTTAGAATTTTGATAACGAAAGATAAAATTCAATCGCTTACAGTAGTTTTATTAACTGCCTGTATCCCCGCTTAATCTACCATTCGGAACATCAATTGGCGCGCTTATCAGGTTCGCCAAGAATCTTCTTCTACGAACCTTGCCGATTTCGGAAAATTTGGCGGGATATCGATGATAATATTTCTGAATATTGCGTCTATCATTATCTCTCTCTCTTAACAGTTTATCTCTTTCTCTTTTCTTATAATCATATAATATGACTAACTCGCTTCATTATGAATTGGTTTATTCCATTTCCTTTTAACTTTAGACCTTTTAATTTTTGGAAATTTCGGTCGAAAGAGCGATTGTAATTTTCTTTATTTCGTCGTTTTTTTACATTTGTTATTTATTTAATTTGTGAAAATATCCATTTAGAACTTCAATAATTGAGTCAAAATTTATTTCTTTAAAAAAACCTGGAAATGTAATCAATTCTGAACTAAAGATAAAGCTACATTTCACTGTATACCCTTTTTGGATTCTTTAGTTTCCTCTCTATCCTTTTTCACTTTCCATCCTTTCAACATCCCCCACCCTCTTTTGCGACTGATGTGATCTTAGCTTTGCCAGGTGGTTATGTGGTACGAGACCAGGAGCCAACCCCTTCGGGACCTTGATCAGGTAGTGCATATTGAATGCAGAGATCGGAATCTGCATTGCTTTGAGCGAGTTCATTTCGTCCGTTTTCTTACGCTGAACTTCTTAAGGATTTGAAGAAAACCCTGAAGCCAGAAGATTTAGGTGCAGAGGTTAGGTGCTGAGGACAAAAGAAACCCTAAACAATGAGGTTCTCCTTGTTCTTAAAAAAAGAGGAGAAACCTCCAAGTTCGCAGGAGCATTGACTGTGGTTCTTCAAGAAAAGACCACTGTTACGGCTCTCGCAAACAAGCAAACAAGGGAATCTAGGGAATTTGACGAAACGACCTTCAAAGAAGACGTCGTTGAGGCCCTGAACGAAAAACTTGACTTCCTTAACCCGAAAAGGTTAGTCAGTATTGATCCTCAATTCTGTGGAACAATGTTGGCGTTCGTACGCCTGCCTGACACAGAGTATAACAGCCTGTTAAAGATGGGAAAAATTTCGGTTGGTTGGATTAGTGCGCCAATTCGTGAGCATCTGGAGATTATTAGATGCCAAATGTGCATGACATATGGTCATTCGACCCGCGTCTGAAAAGGTCCCAAGGCGGTTTAGAACTGTCGAAGATGCAGCGGCGCAAATCACCAGGCCAAAATCTATACGGTGCAAGGGTTTAAGTGCATAACTTGCGAAAACTTGGGCAAGACCAAAAAAGGATATTAGGACAACTGAAATTCCTGCCCTATTTATAAGGCTGAACTGCAAAAACTTAAAAAGGCAAAGCCTAAAATTTCTGTAGATCTATCTGCACAAGTGCAAAGAGTCCCAAGCCCTCTTAATGCAGACAGTCAGAGAGAAGAACAGCGAGCAGAACAGAAAGAATAATCTCGCTCCCTGGTATCAAGACAAATCAGGAAGAGCAGCTATTCAAATCTGCAATTCCGAGCTGCGGGCAGATAAGTTCCTGGAGACGAGCAGTGGATTCTTTGGGTGTTAATGGTAGGGGTACGTATGTATAGCTGTTATTTTTCACCCAATGATCCGCTATCAGCCTTCGAGGACCAAATATATGACTTCAAAATGAACCTCAAAGACTCTAGGTTGGTTACTCTCATTACAGGTGACTTCAATACTAAGTCATCAGAATGGGTAGAGACAAGTCTAGACAAAAGAGGAATCTTGGTCGGAGAAATGATCTCCAGATTCCAACTTGTTGTTTGCGAACCAGGGAGAACTTGGAGATTTAGGAAAGACGGTACAGGATGGATTATTGATTTAATGATCCTAAATAATCTTAATCATCCTAATAATGTTTCCTAAAAAAACGCGTAAGGGATTGACGCGTCCTGGATAATTTCACCAAAAGTGACTACCTGATCATCGAGTTTTCAGTTTCAAGGGGAGACACACTAAAAGCCAGGAATCAGGGAGTTTTCTGTAAGAACGGCCTAAAGTGGAATATTCAGAAACTCAACATGAAGAAGTTCGTCCGATCCCTCAAAGATATCCGCTCATAGAGGAATTTGTCTGATTAAAGAGGTGTCAAGATTGTTCAATCTTGACGGGGAGGTGCGGACGGTGAGGAATATAATTGTCACTGCATGTGACGCGTCTATGCCGCGTCGTAGAAGCACTACCCGTAGAAGAAGAAATGTATACTAGTAACCAGATGATTTGGCTTTTTTGCGAAAGGCATGCCATAAAGCTAGATAAAGATAAGACTGTTCTAACGGAGGTCCTCTGCTGAAGGAGGGATATAAATTCTATATAAGAAATCAGACAGCTATAGACCTGTTACGCTTTTACTTGTTACACTGTTCGTCCGTTACGGTATAGAGAAACAAAGATTGTAGGTAGCTTAAGATAGAGCGATAAGAAAGGTAGGTATACTGGGATAGCAGATTGCTTGAGATACAGTACAAGCTTTTTGTAAAATTGTTTAACAGTCTATTGACCCCACGGGGTGTGGCTCTCATAATCGTTAACAAAAAATTGGTAACCAGGCAAAAGATCTCCGGTCTGGATAATCCCGATTAGCTCCGGAAAATTAAAAAGTTCTTATTTCCTCCAGCAGAACTATGGCCTAGGATGGACTAAAGTGGCTGTCAGGTCGGTAAGGAGGAACTCTTCACTTTTACAGAGCTACAGGATGCAGGCAGAAGATTGAAGTTAGGCAAGGCGTCTGAAATCTATGGGATAAGCAACGAGATCCTTAAACAAGTGACCATTGCTTCACCTCAGACTCTCGTAAAATTTTCTGCTCGTGATAAAATGTAGTTTTTTGTAATTATTTTCAAAACCAAAAGAGATAAATAATTTTTCCCTAAAGGAAAAATATGCGCCTTAAAATTCTCTATTAGGATATGTAATTCAAATATTAAAATTTTTAATGAAAGTATATCTTCCATCTACATCTCTCTCTCCCTTTTATTGTGATCCTAAGAATAATTTAAATTTGAACTTTTATTTAATCCCCGGAAGGATTTGGCGCCTATAGGTAAGTTACACTAAAAGGATCAAAGTACGATCATTATAATTTAATTAATTTTCATTTATCAGATAATTGAAATATTAAGGTCACATGCAGTATAATGTTATTTAGATCCAGAATAAATTAATTTTCTGATGTATAGTGTGATTCCAGGTCATGTGGAGATGAAAGACTTGTATATACAAAAACACGTGAGATCTATGTAAACGGCACGTTTTATCAAACTCGACCTTGCGGCAGATTTGATATGACCTACTGAAATAGACAATTTCTAACTTCTGCAGTCACGTGTTACGGAAAATTCGAACGTGTGTAACAAACTGAAACGAGAGTGTGACATGAATCATTCAACCTCATCTAATCTGCGGCTCTTTGATCTGCAGCATTATTTCGATTCACTTCACTCGACTCCAAATTGTATTCAGATAGAAAAATATTCATCTTATTACTTACTCAATTTGTCTCTTACAATTTTTCCATTTTCACTTTTATATTTACTTTTTACACTTCTATTCGCAAAATAATTCTATACATCAATAGAATGTAAAATACACAGAAAAAAATTCAAATACCATTAATTCAATTTCACAATATTGAAGCTCCATTTTTAAGAATCGGGTAAATAGGAATTGTTTTAAATTGTTGAATTAACTTGATTGAATCTTGCTGTATTTTATTTTCCCTGGTAAAAGGAGATTACTGAAGTACATTGAAATGAAAATCTCTGTTATAGTTTACATACATCCTAAAACGTAAAACTACCCAGCACGACATTTATTTCTACGCTAGAAATAAAATATTGAATAACATACTCTCCATATAAAATGACCGTTTGCTTCAATGCATTTAAATAAACCAATAATCGTGAATGACGGAATCAGAGCAAAATCACAGAACCGGTCAATCTGGTAAAACATTTTCCAATTTTATCATTTTGTTAAACTTTTACTGTTTCATGCGTAAGACATTTTATGATACATTTATGACTGTGTAAAATGACCATTGTAATTTTGGTAGTCAGTTTAAGTATAGTTTCTGATTTTTTAACATAAAAAAGAAATTTATCTATACCTGAAACAGTGATTTTGAGAAGCTGACATTTTGACCAAAACTCAATTGCCAGAATGTGCAATAGATCGAAATCTATTTATCCAAATATTTAAACTCCCGTTTATATATTTCTCAGAAATTGTATTTATCAGATTCACTATATTTCTTCAAACATTTAACTATCCGAAACTGTACTTATGCTTCTGAAGAGGACGGCTGTGCCATTGAAACGTAAAATTTGTTTTTAATTTCCTGACCTGACTCGGAATGATCGTTATAATCATCAACAATATGTATTTATGAGAGTTTTAAGCTTTTCAAATACAAAAATTCCAGAATGTGCATTTGCCTGATACAAGGAATATAGAGTTCCTAAAGAAGCAGTCTGATTGGCCGGTAATCTTTCCAGAAGTTTTACCGGCCAATCAGAGAGCCTTTTTTAAAATTCTACATTCCGTGTGTCGAGCAAACGTACATTCTGGAATTTTTGTATTCGGGAAGTTATATCGTCTAAAATTGTCTGTGAAATAACATATTTTCTTTGGAGTTGATTCAGTAAATATTTCATATTAATTTAGACTTTCCGGTAATTTAAAGGTCATCGTTAATGACAGATCTAAGGTTATGTGTGTGTTAAAATGTTGAATTCAAGGGAAACCTTCATGAAAGTATTTATTGGAACCACTGGTACAACTACCCTATTTTTGGTTAAGACTTAAGTTATTCTAATAATGTAACCTTTAGCGAAAGTCTTAACTGAAACAGATAAAACTTTCGCTATTCTAGTGAAAACTTTTGATTTCAAGACCGAGATTCTGATTATAGTGTCAGCATTAAATAATGAGTTCAAAACTTTATACTCAAAGCTTCATTCGCACTGTACAAATTGAAATAGATAGACATCTATCGGGTTTGCAAGAAATTTATAACTCATTGGCAGATTATTAAAAATTATTAGTATTACTAAAATTATCACTTTCAAACACTAAAGATCTTTACGATTCTAAGTTTAATGCGTATACTCAGTTTCGTACCCGATTTTTATAATTCAATAAAAATACTTTGGACACAAGATAACAAAAAATTTGTCTTCAATCGAAATTGGCTATTTTCATCACTAGTGTGAAAAATTACTACTTTTATCATAAGTTTGAAAATTGACCATTTTCATTACTAACCTGGAAAAAGATAATTTCAGCCCCCGATGGAGAAAGGATTTCATCCATCACTAGTGTGACAAATAAGAAAGCGACTATTCTTGTTTACAACTTGGAAAATCTTTTCTAATGTTATTATTTTTAAAACTTTTGTTTTTAATTATTTATTCATTTATAATATATAAATAAATAACTAATGTACGAAAAATTCATGAGCAATTTACAAAATTTGATTATATTTAAAAAAAAATTGCAGTAGTTCAAAAGCTCTTTAAGATAAACTGTTAATAAAATAATAAAATTTGAAACCTCGGTTGTTAAAGTCATAATTGTCGAGTTAATTACAGCTTTAATTTTAAATGTCCTTTATCAAATGGAAGGCAAGGCCGATGAAGATTATTGTCAAGGGCGGTTGTAACAACGTGACTCGTATACGAAATCAGTCGAAAGAAAGCAGAAGATAATTAAAATCCGACGTATCTACAGGATAATACAAAAGTCCTTATCTCCATATAATCATCCAAACTTTAAACTATCTCAATTTAATAAAAATAACATGCAAACGAAATTCTCGTTCATGTTAATTAACACTACAATTTACCTCTCTGAAAACTCATCTTGTTTCATTTGAATGTAAAAATTGCATTCAATTTAAAATTTCGTGCTACGGTTGCATTAATTATAAGGAGGATAATGAAAGTTTGATTTGATCAAATTAAGTTTCATTTGGAGTTCTTGTTGATTCAGTTAGAAAAGAATGAAGAAGTTTTTGTGATAAATGAGTTTCCTTTGCGGTTTAAATGAAATGGAATTTTCTTTGGTTTAATTTGCGGTTTTAATATCACTGTTATTTTAAGTCTAGTTTTATTTGAATATCTTTATAATAATAATAATCATTCAAATATCTGTTATTGTAAAAAACCGGACTGCAATTAATTTAAATCATTATTTAAATAAAAAAAAACTACTTAATTCTTCGGATGTCTAATACTGGAATAAAAAATCGCAGAACCATAAAAAAAACCAAAAGTTTGTGTATAAATCTTGAAAATTGGTATCTTAATATATTTTATTCTTTATAAAATTGAAAAAATTGTACTAATACAGATGATCAAAATACCAACGATCTACAAATTTTTGGTATGAAGATAGTAAAAAATAGTATTAAATTATTATATCTTTAAATCATTATAATTTAAATAAATTCCAAACGTCAATTAACTCATATTCTCATCTATTCAAACTTTAAAATTTAAATGCACATTAATTAATGCATAATAATTAAATAATATTAATAGTTTTCAATGTTCCCAATAATTCTTTTTTTAATTCTTAAAATATTTCTAAGAGATTTCACTTTTTCGAAACTGTTAAACTTTTATCTTTTAATTTTTTATTTTAACAAATTTTAAGATTTTTTCTTCTTTTACTTCTGATATTTTCTTTGTATTTGTCTTTTAATCTTAGGTTTTTTTATAATTTTTTTTTTTAATATGATTTTACACAATTTTGTTATTTTCTCTCCAAATTTTTATTTTTCAATCTACTAATTTAAATAGAGAAAGTTTACTTTTTCAATTAGTAGATATTTTATTTTAAAAATTATGAAATTTTCTACTAATAACGTAATAACACAGCCCCACAGAAAAAAAAGAAAAAAAAATTGCTCAAAAACACGAAAAAACACCAAAAAAAATTTTTGGTCGGGACAAGTATATACTAGGTATTGTACTCCTACGTATTTTTCTTTTATGAATCCGAATCCGAAGTCAGAATAATCAGATTGGCTAAATTTGTTTAAATAATCTTAAAAAACCGCTGAGCGCACGAAAAATAGCTTTTTTAAGTATATTATCTACAAAAATTTAGCCAATCTGGTTATTCTGGATTCGGATTCAGCAAAGGAAAAAACACATTATCCCGAACAAAAAAAAAATTTTTTTTTTGTTTCTTCGAGTTTTTGAGCAATTTTTTAAGATTATTTGAAAAATTTTAGCCAATCTGGTTATTCCATTAGTAAAAACATACTAATATGAATTTGCAGAGATAACATTTACTAAACTTTTTATTTCGTTGATGTTCTTAATTATTTACATATTTTAAAAAATAAATACGCTTTTTTTTATTTATTTAATTTGTTTTCATATCTTGTCTATTTTGTTGCATACTTACTCATTCTTTCATAAAATTTTAGACTTTCTTTATTTTTCTAAAGTTATTTTTGGACTTGTTTTACATGTAATATTATAAAAATATTTTTGGTTTAACTTTTTTAATCTTTTTTATTTTTAAACGATTTTTAGGTTTCTTTTGGTGATTTTTCATTTATATCTTTATATACACACTTTTTTATTTTATTTTTAATTATTCTATTTTTTATTAGATTATTCTTACCAAATTTTTTATTTTTTGTACTTTTTACATTCTTTTACAGTTTGTTAGATTAGAAAAAAACATTTTTCCATTTTCTTCTTATTTGATTATTTTTCTTGTTCTTTCATAATTTTTTTAGTCCTTCCTTGCATTTTGATTAATTCTTTAATTTTTGGCATTATTTTTCTATTTCTTAGAAACATATTTTATTCCTTCAAATTGTTTAGTTTTTATCTTGTAATTACGAATTTTTGAAAACATTTATTCGATGCTTTTATCTACATTTTTTAAATTTATAAATTTTCTACTTTTTTATTCTTTTGTTTTATATTATGTAAATTTAATCTTATAATAAACATTCTCATTTTAACATCGTTCTTCTATTTTATAGTAAATTTTTTTTTAATTTGTAAAATAATTTTCTAATTTTTCTAATTTTTCTAATTTTAAAACTGTTTTCTCTTTAGTGATATATTTAAACGTTTGTGCTTCCTCATGGAGAAAGCTTTGTCTTTGTGTAAACTTACAATTTTTTTAAAATGCTTCTAATTAACTTTCCTCTTTCTAGAAATATGTTATATGAGTTCCTGATCAAATATCCGAATGATCTATACACCTATATAAAATAAAAAGCCTATAAAAATGTCAAAAATTTAAATTATAAAAGTCCAATTTTCACATTTTTGAAAAATTAAAATTTTCAATTTTAAAAAATTATCTTATTTCTTCCTACATGAGGAAGCAAATATTTTTGCTGATTTTGGAAGAAAAATGTTCATGAAATAAACATAATCCTTGGCTTGTTTTAATTATCTTCTTATTTATTTTTTTAATTAAAAAAAATTGTCCGTTAATAGTTTAATTTTTGAATTAAGGCACTGTTTTATTCTTGTGTTGTTTTTTTTTAATTTTTCTTTATTTCTTTAATAAACCATGACTTTTTTATTCAAAAGAAAGTTTTCCTTTTCTTAATAGAATGTTTTCTTATATTTTTACGTTTTTATGTTTATTTTTTATAATTTATTCTTTTTTCGTCACTTTTACCTAATTTTCTTAATTTAGCGATCATATGAACTTGATATTTTTTTGAAATTTTCTCATTTATACGACATAATTTGTTTCATCTTGATTAAATGTTTTATTGTTTATTATTTTTTATTAACTGTTCTCAGTTTAAAAAATAAACTACTTAGAAATAAACATTTGAAAATTTTATATACTGACTTTATACTTATATTAAAAAAAAATGGTATATTGTCTAAAAAAGGAGATAGAAATAATTATTATAATAGTCTCCAATTATATAACTATAAATATGACAAAACAATGTAACTTTTTAATTAAATCTAAAAATTGTCCGAAATTTTGAGGATTATGTTGAGCCACTTCTTCGAGTGTTATCGATGATTGGAAATACTAAAATTGAAAATGCGTCGAAAAGGATTAGCATCGCATGGAAGAACAATGCCCGTGAATAAATGGAAGTTCTGATAGAATTTCAGTAGAATCAATTTAGTCTCGATCAAAGGAAGGCAAAATTGAAGGAAACAGTCAAACTTTACCTATATATCTTCAAGACTGAAATTACTCTTGAAATATTAAGTGATAATTACTCTCGCTTTTACTGCAGTTGGATAAGTCAATAATTTAATTACAGTTAAGTTCTTGCAATCAAAACTTATCAGCTCTGGATAATGGACACAGAGAGAAGAAATTTGCAAACAACCAACAAGTTTCAAAGTTCTATGAATGCAGCGACGTATGATTTTCCTTTTTCTTGTCGAATTATATAGGATGATTATTGGAATAAAAGAAAATGCTTTTATGCATGCTTAACAAACAACTCTGTGAGCATTAAAATAAATTGACAATTAGAAATTTAATCGATACGTCAGTTTGTCAAGTGAAGTAAAAAAAACACACGGAAAATAGATAACTTAAAATTATAATCGAATTGAATCACTCTGCTTCAAAAGAAAAAAAATATGTCCCAGAGTAATGAACCTTTGACCTGTTTTAATGTTTAACGTGACCTGTGACCTGTTAAGCAAAACAGAAAATAGTCCATTCCCAGGACGATTCTTGTTCACGAACCACAAACATTTCTTTCATCTTCTCACTTTTTACCAATTTTAATAACTAACGATGAAGGAGAAACTCCCGCCTTTCTTTCAGTAATAAATTGTAATTATGATTTTTCAAAGAACGATGAATATTTTTTGTTTTTTTTTTCTTTTTTGGTTGGATTGAATAGCTGGAGTATTATTGTGTGTAGAAAAATAAGAGAGGGTCGCATAAAAAATTAATAGATATAACATCACGAGACAAATGTATGTAAAGTAGAAAAAATTTCAATGAATGAACGAGAATAATGATTGATGAAACTACGAAGTTATTTGAGTAAAAAGAGGTAAAATGAAAAAGAGTGATAATATAAAAAAGTTAAAGACAAGAAGTATTTTATTAGCATACGAAATATAATGTTTTATTATATTTTTTCTCAGTGAAATTCTTGTAAGATATGCTTAAATTTTTTTTAAAATTTTTTTAAATCAAGACATTGCGCGATAATATACGAAAAATAGTAAATTTTAAAAAATCAAGAATTAATGCTATAAAAGAGTAAAAAAACAATTTTCGAAGCTTTAAAAATTGTTTTAGGGGCATGCAATGGATTATGACGTCATTGCTATAGGCAAAATTTGCCCGCAAACTTTCTCTTAAAATACTGAATATTTTGACACCAAACTTTGTAAAATTACTTACAAAATCATTAGGAAGGTCCTCCTGACACGAATTTGTTTGAATTTTGGCCCAAAATTAAGTTTGAAAAATTTTTTAAAAATAAATTTTTAGACAAAATTCAAACAAATTAGGGTCAAAGAAATTAGGGTCTTCTTACTATTTGATATTTTCAGTAATTGTAGCAAGTTTCGTGGCAAAATATTCAATATTTTAAAATAAAAGTTACGGACAAATTTTGCTTATACCAGTGACATATCACATGCGCTTAAAAAATAAGAGGGAAAAAACAATAAATACATTTTTTTTAAAGTTGCAATGAAAAAGGCAGAAGAGTTTTTAAAAAATTATAAAAATTATAAAAATTGTTAAATAACCTAAGGGTTTAACCTAAGTTTAACCTAACCTGTTAAACCTAAGAGTTCACCGTACTGAGTATGGTGAAAACTCGGTCTTTAATAGAGTCTGCAAATATGCAAATTCTATTAAGGATAAAGTAAATTTTTTAGTAATCACTTTGGGTCGCTTCATTTATGAGCTGCGTGCTTTTATTAAATAATTTTAGGTTAGGTTTAATTATTGTAGTACTTTTTAGTACAATAGGGTCATGTTTCCTTGTAGGCCAGTTCACTGTAAATAAATAAATAAATAATGAAAAAATACAGAAAAATAGACAATACAAGATTGAGTGTGAAATTTATAGGACTTTTCTACGAACAAAAAACAATAGTTTTTTAATAGTTTTTTAACCAGTGATAGTTTAATTAAAGGAATTGGAAATTCTTAAAGAAAAGATTCATCGATCTCAAGAAGGTGAGTAAAATAAAAACCTTTAAAAGTTTTTTTTAATTACATACAGCAACGTTTTGTTAGCTAGGGTTTGCCAACATCATCAGGCTGTAAATTTATATTTGAAATTTGAAATTGTTAGACATAAAAAGTTTTTAAAATAGCCTCAGTTTTCAAGATCGCGAAAGATGAGAGTGGAATGAGAATAATAATGGTATACAGTAATTTTGAGTGAATGAGAATTCTGTGTGAATTCAGATAAGATAAAATTCCAAAAGAAGAAAAAATAGAAAAAAGAAGTAAGAGTCGAAAGCTAAGTATAAGTATAGGGTATTAAATAGTGAATGAAAAGCAAGTATTCTAGAGTACTGGTTTAACAATAATGGAAGGAATGTGCTAAACGTGTAAAAAGACTGGAAGGAAGAAGTAATATAATGGGACAGGTGTGGGCTATATAGGTGAGAGAAGATTTAAAGATGATTCAAGGAAGAGGTTGTGAATTTTTGATACACCAGTATGGTCGATATTGAGTTATGATGTGGAAGTTCGGGTATGGGTATAGATGTAGAGCATCGCAATCCTGAAATTTCTGCCACTAATAATGCCATATATCTCAAGATAGACAGTGTACTAAATCCCGGGATTGGATTCTTTAGGTTGAAGTTAAAGAATTATAGAAGGCATGAAAGAAAGGCTTTTGGAATTGACAATAGGACCGAATATGTCGAGGGTATGGATAAGAGAGGGAATAAAAGGAATAAAAATATTACTGTAAAATGAAGGAAGAGAATGTGAGGACAGAAACTGAAATTTAGGTAAGAAATTATGAGTAGGATAATCAAGGTGTAATGGTCCATATCCGTCACTTCTTGTCTCTCTCAATTTTAAACTACCTAATGCCCTCTGTCTCTTTACCACTAAGAGGCTAAAATTAAACGTTTTTTTGCTTTTTTTTTATAGAAAGAAAATTTGAAGAGTAATTATTCAGTGAGCCTGCTATAAGGAATGATGGTTAGTAAATTAGACATAAAAATGGATAAGAAAGATAAATAGAAACTCGTTAATAAAATAGAAAAGACTTGGCAGTACAGATAAATAGAATGTACTTATACAATATATATTGTGACACGGTAAAAAGTTACCGCGCACAATATTTTTAAATTAATTTAAAAATAAATTATTACACACCAGTCTGGAATTAATTCCAGGCTATTGTTCAGCCTTAATGTAAACTTGGCGATTTGTACCTGTTATTATTTTGAGTTTACATTATTTAATTTTATTAAATACTTAAAATTCACTTTAATTTATATTTATTTTGATTTTTGTCAAATTTTAGATTTAGTTCCTTGGTCGATTGCCGCTCGATTTTAGAATGTGATTCGTGAGAGCGTCACCTCGGCGCATGTATCGCTGCACATTGACTTGACGACAAGACGTTCTCGCTGTCGTGGTATTCTAAACTGGTGTGTTCGACCGTATGGTCATGTATTATTAAGGTGTTAAACTTTCTTTATAAAGATGTAATTAATACTACTGAAGGGCGTGGCCATTGTGCCCGCCCAGGTGAGCTCCTATATTAACAATTTATTTGTTTTTTTTGTGATGAAGTCGATCTCCAATAATAACACAGCCCCACAAAAAAAAAAAGTGTCATGTACTTTTGACCGGAATACCTTACCCCTATGTATTTTGACGCGCTGAACACGAATCCGAAGTCCATTTCGCTCCATCACGTCAGGATTTTTTCCTAACCTCAAAATCAATAAAATGACACTTTTTGTTCATTAGCATGTGAACCCGACTTAACATTAATACATGCCTTAGGCGAATAGAAAGCTTGGATTGTGACCTTTAAAACGCTTTTTTAAAAATTGTTCTACGATGATTTTTAACGAAGTTATGATGTTTTATTTAAAATATAAATTTTTTCCAAATGATATAACACTTCAATTATTGATGTGGTATGGTGTAATGGAAAAAAATGATTTTAAATAAAACATCATAACTTCGTTAAAAATCATCGTGGAACAATTTTTAAAAAAGCGTTTTAAAGGCCACAATCCAAGCTTTCTATTCGCCCTAGGCATGTATTAATCTTAAGTCGGGTTCACATGCTAATGAACAAAAAGTGTCATTTCATTGATTTTGAGGTTAGGAAAAAATCCTGACGTGATGGAGCAAAACTGACTTCGGATTCGTGTTCAGCGCGTAAAAATACATAGGGCTAGGGTATTCCGGTCAAAAGTACATGACACTTTTTTTTTTGTGGGGCTGTGTAATAGACATTAAATTTAGAGTCAGTGTTCAGTGCGCGTATTTTTGTGAATGGCCGTGCCATGCGGCCGGTTATTTTTGATTTCTTGTAACCTTTTGAAAGGGTTACCATTTAATAAATTTCTTATATTGTGGTTTAATTTAAATTCTTAGTTTGTTGCTGCTCCTTAATCCGCACTCTCCGGATTATGAGTTAGTCATGGCTTTATTATATTTCAATTAAAGATTAGAATCATTTAATGAGTCTTTTGTTTTACTATTATTTTTGTTTAGTTATTTTTCATTAAAATAACTTGGCGTCCGGGTTTTGTTTTTACATTGTTTACTTGGTTTTGATTAATTATTTAAAATTAAATTAAGAAACATTAAACATCAAACATAATCTGGAAAAATGCGTCACAATATGTATGTGTAAAACAATTGAAGAAAGAGCGTGAACAGGGTGTGAGTGTTGTGGGTTATCACTATGATAGTGGAAGAGAAAAAAGATAAATGAAAGAGTTGGAATGTATGGGAAAAAGAAAATGTTTTAGGGAAAAACCGAAGGAAAATTGTAATGAAAGAATCCAAAGAATTTTCATGTGAAAGGTCGTTCAAAAGCCTTAATGAAAAAAGAAACGATGGAAATTTTTTGGGATGAGAAACGAGGCGTTAGCAAAAATTACTGTTTGTTACGTGAAGCAGAGGGAGGCAATAAACAGCTGTATAAAAGTATTACGTACTTTTTGAATAGCCTCTTACAGAACTAAGTATACTTTAATGTATTCACTAAAGTGCATGTATGTTGTGCTTCCGTTTCAGTTCTGCTCATCGTTTTTACATTGAATTTTGATGCTCACGACTTAAACGGAAGTACCTGCAGCATTTATGCACTTGGGTGTATAATAGGAAACGGAAGACTCTGAGATAGTTAATAGGCTCTGAAATAGACGCTGCAAACCATATAATAAATTATTTTATATCTTGAAAATGCATTTGAACAATAAAATTCGAAAAAAACACCATATTGTAATGTTGCTTTCTTTAAAAATAAAATTTTATTTAAATGAACTTTTCTGAATATCTATGATTAGAATTTCTTTTTTTATTACGGTACAAAGAGGTTCATATTTCATAACATTATACATGTTCAGTTATTTTCCTTTGTACAGTGTTCACTCGAGTAATATAATCTTATAGGAAGACTCGAAGCGGTTGATATCTTCCTTCTATAATATTATATAATTATTGTAACGTTGTAGGTTTGAAACGGTATTTCAATAATAAATTGAAATAAATATTTTTAAAATATTAAAATATTTAGTAAGAAAATTTATTAAAGTTCTATTTACGGGAGTAATCATTATACAACCCGGCAGAATTTAGTAAATATTGATGTTATAATAGTAAAGCAATACCTTTTTTGCAAGGCTCTGCAGTCTGGGTGCATTTGTAGAAATAACTTTATACTCTACAAGAAATTGCAAAATCGAAAAATGTCCCATGTCTTTCCATTAAACTAGATTAGGTTTTTTTTCAGAACCCAAATTTTGATTGATAATTTATTTTTATATTTTTTTTTTACTTACGATTAAAAATTGAATGATCTGACAAGTTTTACGAATCTTATTTTGAATAATTATTATTGAATCTAAGAGAGTAAATAAAAATTAACATTTATTTAAGAGACATTTAAAACTGAATGAAAATAAAGCGGTAGGGAAGAACAAATCAAGTTTAATGTTTATAATTAGACATAAAAAATAGAGATATAGTAATTTGTTTATGTTTTGTACAATTTTAAAATCAATAATAACCAAACAGAAAATAAGTTATCATTATATTTAACAATTAATATTTAAAATTGTAAATTTATAATAATGTTTCTATTACAATAAAAGATTCATATTTAAACTATATCTCTGTCTATTTAAATCTTGATTTAAATTCAGAAATTAGTAAGAATTTATTAAGAAAGAGAAATAATATTCCCGGTTAAAGGACGTAGATAGATTGAAATTATAATATTATAATATTATAATATTATAATATTATAATAGATATTAAAATCTTGTTACAATTATTTTTAAATTGTATATCTTTATATAAATATAGACAGCAATTGAACCATTTTTAGATAAACAAATAAAGCCTTCAAAAGTTCCCAATCTGTTAAAAGAGATAGATTTGTTCAATCAGCATCTGCAATCAGTAGATGTAAGATAATTTTTATCCCATTGTAATTTTTGACAATTCATTTTATTCGTGATAATCTAGTTTACTGCTTTACTAAAAATGTGGGGATAACAAATACTATAGCTAAAAATCCTATAGATAACAACGGTTGACTAACTTTTTCAGCTATCTATACCAATTTATTTTTGAAATAGAGTAAAAATCTCTGCAAAGCACAAAAAACAATTATATTAAATAAAAAATGTAAGCCTCCTGAAAATTTCAGTTTTAATTTCAAGAGAAAAATAAAAAAACTGTTAACATCAAACTATGGAACTAAATAAAATGTCACAAGATCATTATTACAATATTATTAAATTCTGTGTGTAAAAGGGTCGTCTGAATTTTCTCTAAAACTTATTTGTCAGAATATTCATTTGACCGAATTTCATTCAACTGAACTACCATTTATTATAAATCTAATTTATACGAAATTTCATATACGGGAAATCTCATTTGTGCGAAATTGTATTTTTCAAAATTCTCATTTATTCAAAATAGCATTTACGAGAAATATTGTACAAGAGAGCATTGCTTAAAAAGAATTCTTAGTAATTGTCAAAATTAATCTGTAAAATACACTAGCATATTATCCCGGACAAAAAAAAATTTTTGTTTTTTATTTTTTAGGGGTTTTGAACAGTTTTTTTTAGATTATTTTAAAAAGATGAAACAATCTGGTAATTCTAACTTCGGATTCGGAATCAGAGGAGAAAAATACGTAAAAATATACTAGCAGAATTAAATATTGGACCAAATATTCCATTAATACAAAAAATCAGCTTAAATAAAGAAAAGAATTAATTATTAATTGAAATTTGATTATGAATAACAATAATAATTAAATAATAATAATTTCCGTAAACTCCTGAAGTTAGTTAGTATGTATTTATATTTATTCATCTTTTTCTGTCCACGTTTTAAAGTCTGAAGTGAAGTTAGTTGGTATTAATATTTATTCGTCTTTTTCTGTCCAAGTTTTAAAATCCAGAGTGAAGTTAGTCCCTGTTATTTTATTTTGTTGTGCTGGTTTTTAATTGTCATTTGTGTAAAAAAAAAATTTCGAAAAATGCTTCAAAAATTTATTACGGTTTTTGAAGAAGTTTAAACTTTAAAATATATACACATGCAATTAATTTCCTAAATTTTCAGTTATTATCTCAAATTTAGATTATTGTCATCAATTTTCCATTATTAAACGATTTTTTAATTATTTTCTTTTGCTTAAAAATAAATTCTGCAATTTTTCTTGATTTTCATCAATTTTCATTATTTTGTCATTACTTTTAAAAATTTCAATTATTTATCCGATATTGCAAGTATTCTCATCAATTTTCGTTATTTCTGCAATTTTTTAATTATTCTCTTTAATTAAAATTTTTTAAGTACTTTTGTAATTATTATTTTTTTCTAAATATATACTATATGATTTTTTCAGTTATTTCTCTCAAATTTTATTGAATGTTTTCAATTTTTCATACTTAAATTATTCCCATCATAATTCAATTTTCTTTATCAATCTTAAATTATTTTCAGCAGATTTGAATTATTTTTTTCAATTTTTAATTAATTTTATCATTTTTCAATTATTTTCCTCGATTGTTAATTATTATTCTCATTTTCTAAAATTATTTTCTAAGATTTTTAAGTATTTTTCTGAAAATTCAAATATTTTTTTCTATTTCTAATTATTTTAATTTGTTATCAGAATTTTAATTTTTTTGATTAATTATCGTAAATTTCAATGATTTTTTGCTTTCTTCCAGACTTTTCTCCAATTTTTAGTTTTTCTCATTTTATAAAATTAATTTCGAAAATATTTTCAAGTATTTTGCTCAAATTTCTATTATTTTCCGAAATTTTTAAATATTTTTATTTGTTTACATAATTTCCAAAAAAATTTATTAATAATCGTAAATTTTAATTATTTTTAGCATTCTTCCAGTCTTTTCTCCAATTTTTAGTTATTCTTATTCTCTAAAATTATTTTCTAAGATTTTTAAGAATTTTTCTGAAATTTCAATTGTTTTCTTCAATTTTTAATTATTTTTATTTGTTTTTATAATTTAAAATTTTGTTTATTAATTATCGTAAATTTCAATTACTTTTTGCTTATTTCTTCAATTTTTAATTATTTTTTCTTTATTTAAAAAAAATTCTGTAGTTTTTTCAATTATCACACTTAAATGGCATTTATTTTTTACAACTTATCATTGTTTGTATCATATTTTAATTATTTTCGTCAAGGTTTAAAATTTAAAAACATGTAATACATTTAATACAATTATTAATACAATTATCAGTAATTATCATTATATTCATTTAATACAATTATTTATTAACATATGATATTCCAAAATTTATTTCCCTCAATTTTCAATTCTTTACATTTGTTTCATAATTTCAATTATTTTTTCTTTATTTAAAAAAAATTCTGTAGTTTTTTTAAATTATCACACTTAAATGTCATTTATTTTTTACAACTTATCATTGTTTGTATCATATTTTAATTATTTTCATTAAGCTTTAAAATTTAAAAACAATTTTCAATTATTTTCCAACATTTATTTTCTTCAATTTTTAATTCTTTACATTTGTTTCATAATTTCAAAAATGTTTACTATTTATCTGACTTTTCAATTCTTTCATTATTTATATTATTTTTTATATTATTTTCTTCAATTTTTATTTCTTTACATTTGTTTCATAATTTCAAAAATGTTTACTATTTATCAGACTTTTCAATTCTTTCATTATTTATATTATTTTTTATATTATTTTCTTCAATTTTCAATTACTTTCGTTCTTTTTCTCGTTCTTTTTTATAATTGACAAAAAGTTTTTACTTATTTTTCTTTAATTAAAACTTGTTCTGTTCAATTTTAAATAATTTTTATCTTTTTTCATTTATTTTCTCTAATTTTTAGTTATTTTCTTTTATTTCAATGAACTTCTGAAAGTTTTAAGTATTTTTCTCAAATTTTGTTTAACTTTCCTTTATTTAAAATATTTTATGTAATTTGTTTAATTATTTTCTCAAATTTTAATTATTTTTTTTAATTTTAATTTATTTATCTCAATTTCTAACCATGTTTTTTCAATTTTCAATTATTTTCTCTAATTTTTCATTATTCAATTTTGTTTTAATTTACTTTTAAGATTCTCAAGTATTTTTCTCAAATTTTAATTATTTTCTTCATGTTTAAAACATTTTTATGATTGTTTAAATTAGTTTCCCGAGTTTTTAATTAATTTCATTTTTTTTTAAATTAATTTGCAAAATTTGCAATTATTTTGTTTATTTTTAATTATTTTTTGCAATTTTTTTTAATTCTAAAATATTATAAATTTTATTGATTTTTAAATATTATATTTAAAATATTTATTTCTTCTTATTAGATAAATAGTATTTACCAATTTTTTATATTTGTTATTGTATTTTATAATTTTTAAAATGCAGGAAAAGCTTATCGCGCGCTTGCGCGCGTTTTATTTTGCTAGTATAATAATAATATGGGATGTTCCACGTTGATTAATATTTTAATTATAAAAGAAAAATATTAATATTAGAAATTAACATGCCGAGTAGCAGATTGTCTAATGTTTTATCTGCGTACTAATTAATAATTAACAAGACTTAAAACTTGTAAAAGTAGTAAGAAGAAGGTCTCTCTTTGTGAATTAAATTCTTTTTTTTCTTTTTTTTTATAATAAAAGTAATTAAAGCGTGAAATTGTACAATAAAGTTTGCCGGTTATAACTTTTTCTACAAGTGTTAAGACTTTCCATCCTGCGAGAATTCAACTCAGGAAAAGACGTAAACTTGACTTTTCTGCCAGTCTGTGTCGTAAAACTCATCCATATATCTCGCAATTTTTGCGAGCGACGGAAGCAGTACCACGGGGAAATGAAGAACATCACGGGTTTAAAGAACTTTTATTTAAATCCTTTCAAGGGGCTTTCATAAACGACAAGCATTCCACAATTTCATTTGTCATTTCTCGCATCTAACATTTTTATCCGGCGGAACATTTTTACCAGAAATTAAGCATTTATAGTTTCAGCTCAGTTACAATTTCCGAGTTTTTAATTTTCAAAGCTCTAATGTATAGAGCTGCGTGTACCTATTATTTCTTTGACCCAATTTTAAGATTTATTAAAATAAAAATAAAATGATGTATTAATGAAAAGGGAAAATTTATCAGACATCCGATACCATCAGTTAAAAGTGTGCACGTTAAAATGTGTTTTTTGTAATTGGAACGAATCTCAATTAAGTCTCTTGATAAAAATCTCAAAAATGAGGAACCGAGAAAAATTGTTACATGAAAAATTTTTGCGAAGTTAGATTACAAAAATTAATTTACTTATAATTAAATTCCGTGTGCAGCATTCACACAAATTCCAAATTAAATTTACGTAGAGAAAACAAACTCGACTGTTTCAGATTGTAATCTGGATGTAGTGTAAAAAGAAAACAGTGCAAATATTTGCAAAACGAGAATTCAAACAATTTCGGAGCAAACGCCGGATTCGTTGTAAAATACTATGGTTTATTTGTATATATAGGTTTCCGATGCAAATGTAGATTTATAATTTCAACTGTTTTTCAATGACAATACGTATTTTCAAGTGAAAAAATTGTTTAACAACAATTTAGGTATAAATTTTAAATTATCAAATCATACAGGCCGATTATGTTTAAAATTCAAAATCATGTTTAACATGATTTTTATTGTTTTTTAGGGCAATTAAAATAACACGTATTTTTGTGTTTTGCAAAAAAATTTTTTTACTGAATTACGAGCATTTGAAAGTTTTAGGACAAAGAGTGGTTTTTAAACGAAAACGCTAACAAATTTTTTTAAAATCTCTCTAGTCTTTTCAAAAAATTATATTTTTCAATTTCGTTCCCTAAGTTTACTAATGTTTAAGATGCTTTTCCTTAGCAAATTTTAAAATTTGAAAAATTTTAATTAACAAAATGGCGGCCTTTTTTTAAAATCAAAAAACTCAAATTTCTCAAAAACACAATTTTTAAAATTTTTTTAAATTTTTTTTTGTAGTTACTAGATAACAAAAAGAATATTTTCCAATAGGTTTAATGTGCGGTAAAACATCGGGAAAGACGCAAGAATTTTTTTCTGAAAATGCAAAAAGGCAACATTTTAGATAATGCATAGGTATCTTTCAATTTGAAAAATCACCTGGAATCTTTTTCATTTGCTGTCTGAATAAATATTTGTTATTTAAAAAAATGTAATTTTTTAATTTCTTTTTTTATCTAGTAAATACAAAAAAATTTCAAAGAAATAAAGAATAATTTTTTTGATAAATTCGAGTTTTTTATTTAAAAAAAATTGATTCCATTTTGTTAATTTCACATTTTTTTGAAATTTCTAAATTTGTACAGGAATAGCATCTAAAACGCTACTAAAATAAAAAAAAAGACTAAACATATTATGAATAATATATGGCGTTGTATTAGCCAAAGTAATGAGTTTTATAGTATTTAAAAAAAATAAAACATTCTTGCGCCTTTCCCGATGTTTTAGCGCAAATTAAACCTATTGAAAAATATTCTTTTTGTTATCCAGTAACTACAAAAAAAATTTCAAAAACATATAAAATTGTGTTTTGAGAAATTTGAATTTTTGATTTTTAAAAAAATAGCCGGTATTTTATTAATTTTCAAAATTTTTAAAATTTTAAAATTTGCTAAGAAAGAGCATCGAAAACATTGGTAAAATCAGAAAACGAAATTAAAAAATAAAATTTTTTGAAAAGACTAGAGAGATTTTAAAAAAATTTGTTAGCGTTTTCGTTTAAAAACCACTCTTTTTCCAAAAACTTTCAAATGCTCGTAATTCTGTGAAATTTTTTTTTCGCAAAAAAAATAGGTGTATTTTTATTTGCCCTAAAAAACAATAAAAATCATGTCAAACATGATTTTGAATTTTGAACATATTCGGCTTGTATGATTTGAAATAAAAATTTGGAATTTTAGCTCGTAATTTTAATCGAAATTTAAAGTTTTTTTTTAAATTAAAGATAATGGAATTTTAAATCGATTCCTGGAGACCGATTTTAAAAAATAAATTTAAATTTTCTTTTTTTATTTATTTATAAAGTTGACAATAAATTTTTTTTCTTCAAAAGAAGTTCAATTTTCTTCTTAAGAACATAACCTAGCACAACCAAATAAAAAAAAATTTGCATTTGTTATAAACAAATTAGTGTCTATAAAAATCTTTCTTGGTAAATTTCTTAATTTCGTTGTTTTTAAAGTAATATTTTACTTTAAAAAAACTACATCTCATAAACACTAAAACTAAAATATTACAAAATTGATAATAATTTGTTATTAATTAATTAGCTTTTATAAATAAATAAATATTGTTATTGTTTTTTTTGTGAAACTTCTTACTATTATCTTAACCAACAATCAATAATTACGAATAAACAATTGAAACCATTGTTTAATTGTTTAAACAATTTATGTTTTTATGAAATTGTTTATTCATTGTTTAAACAATGTTAGTTAACAAATGCGTCATTTTTGTAATATTTCTAAGAAATAATTATTAAGATATTAAGATTATTAAGATACAAGCAGTTGTTTTCTACTTTTTAGGCCTTTTTCGCTTTAAATAAATTATAAAGTCAAGTTTTAAAAATGATGCGATTTCAATTAACTATTTAAAAAATTTCTGTTAGCTTTCTTCGTAGTGAATCTTGAAATTGGTTGATAAAATATATCTTCTGTATAGTAATTATTAATATAATTATATTTATAATAACAAAAGAAAAACTTACATTAAACTAATAAAAATAATGTATATATTTTAAGAATATTAAATCACGTTTAATTATCATCATAAAAACTACTTTATTACCAATAAACCAATAAGGCTCATAAAACCTTCTATTTTTCATTCGCCGTGTGAAATTTCAAATAAAAAAGAAGATCAATAACGGTTAATTTATCAACATTTTAAGCAAATTAAATGCCGTCGAATT
The DNA here is from genome assembly GCA_037103525.1 of Ganaspis brasiliensis. Lineage (NCBI taxonomy): Eukaryota > Metazoa > Arthropoda > Insecta > Hymenoptera > Figitidae > Ganaspis > Ganaspis brasiliensis. The sequence goes on along the minus strand of JAZKLR010000365.1, from coordinate 671,831 downwards.
AAATTAAAAATTAAAGAATGTATATGTATATCTAAAAAATTTTGTTAATTGTTTTAAATTGTTCTATTGTTTCCTCATGAAGAAAGTATTGTTTTACTAAAAATTTCCTATTTCCATGTTTTTACATATCTTGATGTTTTTCTACTTTAGGTGTCCAAAAATCACAAAATGTTTTTTTTAATCTTATTAAAAAAATAATCTGTCATAATGTCATAATGCAGACCCATTAAAAATTTATTTTTATCTGACAAATATATCCTCATATATTTTAATCCAACGACTCCTAATCCGAAGACAAAACTGGCACATTGGCTCAAATTTAAAACATAACCTCAAACATTCTAACTTCGCATTTGAACTTAGGTGATCAATGGAAATGCATTAGCGTATTGCCTAGGAGAAAATATTTTAATATTAAGGAGGTTTATACAAAAATCGATTTTCTACAGACTTTTATAACATTTTAATGACATATTAAATGCATTATTTTATGTGTATGGTTACAATTTTATTGAAATTTACCGTTCTGTTTTTAAGATATAAATTTTTAAAGTAGGATTTTTTACACGGAAACAGTAACAAAACGCCCAAAATGACTATATTTAAATTAATTAAAAAAAAACGAATTTACAAATTTAAAAAAAAAATTGATATATTTTAAACTCTATAATATGATACAGCTTTTACAACAATATTAAATTAATTTACCGAACGTTTGTTAAGAAAATGTTATTCAAAGTTTATAATTCTTCTCTTTTTTTAAATAACCAGGAATCTGGTTTTTGAAACTGTTCAAAATTTGAATACATTTTACTTAATGTAGTAAAGAATTTATATTTTGATTTAAACAAAATTTACCCCATGGTATGGAAAATTAAAATCAAGATTATTGGTTATAATATAAATCAACGATTAAATTTAATATCAATAATATATACATGTATTTTAAAGCACTATTTCATTATCTAATAGCTCTCTAAAATTTTGAAGCAATTAAATTTGATTGATTCGATTGATTAAAGAAACTTTATTTGAAAGATTAGTTATTTCGTCTAATCAAGTAATCAATTTAGCAGATGAATCATTCATTATTGTTTAATAATTCAACAACCCCTGCAATGACACATTTTCACTCGACAAAATTAACTGATTCATCTGTTATATTGCAAAGGGCAGATAAATCAGTCGTTTGAAGCGTTAATAAAATAAATATAAAAGTGTTTTTAATACCTAGGGGCATATATTAACAATAACAATTTCTACTCTACTAAAATATGGATGTCACAATGGTAAGAAATTTATTATTGATTAGTAATAATAATCAAAATATTATTTTTTTTTATATAAATTGATAATCACAGCTCATAGCCCTATAAATCTAAATTTTGTCTCTGTCGAAAATAACCGAACATGATTCACCCTTAAAACCTACCCTTGATTGATATTATTATCCTTTATTACTTTCACTTACTTTTATGAACTTAAAGATTTTTTATGGACTGAAAAACATGTAGGAAAGAATTTATTGTACATCTGAAAATAATGGTATACGAGTTCTATTTTTATAGAATTATACCTAAAAACAAAAGTGTGTTATTAATAAAACAGAATTATCACTTACAGCAGATTAAAATATTTATCTATCCTGATGAATCAGCAGTATAAAAAGATTAAATTCAACCAAATAACTATTTATTCTCAAATCTAAAAAAAAAAAATGGCACAACAAAATTCTATAAACGAAATCTCGCTGCTGATTTTGTATATTCAATTCAGAGTTTTTCTTACCGGAAATTGAAATTTTATTTATTCTTGAAAACTAAATTATCTAGTTTTAATAAGTCTATAAAAATGAAACAAAACAATAAATAAACAATTTATAGGAAAATGCGATCTAAATTATCAATATTAAGAATAAAAGTTTACTATTTTGACATTTGACAGAAAGTGAGGTTACGTTTAACTTTGTCGTGTTATGCGCGTTTGAGAGTTATTTGGTTGAATTTAATCTTTTGATAATGCTGTTTCATCAGGATAGATAAGAATTTTAATACTAAGGGTGTTGCAAGAAAAAAATTAACATAAACTTAAAAATATTTTTCCAGACAGTGTACAATTTCAACAGTTAGCCAATTTTTTCAGAAACAAAAAATGTAATTAAAAATATGTCCATGTACCCATAATTTAAATTTTATGCAGATTCTAAAACGAATTTGACATTTTAGAAATATGTATTATTTGGGCTTCAGTTTCTGAACAAAATATTGAAAATTGTGTACTTTTTTTTGTTCATAATTTTCAATATGTTGTTCAGAAACTGATGCCCAAATAATATATATTTCTAAAATATCAAATTCGTTTTAGAATCTGCATAAAATTTAAATTATGGGTGCATGGCCATATTTTTAATTACATTTTTTATTTCTGAACAAAACTGGCTAAGTGTCGCAATTTATCGCATTTTCCGAAAAAGTAAATATTGTTAAGTTTAATTTTAAACACTGCACATAATTTAAAAGCTTTTAATTAATTATTTAAACTGTTTCTCATGAACAATAGCAAAACTGCAAATTTTGCATTTAGCAAATTTTAAAGTTTTTAGTTTCCACAATCTTTAAGCTACACATACTTAAATGAAAATAAAATTGAATAAAATAAATAAAATTAAACAAAAGTTGCTTTTTAATTTCTTTTCAGTTTTCATATTTCGAAATCTCAGTGATAATATGTAAATGTAGGAAATACGAATTTCTACCACAGCTTAAAAAACTGTAGACGTGTGGCATATAAAATTGCGTACAAGCGCAAGTAGAAATTCCTATTTTGTTCAGACCTTTAGACATGTCTCTTCACGAAGGAAGGCTCGAAATGCAACGAAACGAAATTTTATGGGAGTTTTGAACAGACGTTTTGAAGTTATTACACCAAAACATTACAAACGGTGACATGTTTAATAACTCGAAAAGTAAATTAAGAGGACAATTTAATATTTTTGGGAAATAAAAACGCGACTCAAAAAATAAAAATCGATTTTTGTCTCTTTATTATTTTTTTCTCTCTTCATTAAGTCGATAATTTATTGATGTTAACTTTTTTTTATATTGTTGTGAAATTCACTCCATAAAACACAAAAACAAAAAAATGCTTAAAAATAAAACACATTTTTTAACAACTTAAGAATATTTTCTGTTAGTATTTTTCGCTATAATTGTTGTAAGTTGAGAGATTATAAATTTTAAAAATTTCATATTTTATTTGTTAAATCGAAGTCCTATATAAAAAATGAAAAAAAAATCTAAATGAAAAATAATATTTGACTGATTTTAAAAGCACTATTGTTATCTATTGAAGTAGAAGCGACTAATCAAAACATAAGAAGAAATTATGTATTCTGAAAAATAACGAATATATTAAAATAAATATATTGTGCTGGTATCACTACGGGTCAATGCATAAATTATTGTGCCTACATTACTGCGGCGAAAATAACTTGTATTTGGAGGTTAGGTTGCCTCTGTTTCAACAGTAATAGAAACACATGCATGCTCTAATTACTGCGGTAAGTTGTAATTTAAACTTGAATAATTAAATTATTAATAATTGAAATGTACGTCCTTCTTGGCAATTGTATCGAGTATAAAGTTCTAAATAATGTTTTCAAATCAATATGAATTAAAAATTATGTAATATGTAAAATATGTAAAAAAAAAAGTTGTAGAATATTGATCGTTCGGGTTCGAAAGTATGGTGCTTTGTCTAGAAAAAAAAATGAGACAAATGAGTATGATATGAAATAATACATCAAAATTGTTTCTCTCTTCTCAGAAATTTGAGCAAGTGGGCATCTATCCGTACTTTACCCTATATTAATTTAGTTGTTATCTTCTTGTCCCCAAAGGTAAAATAATCGTAAACAGGGTAAGGGGTTCTATGGAATTTACCATATAAACTTAAGAGAGGAATGACTACAAACATCTAATTTCATGTAATGAATGATACCTATAACACGGAATAAACAAATGAGAAAATTTGATTTAAAAAAATCTTGAGCTCTCTAATTCCAAAGAAAGGTTTGTAATAAACAATTTTTTTAAGATTATAGAATGAAAGTAAAATGTTTATTTGTAAATTATTCCATGTTTACCTACATCTAGGTTTTATCGTTGTTTTTTCGCAAATGAAAGGTTTATATGCATGGTTATATTTGTACAGTTACCGAGTAGATGATGCTGGCATTTATGACCAATAAAATTTAAGATGTAAACTGTATTGTAGTTCTCATACACACTTTCCGTATTTAAGGTGCATAAATTTTCTACATTATTGTACTATTTTATTATTGAGTTGTTTATATAGCAATTCTTTCCGAACCATAACATTCAATTTAACATGTTATTATTAGATTATTCAGTTATACTGATAGTTCTATTATATTATTAATTATTAATTATAAATTATTTATTTTTCAAATCGATTATTATTCACTCGATTAAGCAGCGCTTCGAAACGTTCAAAATATTGTCGAAACCTAACAAGGCATATGATCGGGTAATCAAGTAATCACGCTATTGTATATGCATATTCTTTTTCAAACTTCTAAATTTCGCATATATAGGAAATATATATTATTAATAATAAATATAATAGTATATTTAATATTTATGATTATTTTTCTTTAATTTAACGAATTTAATATTATATGTAACATTTTAATATATCGATAAGAAATATCTGTTTGACAGATACAGTATATTTCTCATTTAAAAATTATTTAATTTTATTACATTTTGTGTTATTATTAAATCTAGGTTTAAAAATTGTAAAAAATTTAGATTTTATTAATATATTTCTAAAAACTGTGGAAAATAGCGGCTAGCTTCAGCTTCTTTTCTACTATAATATATGGTCTGTCAAATGATTGCTGTAATCATATTTCTTTTATGATAGACGTTGATGTAGTATTGATCTTTACCCTCAGAACTTCTTTCTTACTCACAGATGCCTTCATGTGGATTTAATCTTTTACAATCAAATTAAATGCATTTTGAAATCTACAATAAAAGAGTTGCAAATTTCACACTTAATTCAATAAAAAACATTCAATTCTTCAAATTTTTAAATAATGATAACACAGCCAACAAAAAAAATGTTTTTGTCCGGAACAATATTCTAGAGTATTTCTATACGTATTTTTCTCCGATGAATCCGAATCCAAAGTCAAAATAACCATTTTTTACAATTTAGAAACTTAGTGAAAAGTAACTAAAAAATAGTAGACACATTTTGGCTAATTAATATCTATTAGTGGACAATTTATCATTAATTTAGATTTAAAGGACTATTTTTAGTTCTCAATATTTTTACAAAAATATAAAACTATTTCATGCACGGAAATTAATGCAATGAATTTTGTTTCTAAAGCTTAAATTTTCTTCTATGAATATATCGCTATGAATATTTTTAAATTTGTTTAAATAAATCAAATTTCAAAGAACCATCGAGGTCAGCTTGTCAACTAAGAGAGGAACTTGTCAAAATCGTTTTTCTACTACTAAAGATTTATCAACAAAAATCGTTTAAACTTCACATTATTTGCAGTCCTGCATGTACAAACTTCTTTAATATTATTTTAAGTAATCATGTAAGCGGAAATTTAAACAAAAAAAAAACTTCTATGAAACGTAATTGAAAAAATGTCACTTTCAGAAAAATCGCTCTTACAAATATTGCGGTTTTTTTAAAATAAATTTCTAACACAACAGAAATGATTTCACTTCCTAAACGTTAAGTTTTTAGTGCTTTTTTCAAATCATGCACCGTTCTTGGTGGTCGAAAAATTAGTCAAATAAATACCTACGTAATAAATATATAATAAAAATAAATAAATAAAAATAGTAAATAAAAAATTTAAGGAAAATTCTTTTAAGACCGTTATTTTAAATTTGGTGGTAAGGATTTGTGGCCTTTGGTCTTTTTCAATAAAAAGACCACCAAATTTAAGTAAATAAAAAAGTCATACATCAAGTTAATAATATTCTTGTATTATATTGTTTTTTTTACAAATTTTCTTGGTAGTTTTTTTCATACGGAATATTTTTTTCAGGAAAGACGTAATCGTTTATAACACTGTTGACGTTAAAAAAATATAAATTCCTTAATTAAAACTAGAGGTAACTATTCAAAAAGAGATATATCAGAAACTTTTTTTTTTCGTTTTGTTTTATATATGAACGATGTATGCATGCCATAATATAAATATTATATTTCTAAGAAATATTTGCTTTAATTAAAATATTAAAAATATATTATTAAAAAGTTTTCACAATGTTCATCATAATAAAGTTTTTTAACAAAAAAGATACGAGGCCATTTTTAGACCCTCACGGTTTTTGTTTCTTTTTGTATTAGCACATTATTTTTTTCCACGTAAACGAAAAGATAATGGTTATCTACTTTCAAACTTCTAACATTTTTAAAAGATAATTTCTGCTGATTTTAAAACTCACTCATTTTATTTATTTTGTAAACAAGCACAATTTTCGAAATAATTATTATTTGGATTTATCAACGAGATCTCAAAGATACTTATCTTTTCATTAGAGTTTTTTTAATTATATATAATTCTTTCAGTCTAAATAGAAAATGGTTCACGCAAAAGAATGATTGTTTGCATAAATATATTTCTAACATATATTTATAAATGGAATATGTAATTTAAAGATTATACATGGAACGTTAAATATTGTATGGTTCTGAGAATTTGCTCATATTTGCTCAACATTTTTTCTTAATAAGGAGCTATTAAAATTTTACGCAAACTCAGCCATACAAGTCAAGTACTTTGATACATTTTTAACAGAATAATTTTGTACAAACCACAATTTAGAATACTTAGCACAAATTTTAATTACTTCCGAAGTGATGAAAATTTTTTATAATATTTTTTCTTATGTCTTGAGAAAATTTTAAACATGAAAAGTTTCCGTTACTGTAAATAAAAATTTGAAATTTAACACAATTAAACAAAAAGTTAAACCAATCTGGTAATTCTAACTTCGGATTCGGATTCAGAGGAGAAAAATACGTAGAAATACACTGGCATATTGTCCCGGTCAAAAAAAACTTTTTTTCTGATTTTTTGAGCAGTTTTTTTAGATTATCTCATAAAGTTGAAAAAATCTGGTAATTCTAACTTCGGATTATCTTAAAAAATTGAACCAATCTGGTAATTCTAACTTCGGATTCAGAGGAGAAAAATACGTAAAAATACACTGGAATATTGTCCCGGACAGAAAAAACTTTTTTGTTTATTTTTTGGGATTTTTTTGCAGCTTTATGAGATTATCTCAAAATTTTACCTAATATGATTATTCTGACTTTGGATTTGGATTCGGCGAAGAAAAATACGTAGAAATACACTAGTGTAGTGTCTCGGACAAATTTTTTTTTGTTGAGTTTATGATGTCAACAGAAATCTCATAATGATTGAAGGTATGTTCGATTACTAATGAGTAGAGTTGTGTTTTTTTAGTTTGAAAATACAAATTTATGTACCTGAAGTTTAGGACACCAGCACGGACGTAATTGCAAAAAAAAATTTTCAACTTTCGCCGACACAATTTCTTTTTAAATATTTCTAAAATATGTTTAAATTAAAAAATATTATTAATTTTGTATCTCTAGGAAGTGAAAGTACCACTTGAAAAAATTCATATATACACATGTGAAAAAATATTTATACGACAAACTCGAAACAATTTGACCTCCATAAAAAAAGTTTTTATTTTCATCACTAAAGTAGAAAAACACAAAGAAGGCGTGCTTGGAAAAATGTTCCTTTTCACCTCAAAAATGAAAAAAATTTAGTCTTGACTTTCGGAGACCCCATAACATTTTTGACTGATTTTTTCGGGAGATGCTTTCACCTCCTAGAAATACAAAATTAATGATATTTTTTGCTTCAAACATATTTTTTTAAGTATTTTGAACAAAATTGTGTCAGCAGAAGTTGGAATATATATTTTTTTGATTTTGTCCGTACGGACGTCCGGAACTTCGGGTAGACTGTTTATTCCTTGTTCTTTTAAATCTTTATTCAAATATTTATATTTGACGAAGAACTATTCTTTGGAGTGAAAGGTACAGTGAAATTATTAAATTTCATGAGAAGAGCCTTATCAAGTCCACTCTACATTGGGATAAGTCTAAATTTATTTCTATACGAATTCGCTATATTTTATCTTCTTATATTGCTTACAATCGAATTCATTGATTTTATGTCTGTGTCATTAAAACTAAATTCATCTCATATTATTTTATTCGCATAAACTACCGAAAACGACATACGTCAGATTTTAATGAAACTAGGTTCACTTACGTATTTTGATGAGCTGATTACGAAAATAATAGTGCGAATTTGCTCAAATTTTATTATCATGGTAAAAACCGTAAAAAAATCTACCATAATTCACGGTTATTTGCTATTATCTCAGAAAATATTCAAAATTTTAAAAACTATTTTAGACAAAAGTTGTAGATCTTATAAAAATACACATTTTACGTTGTATGCATTTATTCATGAAAATAAATAGGTTTTGCGAAAAATGGAAAAAATGTAAAATACGTATATACTGCTATCGGCGTGAATATGAACTGTAAAGTAAAGTTTTGCACTATGTTGCCGTGGGATTAGAATGCCATAAAAAATCGAATTTTTTTCAACAAATACAGAGGAGATTGGGATGCCATAAAAAGTGGAAACTTCTTTTAAATCAAATTATATAGGTAGTATTTATTTCACTTTACCAGACTATTCAGTAATAATGTAACTATAAACTTTGTCGTTGACACGTTTTTGTAGTTTTGTAAAAAACTATCGTCTTTTCGTAAATAATGTTAAAACATAAAATGTGTGTTTTTATAACCTCTACAACTTTTATCTAAAATATTTTTTAATTTTGAATATTTTATGAAATAACAAAAAACCGTGAATTATTTTGGTAGTTTTTTATGATTTTTACCATTAATAATCAAATTTGAACAACTTTTTATTATCATTTTCGTAATCGGCGCATCAAAATACATAAGTATACTAAGTTTAATTAAAATCCGAGGTATGCTCTTTTCGGAAGTACACCCTTTTATTCTACTTAAATTGCGATAATTTGAGTAATCATAATTGTTGTTGAATATTTATGAAATTTTTTATATTGATTTGAGTTATGACAAAGTTCGTATTGTTATGTAGAATTAAAAAGAATTGTCACAAGACTCCTAATAGAGAAAAAAAATATCACTCCCGAGTTATAAATATTCTAGGTTTCTAAAATTGTCGATTCCAAATCAGAAACTAGATAGAACGATTTCACATGATTTTTGCAATTTATTTAATAAACAATCAAAAATACAAGCATCGTTGCATAGGTATCTCTTTATTTTGTAAATATTTTCGTTTCTATTTATCGCTGTATTAAAAATCTAAAATCTAAAATATTTGATTTCCGACTCTTGAGAGATGGCAACGTGTTTTCCGTGATATAATAAAGAGAAAAATGACTAGTGAAATTTCGTGACTTGTAAAATGTGATTTGTAGATGAATGTGATAAAAGAGCATCACTTGGCAAGCGGCGTTTTTCATATCCACTCTCATCTCGAGTTCTCGTTTCTCGATAACGTGTCAGTCTTTTCGTTCTCCTTTCCCCTGTTCTCGACCCCCGTCTAGTAATAATACTCACTCAACGAGTCAGGGCAGTGGAGCTTCATGAAAAGGCGAATCAGGCCATTGTGTTTAAAGCTGCCGCGCACTATCGAACTCCGGAGAGAATCTTGTACTCCCAAGTTTACGTAGTAGTCTTGGCTATCATGGTATCTCGGCAATTAAAAAACTCTGTCAAGACTGCAGGGTCGAAAGAGCTTGAAAAGGGGTGGCGAGAACGATCCTAAGGACACTAGAGCACTGCACAGCACACCACACCCCAGCACGTTGAAAAATGACGCGCGACAGCAATGACAGAAGCACTGTTTACGAAGCGCCTTGGCGGCGTCACATCACCGATCGGATGTCATCAGGTGCGGGCGCCTGATGAAGCAACTAGCCTAGGAAATTTTCGGCGGCGAGCTTCGCGGCGGAGGCTGTCCCCGCAGACATGTCGTCGTCAGTCGAGAACCAAGTCCAGTAGCGCCACTCCGGAGAGCTTCGGCACTGTTCGGCGTCCTTCGGGAGAAAGCTTCTGTGCGAGTGACGGCGCGAGGGAACGACGATACACAGAGCGGGAGCTTTCAGCTTTTCTCCATTGTGGGGGAGATATTGCTATATGCTCGTACGCTCTAAACAGTGGCGTAGTTATCCAGGGGCAAGCAGGGACATTGCCCCGGGACCCCTCACTCACTAGTGATGCACGGCAAGACAATAATTTCTTGATTATTGACAGTTCTCGATTGATATTAAAGTTATCTTGCAAAAAAATATATTGAAAGGTGATTCTACGTCAGAAATATCACAATCTGCAAGTGGTTCACAGAATTTAATGATACTTGGTGAAATTGTAGTATGATATGAGAGAAATTTAGAGATGGGACCTCAGAGAGTGTGACGGACAATTCTCTGTCACGTGTCGGTCACCATGGTCACAGTTCGACAGATTGGACATCCCTGCCGATAGAGAATACCTAAAAAATGACTTAGTCCAGTCAAATTGTCGTTCAAAAAGCCTTAATAAAACAATAATTCCGATATGGCCAATTTTTTTTGGATTCGATAGGGGGATGTTTGCTGAGCTTAAATCCAAGTTTGTGACCTCTGGGGGAGGTAACTTTGTCCGCCATCTTGAAAAAAGGGGTGAAAATTTGTTTTCAAAATAATCCAAAATCTATGCCATTCACGAAAAAAAACTAAGAATACAAATTCATAGTAAATAAAATTGCCTATCACTTTTGTTCAGAAAATTTTTTTCCAAGACTTCTATTTTTCGCTAAATATTGCAAAAAGTGAAAAAATAAGAGTTTAAAAAATTAAATTTTGCATTTTTCTCGAATATCGTTCAATTTGTTGTAAAAAAACTTATTATAAAAGATGAAGATAACTTAAAATTGAACAACTTTCGATTTAAATTTTTTTAAATAAAATTAATAGTTAAGACTGGAGAGCTGTTTTCTGAGCTTAAATCCAAGATTGTGGCCTCGAGGGGTGCTAACTGTTCCGACATATTAAAGAAAGGGGCGAAATTTTTTTCTAATAATAACTGATAATCTATCGCATTTATGAAAGAAATTAAAGAATGTAAATTGATTTTAAGACCAACATTTTTATATAAATAATTGTCTCGCTTTTTCTACGTGCGTACCAACAGCAATGCTAACAAATAACTCTCTTTTTTATTCCAGAAATAAAAAGTCGAATAAAAAACAATTATTTCTATAATATCTTACCGATTTTATTCTACTAACATTAAATATTAAATATAACTTTTAAATAAATTAGTTTTCTAAAGCAACGCATTAAGACAAAAATTCTAAAAAAAAATATTTGATCAGTCGAAAAACATTGCAATTGTATTTGCGTTTGTGGGTATAGTATTTCCACAGTTAGCACAGCTCTCCAGTCTATGTTATTAAAAATTTTTTTTTATTTAAAGTTGTTTATTCTAAGGTTAAGTTCATTTTAATAAAATGATTCTTTACAACAAATTGAACAATAGTCGATAAAAATAAAAAATTTAACTTTTGAAACTCTTATTTTTTCACTTTTTGCAATAATTAGCGAAAAATAAAAGTCTTGGAAAAAAATGTTTTGAACAAAAGTGATAGGCAATTTTATTTACTATGAATTCGTATTCTTACTTTTTTTTCGTTAATGGCATAGATTTTGTATTACTATGAAAACAAATTTTCACCCCTTTCTTCAAGATGGCGGACAAAGTTACCTCCCCCAGAGGTCACAAACTTGGATTTAAACTCAGTAAACATCCCCCTATCGAATAAAAAAATAAAATTGTGATCTAAAATAATGCATTCCGTTCAAAAATGAGATTGAAAGATTCACTTGGTAAGACGGTTATGCATTGCAATTTAGGCATTTGCTCTCTTTGCTACGCTCTCCAGCCTTAACTATTAATTTTATTTAAAAAAAGTTCAATCGAAAGTTGTTCAATTTTAAGTTATCTTCATCTTTTATAATAAGTTTTTTTTACAAGAAATTGAACAATAGTCGATAAAAATGCAAAATTTAATTTTTTAAACTCTTATTTTTCCACTTTTTGCAATATTTAGCGAGAAATAAAAGTCTTGGAAAAAAATATTCTGAACAAAAGTGATAGGCAATTTTATTTACTATGAATTTGTATTCTTAGTTTTTTTTCGTTAATGGCATAGATTTTGGATTATTTTGAAAACAAATTTTCACCCCTTTTTTCAAGATGGCGGACAAAGTTACCTCCCCCAGAGGTCACAAACTTGGATTTAAGCTCAGCAAACATCCCCCTATCGAATCCAAAAAAAATTGGCCATATCGGAATTATTGTTTTGTTGAATGTGTAATTTGACTGGACTAACTGGCCAAAATGACTAAATGGATTCAGTCATTTTTTAGGTACGATTTGAATGATTTCGTACCTAGAAAATGTCGAATGATTTTTTCTTTTTAAAATTGCTTTTAGACCATTTTAAATGCCACCGAGCTTCGTGATTCTTTATAAAAGTGTTCAAGCGCACTTCAGAAATGGTTTATAACATTAAAACAATAAAAAAAATATTTAACAAAAAATTTAAATAAATAATAAAAAAATTAACAATTTTCATTGTTTATTCTAAATATATGAAGCCAATATAATGCTAAGAGCACATTAAATAGTATTCAACAAATTTATTATTAAATAGATTATTTTTCATATATTTAAAAATAAAAATGACTGAAAAATGACTGACTAGACATTTTTCAGTCATTTTCTAGTCACTTTCTATCGATAGGGATGCACCATATTTACAGTGACAAAATATGTAATATCCAAAAATGACTTATTTAATGATGTTAATGGATACAAACAACTGATATTACTAAGAAATTTATTAGAAATATTAAGTAATTGAGCAATATTGAAAATAAAAGAACATTCCTTTTCAACATAACCTTGAAAAGTTGAAAAGAGTTTATAGAACAGAATGTATACAATTATTGAACTGCAGCTATAAAATAATTTAAAAACATACATTTTATAAATTAATTTTACTGAGAATTTTAAAAAAAAATTATATAATAATAATAATAATAATAATCAATAATATTATTGTATAAATGATAGTAAATTATGGTATATAGTTTTAAAATTGAGTAATTTACAAGGAAGTCGAAACTCGTTAGTAATATCAGCTGAAATAAGTAATTATTGGAATAAAAAAAAGTATTGTCAATAATAAGGAAAATTTTTGTTAGTCCTTATTAAAAAAACAATGTTTTTTTCAACTTATGTCTGACTTATTTTAAATTTAAGGGAAACATTAGCTTTCTCTTAAAACATAGTATTTAAAAAGACTTCATTATTATACTGCTTTTCATATTTTTATTCCTTTAATAAGCTCGCCTAACATATAGAACATTTAGGCAAAAAGAAAAAATTATTTCACAAAATTTTCAAAAAAATAAGCATTTAATAACAGAGACAAGGCAAAAAAAGTTAGTAATACCCCCGAGGCAAATAATCGAAAAAAAATGTAAAAATTATCAACTTAACCAGAAAAATTCTAATGAAGTTCTAAAATGTGAGAACCCACTCAGGAATATGTCCCCTAATTTTTCAACTTGAAAACCAGAATTATCAACCCTTAAAAATAACCCCTAAGAAAAATATGCGGGAAATAATTAGAAAAATTATTCAATTTCAACAAAAAAATTCTAATAAGGTTCTAAAATGTCAGAAAATACACAGGAATATGTCTCTTATATTTTCCAATAAATAACTAAAATTATCTTCACCTAAAAACAACCCCAGATGAAAATAATCGACAAAAAATTTTAAAAAATTATTCAATTTCTACAAAAAAATTCCAATTAAGTTCTAAAATGGTAGAAGATACTCAGGAATACGTCCTCTCATTTTTCCAATTGAGAAACAGAATTATCAACCCTCAGATGTGACCCCTGAGGAAAATATGCGAGTAATAATTACAAAAATTATTCAATTCCTACAAAAAAATTCTAATAAAGTTCTAAAATGGCAGAACACACTCAGGAAATAATTGAATAATAAATAAGTTCTTAATAAACAAACCTTTTTACTTTCTAACTGTAAATGCAATTTTTTACTTCTCATCCCATCATAACGTTGGTTTTAAACACTACAATTAAAACTAATTTCTTTCTTATATTTTCTTAAAATATTTTTCTTTATTCGAGAAGCAGAAAAGCATCACCTTATTTACATTAATTAATATTTAAATACAATTACATTTAAATGCACTAAAACAGTTAAAACATATAACAAAATGTAAAACTTCGCTCTTAATTTTTAAGACTTATACTTACGGTTAATAAATAATATATTATTCTCTAAATTCTATATTATAACTATAAAAACAAAATGTATAGTAAATAATAAATAAGTTTTTAAAAAACATAAATTTTTACATTCAAATTGTAAATGCAATTTTTATTTCTCATACTATCGTCAACTTTCTTTTAAACACCAAAATAAAAATAAATTTTGTACTATCTTATATTTTGTAAAAATATTTCTGTTTATTCACCATAAATAAAAGCAAGAATTTATTCTTTACATAGAAGCTTTATGTTGTTAATTAATATTCTCATGAAATTGAATTGAAATCCATTAAAAGAGTCAAGAATTATATGATTACTTTTTAAAATTCGCTCTTTACTTTTTAAGGTTTAAGGTTATGTCAAACACATTTCTTAGCAATCCACCGATTTTTGAAAATTAATGCGAATTACTGTTACGAAATACATTTCTTTTAATATTTCATTGATCATTATGAGCAAAAAAATGAAAGAATGCATATCATTTTGTAAAAAAGAGCAAATGTCAAGTTTGTCCAGCCTGACGGACAAAGACGGAGAATTATCCGTCATGACCGACATTACTTGAGTCACACTCGACAGGTCCCATCTCTAGAGAAAATAGTCAGCAAAAGGAATTTTTAAAATATCATAAATTGTAGGAGTTATACTATTTTAAATTTTGATGCAACATTTTCTTAATTATTTTATATCTCGGTCAATTTTTAACCGATTTTGATGAGTCACCCACCAATTTCTTCATAAAATTGTGTATTTTTAGAAAATTATAGAGCAAAAAAACAATTATTATTTAGATAGAAAAAAAGTAAAAATAAAACTTTATTTATACATTTTTTTTTATTTTTTGCCAATTCTTTAATTTTTGAATTTTTTAATAATATTCTCCTAATTGGCTGTTTACATTTCAAATCATACAGGTCGAATATGTTCAAAATCATGTTTAACATGATTTTTATTGTTTTTTAGGGCAAATAATGAGACACGTATTTTTTTGTTTTGAGAAAAAATTTTTTTCGCAGAGTTACGAGCATTTGAAAGTTTTAGGACAAAGAGTGATTTTTGAACGAAAACGCTAACAAATTTTTTTAAAATCACTCTAGTTTTTTCAAAAAATTATATTTCTTAATTTTGTTTGCTGATTTTACTTATGTTTTAGGTGTTCTTTCTTAGCAAATTTAAAAATTTTAAAAATTTTAAAAATTAACAAAATGGCGGCCATTTTTTGAAAACTCAAATTTCTCAAAAACGTAATTTTTTTTTTTTGAAATTTTTTTTCTAGTTACTAGATAACAAAAAAAATGTTTTCCAATAGGTTTAATGTGCGCTAAAACACTGTGGAAGGCGCAGCAATTTTTTTTATGAAAATTATAAAAGTCATTATTTTGACTAATACAGCGCCATGTATTATTGATTTAATTATTCTATTTCTTGATTTTACTTATGTTTTATGTGCTCTTTCTTAGCAATTTTGAAAATTTGAAAATTTTTTAAAATTAACAAAATGGCGGCCATTTTTTGAAAAATCAAAAAACTCAAATTTTTCAAAAACGTAATTTTTTATTTTTTTAAAATTTTTTTTGTAGTTACTAAATAACAACAAAAAAATTTTCCAATAGGTTTAATGTGCGCTAAACACTGAATATATTCAAGCCTACAAAAGATTAATATTAATAATAAACAAAAATCCACAATTACAAAAATGGTTTAAACAAATTAATATTGTTTATTTGCAATTTTTCTTCTAATTGAGTTACAGAGTTGTAACTTTTTGTTAATTTTGTAATTTTTCAATCATAGTAAAGCCCAGTATTATAATTGTAAAGTAAAATCAACAATTATAAAAATCGTTTTAACAAATCAATATTGTTAATATTATTATTGTAATACAGTTTCCCAACTGCATTAAAGTTACGAATGAACAATATTGATTTGTTTAAAAGAGTTTCATAATTGTGGATTTTCGTTTGCTATAAGTTTTTGGCGTTCGCTTAAAATTTGCAAAATTAAGAAAAAGTTACAACTCTCCAGCTCAATTAGATGAAAAATTACAAATAAACAATATTAATATCTTTAAACAATTTTTATAATTATGGATTTTTGTTTACTATTAATGTTAAGCTTTAAAAGGCTTGAAATGTTGCAAAATTAGGAGAAAATTTCAACTCTGTCGCACAATTAGAAGAAAAATTACAAATAAACAATATCGATTTGTTTAAACAATTTTAATAATTGTGGGTTTTCGTTTATTATTAATATTAGGCTTTTATAGGTTTAAAAAGTTACAAAATTAAGAGAAAGTTTGAGCTCTCCAGCTCAATTAGATGAAAAATTGCAAATAAACAATATTATTAATTTGTTTAAACAATTTTGATAATTGTGAATTTTTGTTTATTATTAATATTCAGATTTTATAGTCTTAAAAATTTGCAAAATTAAAAGAAAGTTTTAACTCTTAAGCTCAATAAGATGAAGAGTTGCAAATAAACAATAATAATTTGTTTAAACAATTTTTATTATTGTGCTCTCTAAATATGAAAAAGCGAAATTTCACCGTTTCAAAGCTATAAGTATACCACTGATTCCAATTAACGTATATACGCTGTAGAAATAGTGAAAAATCACTGGGTAATCAGTGACATTTCACTGATTGAGCAGCGTATATACGCTTATTGGAATCAGTGGTATACTTATCGCTTTTTCAGATTAAGAGAGTGGATTTTCGTTTATTATTAATATTAAGCTTATATAAGCTTAATATATAAGGTTTGAAAAGTTGCAAAATTAAGAGAAACTTCTAACTCTCTAGCTCAATTAGATGAAATGTTTCAAATAAACAATATTAATTTGTTTAAACAAATTAAAAAATACATGCAACAATTGTCATTAACTAATTTTTATGTCATTAAAGGAAATTTTGGTGGAAAATATTGTAAAAAGTTGTAATGGATATTTTTTAACTATCTTACATTTTTACGATATTTTTTAGTGAATTGGCACTAAATGGGTTGAGCATTACAAGCCCACTAATTTCCCAGTGGGAAGACCCAACTGGGGCCCACCTTAAATCTGGGAAACCAACTATTTATTGATAAACAAATGAAACTTCAATATTTTGATTGCAATATAACTTCAATATCAATCGAGAACTGTCAATAATCAAGAAATTATTGTCTTGCCGTGCATCACTACTCCCAGGGAGTGTTAGGGGCGAAGGATGGGGAGAATTTGTTTTTGCCGCTCTTTTTAGGTTTCAGCGTCCCAAAAAATTAAGGAATAGAAACCATTTACGACTTTTTTTGAAAAGATGAAATGTCACCCCCGCGAGGTGTAAGGGGGAGGCTAGGGGGAAAATGAGCAAGGACCCAACGTTTTTTAGTCATATTCGGATTCAGCGACCTCAAAAACTTAGGAATATTTTGGACTGTCCACTGCATCATACCGTTTTTTTGTGTGTGCCAGTGTTATCGCTTTTAAGGGGGTTAACGCGTGTGATATTTTCGAAAAATTGAATTTTTTATTTTTTATTTATCGTACCTATTACATATGCAGAAAATGTGGGTTTACCGATTTTGACATATTCGTCGTTGTTAAAAAATTTTTACAATAAGAATGCATGGTGTTCGAGTGCACGGTCGAGCTTTTAACTAGCATTGAAGCTTTGTCGCTTTCAGGGGTGGAAAACTATTTTTTAAAATAATGAAATTCTGTAAAATTTGTATATGAGTTGTTATTATTTTAAAAAATAGCTTTCGATTAATGAAAAATAATTTCTTATTAAACATAGGTTCGAAAATTTGTTTTTTAAAAGTTATTGTACAAAAACTGATTTCGTCCCACTGACTGCAATGCAAACCTGTCACCCAGGTAGCCGCCATCACAAGAAAAATTAAAGGCAAAATTTCCACCGATATCGGTATAAAATTTCACTGCAACAAAGTTTCTCTAGAAAGGAGAAAGTTTACCTCAAATAGGGAGAAAAAGTGTCGTCTGCTTCTAGTGTGTTGAAATTTCAGAGACAAGTTTCTTAAAAAATATAAATGCTCACTAAATTATAGGCAAAAATAAAAAAAAAAAAATTTCATTTTAAGTAAATCAATAATTTTGTACATCACCTCTTCTCGAAATATTCAAATAATAAAACACTTTACCATTTTGACACCTTGATATTTGTGTCTTTCTCAAACGCATACAAAGAAACATAAAATAGAAGAAGACAAGAAGAGGAACATCACAAAGTAAATATTAGAATCAGGGTTCTGTAGTAAAGCATCACTATTATTGCAAATAAATAATAGATGCCTTCTCTATTAGATTGCACTTGCACAATCTTAAGAAATTGTCAAATTAATAATAAAAAAAGCGAAAATAAGCAATTTGTTAAAGCCAACTAACCTTCAAAGATTGACCACCAATCAGAGGGGGTCACGTGCTTTTCCGCACGAAAATCAAATCACTCTTGTTGAGTTAAAGACTATATATGTACATACAAGTACAAAAATCAAAAGTTTAAATAAAAATAATCGATTAATAATCGTACACACAGGGTTGTGCAGTGACGCGTCAATCGAGCTTTTTACATATACATTTCCCATCCAAATATCAAGTGCAAACAAATGTACACCGAGAAACATAAATGCTGTCTTTCCAAATCCCACTCCAGTAACCTCCCTTCATCTTTTTAAAGCTAATATTATATAAAAGACTGTTTAAATAATAGCCATTTTTACATTTCAGCTAAAAATCTAATGAAAATAAAAAAATTACTGTATAATATTGGTTAGCCTGCAAAAAGACAAAATTTTCAAAAAACCAAACGGATTTTTTACAAACAAATGTAAATTGCAGCTAGAAATAAAGCACTTTTGTTGCTTTTACAAAAAAAATTAAATGACAAATTTTGATTTAGAGACAGGCTTGAAAATATCATTGAAAATGTGTATTTTACAAAATACCAAATTTTGATGCCTAAAGACAAACTTTTTAATAAATCAGTCTGATTTTTTGCAAACAAGTGTAACTTGCAGCTAGGAATAAAGCACTTTTGTTGCTTTTACTAAAAAAATTTAATGACAAATTTTGATTTAGAGACAGGCTTGAAAATATCATTGAATCTCTAAATCAAAATTTGTCATTAAATTTTTTTAGTAAAAGCAACAAAAGTGCTTTATTCCTAGCTGCAAGTTACACTTGTTTGCAAAAAATAAGACTGATTTATTAAAAATTTTGTCTTTAGGCATCAAAATTTGGGTTTTTGTATAGTACACATTTTCAAAGATATTTTCAAGCCTGTCTCTAAATCAAAATTTGTCATTAAATTTTTTTAGTAAAAGCAACAAAAGTGCTTTATTCCTAGCTGCAAGTTACACTTGTTTGCAACATAGAGATATAAGAATAGAGCGCGCGAGTTGGTTAGATTCCCATGAGAGTCGGCGACAGTGGTTTTAGAGCGAGACAGCTGCAAAGGAGGCCCCCTGAGTGTGTCCTTCTACTACACACAGGGGGCCTCCTTTGCAGCGGTCTCGCTCTAAAACCACTGTCGCGCATTCGGGCCACTCGCGCACTCTATTCTTATATCTCTATGGTTTGCAAAAAATCAGACTGATTTATTAAAAAGTTTGTCTTTAGGCATCAAAATTTGGTATTTTGTAAAATACACATTTTCAATGATATTTTCAAGCCTGTCTCTAAATCAAAATTTGTCATTTAATTTTTTTAGTAAAAGCAACAAAAGTGCTTTATTTCTAGCTGCAATTTACATTTGTTTGTAAAAAATCCGTTTGGTTTTTTGAAAATTTTGTCTTTTTGCAGGCTAACCAATATTATACAGTAATTTTTTTATTTTCATTAGATTTTTAGCTGAAATGTAAAAATGGCTATTATTTAAACAGTCTTTTATATAATATTAGCTTTAAAAAGATGAAGGGAGGTTACTGGAGTGGGATTTGGAAAGACAGCATTTATGTTTCTCGGTGTACATTTGTTTGCACTTGATATTTGGATAGGAAATGTATATGTAAAAAGCTCGATTGACGCGTCACTGCACAACCCTGTGTGTACGATTATTAATCGATTATTTTTATTTAAACTTTTGATTTTTGTACTTGTATGTACATATATAGTCTTTAACTCAACAAGAGTGATTTGATTTTCGTGCGGAAAAGCACGTGACCCCCTCTGATTGGTGGTCAATCTTTGAAGGTTAGTTGGCTTTAACAAATTACTTATTTTCGCTTTTTTTTATTATTAATTTGACAATTTTTTAAGATTGTGCATGTGCAATCTATTATTCATTTGCAATAATAGTGATGCTTTACTACAGAACCCTGATTCTGATATTTACTTTGTGATGTTCCTCTTCTTGTCAACTTCTATGTTATGTTTCTTTGTATGCGTTTGAGAAAGACACAAATATCAAGGTGTCAAAATGGTAAAGTGTTTTATTATTTGAATATTTCGAGACGAGGTGATGTACAAAATTATTGATTTACTTAAAATGAAATTTTGTCTTTTTTTATTTTTGCCTATAATTTAATAAGCATTTATATTTTCTGAGAAACTTGTATCTTTAATTTCAACACACTAGAAGCAGACGACACTTTTTCTCCCTATTTGAGGTAAATATTATCTCCAGAAGAGAGAAATTTTAGCTCCCAAAATTTTTCACTGCAACGAATTTTCCTTTATGTTTTTCTTGTGATTTTGAATTTCTCCCTACCCAACTTGAATATCCTTATAGAAAGAGATAGCACCATAGTGCTATCTCTCTCTCTTTCTCTCTCTCTCTCTCTCTCTCTCTTATACAAATATAAGATTGGGGGTGGGGGCGGTCGCCCCAATCGCCCCCACGTAAAACCGCTATTGGTCGCTTTGGTTTTTTATCCGCAAATTTTATTATTTCATACACATTTATATAAGTAAAAAATAAGTACATTTAGAAAAACTTTAGTGTCCTAAAATAAATTTTTGAATACAACAGTTGTTTTAGTAATGGTTCCGAATTCACTGCCTTATTCATACCTAAGCTTTCAAACGCGTTTTTCTCGAAACCACTTTTTTTCAACTGGTCGCCATGATATCTCAAAAACGACTTGACCGATCAACTTGAAATTTATCGGGTGTGCTCAGCACATGCGAAGCAACAAGCTAAAGTAGGATAATTAAAAAAGGTTACGTCGTTTTTTTTATACAACAAAACAGGCCCAAAATAGAGTTTTTTTACAAATAAAAATTCAAAGTCGCGTAAAAATTTTATTTTTTAATATTTTCAAATAATCCTAGTTTATCTTGTAGCTAAAGTGACACAGATTAAACTGCTTTTTCACTTTTTGATTTCAGACCACTCAGTCGGTCGGAACCGTGGCGACCAATGTTGTACTTTTTTTTATTAATTAAGTTTTTATTTTCTACAATTATTCTAATAACTGCAACAAAATTTTTTTTTTTAATTATCAATTTAAAAACCCGTCACACGGGGGTCAATCCCCTTCATGAGAAACTAGTATTGTTCTCAATAATTCAAGATTAAGAAATAATATTGTTTCAAAAAACATATTGATCTTTTGAAAAACTGTTTTATTTAGAATTATTGTATTATACTTTCTAATTAATTGTAATAATTATTATTATTTAAATTAATTAGGTTTTTATTTTCTATAATTATTTTAATAACTGCAACAAAACTTTTTTTTTTAATTATCAATTTAAAAAATTGAAAATATTGTCAATATCTATACCCAGTTAAAAATTTCGTGTGTGTTCCCACGTGTGTTCCCGTATGCTTTCCTGTATGGGATCTCTTAAAGGTTCCTACATGGGTTCCCATATGGGATCCTGTGTGCCAGGGAACTTTGGCACGAACCCTTGAGGGAACACTGTACATAGAATCCCATGTGTATGTGTTCCCTTACTGGATCCTTAATCTAATAAACAATTTAAATGAATCTACAAAAAGATTATTGTTAAGAAAATAATTCATTTGTCCGTAACTGTTGCACACCATATTTATAAGAACAAAAAAATCTACTGCGCAGCCGTAAGTGCTATAGAAAACTACTGCGCAGCATGTTAAGTTTTAAAAAATTGATTTGAAATCCTATGTGCATGGGATCCTATGTACAGTGTTCCCTCGAGGGTTCGTGCCAAAATTCCCTGGTACACAGGATTCCATATGGGAACCCACCCGAGTCGAAATTTTGAGGCTACTTTAACGCTACATAGTCCAAAATTTTTAGGAAATAGAGGTTTAAACTAGAAGCAAATTCAATACAATTTAGCTTCTACTTTGGTGCTATTATTGGAAGAAATTTCCTGTTTCCGCGATGAGAGCGTTAAAGTAGAAGCTAATATTCAACTATATCAAGGCCTCTTTTAACGCTCAAGACCCCCTTTTTATTGATCTTCTAAAGTCTAAACAAAGAAAGAATCTGTTTTTGCGAATAAAACTGAAATTAATATGAATGAAATTATAAAAAAAAATATAAAATAAATATTCAAAATTCATGCGCTTTTAGAATTCGTCACACTTAATACACACAAGCTGGAAATAGTCTAAACTTACTAAATAAATTATTATAACGCAAGTGGGGATTCGAACCCACGACATAACGACCTACGCACTTATAATCTAACGCACTAACCACTACGCTACCGACGCTTATGAACTTAATATTTAATTTTCACAGTGTCCTTATGATACAAATTATGAATAGTTTTTTTAGGACTTTTCAACAAAATTGTTACATATCGCCAATTTCTGAATGTTTACGGAGATTTTTTATGTATTTTTCATTTGTTTAAACAATTTATTATTGTCAAGTTACAGGCTGATATTGATTTAAATCATTGAAGCATTTGCATTAAAATCATGATTTAAATAAAAAAAAACTTTACAATTCTCCGGATGTCTAATACTGCATGTAAAAAATCACAAACCATAAAAAAAACCACAAATTTGTGGATAAATCTTAAAAATTTCAATTTTAATATTTTAATCTTTATAAAATTTAAATAATTGGGCTAATATAGATAATCAAAATACCTACGATTTACAAATTTTTGGTATGAAGATAACAAAAAATAATATCAAATTTTTATATCTTTATAGGTCATTATAATTTAAATAAATTCCAAAAGTCAATAAACTCATATTCCAATTTTTTCAAACTTTTAAATGTCAATTAATTCAAATTTAAAGACACATTAGTTAATGCAAAATAATTAAATAATATTAATTATTTTTCATATTCACAATAATCCTTTTTTTAAGTCTTACAATATTTGTAATTCTTCTTTAGTTTCTAATTCAGTTTCTTTTTCGAAACTGTTTAAATTTTATCTTATAATTTCTTATTTTTACAAAATTTAAAGATTTTTTCTCCTTTTACTAATGGTATTTTTTTTTGTTGTATTTGTCATTTTATTTTATTAATAAATAAATTATAAATAATAAATAATAATTATTATTTATTATTATTTCGTTGAGTTTCATAAGTTTTTTCATATTTTTAAAAATAAATACGCTTATTTTTTTATTAATGCACCTATTCAATTTGTTTTTAATTCTTGGATAGTTTTTGCGAGGTTTTTTGCAAACTTAGTACTTATTCTTTTATAGAATTTTTAGATTTTCTTTATTTTTCTAAATTTATTGTTGGACTTGCTTTCAGTGTAATATTATAAAAATGTTTTTGGTTTAATTTGCCCAAACTTTTTTTTCTGAAGGATTTTTACTTTTCTTTTCTGGACTTTTTATATACATTTTTTTAATTTTATTTTCATCAATTTTAATTTTTTAAACAAATTATTGCTAGTAATTACTAATTCTTTACAAATACACCTAGGAAGATACAAATTTTTCCTAATTTTACAAATAAATTACTGGGCTCTGGTTAGAAAAATAAAAATTATTGACCATAAATTATTATTTTTATATTTTAAAACAATTTATTATTGTTAATTTATAACATTTAAAAACACCTAGCAAGTAGTAGTTTTTTAATTTGTTTACTTTTTATATTGAAAAAAAAAGATATTTATCAAAATTAACGACAATCACCACTCAAAATTGTTTAAACAAATTATTGTTAATAATTGTTATTTTTTTACAAGTGCATCTAGAAAGATATACACATTTTCCCTAATTTTACAAATTATTGGGTTTTGGTTATAGATTAAAAAATTTCCTCTTAAGAGCTAATCAGAGGAACAATAATTGAAGAAAAAGTTAGTTTAACTCCCGTTTCTCTTATATGTTAAATAAAAAAGTATATTTCAATGGAAAAAATGACTGAGTTTCACTTGCAGGTTTAAAGTAGAATAAAAATTTTCATTTCTTTATAACTGGGAATGTGGAGCTTTAAAAGAGCTGCTAATTTTAATGATTGGAAAAATGAAACATGTGTTACGTCCCTAATATTGTTAATTTTATTATTAATATTATTATTCAAAAAAAGGAATTAATAGATTTTCTAAAGCTAAGAACGAAACTATTTCCCTAATGTTCCTCGATTTAGCTAGGTTAACTAAATAACCGTCGCAGGGATGAGGCCAGTCAAATAAATACACAAAGGTACATTTAAACGATATTTATTATAACAAGAAGAAATCTTTTGGTTAATTGTAAATTTGAAATTGTTTTCCAAATAGTTTTAATAGATTTTGAAGAATACAAATCTGTAACAAGAGTTTACTATTAGAATTTCTTCATATACATTATTTTCGAAGATTCTTGGTTTTTCTATCTTTTTGGGATTTTTTAATTATTGTTACCTTTTTATGAGTTTAAGTGGGCTAGGAGACCTTCCGACTCAAATGGCGTGTCCGTGAATAGAGGTAGTAAATTCCTGCAATTATTGTCCTCAGCAAAGAGTTTACGGTTGGCACTGCGTAAGGCTTGTTCTCGATAGTAGCTGGTACTGCAATTTTCTTCCAACGGCTCTCGTTTATGAATCCAAATTTCAACTTTAATAATTGACTTCAAAAAAACACTTGTTTTAATCCGACTTCTGATTAAACTAGTTGAATGACTCCGGAAAATACTTGTTTCGATCTCTCTTGATGATTGAACTGAATCGAAAACTGAACTCAAACTGAACTGCTGACTAAAAAGTCGCTCGATATTTATAGTCTAGAAAAAGGCACAGTTTTTGAGTAGCGAGGCACCTTATTTCGTTTTCGGCACATTTTTCGTTATGCTGCATAATAGGGCACAGTTCCTTTGTTTGAAAAAAGCACAGTTTTTAGAGTACGAGGATGCTGGAGGCACAGACCCTTTGTCTAAAAAAGGCACAGTTTTTGGAGTACGAGATGCTGAAGGCACAGCGGGCCCGTTGCGCGTCATTTTCTGTGTGTTGTATCTGTGTAGGTTTTCTTCTATGTGTTGCAGCCTTGCACGTCTTCTTCTTTGCGTTGAACCCATTTCAGATTTACCAAGAGGAAAACAATCTCTATCTTTTCAATTAACCAAATTAATAAATACATGATTTATTCGTGTAATTATTTAAAACAGATGTGCGTTGAGAAAATAACATAATTGTTGATAACGCTGATTATGAATTCGTTTATTACAAGAATTATATTTGTTTAAACAATAAGTTTACATTTGTTATTTTATAAAGAGATAAATATTTAATAACTAATTATTTTGCTAGTAGACATCTAGTGTTCAGTTAACTAAATTTGTTTAAACAATCAATTTTATTTGTTTAAACAAATTTAGACAAAATCAATTATTATTCTGTAATCAATTTGAAGATTATTTCTATTGAAACCATGTACATTGTTTAATTGTTTATTTTAATTTGTTTAAACAATTTATTTATTTGTTTAAACAAATCAGACAAAATCAATCGTTATTTCTGTAATTAATTTCAAGATTATTTCTATTGAAACCATGTACATTGTTTAATTGTTTATTTTAATTTGTTTAAACAATTTATTTATTTGTTTAAACAAATCAGACAAAATCAATCGTTATTTCTGTAATTAATTTCAAGGTCATCTCTATAGAAACCATAAACATCGTTTAATTGTTTATTTCAATTTGTTTAAACAATTTATTTATTTGTTTAAACAATCAAGATAAAATTGATAATTATTTCTGTAATTTATTTCAAGGTTATTTCTATATAAATTATAAACATCGTTTAATTGTTTATTTCAATTTGTTTAAACAATTTGTTTATTTGTTTAAACAATTTATTTATTTAAATAAACTCGTCAATATGTGTGGTTTCAATATAAAGCAATTGTCGAATGATAAACATTACTTAATTTCTTATTTTAATTTGTTTAAACAATCCAATTATTTGTTTAAACAAACCAAATATAATGATTTAATAATTTATACTTAACTAATTGTTTGTCCGCTTCACTAAATAAAAGTTAATTGTGTAAACATAAAACAACACAAATTTGTATTATTTATTGCACTAAAATGTGATTAAAATATTAATTAAATATTAATTAATTAATTAATTAATAGTCATGGTGACATGACACCTCCCCCCCTTGAAAAATCGACAATATCGGAGAACGAAGTTAGTCGGAATTGTCGATATAAGTTTGAGGATATTTTTATAATTATATATTCTTTAAGTCTGTAAATTTGTGTTATTCTATTCGAGTATGACAGTTTCGGCCTCGGAATCGTATTCTTCTCCATTGAGTTCATAGGCTTCACTGTACCTGGGATCATAAACAGGACAGATGCCTTGGAGATCTGCATGGTAAATTTTTGGGTGTTTTAAAATGAAGACGGTGCATTCTCTGCACGAATTCGCTCGAATTATTATTCCAAATAATTGTATTTGACATCTTTTGCAATATAAGTCGGTAATATTTTTTATAGGAAAATGGATAGGGTAAAAAATTCTACAGAATATTTTTCCTTGGTCCGAAACTTTGTTCTCGTAACAATTTTCACATATTAATTCTTCGCTATAATCATTATAAAATACTGTTAAATCAGTACATTTTACAGTACAGTAAAAAAGTGATAAAATTCTTCTTACAATGAAGGCGCTTTTTAATCCGTTACCCTCTTCTCCAGTTTCAATGTTATTTTCTACAGGTAACATCTAAATTTAAAATAAAAAGGAAAAAAAAAGGAAAAATATAAGTCTATACAAGTATATTAATCAAATTATTATCTTAAGTTTTTATTCCTAATAGGCCCTCGGCATACGTAAATGCTATGCCCTCTAACGAAACATCGCTCGCATGCGCCTGTCCATTTAAATAATATTGTTCGATTTTCGATATCAATGTCTAATCGAGGTTCATGCAATCCATTCTGTTCGCTGAATATGAAATTTCGGTTCAATTCTATTAGCATTTTCCGCGCCGCGTTCTGCTTTGCTTCTTTTTTAGTAGAAACTTCACTACTAATT
Organism: Ganaspis brasiliensis; assembly: GCA_037103525.1. Classification (NCBI taxonomy): domain Eukaryota; kingdom Metazoa; phylum Arthropoda; class Insecta; order Hymenoptera; family Figitidae; genus Ganaspis; species Ganaspis brasiliensis. The sequence continues at coordinate 643,915 of JAZKLR010000365.1, read as the reverse complement.
GTAAAGAATTCTACTGCATTTTTGAATAATCTACAATTTGCTCTATATCTCGGTGCTAATATGAATGGGACTTTTTCCATCTCATATTCAGGCGTAGAAAAATCATACTCTATGGAAAGTTCGTTTAACAATTGTGCAGGGCTATTAATGGTATCAACATTGATAACACGAATTTGCGCAGCCATTTTCTGGAACATACACGCAACTACTATTTAGAAAAATGCAATACAATATGAGTAAAGGTAAGTTATTCTTCTATTTTAATTATACATGCGTTTTTGTCTTATTCATTTAATATCATGCATAAAATATAAAACTGATTACTTTATGTTGCTTCATTCAATCGTTCTATTCTTTATATATATATATATATATATATATATTTTTTTTTTTTTTTTTTTTTTTTTAGACAGTGATATCAAAAATATAAATGATTATATTTATTGAGAAGGTAATTTTCATGCTCTTTTTTTTATGAAGTTTCTGTTTCAGAAGTTCTCGCTAAATTGTACTAAGTTATATTTGTAGCGAGAAATTCGGATGGTGAATTCTTGTATTTTCATGAACAAGTCATTTTAGAAAAAGCGAAAGAGAGAGAAAAAAAAAAGGAAAGGAGAAAACTGTAAAGATGTAAACATGCATTTTAGAGGAGCGAAAGGTGAAGCGTCAATGGTGAGTAGATTTATTACTTTATTAGGGGTAAGGTAAGGACTGGTCTGCGAGAGCTGTTTTTTTTTTATTATCTCTCGATTTTTCCTCTTGGACGTGCTGTGTCCACTCAACTTTGACTTAAAAGACGTAACAGAAAAAAAGGGGTACTTTCGTCTATTTTCAAACTGTGAAGAGAACTTTTGTGTTTTGAGAATCTTTGATTTTTGTTGAAATCCTTGAGAATTTTAACTTTGCCAAAAAAGTAGGGAAAAAGGGAAAAGTAGAAGGAAAATAAGAAATGTCTCTAAAGGGTTTCAGTCGTCGTTTTACTTTTCTACTAAGAGTATTTCTTAAAGGAAAGAGAAAATTAGGGGAAAAAATGGCTAGTGATTTTAGTAATTTATTTGATAATATAGATATTGAGGATTTAGATGAGGAAGTTGTTGAAAGAGCTTCGGTAGACGAGCTTGATAGGCTAGTTAGTGATAGGGTAGGTGAAAATGTTAACTCAGATTTTGAAATGGATTTAGATGCCATTTTGCTTGATACTAGCAATAATAGACATGTACAAGAAGTGTTGCGGGAGTTAAATGAGAATAGTATAATTGAAACTAATAGTTCTAATTTGCATGAACTGAGACAAAATGAGTCTGTTACACCAAGGGTAATTGTGGATATTACAGGAGACTGGTGTAACGATATTTGGACAGTACGTGATTGCAAAAACAAATTCTATATTATGAATTCAGGGAATAAAAAATTGTATGGTCCTAGTTGGTGGACTGAATTTCCAGTTGAGCAACAACATTTTCTGAGGGATAGTATTAGGAAAGAAATTGAAGAAAAACCACAAGGAGTGTATAACTTTTGTGGGAAGTTTTTTACTTTCCGAAAAACATGTGGAACAATGAAATTAGTAAGTTTAATGTGATATTTTATGTTTATATATGTGTGTGTTAATGTATATGTTTTTATTTTGTTTACTTATTAATTTCCTTTTTAGGTGAAAGTAAATCAAGTTGCAGGAAATGAACAAAATGAAGATTTTTCTTTAAAACAAAGGCGATTTAAGGTTAATGAGTCGCTACATGTACTTTATCCAAAAGATTGGCTTTCTTTAACAAGAAGAGGATTACAGCATAGAGCTTGTCAAATAAGAAAGATAATAATGGAAAAAAATGATGGTAATTGTCAATTACCATTTATTTATCGAAATCATCGTTATCAAATAATTGGTAATGAATTAAAACAGGTAAATTTACATTTTTTTTTTTTATTTATTATTATTAATATTATTATTATTATTTTTTTTTTGTGTGTTTTTAGATAAAAATTAATTAAGTTTTGTGTTTTATTTGTAGATTGCTTTATAATCCCTATAAGGATGAATTGTAAATATGTACATATTTATTTTATATTAAATCAACTAGTCTGAATGTGTGCCTTTAGACATGAGTTTCGAGGCGAACTGTTTTACGATTTGAAGTTGGAGAGAAAATTTGAAGTGCATTTTCTTGTTGAACTATATCAAGACTTTGGTGAGTTATTTGTTTTTTATCTTGAATTGTTTTTATAAGTAAATAGTATTTCTTAATTAAATAATATAGAATGGCTGCTAATGTTAGAAAAATGGATAGAAGAATATTTATTATCATTACTGCTATCATTATATTGATGAAAAGGTCATCAAATTCTTTTTTTGAAACTAAATTTGGTTTTGTATGTAGTTGTTCTTCTGCTAAAATAAGCAATTTTTCTTCTAAATTATTCAATGGAATAATTTTTCTGGTTTTATTCCAGTGATTGAAAAGATAATCAATGTGTAAGTTAGGATTTGTAATTAATTCGAACAAAGCTCTGTGATTATTTTTAAGTGTATCTAAGTCTTCCTCTCTCATAACTAGGTATCGTTCTTCTTGATTTCTTTTAGTTAATCTGGGCAAGATGAGAAAATTTATCTCTATTGCACATTCTGATTCAATTTTTAATATTCCATTATTTTGGATAGTCAGTTCTATTTTATTTTTTTGTGGACAACGAATTTTGATATTTGTGGGAGAATTAATTGAATATAACCAGCCCTGATAACTTTCTAAGATGGTCCATGAATCTTTAGGAAATGCTTGTAAGTTATAATTACATAAGTTTGATTGTTTCTTCATAAAAAGTTCAATTTCGCAAATAGGATTGTCGGCTATTGTTTTAATATCAGGTAAAAAAGGACAAATTGTACTAAATGCTGTTTCATAGCAGTTTTTAATACTTTGTTTATCCAGGTGAAAATAAGTTTTATTGTCCTTAGATATGGCTAGAAGTGAGTTTTTTAAATTAATTTGTGTGATAAGAGGGTGTTGTTTATTGAATGTGTTAAACATTGGAATTGAATGTAATTTAAAAAGATTGTATCGTGTTGAATATGGTACTGAAAGGGCGATAAATAATTTGTTCTTATATGTAAAAGCGTCTGTTTCTGAGTGTCTTAGTAATCTTGTGAGAGAAAATTCGTGTGAAAAAGTGTTAAGAAGATATTCTTGAGGGATTGAAGATTGTAATATAGGATGCCATTTGTTGTTTGTTGCTAAAATTAGGATGTCTAATATTTTTTTTGTGTAAACTATGTAATCAGAAATTGGATCTCTTAAATATCTAATCCATGATCTTGAAAATAGTGTGTAAAATTTGTCTTCTTGATTTAGATTTTTAATATGCCAATTTTTGAAAGCCTCTAGTGTGCCTTGGACTCGGAAAGTGTCATTGAAAGTTTCAGAAAAGGTAGTTGGGAAAACATTGATTTGTTGCTCTGGTTCGGTTATTGTAGTAAGGTTTGTGTTGTGCATTTTTTCCAGAATGTGATAAAATTGTTGATTATTAGAGATTAATTCTATTGTACTGTTATATAAAATATTCTCGGTATCCTTTAAAATTGATATTAATTCTCTTTCTTTGTTCATTATTTCTTCTTTGATAAAATCTTTAGGACATGAGTTTGAACAATGTTCGGTTACCTCTTTAAAGGTTTCAATTATTAATCGACCAAATCTTAAAATTTCATAAATTTCTATGTAATTTAATAGGTGTCTTTGTCTATTTAAAGGTGTAATGAATCCCATAGATTCGAAAATAATAGTGGAATTCGATGTTAGAGTTGTTTGATTATAAGAGTGCGAAGAAATAATAAAAGTAAGGAGCGTGAAAAGGATGGAAACGAATTTCATACTTAGCATGCTGGTCATTCTTTTGAGAAATAGATTACAAATAAATGAAATTGATTTTATCTTGTTTTTCCTCGGAATGTCTTTGGGTCATGCAAGTAGAGCCTTGATGAGACTTGTAACTAAAACAAACGAAATTTTTAGATTAGTCTTTCTTTAATTTTGCTTATATTGCTATTTGAGTAGTTTGCGCGTAAGATTCCAATTGTTTTGTGTAAATTTGGGTTTGGTGCTAAAAAAAATACTGGTTTTTGCGGTTCAAATCTACGGATTAGTTTTAAAGCGTCACAATTTTTAATAGTGTGACCGTGATATAAACAATATCTACAATAGTTGTGCCATTGTATTAATTTAGGACGAGGATCAGTTTGTGTTCCTATTTCTCGTGTTTTTGAAATATTGATTAAGAAGGGATCTTCATCATCAATTAGATCGTGTGTTCTTACAAAAAATTTTAATAAGTCTAAAGCTGCGTATTGAGCTGCTACTACTTGAGAATATGCTCTTTTCTTTTTCATTTTACTTCCAACTGACACATATACTGTGTATGTTGTTAAAAATGTTTCTTTTTTGTCTATTATCATTGAAATGTTGGGTGTTGAAAGACCATATTCAAAAGTAAAATAACGTAGAATTTGTAGTACATCTATTTGTCCTTCTATTGGTTTAAAATGGGATAACGGTAAATCTTTATGTAGAATTGAAAATACGCAATTTTTACGAGGAGATGAGGATGATTCGGCAGATTTTTGTGTTGTGAGGTTGAGAGGTTGGTGTGACATGCTAGAAAGAAAAATATCATATTTATGCAAAATGATAAGGGTTCAAAGCCCGATAACCGCAATTCATGCATTTTTTGTACGACTTTGTTTGTGGATGACATGCTCTACTTTTACTGGATTGGAAAGGGTTTGTTCTAATTTTGTTTCTTGGTGGTAATTGAGGAGGTATTTCTTCGTTTCGTTGTGTAGTACTAGTGGAAGGATGATTGTTTGATGTGTGTAAGGATAAATCATTCATTGCATCCGTAACATTGTTTATCGATTTGTTTTGTTTTTTATATAGTTTATGAATCATTCTACAGGTTGCCTGGATTTTGGCTTCTCTGATTGTATTGGCGATGCCATTTTCTTTGTTTTCTTCAACTTTACAAGTGATAATGTGATTACGTTTAGTTGGACAAAAATAAAGATAAATATACTTTGGTTCTTGTAGTTTTAAATTTAAGCAAATATTTTTTAGTTCACGAATGACGTCGACATTAGGAAGGGATGTTATAAGGATGTTATTGTTGATTGGTAAGGTTTTAAGATAGCTACGTGCAACATGCTCCTTTACCATATCCGGATCATGCCCCATTGCGGTATACTGGAAGATTTTATTCGCTACCGATATTTCGAAAAGTAATCTATTATTCGTATCCCTTCTAATTTCATACGTGTATCTCAAAGGTGATAAACCCATTGTTATGAGTGCTTCCTCCACTTTTTCTGTAGGTCTTACTGATTTCATGCTAATTTAAATGCGATATGGATTAGTTTGACTGTAATTTAACTGTGTTAGTTGTTCTTGCGGATATATGTATGTTTCTGTTGTCTGATTGTTACCTTGTTCGTGTTTTAGTACTGGTTCTGACTCTGTCGTAGTGAGTGGTTTTTTGTTTTGATTACTGTCAGGGAGTTGTTCGTTTGTGCTTTTGGCTTCCTTGGGCGGTTCTCGTTTTCCTAAATGTAATAGTAAATTAGTAACTGAATCCCAAATTGAGCCAATAAGATGGATTGACCATCCAAAAACAGTATACAGGGCATAGCCGTGTATAAATGTATCAATTAATAATTTAATTGTTCGCATAACAATGACAACCCCTATAAATCCCGCACTAACGGTACCAAAACTGGAAAATACTGTCCAAATTTTATTCCACGTCGATTGAGCAATTTTTTCCATAGTTTTTTCGTCTAGTAAACCCATTAAAGAAATTCCCTGATTAATTGTGGGTAACCCAGTCATGCCGCGAACTAAACTATTTAAAATCATTGGTTTTTCGGAACTAATATTTATTTTTACTTCTTTTAATTCTTTAGCTTTCATTTTAGGTGCATTTTCCTTTATTGTTGAGCCTCCCGAGCTGCACCCGGAGTGGGGAGGGGTTTGGAGTTTCCCTGGTTTCTTGCGTTTCGCGGTTGAAATCTAGATGATTGTGGTTGTTGTTGTTGTTGACTAAATTGTTGCTGTTGTTGGTTTTGTTGAGGTTGTTGATTTTGACTTTGATATTGCTGTGTTTGAGGTTGATATTGTTGAAGTTGTTGTTGGTTGTTGTATATTCTTTTTCGACATTCACTAATAGTGTGTCCTGGTTTTTTACAATATAAGCATTCTACTTGAATTCGATTCAAATACGGAGGATTGAAGTTATTTGAATTATTTCTTTGATTAAACATATTTTGGTATGGTCTATTATTTGTTTGTTCAGAAAATCCTCTGTCTTGACGAGGCTGCCACTGAATTTGATGTTGTTGATTAAAGTTTCTTTGATTTGGATATTGTTGTTGTTGGTTAGCTAGATTTTGTGGAAATTTATTACTATATTGTTGTCTGTTAAAATTATTAAAAGTTTGTGTAGGATTTCTATTATTAAAATTAGTATTTTGGTTTAATTGACGACAGAAAAGGGCGCTGTGACCTCTTTTGTTACATATTTGACATGTTAAATCATTTTGAACAGTATGAACTTTATCCCGTTTTGATTCCTGTCTTTCGTCTCTGTTCCTATTAGATGATCGTAACGCTAATGTAGCTGCTAATTTTCTTTCTATTTCAATTGCTTCGTTTATAGCATTTATAAATGTCGCTGGTTCCTTATTGCTTAATCTTGATTCTATGTCTGATTTAAGTCCTCTCATGAAACAATCCAGTATGTCTTTTTTTAATCCTTCAAGAAAATTTTCATCTTCTTCGCCTTGATTAATCCGCCTATGAGTATCTAATATTTTATTTCCTAATTCTCGAATCCTAGTCCCGTAAGAAATCACTTTTTCGTTTTCCCATTGATAAATGCTTCCCAATTCGCCTTGGAGTTGATAAATCGATTTGTTTGGAGAATAAACATTTTTTAAACTATCAATAAGGTCATTGATGCTATTATACGTTTCATCTAGTAAGCATTGTTTTGCTTCACCCCTGATTTTTGTTTTAATTAGTTTTGTTAAATTTGCTTCCGCAGTTGTTGGTAGCATGTCTTTTGCTTCGGTGCATGCTGAGATAAATTGATCTAAGGAAATGTTATCACCGGTAAAAGTAGGTATTAATTCTAATGCATCGCGTAACGAAATTGTTTGATTATTAGAAACAGCCATTGTTTGTTGTTGTTGATGATTTATTGTTAAGGGTTGATAAATTAGATCGTGATCAGAATAATTAAATAATAACGATTTTACTTTATCTTTGTTCTTATTTTTAAGTAAAGGTTTTAAAATATCTTTTTTATTAGAGATTGATTTTTCTAAATTATCAATATCGAAATCTTCAGAGTCTGGTTCTGATTCTGATTCAGTTTCGGATTTATTTTCGTCCTTATTATCGGCTAATAATGTTTTGTCTCCGTTATCAATTACTGTCGAGTCGTTCGGATTAAATGTTGAATTTACAAAAGAGTCCTTTGATAGTTCAGGATCAAAAAGGATTGATTCTTCGTCAATTTTACTACTACCACTAATTATTACGCTTTTATCTGGATGTGGTGAGTCAGTTTTGAGTTGTTTAGTGGTCAGAGTAGAATTAAATTTTTTGTCGGTTCGTTGTTTTTTATCTTGAAAAGCAGATCTATTATTTTTATTTACTTCCTTTGCTAATTCGGGGTTGTTTCTACTTTTATTACGAGTTATTGCTGGGTCTGCTTCATAAGACATTTGTAAAAATCATTTCAAATAACAAGTTAATTCGTGTAAAATATGTAAAATTAAGTAAAAATGTAAAATATGCAAATAATATACTAGTGTAAGATTCGAAGTTTTACATAGAAAATATATTTCGAAAAGGAAAATATTGATAGCTTTTAAATGAACATATTATTTTTATTTTATTTTATTTATAATTATTCTTGTTAACTTGTCTATTGAAATGTTTATTTCTTTAAAGTTATGTAAAAAGAAAATAAAAAATTTTAAATACTGCTTTTATTTTAATAAGAATACATTTGTTTATTATTGTTTTCTAATTGTCTTAATTTTTTTTTTGTTTATTTATTTATTTATTTTGTTTTTTAACCTTGTTTAAATTGAAAATTCTTTTTGAAATTAGAGATAAGGTGTAATTTGTTGTGTTAACTCGTGTGTTCACGCACTATTAAAATTGACGGGTGTAAACAATGATCGCGTTACAATTTTTGTGTTTTCACTTTATTTTAATCCTCCTCACTTGTTCAAGTGGCTACACACTTACAACAAGGTTAATCGGAGGAACCGATTATTTTATTAAGGAAAGCCAGAGCTTGCGAGCACGCGAAGTATAGCTACCGTCCTAATTTGTTTAAATTCGGCTCCTACCCTTTGTGCAATGGTGGCCGTTCTATAATTTCGAACGTACAACCCAAAAGGAGACTAACGGTTATAAACAAATGTACAGTATTCTAAGCAGACAAAAATTCTTTTACGTTATTTTTTTTTATCACTTTCACTTAAGTAAAAGAAAATTTGTCAATGTCAAGGAAAAAAAATATGATATAAAACACAAGAAATGCTGAAAGAAACGGATTAATAAATTTTCAAAATTCTTCCAAAAAAAAGTAAATAATTATTTGTTTTAAATATTGAAGAAATGCTAATATTTGATATGTTCATGTAACCTTGCTAACTTAAATGACTGGTTCAACACGGCCGATGCACCAAAATTAAGATTCGTCCTGTTACGTCCCTAATATTGTTAATTTTATTATTAATATTATTATTCAAAAAAAGGAATTAATAGATTTTCTAAAGCTAAGAACGAAACTATTTCCCTAATGTTCCTCGATTTAGCTAGGTTAACTAAATAACCGTCGCAGGGATGAGGCCAGTCAAATAAATACACAAAGGTACATTTAAACGATATTTATTATAACAAGAAGAAATCTTTTGGTTAATTGTAAATTTGAAATTGTTTTCCAAATAGTTTTAATAGATTTTGAAGAATACAAATCTGTAACAAGAGTTTACTGTTAGAATTTCTTCATATACATTATTTTCGAAGATTCTTGGTTTTTCTATCTTTTTGGGATTTTTTAATTATTGTTACCTTTTTATGAGTTTAAGTGGGCTAGGAGACCTTCCGACTCAAATGGCGTGTCCGTGAATAGAGGTAGTAAATTCCTGCAATTATTGTCCTCAGCAAAGAGTTTACGGTTGGCACTGCGTAAGGCTTGTTCTCGATAGTAGCTGGTACTGCAATTTTCTTCCAACGGCTCTCGTTTATGAATCCAAATTTCAACTTTAATAATTGACTTCAAAAAAACACTTGTTTTAATCCGACTTCTGATTAAACTAGTTGAATGACTCCGGAAAATACTTGTTTCGATCTCTCTTGATGATTGAACTGAATCGAAAACTGAACTCAAACTGAACTGCTGACTAAAAAGTCGCTCGATATTTATAGTCTAGAAAAAGGCACAGTTTTTGAGTAGCGAGGCACCTTATTTCGTTTTCGGCACATTTTTCGTTATGCTGCATAATAGGGCACAGTTCCTTTGTTTGAAAAAAGCACAGTTTTTAGAGTACGAGGATGCTGGAGGCACAGACCCTTTGTCTAAAAAAGGCACAGTTTTTGGAGTACGAGATGCTGAAGGCACAGCGGGCCCGTTGCGCGTCATTTTCTGTGTGTTGTATCTGTGTAGGTTTTCTTCTATGTGTTGCAGCCTTGCACGTCTTCTTCTTTGCGTTGAACCCATTTCAGATTTACCAAGAGGAAAACAATCTCTATCTTTTCAATTAACCAAATTAATAAATACATGATTTATTCGTGTAATTATTTAAAACAGATGTGCGTTGAGAAAATAACATAATTGTTGATAACGCTGATTATGAATTCGTTTATTACAAGAATTATATTTGTTTAAACAATAAGTTTACATTTGTTATTTTATAAAGAGATAAATATTTAATAACTAATTATTTTGCTAGTAGACATCTAGTGTTCAGTTAACTAAATTTGTTTAAACAATCAATTTTATTTGTTTAAACAAATTTAGACAAAATCAATTATTATTCTGTAATCAATTTGAAGATTATTTCTATTGAAACCATGTACATTGTTTAATTGTTTATTTTAATTTGTTTAAACAATTTATTTATTTGTTTAAACAAATCAGACAAAATCAATCGTTATTTCTGTAATTAATTTCAAGATTATTTCTATTGAAACCATGTACATTGTTTAATTGTTTATTTTAATTTGTTTAAACAATTTATTTATTTGTTTAAACAAATCAGACAAAATCAATCGTTATTTCTGTAATTAATTTCAAGGTCATCTCTATAGAAACCATAAACATCGTTTAATTGTTTATTTCAATTTGTTTAAACAATTTATTTATTTGTTTAAACAATCAAGATAAAATTGATAATTATTTCTGTAATTTATTTCAAGGTTATTTCTATATAAATTATAAACATCGTTTAATTGTTTATTTCAATTTGTTTAAACAATTTGTTTATTTGTTTAAACAATTTATTTATTTAAATAAACTCGTCAATATGTGTGGTTTCAATATAAAGCAATTGTCGAATGATAAACATTACTTAATTTCTTATTTTAATTTGTTTAAACAATCCAATTATTTGTTTAAACAAACCAAATATAATGATTTAATAATTTATACTTAACTAATTGTTTGTCCGCTTCACTAAATAAAAGTTAATTGTGTAAACATAAAACAACACAAATTTGTATTATTTATTGCACTAAAATGTGATTAAAATATTAATTAAATATTAATTAATTAATTAATTAATAGTCATGGTGACATGACACATGTGTATAGACGTAAAGTAGAAGGAAATATTATTATTAAAAGTAAAGAAGAGGCTAAAAATTAAGAAGTCGTTAAGTAGAAGCTAAAGTTCCTCATGAGCTTCAAAGTAGCTTCAAAATTTCGACTCGGGCATGTAGGACCCAATATACCCTAATATATTGTGAAAAAAAAATTTGCAAGAAAATCCGGTTTTAAGAATTCTATTTAAAAAAGTGAACTTACTGTGTAGAGCGCTGCTACTACTGAGCGTCCACCATATTCATGTAAAATTTCAAAAGCGTTTTTTTCGAAAACGCTTGAGAAGCGCATCGAACTGCTTTCCCATAGTTCAAGGTACATTATGTACAACAATTTAGCAAAGTATTAATTTTTTTAAAAAACACCACGTCCCAAGGTCCCCTTGTTAATGCAAAAGTTTGGAAGGTTATTAAATCTTTGAGAGGTTTAGGAGCTACTTTTTTAATTTTTTTTTATTTGTAGGGGAGACCGAGGCTGTTTGGCGCAGGGGCTGGTTGACGCACTTGAGTTTATTCAAAAGTGAAAAGTCGAATTAATTTTTCTCTTCGGTCAAATTAATGTACTTGATAAACTGTAACTTCACACATAATTTCATTATTATTGATTGATTATTCTGGACTATAAAATCAAAAAACCAATTTTGGTACTCAAATAGTAAATTTTAACGCCTTAATTTTTTTGTTATATCTTTTTACAAAATGCAATCAGAAAAAAATCAAAATTAAGGTTTTGTGTTCTGAACAGTTGCTTTTAAGAAACAATTACAATTTTTTGATTTATATTTACAGTTTTCATGAAAACGAAGAAAATGTATAAATAGTCTCTCCGGGGCTACTTGGCGCAGTAGGGTCGGGGCTGGTTGGCGCGCTCGGAACGCTAGAAGTTTATAAGATACATCTAGTGACTAATAAAAATTTATTGAATTCAATGTGGTAACACTTTTATTTTATTATCAGTACCAAGAATAATCCTTCAATATAAAAAAGTGTTTAATATATATTATTATTATTATTATTATTATTATTATAATCTCATAATTTTACGTTTCCAGATATTTGTAGTTTTTAGGTACGTGAACTTCACTTTTTGAACAAGATGAACCTTCCATTTTGAATTAATTCACATTTTTTCAAGATAATATTTCCTTAGACGACTTATTTTAACAATGAAACATATTGCTTGATTATTAATCACACATTTTAATTCATGCGCCAAGTAAACCCGGGTAGTGCGCCAGGCAGCCCCGGGCCGGGGCTGTTTGGCGCACTTTGGTTTTCTCCAAAAAGTCTGTTCTAAAAAAAAAAAGTACAACTTTTTTTGGAACATTTATTTTTTGAAATCAAAGCTGAGATGTTAAGCAAAGTTTCTGTACAATATAGTTTTCATGTACACAAAATTGGCAGAACCAATCAACAAAGAGTGAAAAGTGCGCCAAGTAGCCCCGGTCTCCCCTATAATTAGAGTTTAAAAAAACGATATAAAACGCGATTGAAAATTGTTATCACTTTTTTTTCAAAATAATTAAAAAATTATGAAAAAAACAAAAAATTTTTTTAATCTTTTACAAGGCTTGATCAAGGCTACTACAGAACCTATAATCAAGACTGCAGAAGCCCTGATACTCTATAAAAATTTCAGGACCTCCCCTTAAAAAAAAATTTTGATTTTTATGTTATTTATAAGAAACACAAGCCTGTACCCTTAAGCAAAAGTTTTATGTACTTGAAGGTTAGAAGTATTTTCATAATCTGTACGTTCTAATTAATTTTCATAATCTGTCCATAAAAATATACAAATGTACCCAATTTTAGCCCTCTAACTCAAATAGTGTCAAAGTTATGGGGAAAAAACATTTTTTTCGAAAATTTGCAGTTTTTTTTTGACTACGTTTTGACTGTCAATCCAGATAATGTTCGCTATAATTTTCCTGTAATCTACACGTGAATAAAAAATCGAAGCTGTTTCAAAAAAGTGAATTCTCTTAGACATTTTGTAAAAATTAAAAAAAGGATTATTGTGAACTGGAAAATAATTAATTCTATTTTGTTATTATGAATTAATTAATATGTATTTAAATATGGATTAATTGAAATTTAAAAGTTTGAATAAATTAAAATTTGAGTTAATTGACGATTGGAATTTTTTTAAATTATATTGACTTAAAGATATAAAAATTTAATAACATTTTTTGCTATTTCCATACCAAAAGTTTGTAGGTCGTAAGTATTTTGATAACCTGTATTTCTTTTTTTTTTTTTTTACAAATAATGAAATATTAAAATTGAAATTTTTCAATATTTATCAACAAATTTCTGGATTCTTTTTTTTTATGATTTGCAGTTTTTTACATGCAGTATTAGGCATTCAGAGAGGTGTAAAGTTTTTTTTTACTATACTAAAAGTCGAACATTTGATTTAAAGTAAGATATTTAATTTTAAAAATTATAATAAACTTGTGGTGTGTGGAGTCTCGTATACTACGCTGCGGCCGCACCGTACTCACGTAGCGTCGAAAAGCGTGGCTCTGTAGTTTTTTAATTTTTGCTCAAAAAGTTATGGACCCCCCATTTTAAAAATTACAGGGTTTTTAACTAACAATATAAGCAATTACAAGAAAAAAAGGAGGAAAACTGAAAATATATTTTTGGAAAAAATTTGAGTTCAAAAAAATATATTTTAATAATTAAAAATTAAAAAATTTTTTTTTCTTATTTATATTTTATTATAAAGCTACATTCTTTTATAGTATAAGTAATAAAAAAAAATCGACTTCGATATCTCAACTAGAGCAAAAGTTATTGGCATTTAAAAAAAATGCCAAAACTTTTCCAATAGGATTTTTGCAAAAAGTTTTAAAAATTTTAGGGTTTTTCTCTTCTCATATGGTAGAAAAAGTGTGCAAACTTTCATTAAAATCACTGACGAGTCCAGAAATTCTTCAATTCGATACACATGGAATTGCTTTATACTTTTTAAAATTGCTTAAGCAATATTAAAAAACGGACGAATTTAATAATTAATACTTGAACTTGATAAAATTTATTATGAAAATATAAAGATTAAAAATATTAACAGAATTTTTAAAAATGACTAGAGTAATAATTACAATTAGTAAATTTTACTACATAAAAAGTCATTTTTCTTTATATGAAGCACATTTTACTCTAAATATTAATTTTTACCGCAAATAGTATTTTTTACTAAATAATTACATTATTTACTATGAATCGAGATCCTCTTTTCCCAGTGTATGACAAAAAATAATTGAATAAAAGAAATTACAATTTTACTCGACAATCCGGAAACTTTACTCTCTTAAGGAGGTTAGAAATCGGTCGTAAAAAAAACCATTACTTATCGGAAGACAATTCAAATTATTTTAAATTATAGATTTGATTTTTACCCGAGCTGATTCGGGCCAAAGCACATGGCGATTTCAAATTCTGTAAACAGATTAAATTTAGTAACAAGCCGCTTACCACAAGACGAAGACTAGTGACAATCGCCAACCAATAATAAAAATCAAATTCAATTAAGTAGCCATAATTCACTTTAAAATAATCTCGCCGTTATGGCGGTTAATTAAGACAAAACTTTTCAAACATAGCTTTTCGACCGTTCTACTCAACGGCTTAACCAGAAAGGAAGATGGTGTCGATTATTCGGGGGCATGTGTTGTGCCTTCCCCCTTCTTCTAATCTGTAATTAGGAATCAAACTTATATTTGATTCCATTAGATGTCCCTTGCTGTGCGATTTTACCCCTTTGCTTTTTGCCAAGAGACTTTTGGAGAGCGGGTTGACATAAAACCAAAAATACAAAAATTTCTTAAATTCTAATTTTGCTACGTGGTTGAGTATTTTTGCGATCGGCTCTTTCGAGAGTTAGTTAAAACCAAAGATACCGTGTCAGAAATATTCTGCCACGTTATACTACTTAGGAGAATACGCAAAAAGTTTAAATTGCTGTTCTGCATATTGCAACCAAACATTTTTGTAATTGTAGTGCACCAAGTTAATATTACATTCTTGGAAAACAGTCAGGAGGATTAAATACAATTTTGTACCTAGATTTAAAAATCTGTTTATTTCAGGCAAATGTATTCAAAATACATAAGTACTGTTCTCCTGCACTTGAGAAGTTAATTTTTGTTTGAATTAACCAAAACTTTTCAAATTGTGTTTACAGCACCAGAGACTAGGGTGACATTCACCTGGCGTCTTGGATAGTCTTCTACTTGGCCAACACGAGCCAATGCAAGTTCCTTCTTCATTGTGGCAAAATGGAGGCGGCATCCCAACTGAAAACATAAATTGTATATATATATATATATATTTAAGTGATTTAAAAGTGTTTTGCTGCTAAAACTGAAAAAGTTTCTAAATCAAAAAACGTAGAGCTGACAATTTTTTCTAATTTAATTTTGGATCTAAAATCCATTTAAAAAAAATTACAAAAAATTGGACTATTTTTAAATAAAAAATGTTTTTGAAATTTATACGACAGATCATAAAAAATCATTTAGAAGGCACGGAAAAAAAACGATAAAGATCAGACCATCGACTTAAACATCCATTTTTCTGATACTAGTTTAGTAAGACATTATTAGTTCAATTAGTCAAAGTGGTAACCCACTAAATAAATTAGTAGATTTGTGCGCTTATTAGTAAGTTATATAGTCTTTTTTTACTATTAACTACTTATTTTTTACTAATTCGAATAAAGAGAACTTGTTTACTTGTTTACTATTAATTTAGTAATTATTTACTAATTCGGGTTTAAAAATTAGACTACCGTAGATTTTGACTATACCCATCTCTCTTTCTCTGAACCGTTAACTACATTTTTAATTATTAGTTAAATATATTTTAACAAATTTAATATTTTAAAGGGATATAATTCCAAAAGGGGTTACCTCTGATTTTGATCAAACTTGGTACACTTACGAATTTTAATTGACCATTTCGTTATTCTACCGTTTGTAGATTCGACTTTTTGAAATTCGGCCATTTGGATATTCGATCTTTTAAGGTTTTGGAAGATTTCCTGCGCCCGGAATGGGTGCTAACATATTTCAAGAGAATTCTAGGATTTTTTAAAATTTCGTCCGCCATCTTGGATTCGCAATTTTGAATTTTGCAAATTGGACTTTAGATTGGAAATCAGTTACTTCAAAAAACCCCGTTTAAAAACTTTTAAGCGATTTCAATGAATTCTTAAGAATTTGTCCGTTATATTGGGTCCGCCATTTTGAATTTTCAAAATCAGACTTCACATTCATAATTAGCGACCCCAAAAAATTCTAATTAACAAGCTTTAAACGTATTCAATGCATTTTAAACAACTCATTGGAGTGAGCTACAGTAGTTTTCTATGGTTTTTACCATGATGCAGTTGTGGTTGGGGTGTCACAAAATGTAGACAGTGTTTTTAAACAATTAAAAGTTCGTTAACATATTTTTGTATTTTTCTCGAAAACTATTAACTTGAGTTAAAAAATGCATAAAATATAAAATGTGTATTTTTAACAGATCTACAGCTTTTGTCTAAAACATTTATTGAAATTTAAAGTATTTCATGAGATAATAGCAAAAAAATGTGAATCATGGTAGTATTTTTTAATGGTTTTTACTATGATAATCAATTTGGCAGGTATTTTATTACTATATTCATAATAATCAGCGCATCAAAAAACGTAAGTATAGCAAGTTTGATCAAAATCGGAAGTGACCCCCTTTCGGAAGGACACCTTTTTAAAGAATTTGAGAAAGCCCACGAAACTCAATCAGCACTAAAAAATAGAAATTTTAATTTTAATTGCATTTAGAGATATACAGAAATATCTATATATTTCCCTATATAGCAATTTGAGAAAAAAAATTTAAACTACTTTTTCATAAAGAATAAAATTGTCTACAAATTTTATATAAAAGTTTTTTGCTTTCTTATAGATCTCGAGATCCATAATTATCTCGAGAACGCCTAAACGGATATTAATAAAATTTTGATGGCGCATTAAGCTTATAAATATCTCAATTTGGAAACAGGCATTTTTGAAATACCCAACCAAATTTTTTTAATCACCATTTTTCACAAAAAAAAATCGTTTTTGATAAAAATGTTTTACACTAAAATTAAAACTTAATAAATGAAAGAGTCATATTCTTTTTCTCAAAACGAATCCATTCACCTAGGGTAACTGTACCAGTGAATGCACAAATAGCGATTTTCAAATCTTTGACTTGCTCTCATTTTTAGAAGATAGATCAATTACTGTTAAAAACTGTCGTTCTATATTCTACAATACTGTAATTTTGTATTAAAATTTTCTTTTTGCATTAATGAAATAACAAAAAATGGAGAAATTAATGAAAATATAAATAAACTACGAAAACACTTGAACCAGTGAATAAACATAGTGCACCAGTGAATAAACACTCAGTATTTTTTAACGAAATTGCTTCAAATTTTTGGAAAAACCCAAAAAAAAACTATCAATCATATTGTTTTTTAATGTAAAATAAATAATTATGTATTTCTGACGTAAAAAATATCTTCAAGAAGATATTAAAATACTTTCAATGTGTGTTACAGGTTATGTTGACATCGCTTTGTTAAAATACTAATTTATGATTAATAATAATTGTATTTTTAACTAATTGCCAAAAAAAAAACCGAACTTAGTTTTAAAAATCCATTTTTAAGCAATTTCTTGTGAACAATATCTTTTGGTACTTTCTATTATCGTTTATTCTTTAGACGTTCTTTAGACACACATAGTTAAGTAAAAACTTTATCTTCAGAATCAGTAGTATTTTTTATTTACTTTTGGATTAGAATAATGAAACTTTATATATTTTGTTCTTTGAGATGACATATTTAGAAATATTTAGTTTAAAATTGATTTTAAATGTTAGCAAGAAATTTTTTCGTTATTCTAACCTTAAATTTACTGTTCGACAGTCATTTTTAATACAGATTATTCACTAGAACATTGACATAAAAAATGTACCAGTGTTTGAACAGCTTAGAACTTTAAAAAAAATTAATATTTTTTTGTAATTTTTTTTAATAATAAAAATTTGAAGTTTTTTAAAGTTAATAATATTATATTTTCCACATTTTATAAAAAAATAATATTTTAAACGAACGTTTCAATTTTGGATTCGCTCTCTACAGCGTAATAAGAACCAATGAAAACTGTGAAAGAGCAAATATTTATTCTGAAATTTATTTTATTGATAAATTATTTTACTCTCATTGTTAAATATGAGGCTTTGGGGGGGGGGGGTCAAGCACCCGTGGCCCCCCCCTGGATCCGCCAATGTAATTATAACACTTTTAAATGGACAAAGCCATTCATTGGTGCCTGTTCATTCACTGGTACAGTCACCCTATATAAAGTCTGTAATTGGATGAAAAATGTTACGAAAATGAAAGAAATAAGTAAACAAAAATAAACATAAAAGGTGTAATGATGTGAGTTTAGAAAGAGATCGTACGCTCCCACCATTACTATAGTAGCCGCCTTGGCTCGTGGAAAGTGGGGGTTACCACTACTCCTCGCCGCGCTCTCGACCCCTTCCACATCTCGGTGACTAGACTGGGTATATAACTTAGTACTCGCACGTGAAATGCTCAGTCTCCTGGTCGACAAGACTCGAGGTTCACCTCGGTCTTGCTCTAGGCTGCTCAATCCAAGACAATCGCCTCTCAGATTCACCTGTGAGGAGATGCTGGTCCATGTGAGAGTGTGTGGGTTCCCCCACCACATCTCACATGCGACACTGAGTAGTCTAGTGAAAAATACTATGCAAGACTGCGAGGGCATCTGAGGGCCGAGTGGAGGTTCCCCTCCCTCAGAACTCAGGTGTAACATCCGGAACCTTTGAGGTGAAGGGTGGTCCAGACGTTCTTGCTCCAGTAAAGGTTCACCTTTCTGGGGTGGAGAACGGAAGTGCAAATCTTTCGCCGTCTACGGGTTCTCCCGTGGCGGCTTAAGTTGTCTAGATTTCCTCAAAAAAAAGTCATGGTGGGAGTTAATACAGGTTCCCCTGTTTAAACTCACCATGACTAAGACGCAATTCTTCCCTTGGAGGGAATTATTGTACGGGGGTTGAGAGTGACGTCAGAATAGTAAATATATTAGTTAGTTTTTGTAGGACCATGAGATGGTCAACTTAATTTACTAAGCATCATAGGTTAGACAGGAAACTAGAAATATGAATTCTCGAAAATATGCGAATTAGCCTCGAATCGTTTTATTATTTAATGTAACTCAGTCTACGTTGAAAACCGTATTAAAGTCTAGTTTGAAATTGAAATTTATCGGATTACATTCAATCTGTTTATTGATTATCATCGAAACTTTTCATTTAATTCTTGTAAATTATTTTATTTCTTTATTTTAGAATATATTATTATTTATTATCAAATATGGTGTCATCAATGACTTTACCTTTTCACTCTAGGATAATTTATTATGCAATTTAAATATCAGCCAGCAGGCTAAGATTCATATTGCTCTAGTATTTGACTTAACAATTGTCAGTAAGCAGACAAAGATATATTTAATTTAAAGAAACTAGATTTATATCAACGATTTCAAGAACCTTGGATATCCGGCGAGCGAATTCCGGAGCAACAAAAAATTACTATCATTACAAAGGTTTCAATCAAAAATTAAAAAAAAATGTAGCCATAAAAAAATATAAATAGTATATTAAGCAACAAGGGGTTAAAGGCAGCCATTTGTTTACGCTGATGTTTGTGTACGAGTGACGGTCGAGGGCGAAACCCGAGACAAAACGAGTACACAAACATCATTGTAAACAAATTGGACTGACTTTAAACCCGTGTTGCTTACGATACTTTTTATTCCAAAGGCACAAACTTGGTGCTTTCAAATGTTTGTAGGTTAGGGTCTAAATGCATTCACTTGTTTGACCGTATAAAAATGGCGGCCATTTTTGCCCTGTGGTGGAAAAAATGCATGGATTAGCTGTTCATTTTTTCCCTAGGGACAAAATGGACGCCATTTTCACACGGCCGAACAAATGAATGAGTTTAGACCGTACCTACAGGCATCTAAAAGCGCCATTTTTGTGCCTGTGGGATAAAAAGAATATAGGCATTCAAGACGGCCATGGTTTTAAGTTTATTACTGACAAAAAATCGTGTATTGACTATAATAAAGATATAAATATTTTTAAATAGAAATATTAACTTACATCCAAAAACGGCTTGAGCAGTAAATAAAATTGATAACAAAAGAATAAAAGTTTTGCAAAGTGAAATCATTTTTATATCAACGAAAGCAACTATGTATAAAAGTAAGCTTGTCTCTTCTAAACTATTTCTTCTAATAAATTAAGTTATTAAAAAATTCGCTTATATATGATTCGCCCAAGTGATAATATTTATTCTAATTATGCATTATTTTAAAAACAGGTAGTTATCATTTCACAAGGATGGCAACGTTTTAAAATATTGCGTTTTTAAATATACAACTGATAACCACTAAAGATTAAACTAAAACACGACATTTACTTAATTATATTTTTTATTATTGACGTTGTCATTCTACAAATAGCAAATTTAAAAACATGTTTACTATTTTACTTTTTTCTTTTTTCCGGAAATTAAATTTTTACGTCTAAACGGAAGAACTTTTAGTTTTAATAGTTAATATTATAATTTGTATTTTTACAAAATTCGATTGTAAATCAGGATATAACTGTAAAAATTATATTTTATACTACTGGACTAAACGAATATACTTTTTCGACTGCTAATATAAATATAATTTGAAATTAAAATTTACTATTTAAAACTGGAAAGATTGCTTGTTTTGAAAGCAAAATGAAACTAGGAAAAAGTATAGTCTAAAAAAAAAAATAAATGAAATTATTTAATTTTTAATTATTCGCTCATGGGTGCCCACATGGATCACTCTGGTGTAATCCAGCTGGATTTCCATATGGATTCCACATGGATTTTGCAAATCTGCCCTCGCGATTTTTTAATTGAAAATAACAAAAAACAACTAACCAATTCTAATTTAAAAAAGTAAATACAAAAATACTTTTATGCTCTATAAGTGAAAAAAATTAATAATTAATAATCTAAACGTATAAATTAACTAAATTTATTAATAATTTAAAAAATCCATAGAAGATTAATTAACAATTAAATATAATAAGAACTTTTATTCGATTGAGGAAGATAAGAAATGAAAAACACACTAAGTTTTTCTATTCATGACTGCGACGTTTCGACAGCTTGGTACGCTGTCATCATCAGGCTGATTTTATTTGCAAAAACACCAAATTATAAACTTTTATAAAAATTAATCACAGAAGTAACACAAACAATATAAATCAAATAATTTACCTTAAATAAATATTCTGTTTACATATATACGACGTCAAATTAATAAAAAACAATTCGAATAAGCGTCAATAAAATATAATAAAAGATTTTTTTTTTTTTTTTTAATTATATTTAAATTAATAAGATTCAGTATTACTCGCAATGACATGATTGTAACGAGGTAATACAGTCAACTGAACATTTAATTGTCGTGATTTGTATTAAATACATTAATCAAGGATAGCAGGCTCTAATCAAAATAAGGAAAGTTTCAATTATATTTTATTTTTCTTAATAGCGGAGAATATGAATTACTAAGAAACTGAATATCTTCTTTTTTATTAACCGTGTGATTGTTACACTTAATATGAATCATTTCAGAGATTAATCTTTTTTTATAATCAAATTCGTAATCTAAAATTGAAACATTTTCGAAATTAAAAGAGTGACTAAAATCTTCTTGGTGTTTATATATAACAGATTCTGGATTAGACGTGTTAATGTGTTCGTTAATTCTAGTCTGCAACGTTCGTTTTGTTTCTCCAATATATGTGGCTGGGCAATCATTGCAAACAAATTTGTAAACAAGATTCTTTTATCATTTTTTGATGAATCTTGTTTACAAATTTGTTTGCAATGATTGCCCAGCCACATATATTGGAGAAACAAAACGAACGTTGCAGACTAGAATTAACGAACACATTAACACATCTAATACAGAATCTGTTATATATAAACACCAAGAAGATTTTAGTCACTCTTTTAATTTCGAAAATGTTTCAATTTTAGATTACGAATTTGATTATAAAAAAAGATTAATCTCTGAAATGATTTATATTAAGTGTAACAATCACACGGTTAATAAAAAAAAAGATATTCAGTTTCGTAGTAATTCATATTCTCCGCTATTAAGAAAAATAAAATATAATTGAAACTTTCCTTATTTTGATTAGAGCCTGCTATCCTTGATTAATGTATTTAATACAAATCACGACAATTAAATGTTCAGTTGACTGTATTACCTCGTTACAATCATGTCATTGCGAGTAATACTGAATCTTATTAATTTAAATATAATTAAAAAAAAAAAAAAAAAAAAATCTTTTATTATATTTTATTGACGCTTATTCGAATTGTTTTTTATTAATTTGACGTCGTATATATGTAAACAGAATATTTATTTAAGGTAAATTATTTGATTTATATTGTTTGTGTTACTTCTGTGATTAATTTTTATAAAAGTTTATAATTTGGTGTTTTTGCAAATAAAATCAGCCTGATGATGACAGCGTACCAAGCTGTCGAAACGTCGCAGTCATGAATAGAAAAACTTAGTGTGTTTTTCATTTCTTATCTTCCTCAATCGAATAAAAGTTCTTATTATATCAAACAAGGAAGGAATAAAACTTACTAATAACAATTAAATAAATAGATCCAGTTTTTTTTTAGTAGGACACATTTAAAGAGAATAATTAAAAAAATCCTAAAAGTTTATTTACAATCCATTGAAATGGTATTTCAAGCAGTTTCAACTAAAAAATGTATAACAGAAACAAAATTTGCAATTTGGACTTGGAAATGATTTTGATCAGGGCAACGATGAAGGAAAAAAAATACTCAAAATATTTTAAATGATTATTTTTAATATTTATTTTTTCTTTCCTTGAATATTCAGAAACTTAATATTATTATAAAAAATAATTCTAAGGAGGAATCGGACAATTAGTCAGTACAAAAGTTAGTCGAAATAAACATTTTTTTATTTTAATTTTTTAAGTGCAAAAACAAATGAAGTTCTGGTGTCGGAATTATTATTTTTAATATATACAATAGGTACAAAAACAAAAGAACTTCTGGCCGCTAGCTCAGGCCACATAGTGGTTCCAAATAAACAAAAAGCTAGCCAAAATTCAGATTCTAAATTAATCTAGTTAAATTTGTTTACTCGGGTATTTTCGTGGTTGCTGATTACAATTCTGACTTCAGATCTTGAGAATTCGAAATGGCAGATCCAATATGGCGGACGACAAAATTAAAAAATTATAGCATCCGCACAGGTGGTTGGAAGGAAAAGAAAGTTTACCTACGATGCCCCTTCAGCTCCTTGGTATCAAGTGATTCCTTAGCATCCCCTGAGTCGAGAAAAACTTGATCCAAAATCGTAGCTGTTTATTTGCGGGAGAATTGCCCTTTTTATGGTCAATTCGGGGATTTACCGAAAAATACACTTTCAAATTATCAAAACTGATAATATAATTATAGAATAATTATTAAAAAAATGTAAAAAAGAATTTTATTTGTTTTTTTTTTGTTTTCTTGTTTTCTGCAAAAGATATTTACAGCAACAAAAATCAAACTCAAGAAGTATTTTTATGATTTATAATCAATATAATATAAGATGTGCAGGAAAGCAATAATTATATAACACAATGAAATATTTAATGTATTATGTTGTTACCATGAATAGTTTTGGTCACATAATTTTTTAAATGTGCTTAGATGAAAAATCCAATACAGATTCCTTCAATTTTACAGGATAATTGGAGTCTCTAATATTGTTAATCTTTCTTTGGTTTCAAAACTTTAAAAACTCGCGATGGATAGACTCTCCAGCTTGCTCCGACCAAATGCCGAATCCTTCCTCTCGTTCCAAAAACTCTAGAGATTCCTCAGGATGGTTTAGGCAGACGTGGATCTTTAATGATTCACTGACATTCGTAGCTGCGAGAGATTTTTTGAAGTCAGTTATGTACCTGTGCAAATTACCGCCAAGCCTCTTATTCGAGAAACAATCATGCACAATCTTATCGAGTGCTTTGAAAGCTAACATATATGGAATCAAAAATATGACCGCATTTTTTATTATTCATTAAAAAATCAGGTTCTTTTAACATCTTCCTACAGGCATTTCCTTCAAAAGATTCACCGTGATAACTTTTAGATATTAATTTTAGATGCTGTGGCCACATTAATGCTTTCTCTTTTCCCAAAAGAGGCACTAGTCCTTTCCAAAAAATATGGTTAACGGTTCTTTGCAAAATATGCAATTCCGGCATTACACATTTTTCAAGAACAGGCATGTGATCTTGTTCTTCAACAATGGAGGTTGACCGTGCTGTGGCTTGTTTTTGACATATTTTTATCACTCCCAAGAGATATAAATGTTATATAATCGTGTCTCAAGTCGCCATAAGTTTTCAACACAAGATCCTCTTCATCATTCTCCAGTTCAAATCGAGTTCTCAACTTCTCTAAAGATATGAAGCAATAAGGACAAGGGAAGGAAGCGCTTGCAGTTTGCTGTCCATTAATTATTAGAAGCAATTTAAAATCTGCGACGAATTTGAATGGAATGTCATTGATCTTTATCAAGTTGAACAATTTTTTGACATTTTCATAAGTTTCCTTAATCTGAGGCACAATACACAGCATGATTAGTTTATGTACGCTGGTTATTTTATCAGTTTTGAATTTCTTTAGAGGAACATTGTCTGCAGCTATATCTGAATTAGAAGCATAACACTCTGGGAGAATAGTCATGCAGACTTTAAAAAAACCTTGGCCACCATCTGCCATTACTTTAATCACGTAGTTACCAACTAAATTCCTCCTCTGTATTACCTCTTACAGTATTTCCTCTGAATTACACCATACAACAGGTCTTTTCTGCTGAATGTTACTTTTTTCAATTTCAAAGTCTAATACATCATACCTGTAATATAATATCTAATATATAATAAAATAATATAATATACCCGTGAAGAAATTTTTCTTCGGACCTGACTAGGGTCTAACAAGAATTCCGTCACGCTGTTCCAGCCAGGGCCCCATGAGGTTTTTACGAGGCCTCGTGGAGCCTTGTAAATACCTTACGAAGCCTTGGCTAGAAATAGATAATGTAGGGAAATTATTTCACGAGTAAAATCTAGTATGTAATATAATGTAAAATAATATCCAATATATCCTACCTGTAAAAATCTTTTAAAGCGCTAGCTCTTTCTGCAACTTGCTTAGAATAATGAGCGGGAATTGATTTTCGACCAGCATTCGCTCGAATAAAAGTAGCTAACTTTTTCATTTCTTGTCCCGAAGAACCTGAATGAATCTAGTAGGTATGTAAATTTTCAGTTGGAATCACGATAGGTTCAGTTGGTTTTTTAGTATACAATGTTCTTTTCCGCCCCCTGGTACTCAAATTCAATGAATTAACATTATTCCCTGTTAATAATAATTCACTCTTTTCTTTCTGATGAATAAGCTCACTGCAAATCTGTTCTTTTTCCTTGTGAGGAACGTCTTTAATTAAATCAAGTATATTTTCTACCCGATTTGTTTGTGAACGAGTATCTTTTATACAGGGATGAGAAATGCCTTTTCTGATTTTTTGAAAACATCGATTGCACAAAGATTTTAAACTTCGTTCCTGTTCCATCGGTTTTTCGGATGTTAACTTGGTCACTTTCGAATTTTGCGATCCAAACTGTCCGTTTCTTGCATCGATTTTTAGGGGCAAATAAAGACTTTCACCTAATTTCAATTTTTTTTCATATCAACTGATCGTTTGTGCCGTCCAGTCAAGCAAATAAGCACTGGCAAATTGAATCTTCATCACTTGCTCTAGTTTTTTTTTGGTAGCAAAATGTCTTCATAATTCGTCATTGTCTTAAAAGGCCTCTGAAAATTATTTTTGCTGTGCTCAATAAGTATTTTCTTACAATTGTAACAAATACTCAAAGGATATTTCGAATTAGTGACAGAAAATTCAGCATTGATGAATTGCTGTATAAGCTTTTCGATATTCTCTATAATCCGAAAAAAATCGATTTTTTTATCCCCAAGACTAATTTTTTTCCCGCACGGTGCACAAAGCTTTTTTCTATTTTCTTCATGATCGCAACGGTGGTTACAAGGATGAGGTATTCCCGCTCGTTGTGTCACCTTGTCGTGGTGAGGGGGCTTAGGACCGGCCAGGCGCTTGTCCTTGTACGCCATCACTGGACGAGCTGTTCGGCTCCTCCCAGGGCCCATCGACTCCCGATGTCTGACGAGTTTGGGCACAGGGGAATGAACGGGACCCCGTTAATTCGGGTAACCGCCGTTTTTTGAACCTGTGCACTAGCTATCCTGTGCGGATGATGTTTATTCGGATTCCAAACGGGGGCTGACCATCCTCATCAGCTCTGTCCAATCTGACCAACGACACCCCCAATCCAAGGTTCTTACACCGTGCCGATGGATGGATGGCACCTGGGTCAAAAAATCCGGTCGTGGTGTTGCTGGGGATGGTGCGAACGTCGCCCAACCTACGTGCTCTTCAATTTGGCGTCTGTAAAGTGCAGGCGTCGGTTGCTGATGCCGGGGGCCTGGGCGGTGGACGCACTGTCGTGGTCAGTGTCACGTTCGGAGCTGTCGCGAGCTGTGGTCCTAGGACACCGGGCGCCCTCCTATTGATTTAATGCCTTACCCACATATCGGAGCTCTATGTGGGCGGACCGTGTTTTCTCCAAGGCTCGTGGGATTCGTCTGGATGGACTAAAAATAATCTTAACAGACGTTATGCAGGAAATGGAGGTCAGTGAAGACCAAGTAGATGCTCAGCCATCTACGTCTGGTTCAACCAGCCCTCCCGAGAGAGCTTCCACTTGTGAGCAGGAAGTATTTAGGGAGAACGTCGCCCAATAGTTGGGCGCCATCCCTGAATATTTTGAAGCCATAAGGAAGGGCATCGGGAAGCAAAACAATTTTAAAATGGCTGTGAAGGATGCTATTAAAGCTCTCGAGGCGGCCTTCGAAGAAATCCGTAAAAATCTGCGGTTTATCGAAGTGCAGACACAGAAGTCTTCAAACGAAGCCTCGACGAATGCCGCCATAGAAAAAGGTGGAGACGGAAAAAGCGCCCCCGTACAGAGAGTGAAAGCCCACCAAAGTTACCTGAAAGGGAAACTAAGTGTAGGGCCCCACCTACAAGGCGTAATGTCCTCCCGAACAAGACATTGCCCTCTAATACCGGTGAGGCAAACAAGAATGCCGAAGGAGAGCAGTCGCAGAGGACTTGTGCCCAGGTTCTTGCGAACGCAGAGACGGCCCCCGGGACCTCTGGCACGCATCCCGCACAGCCTCCTGTAAGCAAGGACGAAGAAGCCTTCGAGCTTCTTAAAAACAAAAAAAAAGAGGCCTGTCAACGCTATAAATTAAAAAAGAAGAAACAAGCGGAGATGCCTGGAAAAGAGAAAGTGAGTTTTCCGAGGCTTAGGCGAACAGAGGCAGTCAGGATTTCGGCGAAGGATCCTAATTCCTACGCTGAAATCCTAAAGGACTTGAAAAAGACCCTGAAGCCAGAGGACTCAGGGGCAGAGGTGCTGAGGACACAGAGAACTCTAAACAACGAGTTTCTCCTTGTCCTCAAAAAACGAGAAAACACGTCCCAGTTTGCGAGAGCGTTGACTTGGGGCTCTTCAAGAGAGGGCCACAGTCACGGCTCTCGTGAACAAACTGACGCTAGGGATATGGGACCTCGACGAGGCAACCTCCGAGGAGGACGTTGCTGAGGCCCTTAACGAAAAGTTTGGCGGTACTAACCCGGAAAGGTCGATCAGCATTGTTTTGAGATTCCGCGGAACAATGTTGGCGTTGGTACGCCTACCCGAAGCAGAGTATAATACTCTGCTGAAGGCTGAGAAAATCCGGGGTGGTTGGATTAATGCCCCAATTCGCGAGCACTTGGAGGTAATGAGATGCCAAAGATGCATGACATATGGTCATCCTACCCGCGCCTGCAAAGGCCCCGACAGAAATAAAAACTGTCGGAGATGCGGCGGCGCAGGTCACAAGGCCAAGGAATGCACAGTTCAGGAACCCAAGTGCATTACTTGCGAAGACCTGGGTAAAAGCGAAAAAAGACACTGGGCCGGCAGCATCGCCTGTCCGGAATATAAAGTAGAACTGCAGAAACTCAAACAGGCAAAAGCCTAAAGTTTCTGCAGGTTAACCTGCATAAGTGCCGGGAGGCCCAAGACCTCCTCACGCAAACAGCCGGGGAGAAAAACATCGATGTCTTGTTCTGCACTGAGCAGAACAGAAAGAACGATCCTGCTCCCTGGTATCAAGATAAATCTGGAGGAGCAGCTATTCAGATCTGCAATTCCGAGTTACGGGCAGATTAGTTCCTGGAGACGAACAGTGGGTTCGTGTGGGTGGAAATGGCAGGAATACGTATGTATAGCTGTTATTTCTCACCCAACGACAAACTGTCAGTCTTCGAAGATCAAATATACGACCTCGAAATGAGCCTTAGAGAATCCAAGTTGGATACCCTCATTACAGGTGACTTTAATGCTAAGTCACCTGAATGGGGTGAGATAAGGCTCGATAAAAGAGGAATCTTGGTCGGAGAAATGATCTCCAGGAACAACCTGATGGTTGCGAACCAGGGGAAGTCTTGGACCTTTAGGAGAAACGGGCAGGGTTCGATCATTGATCTAACGATCGCAACGACCCTCCTGAAAAAAAGGATTAAAGATTGGCGCGTCCTGGAGGATTATACACACAGTGACCACCAGTATATTGAGTTTTCAGTCTCAAGGGGAGACACACTGAGGGCCAAGAACCACGGAGTTCTTCGTGAGAGCGGCCCAAAGTGGAACATTAAGAAACTCGACAAGGAGAAGTTCGGCCGGTCCCTAGAAGAATCCCGCCTCATTGAGGAGCTGGGATGGGTGAAGAGGCCGAACACTCTGGTCGATGAGGTACGGACGGTGAGAAATATGATTGTCACCGCATGCGACGCGTCTATGCCGCCTCGTAGAAGCACAACCCCAAGACGTAGGAACGTATACTGGTGGTCAGAGGAATTGGCCTTTTTGCGAAAGGAATGCCTCGAAGCAAGAAGGAGATTTGACCGCTCTAACGAAGATCCTCTGCTGAAGGAGGCATATACAGAGGCCAAGAGAATCCTGAGGAAGGAGATACGCGCATCAAAAAGAAAATGCTGGAAGGACCTAATCGGGGAAGTCGAAAACGACCCATGGGCCTGGCTTATAAAATCGTTAACAAGAAATTGTTAACGAGGCAAAAGAACCCCGGTCTGGACAATCCCGATTGGGTCAGGCAAAATATAAAGGCTCTGTTTCCTCCAGCAGAACCGTGGCCTAGGATGGACTTTAGTGACTGTCAAGTCGGTGAGGGAGAACTCTTCACCCTTATAGAATTACAGAAAGCAGGCAGTAGGTTGAAGCCAGGCAAGGCGCCTGGAATCGATGGGATAAGCAACGAGATCCTTAAACAAGTGATCGTTGCTTCACCCCAGATTCTCCTAGATTGATACAATAACTGCCTAAAGAGAGAAGAGTTCTTCCGCGACTGGAAACGACAGAGGCTGGTCCTCCTAAGGAAAGGTGATAAACCTCTAGATAAAGTCTTATCCTACAGGCCTATATGTCTGTAAGATACGATGGGCAAACTTCTAGAGGACATGGTTCTGCAGAGAATGCAGTCTCAATTGACCGGTGAAAATAGTTTATCTGAAAACCAATTTGGTTTCCGCAAGGGCCTGTCCACAGTAGACGCCATTCAAAAGGCGGTGGACTTAGCCAAACAAGGAAAGGACAAATTGGGACAAGGGAAGAAAAAGGGCTTTTGCGCGTTGGTAGCCATTGACATACGCAACGCGTTTAATACAACGCGATGGGAAGATCTCATCAAGTCGATGAGAAACAAAGGAATACCGCCCTACTTGTTGCGGATAATGCAAAATTATCTTAAAGACAGGTGGGTCATATACGAGGGTGACACCTGCACTCTGAAGGAAGAGATGCAAAGAAGTGCCCCTCAAGGATCGAGGATACGACCATTCGTATGGAATGTTTCGTATGATGACTTCTTGCGAATGGGTCTACCCGAAGGCGCGGTAATCATCGGCTTCGCGGACGACGCGTTGATCGTGTGCACTGCCGAGAGCGCAGAAGCCCTGGGAATATTGGTGAACGAATGTCTGAGACGATCAAAGCGCTGGCTTGAAGACAGAGGCCTACAAATGGCTCTGGAAAAGACAAAAGCGCTTCTAGTCACAGACAGACGTGGTTATACAGACCCTGGTATCCAGATATACGGATTCGATGTCAAGTGGAGGAAACATATAAAATACTTAGGTGTCGAATTGGACAAATTCTTGAATTTCAAACATCACATCGCCGTAGCATGTCAGAAGGCCGAACAGTGATCGGCAAATTTGGCTCGCCTAATGCCGAGCATTGGGGGGCCTTCTGAATCGAAGAGGAGACTGGTGGCGAGTGTTGCCCTATCAAAGCTGCTATACGCAGCACCTGTATGGGCTCCTACCCTGCGAAATGACAGAAGTAAAACCATCTGTAAAAGGGTACTGTCCGCGCAAAGAACTGTTACTAAACGTATCATATCGGCATATCGGACAGTACCGACGTGTGCTGCTCAGGTCCTTGCCAGCGTCCCGCTGGCAGATCTTTTGGCACGAGAAAGGGAGGAAGTTTTCCTCCTTTTCAAAGATAGTATGTCTACCCGTTATACGGATGACAATAGACCCAGCAAGGACCAAATTCTCCGAGATGCGAGAAGCAGACTCGTCGACAGATGGCAAGAAAGATGGAGCGGGGAGGAGACAGGCCGATGGACGTATCGGCTGATACCAACACTCGCCACCTGGATAAGTAGGAAACACGGAGTAGTTTTCTACTACTTAACCCAGGCCCTCACAGGGCATGGATGTTTCGGCTCATATCTTGAGCGATTCAAGAAGATTGAAAGCTCAGAGTGTGTGTACTGCGAGTTCCCAGTAGACGATCCAGAACACACACTCTTCAGCTGTAAGCGTTGGGACGCGGAGAGGCAGGTGATGTTCGCCGGTGTAAACTGTAAAGTTGCACCGGAGAACATGATCACGCTCATGACTCGCTCTATCGAGTATTGGCGAACCATCGAGAACTTCATACATTATGTTATGAGGGTCAAAGATTTCGATGATCGCTAAAGAATGGATGTCCCGTAGTATTAGGTAGGAAATCGCGTCAGTGACAGAATAGGGGATATAGGACCACTCCTGATGGCGATACTACTGAAATTCTCTAGCCGGGAGTGGTTTTAAGGTCCACAGATGAGGGTGTGTTTTTAGCGGGTCGGCATGTCGCCACCCCCGCATAACCCTGTAGTACGGGCTACAGGGTACCTGAGAGCAGGTTTTCACATCCTACGCAAAAAAAAAGGATGAGGTATTCTTATTTTGAAAATTGCAGACAAAATATATTTTTCTATAAAAAAATGTTTTTTGACTATTTGTGTATGTAAAATGAAACTCTGTAAAAACAGGCACATATGTAAGAATTATATGAAAATTGTCAAAATAATTTAACAAACATTTTTTTGATAATTTGAAAGAGTAGTTTTTGGTAAATCCTCGAATCGCACTTAAAAAAGGACAATTCTCTCGCAAATAAACAGCTACGATTTTGGATCAAGTTTTTCTCGACTCAGGAGATGCTAAGGAATCACTTGATACCAAGGAGCTGAAGGGGCATCGTAGATAAACTTTTTTTCCTTCCATCCACCTGTGTCCGCTTGAAAGTCGTTACTCGGGGATTTTCAGGGTCGCTTATTACAAATGTAACGTTAAATTTATAAAAATTTTAATTTAAGTTGAAAAATTTAATAATTTTTTAATAATAGGATGAGACAATGATTTTGAAATGAATAATAACAATCAGTGTTTTGTGAACATGTCTCCTCGAAAACATGAATTTGATTATTCCAACAATCGTTTCGGACATTTTTAGTGATGTCAAAAATTTCTAACCAAGTTAGACTTATATTTTTTTGTTGACTTGGAAGATTATTATTATTATTGTACATAATGCTAGGGGGAATTTGACAGTTATGTCAATGAGTATCCATTATATACTGGTGTGAAGTAAATAAAATGAAGCATAAAAATGAATGTTAAAAGATGTAGCTAATTTTACACTATTGCAAAACGATTTTCATTATTTTGATGTAAAAATGTGCAACGTTATAAAAAAACAGTTAAATAACTCAAATTGGCAGATCTTAGCAGCTAAATTTTAATAAATTTATTTTAAAAGTAAACAAGGAATATTTTTGCATGACATCTAAAGCGGTATCGAGTGGAACTTTTTTTGTAGAACTATAGATTTACACTTAAATTTTTACTTAAATTATTTTCTTATAAATTTTATAACGGGTACAACATTGCTTTGCAAAATTCTAACATACAACTGTTCCATGATCCTTGTCTTTCCGTTAATTTTCAAGAGTATAAAAGTTATATTATATTTTTTTACCTGCAGCAATACGTGCGAAAGTATTCTAAACGAGATTATATAGAAAAAATGCGAAATTAAAAAATCATTTTTTCTATTTTTGGCCAGCTTTTTGTGTATTTGGAACCACTGTGGGCCGCCAGTTTCTGCTTTATTTATGTGCAATATTTTCAGTCACTTAAAATATAAATCGATTGAAAATGATAAAAATTAATTAATATGTTAATAATAAATGAAAGTATGGACTATGTGTTTGAAAATGTAAAAAAAATTTAAATTATTGAATTCTGAAATTAAATTTTTTTATACTTTAATTTTATGTAAAATAAATATACATATATTATTTGAAATTTTAAAAAATCGAATTAATAATTAACCCTACTAAAATAATTAACGATATTTTATTTATATTCTTGTTCGCTTTTGGACTACCATAATAAGCACACGTAAGGACATAGTCCAGTCTTTCGTGAAAACCCCCTCCCCCCACGAAGGTTATGGCGGAGCCTAAAAAAAACAAGTTTAAAACAAACGCTTTAGTCCTGCTATCCGGCGTTAATCGAGAGACCACTGTAATTATAATTATAATGTTAACGAACTAGTTTCTTTATCGCACTTCAAAAGTTTCTTAATAATGTTCTGTAATATTTTTTTATTCTTATTTAAAATAACTATTATTTAGTTTGTACATAATTTATTCAAACTTGAATATAAAATGAAAAAAGTATAAAAAGAATTTTTTTTAATTTTAATAAAATTAGTTTTGAAAATTTCCAAAATTTTCGAAAAAATTGCGTTTTTGGATCCTTAAAGTTAGCGCATTATGGCAATCATTTGACTGTATATTGTAGAGTTTTTGTGTACACTATACACTGAAAAAATTATTTTCTTCTTTTTAAAATAATTCTTGAATCGTATTTAACAACAAAACACTCTTAATAGTTTAAGAATTATTCTGATTTTAAGAACATAATATTCTTAAAATAAAAAGCATATTCTTAAATTAAACCTGTATTTTTAAGGACATAAGAATAAGATTTAGACCGTAAAAATATTATATTCCTTAATCAAAATAATTATTGTAATCCTCTGAATTTAGTTCAAAACTTTAAAAATTTCATAATAATAAAATAGTTACATATAACACCACGATACTTAAAATGCCCGATATTTAAAATATATACATTTCAAACATTAATAATAATAATAATAATCGGAAACTTAGTTTATTTATCCATTCATCATTCTGTCCACGCCTTGTAACGTTTTTTAATTTAATTTTATTTTGATATAAAGCAATAAATACATTTAAGTGAAAAGAGAAAATACAATTGAATTAACACGCGAAAAGTATAGTTAAACTTTTATATTTCCAATTGAGAATTAATTCGTACATATCGAATAATGACGTAACAACGCAGTAACAATTGCATCATTTCTTCATCAGTTTGGCAGATTTGTCCTCATAAAACAACGTTCATCTAAACTGAAAATTTCCAAACCAACAAGAAATAGATACCAATTAGGAACTCACCCTCAACTAGTCGGGATCTTGTTCTTTGTATCTCCAATATTCGTAACCAATAGTTAAAAATGTTTGTCGACAAAACAGGGTTATGACTTAACGAAGAACAAAAGACAGATCAACCACTTGCAAACGAAATCATAAATGTTCCTTAACGAAAGCGTTTTCTAGTAGGTTTTAAGATGAGTTTGATTAACTTTGATGTCCCACGATGCTCAACGACGAATTTTAATACATAAAAATTTAAACAAAATTCTTAACCAGTAAAATATTGTAACAATAAAGTAATTCTCTATGTCCATAGTATCAGAGAGTGTAGCTGTTTTTGTCAATTTATCAGCCTCCTCATTTCGCTTGACTCCCCTGTGAGAGGGTATCGAGTAAAATTTAATAATACCTGAGTTTTTTTCCCAAAAATTTAAATATTAATCTTTGTCTTTATTGACAGAACATAAGGATTTATTTTAATATTGATATCAGATGAATTTAAACTTTTTAAAGCAATGAAATAGAATTTTATTTTATATTTTGTATATTTATATCATATATAAATACATGATATATATTTATATCATAATCACTTAACCGCTTCTCTCCATCGAATAAAGATTGTTAGTATTCCGTATTAAAAGTTCGGTTACGAATCAGAAAACATAATTCATATAATTTGGCAATGTAGACTCTACGATACACAAAAATGCGGCATGTGTGAACTTTTTTAAAAAATTGAAATTTAAAAATTTAGATGTGTGATATGTTTTTTTAAATTGTATGTAATTTTAAAGTGTCATAATTTAATGTGTAGCTGAAATAAACCATGTTTAAGGATTCACTTGCTAATAAATAAAAAAGAAATAATAAATGAATTCTCGAATAGTCGTGGAGTGGTTTCTCATCGCTTATCGTAAAACTCAATTTAAACCAAACTTTTTAAGTTACACAATTTTAACAATATTTTGTAACGTCACAATTATTAATAAATTTATATTAAATGAAATATTTCCTCTAGTAACCTTTTTTTTCCCACCTTAATAGTCAGTTTACTAACATTAAATCGTGAGTTTAACAAATAATAATCTACAAAGTTTTTCAGGGTAACTATTACATGTCTAGAGATATTAAGCCAAACGTAATGTCATCTTACACACACAGACATTTTTTATAAACATAATTTTTTACATCCTGGGAAAGAAATATGTCAAGATATGTAAAAAAAATTGTAATCGAGGATTTTGGGGTAAGACAATATTTCCTTGCGAGAAAGAAATAAATAAAAAATAAAATATTTATTTATTTCTTAATGCAAATTTTATTTTGTTTAATTTTTGTTATTTCTGGACATTTGACCAACTAGCTACTGGTTGTAAAACTTGTTTCTCAATACTTATCGGTCTGGGGGCATGCATGTGCATATCTTGAAGTGATAGTGATCCTGTAATTCTTTCCAATAGATCCCAAGGTAAAAGCTCCTCTTAATGCAGTCATGTTTTCATTTACCGGAAATGAAGTGAGTCAGGAAATAATTGAAAGATCAATTTTTAATATGTCATTTATTCATTGCCGGGATTAAATCTCCAATGTCTCAAATTACCAGCTTACAAATTTTTCCAATTTTCTAATTTTCTAATTTATCAATGTTTTTACTTTGCCAATTTTCCCATAACAATGTATTTTTTTTAATGTTTTCCAGTAACCTCTTTTCTACTTTTATAAACAAATTCCAACTAAATTTAAATCTTAAGCTAATTGCTAGCACACTATATCTATCTTATTATTATCTAGCCTAAGTAATAATACTGTATAATATAAATCTTTTCCTAAATTAATATGCTGTTTATTAAAGAAAATAACTTCCTGGATAAGTATGAGGTAAAAAATATTTAAAAATCTTCATTTATGAGTTATGGAAAACAAATTAGTAAACGTCTAATATGGCAAAATTAAATTGTTTTCACAAATATATTTATTAGATTAGATATTTATTTATTAGATAGTTACTAGAAATAGAAAAATTATGACAAAAATTAAAGAATTATTTAAAATTCAAGAAAAGACTAAAAAAATGGTGTAACAACAAGAAAATTAAATGAATAGCAAGAAAATGGTAAAATGTTCTTTTTCTTAATCTAAAAAAACTGTAAAAAGTACAAAAAATAAAAAAAATTTGTTAAGTCGACTAAAGGAATTTAAAAATCCTTTAAAACTAAAAAAGTTTATTTATTTATTTTTTATTTTATTTATTTACATAAACGGGCTCGTAATAGCCCTTTCGTACAATGTACTTTGAAGATAAAATATAATATATACATAAAACGAACGGGAACTATGAATCTTATTTACAACAACAAATGGAGCTAGGCATTTAAGTCGTTATTTTTAATGACCTCTTTCACCTGAGTCTTGAATCTGTCCACAGTCCCCTCAAAAAAATTAATTGATTCATGAAACCGATTAGCCTCCCTGCATACTCTTGACAAAATAGAAAATTCACCAAGTTTAGTTCTAAATAAAGGTAATCTATACAATGGTGGATTTTTTAAGGACATTGAAGAAGAATTAGAATACAATAGGTTATTGATTCTATTCAATAAAATTGGACTATTAATAATTCCATTAATCAATTTAAACAAAAACAACAAGTCATTGAATAGAAAACGAGATGAAATTAAAGGGACACCAAACACAGACCTAAGTTCTGAGTAATCATGGTTAAGTCTATCATACGTTATCCCCAGCTGATTTGCGGCAAAACGAAGGAATTTATTCTGAACACGTTCAACTTTAATAATATGAACACTATAGGAAGGCGACCAGATTACCGACGCAAATTCAAGCTGAGACCTTACCAACGAAAAATAATAGTATATTATGCACCTATGACACATGGTACATACGATTCTTTATGCAACAAAGGCGTATTATGGTCACTCTACCCTACCTATGCCGGTGCATGCTAAGTTTTTCCGTATAGCCAGCAGGTCAATAAAGTAACCATTACTGCCCTAGGGTAATAATGGATACTTTATTGACCCGCGAGCAGGTCAATAATGTGACCATTATTGCCCTAGGGTAATAATGGGCACTTTATTGACCGCTGGACTATAAGGAAGAACTTAGGATGCGCCTATATAGGTAGGTAAAGTGACCATAAAACGCCTGAGTTGCATAAAGAGTTTTAAGTGTTGCTAAATTATGGAAATGATAGGCATTTCTTATTACAAAGCCAAGCGATCTCGAGGCTTTACTCACTACCTCAGAGACATGATCATTAAAGCTAAAAGTAGAGCAAAATAGAACTCCCAGATCACGCATCATTCGTACCCTCGTGATTTCAACTCCATCAATGTTGTAGCCAAAACTTTTAATATTTTTACTATTTTTTGAAAAAGACAAAATGTAACATTTATTAGTGTTAAGGTGAAGATTAATGTTAGCAGACCATCGAATCAAAGTTTAGAAAAATTAAATCAAAAATATTTTTATAAATATTTTTTTTCTTGAACAAATGAAGTCCAAAAATAAATTGAGAAAAATAAAGAAAGTCTAAAAATTTAATAAAGGAATAAATAAGTTTGCACAGAATAGACAAAATGGAAAACAAATTGAATAAATTTACAAAAAAAAGGGTGTGTTTAATTTTAAAAATATGAAAAGAATGAAGAAAATCAACGAAATAAAAAGTTTAGTAAATATTCTAATAACAAAATTGTGTAAAATAATATTTCATAATTTTCATAAAATGAAGAAAATTACAGACAATCCTAAAATAAAAATCTGAAAAAATATCAAAAGTAAAAGAAAAAATCTTAAAATTTTGTAAAAATAATAAATTATTTATTTACATACATAAACGGGCGAACAAAGATTATAATTATAATAAAACATCGAAGCAGTTTCAAAAAAGTGAATTCTCTTAGACATTTTGTAAAAATTATAAAGAGGATTATTGTGAACTGGAAAATAATTAATTTCATTTTGTTATTATGCATTAATTAATATGTATTTAAATTTGAATTAATTAAAATTTAAAAGTTTGAATAAATTAAAATTTGAGTTAATTGATAATTGGAATTTTTTTAAATTATAATGATTTCACTGAGAAAAATGGATGTTTAGAATTAGATGTTTAAAACAAGAGAGTAACGCTTAACCTCTAATTATTAAAGGTTAACATCTAAGATATTAAATTTTAACATCTAGATATTAAAGTTTAATAAATAGATGTTAACCCTGAACATCTAGATAGCTGTCCCTATGTTAAGTGATAAATATGTTAAGAGTTAACATCAAGATGTTAAGGGTAAACATCCATTTTTCTCAGTGTTAAAGGTATAAAAATTTAATACCATTTTTTGCTATTTTCGTACCAAAAATTTGTAGGTCGTAAGTATTTTGATCAAATGTATTTCCATTTTTTTTAAATTTTATAAATAATGAAATATAAAACTGAAATTTTCAATATTTATTCACAAATTTCTGGATTCTTTTTTTTATGGTTTGCAGTTTTTTACATGCAGTATTAGGCATCCAGATAGGTGTAAAGTTTTTTTTTTGACTATACTGAAAGTCGAGTATTTGATTAAAAGTAAGATATTTAATTTTAAAAATTATAATAAACTTGTGGTGTGTGGAGTCTCGTATACTACGCTGCGGCCGCACCGTACTCACGTAGCGTCGAAAGGCGTAGCTCTGTAGTTTTTTAATTTTTGCTCAAAAAGTTATAGGCCCCCCTTTTAAAAAATTACAGGGTTTTAACTAACAATATAAGCAATTACAAGAAAAAAATGAAAAAAACTGAAGATATATTTTTGGAAAAAATTTGAGTTCAAAGAATATTTTTTAATAATTAAAGATTACAAAATTTTTTTTTCTTATTTACATTTTTTTATAAAACTACATTCTTTTATAAGTAATTTAAAAAAAATCGACCTCGATATCTCAATTAGAGGAAAAGTTATTGGCATTTAAAAAAAAACGTGTAAAAATTTTCAAATACGATTTTCGCAAAAATGTTTTAAAAATTTTGCAAAAATATTTTATGGTTTTTCTCTTCTCATAGGGTAGAAAAAGTGTGCAAACTTTCATTAAAATAACTGACGAGTTCAGAAATGCTTCAGTTCGATACACATAGAATTGCTTTATACTTTTTAAAATTGCTTGAGCAATATTAAAAAACGGACGAATTTAATAATTAATACAATTTTACTCGACAATCCGGAAACTTTACTCTCTTAAGGAGGTTAGAAATCGGTCGTAAAAAACCATTACTTATATCGGAAGACAATTCAAATTATTTTAAATTAGATTTGATTTTTACCCGAGCTGATTCGGGCCGAAGCACATGGCGATTTCAAATTCTGTAAACAGATTAAATTTAGTAACAAGCCGCTTACCACAAGACGAAGACTCGTGACCATCGCCAACCAATAATAAAAATCAAATTCAATTCAGTAGCCATAATTCATTTTAAAATAATCTCGATGTTATGGCGGCTAATTAAGACAAAACTTTTTAAACATAGCTTTTCGACCGTTCTACTCAACGGCTTAACCAAAAAGGAAGATGGTGTCGATTATTCGGGGGCATGTCTTGTGCCTTCCCCCTTCTTCAAATCTGTAATTAGGAATCAAACTTATATTTGATTCCATTAGATGTCCCTTGCTGTCCCAGGTACGAATTGTCCGTCGGCCCACGGTCGGGCCAACCTTGCGGCAGTTGGTCCGACTCTGCATGCCGTAGGTCGGGCCAACTAGCAAAATGATAACGGTTCGCCGACCAACGGTAGTGATAGTCGGCCCAACTACTGAGCCCAAAGTTGGGCCAACCTCAAAGCCCAGAGTTTGGCCAACCCAAAAGTCGGCTAAACTACTGAGCCCAAAGTCGGGCCGACTACTGTTCCCAAAGTTGGCCCAACTATTCATCCCAAAGTTGGGCCAACCTACTACTTTATCTTAATTTTAACATTAATTAAAGTACATATAATTACATAATACAATTTATAAATTCAATTACATAAATATTAATAGTTTACATTACATATATTATCAGAACCTGAAACAGAAAAACTTTTGTAGTCACGAAGATTCGAACCCTGGTCCTCCAGCTGACAGTCCAGTACGCTATGCACCGTAGTATCACTGATTGCAATAAGAAATTATAAATCAACTATATAGCCATTATGGCGGCTAATTAAGACAAAACTTTTTAAACATAGCTTTTCGACCGTTCTACTCAACGACTTAAAAAGGAAGATGGTGTCGATTATTCGGGGGCATGTCTTGTGCCTTCCCCCTTCTTCTAATCTGTAATTAGGAATCAAACTTATATTTGATTCCATTAGATGTCCCTTGCTGTGCGATTTTACCCCTTTGCTTTTTGCCAAGAGAGTTTTGGAGAGCGGGTTGACATAAAACCAAAAATACAAAAATTCCTTAAATTCTAATTTTGCTCCGTGGTTGAGTATTTTCGCGATCGGCTTCTTCGAGAGTTAGTTAAAACCAAAGATAACGTGTCAGAAAGATTCTGCCACGTTATACTATTTAGGAGAATACGCAAAAAAGTTTAAATTGCTGTTCTGCATATTGCAACCAAACATTTTTGTAATTGTAGTGCACCAAGTTAATATTACATTCTTGAAAAACAGTCAGGAGGATTAAATACAATTTTGTACCTAGATTTAAAAATCTGTTTATTTCAGGCAAAAGTATTCAAAATACATAAGTACTTTTCTTTTGCACTTGAGACGTTAATTTTTGTTTTAATTAACCCAAATTGTGTTTACAGCACCAGAGACTAGGGTGACATTCACCTGGCGTCTTGGATAGTTTTCTACTTGGC
Source organism: Ganaspis brasiliensis (assembly GCA_037103525.1). NCBI lineage: Eukaryota > Metazoa > Arthropoda > Insecta > Hymenoptera > Figitidae > Ganaspis > Ganaspis brasiliensis. Next base: position 602,995 of record JAZKLR010000365.1, on the reverse strand, counting down.
CAACACGTGCCTATGCAAGTTCCTTCTTGATTGTGGCAAAATGGAGGCGGCATCCCAACTGAAAACATAAATTGTATATATATATATATATATATATATATATATATTAGAGTGGTCCAAAAAAAGGTGACTTTTGAAAATTTAAAAAAATTCTTGCAGTTTTATATTCTGCATACCTAAAAACGGCTTAACTATTTTTTAAAAAAATTTTAGATTCGTAATTGACGCTGCGCATCGATCTTAAAAATTGTCGTATTTTCTTCCAGTTTTTTTTTACTGGAAGCTTATTGGAGATTATTTCTTCAAAGGCCTGGTAGTTTAAAGTAGTATCGAATTTAACGCCTAATTTTTCAATATTTTTCTGCACACCAGACACAATAGGTCGCCTGCTGAGCAGGTACGAAGTCCCAAATTTTTTTCTGCAGCTTCTACTCCTTTCCCAAACCCTTCACAATTTCATCAGTAGCAATCGTCAGGCTACTTTTTATGATAGTTGTAAAACCAACTTTCGTTCAAAAAGTACAAATTTCAAATCATCGAATGAGCCCATTAATATTTATCAACTTTTCCAATTTTCACAGAATCTGATCTCAAGAATATAAATTTTCATTTGTGCTCAAGACAAAGCAATAAAATTAATATTATATAACAGAAAAGTATCGCTGAAAAGTACCAAAATGGTGCTTTTTGACACTAAATAACAGCTGCAAATACTTAAAAAACTGATTTTACTTTTTTGCAACAAAATATTTCATTCTTTCTCAACGACTTTACAAAGTAGCATTATTTTACAATGTGTACAAAGAAGTTAAATGTTACATTGAAAAAAGTGTATTTATTTTACGTGTTAATTTCTCTAAAACACCATAAGAGAGAAAAATGCAATGCGCAGCGTCAATTACGAATTTAAAATTTTTTAAAAAATTAGTTAAGCCGTTATTAGGTATGCAGAATATGAAACTGCAAGAATTTTTTTAAATTTCCAAAAGTCACCTTTTTTTGGACCACTCTAATATATATATATATATATTTAAGTGATTTAAAAGTGTTTTCCTACTAAAACTGAAAAAGTTTCTAAATCAAAAAACGTAGAGCTGACAATTTTTTTAAATTTAATTTTGGATCTAAAATCCATTTAAAAAAAAATTACAAAAAATTGAACTATTTTTAAATAAAAAATGTTTTTGAAATTTATACGACAGATCATAAAAAATCATTTAGAAGGCACGGAAAAAAAACGATAAAGATCAGACCATCGACTTAAACATCCATTTTTCTGATACTAGTTTAGTAAGACATTATTAGTTCAATTAGTCAAAGTGTTAACCCACTAAATAAATTAGTAGATTTGTGCGCTTATTAGTAAGTTATATAGTCTTTCTTTACTATTAACTATTTATTTTTTACTAATTCGAATAAAGAGAACTCGTTTACTGGTTTACTATTAATTTAGTAATTATTTACTAATTCGGGTTTAAAAATTAGACTACCGTAGATTTTGACTATACCCATCTCCCTTTCTCTGAACCGTTAACTACATTTTTAATTCTTAATTAAATATATTTTAACAAATTCAATATTTTTAAGGAATATAATTCCAAAAGGGGTTACCTCTGATTTTGATCAAACTTGGTACACTTACGAATTTTAATTGACCATTTCATTATTCTACCGTTTGTAGATTCGACTTTTTGAAATTCGACCATTTGGATATTCGATCTTTTAGGGTTTTGGAAGATTTCCTGTGCCGGGAATGGGTGCTAACATATTTCAAGGGAATTCTAGGATTTTTTAAAATTTTGTCCGCCATCTTGGATTCGTCATTTTGAATTTTGCAAATTGGACTTTAGATTGGAAATCAGTTACTTCAAAAAACCCCGTTTAACAACTTTCAAGCGATTTCAATGAATTCTTAAGAATTTGTCCGTTATATTGGGTCCGCCATTTTGAATTTTAAAAATCAGACTTCACATTCCTAATTAGCGACCCCAAAAACTTCTAATTAACAAGCTTTAAACGTATTCAATGCATTTTAAACAACTCATTGGAGTTAGCTACGGTAGTTTTCTATGGTTTTTACCATGATGCAGTTGTGGTTGGGGTGTCACAAAATGTAGACAGTGTTTTTAAACAATTATATGGTCTTTAACATATTTTTGTATTTTTCTCGAAAACTATTAACTTTAGTTAAAAAATGCATTAAATATAAAATGTGTATTTTTAACAGATCTACAGGTTTTGTCTAAATCATTTATTAGAATTTAAAGTATTTTATGAGATGATAGCAAAAAAATGTGAATCATGGTAGTATTTTTTAATGGTTTTTACTAAGATAATCAATTTGGCAGGTATTTTCATTACTATATTCATAATAATCAGCGCATCAAAAAACGTAAGTATAGCAAGTTTGATCAAAATCGGAAGTGACCCCCTTTCGGAAGGACACCCTTTTAAAAACTACTTTTTCATAAAGAATAAAATTGTCTACAAATTTTATATAAAAGTTTTTTGCTTTCTTATAGATATCGAGATCTATAATTATCTCGTGAACGCCTTAACAGATTTTAATAAAATTTGGATAGCGCATTAAGCTCATAAATATCTCAATTTGGAAACAGGGATTTTTGAAATACCCAACCAAATTTTTTTAATCACCATTTTTCACAAAAAAAATTGTTTTTGATAAAAATGTTTTTACACTAAAATTACAACTTAATAAATAAAAGAATCATTTTCTTTTTCTCAAAACGAATCCATTCACCTAGGGTAACTGTACCAGTGAATGCACAAATAGCGATTTTCAAATTTTTGACTTGCTCTCATTTTTAGAAGATAGATCACTTACTGTTAAAAACTGTCGTTCTATATTCTACAATACTGTAATTTTGTATTAAAATTTTCTTTTTGCATTAATGACATAAAAAAAAATGGAGAAATTAATGAAAATATAAATAAACTACGAAAACACCAATGAATGAACATAGTGCACCAGTGAATAAACACTCAGTATTTTTTAACGAAATTGCTTCAAATTTTTAGAAAAACCCAAAAAAAAACTATCAATCATATTGTTTTTTAATGTAAAATAAATAATTATGTATTTCTGACGTAAAAAATATCTTCAATAAGATATTAAAATACTTTCAATGTTAGTTACAGGTTATGTTGAAATCGTATTGTTAAAATACCAGTTTATGATTAATAATAATTGTATTTTTAACTAATTGCCAAAAAAAAAACAAAACTTAGTTTTAAAAATCCATTTTTAAGCAATTTCTTGTGAACAATACCTTTTGGTACTTTCTATTTTCGTTTATTCTTTAGACGTTCTTTAAACACACATAGTTAAGTAAAAACTTTATCTTCAGAATCAGTAGCATTTTTTATTTACTTTTGGATTAGAATAATGAAACTTTATATATTTTGTTCTTTGAGATGACCTATTTAGAAATATTTAGTTTAAAATTGATTTTAAATGTTAGCAAGAAATTTTTTACGTTATTCTAACCTTAAATTTATTGTTCTACAGTCATTTTCAATACAGATTATTCACTAGAACATTGACATAAAAAATGTACTAGTGTTTAAACAGCTTAGAACTTTTAAAAAAATTAATATTTTTTTGTAATTTTTTTTTAATAATAAAAATTTGAAGTTTTTTAAAGTTAATAATATTATATTTTCCACATTTTATAAAAAAATAATATTTTAAACGAATGTTTCAATTTTGGATTCGCTCTCTACAGCGTAATAAGAAACAATGAAAACTGTGAAAGAGCAAGTATTCATTCTGAAATTTATTTTATTGTTAAATTATTTTAATATATCTTTAAATAAAGTTATTATAACTTTAAAAAAATAACCTTCAAAATTATTATTGTTCCATTTGTTTTAGAAAATATTTACTTTAGCCTTAATTATAACACTTTAAAATCGAAAAAGCCATTCACTGGTGCCTGTTCATTCACTGGTACAGTCACCCTATATAAAGTCTGTAATTGGATGAAAAATGTTACGAAAATGAAAGAAATAAGTAAACAAAAATAAACATAAAAGGTTTCAAACAAAAATTAAATAAAAATGTAGCCATAAAAAAATATAAATAGTATATTAAGCAACAAGGGGTTAAAGGCAGCCATATGTTTACGCTGATATTTGTGTACGAGTGACGGTCGAGGGCGAAACCCGAGACAAAACGAGTACACAAACATCATTGTAAACAAATTGGACTGACTTTAAACCCGTGTTGCTTACGATACTTTTTTTTCCAAAGGCACAAACTTGGTGCTTTCAAATGTTTGTAGGTTAGGGTCTAAATGCATTCACTTGTTTGATAAGTAGTTAGTATATAAGAAGACTAAAAGTCATGGTAAACATGTTAAAAGCGATAGATAATGCGTGATGCGTCGTTTAGGTTTTAGTGAATTAATTTGTGTATAGTAGTCGAACTAAATAAAAAAGTTTTTATTATTTTTATTAGATAAAAATGTGCTTTTTTCGTTTACAACAGTCTTTGAGAATCAAAACTATATCGCTACCTTAGCCAGTACAAAGTACTATAGTAAAATAAGAAGGCCGCTTTAGGTCATCTTATTTTACTATAGTGCTACTGTACTGACTACGGTTGTATGCAGTAAATGTGAAATAGAACTTTTTGACTTCCTTTTAACGTAAACTATAGTAATCACTAACATTTGTTTTGTATTCATTTCAAATAAATTCGTAATAAGTACATTTAACTTGTGGAATGATAACAAAAAAAGCTTTTTAATCATTACAAAAAGTGGTCACATATCCGAGCAGTACTATTCAACTATTGTAATCATTACAATTAAATTTTTTTCAGTGTGAAAATAACAAAAAACAACTAACCTATCCTAATTTAAAAAAGTAAATACAAAAATACTTTTATGATCTATAAGTGAAAAAAATTAATAATTATTAATCCAAACGTATAAATTAACTAAATTTATTAATAATTTAAAAAATCCATAGAAGATTAATTAACAATTAAATAAATAGATTCAGTTTTTTTTTAGTAGGACACATTTAAAGAGAATAATTAAAAAAAACCCAAAAGTTTATTTACAATGCATTGAAATGGTATTTCAAGCAGTTTCAACTAAAAAATTTATAACAGAAACAAAATTTGCAATTTGGACTTAGAAATGATTTTGAGCAGGGCAACGATGAAAGAAAAAAAAATACTCAAAATATTTTAAATGATTATTTTTAATATTTATTTTTTCTTTCCTGGAATATTTAGAAACTTAATATTATTATAAAAAATAATTCTAAGGAGGAATCGGACAAACAATCAGTACAAAAGTTAGTCCAAATGAACATTTTTTTATTTTTATTTTTTAAGTGCAAAAACAAATGAAGTGTCGGAATTATTATTTTTAATATATACAATAGGTACATAAACAAAAGATCTTCTGGCCGCTAGCTCAGGCCACATAGTGGTTCCAAATAGACAAATAGATAGCTAAAATTCAGATTCTAAATTAATCTAGTTAAATTTGTTTACTCGGGGATTTTCGTGGTTGCTGATTACAATTATGACTTCAGATCTTGAGAATTCAAAATGGCAGATCCAATATGGCGGACGCCAAAATTAAAAAATGATAGCATCCGCACAGGTGGCTGGAAGGAAAAAAAAGTTTACCTACGATGCCCCTTCAGCTCCTTGGTATCAAGTGATTCCTTAGCATCCCCTGAGTCGCGAAAAACTTGACCCAAAATCGTAGCTGTTCATTTGCGGGAGAATTGCCCTTTTTTAGGGTCAATTCGTGGATTTACCAAAAAATACACTTTCAAATTATCAAAACTGATAATATAATTATAGAATAATTATTAAAAAAATGTAAAAAAGAATTTTATTTGTTTTTTTTTGTTTTCTCGTTTTCTGCAAAAGATATTTACAACAACAAAAATCAAACTCAAGAAGTATTTTTATGATTTATAATCAATATAATATAAGATGTTCAGGAAAGAAATATTTATTTAACACAATGAAATATTTAATGTATTATGTTGTTACCATTAATAGTTTTGGTCACATAATTTTTTAAATGTGCTTAGATGAAAAATCTACTACAGATTCCTTCAATTTTATAGGATAATTGGAGTCTCTAATATTGTTTATCTTTCTTCGGTTCCAAAACTTCAAAAACTCGCGATGGATGGACTCTCCAGCTTGCTCCGACCAAATGCCGAATCCTTTCTCTCGTTCCAAAAACTCTAGAGATTCCTCAAGATGGTTTAGGCGCATTCGTGGTTTAACGTGCGGTTCCCACCTGTACAGGTATATACCACACCGGTCCGCCTACGGTTCCTTCACGGGGTCGTTAACGGTGACCAGGCGCGGCATTGTGCAGTGCAAGACACCCCGAATTGCAGACGGAACTCCTGTTACCTTTAAGTTCACATTTCACTAGCCGTTCGCCTTACTAACCCCGAGCTCAACTATGTCACTCGGACCCTTCGGGCTACTAGGGAGCTAATCTCATCACCGCCAGGTCAGCCTGCCGTACATAACAAGACAGGATCGAATTGCAGCTGAGCTTCTGTTACCTTTAAGTTCACATATCGCTAGCCGTTCGCCTTACTAACCCCGAGCTCAACTATTTTACTCGGACCCTTCGGGCTACTAGGGAGTTACTCTGATCACCGCCGGGTCATCCTCTCAGTACTCTACACATGCCTACCGATTTTCGCACTAAGGTGGATTGCCCTAAGTGTGACCCCTCGGTGGGGGGGCGGGCACTTCCCAGACCCTCGCAGTTTGTGCATAACTGCTAAACCGAGTCGAAACATGCGACTCACACATCGACACTTTAGACACTGACTCCTTAACGCTACTTTATCGTCAGGCTCAAGTGTTCATCAACATCTTGCTCAAGCATAGAGCTTTCAACCACTGCCACCACGAGTCCGACCTCAAATGACCGAGGGAAGGCAACGCCTTCGGGCCACCTCGATCGCCCATGGTACCATTATACCCAGGTGTGGGTACCTAGGTGGGAAGCCAGATCCACTTCCTTATTTCTAGGATTTACCAAACATACTTGCAATGTGCACTTCCCCCGCGGCCCTACAAGGGACGAACGAAGAGAACCATTCGCACGCCCTTGATCGGGTCCTAACACGGCAAGAGCACACACCGCACGTCCATTAACCATTAGCCTATAGATTTCTTCACTTTGCCATCAGGCGGCATTTTGGGACGCTAAATTCTCGGTTGGCGGCTGCATAAACAGCAACCAGGATTGTACCCTAAAGACGTTCAGGCCGTTTTCCCAGTATTCCTCCCATACACCACGGGGAGACGCTCGCTACAGCGTGAATTGGAAGGCCCAGTTACTCATCACGGAGACGCCTCAGCGGACTGAGGCTAATCTCGTCACAGATGTTAACAAGTAGCTGTGTGGTTTACACAATGGTTCGCGGGGCAAGCCCTCGCACCCTAATTAAAGAGCACGCCTCTATCGACCAGCTGAGGACGCGTTCCAGTCGCTCTGTGCACAAGCGCCAAAGTCCCCCACCTCGCCCTGCCGGTGCACCAACACACAGGCGGGTTCGGTGTTCCGTCTCAAACGGTCGAGGTCCAAACGACCGGGGTTCCCCGCTATTTTTCCCAAGCCCGCTCAGCCGGCGGGGATTTCGCTAGAACTCAAGATGGTTTAGGCAGACGTGGATCTTTAATGATTCACTGACATTCGTAGCTGTGAGAGATTTTTTAAAGTCAGTTATGTTCCTGTGCAAATTACCGCCAAGCCTCTTATTCGAGAAACAATCATGCACAATCTTATCGAGTGCTTTGGAAGCTAACACATATGGAATAAAAAATATGACCGCATATTTTATTATTCATTAAAAAATCAGGTTCTTTTAACATCTTCCTACAGGCATTTCCTTCAAAAGATTCACCATGATAACTTTTAGATATTAATTTTAGATGCTGTGGCCACATTAATGCTTTCTCTTTTCCCAAAAGAGGCACTAGTCCTTTCCAAAAAATATGGTTAACGGTTCCTTGCAAAATATGCAATTACGTCATTACACATTTTTCAAGAACAGACATGTGATCTTGTTCTTCAAACAATGGAGGTTGACCGTGCTGTGGCTTGTTTTGGACATATTTTTATCACCCCCAAGAGATATAAATGTTTTATAATCGTGTCTCAAGTCGCCGTAAGTTTTCAACACAAGATCCTCTTCATCATTCTCCAGTTCAAATCGAGTTCTCAATTTCTCTAAAGATATGAAGCAATAAGGACAAGGGAAGGAAGCGCTTGCAGTTTGCTGTCCATTAATGATTAGAAGCAATTTAAAATCTGTGACTAATTTAAATGGAATGTCATTGATCTTTATCAAGTTGAACAATTTTTTGACGTTTTCATAAGTTCCCTTAATCTGAGGCACAATACACAGCATGATTAGTTTATGTACGCTGGTTAGTTTATCAGTTTTCAATTTCTTTAGAGAAACATTGTCTGCAGCTATATCTGAATTAGAAGCAAAACACTCTGGGAGAATAGTCATGCAGACTTTAAAAAAACCTTGGCCACCATCTGCCATTACTTTAATCACGTAGTTACCAACTAAATTCCTCCTCTGTATTACCTCTTACAGTATTTCCTCTGAATTACACCATACAACAGGTCTTTTCTGCTGAATGTTACTTTTTTCAATTTCAAAGTCTAATACATCATACCTGTAATATAATATCTAATATATAATAAAATAATATAATATACCCGTGAAGAAATTTTTCTTCGTTCCTGACTAGGGTCTAACAAGAATTCCGTCACGCTGTTCCAGCCAGGGCCCCATGAGGTTTTTACGAGGCCTCGAGGGGCCTTGTAAAGACCTTACGAAGCCTTGTCTGGAAATAGATAATGTAGGGAAATTATTTCACGGGTAAAATCTAGTGTGTAATATAATGTAAAATAATATCCAATATATCCTACCTGTAAAAATCTTTTAAAGCGCTATCTCTTTCTGCAACTTGCTTAGAATAATGAGCGGGAATTGATTTTCGACCAGCATTCGCTCGAATAAAAGTAGCTAACTTTTTCATTTCTTGTCCCGAAGAACCGGAATGAATCTAGTAGGTATGTAAGCTTTCAGTTGGAATCACGATAGGTTCAGTTGGTTTTTTAGTATAAAATGTTCTTTTCCGCCCCCTGGTACTCAAATTCAATGAATGAACATTATTCCCTGTTAATAATAATTCACTCTTTTCTTTCTGATGAATAAGCTCACTGCAAATCTGTTCTTTTTCCTTGTGAGGAACATCTTTAATTAAATCAAGCATATTTTCTACCCTATTTGTTTGTAAACGAGTATCTTTTACACAGGGATGAGAAATGCCTTTTCTGATTTCTTGAAAACATCGATTGCACAAAGATTTTAAACTTCGTTCCTGTTCCATCGGTTTTTCGGATGTTAACTTGGTCACTTTCGAATTTTGCGATCCAAACTGTCCGTTTCTTGCATCGATTTTTGGGGACAAATGAAGACTTTCACCTATTTTCAATTTTTTTTCATATCAACTGATCCTTTGTGCCGTCCAGTCAAACAAATAAAGCACTGGCAAATTAAATCTTTATCACTTGCTCTAGTTTTTTTTTGTAGCAAAATGTCTTCGTAATTCGGCATTGTCTTAAAAGGCCTCTGAAAATTATTTTTGCTGTGCTCAATAAGTATCTTCTTACAATTGTAACAAATACTCAAAGGATATTTCGAATTAGTGACAGAAAATTCAGCATTGATGAATTGCTGTATAAGCTTTTCGATATTCTCTATAATCCGAAAATAATCGATTTTTTTATCCCCAAGACTAATTTTTCTCCCGCACGGTGCACAAAGCTTTTTTCTATATTCTTCATGATCGCAACGGTGGTTACAAGGATGAGGTATTCTTATTTTGAAAATTGCAGACAAAGAACACACTTTAAAACATATTATAATAATTCGGGTAAGAACGGAGAACGTAAGGTTATCGCGATACAAAGTAGGTTATAAAAAAATGATGTAAAAAACATTTGACAAAATACAATATATATCTATTTCAATACAGACATGCACAAATAATTGTCATTATTAATCGATATTTCTACAAAATCAAAATGTTGTAAAATATATTTTTATATAAAAAAATGTTTTTTGTCTATTTGTGTATGTAAAATAAAACTCTGTAAAAACAGGCACATATGTAAGAATTATATAAAAACTGTCAAAATAATTTTACAAACATTTTTTTGATAATTTCAAAAAGTAGTTTTTGGTAAATCCTCGAATCGCACCTAAAAAAGGACAATTCTCTCGCAAATGAACAGCTACGATTTTGGATCAAGTTTTTCTCGACTCAGGAGATGCTAAGGAATCACTTGATACCAAGGAGCTGAAGGGGAATCGTAGGTAAACTTTTTTTTCATTCCATCCACCTGTGTCCGCTTGACAATCGTTACTCGGGGGTTTTAAGGGTCGCTTATTACAAATGTAACGTTAGATTTATAAAAATTTTAATTTAAGTTGAAAAATTAAATAAGTTTTTAATAATAGGATGAGACAATAATTTTGAAATGAATAATAACAATCAGTGTTTTGTGAACATGTCTCCTCGAAAACATGAATTTGATTTTTCCAACAATCGTTTCGGACATTTTTAGTGATGTCAAAAATTTCTAACCAAGTTAGACTTATATTTTTTTGTTGACTTGGAAGATTATTATTATTATTGTACATAATGCCAGTGGGAATTTGACAGTTATGTCAATGAGTATCCATTATATACTGGTGAGAAGTAAATAAAATGAAACATAAAAATGAATGTTAAAAAATGTAGCTAATTTCACACTATTGCAAAACGATTTTCATTATTTTGATGTAAAAATGTGCAACGTTATAAAAAAACAGTTAAATAACTCAAATTGGCAGATCTTAGCAGCTAAATTTTAATAAATTTATTTTAAAAGTAAACAAGGAATATTTTTGCATGACATTTAAAGCGGTATCGAGTGGAACTTTTTTTGTAGAACTATAGATTTACAAATGTGTATCTTTTGCGCACAGCATTACAATATACTCGCAAAAAACATACATTTTTCTTTAAAATATTCTTTAAAATCGTTAACTAACTTACTAAAGCACCCTACTTTTATATTCAAAAAACTTTTTACTTAGGTTATTTTCTTATAAATTTTATAACGGGTACAACATTGCTTTGCAAAATTATAACAGACAACTGTTCCATGATCCTTGTCTTTCCGTTAATTTTCAAGAGTATAAAATTTATATTATATTTTTTTCCCGCAGCAATACGTGTGAAAGTATTCTAAACGAGATTATATAGAAAAAAATGCAAAATTAAAAAATCATTGTTTCTATTTTTGGCCAGCTTTTTGTGTATTTGGAACCACTGTGGGCCGCCAGTTTCTGCTTCATGTATGTGCAATATTTTCAGTCACTTAAAATATAAATCGATTGAAAATGATCAAAATTAATTAATATGTTAATAATAAATGAAAGTATGGACTATGTGTTTGAAAATGTAATAAAAATTTTAAATTATTAAATTCTGAAATTCAAATTTTTTATACTTTAATTTTATGTAAAATAAATATACATATATTATTTGAAATTTTAAAAAATCGAATTAATAATTAACCTCACTAAAATAATTAACGATATTTTATTTATATTCTTGTTCGCTTTTGGACTACCATAATAAGCACACGTAAGAACATAGTCCAGTCTTCCCTGAAAACCCCCTCCCCCCACGAAGCTTAAGGCGGAGCCTAAAAAACCAGCTTAAAACAAGCGCTTTAGTCCCTCTATCCGGCGTTAATCGAGAGACCACTGTAATTATAATTATAATGTGAACGAACTAGTTTCTTTATCGCACTTTTAAAGTTTCTTAATAACTTTCTTAATAAGGTTCTGTAATATTTTTTTATTCTTATTTACAATAACTATTATTATTTAGTTTATACATAATTTATTTAAACTTGAATATAAAATGAGAAAAGTATAAAAAGATATTTTTTTTAATTTTAATAAAATTAGTTTTGAAAATTTCAAAAATTTTCGAAAAAATTGCGTTTTTGGACCCTTAAAGTTAGCGCATTATGGCAATCATTTGACTGTATATTGTAGAGTTTTTGTGTACACTATACACTGAAAAAATTATTTTCTTCTTTTTAAAATAATTCTTGAATCGTATTTAACAACAAAACACTCTTAATAGTTTAAGAATTATTCTGATTTTAAGAACATAATATTCTTAAAATAAAAAGCATATTCTTAAATTAAACCTGTATTTTTAAGGACATAAGAATAAGATTTAGACCGTAAAAATATTATATTCCTTAATCAAAATAATTATTGTAATCCTCTGAATTTAGTTCAAAACTTTAAAAATTTCATAATAATAAAATAGTTACATATAACACCATGATACTTAGCATGTCCGATATTTAAAATATATACATTTTAAACATTAATAATAATAATAATAATAGCAAACTTAATTTATTTATCCATTCATTCATTTTGTCCACGCCTTGTAACGTTTTTAATTTTATTTTATTTTGATATAAAGCAATAAATACATTTAAGTGAAAAGAGAAAATACAATTGAATTAACACGCAAAAAGTATAGTTAAACTTTTATATTTGCAATTAAGAATTAATTCGTACATATCGAATAATGATGTAACAACGCAGTAACAATTGCATCATTTCTTCATCAGTTTGGCAGATTTGTCCTCATAAAACAACGTTCATCTAAACTGAAAATTTCCAAACCAATAAGAAATAGATACTAATTAGGAACTCACCCTCAACTAGTCGGGGTCTTGTTCTTTGTATCTCCAATGTTCGTAACCAATAGTTAAAAATGTTTGTCGACAAAACAGGGTTATGACTTAACGAAGAACAAAAGACAGATCAACTACTTGCAAACGAAATCATAAATGTTCCAAATTTCTTGACTTAACGAAAGCGTTTTCTTTTAGGTTTTAAGATGAGTTTGATTAGCTTTGATGTCCCACGATGCTCAACGACGAATTTTAATACATAAAAATTTAAACAAAATTCTTAACCAGTAAAATATTGTAACAATAAAGTAATTCTCTATGTCCATAGTATCAGAGAGTGTAGCTGTTTTTGTCAATTTATCAGCCTCCTCATTTCGCTTGACTCCCCTGTGACACGGTATCCAGTAAAATTTAATAATATCTGAGTTTTTTTTCCAGAAATTTAAATATTTATCTTTGTCTTTATTGACAGAATATAAGGATTTATTTTAATATTGATATCATATGAATTTAAACTTTGTAAAGCAATAAAATTGAATTTTATTTTATATTTTGTAGATATCTATCTTTAAAAGTTAAATAATGTACAATTCGACTAACCTTTTTTCAAAAATATTTAATTAAGTTATAAAAAACTAGCTTTCGAGCCCGCCTTCGGCGGGCATCGAAATCTAGTGGCGTGCCATCAACAGTATTTTTTTACCAAAAGTATTTTCTGACAGAAAGTATTTTTTGACAAAAATTATATTCATGCAGAAAGTGTTTGAAACAAACTTTTCTAAGCAACATTTCTCTTCCAAAAATTATTAAATTCTAATATCCTTTATTGGAAACTTTCGATTAGCACATATTTTCGATTTCTTTGAAAATTCGTTACTTGCGTATTTTTAAGTGCTAATTACGAATATTATAATGAAAACTGGCACCAATTTTATTATAATGTAAAAAAACAAAAATCTACCATAATTCACAGTTTTTTGCTGTTATCTGATGAAATATTCTTAATTTTAAAATATATTTTAAACAAAAATTGTAGATCTGATAAAAATACGCATTTTATGCGCTATGAGTTTTTTTATCAAAATAAATATTCTTCGAGAAAAATAGATAAGGCTCTATAACACATATGCATGTACTGCTTTCAGCGCAGGGTATGTATGAACCGGAAGGTAAATTTTTCTATAAAGTTGGGATTGGTTTTACAAAATGAAAAGTATCATAAAAGTTGGAAGTCAAGTTTTCTACATTGTTACCATTGGGTCAAAGCGTTATAAAGAGTTGGGTTTTTCATAAACGGATAAGATTAAGAAAAGGTTGGGGTGACATTATAACTTTAAATTTTTTTTAAACGGATAATCATAAAAAGTGTCATAAAGAATGTAATTTTTTAAACGGATACAGGGGAGTTGGGATGCTATAAAAAGTGGAACCCCGATTTTGATATAATTTAGAATATCCTTTATTAAACTTCACACCCCAGATAGCACCCGAATTTCTGGAAAGTTTCCTGGAACTTTCCCATTTTAAGGTCTGAAATTATCAAAAGAAGTCTTCAAGAAACTTCCTGCACATAGCGAAACATCCCCCTCCTGGAAAGTTTCCCTTGGAAACATCCCGGCAACCCTTCCTTGGAATCTTACCGTAAGCATCCCTTAGAAACTTCCTGGGAACTTCCCGGAAACATTTTTTGAAAACTTATTGGAAACTTCTCGAAAACTTTCCTTGGAAACTTCCTGTAAATTTGCCAGAGATATAGTTTGGAAACTTCTCTCAAGCATCCCTTGTAATCTTCCAAAAAACTTCCTTTGAATAATACTCCCCTAAAACATCCCTTGTAAACTTTCTGAAAACTTCCCGGAAACATTCATTGGAAACTTCCTGGAAACTTCATGGAAACATTCCTTGGAAACTTATTAGAAAGATCTCGGAAATTTCCTTTGGAACCTTTCTGAAAATTTCCCGGAAGCCTTCCTTGGAATTTTCCCAGATGCTAGCTTTGGAAACTTCCCGAAAACATCCCCCGAAAATTTTTCCAGAAAAACTTCCCTTGGAAATTTCCGGGTAACTTTCCGGAAACATTCTTTAGGAACTTCCTAAAATTTTCGCGGAGACTTCCTTTGGAAACTTCCAGGAAACATCCCTTGGAAACTGCCTAGATACTTCCCAGAAACTTCCTTTAAAAACTTCCACTGGAAAATTTCAGTTATTTTTTTTTAACTTAAATGATTAATAAATTTTAAAAAAAAGATGCTAATTTTTCTTTAGAAAGCTGACAATTAACAGTGAGGTGTACTATTAAATAATTAACATTTAATTTCATTTAAAGAGATTTGATATGATTGATTTTAAAAATTAAAAAATCGTGTATTACCAAAATTATTTATTATTTAAATTAAAAAAAAACAATAACTGCAAAGTTTCAACGGAAGTTTCCAAGGGAATTTTTCAAGGAAATATTCCCCGAAGTTTCTGAGAAGTTTTCAATTGAAGTTTTTGGAAAGTTCCCAAGGGAAGGTTCCTAGAACTTTCTAATGCAAGGTTCTTGCATGTTTCTAAGGGAAACTTCCTTTCCCTAGGAAGAGGAAGGAGGACATTTCGCTATGTCCAGGAAATTTCGTGCAGACTTCCGTTGTAAACTTCTGACCTTACCTTGAGAAACTTCCCGAAAATTAAGGTTCTATTACCAAAAAGAATTCTCACCAAGAATTCTCTACCAAAATTATTCTCACATGTAAAAGAATATTTAACTTTTCTATGACTTTTCTATTTTTTTAAAATTACATGTTTACTCTTTTTTCTAACTTAACCTTAATTTAAAAGCATAAAGGATGGGTTGGAGTGCCATAATAAGTTTAATTTTTAATAGGGGCACCGGGAGGCTGGGGTGCTATAATAAACTGAATTCTTTTTAAACTGATACAGGGTTAGGGTGTCATAAAAAGTAGGAACTGTTCAGAGTTGCCAGCGGGAGGAGGTTTATGCCTCCCACCACGGCGCCTAGCTCCGCCGAACACATGCAAAGCTTATTGCCGCGGTTGCCTGTCGGTGTGATGAATTTTCGTTTTCTGCTTGAAACGGAGGATTCTAACCTAAGCTGAGCGCTAACGGCGCAAAATTCAAACTCGAAATTTAAAACGTCGAATTAATTATTATTTATTTAATTAATATTTGAATAAATTTAGTTGTAATAATTAAATAAATGTGTAACCACATAATAAATGTAATTAAATAATATGTAAAATTGTGTAAAATAGCTTAAATAATATTAAAAGTTTTCGTCTTAAAAGTTATTCACAAATTAATTTTTTATAATTTCTTAAAAGTATTTTAAATACTTATTAAATTTCTAAAAATAAAATAAATCAGTTTCCAATTTGTTCGAACTTTTTAATTGATTCAAATTTAAATGCATAATAATTATGAATAATATTAATTATTTTCCATAAACACAATAATCCTTTTTTTAATTCTTACAGGATTTCTAAAAGATTTCACTGTTTTGAAAATGTTTAATTTTCATTTCTATAATTTCTTATTTTTACAAAATTAGAATTTTTCTTTTCTTTTACTTTTGATATTTTTTAATTATTTATTTTAGAATTTTCTTTAATTTTCTTCTGTCTATATGCAAATTATTTAATCAGGATTGCTACGTTTTCAAAAGTTGAAAATTCCACGACTTTTCCAGGTTTTCCAGACCATTTTTCTTAAAATTCCATGACCAAATATAAAATAATTAACAATATATATTAAACTTTGCATAATTTTTTGTCATTTTCAAAACTATATATTTTTGCAAATGCAAATAATGAAGATTGCAAGAATAATTACAAAATTAAAGAAAATATCTGAAAAATGACGAAAATAATGAACAATTGAAAAAATTTTGGAAAAATTAAAGAGTGATTATAGAATTTTAAGAGAATAACTGAAAATTGAAAAAATTGCAAAAAATAATTGCACAAATAATTAATAATTTAAAGAAATAATTGAAAAATTGAGGGAAATACCTAAAAAATGACGAAAATATTTGACAATAATTAAAAACAAAATTCGAAAAATGACTAGATTGATAAACAGCTGAAAAAAATAATTCAAAGAATTAAACAAGAAATATTAAATATAAAGAAAAACAAGTGTAAATTGAAGAATTAAGAAAATTATACGAATTATTGGAATTAAATGTACATTGAACGACTGGATTGAAAATCGAAAAAAATAATTAAAATTGAAGAATGGAATTGAAATTTGAAAAATAGAATTAAATATTAAAAAGAGCATTGAAAAAAACGAGATTTATTGGATATACAAGCAAATAATAGATAACTGAAGAATGGAATTTAAAAGTGAAACTCATAATTGAGAAGTAAAGAAATGAATTAAATATTAAAGAATTAAAAAAAAAAAATTTAATTAATTAACAATTGAAGAAAAGTTTGAAAATTAGCGAGAATAGCCGACAACAGAGCAAAATAATTGAAAAAAATTGAAAAATATTTAAGAAAAATAATTGTAAATTGAAAAGATTGTAGAAAATAATTGAGAGGAAAAATGAATAATTAGAAGAAATAATTATATAATCATGAGAAAAAATGAAAAATGGAAGAAAATAATGACGAAAATAATGAACAATTGAAAAAAAAATTTTAAAAATGACTAGATTAATAAGCAATAAAACAAAATAATTGAAAATATCGTAGGAAATAATTGAACATTGTGGAAAACAATTAATTGAAAGAAGTGATTGAAAAATGACGAGAAAAATTGAAAAATTTAAGAAAATATCCAAAAAATGACGAAAAAAATTGGCAATTAAAAACAAAATTCGAAAAATGACTAACTTAATAGACAACTAAAAAAAATAGTTAAAAAGATTAAAAAAAAATATTACATTTAAAGAAAATAATTGCAAATTGAAACATTAAGAAAATTAAAGGAAAAATTGTTGAAAATAATTGCACATTGAACAGTTGGATTGAAAATTGAAAAAAAATTAAAATTAAAGAAAATAATTGAAATTGAAGAATGGAATTGAAATTTAATGAATATATTTAAAAATTGAAAAGAGTAATTGAAAAATAGCGTGAATTATTGAATACAGAAGAAAGTAATTAAAAACTAAAAAATGGAATTGAAATTTGAAAAAACAAATTTTTAACGAAAATGAGTGAACAATTGAATTCATAATACTTACTTACTTTTTTAGTTTAAAATAAATATCCGTGAATAGTTTAATTTTTTGAAAATATTTTCTACTTTTTTATATATTTTTACATCTGTCAGTGTTTCATTCTTGTGTTTTTTCTTTAATTTTTTCTTCATTTCATTAATAATGTCAATGACATTTTTTATTTAAAAGAATTTTCTCATTTTTTTAATAGACTGTTTCCTTATATTTTTACGCTCTTGTTTTTTCCTGCTTTTACCTAATTTTCTTAATTTTTTGATCATGTGAATTTGAAGATATTTTTTTGAAATTTTCTAATTTATTCGACATATTTTATTTGATTTTGATTAAACTACTAACTGGATTTTAAATTAATTAATTTTAATTTTTAAGCCGACTTTTAAAAATTTCAAAAAATCATACGTATAGAATATTATATAGAAAATATTTAACACTATTATTATTATTAGTATTATTATTTTTTTTATTTTATAATTTAATAATTTTGCATAGTTAATTATAGAAATAAATTAATTCAACTCCTTTCCACGCCACCTTGGAGGTAGAGTTATAAGCGCGTTTTTAATATACACTGGAACCTCAATATATACAGTAAAGAAAGTATCATGTCAGTCACACTCAGAGGAAATTTTATATGGTATGTGACTGACATGATACTTTCCTCACTGTACATCAGTCTTTCGGTATGTAATTTTTTATAGGAATAAAAATAATCGTGCAAGCTTACGAATGTATAAATGATCCAGTTTAAAATTCCCTTATATTTAAAAATAATTCGCGATATTTTTAGTATACCCCTTATTTTTTATAAAAGTCTTCATATACTAAGATTCAAGTGTATATAAGACAATCCATAAATTGTGTTCTTTAAGAACGCTAATCTTTGAAACAATTTTACTGGAAAATATACTATAAATTACTAACAACCTTTTTAAAAAATATGAAATCAAAATCAGTTATATTATTAATAATAAATTAGTTACATATTTAAAGATCAATAAGGATAAAAATATATTCTCTAAATTTTATGAATTGTCTTTCACTGTAAAAAGAGAATCTTAATTTAAGACTTGTCTTAAATTCAGCAAGCCCTGTTTTATAAAGGTTTTTATAAAAAATACTATCTTAATCAACATAAATTTACAATAATTAAGAATTTATCTTTTTGAATTGATTAGTACTTCACGTTTTTATGCAAATTTGAAGTATTTAATTTTTTTTTGCACCGTTTAAAGCAAAAGGAAAATCTGTAAATTCAGCAAGGGCTGTCTTAAAAATGTTGCGTTTTAAAATAAGACAGGTTTCCTGTCTTAAAATAAGACTTTCTTTTTACAGTGTTACTCTCTAAATCTAAATTAGCAGTTTTTTAAACTGACAGTGGTCAAATATAATTTTTTTTCACTTTCATAATATGTTAATCAAATTTATAAACAAATAACAAAAATAAGCAAATGAATAATCCCTAGAAAAAATGGTTACAGAATAATAAATTTTAGTTTTACTGAAACGAAAGGCAAATAAATGGTCTTTATTTTAAGCTACTTTAAAACAGCTAATTTAGTTTTACTGAGTATGTGTGGTCTCCCCAGTAGGCCTAATCCACGTCTATCCTATTTAAACCTCTGATTTAAACCTCCTGAAAAGAAAACAAATTATTAAAGAACTTTAAAACATCAACTTATATATAATATATATACATCTTTAAACATATATCCCCCTGGCCGAAGATAAACCTGAAAAATGAAATAAGTTATTATTAATAAATGACCTAAAAACTCTGCTATTCGCTGTTCTTTGTCATAAAACTAGAAAGAAAATTTTTTATTAATCAATCTATTCCTGTTTTTTCTCTCTTGGTAAACTAAAGAAACCTGAAAAACAAAAATAATTAATTCGAATAAAAATAAAATTTTTTTTTTTTTATTAATAAATATACTCCTTTTTTCCCCTTGGTAAACTAGAGAAACCTAAAAAACAAAAATAATTAATTAGAATAAAATTTTTTTTAAAATTTTTTTTTTATTAATAAATATTTTTCTGCTCTTTCCACCTTGGTAAACTAGAGAAACCTGAAAAACAAAACTAACTAATTTCAATAAAATTTTTTTTTTAATTTTTTTTTTTTTTAATTAAAAAATATTCTTCTGCTTTTTCCCCCTTGGTAAACTAGAGAAACCTGAAATACAAAAATAATTAATTAGAATAAAAATTTGTGTCACTCCTCCTGGTAACTTAAGGAACCTGAAAATGAAAAATAGTATTTTTAAACAGCCATGCTAAACTAACTTTTTAGCCTCTAACTATTCCTTACTAAAGCTCCAAAGGAAACTAACAATTTCCCTATTCATCTTGAGGATGTAAAGTCAACTTCGCACCTTTTTCCTTTTTCGAATCGCTTTTATACAGATTTTTAGGATTCATTAACTCTAAATGTCTGTTTGTAATTTTTGTTGTAATCGCGGTTTCATTCCTTGATTTCAACGCAAATTTCGTAACACAAATAGAGTTAAGGGTCTTGTTACCTAAACGATTTCTCTGTTTCGTCTTGACAACAGGTAACATAGAAAAAGCTCGCTCTGCTTCAGCATTGGAATGAGGAAGACATCGTACGCGATTCAAAAGAAGAGTTAAATTCGGGAATGACAACTTGCCATTGCTGAAGGAGGAGGAACCGAGAGTTTCCCACATGCTATCAAAAGATAATTTTGTCAATTTTTTCTTTTCCTCATCGTCGATTTTGAGCAATGAATCCCACTCTTTAACTAAAGCTTCTGTTTCGAAAATATTTGAAAACCCTAAATCTTCACAAACTTTCCAGATCCAGGGAAAAGTAATATTCCGATCAGCATAAAATGCATGATTTGGTCTAAAGAGAGACACACTAGACAAGAAACAGTCATCAATCGGTAACCGATCTAAAATTTCAGTACTGGCAGTAACATAAAATTGCAAACAATTGGTCAAAAACTCCTTATTTTTATCAGAAGGTAAATTTATCTGTTTCAAATAATTCTTCGCTTCAGGACCAATGTCAATTTCATTCAGTGCCAACTGACTATATGATGATGAGAATTTTATTTTTCGAATTACCTGGAAGAATAATGTCGGTGACTCAAAAAAACCTTTTTTCAAGTATTTTCTCAGAATCCACTTGAAGAGTTCTGCAGATTTTGGCTGAAGTTCTTGAATTAAGGTTTCGCGCCTCTGGAAAGTCGCGTTAAAAACATTAAATTCGCGTAAGGTGAAGTCAAGAAAATAAAAGTAACCTAAAGTTAAGGGATTTTGCATTCTGCTCAACAAATCTTTAGTTTTCTTCAATTTTTCAAAATCTTCACCTTTCTTCTTTTTGGATTTACTCTCTTCTTCCACAATGACAAGTGAAATAAACTCAATAAGTCGATTCCAGTACTTAATGATGACCCTAATACAATTATGCCGGACAAGCCATCGGGTTTTAGCATGGCTAGGAATTTTTTGATACTCTCCCTCTATTTCTAAACAAATTTCGCAAAATGTTGCAGTCCGTTTAGGACTTGCATTTATAAAACTTGGAATTGATTCAACAATAAAATCCACGTCTGGAATTTTTTCACATGCATATTTAGCTGCATTATGTACTGCATGATCGACACAAGCAAGGACTTTCGTTTTTGGATTTTTTTTCAATAAATTCGTTTTAAAAGATGAATGCTTCCCAAGCATAACGTTAGCACTATCAGAAGCTAAACCGGCGATATTCGATAAAGGGATATCTTTTTCTAATAACGCGTTTTCAAAAGCTTTAAATATTTCCGTTGCAGAACAATCCGTAGCATCTAAATTCACGTTTTGAAGCAATTCGACCCTCACCTGACGCGTTTCAGGTTCAGTATATCGAACGACAATTGAAAGCCACTTTTGCAAAGTTATGTCACTTGTTTCGTCAACGTATACTGAAAATGAATTCTTACTCAATACATTTGATAAGCGTTCAGTTTCAGCAGTACAGAGAACGTTATTAACAATTGACGTCATCTTAGTGCGACCTAAATGAGCATCATTTAGGATCGCAGGTTCGATGGTTTTGAAAAGTTCAATCATTTCATTCGCTGCAGAAAAAGGAAGATTTTTTAGTAAACAAAAATTCGCGATTTTAAGCTCAGCTTCTTTCACTTTTTTTTTATGGATTTCTAATCCGTCGAATTCCAGAGCAGAATCACCTGGGCTCTGAGTTAGATTATTTGAAGAAGAGGCAAAAATTTCGTTTACATCTAATACTTCATTTGAATCAGTAACAAAAGATTCATTTGCGTCTGGAACTTCTTTTGAAGAAAAAGAAGAAGAAAATGATTTATTTGCCTGTGAAACTTCATTTGAAGAAGCAAATTTTCCATTCGAATTTAAAACTTCATTTGAATCAGAGGCAAAGGATTCATTTGTATTTAAAACTTCATTTGAAGAAGAAGTAAAAGAATTGTTTTGCCTTGAAATCGAAACGTCCTTCGAAAAAGAGATGAAAGATTTGTTTTGATTTACAACTTCTTCTGAAGAAACAGATGGCTTCCCATTATCTACAACTGCACTGAAAGAATCGGTGGCTGAATTTAATTCACTACAATAATTTTTAATTCCGAAAACTGCGAGTTTCTCAAAAAGTTGACACTTTTTTCTATGAATTTCAGTTGCTTCATGATCGCGAATTTGTGATTTACCGCAAGCCAAAGTCTTTTCGCAATACAAACAAAAGAATTTTGTTTTATCTACCGATTTAACCACCCATTCTTTCCATGAAGGAAATTCTTCTAGCCACGCGTCTCTAAAATGTTTAATTTTTTTAATCTTTTTTTTAGGCGGCTGATTCTCTACTAAAGAGTCAGAACGATCAATTGGATCAGGATTATCCATCTTAAAAAAATCTACGAGCTACGAAAAGATGACTCGAAGAAACTTAAAAAGTGTGAAAAAACTTACCACAACCAGCTAAAAAACACTACAAATCTAAATCTGCTAATCCATATACCTGTTAAAATGCACACTTCATTGACAAAACACCAGAAACTCAACACCGACAATTTCGCTATGGTTTAACTAATTGAAATTAAACAAAACATGAAAGGCTTAAATTCTCGAATAATCTAAAACCTCCAAAAATCAAAAATAAAGAATCGCGAATTCCTTTAAGATAATTGTGACAGATCAAAACAATTATGGCTGAAATATTACTAGAAAAACAAAAGCGAAACGATAAACGTTATATGCTAATATTTAAGGTGGGAATTTTAAATAATAAACAATATTGCAAATATACAAATAAAATATTAATAACAATAAAAATAAAAATAATGATAACAAAAAAAATAACAATAATGATA
Organism: Ganaspis brasiliensis; assembly: GCA_037103525.1. NCBI lineage: Eukaryota > Metazoa > Arthropoda > Insecta > Hymenoptera > Figitidae > Ganaspis > Ganaspis brasiliensis. The sequence continues at coordinate 579,629 of JAZKLR010000365.1, read as the reverse complement.
ACAATAACAAATATAATAATAAAACAAAATGAACGAAGTTGTAACGATGAGATACAAACATATTTTTGAAAAATCTATTCACAAAAAAATTTTTAAAAACGTGTAAAATAATGTATTGATTAAACATAGCACAAACAAAATATATGTATAATAATAACATTTTAATTTTTTATTATAATCATATACATATTATAATTATAATGTTATTAATTATTTCCAAGGTAACGTGGAAAGGAGTTCAATTAATTTTTTCCCATAATTAACTGTGCAAAATTACTAAATTATAAAATAAAATAAATAAAAAGAAACAATAATAATAATAATAATAATAACAGCATTAAAAATATTCTATATAATATTCTAAACGTATGATTTTTACAAATTTTTAAAAGTCGGCTTAAAAATTAATTAAGGTATTAATATATTAAATTAGCACACAGTTTAGTTTTTAATTTTTAAAAATAAGAACAAAAGGAAATCCCACACCTATCAAATATTGTTTTTAAATTTTGAAGGATAAATTTGTTATAGTTGGATAAAAAATTTTTCTTAAATAAATAAATATAATAATATAAAAAAAATCAATTAAAGAAGATACTTTTAAAAGAGAAAAAAAAATTAAATTTTTTTTCTTCTAATTAATAAAATATAAATTAATATTTTAATTAATATTAATTTAAAATCCAGTTATTACTTAATTTATATTAAGTTGTAAAAATCGCTCAATTTTTGTTGTTATAGATTTTTAATCAAGGCTGATAAAAATCATGATTTTTTTTTAAAAATTAAAAAAAAAAATACTTTTTTTTTTAAATTTCAATTGGATTTTTTTATTTAAATCAAAAATTGATTGTTTTAAAATATAATCAGTATGTAAAATCTCCAAATGTTTATTTGTAAGTAGTTGATTTTTTAAAGTGAGAACTTTTAATAAGAAATAATGAAGAATAAAACTTTTAATCAAAATCAAATAAAATATGTCGAATAAATTAGAAAATTTCAAAAAAATATCTTCAAATTCACATGATCGAAAAATTAAGAAAATTAGGTAAAAGCAGGAAAAAACAAGAGCGTAAAAATATAAGGAAACAGTCTATTAAAAAAATGAGAAAATTCTTTTAAATAAAAAATGTCATTGACATTATTAATGAAATGAAGAAAAAATTAAAGAAAAAACACAAGAATGAAACACTGACAGATGTAAAAATATATAAAAAAGTAGAAAATATTTTCAAAAAATTAAACTATTCACGGATATTTATTTTAAACTAAAAAAGTAAGTAAGTATTATGAATTCAATTGTTCACTCATTTTCGTTAAAAATTTGTTTTTTCAAATTTCAATTCCATTTTTTAGTTTTTAATTACTTTCTTCTGTATTCAATAATTCACGCTATTTTTCAATTACTCTTTTCAATTTTTAAATATATTCATTAAATTTCAATTCCATTCTTCAATTTCAATTATTTTCTTTAATTTTAATTTTTTTTCAATTTTCAATCCAACTGTTCAATGTGCAATTATTTTCAACAATTTTTCCTTTAATTTTCTTAATGTTTCAATTTGCAATTATTTTCTTTAAATGTAATATTTTTTTTTAATCTTTTTAACTATTTTTTTTAGTTGTCTATTAAGTTAGTCATTTTTCGAATTTTGTTTTTAATTGCCAATTTTTTTCGTCATTTTTTGGATATTTTCTTAAATTTTTCAATTTTTCTCGTCATTTTTCAATCACTTCTTTCAATTAATTGTTTTCCACAATGTTCAATTATTTCCTACGATATTTTCAATTATTTTGTTTTATTGCTTATTAATCTAGTCATTTTTAAAATTTTTTTTTCAATTGTTCATTATTTTCGTCATTATTTTCTTCCATTTTTCATTTTTTCTCATGATTATATAATTATTTCTTCTAATTATTCATTTTTCCTCTCAATTATTTTCTACAATCTTTCAATTTACAATTATTTTTCTTAAATATTTTTCAATTTTTTTCAATTATTTTGCTCTGTTGTCGGCTATTCTCGCTAATTTTCAAACTTTTCTTCAATTGTTAATTAATTAAATTTTTTTTTTTTAATTCTTTAATATTTAATTCATTTCTTTACTTCTCAATTATGAGTTTCACTTTTAAATTCCATTCTTCAGTTATCTATTATTTGCTTGTATATCCAATAAATCTCGTTTTTTTCAATGCTCTTTTTAATATTTAATTCTATTTTTCAAATTTCAATTCCATTCTTCAATTTTAATTATTTTTTTCGATTTTCAATCCAGTCGTTCAATGTACATTTAATTCCAATAATTCGTATAATTTTCTTAATTCTTCAATTTACACTTGTTTTTCTTTATATTTAATATTTCTTGTTTAATTCTTTGAATTATTTTTTTCAGCTGTTTATCAATCTAGTCATTTTTCGAATTTTGTTTTTAATTATTGTCAAATATTTTCGTCATTTTTTAGGTATTTCCCTCAATTTTTCAATTATTTCTTTAAATTATTAATTATTTGTGCAATTATTTTTTGCAATTTTTTCAATTTTCAGTTATTCTCTTAAAATTCTATAATCACTCTTTAATTTTTCCAAAATTTTTTCAATTGTTCATTATTTTCGTCATTTTTCAGATATTTTCTTTAATTTTGTAATTATTCTTGCAATCTTCATTATTTGCATTTGCAAAAATATATAGTTTTGAAAATGACAAAAAATTATGCAAAGTTTAATATATATTGTTAATTATTTTATATTTGGTCATGGAATTTTAAGAAAAATGGTCTGGAAAACCTGGAAAAGTCGTGGAATTTTCAACTTTTGAAAACGTAGCAATCCTGATTAAATAATTTGCATATAGACAGAAGAAAATTAAAGAAAATTCTAAAATAAATAATTAAAAAATATCAAAAGTAAAAGAAAAGAAAAATTCTAATTTTGTAAAAATAAGAAATTATAGAAATGAAAATTAAACATTTTCAAAACAGTGAAATCTTTTAGAAATCCTGTAAGAATTAAAAAAAGGATTATTGTGTTTATGGAAAATAATTAATATTATTCATAATTATTATGCATTTAAATTTGAATCAATTAAAAAGTTCGAACAAATTGGAAACTGATTTATTTTATTTTTAGAAATTTAATAAGTATTTAAAATACTTTTAAGAAATTATAAAAAATTAATTTGTGAATAACTTTTAAGACGAAAACTTTTAATATTATTTAAGCTATTTTACACAATTTTACATATTATTTAATTACATTTATTATGTGGTTACACATTTATTTAATTATTACAACTAAATTTATTCAAATATTAATTAAATAAATAATAATTAATTCGACGTTTTAAATTTCGAGTTTGAATTTTGCGCCGTTAGCGCTCAGCTTAGGTTAGAATCCTCCGTTTCAAGCAGAAAACGAAAATTCATCACACCGACAGGCAACCGCGGCAATAAGCTTTGCATGTGTTCGGCGGAGCTAGGCGCCGTGGTGGGAGGCATAAACCTCCTCCCGCTGGCAACTCTGGAACTGTTTTTAAATCAAGATACATAGATATAACATTTGTTTCAATCATTAGATTATTGTTCCTTCTTTAGGAACAATATAGCTAACTATATACAATTTTTATGGTCGTTAACACGTTTTTGTATTTTTTTTTAGAGAACTATTAACTATTTGTAAAAAATATCTACAACATAAAATGTATATTTTTATTAGATCTATAACTTTTGTCTAATTAATATTTTTTACAATCCTTATAAATAATATTTTGAGTATTTTATGAGATTTAACAAAAAACTGTAAATTATTATAGTATTTTTTACGGTTTTTACCATGATAACAAAATTTGCGCTAATTTTTAGTATCATTTTCGTAATCAGCGCATCAAGATACATAAGTATACCGAGTTTCATTAAAATTATATAGGTATGTCGTCTTCACTGGAAGTACACCCTTTACTTGTTTACTGATATATTTTACAATATTTTGTACATATGTGCACAAATGATTTTTTATTTTAGGCTCTACAATGCCTAATTTCTATTTTCAGACTTAAAGTTAACAGCTTGATTATTATTAACAAACTTTTTTATATTTTAAAATATTTTCTGAAAAGAACTGTACAAAACTAAATTTTTTTATTTTGTGCCTTATAAGGCCCAATTTTTATTTCTGATAAAATCCGAGTTAACGACCTACTCAATGGCGATTACGTGTTTTCTTCCGTTGTAGGGCAGAATACACACCTATACCAAGTTTACTGCAATTTTTTTGATTAACTGATTTTTCATTTTTTTACCTAAAAAAAATTCAGATTTAAAAAATGATATTTTCATTTGTTTCATCTAAAAATGATTTTGATATTTATTTTTTAAAATTTATAGACAAATATGTTGATAGGAACATAAAAAAATTAATGCCAAAATATTAGGAGTAATCTAAAAAAATTGAGGTTTTTAATTTTTTTTTTTAAAATTCTTATATTTTTCTTTCTAATATAAATTTTTGAATTTTCTAAGTTCACAAACCTAACTTGGGTCGATACCTAATATTCCACAAAATTTTGTTTAAATCGGTCAAGTCATTTAAATGTGATTGGCGTACAAAGTTTTGTGACATATACATATCCATATACATATATGTATGTGTGGTATGAAGACTATTTTTTTACTTAGATGTGAAGTTACATGTGTGTATGTGAGTATGTGTATGTGTGGAAATGTGTGTATATATGTATATATAAGTTTTTATGTGCATGTGTGTACGCGTATGTGAAAATGTGACTTAGTTGTACATCTCAGCTTCTAATAATCTTTTCTGCATTTTTTTTCTCTATAAATCTAAGTTGAGTAAGTCTTCAATACTCTGCCAAATTTCACATAAATCAGCTAAGCCGTTTTAAAGTGATGCCCGGACAAAAAATCGTGGACAGACAGACAGAATTTTTTTTTTGCATTTTCGCGATCATTTTCACTCAAAACGAACACTGTAAACATGGTGTCTTAAATTGTCCAAAAATGTCTTAAATTAAGATACTTTTGGTGTCTAAGACACCAAGACAGATATATATATATCTGTATCTATGCATGTATGAGCGTATATGTAAAAATGTGACTTAATCGTGCGTCTCAGCTTCTAATTATTTTTTCTTAATTTTTTTTTATAAATCTAATTCGAGTGATTTACGCTAATACTCTGCCAAATTTCACATGAATTGGCTGAGCCGTTTTAAAGTGATGGCCGGACAAAAATCCTAGGCAGCCAGACAAATTTTTTTTGCATTTTCCTGATCCTTATCGCTCAAAACGAAAAAGTATGTAAACATTTTTAGAGTTTGATGCAATGTTCAGATAAAATGTTGATTTGATTTATGTAGATATAGATATGTTGTAAGGAACATACAAAAATTAATGCAAAAAGATTAGAAGTAATTTGACAAAAAGTCGGTAATCTAAAAAAATTTGACTTTTTCAATTTTTTTGGAAATTTATTATATTTTTCGTTCCAATTAAAATTTTTGAATTTTCTAAGTTTACAAACCTAACTTGGGTCAATACCTAATATTCCACAAAATTTTGTTTAAATCGGTCAAGTCATTTAAATGTGATTGGCGTACAAAGTTTTGTGACACATACATATCCGTATACATATATATATATATATATATATATATATATATATATATCTATGTGTATATATGCGGTATAAACATTATTCTTTTACTTGAATGTAAAGTTATGTGTGTGTGTATGTGAGTGTGTGTGTATATGTGAGTATGTGTTTGTGTGTATATGTATGTGTATGTATATATGTATATATGCGTGTTTATGTGTATGTATGTACGTATATGTGAAAATGTGACTTAGTTGTATATCTCAGCTTCTAATAATATTTTCTGAAAATTTTTTTTTTATAAATCTAAGTTGAGTGACACTCTAATACTCTGCCAAATTTCACATGAATCGGCCGAGCCGTTATAAAGTGATGCCCGGACAAAAAATCCTGGACAGACAGACAGAATTTTTTTTGCATTTTTGCGATCTTCATCACTCAAAACAAAAAAGTATGTAAATATTTTTGAGTTTGGTGCAATGTACAGACAAAATGTTGATTTTATTTATATAGATAGATTTTTAAACAAAAACAGATAATTTTAAATTAATATGCTTGCAATTGCGTTATTTTAACTGCTTCTGGATAGCTTTAAAGAAAGGTAAGTTTAATAAATATCAATTTATCAAATGGGACGTTTCATATGAGAACGACATATGGTGTCACAGATTTTTCTCAAACTTTCGGAATTGAGAGACATTTTGATGGTAAACAAGTATATCAATTTGCAGTTAAAAATATTTAAAACTTTTTAAGATATTTGCGTTAAAAAATTAATGCAAAATTCCTTTCTTTTATTTCTAACTTTTTTGCTTTTTATCCTACAGAAAATTGTTCACAATGTCTAAATTCAAGAAAAAAATTATTGCGACAAAAAGATTCTTAATTTGTAATTAATTTGTTTAAAAAATTTTTAAACCTGTGCTCCCTGTTTCCCAACCCTGGTAAAATCATGAATAAAGTTTATAACATAATAAAACTTTCCTGAAATTTTCAGCTTAACGTTATTTTTTGTTTTCGAGATACAAATCATTCAATATTACCTAGAATTATTATTAATATTTGCTACTATTCATTTTTATAACAAACATTTTATTTTAAGGATAGGAAAAAGAGAGCCCCAGCCTTCGCCCTCTTCAGTGAGTTACTACTATTAAATGCATATTGTTGTATTCAAAAAACATTGAGAATAACATAACAATAACATAAACAATATCGTCAACAATTATCTATGACACCGATAGTGCCTCTAATAAAAATATAAATATTTTACAACAGAAATTTTAAAAAAGTTTAAAAAAATATTAAGTCACATCCAAAAATGGCTTGAGCAGTGAATAAAATTGACAACAGAAGAATAAAAGTTTTGCAAAGTGATAACATTTTTAGATCGACGAAAGCAATTATGTACAAGAATAAACTTCTCTTCTAAACAATTTCTTCCAATAAATTAAGTTATTCAAGAATTCGCTTCATATATTTTTGGTCCAAGTGATAATATTTATTTTAATTCTGCATTATTTAAAAAACAGGAAGTAGTAATTTCACATGAACATTTAAAAATATTGCGACTGAAAATTATAGAACTGATAATCACTAAAGGTTAAACTAAAACACGACATTTACTTATAATATTTTTATTGTTGACGTTTTCATTCTACAAATAGAAAATTAAAAACATGTTTATCATTTCAGTTTTTTTCTGTTGTTTCCGGAATTGACAATTTTACGTCTATAACAAAAAATTAACATTTTTTATAAATTCTGATGAGGACAGCGTTGTCCGACACAAAACGTTAAAAATAGTATGAGGTCCATCAAAAAATTACGTAATGTTAAGTCACAATGATTATTAATTAATTAATTAATTATTAACCCATTAACGCCCAGACGGACGAAAAATTTCTGTTGACTTTGAGGACCTCCCTTTTAAAAAAAATGCCTACAAAAAAATTAGCACTTATCATTTTTTACGTAAAATTTACTCCTCTTTTAGATTCTGAAGTTAAAATTTGTTTATAACAAATCGTTAAAAAGTTATAAACAATTTTTTGCAAAAAAACACGATTTTTTGAGAAAAAATTTTCATTTTAGACATATTTTCACCGGAAAAAAGCAAGTAGATGCTCTCAAAAGCTCAAAATATCGCGTCCATGGACCCCCAGCTATAAGACCCTGAAGCAAAAAAATTTTTTTTTCAAAATGGCGGACGCCAATATGGCGGCTAAAACTAAAAAAATGGCTCAGATATGAAACAGGGTGCTCCAACTTTTTCATGTGACTGAAATCGCCTAAAACTCTTTATACGGGGGTTTTTGGGGTCGCTGATTACGAATATGATGTCAGTTTTTAAAAATTCAAAATGGCTGATCCAATATGGCGGACGAATTTTTAAAAAAATTTTGGATTCACTTGAAACTCTCCACTCAGGGGTTTTTGGGTTTTAGCCGCCATATTGGCGTCCGCCATTTTGAAAAAAAAATTTTTTTGCTTCAGGGTCTTATAGCTGGGGGTCCATGGACGCGATATTTTGAGCTTTTGAGAGCATCTACTTGCTTTTTTCCGGTGAAAATATGTCTAAAATGGAAATTTTTTCTCAAAAAATCGTGTTTTTTTGCAAAAAATTGTTTATAACTTTTTAACGATTTGTTATAAACAAATTTTAACTTCAGAATCTAAAAGAGGAGTAAATTTTACGTTAAAAATGATAAGTGCTAATTTTTTTGTAGGCATTTTTTTTAAAAGGGAGGTCCTCAAAGTCAACAGAAATTTTTCGTCCGTCTGGGCGTTAATGGGTATCAGTATGATTTAGAATACCCACCGAACATGTAAAAAAAGAATCTTAATTTAAGATGCGTCTTAAATTAAGTAAGCCCTCTATAAATGTTTATGCCACGGAAAAAAGAGCTTCTTGATTTTATAATTATTTAGGAAAAATTACTGGTTGCATTAAAAATTATAATACTCAGAACAAAATGTGCTCCATATAATGAAAAATTCTTTTTTATACAGTAAAATTTAATAACTGTAATTATTACTCTATTGTCATTTTTAAAACTTCTATTAAAATTTTTAATCTTTGTATTGTCATAATAAATTTTAACAAGTTCGAGTATTAATTACACGGGCTAAGTGTAATTTTTGAGATAATTTTTTTAATCTAAAAAAAAATTAAAAACACAAATCCAAAAAAAAAAAATATATTTTGTCCGCTACAATACGCTAATACTTTTCTACCCATTTTACTCCGCTTAATCCGAATCCGAAGTCAAAATAACCAGTTTGGCTAAAATTTTTAAGATAATCTTAAAAAACTGCTGAAAAACACGAAAAATTCGCTTTTTTGAGATTCTCTAAAAAAAAATTAGCTAATCTGATCATTTTAGCTTCGGATTCGAATTAAGCGGAGAAAAATACGTAGGATTAAGGAGGATGGTGACCAAAACAAAAATGATAAGATCATTCTAAAATTTATAAAAATAACTTTTTGAGAATATTTGGAAGATAGAACAATTTTTTTTTTATTTTTTCACTTTCCCGTTTTTTAGAAATTAAATAACAAAGTTGCAGGTATTTACATGGGCTCTTACACTGAGAGAAATAGATACTACGGGATACCATCTAGATGGTACCAGATACCATATCTGATCTTAAATATACGGACAAGAATCTAGATGGTACGAGATAGCATCTGTATGGTACGGGTTAGCATCTGATAGCATCTGGATGGTACGATGTAGCATCTAGATGGTACGGTGTAGTATCTCTGATGGAAGAGTGTAACATAACCTCTCTACCATCAAAGATAGTAAAGTTCTTACCATCTATTTCTCTCAGTGTATGGATAAGGCATAGTCAAGTTCTCTATTTTAGTTATAACTTGTGATAAAATGATAAACTATTTTTTAAAAACTTACGGTCGTAAAGTTGAAAACTTTTAGAATTATCAGCAAAAAAAATTAATTGAGTCTTCTATTTCATTTTGGAAAAATAAAATAAAATCTGACTATGAAATAATGATTTCCTAACCTTTTTTGAATCATAACAAACAAATTCTATGAAATGTGACAACGTCGCAAGTTTACGTCATGTAATTTTGAATCTGCGCATATAAATTCATGTGTGAATTGATTGCGCGGGAATCAAACTACCTATCAAATTCAAATTCGAAACAGTGTAACCAACACTGTATTACTATAATTTCTAACCTCACAAACAAATTTTCTAACAAGATTTTTCAGACAATTGAATGATTTTCTTTAAGTATATTTATAAAAAAAAAAAAATTAAAGATATTAAAAAATAATTTGTGATTTCCAAGATGTTAAATATTTGATTTTTCATTAATGAAGTTCGTATTTAATGATAGAACGTCCAACGTCCTTCCGGCAGGACAAAAAAGCCTTCCGCGAGTACGTACGAAATCGCGTTATAAAATTAACATGGATTCAGATAAACAAAAAGTAGTATATATCGTTGGAAAGGTAAAGAATCAAGCTTTCAGCGCATGTAAACATGGAACTTGTTAATTCAAACCCCGAAGCTTGGTAGCAAAAAGAAGTTAAATTTTCCAAAAATTCACATAATTTTTAGTCACAAAAAGACGACGCGCGGTACTGCCGGCAGGACGGTTTCGTTTTTTTGAAAAGACTACTTAACCCTTGTACATAAATTTAAAAAATCGATATTTACGTCATCTGAAAGCTTGTTTCATTACCTAAAAAACCATATATTCATTTTTATACTTATCTGCTTCCTTATTGATTTTATAGAGCGATTTCCGAGGGACTCGCGCCTGAGCCATTTACCATCGGCCGCCATTACGTTAGTTATAACAATATTTACAAAAGTAATAATAAACTCAATTCCTTTGATGATAAAGATGATGAATTATGATGATAATGATGATGGTGATGATGATGATGATGATTATATGAAATTAAAATATTTTATCACAAGAATGAATTGTCCTTCCGGAAGGACGTTTACTGTGTGAAAGCGCGTTCTACCGGCAGTACACAGCCTTGGACGTTCTATCATTAAACAGTTGGTGACAGTTGTTATAATCTCATGTAAGAGCATAGAATGTAGAAGCTCATTTTTGTATAAAAATAATGTAAAATTATTTATTTTTGCGGGGAAGAAATTTTCGCGAAATGTTTTTCTACAATATTTTAACAGTTTTCAATTAGTTTCTTTAAAGTCTGTAGCCATATTTAAAAATAAGTTTGGCAATTATCGAAAATAAACATTTTTTATATAATTTTGCGGAGTACTAAACTGTTTTTATAATTTATGTTTTTTAGAGATTTTCTTTAAAATTGTTTTCTACGAGATTTTAAAAGTTTTAAATAATTTTTTAAAATCTGTAGCATATTTAAAGTTTTAAATATGCTACAGTTAAAAAAAAATGCTACATTTTTAAAGAAGTTGTAAATATATATTTAATTTACATTAATTTTTCAAACCAATCAAATATTTTTCAATTATTTTAACATTTAGGTTCTCACTTGCCCTTCATCTTTCTTTCTAAATTATATAAAAAATTGTGCAATAAGAATTTTGATAAGTCAGTGAAATTTAATCAAAACTCATCTTTGAAATGAGGCCAACAACATCAACAAATCGTTATTATTTCATGTATTACTTAAAATTTTAGAAAACATTTAAATGTAAAATATTTTTACAACATAAGTTTTTGAATAACTTTCGAAATAAAGATTTTTTTCCACAAGATATTTGTGTTCTATTGAAATATTTTGTGATAAATGAATAAAATTTCTAATAAAAATATACAAACAAATAGTAAAACATTTAAGGTTATGTTCCACATAAAAATACGTATTTGACATATTTCATTTATAATTGTGCTTATAACAGACAATAAAAACAATAATAATAATAATAATAATGATAACAATAATAACAAAATGGACCAGAAATGGGTTTCTTGGTTTATCCGTTACCAAGCAGCTCAAAGATACTGGTCCGACTTGGCACAGTACTGAGATGACCATTACAGAACATCGTGGGGCCCGTATCATTTTAAAACAATTTTTTTCGGGCAACTTGTTATATTGTACTCCCGAAGATGAATGTTATATTTTACTCCTTCTGAAATCAAAGATTTTTAAGTCTTATTTATAATTAAAACTTATAAATCTTTGATTTTAGTTGGAGTAAAATATAACATTTTTCTTCGGAAGTACAATATAACAAGTTGCACGAAAAAATTTGTGTCAAAATGATACGGGCCCACATCGTGTAAGTATTTGATCGGGTTGGTGGGGGACTTGTGGTACCCTTTACGGGATATCACCGAGTTTCTTAGCCAACTGGGTCAAGTACTTGAATGTCATTTGAGATGGGGTTTCTGATACCCCAATCGGGCGTCTCCCCAGGTGGCGGATAGGGGAAGGCCTCTCAGATATGGGAGGTACCGAGGAAATTAGAATACCCGGGGCGGACCAAAAGTCAGATAGGGGTGGTCACCCGATATAATTGTCCACTCTGTGTTGGGATAACCTCTCACACGGAGTATTTGCGGTTACGACGACTGTAGCGCGCAGTGCCACCTACAATAGGTCTCTCTCGGATGGAGATCAGGGTTCAGTTGGGAGTGGCAATAGGACAGAACCCAGGCGACGACCAGGCATTGACCCGGGACAAGCTAGAGTGCGTTTTAAATGGAGGGACTAACTTTGGAAGGATATCATGCTATGTTGGCAAAACAGTAGTCTTTGCAGAAGAGGATATATGCTAAGGTTGCATGAGCGATGGGCCAATATGTACCCCCAATACGCTCAAATGACACCTCAGTATTTAAGAGATCAAGTATTCTCTCTGCGAAAAAAGGAACATGAGGCTTTTCTTCAGGAGGAAGAAGAGGAACCCTCAGAGAACATTCAGGTTCCAAGAGTAACACCCACGCCAACGACCGAAAAAGGGAACATGAGGTCTGGGGAAACCAAAGTCCATCTAAAGGTTTCCATTAAAATGGACAAAATCGCTGAAGGAAATAACGAACCCTCATTACTCCCAGAGGATGTAGATCTCTGGACATTAAATTGTGCTGTGTATGAAAAAGCAAAGGTCCTGCTTCGTGAAAGTAACAGATAATCTGTTTCAGACCGCGTCGATAGGACCGTTAAACGAATCAGACAAGTACAATTTAAGATTGGGGTGGCTCGAAGGCATGCTTCTCAATTGCAGAGTGTGATTGTATATCTGGAATTAAGGAAAAAATTTACAAATCAGGGTTTTGGAAATAGCCCAGATTTTAAAAAGATTGCATCACACTCTGAAGAAATCGAAGTTGCAGACCATCAAGCAACATTGGATATTACTGGCATCCTCAAAGAGAGGATTTTGACATCAATCGAGCTAGTTTGGAGTGCAATAAGTGAATAGCGAGGGTGCAAGTGAGGCCTGGCAGGTTGTAGGGAAAACCTATTGATTGATAGGTGTATTACCCAAGACTCGATATTTTATCGACGTAACCTGTCAATGGCTTGGATTGATTACCGAAAGGCATTTGACTCAACAAGTCATGAGCTGATCATCAAGCTCCTTGAATGTTTAGAGGTACATCCGAACATCGTGAGATGCTTAAAGGAGCTAATGCTCATGTAGAGGACAAGGTTTGTTATAACATCCAACAAACAACAGGTGATGACTAACATCATCTTATTCAAAAGAGGCGTCTTCCAAGGAGACTCTCTCAGTCCTTCACTTTTTTGTATCTCCCTCTTGCCTCTGTCTGTAGTACTCCGGGAAAAACACTCTGGATACATGTGTGGCAAACACAGAAATAGAGTATAAGATCAACCATCTATTTTACATGGACGATCTTAAGCTCTATGAATCCAGTAAGGAATCACTAAAAATTCTGGTCTTTGCAGTGGCCGAGTATTCCAGAGCTATAGGAATGGATTTTGGATTGGACAAATGTGCTGTTATCCATATGATTAAAGGAAGACAAGAAACAGCTGAAATGCCGAGCGAATAAGAGAATATTCAACTCATTGGTGGCAACACCATTCATCATCTTGGTGTTGGGGAGACTTACACATATCTTGGCATTCCACAATCAGAAAGTCAAGATGTGTGTGGGATTAAAGATCATCTCCATATAAAATACCGTAGTCTTCTCAGAAAAATTTGGTCATCCGAATTATCTGGGAAGAATAAGATTCAGGCCACAAATACATTAGCCATTCCTTTATTACTCTATACATTTAAAGCAGTTAAGTGGAACGTGAATGAGTTGAAGGATCTCGATAGAGAAACTCGCAGGATGATGACAGTACATCGAACATCCAAGTACATCCAAGGTCTTCTGTACAAAGAATTTACCTTCCACGAGATCAAGGGGGAATAGGTCTATTAAATTTAGAGTATCTTCATCGTAGAATTGTTTTGTCTGCGGCATGCTCAGTCATGAACAGTAGAGATTCGCTTATGCAATTTGTACAGCAGCATGAAATTGCATATGTTGGGGCGTTTTTATATCGAGCCGCAGAAAGAGCTGCAAATGAACTTAGTCTCCCATTTGAAATCAGTGATATAGAACATGGCATAGCATCGTTAATACCTCTGATGATTAAAAAGCGTGTCAAAGAAGCAGAACATTCGCTACTCTTACAGGAACATATTGGCAAACCTGTACATGGACAATTCTTCAGTCTCATAAAAGAAATGGTATTGTCAGTGGGTTTGTCATTTGCTTTCCTCAAATCTGCTAATTTGAAATCGGAGACTGAAGGATTTTTGTTTGCTTGTCAGGATTGAAGCGATATACTTCGTATTCATTTAAAATAATTCCTTGAGTGACGCTATTCATTTGATTTTATTATAAAGTTTCTATATTTCAATTTTGCTATTCACTTTTCGTGTTCCTCGATAAAGGGCAAAGAGTGGGGCGTAATTACAAATAAGCTGAGTTCGATCGTATCATCGAGGGAATTCGAATGAGTAATTAATCATTCGATTTTCGCTCTTTGAAGACGATTGATTCAGCGGCTACGCTCTCACGTGCCGGCCGAGGACACGGAAAGGTAAAATTTTTGTATTTTTTTCTTATTTTGTTAAATTTTAGAATAACATAAATATCTAATAATATTTTTATATTCAATTAAAGTGTGGCCGTTAAATTTCTTTATGGAATAAAAGACTCAAATATATACGTATTGACTGAAGACGTGGGATAAAATTGACGAATGCATAGCGTCTCTCGAGGATCCATTAAACGAAGATGATTCTAAAAAGAAAGAATTGATCATTACGGGATAGATGTCTGATTTCGAGGCTTTTCGTCACCATCGTCATCTTGTGGATGAGTATTTGCCATTTATATATATTTTTTGTTTAAAGTTCAGTAAATGATTGAGAGCGAGTTTTAGCCGACTAGGTGGCGTAAATCGAAACAATTTTATATGTTTAATTGTTATGTTCGTAATTATTTTGTAATTTTGACAGTTTACAGTTTCTTTAATACAAATGTTTATTCTCTGTGCGTAATATATTTAAAGTCGTTGATTTCTATATCGTTTTCTGCGCAGGATTAGTTTTTGAAAAAGTTATATTAATTATTAAAATTTATAATTTATTGTTATTTGGACGGAGAGATTTTAATAAATGTGTATTTCTATATATTAATTAGTTCCTTCATTTAACTTACATCTATTTATATAAATATTTCAATTCATTTTATTTAATGTTTCGGTTTTAAACTTTAGAAATAAAGAAAATCGTTACAGGATGGAGTAATAAATACTTTGGTGTACCGCAGTCGAGTGATGCATATATCTGTCGACAATACCAACTGTCGTGCGTGCAAAAAATATCCGGAAACACTTAGTCATATTCTAAGTGCGTGCCTGAAGTATACATGTTGCAGATATATAGAAAGACACAATGCTGCGCTTAAGGTTTTGTATTATCACCTTCGACACCAATATGGTATAGATAAGGTACCCATCTTGCCGTATGCCCAAGGGGATCAGAAGTCCGATGTGGAAAATGATCAGTATAAGATCTACTGGAATTTTTTTTTCCAGCACTCATCGTATCAGTGCTACAAAGCCTGATATTGTACTCCAGGATCATTAAATTTAGATCATCTGTGTGATAGAGTTTTCTGCTCCTGCTAAGAGGAACATCATTCAAAAGGAGGATGAGAAACGGACGAAATATCAAGACCTTCTGTTTGAATTGAGTAGAATGTATGCAGGCTACAGGGTCCGACTAATTATTCTTGTACTCGGTTGTTTAGGAGGGATGCGAGCTTTATTTGTGAACCAAATAAGGAATATACCTAGCTGCCAGCATCGAGCCGATGCATTGGCGGTTCGCATGCAAAAGGCTGTTCTTCTGAACTCTCTCAATCTGGTTAGGCAGCACCGTTCACTATAAGATCTTATTCGGTAGCTCTAAAAAAGCATCTAAAAACGTTCTTGACCACCGCTTAAGAATATCGGCGGCTATGGATCAGAACAGCAGTGCAAGAAGTAGGAATAACGTCTCTAGCAAACGAATCACGCTTTTGCTTACCCTCTAGGACGGATGGATCAATATTAAGAAAAGGAAGCATGGGAGAGGTTGTTTTAGTGAGGTATTATCACAGCACGTGGTCGAGTTCCACACGAACAAGTGCGTAAATGCATTTTTTCCTCTCCTAAACTTGTTTTGTAAAAAAAAAAGTAAATGGTAACGTCCGTTACCAAATATCACAGAATTGCCTGGCCGGCTGGGTCAGGTTAGATGCCCTCTTTCGAACACTAAGGAAATACTTGGTCCTCTTGACCAAGTGTTCGAGTGGCATCTAAGGTGGGGTTTCTGACAAGGAGACTCGCTTAGTCCTTTACTTTTTTGTATTTTCCTTTTGCCTCTGTCAATTGTGCTTCGAAAAAATCGCTTTGGATACATGTGTGGCAAACCAAGAAATAGAGCTCATAAAATCAACCATCTTTTCTATATGGACGATCTTAAGCTCTATGCATCTAGCAGAGATGAACTTAAGATTCTAGTGTTTGCAGTAGCCAAGTATTCTAGAGCGATTAGAATGGTATTTGGATTGAATAAATGTGCTGTTTTCCACTTAAGTAAGGAAAGATGTCAAACATCTAAAACACTAAGCGAATCTGGGGATATTCAGCTCATTGGTGTCAGCACCATTCATCATCTTAGTCAAGGAGAAACATAAACATATCTTGGAATTCTACAAGCGGAGACTCAAGATGTGTGTCTTCCTTAAGATCATCTCCAAATAAAATATCGGGGTCTTCTCAGAAAAATTTGGTCGTCCAAATTATCTGGGAAGAGTAAGACACAAGCCACAAATACATTAACCATTCATTTGCTTTTCTATAACTTTGGAGCAGTTAAGTGGAATGTGAATGAGCTGAAGATGCTAGATGGAGAAACTCGCAAGAGGATGACAATCCATCGAACTCATCATCCAAAGTCTTCCGTGTCTCGAATTTATCTTCCACGAGATCGGGGAGGAAGAGGTCTACTGAACTTTTGGAGGGTCTTCATCGTAGAATCCTTTTGACTGCTACATGCTCAATTATGAACAGTAGACTGTTCATAATAAACGATGTTCATAAACGATCCTGATCTACAATTTGTTCACCATCATGAAAATGCGAATTGTGGGGCACTTTTATATCATGCCTCAGAAAGAGCTGCGAATAAACTTCGCCTCCCATTTGACACTAGTAATATGCAACATAGATTAGCATCGTTACTACCGTTGATGCTTAAAGACCGTGTCAAGGAAGCAGAAAATGCGCTTCTATTACAGGAACTGAAGAGCAAATCTGTTCACGGGCAGTTCTACAATCTCGTAAATGAAGTGGGATTGTCTGTTGGTTTGACCTTTTCGTTCCTTAAATCTGCTGGTTTATGATCGGAGACTAAAGGATTTCTATTCGCCTGTCAGGATGGTGTAATTAATACTTTGGTGTATCGCAGTCGTGTGATGCATATACCTGTCGACAATGACATCTGTCGTGCATGTAAACAATATGCAGAGACACTCAGTCATACTCAAAGTGCGTGTCAGAAGTACGCAGGTATGTGGAAAGACACAATGCTGCGCTTAAGGTGTTGTATTATCACCTTCGACACCAGTATGGTGTAGATAAAGAACCCATTTTTCCGTATGCCCAAGGGGATCAGGAGTCTGTAGTGGAAAATGATCAGTGTAAGATCTACTGGAATTTTCCTTTTCCACCACTCATCGTATCAGTGCCAATAAGCCTGATATAGTACTTTAAGATGTTGTTTGAATTGAGTCGAATGCATCCAGGTTATAAGATCCGATTGAATGATTTTTTAATCGGTTGTTTGGGAGAGATTAAAGCTTCATTTGTAAGACAATTAAAAAAGATTCCAGGCTGCGAGCGCCAGGCTGATGCGTTAGCGGTTCGCATGCAAAAGGCTGTTCTTATGAACTCTCTCAATCTGGTTCGGCAGCACTGTTCACTATAAGATCTTATTCGGTAGCTCTAAAAAAGCATCTA
Organism: Ganaspis brasiliensis; assembly: GCA_037103525.1. Taxonomy (NCBI): domain Eukaryota; kingdom Metazoa; phylum Arthropoda; class Insecta; order Hymenoptera; family Figitidae; genus Ganaspis; species Ganaspis brasiliensis. The sequence goes on along the minus strand of JAZKLR010000365.1, from coordinate 561,494 downwards.
AAAACGTTCTTGACCACCGCTTAAGAACATAGGCGGCTATGGATGAGAACAGCAGTGCAAGAAGCACGGATAGAGCAGGAGCAGGTAGAGTAAGTATAGGAAGAATAGATAAGGTTGTTTTAGTTAGGTATTACCACAGCACGTGGTCGAGTCCCACACGAACAAGTGCGTAAATGCATTTTTTCCTCTCCTAAACTTGTTTTGTAAATAAAAAAAAACAACAACTATAAAGAACCTTTTGATTTAATTAATAAAAACATAAATCTTTTCAGCCTGCCCGTTTGTCAAGATGATGACCGTCATCTGACGCGGAATGTTGGTCAGACTGTATCGCAGTTCCATCTCTAAGTAACATGCTTGGCGGATTTTAGCAAAGTTAACTTCTTATAAGTTACTTTTATCCTCTTACGGTTCCTTTCCAAATGTTTTGAATCGCCCAGACGAAACAAGATGGCGACAACGTAGATAAAATTTCTCCTTACTTGGCAAATCTCTTTTAAGGTAACCCCCCAGCAAATTAACTTATGGGAGTCGAGGTTATGTTAAGAAATCGAAATTTAATTAATTCCGGAAATTCGAGAAAGGTTTAAATAAGTTTTTTGGAAAGTTTCAGATCTGTAGTCAATGTCTATTATTTTTATTATGTAAGACGAACTTCAGATTTATTACTCTGGAACACAAAAAAAATTAATTCGGAGTGCTAAATACTAGACTAATCCATTCTTACGCATTTTGGGTCTCTGACTCCGAAACCGGAGTCGGTTTTCAAAAATTAGCTCTCATTTGTTTTCTAACCTCAAAAAACTAAAAATTTAAGTTTAACCTGCTGTAGTGTGTATAAAAAATGTAGAAAAAATATGAATCTCAAACTATTGTAAACTTTAAAGTTTTCAAGCCGTTTATATTATATGTGAGAATAATTCTCTTTTTTTGGCCTGAACGGCTTTTTTCAGAAATTATTTTTTATAAAAAGTCAATAATATTTTTTTCATTATTATTTTATTGACGTGTTTCGATGTAATATATCACATCCTCATTAGAACTGTAAATCATAATATTTATAAATCAATTAAGATACAATGTGTCATTATAAAAGAAAGTTTGTTTTTTTACCGTTTAAATCGTCAATTTTTAAATTATCCAGTCATTTTCTGGTTTCCATTGAGAGTCAATTTTTTGAAAATCAAAAATTATTTTACAAGTTTATCTGGAATTGGTAAAATGAAAAGTATGATAATTATAAATTAATCATAAATTAATTATAAAAAGCTGAAGGAGTTAGAAAGTGGATTATATGTACTTTAATAAAAAATATAATTTTCTGAATTCCTAACCTAAATTTAACTACGAAAATATCTTGTCTCAAATTTCAAATCTTATGGATTTCTTAAAAAAAATTTAATTTTTTCAAAAAATTCCCAGTTTTAAAATTTAAAAAAACACCTTCATAGTTTTATTTGAAAACTTGTTATTATATTATATTTAATAATAACAAGTTTTCAATTTTTATTGTCACATGTTGGAAATTGACAGGTCAGGTACTAGAGGGTTATGTTAGTTGCGATCTATTGCGCAACTCCAAATCTATTTAGCGGTATTTTTCAAATTTTAAGTTTAAGAATTAATTAAATATAAATAAATAGGACTGAGATCCTGTACATCAGTTCTTAAATTAACAGACTTTTCACTTTTTACAATATAATACATTTCCAGAGTTTTACGTTTTTCAAGATTGTTTTCTGAATTTAATATTGAGACTGCATTTGACGCGAAATTAAATTTATGATGATAATCTGTTGAGTGTTTACAAAGAGCGGTTTTAATTTCCTGATTTTGTTGTTGTAATCTGTGCTGAGATACTCTTTTTTTCAAATATTGTTTTGTCTGGCCAACATATTCTAAATCGCAGTCTTTGCATGGTATTCTATAAACAATATTACTTCTATCAAACTTTACCAGTTTATCTTTGGTCAAAATAAATAAAAATCTATTTAATTTATTAAACGTTTGAAACACTATTGTAATATCATATTTTTTAAATATTCTTATGATGGTGGTTAACGGTGCTCTTGAAGCTAAAATAGGTCTTACAAACATGATGATGAAAACGGCTTCTTTACCAAGTTTTGTACTTATTTGTAGGTTAAGAATCCGTTTTGACCGAAATCGTACCTGTTCCCGTTATCGAGAAATTTGAAATTTGGTATTATTTAATAGTTTTTTAAGATTTAATAGATATTTTGTTTTTTGATTTGCTTTATTTTTGATATATTTTGAATAAAATATAATCTTGAATTGAAACCCTCAATAAAAATTAATATTATTATTAGTTAAAAATCTGCTCTTAAATGAAATTTTATCTGTTCCAGTTTTTTAAAAATCCTTAGAGAACTTTGTTTCATGAACAGTATTTTATTTCATGAAATTGTAGGGCCTCGTATGTTATACTTTTATTTTAGATAAATAATTGCTATTGCAATATTTTTATGTAACCGTTATCTTAATAACAATGAAAAAACTGTGAAAAGTTTGTTAAATGTATGTTGTGTTTTAATTGTTTTATATTGTAAGATATATAACTTTTAGCAGACTTAAAACAAATAAGAAACTGTTAACAGTATTTAATACAAACATGGTTAGACAAACCATGTTGGATTGGCTACCAAACCTTGAAATCTTGAAAACCTGAAAAAAGACGTGAATTTTGTCAAACCTTGAAAAAACCGTAAATCAGCCTTGATATTTCTCTGAAACCTTGAATATTAAAAAAACTCCATTCTTTTCACGAACATGGTTTGTCCAACCATGTTTGTATTATATACTGTTAACAGTTTCTTACCTTTGGTTTAAGTCTGTCGAAAATTATATATCTTTTAACATAAAACAATTTTAAATACGACATACATTTAACCAACAAACTTTTCACACTTTTTTCATTGTTATTAAAATAATGTTTACATAAAAATGTTCCCATGAAAACTATTTATCTAACATAAAGGTTTAACATACGAGACCTTACAATTTCATGAAATAAAATACTGTTTATGAAACAAAGTTCTCTACAGAATTTTTTTAAGCGGGTAAATAAAAAGCGATCGTTACGAAATTTGGATATATTTTAATTGAGGTCTTAAACTATATAAAAAAAATTTGTTTAAAAATAATTTACTTTAATTTGTTAATAATTTTTATTGTCCAAATGGACTTCTCGAAAAAAACATTAATTTTTTGGTACATTCCGGGGCCATTTGCAGTCACTGGAAATGAAAAAATTAAAGATATTATTATTTTATAGACATCAATCTAAGTCTGCGATACCAATAAAATTCACTATTTTAAACAACAACAAAAAAATAGCAAACTTATGAAAAAAAGTTTTGGTTTTGCTGGGGGTGTAAAATTTTGATGTTTTAATTGACCTCTTAAACTATAAAAAAAATTTTCTTAAATAATGTACGTTAATTTGTTAATAAGCTGTCAGCGCGTCAAAACACGTCTTTACATGCCACGGCGCGCTCTCTTCTTTTCGCGACAAAATTAAAAGTATTGCGAATTTTGGTTTGGGATTTTGAGAACATATTTTGATGAAGTTTTTCTTTAAGAAAATGTAATAAAAAAAGAATCGATTTTTCGACTCCCACACACTGGACAGTTACCTTAACTAATACTCACATTAATTTTTAATGTTAGATGCAGTTTAAGATTATATTTTATTCAAAATAAAAAAAAATTAAATTAAAACAAAATATCTTTAAAATCTTAAAAATCTATTAAATAATACGAAATTTTAAATTTGTCGAAAACGGGAACAGGTACGATTTAGGTCAAAACGGATTTTTAACCTACAAATAAGTACAAAACTTGGTAAAGAAGCCGTTTTATCATCATTTTTGTAAGACCTATATTAGCTTCAAGAGCACCGTGGGTTGTAAAATCTTGAATGTATGAAACACTAATTATTTTTGAAAAATCGATATTTTTTGGTTCACTTTTACTTTTTTGTAACTTTCAATTCTTTTGTTTATATATTTATTCAGAAAATTTGTTGGATAACCATTTTTTTGTAGAGTATTGGAAACCAGTTGAATATTTTTTCTATGATATTTTGATTCTGAAAGTTTTACTGCTCTATTAATTAATGTGTAAATAACACCAATTTTTATATTTAAATGATGATGTGACATAAAGTTGAGATAATTACCAGACCAAGTTGGTTTTTGGTACCAGTCTGTTTCTATTTTTCCGCTAGAAAAGTCTAGGGTTAGATCTAAAAAATTAATTTTTTTGTTAATAGAATGTTCAATTGTACATTTTAAAGTATTTCCTTTATCATTAAATCTTTTTAATAAATCAGAAATTTTATCAATTGGAGCGCAAATTATTGCGTCATCAATATATCTTTTATAGAAAATTATCTCGTAATCGATCTCGTCAATTATCTGTTTTTCAATATGTTGCATTACTATTTTCGGCAATGACAAGAGATATGGGGCTACCCATAGGTACTCCGTATTTTTGTTTGTAAATTACATCATTGAATTTGCAATATGCGTTATTCAAACAAAGCTTCAAACCCTTAAGAAATTCCAAAAAAGGCAAATTTGTATGCTGTCTGTACGATGACCAATTATCTTTTACAATTTCAAAGACCAGATTACAGTCTACGTTGGTAAACATTGAAACAACATCGAAAAAAGTAGTTCCCGAGATATGAGTCAAAACGTTAAAGCATGTTTTTCTGAAAAACTATAATTTTCAGGTTAAGTCATGATTTGTTTGACTTTTAAGAAAAATTGCTTGTACGTTTCGAATAATATCTCGGGAACTATTGAATATTTTTTAAGTTTTCTGGGCTTAAATTGAAGGTGATAATTCACAGTTTACAATAGTTTGAGATTCATATTTTTTTAACAGCTTTTATGCATACTACAACAGGTTAAACTTATTTTTTTTGTTTTTTGAGGTTAGAAAACAAATGAGAGCTAACTTTTGAAAACCGACCCCGGTTTTTGGATTCAGCGATCCAAAATACGTAAGAATTAACTAGTCTGGTCTTTAGCACTCCAAATTATTTTTTTTTGTTTGCCGGTGTTATCAATGGATTGTTTTTGCATACAATATTTTTTCACAATAACAATATATTCGATTATAGAATGTTACCAAAACTGGTTTCTTTATCGCACTTCAAACTTTTCTTCATAACGTTCTATAATATTTTTTTCTTTTTATTTACAATAACTATTATTTAGTTTATTCATGATTTATTTAAACTTTAATATAAAAATGAAAAAAGTATAACATTTTTTTTTGAATTTTGATAAAATTATTTTTTAAAATCTTAAAAATTTTCGACAAAATTGCGTTTTTGAATCCTTAAAGTTACCGCAATAAAGCAAACATTTGACTGTATATTGTAGAGTTTTGTGTACAATTCACTGAAAAAAATATTTTCTTCTTTTTAAAATAATTCTTGAATCGTATTTAACAGTAAAACACTCTAAGTGTTAAAGAATCCCTATTTAAAAACCTTACGTAGGATCTAATGATGGATCTTAGGTAAGATCTTACCTAAGAACTTATGTTAGTTCTTATGTGATTTCTGATGTAAGAAATGACGTGAGATCTTACGTGTGTATTTGGCAAAAGATCTTACGCAAGTTCTTATGTAATTTCTTTGGTAAGTTCTTATGTAAGTTCATAGGTTCTGCCAAAAATAAAAAAATGTAATTTTCATATTTTTAATTTCAAAAAACTGTATATTCATAAATTAAATTAAAGTTAAAAAAAACTAAATCCATTAAATTTAATTAATTAGAGTTAATTAAAATTAAATTTAAAAATAGAAAAATCGTTTTTTAAATTTAATTTTTAGACATTTTTCAAAATGACTAAAAAAAATATTTAAAAAACTTATTAATAATAAGGTCATACATAATCATTGATAATAGTTTGAAGCACTTTATTTTTTGTTAAAGAAAAGACATCTTGTGTCTTTTCCTTTTAAAATGCTTATTTGTTGATTCATATATAATACTTAAGAGTTCGGTCTCATTTGTGAGGCAGAATGATGGAAGCCCTCTGGCGGCAAACCAAAGAAACAATGTCGCCGGATTATTCTGTTTCAAACCGTTTCACCTGTAAAGTGTATAAGTCACGATAGTTTATTTACATTGTGCAATGTTTCAAGTAAAAGGTTAAAAATTGTTTAAATTAAAATTTTTTAAATAAAGTGTGGCGCCTTAAATAATTTAAAGATGTGAGGAGGACGAGAAATTAGAGAATATGTACGTGACAGTTATAATATTGGTAAGTTTTTACAAGATAATTGTGTTTAAACTTTTTAATAAAAGTAGGGTTATTGTTTTGAAATGTATTATATTCCATTTAAATAATAATACTAATTTGTTCAAATTACATATTGTTTATATTCAATTATTAATTTATAAATATAATTTTTAAATATCTTTTTTAATATTAATTTAACTACTTTTGTCAAAGTAAAACTAAAATTTATAACAAGCTTTTTATTAAATAACAATTTTGTATATAAATGTTTAAAGATATGTGTTTAAATTTTTTGTTATAAAATTTTTAATAATATAATTTAATAAAGAATTAAATTACATATTTTTCAAAAGGTTTAGTATAATTTAAATTTTTCTTCATTAAACTATATAATTTTAAAATAAAATTCGTAAAATATCATCATTTTAAGCATTAGGCTTAATTTAAATTTAAATATAAAATAAAATAATTAGTAAGTTTAATACTATCTTTATTAAACATTTATTTTAATTTTTAAGTTTAATCAAATCTATAATTATAAAACATAATGTACTTAATAGTTCATCAATTTATTATCAAATTATTAATGATATTATTGTTTATTACAATAAATAACATTATAAAATAACATAATAAATATGCTTGCTATTTACCCTACTCTAATATATAACAAATAAATATAAATAATTATTTAAAAAAAGGATTTTATTGTTTTTTAATTAATAAAAGTATCTTTATTTAACTGTTACAAATATTCAGGTTTTTACGTTTAGCTTTATAATACTATAAATTACAAATTGTATATAACTTAAAATTAAAAAAGTCAACTGTACATAGGTAAATAATCTACAACTAGTTTTAATTTAACTATAAATTAAATAGTGTTTTATAAAACTATTTTATCACATTATTGGTGTTCCTAAAATTATTTTTGATTAATCCATGAATGCTAAAATACATGGAAATTGGGAAAAATTGTAATAAATAATAATTCTTATTTTTTCCAGAAATATTGAAATACAAAAAATTTCGATTCTAAAGAAATTCCTCATCAGATGCTATAGACTTATCAATATTTTGAAGATAAACCTCCAAATCATGATGATATTACCTTCGGATACCTATGTACAGCTTTGTCTGTGTTAAAAGTTTTAATACTTTGAAGTAATATTTGAAAAATAATAACATATTTTTAAAAAGGAAAAAATAAGCATTAAAGATTAATGTAAATAATAATAATAATATAAGGCAAGATGTTCGAATAACCAGCAGCCTTGATTTACAATTGATCGGTTATCAAAAGGTGACACCACCAGAGCAGCATATCCAATACGAAAAAGAATCCATGGCTTCCAAAATAACAATTTTTTTCGTGAAGATACCACACTAAAAGAAAAATGTGATGGAGTCTTCTAAATTGGAAACTTACACCTTCAAACAGAAATAAGTGTCTGATTCTTCTTTTAGTGAATCTCTTCAATATTCCAATTTTAAAAAATATTACTCGTCAGGAACTATCTTTTTTCGTGTTTCAAAAAAAAAAATTTTTTTATCCTACTTACCAACAAATTTTTCAATTTCACATTCTCAAACAGGTTTCAGATCCTTCTCTCAGTAAAAATTTATTTAATATTCTAATTAACAAAAGTAGACTGCCCACTAATTAAATTTTTTTCACTTTTTACTTTCAGGCAATTACAGTTTATCTTTTTTTAAAACACCTAATCAGTCATTTTCGACTTTTTTAAAATTTTATTTTAATTTCTTGAATAAAAACTACCTTATGACCCTAGTATAAGTAAAATTTTATTTTAAAATTAAATTTTAAAATTTAATTTGCAAAATTATAATCCCCAGTAATACATTTTTTTCGTGTTTGAAAATAACTCATTAATCATTTTGATTCTTGAAAAAACATATTTTAGCTTCTTACATACAAAGAAGTTTCTGATTATTTTCTGAATAAGAATTTATTAAAAATTTCAATTTCACAAAATTATCCTGGACAGCAATTAATTTTTTTATTTTAAAAATAACATACTTAATCATTTTGGATATTAAAAACACTTCCTTCAATATAGTACATTCCCACATTTTTTTATCTTTCTGACAATGGTAGTTTTTTAAAAATTCCAATTTTTAAAATTATTTGTTCCGGTATCTAATTTTTGTCGTTTTCAAAAATTCCTAATTAATAATTTTTTCAAATACAAACTAATTTCTTATTCTTTTCTGAATAAAAAATATCTCAGATTCCAACTTGCAAAATATATATTTATATATTTTTTCGATTTTCACAACATCTCATTAGTTATGTAAATTGTAATTTTAAATACATTTTTACTTAGGAAAGAATTACAAACTTGTTTGTATGTGATAAATAGAATTGTGTCTTTGAACCCGAAAAAAACCAATTTTGTGTTTCAAAAATCAAAAAAAAAATTAATTACCGGGCTGTATAGTTTGTTTTATTTTTGAATATAAAATAAATTTTTACTAACATAAAAATTATTAACTTGTTTGTAAGTGAAAAACTGAATAGTTAGTTGTCAAGAAGCAAAAATAATTATTTAAAGATTTTGAAAAACAAAAAATTAATTACTGGACAGCTAACTTTTGTAATTTAAAATTTCAAAAACATTCTTACTTATAAAAGAATAATAAACTTTTTTTTTGTGATAAATGGAATATGTGTATTTGATAGAACAAAATAACTTTAATATTTCTAAAATCGAAAAAAGTTAATTCTTGGGAAGTGTAGTTTTGTTCATTAGAATATTAAATAAATTTTTTTAAGAGCAGGATTAAAAACTTTTGTGTAAGAAGAAGAAATTGAATAACTTGTTTTTAAGTTGCAAAAATAATTATTTATATATTTTTAAAAACGAAAAAAGTTAACTACTGTCCAGTTAAATTTTGTAAATTGGAATGTGAGATAAATTTTTATTTAGAGAAGGATAAGAAATTGATTTGTATGTATGAAACTGAATTATGTTTTTTTAAAAGCCAAAAGTGATTATTTATGTATGTTAAAAGCGACAAACATTAGATACCAGGCTAAATAATTTTGTAAATTGGAATTTTTAAAAAATTTACACTGACGGAGTGATGATGAAAATGTGAGAATACATTAAACTAAAGCATGTGTTTTGAATATCCAAAAATAATTAATTCAGTATTTTCTTAAATAAAAAGAATTAATTACTGTCAAGTATAATTTTGTAAATTGGAATTTTAAATAAATTCTTACTAAGAAAATAATAAGTAACTGGTTTGTATGTGAGAAGTTTAATTATATGTTTCTAAAAGACAAAAATTATTAATTAGGTATTTTTAAAATCAGCAAAAATGAAATACATGAACAAATAATTTTGTAAATTGGGAATTTTTAAAAATTTGCACTATCGGAAAAATGAAGAAATTAGAACCAAACTTGTTTGCTGTGGTAGCAAATATATTAACTGTTTCAACAAATTTGTACAGCAAACACTAATTTACTGTTACAATATGAATATTACGATCCATGCGGGAATTTTCAAAGAAAGGAAGAATTAATTACTGTGCAGTTATATTTTTCAAATTGGGATGTGAGATATCTTTCTTCTTAATTTCTTTTTGTAAAAATATGAGTAATGTATTTCTAAAAGACAAAATTGATTAATTAGTCATTTTTCAAATTGAAAAAATTAGAAACTGGGAAAAAATTTTTGAAATTTGGAATTTTTAAAAAAATTTTACTGTCGAAAAGATTAAAAAAATTTGGTAATGTAATAAGTTAAAAAATGTGTTTTTAATATTCAGAGATGATTAATAAAGTTATCTTTAAAATAAAGAAATAAACTACTGTCCAGTATAATTTTTCAAAATTGGAATTTTGAATAATTTTACTTACAGAAGAAGACGAATCTTATTTCTGTGTTAGAAATTGAAAAATGTTTTTTTAAGAAAGAAAAGTCAATAATAATTTGTTGTTATTATCCACATTGAATTTCCAAATAAAATTTTTCTTAGAAGCGGGTGAGGTGTTTTGTAAGTAAGAAATTTTACCGGGAAAAATAATTTTAAAAAATGGAATATTGTAAATAAATTTTAACATAAAAAGTACGGTAATGTATTAAATTGAAGCATGTGTTTTTAATATTAATTACTGTCCAGTATAACTTTTCAAAGGAATATTGAAGAGTTTCAGTTAAAGAAAAATAAGACATTTATTTCGGAGTTAGAAGATTAAATATTATGTTTTTAAAGAGACAAAAGTGATAAATTTGTTGTTTTTAAAAGTAAAATTTAAATTTGTGTCTGAGTGGTCAAAGAATAATTAAGTGTTTTAAAAATTACAGAAAATACCTGTTTAAAGGTGTAAGTTTCCAACTTAGAAGACTCAATCACATTTTTCTTTTAGTGTGGTATCTTCACGAAAAAAATTGTTATTTTGGAAACCATGGATTCTTTTTCGTATTGGATATGCTGCTCTGGTGGTGTCACCTTTTGATAACCGATCAATTGTAAATCAAGGCTGCTGGTTATTCGAACATCTTTGGATTTTTTTTGTTGTTGATTCCCTGGAAATTAATCAAACATTATTAGTTGCCTTATATTATTATTATTATTTACATTAATCTTTAATGCTTATTTTTTCCTTTTTAAAAATATGTTATTATTTTTCAAATATTACTTCAAAGTATTAAAACTTTTAACACAGACAAAGCTGTACATAGGTATCCGAAGGTAATATCATCATGATTTGGAGGTTTATCTTCAAAATATTGATAAGTCTATAGCATCTGATGAGGAATTTCTTTAGAATCGAAATTTTTTGTATTTCAATATTTCTGGAAAAAATAAGAATTATTATTTATTACAATTTTTCCCAATTTCCATGTATTTTAGCATTCATGGATTAATCAAAAATAATTTTAGGAACACCAATAATGTGATAAAATAGTTTTATAAAACACTATTTAATTTATAGTTAAATTAAAACTAGTTGTAGATTATTTACCTATGTACAGTTGACTTTTTTAATTTTAAGTTATATACAATTTGTAATTTATAGTATTATAAAGCTAAACGTAAAAACCTGAATATTTGTAACAGTTAAATAAAGATACTTTTATTAATTAAAAAACAATAAAATCCTTTTTTTAAATAATTATTTATATTTATTTGATATATATTAGAGTAGGGTAAATAGCAAGCATATTTATTATGTTATTTTATAATGTTATTTATTGTAATAAACAATAATATCATTAATAATTTGATAATAAATTGATGAACTATTAAGTACATTATGTTTTATAATTATAGATTTGATTAAACTTAAAAATTAAAATAAATGTTTAATAAAGATAGTATTAAACTTACTAATTATTTTATTTTATATTTAAATTTAAATTAAGCCTAATGCTTAAAATGATGACATTTTACGAATTTTATTTTAAAATTATATAGTTTAATGAAGAAAAATTTAAATTATACTAAACCTTTTGAAAAATATGTAATTTAATTCTTTATTAAATTATATTATTAAAAATTTTATAACAAAAAATTAAAACACATATCTTTAAACATTTATATACAAAATTGTTATTTAATAAAAAGCTTGTTATAAATTTTAGTTTTACTTTGACAAAAGTAGTTAAATTAATATTAAAAAAGATATTTAAAAATTATATTTATAAATTAATAATTAAATATAAACAATATGTAATTTGAACAAATTAGTATTATTATTTAAATGGAATATAATACATTTCAAAACAACCCTGACGAAGGTTTCGGATTGAAATCTAATCAGTTTCATTCAGTACTAAACAGTAATTCTCCGATCTATTCCAAAATTTGTTTCCCAGCTAATCAGTTATCTTCTGAAATTTGTATTCAATCCATTTCAATCCGTAATTTGAATCCGGGGCAATCCGTGCTACGACGGTTATAAAAGTTCTATACATTTCAATCAGTGTCGAAATTCCGAATTGATCCAACTGAATCAGTGATGATAATCCGAAGCAAATCTCCTCATACCGAAACAAAATTTTATTCCGTATGAATCAGTGATGTGATTCCGAATCAATCCGTTCTCATTCCGAAACTAAATATTAATCAGTCTAAATCAGTGATGCTAATCCGAATCAATCCGAGAACCAAAACTGTATCTGTATGAAAACTTTATCGCCATTTCGAATCAACCCCCTTTTATTCCGAAATTAAATGTTAATCCGACTGCATCACTGATGCCAATCCGAATCAATCCGTTCTCATTCCGAAACTAAATGTTAGTCCGTGTGAATCAGTGATGATAATCGGAATCAATCCGTTCTTTTTCCAAAACTAAATATTAATCTGTCTGTATCACTGACGCCAATCCGAATCAATCCGTTCTCATTCCAAAACTAAATGTTAGTCCGTCTGAATCAGAGATGCTAATCCGAATCAATCCGTTCTTTTTCCAAAACTAAATATTAATCCGTTTGTATCACTGATGCCAATCCGAATCAATCATTTCTTATTCCGAAACTCAATGTTAGTCCGTCTAAATCAGTGATGATAATCCGAATCAATCCGTTCTTTTGCCAAAACTAAATATTAATCCGTCTGTATCACCGACGCCAATCCGAATCAATCCGTTCTCATTCCGAAACTAAATGTTAGTCCGTCTGAATCAGTGATGCTAATCCGAATCAATCCGTTCTTTTTCCAAAACTAAATATTAATCCGTTAGTATCACTGATGCCAATCCGAATCAATCCGTTCTCATTCCGAAACTAAATGTTAGTCCATCTGAATCAGTGATGCTAATCCGAATCAATCCGTTCTTTTTCCAAAACTAAATATTAATCCGTTTGTATCACTGATGCCAATCCGAATCAATCCGTTCTCATTACGAAACTAAATGTTAGTCCGTCTAAATCAGTGATGATAATCCGAATCAATCCGTTCTTTTTCCAAAACTAAATATTAATCCGTCTGTATCACTGATGCCAATCCGAATTAATCCGTTCTCTTTCCGAAACTAAATGTTAGTCCGTCTGAATCAGTAATGCTAATCCGAATCAATCCGTTCTTTTTCCAAAACTAAATATTAATCCGTGTGTATCACTGATGCCAATCTAAATCAATCCGTTCTCATTCCGAAACTAAATATTAATCAGTCTGAATCAATATGATGCTAATCCGAATCAATAATTTCTTATTTCAAAACTAAATTTTAATCCGTCAGTATGAGTAATGCCAATCAGAATCAAGCAGTTCTTATTCCGAAACTAAATGTTGGTCCGTCTGAATCAGTGATGCTAATCAGTATCAATCCGTTCACATTCCAAAACTAAATATTATTCAGTCTGAGTCAGTAATGCTAAACCGAATCAAACCGAGAATCAAAACTTTATCCGTATAAAAACACTATCCCCATTTCGAATGAATATTTTATTCAATTAATAAAATACTGAATACTAATTAAATGAGTGAAAATTTGACTAATTCAGATTCAGATATTAATTCCAGATTCAAAACTACGCTATGAAAAAAATTGGAAAAATATTTCATCATCTTCTTAAAATTTTACTTTTCTCTCCCTTTAAGGATGTATAACCTATTGATATAACCTGAAACTAGAAAATGATTTTTCACATAAAATAAAAATATTAAAATAGATTTCACCCAATTCTGAAAGACCCAATTGTACATTTTTCAAAAAAGTTAGGTTGAGACAAAATTTTTGTTATACCTAAATAATTATTATTTAACATTTTGTGTTTTTTCTTTATAGTTTTGAACATTTGTAATTTTTATTAGATATTGACAAATAATAGCTCATTTTGATCTTTGAAACATTCTCTGCAGTTTTATTTGTTAGATTTTGTTAAGTAATATTTTTTGATTCAAAAATATAATCCAACAATTTTTTTTTGTTTAATAATTTTTTAACAAAATATTACTAACAATAAATCAAACAAACAAACTTGTAGAATATGTTTTCAAGATCAAGATGGGCTATAATTAATCCACAAGTATATTGCATCAATTCCGCAATTTTTAATATTTTTTATTGTCTTTTATTTTCTGGGTAAAAACCTTCTAATTCCGACTCGATTGTTATATTGGTGCTGAATTTTGACATAAACGACTTCGCTATTAGACGAAAAGAGGCTAGGAAAAAAAATTCCCGGACCTCAAAAAAAATCCCGGCGTTTTCCCACTTTTTTCCCAATTCCCGGTACGCTAGACAACCTATTTTTCTTGTGAATTCCCCTTAGACACTTCCAGAGAACGCGTCGTACTGTAAATTCCGTATTTATCTGGATAACAATTGTTTAAATAAATTTTATAGAATGTATTTATTATTCTATTATATTATAAATCCATCACTGATTTTTGATCTTGTTTTGTTATATATTTTTACGCATTGAAATTATAAATAAAATTATTTAATAAAGAATAACATTAGCAATTTATTTTAAACAAAAAGTTTTCATTATTTGCCCTCAGAATATCCTGACCTATGACGTAATCCTTAGGATATTCATAGGATATTAAAATGATTGCTCTCCTAGATATTCTGGGAAGAGTATTTTCTGAATATTTGAAATTCGAAATAAATATCCTGAATATATCCTGAGGATGTTTTGTGAACATTTTAAGGATGTTTGCTGGGTATCCTGTGCATTTCCCGTGGATATCCTCAGAATATCAAGCGTATCTCACTTTTGGATAATGACAAGATATCCTAAACATCTCTTAAGATATCTTGAAAATATCCATCAGATATCTTTAGGATATCCTGTAGAGATAACCAAGGATATTTTCAGGATATCCTTCAGACATCCGCTGTAGTCAGGATACATTTGAGAACTGATCTAGTGTGAATAAATTTTTCCACACATATTGGTCTATATAGTCTTTTAATGAAGACTTAAAATTAGTATTTTATTTTTTAAATATTAAAATTTTAATAAATTTTAGATAGGTTAAAATTAATAGTTTTTTTTTTGTATACAACATAAGCTTTATTCTCACCGCAAATAAAAGTAGGCATAAGGAACTCTTCATTGATTTCTAGATTGAGTGTATTATTTCTCCATTTCTTGTCAGTGTATGGATGAACATTTTCAGGTTTATAATTTAAATCCAAGAAGGTTTTGTACCTTTTTCTTTTTTCGGACATATTTCAGTTGAATTATGTTATCTATACATAGATAAAATAACATAGTAAAATTAACTATATTAGCTACAAAATTTGTTTTTTTTTCATATCAATAATAATAATTAATATGCTTATTTCTGTTAGGTTAAAAATTTAAGTAATTTTCGTAAAATAATATTTTATAGAAAATATATTTTTTTAACTAAAAAGCGAGGTTCATAATTTTACGAAAAAAAAGTTCATTTTCTAATAGATTTTTAATTTTTTAATTGTTTCTTTCAAATCTAATTTTCTTTTACTAATATTTTGATTTTCAAAAATAAATACAATTACTTTGTAAACATAAAAATAGTAAGAATTAAATTAATTATTTTTTAAACTTTGTGAAAAATTATAATTGCAATATATTTTGAAACTTACTGTTTTCTAATGAAAAAATATCTGAATATATCTTCGTAAAAAGGTTTCGTTTTATTTATTTTTTTATAACCAAATTTTGAAGCTTCAAAAAGAGGATTTATAATGTACACTTTTTCTTAGAGTAAAACGGTTAATTTAACAACCACTTTTCTGTATTTTTTCAATTCATCTAAGGTAGGACTACCATTAATTATTTCCATGTTTTATGTTCAATAATTCTATAAAAATTATTTTATATGGAATTCAAAATATGTTCGCCACTGACGCAAAGTTTGCTACGACACAAAAAATGTCAGCAACATGCTTCCTTTTTTTCTAGGCAGTTTGAAGTTAACAAATAATTAACAAAATAAAAAAACAAAACAGGATCCCGCTGGTGTGGTCAATAATTTTCTTGACGTTTTTGTTATCGAAAAATCAGACAAAAGAAACATCACTCAGCCATCTTTAATTTCTTATAAAACGCTAAAACACGAATACGTTTATCATTTTCCTTTGAAAAATGTCTTTTGCGTGTTTTAAATATTCATTGTCGTGTCCGCGGCATCCGCTTATACAGCCATTAAGTGTGGACAACATTCTAAATTTTACACCTGACTTCAAGAAAAACAAATTTTTCCATGTGAAATGTGGAGGATCGACATATATTTGAAAAATCGCTTACGTTGGTGGTAATTATAATATAATTTTAATTATTAGAATACACATTAAAATTTGTCCTTATTATTATCAGAAAATAATGTGCGTGAACTGTTTTTTTACCAAACCCATTTGTCAAAATATCCATTTTATCGAATTTTATTTAATCAAAAGTCCATTTATAAAAAATCTAATTTGACAGAAATTTTAATTATCAGAAATCTTATTAATCCAAAAGTGAATTTTTCAAAAATCTCGTTTATCAAAAACTCAATTTTTCCGAAATTCCATTAATCATAAATCTTGATTGTCACAAATTTCAATGATCAAAAAATGCATTTATCAGAAATCGCATTAGTCAGAGAATTCAAATTAATATTTTTTAACTATAATATAATTTAATTGTTTGAAATAATAAAATAAATAAAAATAATAAAAATAATTATTAATGGTATAAAAAATGAATAATTGGATGGTATCTAATGAAATATATAATAAATAAAAAAAGTATTTTTTTAGCATTTGCTAGAAATCGCATTTGTCAAAAAATGCATTTATCAGGAAGGTCAGTTTTTACAAATCTAAATTACTCACGAAGTTGCATTTATCAGAAATCCTCTGAATCCAAAAATGAATATTTCAGAAGTCTCGTTAATCTAAAACAACATTTATCAGAAATCCCATTCAATCAAAAGTGCATTTATTAGAAATTCAATTTTTCCGAAATTCCATTAATTATAAATCTTATTTGTAAGAAATTTCAATTATTAAAAATCTCATTTGACAAAAATGCATTAATAAGAAATCGCATTAGTTACAAAGCAAAAATTACTAACGCCTTTAGGGGGAGGGGGGATCAAAAAAGCTCCAAAAAAGCGTTACGTATTTTTTTAATAACCCCTTGCGCACAAAATTTTATTTATTAGAAATTTTATTTGTCAGAAATTTTATTTCTCAGAAATCTTATTTGTCAGAAATTTAAATTATCAGAAATCGTATTTATTAGAAATCTCATTTATCAGAAAATGCATTTATACAAAATCTCATTTATTCAAAATTGCATTTATCAGAAATCCCATTGGTCAGAAAATGCATTTATCAGAATTCTCATTTGTCAGAAATTGGATTTATCGGGAATCGCATATGACAGAAATTCTATTTATCAGAAATCTTATTTATTAGGAAGACCAGTTATCAGAAATATAAATTATAAGTAATTTCATTTATCAGAAATTTTATTTGACAGAAGTATCAATTATCAAAAATCTCATTTATCCACAATTGCAATTATGAGCAATCTCATTTGGTAGAAAATCCATTTATCAGAAGTTTCATTTATTCAAAATCAAAAGTATATTTACGAGAAATTTTCTTTATTAAAAATTATATTTATCAGAAATCTAATTTGCCTAAAATTAAGTTTATCAGAAATTTTATTTATCAGAAAGACCAGTTTTCGGAAATGTAAACTATACGAAATTTAATAAAACAGAAATTTTATTTGTTAGAAATCGAATTTATCAGAATTCTCATTTGTCCGAAATTTCAATTATCAGAAATCTGATTATTCCAAAATTGCATTTATCAGAAATCTCATTTGTCAAAAATTGTTTTTATCAGAAATTACATTTGTCCTAAAGTGAATTTATCAGAAATCTCATTTTCAGAAAACGCAATTAACAGAAATTTCATTTGTCCAAAAGTGAAGTTATCAGAAAATGCAATTATCAGAAATATCATTTATTTAAAACTGCATTTGTGAGAAATCTCATTTGTCAGAAATTGCATTTTTCAGAATTTTATTTGGCCAAAAGTGAATTAATTAGAAGTCTCGTTTGTCAGAAATTGTATTTATCAGAAATGTCATTTGACCGAAAGTGCATTTATCAGAAATCTCATTTGATCAAAATCGATTTTATTAGTTATTGTATTTATCCAAAATATTGTTTTCCAGAACCTATAATTGTACGAAAGTGCACTTTTAAGAAATCGCAGTTTCACAAAATTTTATCATCCCGAAATTCTTGCCCCCCCCCCCCTTTTTATGATAATTTCATTTTCAACGTTAATAACAAAAAATTCAATAATAATCATTTTCAATTGGTTTTATTATTCTAAATTTGCAGTCATTTCGGTTTATTATTGATATTTGGTTAATAAATAGATTATACACTGTGATTAAAAAATTTTCTTATTTTTTGCACAACAAATACATTAAGGACTGTTTCAAATCATATACCTCGAACTTTAAGTATTAAATACTTCATATTAAACATAAAAAAAAAAATTTCGTGACGTCACGTTTAGGACGACCCCCCCTTTTCCCAAGTCACGTTTTGTCACGTTTGTTCAAGACTCCCCTCTCCCCTCTATAGCGTGACGTCATATGTGAACGCTCCCTTGGTGATAAATACAATTTATAAAAAATTAGTTTTCTGTTAAATAGGTACAATTTTTGATAAATGAGATTTCTGATAAGGGATCATTCACATATCACGTGATACAAATTTGAGCTAATTTCAACCCCCTCCCCCCTCCTCGTGATACTTTTTCTATTGCTAAAAAATTAAATTTCCATGGACCGTGATATTTTGCCTACCCCCCTCCCCCCCCCCCTAAAGATATCACGTGATATGTGGACGACCCCTAATAGAAAATTCTGATAAATTAGATTCCTTTTAAATGCAAGTTTCGATAATTGGTAACTGATGAAGCCTGATAATTATTAAAGACTATAAAAAATTAGGCAATTGTGCATAAATAAGATTACATACTGGTAAATGCAGTTTTGGATTAATGGAATTTCTGTAAATGCACTTTTGGAATAATGAGAGTTCTAATAATTGAAATTTCAGTCACATTAGAGTTTTGATAAATAGCCTTTTTTAAATAAATTCGGTCGAATGGATATTATGACAATTGAGTTTTGAAAAAAACAGGCGACCTAATAATTTTACTCACATAATTAATAAAAATCAAATATTTTTAATCAACTAATTTATGTTTACTGACTTTTAATTTATCATCATCTATTTATATTAGTTTAAAAAAATATATTTTTCAGATACTCTTGAAGAGATACGAGACAAAATGGCCAAAAAACGAGCAAGAGTGGCACCCAATAAATTAATGGATTCAGCATCAGAAGCGGAGTCCAATAAAGTCACCAAGACTTCGGAGACTTCACAGGATAAGGTATTTTTAGGTCGTGTAAAGGAGTATGACGTCACTGATTTAGGTAAAAATTGCCCATAAACTTTCTCCTAAAATAATAAGTATTTTGATACCAAACCTCGTACAACCACTTAAAATACCATTAAGATTGTCTGTCTGATCCAAACTTGTTTCAATTTTGCCTTAAAATTAATTTTTTAAAATTTCGGGAAATTAGCGAAATTTGTAAAAAAAATTTAAACCAATTATGAAGGTCTCTCTGGCCCAAGTTTGATTGAATTTTGGCTTAAAATTAATTTTTAAAAATTTTATATTTTTCTAAAAATTTTCCAAAATTAATTTTGGCTCAATGTTCAAACAAATTCGGATCAGAGAGACCTTTCTAATGATATTTTAAGTAATGCTAACAAATTTTGTGCCATAATATTCAATACATATTAAGAGAAAAATTTTGTCTATTCCAATGACGTCATAATTCATCACATGCTCTTAAATATACAAAATATAAAGATTAAACTTTTTCGAAAATTTTTAATTTTTTAAAAATTTGTTTAAATTTAATTAATTTTTTTAACTTGTATATCGTAAGAATAAAAGTAAAAAGAGCAGTTATAAAAAAAAAAATTTTTTATTTACTTAGCATAACTTTACATAATAAATTTTTAACAAATTTCAGGAATCATATGACAAAATCCTGTCTCAAACCCTTGACCTGAACCAAAAAAAATATGAAGTAGAAAAAATTGTGGAGGAACCTGAATCTGTAAGTAACATACTAATTACACAAGTTTTATTAAGTTTTTATTTTAATTATTAGAAAATGTGATAATATTTGTGGTATGAATTAAATTATATTAATTAACTCTTTTGCAGTTTCATCTTGGAAATGGGGTCTGGATTTGTTCTACTAAGTGGAATTGTATTGTTGTCAACTCTGGCAATAGTGCTTCTCTATTTGCAAGAAATGCAGCCAGATCATTGTTTGGTGAAGAAGTTTTAAAGAAAAGTTCAGTTACAGGAAAGTCTTCAAATAGAGCGTCTGTTAGAAAGGAACGGGAACGTTTAGATGCGAATATTATAATCGCTATTCAAAGTAAATGAATGCTCTACTGCCTTAAATTTTTAACTTTATTTTGAATAACTTGTATTTACATTACAGACGGCTTCGAGTATTGGTGTACCAAAAAACTTGTACCTCCTTTTAATGCAATCAACATGCAGTATTACAGAGCGTTAATTCCAACTTATATTAGAAAATTCTGTGATGATTTGAGGCAACCTCCAAAAAAGCGAAAGAAGATTGTTGGTAAGGTTGTTTTCTTATAAAATAAAATTATTTATAGGGTCAGAATCCGTTAAATCAGTGCGCACGAAAAAAGATTTTTATATTTTTTATCGAAATATTTAAAAAAATAATGTTAGACCCTAAAGATGTTTCTATCAAACGAAATTTTTTTAAAAAATTGTATACAAAACATATTGCAAAATATCAATCACTTGAAATACCAACAAGATTGTCTGCCTGATCCAAACTTATTTCAATTTTGCCTTAAAATTCATTTTAAACAAATTTGGTTCAGAGATACCTTCTTATAATGACATTTTATATAATTCCAAAAAGTTTGGTGTCAAAATATTTATTATTTTAAGAGAAAGTTTACGGACAAATTTTGCCTACACTAGTGACGTCATTCTCCATCTCATGTCCTTAAACACTTTTTATATAAAAGCTTTATTTTTAATTAAGCTTTAATAGCTTCAAAATTAAAAATTTTTTAAAGTAGGTTCCCTCCATTGACATAACCTTAAACTGAACGTAGGCTGTTCCCAACATATGAAACTATTTATTAAAATTACTTTCACCAAATTTTGAAAGATTCAGTTGTGCATTTTCCAGAAGAAATTAGGTTCAGGGAAAATTTGTTGCCAAATAATAATTATTTAACATTTTTTGTTTTTTCTTTAAATTTAATGAACAACTAACTGCAATTTTCATCCAATTCTGAAAGATAATAGCTCATTTTTCGGGTTGAAACATTTTCTACAAATTTATTTATTGGATTCTGTTAAATAATATAATATTTGGTTTAAAATTTATTAAACAAATAACATTTGTTCTTTACGTATTTTTTAAACAAAATATTATTTAATAAAATCTATTTATTAAAAATTATTAAACAAATAAAATTGTAGGAATATTTCAACGATAAAAATGAGCTATTATTTGACAGAATTTGATGAAAATTTGCAATTATTGTTCATTAAATTTAAAGAAAAAACATAAAATGTTAAATGATTATTATTTGACAACTCAATGGGTTTCGATTCCTTATAGTTAGAAGTGTATTTTAATATCTTTTTCTGATTTTTAAAGGCCCAGATCATTAAAAAAAATTAATTGTTTATAAATGGTTTATAACTAAATTATAAAAGCAATTGTTTTTTAATTTTCGAACTGTAATTGGAAGTCTATGTTTTGCCCTTTTTTTTATCGAAGGTACACATCGATAAACTTATTTGAGAAATAGAAGCTCTTATTTAAAACATGTTGAAAATGTTGATTTTGCAATAACTTTTGAAAAAACAATTTTTATTTTTTCGTTTGGTAGAAAAATTTTTATGATCCAACATACTAATTTTTTTAATATTTCGATATAAAATAAAAATCTAATTTTTTCAAGCTTATTTCACACACCTGCCTCTCCTCCACCCTCCTAGGATTTGGAAAAATCGAGGAAGCTTGCGTTGGAAACTTCCCAGAAGCGACCTTTGTAAACTTGCTTGGAAAACTTCCTAGAAACTTAAAGAACACTTTTCTCGGGGAATTGACAGAAACTTAACATGGAAACATCACGGAAGTTTTACGGAAGTTTCTAAGAAACTTTCCTTGAAAACTTCCCATGGAAGCATTTCTCAATTCCAAGTACCCGCAAGTACATCACAGAAATGTACTTCCCTAAAAATTTTTTTTGAACATTCCTAACTGTCCCTCTCCTAGAAAATGAAATTTAACATTAATTAAGGGGAGACACTGGTGAAATTTCAACATTCCGTAAATTGCTTTGTTTAAAGATGCCAAATTTTAGCTTAAATAATGGCAAAGTTAGAGAAAAAAAACTTTTTTTTTCGGAAATTTGTAGTTTTTCCTTGACAACACTATGGTCATCAATTCAGATCATGTTCTCGATATTTATCGTGTAATCTACACGAAAATTCGTGTTCTGCCGAACACCGAAGGTGTACGGAATCCTAAAAAGAAAAAAATAGAGGTAATTTTTTTTCGATATAGAACAATCCTAGGGGGTGAGAGCATTAAAAAACAAAAACAATTGTTTTCCCATGCATTTTTGAACCACCCTAAAAGATGGTCTTTATTATCCTTGGGATTTGATTTTATCTAATAGAAATTTTATTTTTAGGCCCGCTTACATCCGATGACGACGACGATGACGATAATAATGATTCACGCAAAAAAGTATGATTTTTAAATAGTTGCTTGATAATATCCGCTCTGTTTAAAGATTTACATACTAAAACAAAATTTGAACTATATTTTTTTGGTTTTCAAAATAACTGTATTTAAGGGTGTTTAAAGGACAGACCTTACAGTCGCATGAACAACAGTTTTTTAAAGATTCGTTTTCTTGAAAAATAAATTTGAAATAAAAAAGGTTCATTTACACTCAAAATTTAAATTTAATTAAGAATTTAAAATTAATTTATCACTGCAAATTCATCTCTTTATTACAATTCGTTTTGCAAAGTAAATAGCAAAGAATTGCGTATGAAATTTTGATATTTCATCTGCAAAAAATCGTAATAAGCGAATAGATTTGCAAAGTCAAAGTAGTTTTGGAAAACTTATAAAATTTAAATTTTGGATAAACAAACCTTTTTTCATTAAAAGTGTTTATAGATAAAACGAGCATCCGAGAAACTATTTTATCCACTCGACTATAAAGTTTCTTTTTGCAACACCTTTAATGAGAAAAATTTACATATTAATTCATAAAATATCCTAAATCTTTAAATACTTTTATTTAGATCCATTTGAAACAATTATGTTCAATTTAATTATATATCATAAAATTTTTTACAGACGAATGAGAAAGAGGTTCAAAGGGTCGAACATAAAAGAAGCAGAAATGAAGAAAAAGAAAACGAAGAATCAGAAGGCACTACTGTTGAAGAAATCCGAGAAAAAGAAAAATAAAATAACTCAAAAAAACCCTTATTAATATCATAACGGTCTATACCCTAGTCATGTCAGCTTTAAGCTTACTTTTATTTAAACTTAATTTATTGACCTTGATGTTGAAATGTTGTGTTCTTTTAAAAATATATTTTCATTTATTAAACAGATTAATTTTTTATTGTGTTTCTAAATTTAAAAAGCTTCCATAAATCTTGTTTTACTTTCTAAATTTCAATTACTGATTTTCTACTAATGAATTAATAAGAAATCGATTACTATTAAACCGTAAAAACCTTTACTGAAATTTCGTAAAAATTTACTAAATTGAAAGTGAAATATTTACTAATTAAAAGAGTAAACTGTCACTATTTCACTTAATAGATATTTTACCTTCAAATAAGTCATTCTTTTTACTACATTTTATTTGTAATTAAAATAAATTATTTAATTATAGTTAATCATAATTTTAGACTTCAGATAGGACCGGAATTAATCGGATAAGAATCTTCATCAAGAGTTCGGAATGAATCAGAAATATTAGAATAAGATATCCTATAGAAGATAAGATTAGTACGGCATCAAACAGATAGAAGGTTTTTAAGAGTTCGTTTTGGTTCGAAATCAATCGGATAGAATTTTTTTATCAGTTCGTTTTGGATCGGAATCAGTCGGATAGAAAGTTTTCAAGAGTTCGTTTTTAATCGTAATGAGTCGGATAGAAGTTTTTTAAGAGTTCGTTTTGGATCGGAATCAGTCGGATAGAAGGTTTTAAGAGTTCGTTTTGGATCGAAATCAGACGGATAGAAGGTTTTCAAGAGTTCGTTTTGGATCGGAATCAGTCGGATAGGAAGTTTTCAAGAGTTCGTTTTGGATCGGAATCAGTCGGATAGAATTTTTTTAACAGTTCGTTTTAGATCGGAATCAGTCGGATAGACATCATTTCCCAAAGATTTAATACACTTCGGATAAGCTCGGAATATAACTGATTCGTTCGTAAACAGATTTCGGAATAAATGAGATTGATACGGATAAGATATTTTTTAATCCGTAACTCTCGTCAGGGTGATAAAGCAATTCGTGTAAACTTAATCACAATATAATTATTTTAATACTTATGATATTAATAAATTGATTATAGATAATTAAAGAAAATGTTTAAGTTTGTAGGTTAAAATGGTACATAAATGAGAAATTCGTTCCTGACAATACAAATAAGTACATTTTTCAAAAATTTTTACTGCTCCAAGAAGATTAAACGGTTATGTTTATTACTTATGACAATGTTAAATAATTTTAATGAATATCAATAAAAATTGTAACGAACTTTATAAATATGAACAGAAACAATTAAAAAACTGTTAGAAAAAATCACTTTTTGCTAATAAATTTTATCATTTCCCCTCACAGCACCGGATATCCCGGGATATCCTAAAAATGTCCCGTGGATATCCCTAGGATATCCCAGGGATATCCAAGGATATTTTCAGGATATCCTAAAAGCGGCGGTTTGGATATCCTAGGGATATCCTAAGGATATCCGCCGATATCCTGGGGATATCCTAGGGATATCCCATGGATATTAATAAAATGAAATTTAAGATATCCCCCGGATATCCCCAGGATATCCTCAGGATATCCTCAGGACATCCTCAGGACATCCTCAGGACATCCTCAGGACATCCTCAGGACATCCTCAGAACATCCTCAGGACATGCTCAGGACATCCTCAGGACATGCTCAGGACAAACTCAGGACATCCTCAGGACATCCTCAGGACATCCTCAGGACATCCTTAGGATATCCTCAGGACATTCTCAGGATATACCCAGCACAAACAGAATTACTAGCTAGTGCCGTATTGAGAGTTAGGTGACTGAGGCGCTTGCTGCTGGCGCAACTGCATGGGGGCGCCAAAATTTAACGAAATTAAAACAGAATAATAATTTTTAAATTATCAAAAAAAAAAATGTTTTTGTAGTTGGGAGCCATAAAAATTAACATATCATTTGCACCAAAAGAGGAATTTTATACATTATGACTTACCCCACTTTGCGTTTCAACCCGTGTGGAAAGTTCCGAGTATTTCGCAGTGTAAGTGGGCGCCAGTTGGGGGCTAGGTGGGGCCCACCTGGGCTAGGTAGGCCTCAACTGGCGCCCACTTACAAACTGGGAAATACTGGGAACTTTTCCACACGGGAACTGCAATAGTATTAATTTTAAAACAAAACAAAAGTCACATTTCGTAAAAGTCCCTGCTAAATGCTCGATAATACAAATCAATTATTTAAAAGAAATTAAAGTACATAGGGGGCATTATTTCTGAACTGCCCCAGTCAAAAATTAGAATGTCCTATAACTTTGGTAAATTTTTGCCCTACATGATAATATCAAATCCCCGCAATATTAGCTTTTTTGAAAAAAATTTGTATAAAGTAGAGGGGGTTGAAGTTTTGACTTTTTGAGTGACACCGTCAATTTCGAGTTCATATAATTATGTAACAACTTAATAGATTTTAATTTAAATATAGTGAATTTAAAAGCTTTTTTCAAGCACTTTTTAAATAAAAAATAATTTTAAAAAAAGATTGTAACCCTTCTTTTTTCAAAATTAAGTCTTATTTTTCACTTTTGAGGTTTTTCGGCGGTTTTTGGATTTTTTTTATTTTTTTCAATCGAAAGCTGAGATTTTTTCCAACGAAATATGTAAAAATGGAAATGGGCCAATAATGGGTTTTCGAGAAAATGTAAAAAATAAGCAAAAAAGTAGGTTTTTTACATTCTCTTGAAAACCCATTATTGGCCCATTTCCAGTTTTACGTATTTCGTTGGAAAAAATCTCAGCTTTCGATTGAAAAAAATAAAAAAAATCCAAAAACCGCCGAAAGACCTCAAAAGTGAAAAATAAAACTTAATTTGGAAAAATGAAGGGTTAACATTTTTTTTTAAATTATTTTTTATTTAAAAAGTGCTTGAAAAAAGCTTTTAAATTCACTATATTTAAATTAAAATCTATTAAGTTGTTACATAATTATACGAACTTGAAAATGACGGTGTCTTTCAAAAAGTCAAAACTTCAACCCTCTCTACTTCATACAAATTTTTTTCAAAAGAGCTAATATTGCAGAGATTTGATATTATCATGTAGGGCAACAATTTACTAAAGTTATAGGATATTCTAATTTTTGACTGGGGTAGTTCAGGTATAATGCCCCATAGAAAGATTTAAATAGAATTTAATTCAATTATTTATTTATTTATTTATTTCAATTTAACGGGCAATGCCCTTTCATACAAAAGTATTTAATTAAATCTAATCCTAGAACAAAACTAGGAGCTAAATCGAATAAAAAATTATAAATTTGTTTTAATATTAATTAATTAAAATATTAAATAAAAAATTTATTCCTTTTGAAATGTAGAATTTAATAAATAATGAAAAAATGAAATAAATACCTAGTACCTATATTTTTCTTTTAGAGAATTGAATAAAAATTTAAAATAATAATTTATGTCCCTGAAGTTCTGAACGTTCATTTAAACGAAATTTTTGTTACATGGAAATATTTTCAAGAATAACTTTTGCAACGCAAAATATAAAAGAAGAATTTAATTCTTAAAGTATCAAAATCATTTTTTTGGTAAGCAAAACTTTATTTTTTGTCAAATTTGAATTTGTAAAATATTAAAATAATAATTTCGTTGATTTAAACGTTCAGAACTTAAAGGTCATATAATTTTTATTCCCTTTTATAAAGATAATTAATTTAAAATACGTAATAATTTTGAGAATCCAATTACTTAAAAAATTAACCTTTTTCAACATGTAAAATTTAAAGAAATTTACAGGGTGTCTAGCGAATTATCATTTTTATTTTCCTTGCAAATTGATAAAAATTTAGTAGCAAATTTACATTTAAAAAATAATAGATGAAATTCTGTAAAAAATTATAAAGATTAAGAAATTATGATGAAGATTGGAAAACCTACAGAACATAAAAATTTTAAGCTATAAGATAAAAAGTTAAAAAATTTTAAATTTATTAAAAGCTTAAAGAATAAAAAATATGATGAAAGAACGAATAACTTGATAAAAATGTGAAGATATTAATTTAAAGACAATAAGTAAAAGAACTGAAAAAATGTAGGAAACTAAGAACATTTAATACAAAATGAAAATTATTTGAAAAACGGAGATATAATCTTTAAAAAATTAATGCAGCAAACTATGAAGATATGAAGAAATTACAAAACTATGTGAAAATTATGTTCATTTCTGAAGATTTCGCTTTTATGTAAAAAAAATATTTGCTTTCTCAAAAAGGAAGCTAAATTCGTTTTTCATTGTAAAACATTTTTTAAAATTTTTATAAAGGAATCATTACTTAAAAATGCCAATTAGAGTAGTTATATTAAAGACGTCAAAATTAAAATTTTATTAAAAATTAAAAATCCCCATTATTTCTTCAAATTGAGAATAAAATGTATACTTTATACATAATTAAATTGATCCATTTTTACATATAGAATATTTTGTCCAAAGGATCTATGATTATAAAATAAAAATTGGAGAAGGTGTAAAAAGAAAAAGAATTTTAAATGAAAAAAAAAATTAAAACTCATGATTTATTATTATGCGAATTTCCGGTCCATTATAGACTTTATATAGGTCAATCGATTCGTTTTGAGACAATATGATTTTTTATTTGTTAAGTTGTATTTTAAGTGTGAAAAAAAATTTTGTTAAGAAACGATATTTTTTTGTGAAAATGGTGCTTAAAAATATCCGATCTTTTTTTTAAACATGAATATTTGGGCTTTTCAGATAAACATAAGTCGATTTAGATTACTTTTAAAACTCAAAAATTTTAACGATCACAAAGCTTCTTCAATGAGGAAGCAAAATGTTTAAAAATAAAAAAAGTGGGTGAATAAGTCTATCAATTTTTCTCTATAAAGTATAAATACATTTGCATAAAAAAAAAAAAAAATTAGCAATGTAAAATTAAATCAAATAAAACCAAGGTTGCAAAATTTTTTATAAATGAGTAGAGGAGGGGGGCGAAAATTTTTAAGTTTGACTCGGGCGCCAGAAAAGCTCACTACGGGTCTGGTGTATATGCACTTAAAATAAGTGAAAATATCACTTAGGGGCCATTTAAGTATTATTTAAGCATCAAGGAGGGGGAAGGGGGTTCCAAAATGCTGACTCTCCATACAAAATTATTTTTTCATCCATTGAAAAATGCTGACATGAGGGAGGGGAGGGGGCCAAAAACCTCTTAAAATATGCTCACGTAATACTTGAACAGCCCCTTATTTAGAGAGAAATATCACTTATTTGGAAGTGTACATGTATACACTTATTAAAAAGTGTAACACTTTTGACTTCTGAATAAGTAAATATTCATTTCTTGAAATTTAGAAAGAAAAATGTTGTTTCTTAAACCAGGACAGCTTTTTTGGCTTGAAATTCCGAAAAGCACAAAATTTAAATTTTATTGAAATTACGTATAATTACATATTTTAATGCACTGTTTATGAAAATAATAATAAAAATATCCACTGATTAAAAATATTAAAATATTAAAAATGTCAATAATTGATTTGTACAAAAGTGGTAGTCTTTATCCCTTACAAAAAGAAGTACTGGATTTAGTTCTGGGTTAAGGACTGGGAAGAAGTACTGGGTTCAGTACTGAGACAAGTACTGGGTTCAGTACTGGAAAGTCAGTACTTTTTTCACCATGGATTGTTAATAATTTTTTCATGCTGCGCACTAAGTTTGTATGGGTGCTACGGCTGCGCAATAGTTTTTCGTTGTAAATTAAATAGAGAGGAATACATTGAACGCAAAATCACAATTGCACTAAAATTTGAGAAAAAATGTGTTATTGTGCTTAAAAAATTATATTGCGCGAAAAAGTACTGATTTTACAGTACTTAACCCAGTACTTCTTCCCAGTACTGAATCCAGTACTACTTTTTTGCAAGGGATAACAATTCACATTATTGTTATATATATCTACAATATTTTGATAATTGTAATGGTGTTCATGAAAATCAATAATCTATAGATCCACAAATACTCAGATGTTTCCACAAGTTTGACACATGGAATTTAGATTACCACACGTTAGAAATTTTAAAATATCTTATACTTATGCAAATTAATAACCAAATATAACTTTTTTGTACAAGGGTACCTTTGTGTTGGCGAGCTACACTATCACTGAAAGAAATTACTTGGGTAATTTTACCTATAATGTTTTGGAACCAAAAAACCCAAAGATTTTATGGATTAAAGTGCACAAGATTTTCAGTAATTTTACCTAAAGCCTTTTAAACAACTACCTAATGATATTTAGATAAAAATACACAAGCTTTTTGGTAACTCACAACTACCCGCACAGGCAATTGTACGTAAATTTAACAAACAGGTTGTGTATTTTTACCAAAATCTATTTAACGCTAAGAGATCTCGAACTACTTGCAACTCCTGGGCCTAAAGCTTAACGCAACGCTCCAACCACTATGCTATACGCTCGTGAACTATCATTATAAGCTACATCAGGAGGAAAAAGCAATGTCTCAATTTATCACTATCTTCATATTAAAAACAACATTAAAAAATTATAAGATAAAAAGTTGTAATTAAAAAAATTATTGTTTAAACAAATTGTTGAAAAACTATACTAAAACCAATTAAAAGAATACTATAACCAATAGCAGGTATAATTTGTAATTTGTTGCTGTGACCAACGGGCTTTTATTACATGGCGCATGGACGTGATGAGAAGAAACGGTATGCCCCCAATACGTTACAACTTAAAACCCAGAAGAACCTCCCGGTATTCCGTAGAAACTAAATTTAAGCAAGTGGTGGGGGTATACCAATTCCCCTCAAGGCGTCTAAGAGATACCTGCACGTGACCAATAGCCATAAGTATGCAAAATGTTTTAGAGCCTAAGGAATAGCATAGTTTTTAGCCTATAAATATTGATAAAGTATTTATACGCATCATCCCTGTAAAAGCATGAATATATCCTGAGGATGTCCTGAGGATATCCTTAGGATGTTCTAAGGATATCCTTAGGATGTCCTAGGGATATCCTTAGGATATCCTCAGGACATCCTAGGGATATCCTAGGGACGTTTTCAGGTTATTTTAACATTATTTCAGGATGTCCTGAGGATATCCTGAAGGATATCCGTAGGATATCCTTTGGTTTTGAGGAAGGCCACTAAACTTTACTGAAGAGTAACAAAGATTCATTGCATTTTGAATAGCAAGTGCTAAGTAGCCGAGAGGTTTAAGGCTACGCGTAAGCTTGGCATCCATCATAGTTAAGTAGGTTCGATCCCCGTATCCCATAAGATTTTTCCGATGCGTTCAACCATTAAATTATTATATATAAGGAAGGACATAAAAAATTATAAATAATGAAATTAATATCTACTTTATTATAATTTTTTTTTTCAAAAATATCCTTGGGATATCCTGAAGACATCCTTGGGATATCCTAAGGATATCCTTGGGATATCCTGGGATATCCTTTTAAACATTTCTGGGGATATCCTGAGGATGTCCTAAGGATATCCTGGGGATATCCTGGGGATATCCTGGGGATATCCTGAGGATATCCTGAGAATATCCTTATTGCGGCGGCTTGGATATCCGCAGGATATCCTTTTGATATCCTGAGGATATCCTGGGGACATTTTCAGGATATCCTGACATTATTTCCGATATCCTGAGGATATCCTAGGGATATCCTTTTGTTGTGAGGGTCTGAACATTAAAGTTTATTTTTCTTTCATTAACAAATTTTTTTATTAAACGTATAAAGCAAATTGTAAATGTTACATGGTAAATGCTAAGGGTGAAAATACTAATATAGTTTTTTCAATTTTTAAGTAAATTCCATAAATTTCAGTTCCATTTATCAATTTTTATTTCTATTCTTCTTTTTTCTTTATTTTTCAATTTGCAATTATTTTCTTTAAATTTAATATTTTTTGAAAACATGATTGTTAAATAAATAAAATTTAAATTTAAATGTATGCTCATAGAATAAAATATATAATTTATTCAAAACACTATAAATATGCAAAATTACATTTATTAAAATATCTTACAATAATTAAATTAAAATTAATCTTCTTTACACACTAAAGTTTGGAAAATAAGTTAAAATTTCTTTTTTTTTCACTTCTTGCCATGTAACATCTTTTCGATCCTCATAGAAATTTAAATTTTCAGTTGCCCCAAACTATATTATTATAACATCATTCCATGTTCATATAAAATCAGTTGGCCTTTTATTAACATGATCTTTTATTAAATTCTAACTCTTGTATGTCAATTTAAAATTAATATAAAATTTACAAAGTATCCCGGTAAATAACACCCTTCGTCAATCCGGAGCATTGTCATTAAGTAATGATTCCTAATATTTGTTTTAATTTCAGATAATCCAATGATAAACTGCAGTGAGCACTAGAAACCCATTTTTTGTGCCGTTTTACAAATTTGATGTATCTTACGTAATTCTCAATATTTACTTTTAAACAATTTGTAATATTTTGTTCAAATACATAAATCTTTTATGTAGAAAATCATGTGTTATTAATTATTTTAATGTGTGACAAAACAAAATTGCAAACAAACATTTTTGTAATTATAGTGCACCAAGTTAATATTACATTCTTGGTAAACAGTCAGGAGGATTGAATACAATTTAGTAGATTTAAAAATCTGTTTATTTCAGGCAAAAGTATTCAAAATACATAAGTACTTTCCTTCTGCACCCGGGACGTACATTTTTTTTTATTAACCTCAATTTTTTTTAACAGCAATCCATACCGGTGGGACAGTCACCTTACTTCTTGGGTAGTTTTCTAGTTTCCACAAAACAGGTACTTTTACAAGTTCCTTGTCCACCTTGGCAAGCGTTTTTCACTTGCCCATCTGAAAACATAAATTGTATACCTATATATTGAGGTGGCTTAACAATAATTTGCTCCTAAAACTGAAAAAGTTTCCAAATCGAAAAAAGTTGAGCTGCTAATTTTTTCTAATTTAATTTTGGATCTAAAATCAATTAAAATTTTTTTTTTTTAATATGACTATTTCATTTAAATAAAATTTTTTTTTCAAATTTCTACGATATTTAAACATCTATTTCACTGATACCAGTGCATCCTTAAAAATTAATTTCATCAGCGTAAACGCCCAACAAAAGCAAATTTATAACAGAAGCAAATTGATTAAAATATAACCAAGAGTTTCTGATTTTGGCACCTAAACATCAAATGTGTTAAGAACAAATTAATAGTTTCGTAAAATATTATTAGTTCAATTAGTCAAAGTGTTAACCCACTAAATAAATTAGTAAATTTGTGCGCTTAGTAAGTTATTTAGTCATTCTTTAATAATATAACTACTTATTTTTTACTAATTCGAATAAAGAAAACTCGTTCACTTGTTTACTATTAAATTGTTATTTTTTTACTAATTTGTGTATTAAAATTAGTCTACCGTATAGATTTTGACTTCACCCATCCCCCTTTCTCTGAACCGTTAACTTCAGTTTTAATTATTAATTAAATATATTTTAGCCAATTCAATATTTTAAAGGGATATACTTCCAAAAAGTTTTTGGGTTCCGAAACTGGAATTCAATGTTCAAAATCCTCCAAATGCTTCAAGTCTTGACCAAATTGATCTTTTTTTTTTAAATTACTCAGAATTAAAGGACCCCGCACAGGCTTGATGGGAAAAAAATTTTCGGTCAAATTTTTTTAAACTTTGCAATTTTGTAGTTCATAATCTCCTCAACAAAAGATCCTAACAGCAAAACCTCCAAAACTCAAAAGTTTTTTGGCTACATCGTGTCGAGCCATGAAAAATGAGTTATTATTAATAAGAAATTTCGACAATTGCTTCAAGATCAACACACACTTAAGGCTTATGGCTTCAAGCTCAAGGATTATTTTTGGCTCAAGGCTCAATTGTGGCTCAAAGATTGATTATGGCTTATGTATCGATAAAGGCTTAAGGCTTGATTGGCTTCAGGCTTGATTATGTCCAAGACTCGATTTTGGCTAAAAAATCAATTATGGCTTAAAGATTGGTTATGGCTTATGAATGGATTAGGGCTTAAAGATTGATTAGCTCCAGGCTTAATTATGTCCAAAACTCGTTTTTGGCTCAGGGATTAATTATAGCTTAAGGCTTAATTATGGCTCAAAGATTGATTCTGGGTTATAAATTGTTTAGGGCTTGATTAGCTTTAGGCTTGATTATGCCCAACTCTATATTTTGGCTCAGGAATCAATTATCGCTCAAGGCTCAGTTATGGCTTAAAGATTGACCATGGCTTATAGAAAGATTAAGGCTTAAGGCTTGATTGGCTTCAGGCTTAATTATGTCTAATACTCGCTTTTGGCTCAGGGATCGATTATGGCTCAAGGCTTAATTATGGCTCTAAGATTGATCATGGCTTATGGGTCGATTAAGGCATTAGGGTTGTAATGGTTTCAGGCTTGATTATCTCCAAAACTCGCTTTTGGCTCAGGGATCAATTATGGCTTAATGGTTAATAATTTCCAAAGATTGATTCTGGGTCATGGATGGTTTAGGGCTTGATTATGCCTAACTCTATATTTTGACTCAGGAATCAATTGTCGCTCAAGGCTCAGTTATGGCTCAAAGATTGATTACGGCTTATAGATCGATGAAGGTTTAAGGTTTGTATAGGTTTCTGCCTTGATTATGTCTAAAACTCGCTTTTGGCCCAAGGATCAATTATGGCTCAAGACTCAAATATGGCTGAAAGATTGATAATGGCTTTCGGATGGATTAAGGCTTGAGGCTTGATTGGTTTCAGGCTTGATTCTGTTCAAAACTCGCTTTTGACTCAGGGATAAATTATGGCGTAAGGCTCAATTATGGCTTAAAGATTGATTATAGCTTATGGATGGATTAAGGCTTAAGGTTTGATTGGCTTCAGGCTTGATTGGCTTCAGGCTTGATTATGTCCAAAACTCGCTTTTGTCTCAGGGATCAATTACTGCTTAAGGCTTAATTATGTCTCAAAGATTGATTCTGGGTTATGTATGGTTTAAGGCTTGATTATCTTTAGAGTTGGTTATTCCTAAGTCTATAGTTTGGCTCAAGCATCAATTATGGCTCAAGGCTGAGTTCTTGCTTAAAGATTGATTATAACTTATATATCGATTAAGGTTTAAAGCTTGTATAGGCTTCAGGCTTTGTTATGTACAAAACTCGCTTATTTTGGCTCAGGGATCAATTATGGCTCAATCCTTAATTATGGCTTAAAGATTGATTATGTCTTATGGCTGGATTAAGGCTTAAGGATTGATAATGGCTTATGGCTGGATTAAGGCTTAAGGCTTGACTGGCTTCAGGCTTGATTATGGCAAAAACTCGCTTTTGGCCTAAGGATCAATTATGGCTCAAGGCTTAATTATGGCTTAAAGATTGATTATAGTTTATAGCTGAATTAAGGCTTAAGCCTTGATTTGCTTCAGGCTTGATTATGTCCAAGACTCGATTTTGGCTCAAGGCTCAATTATAGCTGAAAGATAGATTTCAGCTTATAGATCGATTAAAGCTTAAGACTTATATTGACTTAAGGCTTAATTATGTCCAAGACTCGATTTTAACTAAAGGATCAATTATGGCTCAAGGCTTAATTATAGCTCAAAGATTGCTTATGGCTAATGAATCGATTAAAGTTTAAGGCTTTTATTGGCTCCAGTCTTGATTATGTCCTAGACTATATTTGGGGTCAAGAATCAATTATGGTTCAAGTCTCAGTTAGGCTGTAAGTTTGATTATGGCTTATGGATGGATTAAGGATTAAGGCTTGATTGGCTTCAGGCTTAGTTACAGTTGAGACTAGCTTGTTGCTTAAGGTTAAATTATGGCTTGAGGTTTGATTATGACTAGAGGTACGATTATGATGCAAGGCTTGTTATTAACTTAAAGCTTGATTATAGTCAAGAGTAGATTTTGGCTCAAGGTTTAATTATGACTTAAGGATAGATTATGGTCTAAGCATTGATTTTGGCTGAAGGATTGAATATGGTTCAAGTATCGATTACGGCTGATGGCTTGTTATTGGCTTAGATCTTCATATTTGTTTAGGCTGTGACTTGTGAGTTTAAACGATTAAAAATTATTGTGCATCGTACACTGAAAAAAATCCAAAAAAAATATTATACTCGCATGTTAATGTCCGTTCTAACCTTTCGGTAATATAACTTCTTTAAGTATGGGGTTAATACGTTTTGATTTGTAAAAGTACCAAAAGATTTGTAATTTTACCTCTTTCAATAATGATATATCGCATTCAAAAGTGAATATTACATTACGAATGTAAATATCTCACTTTCAAAGTAGGTTATAATTTATCTTTAAGCCATAATTAAGCCTTGAGCTATAATTGATCCCTGAGCCAAAAGCGAGTTTTGGACATAATCAAGCCTGAAGCCAATAAACCCTTAAGCCCTAATCCAGCCATAAGCCATAATCAATCTTTAAGCCATAATTAAGCCTTGAGCCATAATTGATCCTTGGGCCAAAAGCCGGTTTTTGACATTATCAAGCCTGAAGCCAATCAATCCTTAAGCCCTAATCCATCCATAAGCCATAACCAATCTTTAAGCCATAATTAAGCCTTAAGCTACAATTAATCCCTGAGCCAAAAGCGAGTTTTGGACATACTCAAGCCTGAAGCCAATCAATCCTAAATCCTTAATCCAGCCATAAGCCATAATCAATCTTTAAGCCATAATTAAGCCTTGAGCCATAATTGATCCCTGAGACAAAAGCGAGTTTATGACATAATCAAGCCTGAAGCCAATCAATCCTTAAGCCCTAATCCATCCATAAGCCATAACCAATCTTTAAGCCATTATTAAGCCTTGAGTTATAATTAATCCCTGAGCCAAAAACGAGTTTTGGACATAATCAAGTCTGAAGCTAATCAACCCTTAAGCCCTAATCCATCCATAAGCCATGATAAATCTTTAAGCCATAATTAAGCCTTGAGCTATAATTAATCCCTGAGCCAAAAGCGAGTTTTGGACATAATCAAGCCTGAAGCCAATCAATCCTTAAGCCTTAATCCAGCCATAAGCCATAACCAATCTTTAAGCCATAATTAAGCCTTGAGCTATAATTAATCCCTGAGCCAAAAGCGAGTTTTGGACATAATCAAGCCTGAAGTTAATCAATCCTTAAGCCCTAATCCATCCATAAGCCATAACCAATCTTTAAGCCATAATTAAGCCTTGAGCTATAATTAATCCCTGAGCCAAAAGCGAGTTTTGGACATAATCAAGCCTGAAGTTAATCAATCCTTAAGCCTTAATCCAGCCATAAGCCATAATCAATCTTTAAGCCATAATTAAGCCTTGAGCCATAATTGATCCCTGAGACAAAAGCGAGTTTTTGACATAATCAAGCCTGAAGCCAGTCAATCCTTAAGCCCTAATCCATCCATAAGCCATAACCATTCTTTAAGCCATAATAAAACCTTGAGCTATAATTAATCCCTGAGCCAAAAGCGAATTTTGGACATAATCAATCCTGAAGCTAATCAAGCCTTAAGCCTTAATCCAGCCATTAGCCATTATCAATCTTTAAGCCATAATCAAGTCTTGAGCCATAATTAATCCCTAAGCCAAAAGCCGGTTTTTGACATTATCAAGCCTGAAGCCAATCGATCCTTAAGCCCTAATCCATCCATAAGCCATAATAAGTTTTTTAAGCCATAATTGATCCCTGAGACAAAAGCGAGTTTTTGAAATAATCAAGCCTGAAGCCAATCAATCCTTAAGCCTTAATCCAACCATAAGCCATAATCAATCTTTAAGCCATTATTAAGCCTTGAGCCATAAGTGATCCTTGGGCCAAAAGCCGGTTTTTGACATTATCAAGCCTGTAGCCAATCAATCCTTGAGCCCTAATCCATTTATAAGCTATAATCAATCTTTGAGCCATAATTGAGCCTCGAGCCAAAAATAATCCTTGAGCTTTAAGCCATGAGCCTTAAGTGTGTCTTGATCTTGAAGCAATCGTTTTTAATTATTTATGACTCATTTTTCATGGCTCGACATGATGTAGCCAAAACACTTTTGAGTTTTGGAGGTTTTGCTGTTAGGATCTTTTGTTCAGGAGATTATGAGCTACAAAAGTGCAAAGTTTAAAAAAATTTGTCCGAAAATTTTTTTCCCATGAATCCTGTGCGGGGTCCTTTCTAAAAACATAGCTGAGCCCAATATTTAATTTTAGCCGCCATTTTGTTTCTGTTTTAACAATTGTACAAAAAAATAAATAATTATCAAAATTGCAATAGTTATTTAACCCTTTAACACCCAACAAAAATTCAGGGCAGGTAGATCTCACAATTTAAGGGGTTTTTGGGTTGGCTGATAACGAATATAATGTCAAATTGACATTTTGACAGTTGGCAGCTGTCAAGTCATCTGTCAACATTACCAAAAAGCAATTTCTTTCTATGAAAATGGTGAGACCTGCCTGCTCTGAATTTTTGTTGGGTGTTAAAGGGTTAAATAACTATTGCAATTTTGATAATTATTCATTTTTTGGTACAATTGTTAAAACAAAAACAAAATGGCGGCTAAAATTAAATATTGAGCTCAGCTATGTTTATAGAAATTTAATTCTGAGTAATTTAAAAAAAAAAAGATCAATTTGGTCAAGACTTGAAGCCTGTGGAGGATTTTGAACATTAAATTCCAGTTTCGGACCACTGCCCTGATTATGAATCTGAATTCCGATTTTCAAAATTCAAAAAAGCGGACCAAATATGGCGAAGGTTTATTTAAAATTCATTGAAATCGCTTGAAACTTGTTACTTTCACTGGTTTTGAGAAAAATGCAGAAGATTGTAAAACATGTAAACACTGCTGTCAACGTATACAATACATGAACATATCGTCGCTTGGGAGAAGAACTCTGCCATTTCGATAAAGCTCTGAAAACAAAACCAACTCGCAACAGCTCTGAAAACTGCGCCATTCTAATTAACATTTGAAGAAAGTGCCATTTCGGAATTGACAGATTTTGTTTTTAAATTTAGGTTGGCAACGCGAAAGATTTTGATTAGGTTAAGAATATCTATATAAAAAAACAAGGTCAGGTGATTTAAAAAATTTAAGAATTAAAATAAATTTACAATTATGTTTTAGTATTGATCACCTGAGCTTGTTTTTTATGCTGACATTATTAACCTAATAAAAATCTTTCGGGTTGCCAACCGAAATTTAAAAACAAAATCTGTCAATTTCGAAATGGCACTTTCTTCAAATGTTAATTAGAATGGCACAGTTTTCAGAGCTCTTGCGAGTTGGTTTTGTTTTCAGAGCTTTATCGAAATGGCAGAGTTCTTCTCCCAAGCGACGATATTTATAATTTTCTAAAAATTGGAGGGAAAAAAAATACTCAATAACTTATCCGTTTTAAACTAAAAAGTGTCAGAACTTGAAATTCAAAATGGCGTCATTACGGTGTATCGTAAAAGACGCTTAATTTAAAAATAACAAGTAAGCAAATATATTCATTAATTTTTTTTCAAAAAATGATAAAAAAATGTTAAACCACGACATATTCTAATGTCTTTGATGCTCTTGATTACGAATCTAAAGTCCGAGATTCAAAAATCAAAATGGAGGAATCAATATGGCGGACAAAATTAAAAAAATAAAGTTTAAGTGAAATCGCAGAAACTACATAAAAATAGATAACGGAGCTTGTAAATATAAATTACAAAGATTGAATAAAATAACTGTAGATTCAACAAAATATTTAAAGTTAATAAAAATCAAGAAATTAGGAAAATAATTGAAAATTGTAAAGAAATTGCTAAAAATGTGAAAATTCGATTGAAATGGGAAAAAAATAATTGAGATTTTAAGAAAACAATTGACAATCACGAAAATAATTGAAATTTGAAGAAAATTAATTAGATTTATGAAAACATTATTATAACTTGAAGAAAATAACACGAAATTAAAAAAGTGTAGAGAATAAAATAATTAAAAAAGGTAGTACAATTAAAATTGCAGAATCTAATTACATCACTTGAAGAATCTAACAAAAAATTTAAAAAAAAATAATGAGAAATAAGGGAAAAAAATTTTTAAATAAAATTAATACTTTAAAACAGAAGAAAATAATTGTAAAATCCAGAAAATAATTACAAATTCAAGCATATAATTAAGAATTGAAAAAATAATTGAAAAGACAAGAGACGACTTTAAAATTGATTAATAAATAATTCTTAATATTTGAAACCAATTCCTTATGTAGCAGTATGAAACCTAATAAAAACATTAAAAACGCTACTCAAGTACTTTGTAATATATTATTTCAAAATTGTAATCTATAATTGAAGCCGCGCATGGAAGAAGGGCCTAACCGCCAGAAAGTCAATTTTGAGGAAAAACAGAAAAAAGTGAAATTACAGTTTTCTAAACAAACAATTGCTTGAAATGTTTTAAAATGGGGTAAAAATAATATTACACACTGATTTCTATCATATTTTAGTTTCTGTAAGATAGAAAATTAGCGAAAATATTCTTTATAGTGGAAGAGGGATCTAAACTGACATCCCGTGTGGCAAAATCTTAGGAAACTGATTGGGTGCTAGCATTTCGGGGCGACAGTGGTCGGATTGACCGAAAAAACGGGAAAAACCATTTTTCGATGTTATTTCGTGAAAAATATGTTTTAGATGATATTGATAATGATTTTTAAGTGCCCTAAGTCGATTGAGGCTATTAATAAATGTAAAAAATAAGTATTTAAAATAATTTATTATTAACAAATGTTTAAAAATCAAAATTTTTTAAAAGTATTTATGGATAAATTTATTTCCAATAAATAATATAAATTTGGACTATTAAAAATTGTTTCATGTTATTGCTAATTTGTTTAAACAAATCATTATTGTATATTTACAACTATTTATCAAATTAAGCTAGAGAGTTGCAACGTTCTTCTCAATTTTATAACTTTTCAAAACGAATGTAACCCAGTTACTAACAGAAAACTAAAAATAACAATTGTATGCATTGTTTAAACAAATTACTATTGTTTAATTTCGTCTTTTCATCTATTTAAGCTACAGAGTTGCGAATTTTCTTCAATTTTGTAACTTTTCAAGCTGAATAATTCAAATTACTAGCATCAAACTAAAAATAACAGTTTAACCAATTGTTTAAACAAATTATAATTCTTTAATATCAACTTCCCATCAAATTAAGCTTCGGAATTGAAATTTTCTTACAATTTT
Organism: Ganaspis brasiliensis; assembly: GCA_037103525.1. NCBI lineage: Eukaryota > Metazoa > Arthropoda > Insecta > Hymenoptera > Figitidae > Ganaspis > Ganaspis brasiliensis. Next base: position 520,287 of record JAZKLR010000365.1, on the reverse strand, counting down.
AAAAGTTTTCGATCTGAATGTTACCAATTACTAACAACAAACATAAAATGACAATTCCATCAAACTTTTAAACAAATTATAATTGTTTAATTTCAACTTTTAATTGTTTAAGTAAATTATAATTAAATTTGAAGCAATTCAGCTTTTTCTTAGTAATTGGGATCATTTAGCTTTAAAAGTTGTAAAATTGAGAAAAAGTTGTAACTCTGTAGCTTAATTTGAAGAAAAGTTGTAATTGAAGCGTTGAGTGCAATAAGGGCAGACAAAAAACGACGATCGGAGATATTTTAACTCAAAGTTTTTAAACTTTTATAGTTTAAAAACTGTAAATGCGAATTAAATAAACTTTTTTTTATTTGATTAGCCATTTATTAAACTTTCCAGTTCATGTGTTTACTTGACTTAAAGTTGTAATTAACTATCAAAAACTAATTTTTTTCGTAACCAATATTAACGCCCTTTTTGCACCCAACCGCTAAATGCTTTAGGCGTCAGGAAAATTTTGAATTTAAACTTAAGATAACTTTAATTTTAAAACATATTTCGTTATATTTCGTTATATTCTATTATTTTTCATAAATTCTTAACTTTAAAACATAATTTTAAGCCTTAAATAATTAAAAAAATGTAAATTTTCAATGTATTAAAAATCAAGATTTTTTAAAACTTTTTTTGTTTCTTTTTAAATGATAGAATAATAATTGTTGATTGGTATAAAAATATTCTTATTTTTTTCTTTATTATTTTAAAAGTCAGATCCAGGATCATTTCAACTTTTTAAACTATTATTAAATCTATGCATTCAGTATATCTAAAATTTTGTCATCTCCTTTAAATATAAAGAACCTGCCATACAGTGTACATCGTCAATTGTTTTTTAATAAAAATTTATTCAGGAAATATTCAAAGCAATAAAATTATGTGACATACTTCCAGATATTTATTCTTAACATCCTAAAGAAGCCTTAGATTGAAATGAATTTTTGTAAATATAAACTAGAGTGTATTGTTACCATTTGGAATGAATAATATCAAAACGGGCGTTAGCTGTCTAACGCCCTTATTGCACCCAACGCTTCAATTACAGAATTATAATTTGTTTAAACAATTGGTAAGTTGTTATTTCAAGATTGTTGTTGATTGAAAAGTTGCAAAATTGCGAGAAAATTTTAACTCCGAAGCTTAAGTTGATGAAAAGTTGATATTAAAGAATTATAATTTGTTTAAATAATTGATGAAGCAGTTATTTTTTGTTTGTTGTCAGTAGTTTGAATTATTCTGCTTGAAAAGTTGCAAAATTGAGAACAAGTTGCAACTCTGTAGCTTAAATAAATAAAAAGATGAAATTAAACAATAATAATTTGTTTAAACATTTGGAAGTAGTGTTATTTTCAGTTTTTTGTTAGCATCTGGTTATATTCGTCTCGAAATGTTGTAATATTGAGAATAAAAAAGTAGATTCTAAATACAAAGTGTTGCAGTACATTTGTCTCCATGCGCGAATTCAGACATGAGTGCACTGCAAGGCGCAAAACATAAAATGGCGCAAATATGCGCAGCAGAATTTTTCAAAATCTGCTACACAACATTTAAGGCTACATAAAAAACATAGACAGAAGACTTCTTGAGACCAGCCAAAAGGATATGGTGGCTGAGGCTAAGGTCCCATCTGGGACTGAAAGTTCAAAGGCTCTTGTCCCGACAGCTGGTACTGACCCACCACCTGGAACTTCAGGCTCTTCGAGGTCTGCTGAGACAGGTAAAAAAGAAAAAGAAATTACCACTACCGATTCGGCTGGAAGGCCTCTCGGTAGGAAACACTTTCCCGGTTCTGCAAAGAAACGGTGGAGACAAATGAAGCTGGAACAGGCCAAAATAGGAGAGACAGCTGGTCCCTCCGGTGATTCGGGCGGTTCCGCTTCATGATGGACGGCGATCCGGGTTCGGGTAAACCAAGCAAAGCTGAGTCTATCACGAGGAAAAAGGGACCTGACTCGTCTTCCCCAGGGGAACCAGCGGTCTCTAAAAGGCCAAAACAAAGTCAAATTGCTTGGGGATTTATTTACCTCGCACAGGGAGGTATTAGTGCGGCCATCAGGGCAAATCCCCTTACGATAGTGGTCTCTGACGTCGCCTTTCCCATGTTGCTCTTATTGGGGAGCAATTCGGGCTCTTCAGAAATGCCGTAGTGCGGCTTCTTGTAAGAGAAACGGCTGAGAGATTGCCGAGGTTCAAGGCTTCCTTCTGCAGGGGAGGAGTTTTTATTTTCGTCACTTCCAACCCAGCGGCTAAGGACTGGCTCACCAATGCGGTGGATGGTCTGAAACCTTAGGCAGGGGCGAGGGTTCGTGTCAGCGGGGTGGAGGTACTCCAAAGGATGCTGAAAGCCACCTTAAGGATTCCGGGCGAGCTGGAAGAAGTAAAGGAGGTCCTAAAGGCACTGGAGGAGTACAACCCATCACTAAAAAGGCCTTCTGGCGAATAGTCATTACAGAAGACAATCAGGTGGCTGGATCAGCTAAAGGGAATAAATTCCTCTTAGTTGTGCAGGTCCCTGAGAGTCAAGCGAGAGCTCTAACAGTTCTCGATTACAGGTCATTCTACCACCTATGCAGAGTGACTTTTAAAGTCACTGGCCGAGTGGAGGATGAACCGGGGATGATCTCGTTGATCCAAGAAACTTGAGTTGTACGACAATACTGAAAATTCCCACATAGGATGGGGATCCCGTATGGAAGTATATATATCGACCCATATGGGATCTTATATAGGATCCTATAGGTTTCATCTTATGAGTAAAAACATATGTTCGTCTTATATGAAAATGTATGTTTTTCCCATAAGTTGAACATGTGTTTAACTCATAAGATGAAACATAAAGGACCCTATATGTAATCCTATACATGATCCCTTAAAGGATCCTACGTAGGATCCCACAAAAGATCTCAAGTTGGATTCTATAACAATTCATTCTTGAAATCTCGTGTACATCCTACTCACCTTCCTACACCTTGATCCCAGGTTTGCACCCATAACTTTATCCTGCATGAAATCACATACAGAGTCACAAATAGGATCCCATGAAGGATCTTACAAAAAATTCTTCTTGATAACTTATCTACAATCCTACCCATCTTCCTACACTTTGATCCCAGGTTTGCACCTATGACTTTATCCTACATGAAATCCCATGTAGAGTCCCATATGGGATCCCACCCAAAAAAACCTACTTGAAAACCTATTTACAAATCTACTCACTTTCCTACATATTGATTTAACCCTACTGCAAAATTCCATATGGGATTCTATGTAGGATTCCATATGGTTGGACGTATAGGAATCTATACTATACATACTACATAGGTTCCTATATATGGACCCATATAGGATTTCTGAAATTGCCTATTATTAGGCGAATACCAGAGTGGAAACCCATGTAGGTTCCTACGTAGGATCCCCTATGGGTCGATATACAGAAATCTACATGAATTCCTACATGTCGACACACACACGTTTTCTGAAATAGCTTATTTTATAACAAAGGTGTATTTAGCCAATATAAGAGTTTAAACCTCACTGATTTAACTCTTCCTTCTTATATCTCATCTACCTCGAGTTGTTTGTGAGAGAACGATCCATGCGGCAGATCTATGAATCACTAGTATAGAAATCCATATAGGTTCCTACGTACCTGTGTAGTAAAATAGGCTATTTCAGAAATCCTATATGGGTTGACATATAGGAACCTATGTAGAAACCTACATGGATTCCTCTTCGATTGATTCACAGGTCTGCCTTATAGTGCGTTATCTCACGAACGACTCGAGGCAGATGAGATATAAGACGAAAAAGTTAAATTAGTGAGGTTTAAACTCTGATATTGGCCTAACATACATCTGTAGTAATATAGGCTATTTCAGAAATCCTATATGGGTCGCCATTAAGGAACCTATGTAGATTCCTACATGTCCAATCATATGGGCACCTACATATGGGATTTTGCAGTATAGTTGGATCAAGGTGTAGAAGATGAGTAGAATTGTAGATGAGATTTCAAGTAGGATTTTTTGTAGAATTGTTCATGGGATCCAATATGGGACTCTGTATGGATTTCATGTAGGATAAAGTTATAGGTGCAAACCTGGGATCAAGGTATAGAAAGGTGAGTAGGTTGTATGTGATTTCAAGTGTGAATTTTTATAGAATCCCTTATGGGATCCTTTATGAAATCCTGTATGGGAGTACATGTAGGATCCTATAAGTTTCATCTTATGATTAAAACACATGTTTAACTTATAGGAAAAAGATACATTTTTATATAAGATGAACATATGTTTCACTCATAAGATGAAACTTATAGCATCGTACATAGGATCCTATATGGGTCGACATATGTACTCCCATTCAGTTTCAGGATTCCCATTCCCATTCCCATTCCCATTCCCATTCAGGATTTTCAGTAGAGGAGGTACTATAAGAGGGCTTCGGGGAAAAAGTTTTATCTGTTACAGGGACCCCAAGGCTAAGAGACCAAGAACGTGTATCCTGGTGAAAGGTGTATCAGTTACTCCTGTTGGAGTCCAGTTGGACATGTGCACTGGTGACTTGATGACGGTGATCACTGACTTTGAGGGAATTGGAAGGACCGTCATTGGACCGGTTTACTTCCCCTACGACGGCAGGACCAATCCACCAGTAGAGGTTGCCAACCGGGTTGAGTATTGTACGGTAAGGGGGCTACCCCTGGTGTTGGGGTGTGATGTTAATTCGCACTACACATTATAGGGGAGCTCTGAAATTAATCAAAGAGGTTTGAATTTTTTGGACTATCTAATTAATATTAATTTAGACATCCTAAATACAGGTTCAACACCGACTTTCAGGACTAAGAACAGAGAAGTATTAGATATTACAGTCGGCTCTGATTCCATATCCAATAAGGTAAGAAAATAGAGAGTATCTAATGAACCTTCACTTTCTGATCATTTGCAGATAACCTTCGAGCTGATGACCACGGTCAGCTCCATACCTAAATGCTTCCGTAATCTCAGGTAAACGGATTGGGCTGGCTATGGGATTGAGCTAAAGAAAGCGCTGTCTGGATTTCCGAGGAAAATCAGGGATACTGTGACTCTCGACAGAGCGTCGGAGATTTTTACGAAAGCCGTTCAAACGGCCTTCGAATGTAGTTGTATTCCAACTAAAACTCATAGGGCTACTAGCACTTGTTGGTGGAATAATAAATTGGACAACCTGCGTAAGGAAACTAGGATGTTGTTTAGACGTGCTAGATCAAGTCGCACGGAGGAAAGTTGGGTCATCTATTCCAAGACAAGGAACAACTATAGGGATGCAATCAGAAAGGCTCAGCAAGATAGCTGGACTTCCTTTTGCTCCAATATAAACAAAGGAAAGGACGCGTCCAGACTGGATAAGTTGTTTTCTAAAAACCCTGATTTAATCATGGGCACTATGAAATTAACCGATGTAACCTTCTCCAAGCCGGACGAGGTGACATTGGCGCATCTGATGCGGACACACCTTCCGGGCTTTACAAGGTCTGGTAGTGGTGATCCCGTATCCTGGCCTAGGGCTGGCCTTCCGAGGGCTAATTATGATTCTCAAAGAAGGATGGCTAACAGGATCGTGACCGCAGACGGGATCAGGTGGACTATTGAATCCTTTAGTCCCTTTAAGTCTCCCGGATCGTACGGCATCTCTTCCGTATTTTTACAAAGAGTGGGCGAAAGTGTAGTCGGCCCGTAGGTAAGGCTTGCTGGGGCGAGTTTGACTCTGGGATATGTTCCAGAGATTTGGAGGAGTACGAAAGTGGTTTTCATACCTAAAGCAGGCAGGATTGGATACACCTCACCTAAGGACTTTCGACCGATCAGCCTAACACCTTTCCTCTTAAAAACAGTAAAAAGAATAGTGAATAGATATATCCGTTGTGAGGTCCTGTCAAGACATCCGCTTCACAGAGATCAACATGCCTATAGAGCAGGACGCTCTACAGAAACAGCCTTAACTAGAGCTGTGCATGTAATTGATGGTCAGCTAGAAGTAAAGGGTTTTGCTATTGGGGTTTTTATGGATATCTAGGGGGACTTTAATTACACCTCCTGAGATATTATACGAAGGGCTATGCGTGTCCATGAAATTCCAGAGACAATAGTTGACTGGACCTGCCACATGTTAGGCAATAGGAACCTTATAACGAGTAAATGAGATACCACCCTGCAGGGGGTCGTTGATTCCGACTGCCAGCAGGTAGGAGTTGTCTCACACCTTACTGTGGTCCTTGGTGGTTGATGAGCTGCTTAAGTTACTTGCAGAAAACGGCTTCCATGTGATTGGATACGCGGATGACATCTTGTTGATTGTCCGTGGCAAGCACTTGGAGCAACTATTTGGAATAGTACAGAAGGCATTAAACCTTCGCGACAATTAGTGCCGACGGGTCAATCTGTCCGTCAATCCGAAGAAAACTGAGGTTGTCTTCCGTACGAGACGCTATAAGTGAAAAGCCACATGCACGCTGAGGCTCTCGGGACAAGAACTTCAACTGACAGCGCGAGCAAAGTATCTAGGAGTCATCCTCGATAGTAAACTGTCCTGGAATGAACTCTTAGAAGATAAGTGCAACAAATTAATGGCAGTCCTATGGCAATGTAAAAGAGCTATCGGGCATAGCTGGGGTTTAAAACCGGATACACTAATGTAGATCTATAAGGCGATTCTGCTTCCTAGACTAACTTATGCATTTGTGGTCTGCTGGAACAGAGTCGAATTGTTGTCGACTATTGATCGACTTGAGAGTGTAAGGGGAATGGTCCTGAGGAGCATAACGGGGGCGTTGGCTACTACACCTATAATGTCCCTGGGTGCTCTTCTAGGGCTGGAACCACTACACTTTACCATCAAAGCAGAAGCGGTTAAATCTGCCCTGAGAATGAATTATGGATTTGGGCGGAAGTATCTCAGGGGGAAAGGGTTACGTGACACTTCCTGCTAGTTTGGTGGAAAAATCTATCTTTAAAATGAGAAGAGATAGAATTTCTCCTCAGTACCTCTTTGACAAGAAATATAAGATCAGTTTACCAACAAAAGAGGATTGCAAAAATGGGCTCGTGGTTCTCCCCACTGAGGGTGACGTCTGGTTTACGAATGGATCCAAAGGGGACGTGGCTCCGGGTGCAGGTTTATTTCATGAAACAACTATGGAGAGCTCTGCATTTATGCTTGGGTCCACTGTAACTGTTTTACAAGACAAAACAACGGCACTGCTCTATGCGGCCTGTGAGACCGCGGAGCTCTGTCGTTGTAGTAATATATTTTTCCTCTCGGATAGCAAGGCGGTATTACTGACCTTGAATCACTACTTAACTGTATCTCAACTAGTATGGGAGTGCCATTGTGCACTAAATCCTCTAGTTGAGACTAACTGCGTCACGCTCCTATGGGTCCCAGGTCACTCTGGGATTAAGGGTAACAAGATGGCGGATAGACTAGCAAAAGCGGGTAGCAGGGGTCATATTATTGGCCCTGATCCGTCTGTTAATGTCTTTAATGTAGTGTTGGCCTTAGAATTAAAAAAATGACTATTTGCAGAACACCAAAAGGAGTAGAATGACTATGCTGGTGACAGACAGGCTAAGTCACTCCTTGGTAACACTATTAACCTGAAACGACATGCATACGTCTGTAAGCTCAGCAGGACAGATGCCAAGACCCTAACGCAAATATTAACTGGCCATGGGTATCTTCGCTATCACCGACACAAACTGGGCATTGTTAATGACCCCGAGTGTCGGAAGTGTGGGAAGGAGGATGAAACCTCTACTTATGTTCTCTGCCATTGCCCTTTGCTAACTAGCGAACGTCTTCCACCTGACAGAAAAATCTTTCCTTGAAGAGGCAGATATCACTGCTATTGTCGGCTCGGGTTGTCTCCTTGTGCGTTACGTGGGGGGAGGGGGGGATCAAAAAAGCTCCAAAAAAGCATCACGTATTTTTTTAACGGCCCCATAGGTACCTTAAATCTTTTTTGTAAATTTAATAATAGTAAATATTCTTAATAACGATAATTTTTAAAGTATGTTAAAAAAATTAATTTATAAGTTAAATATTTTATAAAATTGGTAAATTATTCAATAAAATTATCCTTGTTTTGATAATTTATGTTTATAAGTTAATTTTTTTTATTCAAAATTATTGGTATTTTATATATTCGTGGAAAACATTATGTCGCTAGAGTAGCTCTTGTTCTACACGCATGCACTACTCGCTTGCAGAAAAATCAATAATCACTTATTCAATAAAATAAATCGAATTCCCGGGCTTCCGCGTCGCGAACAACTGTTTGACATGAAAAAACAAACATAGTTTGTACATTAAAATGCCTATCGAGGCAAAATTTTTATTTCTATTAATTTTGCGGATTTTATGTGACAGTGAAGAGGTTAACAAAAAGAGATAGGATAAAGTAATTCACTCAACAACTTATTTGGGGAAGCAATTTAAAAAAAAAGATAATTATGTGGGCCTTGGATAGTTCATTTATATAGTTTACGACATACGCGCGGAGGTCCTAGAAGTTATAGCTGATGGAATCCATTTCAAATCAGGCAGGCAGACTTTCATTTAAAAAAAATTTTTAAACGAAATAAAATTTCTTTTTTATTTGAATACATTTTTTTGTACTATACTTTTTATATATGAACATATATAAAAGGTATATTCAAGGAACATATATAAAATGTATAATCAAGGAAAGAATGTGTTCGAATAAAAAAGATACTTTACTTTAGAGTTTATTTTCTTTAAAAAAAATTTTTTAAGGTATTTCTCTCGCAGTTATACTTGAAAAAATCGATTTTCTATGGATTTTCTTTAAATTGTGGGAAAACGTTATTTTATATGTGCCTTGTATCTGGTTAAAATTTCAGAAACCTTTACCGTCTAAAATTTGAGATATTCATATTCGAAATTTCAATTTTACATGCAAAATGATAAAAATTGAAATTTTGAATATGAATATCTCAAATTTTAGACGGTAAATGTTTCTGAAATTTTAACTAGATACAAGGCACATATAAAATAACGTTTTCTTACAATTTGAAGAAAATCCATAGAAAATCGATTTTTTCAGGTATAACTGCGAGAGAAGTACCTTAAATGGTTATTTTATATGTGCCTTGTATCTGGTTAAAATTTCAGAAACCTTTACCGTCTAAAATTTGAGATATTCATATTCGAAATTTCAATTTTACATGCAAAATGATAAAAATTGAAATTTTGAATATGAATATCTCAAATTTTAGACGGTAAATGTTTCTGAAATTTTAACTAGGTACAAGGCACATATAAAATAACGTTTTCTTACAATTTAAAGAAAATCCATAGAAAATCGATTTTTTCAGGTATAACTGCGAGAGAAGTACCTTAAATGGAAGAAGTTTTCCTTGGTACAAAAAAATGGTCTTTTTAAAGTTAAAATGAAATTTGCTAGTTTAAAGAAATCTTTTTTACTCTAGAGAAATTTGTTTAAATCAAAGAAAATTATTTCTAAACTTTCTTTCTAAATAAAACTTAGTATCATAAAAAATTTTTTTTACTTTTTGAAAAAAAAATTCTCCTGACCGTAAAAATGGTTTAGCCCGCTTTAAACTTATACTAATTTTTTCTTATATTAGTAACAATTTGTGGTAAAATTTTGAATAAAATCGAAGGTTGTGTTTTTGAGATAATTGACTTTGTTTATTTTCAGAAAATACGACGCCATTTTGTTAATTTTTAAGATTTTTCAGAAACTTTAATGAATTTTCAAAGAAGAAGACATTAAATACAAGAGTTAAGAAAGAAAAATTAATTATCTTAATTGAAAAAAATGCCATGCAAAAGGAAAGTTTTTAATCGGATTTTTCATTTTTTTCAGTAAAATTTGAAATGCTTATAACTTTGTTGAAAATCGTTTTTTTTTTAATTCGGAAAAATGGTTATCTCCTTATTTTAGTTAAAAAATAATGTATTTAATTGCCAATAAAATCAATTCCGTAGTATTTACTGAAAGTAAAGTGTTGAACTATATTTCAGTTTCTACATTACAGTTTCGGAATTTCTTCTGAATTTTCGTGCGGGATTTCGTATAGATCTCTCTTCCACGATACACAATTTTTTAGTTTGTAAAAGATTATTTTAATTAAGGTTTCTTTATTTAAAGCCTTTTGAAATACTATACCATATATGTTAGGAGTGTTTAAATATGATTTTTAAGTATTTCATGAAAAACCAAATTATAATTGTAGGTTACATGACATTTATTATGCAGATTGATCCCTTTTCCACAAAGTACTAATTTGCAATGTTAGGCTTAATATCTCTTTTTTTTACATATTTTATTCTGTGAATTATATTAATTTTAAAAACTTCATAGATTTTTCTTCTATTATCTGTCCACATTGAATGATAATTTTTCCTTTTTTCAGATATTTTGTAAATTTTATAAAATTAGATCATCATAACCTGCACTTAAAGAGTTGACATTTTGAAAATATGACAATATTTTTTTAAGTGTTTAGTATAAAAATTATAGTGTTGGAACATTTTTGTCACAGAAATTGAAAGAGGGTATTAAATAGAATATATTTTTCAATTTAGTTAAAATTTGACAAAATGTGAGAAAGATCCCTCTTCGACGAGCGGCTTCAATTTAATTGGCCACAAGTTTGCATAATAATTCATGATTTTTCATTTTTTTTACATTTAAAATTTTTTTTATTTTTATAACTTCAATTTTTATTTTATAAGCATAGGTCTTTTGCACGAAATATTCTATTTAAAAATATTAATTAATTTAATTATATAAATACACATATTAACCTAAATTTTAGAAAATAATCCAAATTCTTAATTTTTAATTAATTTTAATTTTAATTTCTTTAATATAACGTCTCCAGTTGTCATTTTCAAGTAATGATTCCTTTATAAAAAATGTTTTACAATGAAACACAAATTTATTGATATTTATATTGTAAATGAACAATTTTGAGAGGTCTTAGACCCTTTTAGATGAAAAATTCAAAAAGTTACAAGCATTCAAAGTTATAAGTGTCAAAATCCTAGTTTTGAGAAAAATGAGTTTAAAGTTTAAGATCTCGGAAAATAAAATCGACAAAGTGGGCCTTTTTCATGCGGGAGTACACATATAAGGACTTTGGAGTTTTCAAAATTGTTCTGAAAATTTTTAAATTTCAGGATCGTTACAAAGTGAACAATGAGTATGATGAAACATACCTAACGAGATTACTGAAAACAGTAACTGAATTTTTATCACTGCATATTTAATTCTTGACACTGATTATTCTATTTGTCAAGTTCAAATCGTTAAAAAATGTTACAAAAATGAAAAGAAAAAGAAAAAATAAGAAAAATAAAATAAAAATAAATTTTTAAAAAAATGGAGCCATAAAGCGACTACGTCCTTGTCGGTGGCTCTGGGTAACGCTAAAAGTGGATTATTTCAATTTTGACAGCTCCTTTTCAGTTTTCGAGTCTTAAAGTATTTTATAAATATTATTTGCAACCTTAAGAGATCTAAAAGCTATTTTCGTGATATATATGTAAGATACTCTACAAGTCAGATTGATCTTATAAAAATCTAAATTATTTGATTGAAAGAAGAGACATAAAAAAGTGAGCATAGTTAAACTACATATGAAAACACAAAAATATAAAAAAATCTCGAAAAAGGGAGAAGCTAGAATTTCAAATTTGTCAGATTCTGAACCTACAAGCGATTTAGAAACACCCCCTACAACACGATTTTGGATCCATTTTCATATCATTTTTTTTGTCCTTATAAAAACCACCGTGAGTTATAAACAAAATCATTTTAAAATTTAGGGTGTGAGAATTTTTAAAATGACGTAATTCCGTTATTTTTAATTTTAAAGCAAAAAGAGATAAGTTTAGATTAATATGGTTGCAATTGCGTTATTTTAACTGCTTCTAGATAGCTTCAAAGAAAGGTAAGATTAATATGTGTTTTTAGCCTGAATTTGTTTAGAGTAAAAAAAATAAAGTCATTCAAGGCGGCCATGGTTTTAAGTTTATTACTGACACCACATTATACTGACAAAAAATCGTCTAACCGAACAAAATGTTAACTGGACAATTTATTAATTACAATAAGCTAAATATCGGGAACAATTATTGATAGACACAATAAAGTTATATATTATTTTAAAAAAGAAATATTGACTTACATCCAAAAACGCCTTGAGCAGTGAATAAAATTGATAACAAAAGAATAAAAGTTTTGCAAAATGATGACATTTTTAGATGATCGACGAATGCAACTATGTATAAGAAAAAACTTGTCTTTTGTAAACTATTTCTTCTAGTAAATTAAGTTATTCAAGAATTCGCTTTATATATGATTTGTCCAAGTGATAATATTCTAATTATGCATTATTTTAAAAACAGGTAGCAATAAATTCACAAGGGTGGGGAACATTTTAAAATATTACGACAACTTATAACCACTAAAGATTAAACTAAAACACGACGTTTACTTATATAATATTTTTATTGTCGACGTCTTCATTCTACAAATAAAAATTTTTAAACATCTTTATTATTTCAGTTTTTTTCTTTTTTTACGGAATTGACATTTTTACGTCTATAACAAAAAATTAACATTTTTCATAAATTATGTTGTCGGAGACTAAACATTAAAAATAGTATGAGGTCCGTCCAAAATTTACGTAATGTTAAGTCACAATGATTATTAATTAATTAGTCAATTATTAATCAATATGATTTAGAATACCCGCCTGTCAAATAAAAAAAAGAATCTTAATTAAAGATGCTTCTTAAATTAAAAAAGCCCTGCTATATAAATGTTTATGCTACGGAAAAAAGAGCTTCTCGATTTTAAAAGGAATATTGTGAAAAATTGTAATTATTTAGGAAAAATTACTGTTCGCAGTAAAAGTATTACTATTCAGAATAAAATGTGCTCCATAAAAAAAATTACTTTGTATGCAATAAAACTTACTAATTGTAATTATAACTCTACCGTCATTTTTGAAAATGCTATTAATATTTTTAATCTTTGTATTGTTATAATGAATTTTAACAAGTTCGAGTATTAATTACACAGCCCCACAAAAAAAAAATTTTACCGAGATTCACATTAGTGAATTCCTAAGTATTTTTCTTCGCTGAATCCGAATCTGAAGTAAGAATAACTAGATTAGCTAAAATTTTTCTAAATAATCTTAAAAAACTGCTGAAAAACAGAAAAAAAATCGCGTTTTGAGAATATCTAAAAAATTTTAGATAACCTGATCATTTTAACTTCGGATTAGGATTAAGCAGAGAAAAATACTTAGCAATGCACTACTATATTGTAGTGTCTCGGACAATTTTTTTTTTTTGTGGGGCTGTGTTACTAGTGGAAAACTACTTCTTTGAAAGTGAAATATATACTAATTGTAAAGTAAACTTTCATAATTTCAATAAAAGTAACACAATATATTAGATTGATAAAATTAAAAACAAAAATATGTTGTTTAATAAAAATAAATTTATCAAACTTGGAATCAACGTAAGTAACATTAGACATGGGATTTGACAAACCTGACTGAAAAAATGTCCGTAATGTCTGTAATTCTCCGTCTTTGTCCTTCAGGCCAGTCAAAGTGAACCTTTGATATAAATTCAATTAATTTCTACTTAAACATTTTGTGATTAATCACGTTTAGTTATTTCTCCTAAAACTATGTTGTTCTAATGTAAAAATAATTTGGCGCATCACCTCCAAGGATTATCTTAGTTTATTTAAATTTTGATTCACCTAATTAAACTTAAAAGTTAGGGGAGACCGAGGAGGAAAGTAACAGAGGTGGAAAGTAACAACGCTTATAACTTCTAAACTAATGAGCGGACAGACATTGTCCTTAAATAATTTTTAGTCAGTTTTGCCCCTTCTACCTCCCCCAAATTATGTTAGGGGTCTAATATAAGCTATATATCTGATACTGACATTTTGTGTAAAAATTACGTCAAAAGTAAGTTTTTACCTAAATTTTCAAAATGTCATATTTTTTTTAATTATATAGATATTTTAAATATGCTCTTCGTTTTTTAAAGCTTTTTTATTTATCTTTAAGTCGTGCTAGTGCATAATTAAAAAATACGAAATACTTTTGTGTAATTTAAACTTGTTTTTTGAAATCCAAAAAAAAAAGGGGTGAGGTGGAAAGTAACACATTGTTACTTTCCTCCTCATCTAATGCTTTATTTTTATAAACCTTCTCCTCCTTTATAACTATGTGATTTTATATGTTTATTTTATATTTTAAAGATTAAATATTGGACTTTTGATTTGAATTTTTACGAAACGATGCTTTTTTAATGTCATTGCTATTCAACGAATACTAAAAAGATAAAAAAAACTTGATTTCAAAAAAGTGCAAAAATATCTGACAATTATGTACAAAATGTAGTTAATATCACTTTGTCTTTTTGTATGTTCATAATAAAAATAATTTAAATTCATAGCAGTTTTATATTTGAAATGCTAGCCTTAATTTTAAAGTGTTACTTTCCTCCTTCGTGCTGTTACTTTCCACCTCAGGGGTGAGGAGGAAAGTAACAGATAACATAACATAATTAAATCTAAGAAATAAATAAAACAAATAATTGATAAATAATGAAGGTAAGGGAGTGGGCCCCAAGATGGACAGGGCCCCAAGATGGACATTTCGTATAATATTTTTGTTTAAGGTGACAGCGCCTTATGCTTTCTGTCATTTTTGTTGTTTGTATAGACGAACATTTTGATGCACATTTGAAGAAAAAAAACCAGTTGGTTTTTCTTCTACACATACCACGTAATTTTGTGTCTAAAAAAGTTTTGTACCAGTTTTTTCTCAAGTTGGTAAAGTTATTTAAATTTATGATTTAAAATGAGTACTTAACGTTATAATATTCTTTATTTATCATATAATAATATTCTAAAATGATTTTACTAATTCAGTATTCATATATATATTTTTACTGGGGATTAAAAAATGGTGTCATGTACCCTAAGATGGACAGGCCTAAAATCTCAATGTATTTTTTTGCATATTTTCGATTTTACACTTTTTTCAATAATTTGTTGAGCCAATTATTTAAAATTTTTTATTTTACACTATAAAATGTGATTTTATTGTTAGAGAATTTATTATATTGATATTTTTCGATATTTTATTACTTTTTACTGTTAAGCCATTAAATTGAAGTTTTTAGAAATTTTATTTCTTGATAAATTCCGTAAAATGATTAAAACTTAGTTCAAGAATTGTTACACGATGTTAATTTTTTATTTACTACCATTTTCAGAGACTTTTAAGAAGGTGTCCATCTTGGGGCCACTTTTTTTTGACCGAAAATTTTAACAATTAGAAAAAATGCTTTAAAAAATGTTTATGTTTAAAATAAAATTTTATCTCTGTGGCCATAAGTTACCTTATAAATTGTACTTTCATCCGGTATAATTATATTGTAGTTGAATAAATTAATAATCAAATATATATAAGTATAATTAATAAATATATAATTTTTAATCAAACTAATTTAATTAGAATTAGTTAATTATTATTGATTGGGGTTTGCAAAATTTTCAAGGAAAGTATTTTCTTTAGTAAAAAATAATTTAATAAAAAATAGAATTGTCTACTATTTTAAAAAAGAAAAAAAACAAGTATATATCTTACAATTCCAAAAAAAAAATGCAAAATAAAGTCGATAATTTAACTTGATAACTTCGAAGGCTCTAATAATAATAAAATAAATAAAATTAATAAAGGTTTTTTCATCAATTCTTAGTAATGTATAACTTATTAAATTACTATAAACATATCACTCAAATGTAATTCTTATATTATCAATAAATTATTCTTTGACTTATTAAATTGTTTACTTAATAATTAGATATTAGTTATTTCATTAAAATAACTTTTTAGAATTTAATCTTTAGTCCCTTCAATTGAACGTTCTATTAAGACTTAATTAAGAATTAATTAATCATATATTAATTTAATTGTAATTTATCGTGGAAGATAAATACATCTTATTAATAATTTTAAAATGTTTTGTTCTATTTTTATCTCTTTAACTGCTTTATTTTGCTTAATTTTCTATATCGTTTATTAATTTTGATTTAGATATTCCGAAATTTTCAAGTGACTAGAGTGATATTTATCTTAATGAAAGAAAATTTTGTTCTATATCTTTTGGAATTTTCTATTAAATTATGAAATAAATATTCACAAAATAAAAAGTTTCTAATAAAAAACATTTACTAATTATTATTATTTATTATTAACAATTATTAAAAGTTTATTTTTGCTAAAATCATATTTATTTGCAGTTAAAAGATTTAAATGACTGTAAGCCGGTTTTTGTTTTCCGGAAATATCCGGTTTGAAGCGGCGCGGCGCGTGATTTTAGTTTTACTCAACGCCGTGTAGGGATTACTGACCATTGGTCAGTAATGGCAGTTTCCCATTGGGTAAGTAAAAACTTGTTACAGTAGATATTACACTTTGAAAATAGTATTTTTCTACTAAATATTAGTGCAATTTTTTATTATTTATTAGTAGAAAATCACGAATTCAGATTTAAAGAAAATATTCAGCTGCAGATAGCGATCAAAAGGTCTAACGCTTCAAACACGGCGCCGTTTTTTACTTGAACCCTGAAAGATATTTTTTTTTCACTGAAAACTTTAATTTTTGAAATACATATCATAATAAAGAATGTTAATAAGGCATATATTTTTCATCGAGTTCTAAATTATTTAGGTATCACTTTTGGTTTTCAAGATAATTACAAAAAACTACATTTATTCACAAGCAGAAAATTTCATTATTTTGTCTTTAAATATAATTTTTAAAAAGTATGCACTATTCTGTGAATAAACCAAAAAGTTTTTTTACATTTAGATAAATAGTAATTCGTTAAAATTGATAAACAATGTTTTCTGATACTTTGAAGTCAATGAGTACTAAAATTTTCAAACGCTTCAGGAGTCGAGGTTATTTTAAGAAATCGAAGTTTAATCAATTCCGAAAATTCGAGAAAGGTTAAAAGAAGTTTTTACGAAATTTTCATATCTTAATGATAGAACGTCCAACGTCTTTCCGGCAGGACAAAAAAGCCTTCCGCGAGTACGTACGAAATCGCATTATAAAATTAACATGGATTCAGATAAACAAAAAGTAGTATATATGGTTGGAAAGGTAAAGAATCAAGCTTTCAGCGCATGTTAACATAGAACTTTTAAATTCAAACCCCGAAGCTTGGTAGCTAAAAGAAGTTAAATTTTCCAAAAATTCACATAATTTTTAGTCACAAAAAGACTACCTAGCCCTTGTACATAAATTTTAAAAATCGATATTTACGTCATCTGAAAGCTTGTTTCATTACCTAAAAAACCATATATTAATTTTTATACTTATCTGCTTCCATATTGATTTTATAGAGCTATTTCCGAGGGACTCGCTCCTGAGCCATTTACCACCGGCCGCCATTACGTTAGTTATAACAATATTTACAAAAGTAATAATAAACTCAATTCCTTTGATGATAAAGATGATGAATTATGATGATAATGATGATGGTGATGATGATAATGATGATTATATGAAATTAAGATTAATCTCTAATTTTTAAAATACAAGTAAAAAGTAATATAAAGTGGTAAATCAGTCAAATGTCCAATAAAAAATAAATTTAAGGCAATGCATTAACAATCAAATAAACAATGTCTTACAAAAAACCTTCCGCATATCGTCCATCATCGCTGCTGATTCGTTTAGATCTTGCTCTTTAGAGATCTCTTCCTTTCTTTTGTGAACACGTTCAATCAGCAAATTTTGGACGGCTGTCCAAATTTTGTCCACTAATTTAAAAATAATCCTAAATTTTGAAGAGTTTTCATTTTCTCATTCTATTGTATGTTTCCTTCATTTTCGTATTAAATCGTATAAATTTCGTATTAAATAGCATGCAGTTTTTCTTCTTTGCTTAATTCAGAAAGTGTCAGTCAAATTAGGACACGAAGAATTCCTAATATCTTTAATGTCCCCTCAGGCAAAACTAAATACTTAGAAAATTCTGTTATAATAAGACTATGCAGAGAGGCGAATGACTTGCGTTCAAATTTAGATTTTGATGACAGAACTCCTCTTTTATTTGTAAGCTAAGAAACATTTTATTCAAAAGCTAATTGTGTCAAATGCGGCAAATTGATTATTTACTTATGTTAATTAATTAAGCTATTAATTAGTACTTTAAAAACTAAACATTTATTAATTAAGTTTCAGTGGCGCCCATTGGATTTCTAGCAGGGGGGCCAGACCCGTTTCCAGGATACCACCCCCCTTTCATGAACCTTAATTTTGAGAAGCAAAAAAAAAAAGGTTCACATAATAAAATTATCTATACTCTCTAAATTTAAGTCAGTGAAATTTCACTGATTTGTAGGCTAAATTCTCACTCATTCGAAATTTAGAGAGTAATTATGAGTCAACTACTTTTTTAAAAATGCCTTTAAATTGATCAAAATTTAAATTTATAAGAAACAGTCGTAATTTTAATTTCATTATTCTTTCAATTGTCAAATATTCTCAACAATTATCGAATTTTTTTCAATATTGTCAAATATTTTCCACTTATCTCAATTACTTTCTTTAATATCAAATTATTGTCGTTATTTTATAATTATTCTTTTTAATTTTCAATTAATTCTTCAATATTTAGTAATTCCTGTCTTTTTTCACAATTCTATTTTTCAATTACTTATTTCAATATTTAATTATATTTCTATTTTTTCTTTGAATTATCAATTATTTCCTTCAAATTTCATTGAAAATATAAATTACGATTATTTTAATGAAATTTTAAATTATTTTCTTCAATTTTCATTTTTTTCAATTTTCAATTCTTTTCTTTAATTTTTAATTACATTTTCAATAATCAATAATTATCGGCTTTTTTCAATTTCTTTTTTTTAATTTTTAATTATATGCTTCAAATTTCAATTCGATTTTTCAGTTTTCAATTAGTTTCTTTTATATTCAA
The DNA here is from genome assembly GCA_037103525.1 of Ganaspis brasiliensis. NCBI lineage: Eukaryota > Metazoa > Arthropoda > Insecta > Hymenoptera > Figitidae > Ganaspis > Ganaspis brasiliensis. The sequence goes on along the minus strand of JAZKLR010000365.1, from coordinate 501,150 downwards.
TAATTCTCGCCTTTATTCAATAAATTTTTTGAACTTGAAATTATAACCTTTAACTTTCAATTCCATTCTTTAAGTTTCAGTAATCTCCTTCAATTTCCAATTATTTGCTTCAATATTCAATAATTCTTGGCTTTATTCAATTTCATTTAAATTTGAATTAAACTGCTTAATTCCATGCATCAATTTTTAATTATTTTCTTCAGTATTCAATAATTCTCGGTTATTTTTAATTATTTTTCTATTAAAATTGTATAATTATTCATTAATTTTTAAATTACTTTTTAATTGTGTCCATTATTCTGGCCATTATTCAAGGCCATTATTCAAGGAAATAACAACTTTTTTTTGCAAAAATGCATTAAAAAGGACCATCCCCCCCCCCCCCTTAACTTCTAAACTATTTGACCTAGAGGTCTGAAATTTAGTACACATGTATTTTCACGTGTAGATTACACAAAAAATATAGAGAACATGATCTGAATTGATGGCCACAGCGTTGTCAAGGAGAAACTGCAAATTTTGGAAAAAAAAGTTTTTTTTCTCTAACTTTGCCATTATTTGAGCTAGAGGGCTAAAATTTGGTACACTCTTGTATTTTTGCATGCAGATTATGGAAAAATTATGTTTGGGAATAAAATTGAATATTATGAGGTCACAAAAAAATAAATTCAAAAAATCACCAAAAAGAGGTTTAGACCCCTATGCTAGAGCTCACCCTCATTGTCCTACAGTACCCCTCAAACCAATAAAATTTTTATTTGTATACTCAGAATTTAAAAAAAACGATATAAAACGCAATTGAAAATTGTTATCACTTTTTTTTCAAAATAATTGAAAAATTATGAAAAAAACAAAAAAAAAAGTTTTAATCTTATACAAAGCTTGATCAAGGCTGCCACAGGACCTATAATCAAGACTGTTATAAGCCCTGAAACCCTATAAAAATTCCCCTAAAAAAAAATTCTTGCTTTTTATGTTATTTATATGAAATACAAGCCTGTAGACTTAAGCAAAAGTTTCATGTACTTGAAGGTAGAAGTATTTTCATAATTTGTATGTTCTAATTAATTTTCATAATCATTACATAAAAATATACAAATGTATCAAATTTTTGCCCTCTAGCTTAAATAGTTTCAAAGTTATGAGAAAAAAATGTTTTTTTCGAAAATTTTCAGTTTTTCTTTTTTTGACAACGTTTTGACTGTCAATCCAGATAATGTTCCCTATACTTTTCCTGTAATCTACACTTGAAAATACATATGTGTACCAAATTAGAGCTCTCTGTTTGTGAATAAGGTATAGCTTTGTTTCGTAAATGTACGGAACCCTAGATTTTGGTACGGGTGTAACTCGTGCTTGCCCGATTTTTTTATTTTCTATTTACATATAACTGTTAATAAATTAACACACTTTTAAAGAATAAATAACATAATAAAACTATAACAACTAAATCAAAATCTTTCTTCGAGAGCGGCAAGGACTTTTAAGAACAAAACATTTTGTTTTCAATTTTTATAAAAACAATTTTGCAGTACAAATTTCATTATTTAAACACTTTTGAAAACAAATAAACTGGACTGAAAATATTAAGAGTACAAGATTGTAAATGTTTAAAAAAAATAAACTTATTTTAATAACATAAAATGTAGGTCTGTTTTTTACATGTTATTTTTTAAAATATTTAATTTCCCATAATTTATGGTTTTATTATATTATTTATTCTTTAAAAGTGTGTTAATTTATTAACAGTTATGTAAATAGAAAATAAAAAGGTTGATTTCTACAGTAAAAACACTTTATTGTCGCTTTCTCTCTCTCGCCATAGCCACTCCGGAGTGCATCCTTCCTTGTTCCCCTCACGGCTTAGAGCTCAGCCAGTCAGCTGACCAAATGTTAACGCGTGACGCGCAGTAGCTTCAAACAAAATTGTTTATAAAAGCTGAAATATTTAATGAATCGAAAAAATTCTTTTTGGTAAAACTTTTTAATACCTTACTGAACAACTTGTGTAATTCAAAACTTCAAAATTCGAAACTTTGTAACAGAGATTTTTGCTCAAAGTTAGTAAAGCACAGTAATGATAGCGACTACATTATTATTAAAAATCAATAACAAATTACAATTTTTTCATAATTACAACCATTTTATTAGGATCTGCAATGTTTTTTAATTATGCAGGTGAAGTTGCAACTTTTTTTATCCATATGACTCTGAGATATCACGAGTTGATTGTAAAAATATAATTATTTTCAATGTCTAAAAAAAATTAGTTTTTAATTTTTATTTAACTAAATAATAGTCTGACAAAAAAACTTTATTAAGAAAAAATGTGCGTCTTTATCTCCTCTATTATATCAATTTTTAAATTTCTATTTCCTTCAACTTTTTTTCCAGATAATTTTCCCGTCAAATTATCTTGTGAAAAAGGAGACAGTCTAGGCCTTCGAGCGAAAACGTAGTTATTGCATCCGGGCCCTCAATTCCATTCCTAATTTTTCAATTATTTTCTTAAATTTCTAATTACTTTTTCGATTTTTATTTAATTTTTCAATTTTAAACAATTCTCGGCTTTTTCCAGTTATTTTATTCAATTATAAAAAATAGTTTTTTAATTGTAATTCAATTGTTTAACTCTACAAATATTTTCTTCAATCCTTATTTATTTTCTTTAAATTCCAATATTATATGTATTTTCTTTACTATTCAAAAATTCTCGCCATTTTTCAATCATTTTTTCGGGTATCAATAAGTTTCTTTAATATTAAATACAATTGTTCAATAATTTCGTTCAATTTTCTAACCAATTCTTCAATTTTTAATTCGGTTCTTTAGTTTCCAAATAGTTTCTCTTATATTTAATCATTCTCGCCTTTTTTCAATAACTTTTTTAAATTTTTAATTATAGTCTTTATATGTCAATTACATTTTTCAATTTTCAGTGATTTTCTTGAATTTCAAATTAATTTCTTCGATTTTCAATCCAATTATTCAATTTACAATTATTTCCCACAATTATTCCTAGAATTTCTTTAATTTTTTAATTTGAAATTATTTTAATTTAATATTTATATAGTTTTAAATAACCAATAACAGTGAAAAGATTCTAGCCCTTGGGCGGGCGGCGCGTTCATTTTGTTATTTCCAATAGGGTACTCTTGAGTTTTTATAGAAACATATTATTAATGATTAAAAATATAATTATTGAATAATTTATGGTTATAATTGAATTTGAAAATCAATATTTCAAAGACATTCTATCTAAAAAAACCGCTACAGGAGTAAATATTAGGTTTACAATTATATTAAAATCAAATTAACCATAGTTCATGTGTACGTAAGTTCATGGGGTGTTTGAATTCCGTACTTTTCTGATTATTTTGTTACGTAAATTTTAATTTTTTATTTATATTTTTATTTTGTTTTATTTTACTTTATTTTTTTATTTTTGTTTATTCTCTGTTACTCAGTACTCTGTACGAAAAGGCCATTTATTATTGTAAGTCCGTTTATATACAAATAAATAAACTTTTTTTTTTAACACACACACAAGGTTTTCAAAATATGTTATATTGAATATTATTAATCTGGTTAAATTTTCGAATAAACAGAAATTATTTTCATTTAAGTATGAGTTCTTTTAAAGATGAAAGTAAATGTTTACCTAGGGTTATGTTTTGTTACACATAAGAGAAATTTTGTTTGTATGCGTGCAGCTTTGTTCGACTGAGTACTAAATTTTAAACAATTCGTGGATGAAAATATCATTCTTATACGAATATAAAAAACATACTTCCTCAAAATCATTTTTTCTTTACCTAATCTTTTCTTAAATTGACTACTAAATTTTGATAAAAGAGAGATCATTTATTCTGTAATGAATAGGTTTTGTCAACAATTCAAATAACAAAAAAAATTAATTATCAAGCCAAATCCACTGAACTAAAATTGAAACGAGAAACTCCATTCCATCGTTTACCCCAGCCACTTGAGGTCTTCACAAATCTAGCTTTACAAATCTTAAATTTCCAATAAGAAAGCGTACTTATGATGCTCGAAGCAAAATAGAATTTATTTATTAAAGTTTACCGAACCGAATTTTTTGGGCGCCAGACCTCTTTCGAAGTCGCTAAACGACTTAACAGCCAAAGAAATCTTACTTAACAAACTTAACGACACAACGGCTTAAAAAATAAGCGACTTAACATAATTTACTTAACGAACCGACTGACTTAACTAGTTTCCGAATTAACCAAATTAAATTCACCCACTGAACTGACTGAATTGCGTAACTAACTTAACAACACTACCAATAAACAAACTCTACATTTTTGCGCAAACAACATTAAACTTTACCTAACAAAGACTCGACTAGCATTTTCTCAACCAGGAGGTATTTTGAGGAGAGTGTTTCAGATATAAAAAAAAATTGACCATAAATTTTCAATTAAAATTAATCTAAGATTTCGTCTTAATGGAATAAGTTAATGACTTTCTCCAGTAAAAGTAAATCCGATATAAATTCTTGAGATAGTTAAATTACAAGTTTTGAAATTAACTAAAGACTCGATATAGATAATATCATTATTCAGATATTTTCCGACAACTTCAAGGTAACCGATTCACAATGCAGCATTTAAATAAGCAAATGTTCTAAGTTAATTTTTAACAATTTCACGAAGTATTTCAAAATTGTCAAAACTAAAATTTTTTATCATAATCAGATAATAGTTGATTTCCTAATAAAATACCCGTCACGCAAGCTTAAACCACTCGAGGATAAATTATAAAAGAATTGAGTTAAACTTAATGTTTAGCTTAACATTCGCTGAATGACTGTATTCTAAGGACATTGTCGGATTTGATACAATAAATTAAATTGGTATTTATTAAATCAATGACCTGAACAAGTGTCAAAGCTAACCTCAAAATCGATCCGGCGATCTCCAAAAAGAAAGAAAAGAAAATTAAGATATTGCCGAACCGTGACTTAGCCAAATAAAAACAAAATTTGAGCTTCATCAGAACAGTTATTGTACTAAATTAAATTTTACCTAAATTAAACATTAAATTATGACTGGACTCTGCTAACAAATCGAGAATATTCGGCAACAAATTATAATAATACATGTTGTAACGGGGTTTTCCAGAAATCTCATTACAAAATTGGATTTTTTAGGGTTTTTTCCGAAAAGTCCAAATTTAAATTAGTTTCCCGCGACTCCTGAGCGGAAATACGCTTTTATTCGTTGGCCAAGCCTGGACTCAAAATATTTTTATTTATTTTGTTTGACAACTAAAAATATTTGTCTCCGCTGAATTATTATGTTGTACTAGAAATTGAATCATTTAATTATTCTGTAAGAAGCACAGTGAACCGCACTTCTCATAGAATAAATATTGTAATAATTAAATGTGTCGATTCAGGGTGAAAGGGACCTTAGCTGCAGAACTGAGTTTGATTCGTAAAGCCGTTTGAAGTTGAGCTTCCCTATGTTACTGTTAGGTTATGCCTATGTTTCATCTCTAATAACACAAAAACTAAGACATAAACAAGTTCTGATTTATGTATGTGAAAAAGCAACTCAAATTCTATCCATTCAGAATAACAATTAAAAATCAAATGTTTTGAATTTTACAAGAAGAGAGTTTGAACTTTTGCCTGCATATGTTATTGTTAGGTTATGTGGGTCCCTTTCACCCTGAATCGACACAAATAAGTTGAATAAACTGGTCAGTTGACTTCACTGGATGTGGAAGTCTAACAAATGGAAAGAAAGCCCAGCCAATCAGGAGCCAGCTTCTTATGTGACGAAGCGACGATTGTAGTGGAGACTGTGATGATCGCACGCATGTTTTTTTCTACGCATGCGCTCATTTTTATTTTTATAAGAGCGGAAAGTTTGAATATATAATTTTATTCGCGGGTTTTAATACGTGGCAGAATAAAATATATAAATAAGAGACTTTTAGACTAAGAAAATAATATTTGGAAACTAAGCTTGGTCTAATGTATTATTTTCAGGTTATGTTGAATTATGAATACTGAGGTTATGTCTTTATGTTTAATTGTTGAAATTGATTATTTGTTATAATTTTATTGTACAACTGTACTTAGTAGAGGTTTTCCGTAGTTTCCCGATACTCTGATTGAAAAATCAGGCGAATGCAAGTACTTTTAATAAAGACGTCTACGGAACGCGATTGAGACCACGGAAAGTAGAATTAAATCATTTGTGTAATAAATTAGCTTATATTTTTGGAAATACTTCGGAAATTCCGGAATTAATTTGTTATTTCAGGCTTTACATTTTATCACTTTTATTTATGGACCGGAAAATTCCAGTAATCCTCTGAAATTTGAAGGTTGCTAAATAATTATATGTAATCCTTTCAACATGATCTTTATAGTTTTATTACGGTCAAGGTTCTTCCAGAAATCGGAAGCGGCCTACTACTCCACGTGGAGTTATGCGTGCGCCCGCCCCTTTGGGCCTGTTTTTGCATAGGGAAGGGCTAAAACGATTTTTGGGGCAGCGTGCATTTTTCCCTGTCGACGCACTTGGCAGATTTTGCTCGTCCTTCGAAGCGTTAACTTCATTCTTCTAATTTTCGTGGTCTCAATTTCTTTTTTGGAAATTAAAGTTATTTATTGAAAAGTTAAATTTTGTGTTATTTCCTTGTCAACCTATCTTCATAGGACAGATAAAAAGTACCCATAAAAATATAATTTTTATTAATTAAAAATCAAAGTTTTAAATTCGCCGCTTCTAAAAAAAAAGTAATTTCAGAAGTTAAAACTAGACGGCCCTGAGTTCAGGACGTCACAAGACCCAGTCGGTGCTGCCAACTACCGAAGGCGGGCCCGAAGCTAAATTGGCGGGCCGCGCATGTCCCCGCGCCACGCTTGGGACCGGCGACCCAGCAGTACTAGCTTGGCTGACGCGCTAGACAGACAAATTTGACGAGTTAACGTTTTGGTGGTTTGACGCAGTTGACGGCGTCCTGGGCCAATTTGAGAGCCAAACCCAATAGTAAACGGGAAAGTGTAGTATCAGGGTCCTCCAGCATTTCCGAGGTTGGTGGCGGATTATTAACCCATCTTCGCCTGGCTATTTTGTGTGTGCAGGGCTGCACCATTAGCCAATGTGCCGAGTCAGCTGACCACTCGTCAGAAGTGCGGATTTCACTTGTGATTCTAGTGTGTTGAGTTAATATTAAATAACTTTGATTATTTCTATGTGCCCCGTTTTCTTAGAATCAGTATTTTTCCTGTGTCGTTTTCTCTTTTGCGCATGGTGCCTACGACCGCTGAGAGTGCAGTACGAGTCTCAGCACGTGGATTGAGCTAGCCGTGAGAGGCTTGCGGTGACGTCGGTGCTCGCGGGGTCCGGACAGCATCCCTGTCTGGCGACTGGAAAAAGTTCCCAAAAATAAATAAACGGTTCTCGTGGGTTGTCGGCGAGTTCAAAGTGTAAAACTCGTCAACCCGAATTTCGAAGCTGCCAACGTCGCCATTTTTGTGTCGTGGTTTCCGACCATTCACTGACCTACGTAGTTTCATCAGGAACTACGTCACAATGTTTATAGTAGAAGACAGATTCCGAGTGCTGCTTTCTTCTTCCCTCAAAAACGTCGGTGGTTCAGCTTCTCTTACACCTCTATTCACATTCTACGTTGAACACTAAGTCCAGACTAAACTAACCGAATCTACTGATTGGTTAAGATTTCTGATAGTTGATCATAGTATTCGAGCCGGTAAAATTCAAACCTTTATCACTTCCTTCTCTGCTTCGAGTAACAACAGCATAATTTCTTCATCAGGACGGCAGATTTGTGCTCATAAAATAATGTTCATCTAAACTGAAAATTTCCAAACCAATAAGAAATAGATATCTACCAATTAACGAACAACAAAAGACAGATCAACTTAACCAAATTCCAAAAGGCACACTCTAAATCTGAATTAGTCAAAACTACTATTTAGGGGTTTAAATCGTGAACCAGTTTTCACTTTTTCAATTAGCAAAAAATAACTAATTAATAGTAAAAAAACTACTAATTCAGCAGTTAAATTTAACTAATTAAATCTATCTATAATTTACGCAAGGGTGATCATATTTCTCAGTTTAGAAGTAAGGCAGGTTTGTTGTGCGTGGCAAAAAGAAGACAGTATTTTATGGGTAATTTGCTCTATTCGATTTTTAAGAGTGAAGTTCCGGAGTATCTTTTCAAATTATTTTTATTTAGAAGCTCCAAGGAAGGTGCCATATGTAAGTTACGGGAAAACCGATATGTTCTTATAGTTCCTGCGCATCGAACTAATAAATTTCAACGTTCATTCGTTATTAGAGGAACCCGTATTTAGAACAAAATTCAAATGTTTATCAGGGAATCATCCAGTAAACATATGTTCAAATTTCATTTCTTTAGATTTTTAAGCGGTTTATCAAGCCCGATTTTTGAAATCACGTATTGGTAAAGTTGTTCTACAGTTGCGTTTTTACTTTTTTTTCAATAATCTACATTTATATTTTTTATATATTCATTATATTATATTATATTTTATTATATTAGATTTTTTATGGTTTGTTCCGATACTCTTTTTAGTTTATTTTTTGTGAATATACAACTCGAACTAATCATCGCTATTGTTACCATTTCTTCGGTCAGGTACTTATTATTATATTTTTGTATCAATATGTTCCATAGAGGGCTTACAAGCCCTAGGAACTTCTTATGAAATAAATACATAATTAAATAGTAAAAACTAACTAATATAATTAGTATATAAAAATCTACTAATTCTTTTAGTAGTTTAACATAACCTAAAATTACTTTGACTAATTAAATTAGTAGTTTTTTACTAAAGTATTAGTAAAAAATTACTATTTGAAATGGTAAACGAGTTTTCACTGTTGAAATAGTAGTTTTTAACTATTTCAAATTTAGAGAGCAGAAAGTGGTGTTCTCGGTGATAATAGGCTTGAACTCCTTGATCGAATACATCCAATAGCCGACTCCACTTGCAAACGAAATCATAATGTTCCAAATTCCTTGACTTAACGAAAGCGTTTTCTAGTATAGGTTTTGAGATGAGTTTGAGACGCCTTGATGTCCCACAATGCTCAACGACGAGTTTTAATACATAAAAATTCAAACAAGATTTTAAAAACTTGAATAAATTTGCACTTTTTACATGTCTTTTAGAAAAAAACTGACTTTTACATTTATATATCCAAGACGAGGGAGATAATTTGACATTCTGCATATCGAGGGTCAAAAGTATATTAGCAGAATATTTCTTAAGGGGGTTCTTCTTCGTCCGAACGATGTCTAGAGGTGAGGTGCTGACCGTCGAGAAAATATTCTCAAGAAATATTTTCTCTTAGAAGAAGAAATACTATTTTAAAAAAAAGCATTCAAATATTTTACGAATACTATTCACACGTAAAATTTTATGGGATTCACTGTCTCTTAATAATGAGTTCTCTTTGTAATTATTAAGTATTAAATTTTACTAATATTTAATAAGAATAATAATCATAGATTTCCTTTTTGTAGCTTCGTATTTCGTTTGCTGACATACCGGGCAACCATCCAGGATTCTTTTATTTCAAAGAGTTCCTTGTTGCATGATAAAATATCAATAAACCAAAAGATTTAACAACAACGGAGTTTTGTGGGGAATGCCCGAGCCATGCTTACGACATGTACTGAAAGTTTATTAAATTTATGTTCCCCAGCCCTCCGTGTAGAAATTAGGATTTGCTGTAAATTTGTCAACAACAAAATTGATAATAATAATAAAACCAGTTATCAATAAATAATGAAAATTAAAATATTTAAACAAAAGCTTTGGGCATAAATTAACCCCAATTATTTGGGAATGTGGACAAGATAACTTGAAATTTTTAAAAGTTTAATTTTGACAGAATAAAAATTAATTAACAAATAAATTTGTTTTAGATTTTTGGAAATTTAAAACTGTTTTTGTAATCTGCTGGCTAGATTTTGTTTTGATTTTGGAAAGTAAATTTAGACAAAGTAAATTTTGAAATGAATAATTGTTTGTTTTGTCCTAAAGTATTTATTTATTTATTGATATATAAACGGGAATTAACCCTTACAAAATACAAAAACAATAACAAATCAAAGTGCGCTTGAAGAAATGATACAATAGAATTAAATTAGCGCTTATAAGATAAGAACAAGTATAAAACTAATTCAATACTAAAAAACCAATGCAATATAATATAAGCTATGTATGAAATATTATTCTGCGCAGTCTGTTCTTAAATACATCTAGAGAAATATCGAAAAAGTCTATAGCACCGTTGTACAAATTACCCTCTCTAGCTATTCTAGATAAAACAGTATTAGCACCGCTAGAAGTTCTGTGGAAAGAAACACTGAGCAAAGACGGATTCCTAGTATCTCTGATAGGTGCATGGGGATTCAATAAATTCAAAATATCTGGGCAATTAAAATAGTTATTGATAATTTCAAACAAGAATAATAAATCCGCGAATAAAAATCTATCCTTAAGCAATTGGATACCAAAAGTCCGCCTCAACTCAGAATAATCATGATTAAATCTGTCATAATTAGTTCCAGTACGCCACGCAGCAAAAAGCAAGAATCTGTTTTGGATACGCTCAAGTTGCATTATATAAACAGCCTGATAATGAGACCATATGACGGAACCAAATTCTATAACAGGTCTGACTATAGAGAAATATAATGACTTCAAAGCTCTAATGTTTTTAAAAAATGATGCATTCCGGGTAACAAAGCCCAAAGTATAAAGACATTTAATCTAAGGTTCCTAATAAAATCAAATTATTTGAACTATAGAAATAATAAGTAGTAATATTTAATTTAAAATAGAGTTTAAAAGTACCTTAGAAGGTAAGGACAGAAGATGGTAAAATTACTATAGGTATGAAGAGAAAATGTCACATCGAGTGAAGGTAAGGTTAGTCGATGAGCCAACCACCGAAGGTAAGTTCATTCTATGAGCCAATCACTGAAGGCAATTACTGAAGGTGGCCCAACCCCTTCAGGTACTGGCATAAGTTATCATAACCACTAAAGGTAAGTATTGAAGATGGCCCAACCACTGAAGATAAGAATAAAAAATGGCTTAACCATTGAAGGTAAGAACACAAAATGACCCAACCATGAAGGTGTGGTTAGTCGATGACCGAACCACTAAAGGTAAGAACAGAAAATGGCCCAACTATTGAAGGTAAGGTTAGTCGATGACCCAACCACTGAAGGTAAGAACACAAAATGCCCCAACCATTGAAGATAAGGTTAGTCGATGACCCAACCACTGAAAGTAAAATCAGAAAATGGCCCAACCATTGAAGGAAAGGTTAGTCGATGACCCAACCACTGAAGGTAAGAACAAAAAATGACCCAACCATGAAGGTGAGGTTAGTCGATGACCCAATCAGTAAAGGTAAGAACAGAAAATGGCCCAACTATTGAAGGTAAAGTTAGTCGATGACCAAACCACTGAAGGTAAGAACAGAAAATAGCCCAACCGTTAAAGGTAATGTTAGTCGATAACCCAACCACAAAAGGTAAGGACTGAAGATGGTGCAACCACTAAAGGTAATGTCATTCGATGATCCAATCACTGAAGGTAAGTATTGAAGATGACCCAACAACTGAGGTTAATGTCTGTTGATGATCTAACGTCTGAAGTCATTGATTGCCGAACGACAAAAGTAGTTTGTTGTCAATGTCAGAATGTTATGTTATGAAGAAGATATGTTATGAACGTTACCTTTATCGACATCGTCAGTAAGAAGAAGTTCTTTTGCTTCATCGCACAATGGTTGATTTGTCTTTTTGGATTCTCTTCGAAGACTTGCTACATAAGGATCTGAGGAAACTAATAAACTTTGTAGTAAGTCTTTCATGGTGTTAGTGCGTGAAGATTTTCTAGTATTATTCTCTCGATACTTTTTAAAATCTTTGTTTCTAGATTCCTGTGATTCTTGAGACAGTTGTCCAATTGGTATTAAACAGGTGTAAATGGAAATGAAAATGCAGACTGTTTAGCCAAAGTGGCCACTGACCTGGAACCATCGAGCCTTTTTGTAATGCCGTTTACTGATTATTATTTATGGCAACACAAAATAGAAACAAAAAATAACACGATTAACTTCTTGAATGAACAAGCGCTACAAACTGGTAAAATATATTTTTAAAATTATTACAAAAACAAAACTGTTCCTTGGTACTCAACAAAATCTCTAAGCAGACGCCATATTGTTACTATTAATTGTTGTAGAGCTGATCATTACAGTCTCTGTTTAAAATGTTTAAAGTTATAAGGATGATTTCTTGAAGGATTTAAGTGGATAGTTTATGGCTTTCTGTGGGGCATTGTGAAACAAAGCTTAATCTGTCATAAAATCTTCAATTGAGGTCGAATCGTTGGTGGGAGCTCTTCCACCCTTTTGGTTAGTCAACGGGGGCCTGATGTAATGAAACAGGGGAGTTCCGTTGTCCTTTATACGTTCCGCATCGGGCGCGTTTACCCGGTGCATTTGCAGATGGTTCGTAACTGGTTCTTCAACGTTTTATAATTGTGACGTATTCTCAACGCAACGGTGTAATATTACATGAAATCTAAAAAGTGCTGTGAGTTTTTGTGAAGTACCACCTTCCATCATTTTTAACAGTCTCTCTGCATCATTACCAAGAATTGGTTTTATCGATGATCCCTCATGCTTCTGTAATAATAAAATACAACATCTAAATCATGTAATACGACAATGTCCACTCTGTGAAGCATCTCGTAAGAAAACTTCAAAAAATTAAATTACAACAGTCTTAAAATTTTCTTAAAATTGTCCTCCTGATTTGGTCATAAAAAAATAGATGATTTTAATTACCGCAGCCATTTTGTAGTAGGTACAGTTACAAATAATTTATTTTTCACTTTTCAATATATCTATACAATAATAAACCCTCTAATAAGATATTCCTTTTTTCATTTTCCCAAAATAAATTATCAAAGATAGGTCTTTGTTTTCTATCTCTTGAGTGGTGGTACCTCCTTTAAGGTGATTCTCTCGAAAAAAACATTTCTTTAAATATTATTCTAACTGAAATATCATATAATAGAACATTCAACGAATATAATGATATTTTTAAAGGCAGAAAGCCTTACTTACTGAGATATTTGAGATTAATGTTCAACCTTTTAACATGAAAAAATGTAGAAGACACGGTTAAAAAATTTAATCTTTCTAACCGCGCAATGGATTTTCTTTAGGTTTAAAAAGAAAAACTACTAAATTTTATTTTAAACTATAAGAAATAAAATCCTTTTTTGAAAAATGTGGCTTGCCGTACTAAATTTCGAAAAATAGTAGTTTGAAATCCACGTTTTGACGTTTTATTCATTGATTTAAATAAGAGAGACTCTACACCTTAAAGCTGACGCTATTCATTAAATTTAAACATCACAAAATAAGTAAACAATTACAAAATTTGAGTTGAGAACCACTAATCCAAGAGAATTACCTTAAAAATTACTTTTTTTCTTTAAGTATTTTAAAAAATCTTTTCTACTGAAGATTGTCTGTACAATTTTTGAGTTAAAATCAGCAGTTAGGAAAATTGTTGAGTCAAATAATTAACAAACTTTTTTAAAATAATTATTCTATGCGGTTTTTTTTACTAATTTGAAAAATGTCCCACAATCTTTTTTTAAATTAACAAAATTTTCTAATTAAAGATATTCGCCAGACTTTAAATCATAAAACTTAATTTCAAAAAGTCAAAAAAAGATTTTTAATATAAGGGCAAATCCACGGAACCGTACGATTTCATGTTATAAATTTTAGAATTTTAAAATTACAAGCACACTCTTTATTTATAGATATATCTGTAAGAAATACATTTAGAAACAAATTTTTTTTTGCGTGAACCTTTTTCATTTAGTGCTGAAAGAATTATAATAAAAAAACTTCAAGGAAATTTTTTGTCAAGGAATATTTTTTCAAAACGAAAAAACAAATGAAAGTTGCTAAACATTTTACCAAGATGATCAACTTCTCGGAACTATACGATTTAATGTTACAAATAATATAATTTTTCAATTTGAAGCACATACTTTATTTTTAGATATATATGCTAGAAATATATTTAGAAACAATAACTCCTTAATTTGAACCATTTCTCTTTGGTGCTCAAGCAGTTAAAATTAAAAAAAAATTTGTTGCAAACAAATGATTTCAAAAAAAGAGGAAACAAATGCAGACTGTTAAGCTTAATAGCTATGTTCATTTGGATTCTTTTAATGACGAAAAGTTTAAAAAATGTTATATTTAATATTTATTAAATGTTCTAATTGTCGTTAAAATTTAGCATTTAGAAATAAGATTTCTAATAATTATATCTATCATTCACGCAAAACTTCCAACCTTTATTCATCGATCTGTGAGTGTGCCATTAAAAAAGGTTCAATTTTAAAGCCTTTCACTTTCAAATATAAAGAGATAATTATTGTTATATTATCTTAAGCTTTAAAGGCACATTATTTAAAAAGGTCTTAATTTATTCGTTTTTTCATCAGCAATACACACGTTAAAAGAAAAATAGAATTGCGTTATCGCTGAAGAAGCAAAAAAAGAAAATAACTATAACTTTCGTTTATTGAAAAGTGGGAGTAACACTTTTTAAATAGTTGCCATTTAGTTTTAATTTTAGAGCACATCTTTTTTTTAAAGTGTAATACCTTTTTTAGAGTTAGAACTTTCATTCGTCATAAGTTTTAAATGATTTCGTCTTCTGCTGAAAAAATTATACTCATAAAAGTAAAAAAAGTAGCGAAAGTAACAAGTCAAACTTGATTGTTGACGCTTATATATGACTTTTTATTTCACTTGAAGAATTATAAATATTTGGATTCAATTAGCTATTTCAGTTAAATGTGGCCTTAAAAAGATAATGATACCTTGAAAATATTTATAATATATTATTATAAAGGTTTAAATCATGAATAACGTGAAATCGTACGGTTCCGTGGATTTGCCCATAATTATTTAAAATCAAATTTTTTTAAGCTTTGCATTCAGGAAAGAAGATCTTCAAAGAGGATTTTTAAAAACTGTTTTAAACTAATTTTTTTAAGTCCTGCATTGAGAAAAATTTTCAAGATTTTTAGATTTTTAAAATAATTTTATTTTTTTCGAATTTTTGAAGTTTGATCTATGGAAATCATTCCTATTCAGATTTAAAATTTTAAAAAATTAAGAAAGAACTCAAAAACAGTTTTTTAAAAATTATTAGAAACTAATTTTTTTAAGCTTTGCATTCAGAAAAATTTTTATTATTTTAAATTTTTTAAAAATTCAAGTTTATCTAAATAAGTTTTTAATTTTGATTTATGGAAATTATTCTAAATCAGATAGTTAGTAAATTTTTTGAATTGAAATGGCAATAAATTTTAAAGTCAGTTTTAAAAAGCTAAGAAGCTTAATTCTTCGAAATTTGTTGAATATATTTCAAAAATAAAAAGTAAATTAAAGATTAAACTAATTTTTTAAGTTAATATAAAATAAAAATTTGAATTAAAGAAACTTAATAAAATTAAAAAACAGACAAATTTATTCCTTTTAACAATAATGTAAAAAAGTAAACAAAAATGACGCTTTTCTAATTAACTGTTATAAGTTTTTTGTTTTTTACAAAATACATTTATTGAAATAAGAGGACGAGTTTTCATACTTATTCAGATTTAGAGAGTATGGACTTTACACGAGTTTAACCCCATGAGGTATAATGTAATTGTAATTGCAAATATCTCCGAAGCTAGGTGCAGAAAATTATTTAAACTTTGCAGAAATATATGTAGAATTAATCCCAATTTAATATATTCTACGAGCATCAAAAAATCTTCAACTTTAGTCGTAGCACGTTTTTCGTTAATATATTACGATTTTGTTTTCAACTAACAAACCATTTATATAAATACATTCTCGAAAATGAGAGGATTTGCAAATGTAACAGAGTGATGAAAATTCTCTTAGTAGCTTTTAGTATCAGTTTTACAATCCTCCAGTTTTAAGCTCCTTCAGTGAGTAAACGAGCTTCAACATGTTTATTCATTGTCAGCATATACATTTTCATGTAATCTCGAATTTTATTTCATTTCAACTAAAAGAAATCAAAATTACAAACAAACTAAAAGAAGTACCAAAAAAATTGTTGAAAAATGTAATGAATTTAAAAAATGTGTACTTTTTTTATTAATTGAGGCACCCAATAATAAAATTCAAGAACCGGAAACTAAATCTAAAACTGTTCGATTTTTTTGTTTTAGACAATCTAACCCAGAGATTTCATCAATAGCTCAGGGATATCTTTTTTTTAGCATTTTTCTACAACTAGTACCATTCTCATAAATAGAAACTCAATAAAATTAGTTTAAAAATTTTTTTTTTGTGTATTTCGAGAGTACATTTATTAAATATTAATTTAATTTAATGGCTAATCAAAAGTCCTCAAGGCCCATCAGAAATCAGAAACACAAATCATATTTTACCTTATTCAAAATTTAAAGTTATATTTTTATTTTTTAAAAGTATCAATAATATCGAAATATATGATTGATTAATTATCAACGTCAGTCCTAAAATTTATTAAATTTTTTTTCTTTGATATATAATACATTTCCAAAAAATGTCTGTCTCTATAGTAACTTGCGCCATCTAGAATTTCTACTTTGTTTTGATCAAAATTAAAAGTGTGATTTAAATCATTGGAGTGTGCGCACAAAGTTGTGTGTCTTTCTTTCTTGGTTTGTTAATACTTATGTTGATAAATTCTTGCTTTGAGCTCCTGTATTGTTTGACCTATATAAACGACATTGCAGTCATTACTAATATATTTTTTAAATAACGTCGGTGTTTTCAAACTTTGGTACTCTATCTTTAAGAGATGGAATTAATGTGTTTTGAATTTGTTATGTGTTGAAAAAATTACAAAAATTTTAAGTTTTTTACATAAAGTAAAAATAGGTTTCAATGAGTCCGAGGTATATAGCAAAACCAATGACCTGAATGGATCAAAAGATTTTTCATCACAATTAATTTTGTGATTTGTGCATTTGAATAATAACGCTATATTATGTTGAACGTTAATTTTTAATTTATTACTACCGCGGACCCAAGGCCACATACAAGTGATTATCACAACTTTTTATCTGATTTTATGGTCCTGAAAAAAGCATCTTTATATATAAATATATTTATATATTTTTTTAGAATTATATTTTTCGAGTGACAGTTGATTCGGCAAAATTGAATATAATCTATTGAAGTCTACGCCACTGTGAAGGAAAGGAGAGTGGTAAAGAAAAAGGGGATCGTAAGAAGCACGGAGAGATGGATGATGTTTGTTGATGGACCTAGAGAATTACTTTTTTTTAAAGCACCCTTTTTCAACTCTCTCCGCTTAATGACCATAGAGTGTATAAGACTGCGACCTGTGGTGGGTCTCAGTCTGAGTCTTGTCTTCAACGACACTACCTTTGCTCTATTCTGGCAAGTGAAATAAAGAGCAGGAGTCAAGGGAAACTTTAAGACGGTAAAAGGCATGAAAGAAGAATAAGTGATTCTTATACCAGACTTAGAAACTACCATGTACCATATTTAGTCCAAATGCATTCTTGCTCTCTTAACAATCATGTTCATTGTTTCAAAATACTTAATTTTAATACCTTCGGAATTTGTCAGTCCATCCATTTTTTAAGGTTTGAAAAACGCCTTTAAACCTGCAAAGTATAATTATTAAAATTTGTCTCTCCTGATTTCCTCAAAGTAGATACAAGTTTCGAGAAAAAAGTAAGACCTGAAGTCAATTTTTTATAGAAATATATTATGTTTAAAAAAAAAAGTAGAATTTTTAATGTTTCACAAAAATTCAAATTACTCTCAAATTAATGATGGCTTTTTTGAACCGTCTATTCTTGTTTTAAAGGTAATTTTCTGAAGAGTAAAACTGTAGTTTAAGCATTGAATTTTTTTCTTAGAATATAGAAGGCTCGGAAGTTGGACTAAAATATTCTAAGAAAAAAATTTCACTTCAATGCTTATATACAACAGTCTCATTCTTCAGAAAATTCCCTTTCAAGCACGTATGTAGGAACTTTAAAAAACCGTTATTATTTCGAGAGTAATTGGAATTTTTGTGAAACATTAAAAATTACACTTTTTTGAACATGTTTCAATGAAAAATTGATTAAATCACTTCACTCAGGTCTTATTTTTCTCAAAATTGTATCTACTTTGAGGAAATAAAGAAAAATGTTTTTAATAATTACTATACGTTTGAAGAAGTTCCTTAAACCTTAAAAAATGGATTGACCAAATTCCGACGGTACTATTATAGTCCATATATTTTAATTAAAAATTTTTTTTTTTAATTAAAATCATTTGTTTCTGATTTTATTCGAAAAATAAGAAAATTCGTATTTTTATATTTATTAATTGAATAAAAATTACAGAAATTATGAATTTATGAAATTTAACGTTTTCAGTAACAGAGAATTTTTGACACGCGTTTTTCTCCATTATCATTAAAAAACTGAAAATAATACCCTACATGAAATTTGCTCAGTTTTTCTTAAATTTTTTAGGCTTTAATTTACATTTTAATATATTCTTGTTGCAAATACATTATTTTTTATTACATGTGTAAGAAATTTAGGAAAAACAAAACAAATTTTATGTAGAGCATTATTTCAAATTTTCTAATAATAATTTACAAGTTAGTTTCTTTCATTCATTCTTTCATTCTATCCACACCTGAAGTTTGATACTAGGTATCTTTTTGTTTTAAATTTTCACATCATATTATTTCACCTTTTCTAAATATTCTTAAATTTTTAAGTTAGGTATAGCAATTTTAATTTCTTCAAATTTCTCTTAATTTGAACTTGCATCGATTAAAAGTTCAATTAATCCACTGTTCAAATAAACTAAATTTGAAGTGATTTAAAAATTTCTTCAATTTTTAATATTTCTTCTCTCTTATGATTTCAATTACTTAAACTATTGTTTTCGACTATTTTTATCATTTTTCAATTATTTCCATTATTTTTCACTTTTTTTCACCTAAATCTTAAATCTACCTTCCGCAAATTTCGATTTTTTTCTTAACTTTTTTCAATCAATTTTTCAATTTTAATTATTTTTTCTTCGATAATAAAATAATTTAATTATTTATTGTTAAATTTTATGTTATTTATCGAAAATTTAAAAAAAAAATTATTTACCATTATTAGTTTTATTCTGCAATTGTTATCTTCATTTTTTAATCATTTCCATTATTTCTGAATTAATATCTTGAACTTTCAAATATATATCTTAATTTTCAATTATTTTGTTGAATAAGTTTTAATTTATTTTTATCATTTTCCTATTATTTTCTCAATCGTTTAATGATCTTAATTAGTTTTTACTTAATTTCCTAAAGTTGCAGTTATTATCTCAAATTTAGATTATTGTCTTCAATTTTTAATTGTTTAAACGATTTTCCTATTATTATCTTTTGCTTAAGAATAAATTCTGTAATCTTTCTATTATTATCTCCAATTTTTAATTATTTTCATTCTTTTGGCATAAATTTCAAAAATTGTAATTATTTATCTGAATTTGTAATTCTTTCATTATATTTCAATGATTTTTTTTAATTTTAAATTATTTCCATCATATTTTAATTATTTTTTTCAATTTTAAATTATTTTTATCATTTTTCAATTATTTCACCCAAATTTTCAATTGTTATTCTTATTTCATAAAATTATTTTATAAGATTTGTAAGCATTTTTTCAAATTTCAATTATTTTCTTCATTTTTAAATTATTTCGAATTTGTTTTCATAATTTCCAAAAAATGTTATTAATTATCTTAAATTTCAATTATTTAAAGCTTTCTTCAATTTTTTTCTTCAATTTTCAATTATTCTCATTTTTTTCAATTAATTCCACAGATTTTCAAGTATTTTTCTCAAACGTCAATTTTTTTTTTATTTAAAAAACTTCTGCTATTTTCTATTTGCTATTTTTCTAATATTTTCTTCAAATTTAAAGTTTTAAAATCATTTTTCAATTATTTTCTCCAACTTTTAATTTTCATTAATTTTTAAAATTATTTTCCAAGAGTTTTAAATATTTTTCTCAAATTTCCCATTATTTTCTTCAACTTTTATTTATCTTTAAATTTGTTTTATAATTTCCAAATTTTCAAACTATTTATCTGATATTTCATTTATTTAATTCAATTTTAAATTATTTAATTTATTTTTTAATTACTTTCTTCAATTCTCAAATACTGACGCTCTTTTTCATAATTTCCAAAAAGTTTTTAATCTTTTATCTGATTATCTGAAATTCCCATTATTTTTTTTTAATTTTCAATTATCAATTATGTCTATGATTTTCTGTATTTTATGTATATTCAGTATTTTTGCAATTATATCTCTTAAATTAAAAATTGTTATCTTCAATTTAAAATTATGTTTATCTTTTTTAATTTATTTTCTCTAAATTTCAATTATTCTCTTTTTTTTAATGAACTTCTAATAGTTTCAAATATTTTTCTGAAATTTTCTTTAACTTTCCTTTATTTAAAATATATTATGTAATTTTGTCAATATTGTTTTTCTCAAGTTTTAGTTATTTTCTTTATTTTTAAATTATTTATATAATTTTTTCATTATTTTCTTCAATTTTTAATTATTTTCGTTATTTCTGAATTAATTACCTCAAATTTTAATTTATCTTAATTTGAATCCTTTTTTTCAATCTTCAATTATTTTCTCCAATTTTTATTTTTCTAATTTTTTTACATTTATTTCTAAGATTTTCAATCATTTTTCTGAAATTTAAATTGCTTTCTTTAATTTTAAAACATTTCTATGATTTTTTAAATTACTTTCACCAATTTCAAATTGTTTTTATGATTTTTTTTTCAATTAATTTTCAAGGAAAACGCATATCAATAATTCTCTGTTTCTGAGAACTAAAAATGGATTAATTTTGTAATTTTCAAACAATAAGAAAATAAAAGAATATGTTTTTCCTTATTTTTTTTTATAGAATCAGAAAAAAAACTATTCCTAGCAAAAAAAAATTTTTTTGATGAAAATGTTATATGGAATGCCCCATATATACATTTCAAAACGCAAATTATTAATTCTAGATAATCCAAATTTAAATTATCAAGAATCTGGATAAATACATTGAAATAAATTAATTTAATGTTTAAATCCCTTTTCTTTTATGAGAGAAAAGATTCTTGATGCGGTTAGGTATTAATTTTTTCATATAATTTACCATGTTTCTTTTATTCTAATGACACGAATAAAAAAATTAAACAACCTCTGAAGAGGCAATGTTATAAAACAGAGCAGAATGTAATTGAAGAAAACGTCTCTAGAGCTTGGCGGTACAAGAAGCAATTTTTCTACTGAAAATTCACCCCACGTCTGACCATCGCATTTCTTTTCCACTTGGATTGCTTTCACCAAGCATGTCTCTCAGATTGTGACAATTTTCCAAGTGGAAAAAGAGCGCTATGACCAGAACAAAGGGTAACTTGCGAGAGGAAAAGTTGTAAGTCTGTAAACTTCAACATTTACGATCCTCAAGCATTTGAAATTCTATCAGCTTCCATACATATATTCTAATTTGTAAATTCGCGAATTTGAATTTTTGTTGAGCAGAGCTATACGTTAAAAGTTAAAATCAATAAAGGTCAGGCACTTTATTTTCATATATTCTGTTTGTGATATTTTGCATTCTATAATTTGCTTCAGAGTATTTAGGACAAATGATAATAAATTGAATTTTTCAATTTCGTTCAATGTTTCCATAAAAAATAATTTTCGCGACTAATTTTGGATAACTTAATCTTTTTAATGTTAAAAGTTTTTAGAATATTTTGGCTCTTACGGGAATCTAATATTTTTTTCTAAAATTCATTTTTTCCGAGATATTTGATAGTTTCTAAATTTTTGAGACGTATTTTTTTCTGTGTAGGTTCTTCAACTTAGAAGCTTCAAATTGATTAAGTTTTCAAAATTTAAATTTAGAAGGTTTCAAAATGAGTTGCATCAAATGTATGAGATCAGATTTTTTTAGAGTGCAAGATTTTTAGCCTTCTTTTTAAAGAAAATTTATGGTATTCCGTAGGAGTTTGAAGTATCAAATTAAGGTACTTTATCGGGACCACAAAATAAAGCGAGAAATAAAGTTGAGACGAATAAAAGTTTAGTTCGGTGTTGAAACAGAATTAGCACTATTTATTGACTAACTTTACTGGACTAATTAAGCTGTTCTTTAGAAAGAAGAAGAACCTAGAGAGAACCTACAAATTCTAACAACAACAACAACAACAACAACAACAACATCTACGCTAACGGAAATATGAGATCAAGCGAAACCAAAATTTATTTCAAGGTTTCCATTATAGTGTATAATATATAGAAACAGAGAATTCTCGGGCCCGTATCATTTTGACACAATTTTTTTCGGGCAACTCGTTATATTGTACTCCCGAAGATGAATGTTATATTTTACTCCTTCTAAAATCAAAGATTTTTAAGTCTTATTTATTAAATAATTGATTTAATACATTAAATTAATATTAAAAACTTAATTAATCCAGTAAGTTCAATTATTAAATAATTAAAACCTAAAAATCTTTGATTTTTGTAGGAGTGAAATATAACATTCATCTTCGGGAGTACAATATAACAAGTTGCACGAAAAAATTTGTGTCAAAATGATACGGGCCCGAATTCTCATAACATCCGAGACATTTAACAGTGCTGTGTATTAAAATGAGGGCATTTTCACGAAAAAAAAACGAATATGCTGTTTGTAGCATTGGGACGCGTGATTAAGTTCTAAAATTTATTATTTAGAAATTCCATTTTATAGAATTTCAAAAGGTAGAATTTTTTTGTAGACGAAATTTCAAATTTTCAAACTTGTTTTCAATCGAATTTAAATGAATTCGAATTTTTACCTAACAGAATGTTTAGGTAACCTAATTCATATTTAACAGAATTTTTATTTAAAAGAATTCCAATTTAAACGAATTTTAATTTAGAAAAATTTTCATTTTACAGAATTTTAAATTAATCGAATTTTTAAATGCCAGAATATTCATTTGACCGAATCTTCATTTGTGCGAAATTTTAATAGAACGAATTGCCATTTGATAGAAAACTTAAATAGCAGAATGTTCATTTGTACGAAATTGCAAATGGCCGACAAAGCATCCGACAGAAATATTTTGGCGCGAATTTTAAAATTGACCAATGGGGATTTTCTTAATATTTTCTGATTTGTCAATTTTAAAATTCGCGCCAAAATATTTCTGTCGGATGCTTTGTCGGCCATTTGCAATTTCGTACAAATGAACATTCTGCTATTTAAGTTTTCTATCAAATGGCAATTCGTTCTATTAAAATTTCGCACAAATGAAGATTCGGTCAAATGAATATTCTGGCATTTAAAAATTCGATTAATTTAAAATTCTGTAAAATGAAAATTTTTCTAAATTAAAATTCGTTTAAATTGGACCAGAGAATATTGAAACAAATTTATTGTTTATACCTAAACAAATTATAAAAAAAGAATATTTTTTTAAATTTCGAACTGTTAGTGGATATCTATTTTATGCCTCTGTTTCTATCCAAAGGACACTTAAATCGGTAAACTCAATTAAGAAATATAAGCGTTTACTTTAAAAAATCTGTTAAAATATTTCATTTTGTAATAACTTGGGTAAAAAAATTTTTTTTAAATTTTTCGTTTGGAACAAACATTTTTGTGATCTAGTCTAATAATTTTTCAATATTTCGATAAAAAAAATCTTATTATTTTATGCTGATTTCACGAATTCTGATTTCTGACCCTTGTAGCATACAGATTTAAGTTTCTTTTAAAAACATTAAGAAGGGTGGTCACCTAACTAAAAATGACAAGATTATTTTGAAATTCATAGAATATGTTCATAAGAATATTTGACAACCAAGAAAATTATTTTCAAAATTTTTTACTGTCCCGTTTTTGAGAATTTTAATAATAAATTTGCAAGTTTTTAAATGAACACTTATGGATAGTACAGCTGTCAAGTACATTATTTTGATAATATAATGTCAATCAATGAATTACAAAAATGGGCAAAATTTGTCCGTAACTTTTCTTTTAAAATATTGAATATTTTGTCACGTAAACTTAGTAGAATTACTAAAAATATCATTAGGAAAGTTTCTCTAACTTATTTAGAATAACTGGCAAACAACATAAAACGTATACTGCATTTTTGTCAATGTTTTTTTTTTTTTTTAATATACTGCTCAACAACGATAAAAACAAAGTTCTATTTTTGTGGGGTGCAATAAAATAAAACCGTTCATTCTATGGTTAACTGTTCCTCATAACGATCATTTTATGCTTCTATAAATGTTTTACACGCACACTATTTACTTAAGAATAATTTTTATAGTGTATACTTTTTTCATTTTTTCAATGCTCTCACCCCCTGGAATTGTTCTATATCGAAAAAAATACCCCCATTTTTTATTTTTTTAATATTCAGATGGGACTCAAAGCGCTCAAAGTTATGCAAAATGCATGGGAAAAAAAGACTTTTTCGTAGAAATGGTATAGACCCCTTGAAAATAAATATTTTTTAAAACCCTACCCGAAAAAATGATGTGAAAACCAACACATGAATTTGTCATATAAAAAAAAATTAATATTCTAAAGTTTTGTACTTAATTAATTAGTCTTACAGTCATTCCTATCTCTCAACAAAAGAAAACTTGCAAAACTGAGAGAAAGTTGGGACTCTCTATTAAAACAATTGTAAAATATTATTATTTTTATTTTGTTGATAGTACATGGCTTAACTGACCTCAAAAAGTTACAAAATTAAGAAAAAGTTGCAACTCTCCAGCTCAATTTGATAAAAAATTGTAAATAAACAATAATAATTTGTTTAAACAAATTAGCAATTATGTGGAATAATGATTCAAAATCAATATTTATGTTATTTATTCAAAATGTAGGAAGAAACTTTCATAAAATTAGTAAAAAATATTTTTTAACGATTTTTTCGTAATTTTGTAATTTATGGGTTTTTTTTTTTTTGTTAATATTAAAAAATGGTTAAATAAAAAATTTAGCATTATTGTTTAAAGTCTTTTGAAGAGAAACACAGTTGGGCGATTGAAAAATATTTATTTTCAAGGAGTCTATACCATTTCTACGAAAAAGTCTTTTTTTTTCCCATGCATTTTGCATGGGAAACTTTGTGCGCTTTGAGCCCCATCTAAATATTAAATATTAAATATTAAATAAAAAATAAAAAATATTAAATAAATAAATTATATTATATTATAAAATAAATTAAATTAATTAATAAAATAAATTTAATATTAAATAAATATTAAATATTAAATATTAAATAAAAAATAAAAAATGGGGTTTTTTTCGATATAGAACAATCCTACAGTGTGGCAGAACAGCTCAAAAGTTGGCAAAAAATCAAACACTAAACACTAATTTCTGACTATAATTCATATAATTTTAATAGTTTATATCCCTTAATATCATAAAATAGCCTTTTTAGCTTTGTTAGACTCCTTAAATTGTTTAAATAATGCGGGTAAGATTTCTTATAATTGAGGGTTACGTGCTCTTTTTTTGTTTTGTTCATCTAACCAATGTTTAAGAATTAATTATGGTATACAATGACCAAGATTTTTAATATTTTATTATGGAATCTTTAAATTCTGGTAGATATTTAATTATATATTAGTAATTAAAATTTTGTTTTTAAAACATTTAAGTTATTGAAATAAATTATAAAAAAGTAGCTTGTTAGTTCAGAAATTGAAAAAAACCTTCCCTTAAATATTTACATTTTTATTTATGTTCCAAGCTTTTCTAAGTATTATTATATATTATTATTATATATTTTCGAGTAAAATGGATTTTATTTAACCTATATTCTGAAACACTGAAGTACAAATTTAATGGATTTTAACGATTTTTAAACATTTTAACTTATTATAATAGTTTAAATAAATTAAATTTTGCAATTATAGTGTTTTTAATCTTATCGGGCTTATAATTTACAGTTATAAATATAAATTTATAATTTTTTCTTACAATTTTTTAATTTTCTTTGATGTAATTCTTTATTTTTTGCTACATGTGTATTTTTAATTTTAGTTAAATTTTATCTGCTATATTGGATCCGCCATTTTGAATTTTAAAAAACTGACTTCAGATCCGTAATTAGCGACCCCAAAAACCTCCGAGTAACGAGTTTCAAGCAAATTTAAACATTTTTCAAAAATTCAACTGCCATGTTGGTTTTGCTATTTAAAATGTTTAAAAATTGACTTCAGATTCGTAATCAGCGACCCAAAAAACCCAAAAAAATAGAATGTCACCCTACGGGGTGAGAGCATTAAAAAATTTTTTTTTGTTTTGGACCACCCTAATACGCACCCCTTGAAATAATTTCGAGTCTACGACATTTAAACATGCTATATCTTGCATATTTACTTTCTAAAATCATACAAAATACAAAAGGTAGAAACAGTTCACAGAAGTACGTGTCCCCAATACTATTTTTCAACTTAGCATTTTCATTCATATAATCCGAATTTATTAAAACGTGCGACCCTTTATTAGAAAAGTGTTCCAAATCCAAATTTATATCAATAATACATATCTCTATTTTACTTGTGTATATTATTATTCTAACACAAATATCTCATAAAAATTGATAAATACATAAAAAGAAAGAAAGAATAAAGAACTTTAACTTTAATGGTATTGGGATCAGATATATGAATAAGTGGTGGTTGAGTGAATGAGAAGGATTTTGGAATATTGAAGTTATGTCTAGGCTCCCATGGGGGATTAAAGTACTGAAGTGCAGAAAAATAAAGTTGATGCTGGGTAAAAAAAAGTTATAACTTGAGTTTTTCGTCCGTTTGGAAGGCGCCCGTCGGGAACTGAGAAAGCGCCTTTAGCTCCAGTTAAAGGCATATATTATTCTCCAATAAGTTTTTCGCCTCATATCTATATAGAAAAGAGATTTCAAGAAATGGGGGTAGAAATAAAACATGTGAAGAGAAAACCTTTCCAGGAGAAATTTATTATGTAAGGCTCACATTGCACTTTCAATATCTAGATGTTTTATCACTTTTCCTGCTAAAAGTTGCTTTTCCCAGAACAAGAAGTGGTTTATTGGGTCAAGTTCTTTCGGAAGAAAATTAATCATTTAGATACATGAAATTCTTGAAATCATTAGTACACAGAATTCAAAATCAATTCTGAGGATAAAAGTTTATTCCGTTATTCTCTCGAACGAGATGATTCTGAGTTTGTTTTATAAAAAATTTGCACGATACCTCAATGTTTATTTATACCAGAAGTAACAATGCTGCTTTCGTGTGCTATTCAAAAATGAAATTCTCTGCATGTTAGTGCACTGAAAAAAATATTTCCGTGGAACTGCAATAATTATGGGCAGATTGGCAATATTTTATTGCTGTTTTGGGAACTGCCATACGTATTTGTGTTTTAGCCATACGACTGTGTGAAACCGCGAGTGACATTGTAAGGTTAGGTAAAATCGACAGTGGCGCACCGATGCATTATGTCAAACTCCTACATAACCTGTCAACCATAATTAAATGTCTAATCTGATCACAGTATTTTTTTCAGTGTGGATGTTTATTAGGGTGGTTCAAAAAAAGGAAAGTCGGAATTTTAATACTCTCAACCCCTAGAATTGTTCTACATCGAAAAAAATACCCATGCTTTTTTTAAAATCAAAAAATATTTAGATGCCGCTCAAAGCGCTTTAAGTTTCCTATATATTTTACATGGGAAAAAAGACTTTTTTGTAGAAATGGTATAAAATCCTTGAAAATCAATATTTTTCAACCGCTATACTTTTTTTTCTCTTTAAGAGACTTCAAAGAATAATGCCAAAATGTTTAATTAATCATTTTTTAAAATGAGCTATTTTTTATGGAACCCCCCAAAAACAATTTGTTTAAACAATTCGTTGCATTTTAATTTTTAGTTTGTAGTTGATAATTGGTATCATTTAGCTAAAGCAGTTTCAAAATTGAGAAAAAATTGCACTCTGTAGCTTAACTTGGTAAAAAGTTATAATTTGTTTAAACAATTAGTAGAATTGTTATTTTTAGTTTGTTTTCAGTGATTAGTACCCTTCAACTTAAAAAGTTGAAAAATTGGGAAAAGGTTGCAACTCTGTAGTTTAATTTAATAAAAAGTTGAAATTAAACAACAACAATTTGTTTAAACAATTCGTAGTATTTTTATTTCTAGTTTGTTATTGATAATTGGTATCATTTAGCTAAAGAAGTTTCAAAATTAACAATAAAATTGCAACTCTGTAGCTTAACTTGCATAAAAGTTAAAATATAACAATTATAATTTGTTTAAACAATTGATACAATTGTTAATTTTAGTTTTTTGGTAGTAATTAGTTTCATTTTCTTGAAAAGTTGCAAACTTGAGAAAAAGTTGCAACTCTATACACTAATAAGATAAATAGTTGTAAATAAACAACAATAATAATTTGTTTAAACAAATTATTAATTACATAAAAGAATTCTTAAAAGTTTATATTTATGCTATTTGCTATTTATTAAAAATGTTGCAAAAAATTGTCAAAGAAATAGTTAAAAATATTTTTAACACTTGTTTTTGTATTTTTTAATTTTAGGGGGTTTTTGGGGGATACTTTACTTTTTTCACTTTAATGTTTATTAATGAAAATCAGAAAAGTTAAATTTTAATTTTTAAAATAGTACAAGAATGTTGGAAAACGTGCTAATCTTAAAAATAACTTATACAAAAAAGAATACATGTTTTCATATTCTAAACTCTCAGTAGGTACTTTAGTAAAAGATGCGCCTGAAGTATTACCACTTTCAAGCACCGCAGATCCCTGCCTCATATTGTTTTCGCTACTTTAATGTCTAATGGGTTGCATTCGCAGGAATATTTTAAAGTAGGTAAAATTTACAACTGACATAATTATATTTCAAATTCATAAATTCACATGTCTATGAAGAGGCATGAATATTGCCTGAAATTAGTATATTTCGAATTTCCAAGGGTTCAAATTTCCAGAGTCCAAATTTCCTTTTTTAATCAAGTTTTTGTTTACAAGAATCATAAAAAATTGAAAAAGATTTTTTAATCGTTCAACAGAATTTAAATTTAACATAATTTTTAATGTAACAGAAATCTTCGTTTTATAAAATAAAATTTCTATTAAAGGGATGTTTGAAATAATATAATTTACATATGACAGAAATTTCATTTTTCCGAACTTTCGTGGGCACGAATTGACTTTTAATAGAATTATTAAAACATTGAATTATCATTTCCTAGAATTTTTATTATAATAAACGAATGCAAATTTGAAAATAGACTAATTAAGAATTTTTTTGTTAATTTCTGATTGGTTAATTTTAAAATTCGCGATGAAATATTTTTGATCGGTAGAGTAGAATTTTGATATATCCACTGGTTCTTCTTTACTGGATGAGGGTAAGACAGAAATCTATAATGCCGGTAGGACAAGAGCCCTGGGGCAAAAAAGAAGATGGGTCCCCAATTATATACATAATAATTTACAAGTTTAGTTCTTTCGTTCATTCATTCTGTCCACATCTGAAAATTATTGTCACTAGATGTTTTTTTCTTTTAAAATTTAAAATAATATATTTCACCTTTTTAAAAAGTTCTCAAAATTAAAATTTATAACAATTTTTATTTCTTCAAATTGCAGTTTAATGTGAATTTGCATTGATTGAAAGTCCCAAGTAATTCACTTTCAAATATACTAAATTTGAAGTGACTTTAAAATTTCTTCAATTTTTAATAATTCTTTTCTATTGTGATTTCAATTACTTAATGATAGAACGTCCAACGTCCTTCCGGCAGGACAAAAAAGCCTTTCGCGAGTACGTACGAAATCGCGTTATAAAATTAACTTGGATTCAGATAAACAAAAAGTAGTATATATAGTTGGAAAGGTAAAGAATCAAGCTTTCAGCGCATGTAAACATGGAACTTGTAAATTCAAACCCCGAAGCCTGGTAGCTAAAAGAAGTTAAATTTTCCAAAAATTCACATAATTTTTAGTCACAAAAAGACGACGCGCGGTACTGCCGGCAGGACGTTTTCGTTTTTTTAAAAAGACTACCTAGCCCTTGTACATAAATTTAAAAAATCGATATTTACGTCATCTGAAAGCTTGTTTCATTACCTAAAAACCATATATTAATTTTTATACTTATCTGCTTCCATATTGATTTTATAGAGCGATTTCCGAAGGACTCGCGCCTGAGCCATTTACCACCGGCCGCCATTACGTTAGTTCTAACAATATTAACAAAAGTAATAATAAACTCAATTCCTTTGATGATAGAGATGATGAATTATGATGATAATTATGATGGTGATGATGATGATGATGATTATATGAAATTAAAATATTTTTTCTCAAAAATGAATTGTCCTTCCGGAAGGACGTTTACTGTGTGAAAGCGCGTATTTTTATCATTTTTCAATTATTTTCTGCAATTTTCAATTATTTTTAAATTATTTCTCTAAATCTTAAATTTACCTTCTTCAAATTCCAGTCATATCGTTTAGTTTTTTCGATCACTTTTTCAATTTTAATTATTTTTTCTTTGACATTAAATTAATCTTATTGTTTATTCCTAAATTTTATATTATTCGTCGCAAATTTAAATTATTTTTTTAAATTTACCATTATTATGGTCATTTTGCAATTATTATTTTCAATTTTTAATTCTTTTAAATAATTTATGAATTAATTTCCCGAACTTACAAATTCATATATCAATTTTCAATTATTTTGTTCAATTTTTAATTTTTTTTCATTTTTCTCCATCGTTTGAATATTTTCATTATTTTTTAATTAATTTCCTAAATTTTCTTTTATTATCTCAAATTCATGTTTCAAACGATTTTTTAATTATAATTGAAAATAATAATGAAAATAATTATATTTATTATTTTGGCATAATTTAAACATATTTTCTATGCTTTTTTCAATTTTTTTTCTCAAATTTTATTTATTGTTTTCAATTTTTCATATTTAAATTATTTTCATCATATTTTAATTTTTCTCTCAATCTTCAATTATTTTCGGCATATTTCAATTGTTTCAATTTTAAATTAATTTTATCATTTTTAAATTATTTTCCTCGATTATTAATTATTATTATTTTTTTTCTAATTTTTTGTCCGCGAATAGGTCGTAAATTATTTCTTTAATATTTGTGTCGAACGTTAAGGTTGTTTTTAATTACTATTTTCATTTTCTAAAATTTTTTTCTTAGATTTTTAAGTATTTTTCTAAAACTTCAATTATTTTTTTTCAATTTTTAATTAATTTCAATTGTTTTCATAATTTCCAATATGTATTATTAATTATCGTAAATTTATCCATAAAGTTTTTAAATTATGTTTATCTTTTTTCATTTATTTTCTTTAATTTTTCATTATTTTCTTCTTTTTTCTTCAATGAACTTTTAAAAGTTTTAAGAATTTTTCTGAAATTTTCTTTAACTTTCCTTTATTTAAAATATATTATGTAATTTTTTGAATTATTTTCCCAAATTTTAATTATTATTTTTTTAAGTGTAGGTAAATTATTTGCCTCAATTTTCAATAATTTTTTTTTCAATTTTTAATTATTTTCTCTAATGTTTCATTTTTCAATTTTTTTCAATTTCTTTTAAGATTTTTAAGTATTTTTTACAAATTTAAATCTTTTTCTTTATTTTTAAAACATTTCTATAATTTTTTAACTTACTTTCCCTAATTTTTAATTGCTTTCATTATTTTTTTTCAATTATTTTGCAAAATTTGGAATAATTTTGTTCAATTTCAATTATTCTTGCAATTATTTTTTTTTATTCTAAACTTTTATAAATTTTGTTCTAAGTAAATATTTATTTTATTTTTTATAATTTTTAATAATAATTTAAATATAAATTAATTTTCAAATATTATATTTAATATATTTATAATTGTTTATAACACAAGGTGTAGAAACTAATCGCGCGCCAGCGCGCGTTGTTTAATTTAGTAAATCTTTAAATTACTACAATTAGTAAGATTTTTGGATTTTTTTTTTATATAAATGTCTATATAGGGTTGACCAAGGCCTTCTAAACTCAAGGGCCCCGGGGCACTGTCCCATTTTGCCTTTGACAGTTACGCCACTGATTGTATTCCAAACACTAAATACATGCGCACTTCTGTTCCACACTGTAAAAAATTTTTGTGGTAAATTTTCCATACATGTACTGGACGTAAATTAACCCTTACATTACTGTAATTTTTCCATACAGTTGTATGGAAAAAAACCATACATTGTATGGTTATATTAGTATATTTTATTGTTATTTTTCCATACGATTGTATGGAAAAAAACCATACGTTGTATAGTTATATCAACATACTTTGTTGCAATTTTTCCATACGATTGTATGGAAAAAAAACCCATACGTTGTATGGTCAAGTCTGTTTCCACAGAAGCAGAATCTATAATTATTTAAATTGATATTTTTAGATTGTTATTTTTATAATTTAATCTTAAGTGTACATTTAAACACTTAATTATTATAGATCTAAGACTAATTAACAATTTTAATACATATAAACACTTAACCTATGAATTAAAATATCGCACGCTCAAGGGGGGATCGAACCCACGGCCCTATAGACGAATTCGCTCGCGATGAACGCACGCTATTAGTACCACTCGGCTATGCCAGGTAGTTGAGTGTCGATAGAAATAACTTTGGGAGGTTCAGGCCTGGATTACATGCTATTTAAATTATAATAATTCTGGAACGTATTAATTATCTAAAATAAATTAATAGAATTTATTTATCTTTTGTATATACTAATACACAGTTTATACAATCCAATCTCCTAACTTCTAAATACTTTCTAAATAAATATTCTAATATAATAATTGCAATATATGTAAACAAAATTAACAAATAATTATTATTTATTAATTTTAATTTTAATTTAATATTATTATTTAAAAATAAAATATTATTTAAATAATTAATTTCAATAATACTTAATACAAAAGTAAATTATAAAAATTATTTACATATAATATATTGAGGGGGATTTTTATTTAAATAAATAGAATTTATTTAATTTATATAATTAAAGTTTTTTAGAAATAAATGATTTTACAAAATTACGCTATCTAGCACGTAATAATAGGTATATTTTCTTCCAATTATTTCATTAACTTTTTATTTTATTAACTATTGTAAAAATTATGCACTTATAATTACATACAATTTATCATTATTACTGTTTTAAAAAAATTGGAATTTTTCCAAACACGTATGAAAATATTCTGTAATGTATTGTAATTCTTCCATCCCCATGTATGGAATTTTGTCGTAAGGTAATTTTTCCATACTCAAATTGGGTATTTTACTATAAGAATGAATATTTTCCATAATGTCATGAAATTTTTCCATACTGATGTACTGAAAAACATATTTCCATACCAAGTATAAAAAAAATTCGTTACTTTTGTATGGAAAATTTTCCATTATTTTTTACAGTGCAGGCACTAAATACTTGCGCACTTGTGTTACAAACAGTAAACACATGCGCAGTTGTGTTCCAAGTAACAAACACATGCGCACTTATGTTCCAAGCAACATATACATGTGCAGTTGTCAGTGGCGTAACTAGAAAACTCGGGGCCCTGATGGGAAAAATTTTTTTGGGGCCTCTCGGAATCTAAAGCGATATTCAATACTACAAAAAAAAACTTAATCTGTTTCATTTTTGGGGGCCCCTAGCCCCCGGGGGCTCTGATGTTTCGGTTCCCCAACATCCCCTATTGTTACGCCACTGGCAGTTGTGTTTCAAGCACCAAACACATGCGCAGTAGTACTCCACGCAACAAATACATGCGCACTCGTACTCCAAGCACTAAATACATGCTCACTCGTGTTTCATGCATCAAATACGTGCGCACTTGTGTTCCAAGCAACAAATGCATGCGCTGTTATTTTCCAAACAACAAATACATGCGCACTTGAATTCCAAGCAACAAACAAATGCGCCCTTTTTTATAGTAACCAAATACATGCGAAATTGTATTTTAAACAACAAATACAGAAGTTAGTTTATGTTTTGCTGAAGCTTGGCTCATTCTACATTAAAGCTGGGCTAAGCGGAATCGGTGTTCAGGAACTAAGCATGAGTAAGCTTGAACAAACTTAAATCAAGCACAAGCGAGTTTAACTCAGCATGAGCAAACTGCAGGCAAGCTAACTTTACAATCTCTAGTGATTTTCTAGTTTCAGTCAGTACTTAATATATAAATATTCTAAACTTGAATTGACCTGAACTTGGGTAGAACACAACAAATTATAATTTGTAATGTCCGTTTGAAAAAAGTTCAAATTTTTCAAACCATTTTTTATTAACGTAATTGCACTTAATTTTGTTAATGTGACTTTAACATTATCGAATTGTTGTATATTGATTGGTTTCCAAATTTAGAACATTTCAAATTATTGTAATTTTCATTATTTTTGGATTTTTATCCTCTTATAAATAACTTTATTACAGTTGATCAATAATTCAGAACGACTTGAATATAACCCTCCATTTTCCAATAAGGAAACTCGAAAACAAAAGGTTAAACTTTTGACTTTATAGAAAGTTTGTAACTTTTCCTAGAAGTGTTCGGAGCTTGACGTAGTTTTAAAATTTCTTTAGATAGGTATATTGCTTTTGAAACTTACTTACAATCTACTGTTTACAAATAAGAAGAAATAAGGAACTTTATCCAAAATGAAAACAATGACAAGTAACTTAATCTACATTTTAAAAAAACAGTGTTTCAAAACGAATTATTTTGTTTTACAATTGTAAGTAAAAAATATGAGTGAAAGGTGGACTATTAATTTAAATTAGTAAAAATTTCTACTAAATTTTTTATAACTTTTTAAAGAAACCCTTAGTCAAATAGGTAAAAATTATTAAATCAGATAAAAAAAATCTATTACAAGTTTTTTTTTTATTTTTTATCAACAAAAATGTAAAAATTTAATTTTGTTTGGTATAAATCGTTTATAATTATATATTTATCTGCAATTCATAAAAAATGTATATAAGTTAAGAAATCCGTTAATGATAATTCGAAAATTATAATATTTAAATAGAGAAAAAATTTCCCTTCTTTCGCTTTGTGTTAATTGTAAAACGTTGAAAACTTTACACATATTTTCTTTTCCAACAGTCTTTATAAGAAAAATTAATTAAAACCGCTTCTAAAGTTTCATTAAAATTGTATCTTTATATATTTTCTTTTTCAGTTGACTAGTTAAAATACAAATTATTTTATATAGATACCTACCGGTATCGGGGAAGTTTCCAATACTCTTGTCTCCAATAAATAAAATTTTTATATAGAAATTAATTTAATTAGAAAAAAATTTTCAAAACTTTCAAAACTCTATTCCAATAAAACCACTATCATTATTATATTTTGTATGCCTTTTTATGATTAAAACATATTTTGTGTATTTTTAAATATTTAGATCAAAAATATCAAAATATTTTTTCTCATAACATAACCTAAAAACGAATTTGACTAATAAATAATTATTTTTTACTAAATTATCAGTAGAAATATAACGATTTGAATTAGTGGATGACATTTTGTTAACAATTTAGTTATTTTTAACCAATTTATATTTGTAGAGTATATTCTTGTCTGTCTTTGCGCAACATTTTGTACCATATATTTATGATTGTTTAAGCCTCCTTAAAAACATATAAAAATCATAATCTATTTTGAAAGATGTTCTCTTGACAATACAGAAATTGTTTTTAAATAAATATTTATAAACAGTCTGCTTAAGATGAAAGGGTCTGTATAAATCTGAATTTAGATTTTTTGCTAATGAATTAGAGAAAAAGAGCTAATATTAAATAGTAAAGAATGTTACTAATTTTTAATAGAAAACTATTAATTATTAGGAGAAAATTACTTATTTAAAAATAAAATATTTATTAATTGAAATAGCGAAAGTTTATTTTTTTAATTAGTATATATTAAATTTTTAAACTAATAGTTTTCTACTAAAAATTAATAACATTTTTTACTGCTTGATAGTCTGCTTAAAATGAAGGGATCTCTCTAAATCTGAATTAGTGATCTTCTATAAATGAATTAGAAAAAAATGAGCTAACTATTAAATAGTTTTTCTTTAAAAATTCAGTGAATTATAATTTTTAAACGCAGAAATCAAATTATAGCCTCGAACTTCAGAAAAAAATCTGTACATTTGATATACTTTTTAATTTTATGTACAATGAATAGGAATATAAGAATATTAAAGACGAGGATAGTTTCTTTCATGCACTGCAAAAAGTAAGTATCTTAATTTAAGATATATATTTGTAGTCACTTTTAAGATGTTTCCAAAAAGTTAGCAAAAGTGTCCTATAAAATGCATTAGTTTTCTACGATGGAAGCTGAAATATAAGATACTTTTAAACGTTTTAAAAGTGACTACAATGCATTTTAAGATGTTTCTTTTTACAGGGTGTCGACCAAGCTGTTTAATATGCTATCCGCAATAATTTAAAAAACTTAATATTACTTAAAAAAAAAACTAGTAAACAAATAATTGTTACATCGATTGATAATGATTTTGATACATTGTTAAACTATACGGAAATCTATAATTTTTAATACGGGTATGATTAAGTGCCATTTCGGAAAAAAATTCTCAAAAACAATTTAACATTTCTATCATATTAGACATTTTTTTAATGTGCACGCAATAGTCTAAAAAATAAAGATTTTAATTTGAGTAATTATCATTTTGACACAAAATTTACCATGAAGATTTTTATATTGTACAAACATAATAGGTAAGTGTTATTTTGTACAACACCTGAAATTAAGGATTTTAACATTAATTAATTAAATAATCCAAAAAATTGACTTTTTCATTGCTTTTTCAACTTTGAGACAAATTTATATCTGCTATCTTATTTAAGTTATATTTTTTCTTAACGTACATCGAAAACGTAGTCAATTTGTCTTTAAATGACCCTAGATTGAATAAAATTTGATTAAAATTGTTCAAACTATGACACTTTTAATTTTATAGTGACATCATTAAATTTTGACTTGATAAAGAGTTTTTCTTTATTTTCTTCTTTTCACGGTTTATTTTTACTGTTTTTTGTAATTTTTATGTTTTTCTACAATGAATTAGAAAATTTTTTAAAGTTTAAGAATCAATTTCGTATTTCATTATGATAATTTTATGAAATATTGATACACGTATTTATAAGATGGTTCTTAAACTCTAAAAATTGTTAAGTCAAAATTTAATTTATTAATTTTTTTTTTTTTTAATTTTGTATAAAAAATTATACAAAATCATACACTGAGTGAAATGGATATTTAAATTTACTATCCTGGATATTAAAAAATAATAATTTTAATATCTGGATATTAAGTTTGAATATCTAAATACTATGTTTTAATATATCGATGTTAAATTTGAATATCCATTAATTCCATTTTTCTCAGTGTAGTTTGAACAATTTTTATCAAATTTTATTCAATCTGGGGTCATTTAAAGCCAAATTGACTACATTTTCGATGTACGTTGAGAAAAAATATAATTTAAATAAGATAAGAGATATTTTGTCTCAAAGTTGAAAAACCATTAAAAAAATCCAATTTTTGGATTATTTTTGGTCCATATCTAAATGAATTTATATGACAATGAAGAAAATCTTATACAGTCGTAAAGGGCGTATTATAAGGTTTAAATTAAAAAAAAAACTTTCTGATTCAGATAAAAAATATCTATATGTTTTGAGGCATTACGTACGTGAATCTACCTGAAAACGGTTTTTGGCTTTAAAACAAGATTTTGAAGGTGTATAA
Organism: Ganaspis brasiliensis; assembly: GCA_037103525.1. Lineage (NCBI taxonomy): Eukaryota > Metazoa > Arthropoda > Insecta > Hymenoptera > Figitidae > Ganaspis > Ganaspis brasiliensis. Next base: position 463,036 of record JAZKLR010000365.1, on the reverse strand, counting down.
TATCTCTCTAAATCTGAATTAGTTAAAAATAACTAATTTGAAAGAAAAAACTCAGTCACTAATTCCAATAGTTATATTTCTGCTAATCATTTAGTGAAAAATAACTAATTATTAGTCAAATTCATTTTTAGGTTATGTCAAAATAACTAATATTTTAGTAAAATTATGTTAACTAATTCAATATGTCAAATTTTAACTATCTTTTACTTATGTTTTTACTAATAATTAGTCATTTTTTTACTAATAATTAGTTATTTTTAACTAATTGCTGAAATAAAAACTCAGGCACAATTTTACTAATTATTAGTTATTTTTTACTAATTAAATTTAAAGAGTAGATTTAATATATACCATTCTTTTTAGTTTTTTATTGCCTACAACTTCCACTAGGTCCAATGCTCTCTAAATCTGAATTAGTCAAAAACTACTATTTAGGGGTTAAAATCGTGAACGAGTTTTCTCTTTTTCAATTAGTAAAAAATAACTAATTAATAGTAAGAAAAAAACTACTAATTCGTCATAGTTAAATTTAAATAATTAAATAGTAAAAAGTAACTAATGTAATTAGTCAATAGAAATCTACTAATTCTTTTAGTAATTCAACATAACCTTAAATTACTTTGACTAATTAAATTAGTAGCTTTTTACTAAAGTATTAGTAAAAAAACACTATTTTAAATGGTAAACGAGTTTTCACTGTTAAAATAGTAGTTTTTTTTAACCATTTCAAATTTATAGAGTGAGAAGTTTTTTTACTTGTTTAAATTTTGTAACCCAGTGTAATTAGATTCTAAAAATTCTTTAATTTTAGCGATTGTACAAAATAACATTTACCTATGTTGGTACAATATAACAATCTTCATGGTAAGTTTTGTGTCGAAATGATACTTATACTCTTTAATTTGAGTATTAATGCTATGGATATTTATAGCATATAAAATAGAAAACCAATTTTAAGAAAAATGCGTACATTATATAAGCAATTGTTGATAGAGAAAAAAGCGACTAAGAAAGCAATAAAGATAGCAAGACGAATGTGAGACCAAACATTTGCATCGTGGAGCCCAGCGACAGCACAGAAATTCACGCATGCGTCTACCTTTCTGGATATCCTGGGGACTTATTGATCAACGATCGGTATATATGCGTTCTACGTGGACTATAAAACGTGTCTCAGATTGTGACAAACCTTGCGAGGTAAACCACATCAGATTTAGTCTGAAGCCTTGCAAGAAAAAGAGTAAAAGGCATGTTTTCGTGGTTGCAAACACAGAGTCTATATAAATGCATATACATATAGATATAGATATACATATGTAATCTGATGCGTGGGTTTCGGATCCTCTCATCCAAATCGCCTTCAAGGATATCGGAAGGACGGTTACTGGGCGTCCCTCGGATGTCCGTGAAAAGTTGATGCTGTGTAAGGGAAAGGTCCATTCATCTTGGTCAAAATAAATCAATAGCTCTCATCCTCGTATCAATTCTCACGGGGGAGATCGAAAGATAAGAGGTATTTTCAGAAGAAGAGTGACATCCCTGATTTTCATTAGAAAACTTTCTCGATTAGACGAAGGACACTTTTCATATTTCTTTTTCCCCAAAATACCTATGAGTCAAAATTTCTAAACTGGGACACCTAAAACTGACTTCTCAAATTTGCAATACTTCTGTACATAACACTGTGTTACAAAATTTAAAAAAGTAAAGAAAACTTAAATGATATTTTTCCATACCCCTCCAAAGTAGGGTCTACATAAAAGACAATTAATAAAATATGTATACATCAACATTTGTCAAAACATAGTAACGTTTATTATTATATTAAACATTTTAAAAGCATTAATTAGTTTTTAAACTTCCTTTCATTGAAAATAATAAAATAATAAAAATTTTGAACTTTTTTGACAACGCTTGTAAAATTGAATAAAATTGGTCAGTTATAAACAGCGCACGTCTGTCCGAAAATATCATTTTCAAACTTACCGCAAATCGACCCACTTATCGAGTTGTAAACTGTATTATTCCCTATTTTACTTTTTTAAAAATTAAATAATAACTACACTGTAAACTGTAAATAATACAAAATTAATAATTTTTTTAAAAATGTTACAAAATTTATTAATACAAAATACGAAACTGTAAAAAGATCAGAATAGCGATAGTTTTTATGATTTTAATTTTCTCGGTTATTCCCAGTCGATTTTTAAAATTTTTCCAGGTCACTTTTTTTTTATTTTTATTTCTTAGAAAATATGCCAGAGTATCCGACATCCGGCCATTTGTAATTTCAAATAAATGGAAATTTGGCGTTTTATTAATTATTTTAAATAACAATTAATGTAACTAAAATGTCTGACAAATGAAGATTGATTATTTAATTCTTCACTAAAATTTAAAATTGATAAGTAGTCAAAAACAATTTTTGACCTATTTGATTTTACCACCATTGAATTCCTTGCAAAAATTTACTGTAAAATTAATTTTTCTGACCATTTAGAATAATTATTTAATATAGGACCAAAAGTACAATATCCCGTGCAGAAATTGCCCTAGTTTGCCCTACTTAAAGTAGGGCTCAGGCATGGGTCTCGTCAGTTTTCCTTGTTTAAAAAAACTGAAAAAATGTTATTAAATTTTTAATTAGGTAGCATATTAGAAACATTTATGTATATTTTAAAGAATTAATCGTTTTAATCGCAGTTGAATATGATGAAATGACTTTAAATTATAAATTATAATTTATTTCATATTACTAGATTTTGACATGGGCTTCTATTCAAAGCCCTAAGAAGGGAAAACCACTAATTACCCCGATAACGCCACAATTCAGGTATCATTGATGTTTTGCGTATTAGAATATCAATGAAACTATTTCAAACTTATAAAATTTTTTATTTTCGATTCTAAAAATAATTTGTATAGAATTTTATTGAAAAATAGTTTGTATATGAACTTCTATATTTAATTAGAAAGAATCATACATTTAAAAGAATATTACTTTTTCTAGCCTAATGACGTTATATTTACTTGTTTGCCAGTATAAAATATTAATAATTTGAAATAATTTTAATTTATGTTGAGAATTTTGATAATTACAATTTTACTATTTACTATGTATTTAAATTTAAAATAAATTATAATTTATTTCACATTACTAGATTTTGACATGGGCGTCTATTTAAAGCCCTAAGTAGGGAAAACCACTATTTACCCCGATAACACCACAATTCATGTATTACTGAAGTTTTGCATATTAGACTATCAATTAAACTATTTCAAACTTATAAAATTTTTAATTTTCGATTCTAAAAGTAATTTGTATAGAATTTTATTGAAAAATAGTTTGTATATGAACTTCTATATTTAATTAGAAAGAATCATACATTTAAAAGAATATTACTTTCCCTAGCCTAATGACGTTATATTTACTTGTTTACCAGTATAAAATATTAATAATTTGAAATCATTTTATTTTATGTTGAGAATTTTGATAATTACAATTTTTCTATTTAGTATGTACCTATTTAAATTTAAAAAATATATTTTTTATATTGTCAATTTTTTGAATTGATATTTTGTAAAATTTTATTTAAATTTATTTACTTATTTATAATTACGTAAACTATTTTAAAAAAAAATTTTTACAATTAGTATTAGCTCACTTATAAAAACAATTTATTAATAGAAAAATATAAATGATTTTTTTTTAAATTTAAAATAAATATACATAAATATATGTAGATATATGTATGTATATTTATATATCCATTAAAATAATATACATTTTTATTAGGTTAAAACATTCAAAGGTGATACATATATTTTATTACCACAACAAGTAATAGATCTAATGACTTATAGTTCAAGAAAACGTTTAAAATAAAATAATCCTAAGCCAGTGTGGCTGGGTGGGCTAAGGCGCCCGCCATTTGTGTCCTTAGGTCTAGGTTTCTGGAGTTCGATCCTCCTTGCGTGCGGTATTTTTAATTCTTAGTTATAAGTGTTTGTGTGTACAAAAAAAATTAATTAAAATAAAAATATAAGTTTAAAATAAGATATTTAAGAATAAATTAAAAGTGAATTATATAAATAATTGTAGTAATCCTTCCTTGATTTGTAAAAAAAATAGAAAAGAAATAAATGAAACTAAAAAAAAATACAAAAATATTTTTTTAAGAAATTAATTTAATGTAATTACATTATTATTTGTTTAATGCTTTGCTTTGCCGTTGTATATATCTACTCAGGTTTTTTATTTTAAAAACGGGTAAGGCTCTGACGAGTTTTCCATATGTAGGGCATTGATGTGCAAAAGCGTTACAGCCTTGTAAGGCGCTTACCAGTTTTCCCGACAAGGGCCTTACCAGAGATAAGGAAAACTGGCAAGCACCCCTTGAGGCCCACATCGACATTTCTGCACGGGATTTTGTTATAAAGTTTGTGGTTCAGAAACTTGGAAAGTATCAGAATTTGAAATCCATGAGAATATATATGAATGAACACTTCTTGTGTCTCAAGAACTATTCTTTCAAGTGAGGTTAAAAAATTACAATTTTGCAATAAAAAAAGTTATAAGATTTGAGAAGTTCATATCTTTTTAGGTTCTTTTTATATTGAAAACTTTTGTATACAAATTTTGTTTTACTTTACGTTTATTTGAAGAAACAAATTACAAAAACAAACATTTTTGAAAAATTTTAAAAACTGGAACTTTATTTATTTTTTTTTTAAATGTTCTATTTTTTACATTTTTGGGCCGAAATGGCTGACTAGCGAACTCAATCTGTATTTTTAGTTCATTAAAAAGTATACCAAAGATGAATTTGATACATGAATTTTTACTCAAGTTATCCGATATCTAAATATTTTACACAGACAGACAGACGGACACTTTCGTAAAACCCATTTTTCGGAGTCAGGAGGTCTCAGAACATCGAGAAATGTGGAAATTACTCAAATTTCAAAATCTCAAAAATTAAATACTTTCTTATTTATGACGAGAATGTAAAAAGTTATATACATACTGTCAACCAAGACTATTTTGAACAAAACAGGCTAAATTTGTAATCGATGCTTCATTAAAATTCCGCATTTGAAACAAAAAAATTATTGAATAATAAAGCACGTTGTGATAATTTTTGCATGTGATATTTTATGTATACCATAGCACAAAAAGTATAGTAATAATTATTGTCATTTGAGAAAGCAAATAAAAATGTTTTAATAAGGTTCTTTTAATGTAGCGAAGTACTAATGAAATTAAAGTTTCAGTACACATAAATTTAAGCACCATTTTTGACGTCATTGAGCAACTTGTTGCTTGTGAAAAGGCACATAATACTGAATGAAGACACAATGCAAAATTGGTCATGAATAAGAAAAAATTTTAATTTTTAAACAAATAAGTCACAAACGAAGTTTTATTAAAACTTTATTAAAGGCTTTTTAGGCTTTATTATCAACCTATTATGATTTTGGAAATGCGAGTAATATACAATTCTGGTAATATCTTTAAATGTTCCAAATATCGTGGTAAGAAATATTAGGTTGCAAAACAAGATTAACATTAAGGAAATTCGATTTTAAAAAGATTACAAAAAAATGTCACCTGAGGTGAAATTTTTATCGATAAATGTTTGTTTTGTAATAGGCACTATAAATTGTCAAAATCAAACAATATTTGTATTTTGACAAATTCACAAGATAACTTAATGCATGTGAATTAGAATAATTAATTTCTGATTTTAATAATCCTTAAATTTAATGGATCTACATTTAAATTGTCCAAATGTCAATCTATTCAAATTCAAATACCTGAACCTAAATATTCCAATCAATTAGACTAATTTTGAATGGTAACAATTTTCATTGAAAGAAACTTTAATCGATTTTAATTTTAATTTATTCTAATTTCAATAAACCTCGAATTTAATCAGTTTAAACTTTATAATCTATCTGAATTTTAAGTAATCCTAATTTTTTATTGGTAAAGATTTATGTTATAAAAGAATTCATAATTGATTGTAAATTTAGTTAATCAAAAATTTCACGAAATTAAAGTCAATTTTGATTATAATCGTTAGTTAAAACATTTATTGATAAAAATTTTATATTCAGACTTTAATTTTTACCCAATTAAAAAAGTACCCAATACATTTTTTACCCAATTTTAATACTATCTAAATTTAAGTCCATTCTAATTTAAATCAAATGAAATTCAAACAATCACAATTTCAAATTAGTAAAATGTTAATTTGTTCAAATTGGGGAACAATAATAATCTACATTAAAACTCGTAATTAGTGGCAGAAAAAAAACCTGAGCGTTCCGAAAAACAATAAGTTTTAAGAAAATCAAACCAATTAACAGATTATCAATCAAAGTGTGTTAGCCATTTTGGATTTTGAAAATTGAACTTGAAATTGAAGATCAGAAACTCCAAAAATTTCTAACATTTTTAAAATTTCGTACATTTGAAATTGAATTTCCTTAATACTCTCTTTTTTTGTTTATTTAAAACAATTTTTCTTTCCGCAACTTCTAAAATGTTAATTTTATGAACATAGTTTCTTTGGAAAAAATATTCTAGATTGAAGAATCAGTTGGTCTGTATAAAGATAATAATACCAATATCCAAAATGTTAAGAAATAATGCAGATTTTTCAATTTTAATGAAACTTTCATTTTGGTTTTTATTATGTAACTTTACTAGTTGTCAACTTTTATTCATGATTCTTGTAAAAAAATACTCTACAAGGAAAAATGAATTGGCTATATAAATCATACCTAATTTAATTAATTTTTTAAGAGTTTATTTCTAATAAACCACTCAATTTAAAAAAAAACTATTTATTACCTAAACGTACATATCTTGAGCTTCAGCCTTCAAAAAATAAAAATAAAATTATTATACACTTTAATAGTAATGAGCCATTGAATTGACGCTTTAAGGAAAAATACGATGTGCGGTGACCAACATTCTGCAAATTAATATGGTTAGTCTGAAATACAAAAACGAAATTGATTTACTTGTATTATAAGATTACCTACTTAGTAATCACAGAATTTAAAGAAGTGAAACAATTTAACAATTTTGATGAAAAATCCTAAAAAAAACTATTAAAATTGTGGAGAAACGTTATTTTGTATGCGCCTTCTATCTGGTTAAAATTCCAGTACCCCTTCTGATGCTAAAAAAACCCATTTAGCCTAAAACCATTTAACCTAAAATGCATTTAGTCTAAAAAGCATTTAGCCTAAACTGCATTCAACCTAAATCCCATTTACCCTAAATTCTATTTAACCTAAATCCCATTCAACCTAAAATGTATTTAACCTAAATCTCATTTAACCTAAAATGCATTTAATCTAAAATGCATTCAGCATAAATTTCATTTAACCTAAATTCGATTCTGCCTAAAATCCATTTAGCCTAAATTTTATTTAACCTAAATTCCATTTAACCTAAAAGCAATGGTCAAAATGTATTTACCCTAAATCTCATTTAACCTAAAATGCGTTTAATCTAAAATGCATTCAGCATAAATTTCATTTAACCTAAATCCCATTTTACCTAAAATGCATTCAGCCTAAATTCCATTTAATGTAAATCCCATTTAACCTAAATTGAATTCAGCCTAAATTTCATTTAACCTAAATATCATTTAACCTAAATCCCATTTTACCTAAAATGCATTCAGCCTAAATTCCATTTAACCTAAATCCCATTTAACCTAAAATGCATTCAGCCTAAATTTCATTTTACCTAAATTAAATAGGATTTAAGGTTAAATGAGGTTAAATGGCTTTTAGGTTAAATGGAATTAGGTTGAATAAAATTTAAGCTCAATGCATTTTAGGCAGAATGGAATTTACGTTAAATAGGATGTAGGTTAAATGAAATTTAGGCTGAATGCATTTTAGATTAAATGTGATTTAGATTAAATGAAATTTAGATTAAATGGAATTTAGGCTGAATGCATTTTAGGTAAAATGGGATTTAGGTTAAATGATATTTAGGTTAAATAGGATTTAGCTTAAGTGGATTTTAGGCTGAATGCATTTTAGAATAAATGGGATTTAGATAAAATGAAATTTAGGTTAAGTGGGTTTTAGGCTAAATGCATATTAGATTTATTGAGATTTAGATTAAATGAAATTTAGGCAGAATGCATTTTAGATTAAATGCATTTTAGGTTAAATGAGATTTAGGTGAAATACATTTTAGGTTAAATGGGATTTAGGTTAAATAGAATTAGGTTAAGTGGGATTTAGGTTGAATGTAATTTAGGCTAAATGCTTTTTTAGGCTAAATGCATTTTAGGTTTAATGGTTTATTGGTTTTAGGTTAAATGAGATTTAGGCTAAATGGGTTTTAGGGAATATTTATGCGCCTTCCAGACATTATCCGATTTAAAAAAAAAGAGGTATTTTTTCGATTTTGAAACCTCTCAGGGTGTAGGAGCAAAATATTATCGATTTTTTATACTTTTAGACTTTATATTTTAGATTAATATTTTTTTATTTATTTAAATTTTATAAGATATATATTTAAAAAATCTCGGGGTCGTTCATAAATCAAGTGACGCAAAAGGGAGGGAAGTGGGCAATGAAAATTATCACGTTTGGTCACTTAGGGGGTAGGGATCTTTCATTTAAGTCACGTAAAATTTTAACAACAAATTTTTATTGGAAACTGAATTTCGAAAATAAAAATTAGCCTAAAACTTGTTACGTGATACATGGACGACCCCCTATCATATTTTATGATGCCGTTAAAGACAAGAATTTATTGATCTTGACTTGAGAGGCCCAGTAACTTTCTTGGGTTGATCTTTGTTTTCAAGAGTAAAATCTTGGTTTTCAAGAGTAAAATCTTGGTTTTGTATTGGATTGCTTTAGGATTAAAAAATCGACTCTCGGAAACTACCTTTTTCGAAAGAAAAACACATCTGCTCAAAATCTTGAGTTTGAAAACCAAGATCAAGTCAAGAATCTACCAAGAATCCTTTCACCAAGATTTCAACCAAGCCAAAAAAAAGTCGATCGAGATAAACCCAAACAAAAGTAGAAATATTGGCTTGGTATTGTATTGGGCTTGCAAAATCTCGATCGACGACTTCAGTAATCTTATTCATTTGGTTGTTGGTTTCAAAATACAACTAGTCTACCCCTCTATAATTCATCAAAGTGTGATCGATCTCACCATTTTGACAGGTAGTGTAAATATTGTCATTGTTATTTTTGCAGATTAGTCTTCTGATGCTAAACCACATATTCTGTGGCTCAGTTTACGCGTTAACGTATATACATTTGAGTCTTGTGCTCTGGTTGATGAGCCACAATATGCTCCAGTTACGGTTTATCTGTATTTTGCAAAAGCTTTGACGTACTAATGAAAAGTTCCAACGATAATTATTTTCCTGCACACCATAGCTAACATTAGGCCTGTGTTCATTCATGAAAAGCAATAAACTTGGATGCATATCAACCAGCACATAATGCAATAAACTTTCTCCGAGTGTCAGCGTGCATTAAATTATTCACGTCCATTGTTGTATTTGACACTGATGTTCAATGACCGAATAAATTTGCTTTCGGCTACCAGCAGCAAAAAGATGTTTAATTTCATGGGTGTGTAGAACAGGTAAAGTTCAATTTCGTTTCAGCGCAGCTGTATATTTTCCCGCTAACAATTGACACCTATTGTATAATGGTCACCCTACGGAAATGCTCTCAAAGGGTCTTTGTCGAGCTTCTGTGTAGGTGGCTTTTATCGGTGAATGAAGAAATATTAGCTTAACGAGTTCATTCAGCGATTGATTTTATAACGGATGGTCGGCTAAAATAACAGCTTATCAAAGAACTATTTTATTGCTACATTTCCTTATATATCTTTATTTCAAAGGGATCCCGAGTCAAACTTTTCAACTGATATTTTGATCACGTTTCTAAAAATATATCTTTTAGTGCTGCAATACTTGTCATAAATTAATTATATGAGAATTGAATGCAGGAGAATTTTCACAGGGAATAAGTCAATAATTCCTTATTTAGAATACTATTAATGTTAGTTGAGGGTGTTGACATCATTTTAAGTGTTTTTCAGATTTCAATTTTGGCAATAATGGAAAATTGACCCCTAAACGTGTTTTTCTTTTCGAAGCTCTAAGTTCCTCATCAATATAAAGATATTGACCTTTTTTTTTAATTTTTTCGTGTAATTTTAGATTTATTTTTTTTTATGCACAGAAAGACTTTTTTAAAAATATGTACAATTTCGAGAAATACAACTTTTAATAAGTATCTGATTTTCGGCCCAAAAAATTTGACATCCTTCAATTGCAATCAATTATAACAAAAATTTCTTAAATAAATAAAAAAAATTGAATTTCATGTCAAAGTTATGTTTTGAATTTAAAATAATTGAATTTTGACTCCATGATCGATTTTCCGTTATTTTCTTTTTTTAAATTATTTGATTCTGCAATAACAAAAACAGTAAAATAACAAGTTTCATAACACGTCTACCATATCGGATCCGCCATTTTGAATTTTTAAATTCTATACATATTTTAAATTAACGACACCAAAAGCTTGCAATTAATGATTTTTTTTAAAGTTTTGTAAAATTGTTATTCGGTTAAATGTTTCACTCTCTAAAAAATTACTACCTTCATATTTTTCTTTTATTCATTTTGGTAACCTTGTTTAATTTTACGATTTTACCTCTCAGAATGAAATGGTTTTTTATGCATTTTAGATCGTTCTTTTAGAATCTGCTATAAAAATATCGAAAAATAAAATATAGCAAAGTTATGACCATTTATTTAAGGAAAGATAACATTTTTGGACACTTTTGTTTCAAAATAAAACCATAAAATTTTTTTCATCAAAAATATCCAACTTTCAATACGGCTGCCTCAGTCTCTCACTTAAAATTTACCCGGTTTTTGAAAATATTGACCACAACTGATAATAATGTTAACCAAGTAATTTATTTGTTTTATATATTTGAATATTTACAAAAAATGCCTTTTCCAAAACGTAAAAGAATTCCATCAAATCAATAATGCAGCACAGCACCTTAAAAAAAGTTTAGAATTTTTTTTCTTTAGTTCCAATCTAGGAAGTTTGAAAGTTCTGCATTATATACCTATATGGAAATAAAAAAAGTCGTACAAATCAGAAGGTCATCAGGTTAAATTAAGCTTATGTATGAACTGAAAGAGTGAGTATTAAATATTTATATGGGTATTTCTTCATTCAAAATAGGAAATGTTCAATTTTGCAACTATCGGCATCGTAGAGATAGGTGTGAAATAGTGTTCAATGGAATCGAATCCATGAGTATAGAGTCCTTGCACGAATCAGGTAACGAATCCAGTAGGCACGAGCGGGATTTGTGTACAATCATGAACGTGATATTGCAGTCGATAATGCCATAACGCAACAAACTTTTTTTCTTATTCCACATATTCTCTAGAATTAGCTTTTACTATAGCTATATGGGTTTATAATATTTATATTTTATTATTAATTTTATATTAGTATTGTTATATCCCTACTTATTAAACATTATTATTAATATTATCAAATTTTGGTCCACTCTCGGATACAGGACATTTATTAAATCTTTTTAAAGTTACGTGTAAGGCATTCCACGTGACATTTTCATTAAAAAATTTGTTTACTTTGAATAATGTTTTTCTGGTTTTATATACAAAATAAAGAAACACGTATTAAAATAAAATACATATTTCCTTATTTTTCATACATGCAGGGACCTGAAGTTGGATAATGAAAATTTGAGGAAATCAAAAAATTGGTATGTCTTTAACTTGGTTTCTGTTTATAACAAGTAGTTATTTTACGCAGAATTTAATAAGCTTTCTACATCTTTTTAACTAAATTTCTTTACCTTTATTTTTAACTAAAATATGGACGAAAAAAATAGAGATATTTTTAATCCGGAATTTCGATTATAACCGAACAACTGAATAAATAACTTTTAAGTCAAAGATTTTTCGTACTTTTGAGCAGATCACATACCTTAAGTGTGTACAGTTATTATTCATTTTACATTTAAAATAACTTTTCAACAAGTATTTTACATTATTGAATTACAATTTAAACACTTTTTGAGAAACCAGACTGCATTTTGCACTTCAAATATGTTTAGAAACCCACTTTTAACATCTCTGATTACAACCGCCCGCGCGAACCAGTTTGACTGCAATTAATACTATGTAGCAATTCGTACTTTAAATAACGAGTTTATCTTAAAATGACATTTTTTATAATTTAATCGACAGCATGTCAAGAAATCTATAAGTCTAAGTACAATTATTATCTGGATATATACATACACAGTCATGTACAATATAATAAAAAAGATTCGTTTTAAATTTCATGAATTTAATATTAGATTCGCAATCAGATTTTTCAAAAAACCCTCAAAATACAAGATTTTTATAATTTTAATTAATTTTTCAAAAATTCACACGTCAACAGTGGTCGGAAATAAAAAATCCTTTGTCAAACATGTTTTTTTAATTGAAAACGAAGGTTTTAGAAATAAGTAGAGAAAATACTAACATAGAGCATTTTAATATTAAACAATTAATTGTAACCGTTAAATTAATTAAGTTTTTGAAATTAATAAACTAATAATGATTTAAATTAAATTAGTTAAGAAAAGTAATAAATAAGGAATCGGTTACCTTCGACGTCGCTGGTTCCAAAATAAAAGTGATTTGTTGTGCGCCGTATAAAATTGAAAATAATTAATCAAAGAATAAATTAAGAATTTACTTTAGCAAAGACGGAGAAATACTCAGCAGCTCCACTTGTAATTTAAAAGAAATTAAATGGTAGAGAGTGTGGCTCGTATAAATTAAGCGCAATAATTAATCAGATTCAAAATCTTAAACTAATTTAAACTATAATAAAAGAATTATTCAATTTTTTCTTAAAAATGACAATAATGGAGAAGTTATATTAAGGAAATAAAAATTTTAATTTAATTAAAAATTAAGAATCTACATTATTTCTTTAAATTTAGGATAAAATGTATATAATTTATATATACTTTATATAATTAAATGGCTCCATTTTTTCATATAGAATATTTTGTCCAAAGGACCTATGATTATAAAATGAAAGTTGAATTTTTTTAAAAGAATTTTAAATGTCAAATAAAATTAAAAATCATGAATTACTAATCAAATTTTTAGTCAAGTATTATTTATATTTTATTTCCATTCTATAAAATAGAGAATTGTAATAATAAGTGCATAATACATAAAATAATGATATTGTACTTATTTTTGAAATTGTAATGTAATCTTTCAAAAACTTATTTCATTATTTTAAAAATTTTAAGTGCTGTTATTGTAATTTATATTAAATCAGGTTTCAAATTAAATAAAGTAACTAAACAATTGCATTTTACAATTATTATTAAACAATTATAAATTTAAGACAATGTTGTGATAATTTGCTTTTATTAATTAACACAAGATTATGGCCTTTTTAAAAGTAGTATATACGTTTTTGTTTGTAGTTTAAACTCTGAAAGACCATCTTGCTTTTTGGCTTCTTTTTAACTAATATAGAAAAATAAAGTTAAAAATTAAGTTTATCGTAAATTTTCAATTTTTAAAATATCTAAAATATAAAATATAATAACACGAAATTTAAAGTCTTTCATATCATAATTAGAAAAAAAACTATTGGCAGATTATTTCTTTTTTTCCGACCAATGTGGTGCCGTATTAATTTTTGAAAAACTAACATAAGATTTATAACCATCGATCTTAAAAGCCCCTAAGGTACTAGTTCCAAGCAAGTTAGATAAATTTAGTAATCTATGTCACTTTAGTGGCTTTGCGACAGTCTACAGGTTGAATTGAATAATTTTTAAACGTTATTAAATTTTCGTCGGAAAATATCAGCACATTCTTTTATATCATCACGAACATTAGTTTAAATGATAAATTATGATATATTAGATTAGTTTATTTTCAAAAATATACTAATTATAGTTTAATTATAGTATTAATAACTTTTTTAAAAATTCGTCAAAAAGTAATGTTTGATGATTAATTTTTATAAAGGTTTAAAATAATGCAATAAAATCATTGAATTATATAAATATACTGTTTTACGTTCATGAATTTATTTTAAAGATATACATATAGATAATCAAAATTCTTTATTGTCATCAACGTTGACCTTTTTCACAAAAGAGGGAGAAATTCAATTAAATATTGAACGTCCAAAATATATAATTTTTGTACAAATAAATAAATATGATGAATGCAAATCTTGATATTTGATTTGATTCAGATTATACACTTAAAACATTTAATAACATTACATTGATTCTAGTTTCTTTTCTCATTGAAGAGAATACATAATTGCTAAGAGGACTAATAATTCTTTATGATCTTAAATTTCTGTCTCACTAATTAATCTGTCAGTATCAGTATAACTTTGATAAATTATTATTAGCTACTTTTTTTCGCGGAACGTCGTTAGTGTCAGACAAGAATTGTTTAATTTAAGAGACAACCGAGAGGCGTGTAAGATTCAATTTTCTTTGGTTTAAAGACAATTACCTGACTTCTTCTTGAAAACTGAAGTAAGCAGAGTTGAAATTAAATAAAGTTCGCGGACATTTAACCCCCTTAAGTAATGCTAATTAATGGTAATAGTTTTATTCGGACCACGTCTTCTCGACGAGACCAATGTCGACATTAGTACTTTTCTCCCAGAGTTCTAGAAGTGCTGACAGAATGAAACTTAGAAAGTGGCCTTTAAACTTTAAAACTTTGGAACATCGCATCGTAAAGTTCGAAGCGTTCTTAAAAAGCATTAAAGGTGTCTTTCTCACTTGTCCTTTTCTCCAGAAAACATCCAGAAAAGCGGAATCTAAAACATTACTTCTACACCTAGTGAATCTTTTATAATTATTCATAAAAGTTTTTTTTTCATGTTTTATAATCACAACTATTGTATATTATCTAATTATATATAATTATATATAAAACTACGTTATTATGTATAATTATTTTACAAAATTTACAAATACCGATTACTGGGCAAAATTGTGAATTAGACACCCTGTGGGAATATCAATTGAGTCATTAATGAACCAATATTGTCATTATTGGTGCAATATTAGACTATTAGCTCCATTATCGGTCCTTTAATGATCCAGTTGTCATATCATTGGCAATATCTGATTAGAACATTTCTGTGAATTTATTTTAATATACTGTTAAAACAGTCGGATGACAGATATTTTTGCTGTAATTTTTTTGCAGTATCAGGGAGTAACAGAAAAAATGACACAAAATTACTTTTATTATTAATAGTAATATAACCGAAACTTTATTTATCAGAGTCTTAAACTTGACGAATAAAAAGATTCAGAATGTACTTACGAATTGCAGAATTTCTAAAAGAGCCAATCAGATAGCTCCTTTAGGAACTCTACAGTCCGTATTTCGGGCAAATGTAAATTATGGAATTTTTGTATTCGTCAAGTTTATGACTTGTCTGATAAATAAAGTTTCGGTTAGTTAAATGTTCGGACAAATAATGAATCTGATAAGTAAAATTTCTGAGGAATATATATATTCGCGAATTGTAATATTCTGGCAAGTAGAAATTTGAGAGGTTAGATATTATGAGAAAAGGAGTTTTTTGATGTTAAATATTTTGACAAATCGTAAATCTAATAAATGCAATTTCTGGAAAATGCATATTCAGGAAGTTAAATATTTCGACAAACAAAGTTCCGGGAAGTTAAATATATTATGATAAATGAAGTGTCGGGAATTTAAGTATACGGATAAATGAAGTTTCGGAAATTTAAATATTCGGACAAATAAATTTCGGTCTATTGCACATTCTGTGAACTGAGTTTTGGTAAAAATGGCGGCTTCTCAATCTAAATTAGTGAATATTAAAGTAGTGAATATTTTTACTGATTTTTAGGAAAATTCCAACATTCGATATAGTTGATTTTACTTTTTTGACAAAACTTATGATAAAAAATTATTAAAAATTAGGATAGACTTTTACTAATTTGAATTAGTAATCCGTTCTTCACTAATTCAAAATTGGAGAGTTTATTATAACCTTGTCACGCGGAAAAAAATCTTCAACTGGAATAGTAATAAGTTTCTCGGGAACAGCGAAATGTTTCACTAAAATAGTAAAAACTTTCGCTATTCCATTGAAACATATCGCCGTTGCAGCGAAACTTATTGCTGTTCGAGTTGAAGATTTTTTTCCGTGCAAGACTCTTTGAGAAGTAGAAAATGTAAATGCTTTAATTTAGTAGGTATATTTTTTATGAAAATACATTTTGGATTTGTATTTAAAGTAACTAACTGTATTCAGTGCAATTGTACAGATATAATAAAGAGCATCAAGTGTTTTCATGTCTTGTACTTACTTACTTTTGCAGAAATGATTTTTTCAACGTTTCCGCGAATCGTGCTTCTTCGTACCTTCTGACCTTTCTGAAGATGTACGTAGGTACAATAGAACGTGATGTCAGGGCGCGTTAAAGGACAAACATGCCTCTCACTTACATGGATCTACGAAATTACGATAGCCGAGAACAATCATTTTATTTTTCTAATCTTTTATAAGACGTCGTAATATATACACATGGACACAATTTATAGATCGAAGTTTGTATTTCTCAACTCTCAGATACCAAGATGTTTCATCACTTTTGTAATTGTCCATTTAACATAATACCAGATCCTAGAAACAAAGTCGAAAAAAAAATTATTATTTTTTGTTTTGTATTTTATTATTCATAAATTTTCCTTTTTGGGGTCAAACAAACCCAACATTTTTCATAACCTGTCAAATCAATTTTATATTAATACTTTTTGTAGTTTAAAAAGAGACAATTTTTTTCAAGAAAAAAATGGTTTTATTTAAAAAAAGTTTCAGAAAGAAATCAACTTTCTTGAGAAATGATTCACTGGTTCAGTGTATTGTAAATTAATCATGCGAACAAGAAAATTTTAATTTTAAGAATAATTTTGCAAAATAATTAAATTTTGACTATTAATTCGGTTTCTTCTAGGAAAATAAAAAAAAATTCTATTTAAAAAACTTTGTCATACTTTCAAGGTGCAAAAATTTATTTTGCATTTCCACCTTTTCGAATAAATAAAAGTCTGGTATTCATTTTTTAAAACCCATTGACATTAAATTTAAATTATTTTTTTTAAACTCTCCCATCTTAAAATGTAGATAGCTCTGAGATAGCTCAGATATTAGCGAAATAAACTTTTTATAGACCACTGGAAAGCTTATAAAATTTTCCGATAAATGGTTTTTTTTAAAGTTTTTTTGATTAATAGAAACGAAAATTCAATATAATAAAGACAGGTGAATTTTTTGTTTTTTGTGAATTTACATTAAGTTTGATGGGCTGACTTTTCTAGAAAATTGGCCTGGGTTACGCAAACCCAGTATGTACCCTCAGGTAATGTAAATAAGTTTAAAAAAAATTACCTCAAAATTTAATATGAAAAGTTAATATTCAGTAACAAAAAACACAAAATTGGCTGTTTTCATAGTCGGTTATCTATTATTAATTATTAACTGTTTGACTTGTAATTTCAGTGAATTACGATATATTTTATTGGCAGAAGGTACTATGACGCATTTTTCCACATTATGTTTGATGTTTAATGTTTCTTAATTTAATTTTTAATATTTAATTAAAAAACAAGAAATCAATATAAAAACAAAACCCTGAAGCCAAATTATTTTAATGAAAAATAACTAAACAAAAACAATAGTAAGATAAAAGACTAATCAAACTAATCAAATGATTCTAATCTTTAATTGAAATATAATATAGCCACGACTAACTCATAATCCGGAGAGTGGGGAGTAAGGAACAGCACAAACAGTCCCAATTTTTAACCATAAATTGACAATTTTTATTAAAGTTCAAGTATCTCAAAGATTACATGAAAATATAAAATAGCCGGCCGCATGGCACGGCCATTTACAAAAAGGACGCGCACTGAACACTGACTCAAACTTTTACAATTTAATTTGGAGCACGACTCCAACATAGTCAATAAATTAATTGTTTACACAAGGAGCTCACCTGCTAGAGGTCGGCCACCTTGGATAGAGCCTCTACCAGACCTTTTTAATTTCATAATAATATAATATTTCACAAAAAGCATAAATGGCAAAAGCACTTGCGTGACAACAGACGCACCAGTCTAGAATGAATTGACAGGCTCAATGCTACGTAGTCAAGCCACAATACTGCACACAATCAACCCCTGGCGCAACAAGCCGGAGACACAATCTTTCCAAGTTCGTTAGTTGCGGCGAGATCAGGGTTGTGCATGTATTATACATGATGTATTTTACATAGGTTTTATACGTATAACAAATGTGTATTATACATGAGAAATTGGAATTTAAGAAGGAGTGGGGGTATTCTACGTATAATACGTATTTTACATAATGTAGAAAACCATGTATTATACGTAGAAAACCTCGAGTGACGCGTCACTGCACAACCCTGGGCGAGATCCGTCTCCGTTATGTAGCAACCTCGAGCGACCGAACTCTGTCGCGCGGCACAGAGGGACAGGGTTGTGCACGTAAAATAAATGACGTAAATTACATAGCTTTTCTACGTATAATACATACGTATTATACTTAACTGGTTTTCTACAAAATGTAATCAGTGATGCCAGATGCGAGCCGAAATCGACCCCCACCATAACTCCCGAGCAAAGCACAAACACATGTAAATTATAGCCTGTTGGTGTGAGGATTTTTCGTTTTCCGTCAGTTCGCGCGTACCTAACCTTTTTGCATGCTTTTTACTAACCTATACTGAGCGAAAAAGGCGCAAAATTCAATCCGACAATTAAAAACTTCAAAACATAATAATTATTCAGTTAATTAATATTCATTCATTTAATAAAACAATTAAATAAAATAGCATTTAAATAATAATTATCACTAAAATATAGTAAAATAGTTAAAATTATGAGATAAAATTAATGGATAATAATGATTATTATTATTGAAATGTATAATCATATTAATTATTATCTTTTTAATAATTAATATTAATTAATATCTTTAAAATAAGCACTTTCATGTAAATAAATTATAAACATTTTTAAAAAATAGTTTACAACTTGTAATAAACTTGTACTTGATTGTAATAAAAATTGTATATAAACAAAAACTATCTAAATTGGATTATTATATGACATTATAAATCCTTTTTTCAATGTTTCAAATTATTTAATGAAATACATATTTATTAATTTTAGGTATGCGTAAATAAAATAATTCCTTACACATTAAAAAACAATTTTCCAAAGGTTTAGATTACATATAAATTTATTTAAAAAAAATTATTCCTGGTATATTTAATTTTTAATGTTTTATAGAAAATATGACGTTATAAATCCGTTTTTCAATGTTTCAAATTATTTAATGAAATACTTATCTATTAATTTTAGGTATGCGTAAATAAAATAATTGATTACACATTAAAAAACAATTTTCCAAAGGTTTAGACTGCATATAAATTTATTTAAAAAAATTTATTCCTGATATATTTAATTTTTAATGTTTTATAGAAAATATGACGTTATAAATCCGTTTTTCAATGTTTCAAATTATTTAATGAAATACATATCTATTAATTTTAGGTATGCATAAATAAAATAATTAGTTTTATTAACTAAATTTTTATTTAAAATAATTAATTTCACATTAAAAAACAATTTCCCAAAATTTATGATTTTACGACAATGTTTTTGCAAAAATTGTTTATTAAAAAAAATAAATTAAATTATTGAACTATAATTCGTATGAAACTAATTTTCATTTTATTGCATCAAATTTATTTGATTAAATAAATATCAATTTTAAAAAAATAAATTACGGTAAATAAAAACATGGATATATCAATTTCCATTCAAACAAAATTTAAAATAAAAATTGAAAGTTTTTGATTTATTTAAAAAATGTATGTTAGGAATGTTATTTGGAATTTTTTTCTCTTATTTACCGAAAGTTAGTTGCATAAAATTAATATTTATTTAATTAAATTATTTTGAAACAATGAAAATGAAATTACTATTATATAAATTATTAAATAATAATTTAATTTGGTTTACTTTTTTTTTGGAACATAATTTTTATTGCAGAAGAACTAATAATATTATAGATAATCAGTAATTAATTCTATTTATTTAAATTTAAATGAATAAATTTAACATTTTATTAAATTATTTTTAAATACTTAATAAAGTAAATTTGTAAAACACTACCGAATTATATAATAAAATTTAATTTAAGAAGTTTAATACGTTTATATCACAATTAAATAAAACAATGATATACAATTTTAGATAATAAATTTTATTATACTTTCTAATTTAATATAAGTAAGTTAATTTCTTTTTGTTTAACAAGAAATTTAATTAATTTTAAATATTTTATTACTGTATAAGTATTTTCAAATCATTAGGATTTCTTAAACAACTTATCAACAATAAATGTTTTATTTTAACATTCTTTTTAATTTTTAAATTAATTTAATTAATTTTATTTGCATTAATTTAAAGATTTAATTAATCAATTTAATCATTAAATTTCTTTAAAAGAAATAAATAAAAATTTTCCAATTTTATTTCACCAAATTACATTCGTAACTTGAATTATCTAAATAATAAAAATAGTTTAAATTTTTGTTTTAGGTTTTGTTTGAATGGAAATTGAAAATTAATCCATTTTTTTATTTACCGTAATTTATTTAATCAAATGATTTTAATACAATGAAAATGAAAATTAGTGTCATACGAATTATAGTTCAATAATTTAATTACTTTTTTTGTAACAAACTTTTTTTGCAAAAACATTGTCGTAAAATCATAAATTTTGGGAAATTGTTTTTTAATGTGAAATTAATTATTTTAAATAAAAATTTAGTTAATAAAATTAATTATTTTATTTATGCATACCTAAAATTAATAGATATGTATTTCATTAAATAATTTGAAACATTGAAAAACGGATTTATAACGTCATATTTTCTATAAAACATTAAAAATTAAATATACCAGGAATAATTTTTTTTAAATAAATTTATATGCAATCTAAATCTTTGGAAAATTGTTTTTTAATGTGTAATCAATTATTTTATTTACGCATACCTAAAATTAATAGATAAGTATTTCATTAAATAATTTGAAACATTGAAAAACGGATTTATAACGTCATATTTTCTATAAAACATTAAAAATTAAATATACCAGGAATAATTTTTTTTAAATAAATTTATATGTAATCTAAACCTTTGGAAAATTGTTTTTTAATGTGTAAGGAATTATTTTATTTACGCATACCTAAAATTAATAAATATGTATTTCATTAAATAATTTGAAACATTGAAAAAAGGATTTATAATGTCATATAATAATCCAATTTAGATAGTTTTTGTTTATATACAATTTTTATTACAATCAAGTACAAGTTTATTACAAGTTGTAAACTATTTTTTAAAAATGTTTATAATTTATTTACATGAAAGTGCTTATTTTAAAGATATTAATTAATATTAATTATTAACAAGATAATAATTAATATGATTATACATTTCAATAATAATAATCATTATTATCCATTAATTTTATCTCATAATTTTAACTATTTTACTATATTTTAGTGATAATTATTATTTAAATGCTATTTTATTTAATTGTTTTATTAAATGAATGAATATTAATTAACTGAATAATTATTATGTTTTGAAGTTTTTAATTGTCGGATTGAATTTTGCGCCTTTTTCGCTCAGTATAGGTTAGTAAAAAGCATGCAAAAAGGTTAGGTATGCGCGAACTGACGGAAAACGAAAAATCCTCACACCAACAGGCTATAATTTACATGTGTTTGTGCTTTGCTCGGGAGTTATGGTGGGGGTCGATTTCGGCTCGCATCTGGCATCACTGAATGTAATATACATCCATCAAGTGACCTATAGCGCGTAAATTTAAAGTTTATATTAAAAATATCTTTTGAAATTAAAGAATTCATTATTAGATAAAATAAATAATAAAGATATTATGATTTCTTAATGTTACAAATTTCTTTAAAATTAAATAGTGTATTCAGTGTCTCCTATGTAACAACATTAAAAAACCCCGCTATTATTATTTGTTGAGCCTGGCATTCTAACCTCTTTAAACACAATTATTGCGGCTATTCCACGTGGTTGATTGTAGAAAAAGTCTTGATTTTTATATGAGCAAATAATTTTAAGTAATATATTATGAATCGTGGTGGTCGGCCAAACCATAATTTTTGGAACGAATTATTTTTCGAACCACAAAAGCTGGAAGATGGAAACAAATTTTTAAAATTATTTTCTTACCTGTGTCCTAAAAGTCGTTTATTTCCTACATTTTGTAATATTTTACTACACACTAAACATTTAGCAACATTTCTTGTCTTATTATTTGGCTCTATTATTGTTAAACGTTCGAACTTCATTTCTTTCCATTGAATATTTGTAGTTGAAGACTGGAATTTTCTTTTCATTTTTCATATATTATTTTAAATCAGATAAACACTAGTCCCGTGACAAAAATAATTAACAATTAAACGATTTAAATGACTTTTTCAACAATCCGAAATTTGAATTTAAAAAAGTGAGGTTATGTTTATGTATACAAAAATTGACATGTAAAATACATAGGTTTTCTACGTTTTCTACGTATATTACGTCGAAAATGTATTATACGTCGAAAACCTCGAGTGACGCGTCACTGCACAACCCTGCAGAGAGACCAAACTGGAATTTACTGTTCAAAACCGTCTAGAGCCTTCATTTTTTAACCGATTTTACTTTTCTTTATCTTCAATGAAAGAGTATAAAATTTCGAAGAGATTTGTTGAGCCCGATTTTTGAATTTTTATTTGTTTATATTAATTTGTTTATTGCAAAGTTGAACAAAAGTAGCAATTTTTAAGAAAATGTTACCTCCAGCTTCTATAATTAAACGATGCATGCTAAAAACTATTTAAAAACACACCTAGAGTACTCCCTTGAATGTAAAAAAATGACACAAGTGAAAATTTAAATTTTATAAACAAATTATGTTAACAAATAATTAAGGTTACAACAAATTGTTAATGTTAACGAAGGCTTTGTTAGATTTTGATAAAATTGTGTACTCGGGGGTTTTTGGGGTCGCTGATTACGAATCCGTTATCAGTTTTTCAAAATTCAAAATGGCGGATCCAATATGGCGGACGACGTTTTAAAAATCAATCCAATTTGCTTGAAGTTTGTTACTCGGGGGTTTTTGGGGTCGCTGATTACGAATCCGTTATCAGTTTTTCAAAATTCAAAATTGCGGATCCAATATGGCGGACGACGTTTTAAAAATCAATCCAATTTGCTTGAAATTTGTTAATCGGGGGTTTTTGGGGTCGCTGATTACGATTATATTCATTTCATGGACATTTCGCTTCTAAGTAAGCAAAATAACTTGCTTTCTCATAATTGAAGCAATACATTGTTAATATAAAAGGAAATTCAAGAAGTTATTAAAAAAAATAAAAAAACATGAACTATTTTAGAAATGTTTGATCAATTATTATAAAAGTTATATAAATCAATCGATTCGTTTTGAAATAAGAAATATGATTTTTATATTTAATAAGTCGTATTTTTAGCATGGAAAAAAGTTTTGGCAAAATACGATTTTTTTCGATGAAAAAAGGTAATTAAAAAAATTTTGATAGGAGATTTTCAAAAATCCCTGTGTTCAAATTTATATCTTCATGAGCTTAAGAAGTCATTCAAATTTTATTGAAATCCGTTGAAGCGATCTCGAAATATCCTGGCGACAGAAAACGCTATACACACACACACACACACACACACATATCTGGACATTTGCTTAAGAATAAAAATTTATGCTTTTTAGGTGAAAATGAGTCAATTTAGACTATTTTTGAAAAGTCGAAAATCTTAACGATCACAAAGATTCCTCCATGAGTTTTTGAGGTCGCTGATTACGTATCCGTTATCAGTTTTGCAAAATTCAAAATGTCGGATTCTGTATGCTCGACGACGTTTTGGAGAATCAATCTAATTTGCTTAAAATTTGTTGCTTGGGAAGTTTTTGAGATCGCTGATTACGAATCCATCGTAATTATCGTAATTACATGCCAGTCACTGTACATAAAATACTCATGCATGGATCAAAAGTTATGAAATGTTTTCACCTTCCAATTGGCCAGTACGCTGAAGAGACAGCTGAAACTCGCAATAAGGCCTTAAAACGATTCCGTAAGTTTAATACTAGAAAAATTACCAGAAAAGCTGCAAATGAAGATTTAAGTCGTAAATTGCTTATTAGTTCAGATCCCCTTATAGCATATTTTCGGCAAATCTTACGCAATAACAAGGCGTTTGATGACGAATGGTTAAAAAAACTTTAACTCAGTTTCTTTTTGCGTATGCGCCCATTATATTTATTAATTAAAATCATGAAAGTAGTTGATACTTTTAAAACTTATAAAAAATAACCCGAAAACCTCTAAATAACAAACTTTAAGTGCATTGGATTGATTTTTAAAAAAGTCATCCGCCATTTTTGATCGCCCATTTTATATTTTAAAAAAATGTACACGGATTCGTA
Source organism: Ganaspis brasiliensis (assembly GCA_037103525.1). Classification (NCBI taxonomy): domain Eukaryota; kingdom Metazoa; phylum Arthropoda; class Insecta; order Hymenoptera; family Figitidae; genus Ganaspis; species Ganaspis brasiliensis. Next base: position 438,290 of record JAZKLR010000365.1, on the reverse strand, counting down.
ATCAGCGACCCCAAAAACCCCCGAGTAACAAATTTCAAGCAAATTAGATTATTTTTTAAAACGTCATCCGCCATATTGGATCCGCCATTTTGAATTTTAAAAAAACTGATAACAGATTCGTAATCAGCGACTCCAAAAACCCCCGAGTAACAAATTTCAAGCAAATTGGATTGATTTTTAAAACGTCGTCTGCCATATTGGATCCGCCATTTTGAATTTTGAAAAACTGATAACGGATTCGTAATCAGCGACCCCAAAAAACCCCGAGTAACAAATTTCAAGCAAATTAGATTGATTTTTAATAAATTAAGTAAAGCTTTCTTTGATCTCAGAGTGCAAGCTCAAAATTAATAAGGCACAGATCGCTAAGCTAGGCCTAGGCTACATAACCGTATTCACTTGGTAACAATTAAAGTTTTGTAGGTGCTATTCTAATTCTAACAGCCTCGCTCGGTAAGTTTTAATAAAAGTTAGTTATATTTTGCCATTTAATATTCTCAGTCTATTTCTGAAATCTTTTCAGGACACTTAGCTACAATCTGGCAGGTTAAAGTTTGCGCAATCTTTTCGATGCGCAGATGATCCTCGAAAGAAGAAGATCTGGGAGAGAGGTAAGCATTTGTGCGGTAAGTCAGGGTCGATAAACAAACTCTCGTTAATCTGAATACCTGGTCTCTCTGGGATCAAAGGTAAAGACTAATGAGCAAACGGATGCTCTAACTAGAGCAGAATTAGAAACACCAATGATCGTGCCAAAAGCAGAGTTGGGCATTACGCCAAACGAGTTCATGGGACCTATCCATCCATGGGTTCAGAGTGTAATGTTACTTTATTTTTTATTGATAGCACTCCTACAACAAAGTAACAAATACACTTTAGAAATTATTAAAAAATACGAATTAATAAATAACTATTAATCTTCAAATAAATTTTGTATTCAGAATTAGTTACAAATTTATAGCTGCCGTAAAATGATGCTGATCATGAGTCCACAAAAAAGAGAAGACGTCACCAACATCGCTTCTGACTTCGTACTGAAAAAATGACTAAATAGAATGACTTTTAATTAAACGTAACCAAGGAAGGTTGTTGATATAGCAATCGCAAAACACTTTGTTGATTGTAACCGAATAATTTATTATTGGGAGGCTACTTTTGAGATTGTGTGAGCAGGTATCTTGTTTATATTGATCCAAGTCCCTTTAACCGAGCTATTACTACAACTTGAATAGAGGCTAATTCTCTCATTGTCAGTGCTGGTAATGTAAATATAAAATATAATAAATCGTATAAACTTACAAACAAATTAAATATCAAATAAAAATCATGTAGTCAGAATTGTTATTGGGAAAATAAAATGGTGACTTTTTGGCAGTAAAATAAAGTTAACGTTTTGGCATAGAGAAAAATGTTAACTAATTTTGGGTAAAATAACTTTTTCTATCAACTTTTTAGGCGTTGAAAAATCTACTCTTTTTAGAGATATAAAAATCAACTTTTGTGTGTAGAAAGTCAATTTTAGGACGAGGGGTGAAATAAGTTGAGCATACCTTACCCTGCCGTTTTCAACAAAATTGCCATGGTAAAATCATTTTCATTATATACAGAGAGACTGTCAATTTTGTCCATTCAGTGAGGACATTTGAAAATTTTCATTTTCATTTACTGACACTTTATTTTATTGCTGTTGCAATAAAGTTGAAGCACGTTCAGCTCGTTTTCATTAGACCTCGTTATGCTATAACCAAATAGATATACATATATACTGTTTCATATTTGGCTCACTTTCTGCAATATACTCTGGGGAACTGAACACGTGATAGCCATTGTAATCTCAAAATGTACTTCGGATTCTGTGTTTATTAATATTTCCTCTGAGTTCCATTAATTTATCCCTCCACTTGATCCTACATATTGTTGATATTAGTTTCAAATATCTCTCTATATTTTGCAGTCTAAATTCTTAGATTTTTTTCTTTATTCTTCAGATATTTTCTAAATTATTAATTATATAATTCCTTGCTCAACCTCCCAGCAAGAAAGCCAACATTAAAAAATTTAATATTTTGAATTCCCTTTTCCGACTGTACTTTTTAATCCGTCGATAACAATCGAAAATCAGCCAAATTACATTTTGTCAATGTGACAATGCCATTTTAAAATTTGCATTATTTAGTATTTTTAATGACTGAAAAGCATTCAAAATTACTTTTGGATAAAATAGGTATACCTCTAGAAGTTAACTCTTTTTGTCACGTTTTTTTTTTCAAAAGAATTTGATTTTTTGAAAAGTATATGCTATAATATAGTTTTCGGGGTCGTTGAGTACAAATCTGATGTCGGATTTCAAAAATTCAAAATGGCGGACACAAAATAAAAAATCGATCGGTTGTCTCAAAATTTATTACTAGGGGTTGACAACGATTTTGATATTATTTTGATATTTTTTTGAAATTCAAAATGATGGATTTAATATTAATACTATATTAAAACTCAGAATTACATATTTAACAATGTTTTAAAGCCTTTTCTGAATTTTAAAATTGCTTCTATGGAAATTTCGATTTCGGGCATTTTTCCCCTAAATTGTAAAACATTTTTAAAAATTTACATCTAATTTACCTTCAAAAATTACATTTTTTCGAATACAGTCTAGAATTGGAAAAAGTTTATTTTTAATTTGGTTTTTTTTCTATTTAAAAATATAACACCGAAATAAATATACGGGAAAAAATTGGTTGCTGCAAATAAATAATTCTTTAATTTACGTATTCCAGCTAAATATATTTCATCTTGTTATAAAATCGGGTATATATTCTTTAATGCAATATTCGAAATTCAGTTATAAATTTATAATGACCTTGGAAAGTAAATATTGTAAATACAGTTAAGAATGTACCATTATTGACAAATGACAATAAATCAGACTCGGCTTAATTTTTTTTTAATACATACCAATATTATAAAAGAAGGTCAGGAATATTTCTCAATCTCTTGATAAACCTCTAATTCTGCAAGTATCCTTGAAAAATGAAATGTAAAGAATCAATTCTCCGGTTTTCGATTAGGAAAATATTCTGTTAAGGAAGAGATGTGGGTTGTCTTTTTGCTGAAATACAACAATGGAAGGAGTTTGTGAGTGTAAAAGGAGAGGAAGCGGCGTATTAGGGTTGTCGAGACTACAGACGGTCGTCTTTTGACCAAGAGGTTTCCAAAAGTGCAACTCAGCGGGAGCCTCCAGCAGTCCAACATGCGGACCTTCCACTTTGTCTACTCAAGTCTACTTCGCTAGTTTACAACAAACCCTCTTCTTTTATTTTGCTCAGTATGCTATCCTAAAAAACTGTCTTATGTGTCTCTTTCACAGCTTCAGGCACTTGAAAAATATTTTATGCCTTCACTTCTTACCTTCTTCGTCGCGTCTTTTGAACGCTAAATTAAAGATGACTCTATATTCGTTTTATTTAATATTACATCTATTAAATAATTAAATTGTTAAAATATTGCATAGGTATGTATAAATTTATGACTGTCACTGAATAAAATGTTTAGCTGATCTACCCAAAATATCGCTGGATTTCGTCTTGCTCAAAAGTAGGCTTCGAGGTAGGCTTAGTAAAAAAATCTAATAAACTTAGTTGATTAATTATTTTCAAGTAATTCGTATTTAATATAATTTTTTTACTTAATTACCTTTATTATAATTTTAAATTTAACTTAAATTTAAAAATGATTTATCTCGTACGTAATATTAAAAATTATTTTGTACGCATTTTTGAATAGGAATTATATTGCCCGCTAGCTTTAGTTAGTATTGTTTTGCACGAGGTTTTGCACGCAACTTTGAATAAAAATTATATTGCACTGAAAAACAAATAAGAATTTTATTGCACTATGAAGTCAATAAGAATTGTCTTGCATTTGTTTTTCAATAAGAATTATATGAACATTGTCGAATTATTGTCGTTATAGTGCGGCGTTTAATTATGTTCTTATAAACTATACTTTTTTGGCCTTTGACACGAGGACTGATATTTCACCATGGTTTCTTGTCGAAATCTTAATAGGGAAGATTCGGGTAAAATGCCTCATTGGGTAAATTGGGAATCGTTAATAACTTGGCCAAAAATAAATATTAATTATAATTGTTTTTATTAATGAAGTATATTAAGGTAAAGATGGTATCTATAAAATTTCATGTTTATCAGTTTATTATTAAAGAATTTATTAAAGTATTGTGAAAATGAGGCTTTCCAACGATGCAACGATAATTTTTTCATTTTTAAATTTTAGAAAATAAACACTTCTATCTCACAGACGTACATAATTTTTTTTTTAATTAATCCTTAAACATTTAGCTATCTAAACATTTTGATTTAATTTATAAAAATGAGTTCTAAAATGAAAATAATTAGTTTAGTTACATAGTGTGTTTTTGGGTATATTGCCTTGGTTAAATGGCCAACATGCTGTAAAACTTCAAAACAAGATACGTACGATACGGAAAATCTCTCGGCTTACGTATATTTTGATGTAAAACAGTAGAAACTAAATATGAAGTCTTTACTGATTCTGTATAAAAAATCAATGTTTAAACAAATTAATTATATTAATTATTGCATTTATATTAATAATAATTATAATAATTATGCATTAAAGAATCATTTTTAATATATTTTTAAAACATGATTTTAAATAAGCGCGGGATGAATCAAAAGAAGTGCGCATGCGCAGAAAAAATACATGCGATGCGAGAGTTACGTGTTGTCACGTGACTAATGATTATAAAGAATCATGGCGGATTAACCTGTCACATTTGGCATTGAATGTCAAAATTTTCGTTTTCTTTCTAAAACTCACGCTGTTTTGAAACAAGCAGGTATTTTTGTAATTTATTACAGTGTTTAATTTACTTTTGTGAGTTACTTTATAATTGTAGAAGCTTTATTTATTAGTTATAGACTTTATTTTCATTTTTTGTCGGACTGCTTTGAATTAAAACTTTAGCTTCATGATAAAAAGATTAAATTTTTGTATTCAAAGCTAATTCTTTGTTTAATATTACCAAGATAATTGATTACAGAAAACGTATAAATTTTTTTTTTACTTTTATTCATATTTTTCCATATTTTTGTGCACAGGCGATTTACCGAATCGTGAGTCAAAATGGCAAATTTTGACATCAATATTTAAATAATTATTTTTTCTATTTTTTCTGAAATAAATACTTAAAATGACTAACTTATTATATTCTTAAAGGTTGTTTTCTAAATATTTGAAGGTTTATATTTTTTAAAACTATAATTAAATACTTTTTTTAGCTCCAAACTTTACTATTATAGGCATTTTGGTCGACTCTCCCCTTCTAGAAAGTTTTCAAAGAACACCAATCTCAAGTGGAAAATTATCCTAAATTGTCGACTCACTTTGGGGATCGTTCACATACCACGTGGAAAGTTGGGGAGCGGGGGGGGGGGGGTAAAAAAATGTTCACGTGAACCAAGAAAAAATTTATTCTTATCCCTCAAAATGTTGTTTAACTGTCTTTCAAATTTCGCGACACCGCGACACTGTTTTTTCGACAGGATATCTGAAGAACGCTTCAACAGATTTCCATAACACTTAGATGGCTTATTAATCTCAAATTTTAACTAATTCTTTAAATTTCAAATATTTTTTACATTTTTCAATTGTCATTATCATTTTTCTATAATTTTTCTTATAATTTGAAATTATTTCTATCATATTTAACGTATTTCCTTCAATTTCCAATTCATTTTGTATTTTATTTTTTTTTTCAAAATTTCAATTACTTTCTTCAATTTTCAATAATTTACTTCAAATTTTAATTATTTCTTTCAATTTTAAAATATTTTCACTATTTTGCAATTGTTTTCTCAAATTTTAAGGAAGTTCTACCGTAAATCGATTAATCAAACAGATTTTGATAAAACTTAGCGTACTGCTAAATAAAGTTTCTAAAATTTTGTAGTTAAATTTTTGAGACCTGTAGGTTCTTGGGAAAAAAGTTGTGATCGATTTATTTTTTCACTGTTTAACCTGTTTAACATTGATTCTTATGAGAATTCATTACTCTGTCACATATATTTTCGTACTATAAATTATTAAATGACCACATAGTGATCAAACTTTGTATAGTTAAACACAATTATGTAATGAATCGATATTATATTTAAAAAAGTACAATAGGTTCCCGTGAGAGTTGCAATAAATTAATTTGTAAAAATATTTCACGTTTTACACGATACAGTTCAGACGTTCTGACATTTTAAAATGTTGATTTTGATCGCACATGAAAAATAGTCATATTTAAAAAGTAAATAAAGTTAATAAAGTTAATAAATACAATTGTTTAATTATATATCAGTAAAATAAAATTTTAAAACTAACCACAAAATAATGGTCTCTGTTTTGACTAGTATCGTCATACGGTAGAACCTCCTTAAATTATATTCAATATTTTTTTTAATTTCCTAAATTTTTCAATTATTTATCGCAAATTTCAATAATTTTTATCAATGCTCAATGTTTAAAATTATTTGTTTATGATTTTTTTGTATTTTTATTTATTTATCACAAATTTCAATTATATTTTTTTAGTTTAAACTATTTTCATCAATTTGCAATTCTTTTCTCCGACTTGTGAGAATTTTTAATATTTTTTAGTCAATTACCTTAATTTACAATTATTTATTTCATATTTTAATAATTTTTATTAATGTTTAATTTTTCATGTTATTTTTTAATTATTTTCTTATATATTTTAAATATATTTTGTAATTTTATAAATACATTTTTCGGAAATTTTAATTATTTCTTAGACTTTCAATTACTTTTACCATTTTAAAATTATTTTCTGCAATTTTTTAATATTTTTATTATTTTTTAACTAATTTACCAAACTTTTCTATTATTTTTCAATTAATTTAAGAAATTTTCAATTATTTTTTTACAATTTTAATTATTTTCTTCTATTTTTAACTGTTATTATTATTCTACATACTATTTTACCCCACTTTTAAGTAATTCTTTAAATTGCAAATATTTTCTACATTTATTAATTGCTTTTATAATTTTTCAACTATTTTTCTTACAATTTCTATTATACTTTCTCAATTTTTTATTAATTTCCTAAATTTTCAATTATTTCTCTTACATGTCAATTAATTTCTTTAATTTTTAATTCATTTTGTAATTTTATCACTTTTTTTCAAAATTCCAATTATTTTCTTCAATTTTTAATAATTTACCTCAAATTTTAATTATTTCTTTCAATTTTTAAATATTTCTATTATTTTGCAATTATTTTCTCCATTTTTTAATTATTTTTTTATCAATTTTCTAAATTTTCGATTGTTTATCACTAATTTCAATTAATTCCTTAAATATCAATTACTTTCTTTATATTTTTCAATGTTTTTACCATTTTCCAATTATTTTTTTTAATTTTTCTACTACTTTTTGATTTTTCTTTCTCATATGGGAAATTGTAAAATTAGTAAAATTATTTTCTTCAATTTTAAATTATTTATCTTAAATTTAATTTTTAATTATTTTCATTATTTTACAATCATTCTCTCCAAATTTTAAAGATTTTAATTGTTTTTCAATTAATTTTCTAAATTTTCTAAATATTTATCTCAAATTTTACTTATTTACTTCAATTTTCTATTGCTTTCCTAATTTTTCAATTGTGTTTTTTAATTTTAAATATATTTTATACTTTCATCACTTTTTTTCTCAAAGTGTAATTATTTTCTTTAGTTTTTCAATATGATTATCATTTTTAATCATTTTCTCGAATTTTTATTTTTCAATTAATTTTATAGATTTTGCTTCCCCCTAGAGGAAGCTTTGTGATCGGTTAGATTTTCGATTTTCCAAAAATAGTCTAAATTGACTCATTTTCATCTGAAATGCAAAAATGTTCATTTTTAAGCCAATGTCCAGAAATGGTGTGTGTGGTGACGTTTTTTTTTTTTGTTGCCACGTTATTTCGAGAAAGCTTCAGTGGATTTCAATAAAATATTTCTAATAAGTATTCAATATTAATTTATTTACCATCTTAACATAAGAATCCTTCTTTATAGTTATAATTTCTCATACACGGAAAAAAATTAGTATTCAAATTTGATATTTAATATGAGATTCAAGCATAAATTATCTCTAAAAACAAAAGTAACATGTAATAAAATCTTTAAAATTAAAATATGGATTTATATCAGATTAAAATATTAGTATTGAAAAGAATACACATTCTTATGCCTAAAAACAATATTAGAAATCTCTAATTCTGTGATATATGGAAAATACACAATAAAAAAAGCAAATGACTGATCCAGCCAATGCATCGCAGCAACATTCACAATTATTATGCTTTTTATCTATTTTTTCAATTCTTTGGTAAAATATTTTAATTTCATTATTAGAATAAGAAATAAAGTAATTTAATGTTACACATTGTATAATTCCTCATTTTATGCATAGCCCATTACGAATAGAATTTAAGTTATTATTGAAATTTAGAGCAAACGGATTAAAAATTTTAAAAAAATAGTAAAACGTTTTGTTTAAAAGTATTCGCAAAAAATAATTATTTTTTAGAGTAAATTTATTATTAAAAAAGTCGACTAAATTCAGTCAAATCTTCATTATATCCCAAAAACTAAACATTTTAAAACTTTTTCGAATAATAAAATATGTTTTAGCATAACCTTTTTTATATATTTCTAGGTTGATAAATGAACATATCTCTAAATTAGAGATTTCATAAAATGTCATTTTCTGATGATATAAAGTTTTGCAAAATAAAGCATAACTTATTATTAAAAGTTTGATTATAATGCTTAATTTAGATACATTTTTAATTCTTTGCAATTAAGAATTGAACTCATTTCAAATTTTGTGATTAATTTTTTTCCGCGTAACATAGAAAATCATATTATTTTAAAAAAAAAAGTCCAAGATTGTCCACGTGGTATATGAACAACCTCTTTTGGTGGATTTAAGAAATTTCATCAGGTTCAAATTCAGCGAAATATTTTTGATTAAATACATTAAGTTATTTTGAATCGACGATGATTCCTCGGCTATGATGATAAGTACTCACAATTTTTAAGAAATAATTACTTTTTGTCAAGCTTGACACATTTTAATAATATTCCTTCTCGTGATCCAAAAGGTCATTAAATTGATATTTACAAAGAAATGTTACTTGTTCAAAATTAATTTGTTTGTATAAGACTGTAATTTATTTGATAATAATTATGAATGTTCGATTGGTGATGCACCACATCTGACTTTTATATTCTTGTTAAAAAAGAGTTATTTTATAATTAACAAATTGTTATTCTCGACTTAAAGTTCTCATTATATTATTACACACTAAATTATTATTATTATATTATATTGTTATATAATTGTCGTTATAAGAATATTTAATTTTTAATATAAATCATCATTTTTCTTCAAATGTATATAAATATAAATAATTATTACAAATTTTCAGTATCAAATAAAAGAATGGATTTATTTCTATATATAACCTAAAGTGTAATGAACAGTGTAAATGAGAAGCGAACGAAGGTTATTCCTGCAGTTGAGTGTGTTTTTAAAAATGTTGAGGTAACAAGTGGAGGTTATGCCCTCGAATTTGTATGAGCATCTATATATATTTACATTTGAAAACGGCAATAATTCTGGTGAATTTTCAGCTTATCTGTTATAGCAATGTCACGCTGGGGTTGCAGTGAAACTCGTTTCCAAATACGAATAGTTGGAATAAATCAACCGTAAAGGTTCTTCCGTTTAAACAATCGATAATACTTCTATAGGCGCTCCAATTTTTCTCTCTTTTCCTCTCTCTCTGTCTTCCTTCCTCTTTTCTCTTCTTTTGGCCTTTCTCTCTGTCCCTCTATGAGAAAAGCTCAGTTATGTAGCAGCACTTCCGCGAACTTCAGCGATTCTTCTCCCTGTTCATTATCGACGAAGCGCGAATGTACAGGCATTTCCGTGCCACGAATAGAATTGATTGCGATGAGCTTTTTCAATTTTTAACGACATCAGCCGGCTTAGAAGCTACCGTAACCAGATTCTCTTCGATCAGAAAATTACTCGAGTCAATCATTCAAGAGGTGATCAATTTTTCAAGTATTCATTAATAAATTCTCAACACCCATCCACTTTTAAAAAGACTGTCGTAATGAGCAACGGATCATTGAAATTCTATTAGTATTGATTAAACGACGATATGAAAGTGAGGATTAAAGCAGAAATGTCCTTATTTGCAGATATATTGTACTATTATGAATTTCGTTCAAATATAACAAATTTCTATCATTGTATAGGTAATATTTATCCACTTGTTAAAAATAAATCATTTTATTTTAATTTTGACAATTTCATCCATTAAATACATTTAATGAAATGTTGAATTTAAATATAAGATTGTAAAAAGAATATAAGAAACGATATATTATGCAGAAGAATTGCAGATAATGTATAGCGGATGACCTAGATTTTGAGAAACTTCTTTTTCCTTTTGTCAAAGCTTGATATATTCCAGACATTAGATTAAATTCTAGACAAATATTTTGATGAAAAAGTAAAATTCTTTATAATTATATTAAAGAATTTTTATTATATGGTACATCTTTTTGTTTTTGGCTCATCTTATGAAGATAATTTTATATACTCTAAAAAATATATCTTCTTGCTACTTACCTTCTGCGGTCTAATAGTTTTCCTCACTAGTGACTGAAATGTTTTTTTTCTCAACACCAATAATGGAAATGTCCATTTTCATACTAGTGAGGGAAATATCCATTAGTGTTAGAAACGGTCATTTTTCCCACTAGTTTGATATTTGATTTCTCAATTTTTAAATGAAAGTAGGTACACAATTTTTTTTTATCAAGAGGCAGACAAAATCGTAATTTTTTTATGCTTTAAACAAATTAGCATTTTAAAGGCCATGAGATTCAAAAAATGTTCATAAAAACAAAATAACAACCATATTTACATCTTTGTCGTATTCAGGGCATCGTGGTTTAATAGCTTAATACACGTCAAGAGATTATTTACTATCTTGAAAAATAATACTGGAATTTTTATTAATTTTTTAGAGTCTCTTTTTCTGATCATAATATGAATGAAAAACATATACTTTTTAGATTTTCTACAAAAAAATTCCTCTTTCGAAAGTAACTTTTATAAAGGAATATTCACTTATTCATAAACGTGTATATATATATTTAAAATAATAAAAAAAAACTTCCAAATGATGGTAATTCTATCATTTGATTTCTGTCCGGATGGGAGAAAAGATAGAATTCACGCAGTTTTCAAACACCTCGTTTTCAGCTTTTAAAAAGTTTAGATTTCAAACAGAAACTTTTTTATATAATAAGAAAAAATTTTAAAAAATATCAAGATGAATTCAAAATTTATTAAATTCTCTTTTAAAATAGAGTATTACATATTATGAATATATGCGATCGTCTTTTAAAGGTGGAACAGTTTGAAATAGAATGCCCCAGGTATAATTTTATTTTTTGAAAAGGACAACTATGAATTTTAATACACATGCACATTATTGCACATACATAATATGTATGTGTGTAATACATAAACTTATATATACATTTATAATATAATATATTCTCAAGTGCACTCTGAATACCAAAGTGCATAAAATTTTAAATCATATTTGACATTTACATGTAATTTTATTTTCTGAAAAAGTCATAGTCTCATATAATCTTTTTATGCTACAGAAAAAACAGTAAACTCGTATTTGATGCATTTCATTTTGAGTTAGGTATCAAATTGAGTACAAGATTTTACAATTTTTTTGAAAATTAATACATCCAAAATACGTTTTCCCGCATTACCATAAAAGAAATTGCTCCACGTCGCTCTAATTTCTTCTTGAAATGTTAATATAGATTTACAGAACGTAAAAAAATTCTTGTAAAATAAAGTTGTAGTTATAGTCTGTCGAACCAGAATTTTAAATTCGAAAAATTTGTCAATTTACATAAAAAAATGTGCATTTTATACGTCATAAATCCCCCACTTTAATTATGTTTATAAATTTTTTAATCAAAATATCAAAAATCCGGCTCGACAGCGACTATAAAGAAAACAATTTCGAATATTTAAAAAAAACATGTATCAAAAAATATTAAAAACTGAATGAGTTATCACAGCGACTGAACCGGAAAAAGTAGTTTCAAGAAAAAACACATAATTTAAGCGCTGCCGGATACTACCCTGGGTAGACACGAAAATATTTTAATTTAGATAAAAAAAATTTCACGTTCCTTCTTGTTTATTTATAACATTTGTAAATGTATGTAAGCGGTCCACTAAGGTAGCCCGGGGTATTAATTTAATAACTTTCGATCTCTATAGAGAATAATAATCTCTAAAAAAAGAAAATCGATTTTTTGAAAATTCTGAACGTATCTGTAACTTCTTAATGGGTTAAGTAAATAGAAGAGTTTATTTTACGTTACTCTAAAAAAGAATTTATTTTTTATTTTACTAATTTCAACTTATTGGTAAATTAACTACTTAACTTAATACTAATTAAATTAGTAAAAAAAAATTTTTTTTTTTTTTGAGCGAGATTTGGAGAGTATAATATGAGAAGGATCTTTATCAGCCAGACAATTGTAAAAAATGACAAGATTCGATATTTTAGCTTTTAATGGAAAAAATTTTAGTTAATCATAATTTGATGTAAAATTTAGATTATATATATCATAAAGCATTATCAACCCTCATTTATCTTTTATACTGCCATGTAATCATTTGCAATCCAATGGCAAGTGTAGTAATCCTTTTAGTTCCTTTGATCCCGATATCCTTCGTAATAAATTCCTAAAATGTCTTTCGAAATTTATTGTTACTAAAATCCTTGTAACATGCCTCACGAACACAAAATTCTCATTAAAATCTTTAATACCATTTTACAATCTCACAATGGATTAATATTAAATGTCTCATGCTATTTAAAAATAGAATCAATCTCTAAAAAACAATCATTTTTGTAGATTGTTCTTTATGAGGTTCTTTATGCTTTAAAAATAACACCTTTTTTATTGCTAATCATTTGTTTACGGTCAAATAAAATTCAAGGATAAAAAACTAATATTATAATAATTGCTCTTATTTTTTTAACAGTTGCAGTATAATAAAAAGCACACTATGTAGTTATTCCATCAATTTTGCAGGATTCATTAATAAAACGGTATTATTCTTTTAGAAATTATTATTGGCGCACCTATTTAAGAAAAAAATATTCTTAAAACTTTTAAGAAATTTTTCTTATATAGATTAAGTATATTTTCTTTAAAAATTTAAGAATATATTCTTCAATTAATTTAAGAAAATATTCTTAATCTAAGAAGATTTTCTTATTCTAAGGATGCTCTTCTTATTCTAAGAATATTATATTTTTTTAATACGAATATTTTATTCTTAAATAGACGCCAAGAATAATTCTTAAAAGAAGAATACCGTTTTTTCAGTGTTTTAAAAGTCACCAAATTCCATTCATATTTTGCACACACAAAAATGTATAGGTATATGAAAATCGAAAACTGGAAAATAGCAAATGTCAAATAGATTTGTTACTTTCGGACATTTTCTTCAGGGAAGTTAACCTCAACTTATAGAAGTAGACATCTTAGGAATGTCCTTGTGAGTTTATGAATGCATTATTCATAAATTAAAATAATAATTATTTGTCACGTGATTGATTTTCTCTCAACTAAATTTAACAAGGCAGATATTTCAATTTTGCTTTGCGTTTACGGCTACATATAACAAAAGTTTTTCTAATCCGATTGTAAGTTTTTCTCCCAGTGAAGTTTGAATTCTATAATAGAACAACTTTTATTAAAGCATTATGCAAAAATTACAAAGTTTTCAGCACTCTTTACTCTTTATACTACTTATATAAATTTTTAATTAACAACACTTTTCATTAAAACTTTTTAGGAGGAAAAATGTATTTTATCATACTGACAAATTACTCATAAGAAATTTTTCCTTCACATTCAACATAACTTTTAATTGTCTCGAAATTCTGTAAAATTAATACAAGGTGGTTCTTTAATAGTATCTCAAAGTTTGTAATTTTTAACTAACAAAATAAAGAATATTAAATTAAATTATGGAAGTATACTAACTGGAAATTGTCACTTCCTGTATTTATGTTATAAATAAAAACTGCACTGAAGAAAATTAATTTTCTAAATTAAAGAATAATTATTCAATCATAGTTTCTTTATATTCTTTCCATTCAAATTCTTTATATTTTTAATAATTCTTCGTGTCCTTTTTTCTGTCAATTTTTCTTGGAATTTCTTGTGGTTAAATTAAAAATGGAAAATTCGCCTATTCAAAAGAATTCAACATTCTGCACTTTCAGGTTAAAACCTAGAAATTTAAATTTTTCTCTATTCAACGCTTCTTACCAGGGCAAAAGATTATATTTTTCAGAAAAATGAAACAATTTTATTAAAAAAATTATTTCATTAGTCTCAACTTTTCCAGGAAATGAAAACCTATTCACTTTTTCTGAATCGGTCATGAGCTCAAATGAATCTGCTTTCTTAAAAGAAAATTTCCGATTGACTCCCATTCAAATCATTTTAATTTTTCAAGTGTTTTTTTATTTTTTAGATATATGTTCAAAAATTTAATATATTTGTTCAATTTTAAAAAGTATTATCAAATCTAACAGCTGCACATAATTTATTTTAGTAGCTCAATTAATTAAAAATTCCAAATTTTGTGTAAAATATGACAATCTAACCTCAAAATTTCCAAACCGATTGATAATTGTCAAAACCGATTCAATAAATTTTGCACTAATAGGAAATCACTTATTAAAAATAACTCCGATTCAAAACTATTCAGAATGTCAATCATTAATCTGCTTTTTTAAAAACTCCGATTTACTAGAGGTTTTATTCAATAGGTTTCTTTCCAGGATTTCTCATCGATAAAATTACGACAAAATTTTCTAGAATTCAAGAATTAAAAAATGCACGTAAAAATCTTCAAAATGGACCAATATTTTTTCTCTAGGAAGAATAATCGCGTAATACAGTGGCGTAACTGGGAAGGCAAGGGCCCTGGGGCAAAAAGGAAAGTAGGGCCCCAATTATATATAATTTTTTAAGTAGATGTTTTTTTCTTTAAAAATTTTAAATCATATTTAACCTTTTTAAAATGTTCTCAAATTTTAAAATTATAGCAATTTTAATTTCTTCAAATTTCAGTTAATGTGAACTTGCATTGATTAAAAGTTCAATTGAACCACGTTTCAAATTCAAATATACTACATTTGAATTCTGAACTATTTTTATCATGTTTTAATTATTATCTGCAATTTTTAATTCTTTTAATTATCTTTAAATTGTTTCCCAAACTCTTAAATTTATCATTCTCAAATTTTAATAATTTTGTTTATTTTTTCATCGCTTTTTAATTTTAATTATTTTTTCCTTGACATCAAATCAATTTAATTATTCATTCCTAAATTTTATATTATTCATCGCAAATTTAAATTAAATTTTTAATTTACCATTATTTTTATCATTTTGCAATTATTACCTTCAATTTTTAATCATTTTCTTAAATTCTGAATCAATTTCCTATAAACTTGCAAATATTTCAAATAATTATTTTGTTCAATTTTCATTTCTTTTCATTATTTTCCAAATTTTAAACGATTTTTCAATTATTTTCTTTTGCTTAAAAATAAATTTTGCAGTTTTTCTATTATTTACTTCAATTTCTAATTATTTTTATTATTTTGGAATAACTTTAAAAAAAATTCAATCATTTATCTGAAATTTCAATTATTTTCATCAATTTTCCATTACTTCTGCGATTTTTTTAATACTTCTCTTTAATTAAAAAATTTTAAGTAATTTTGTAATTATTTCGTTTTTTTAAATATATATTTTATGATTTTTTCAATTATTTCCCTCAAATTTTATTTACTGTTATCAATTTTTTATATTTAAGTTATTTTGGCCTTGTATCATTTTGACATAAAATTCTTCGTAGTACATGTTATACTGTTCAACCAATAAAAATGTTATATTGTACTCCTACTAAAATCAAAGATTTTTAAGTTTTAATTATTCAATAATAGAACTTACTAGATTAATTGAGTCTTTAAATATTAATTTAATGTATTGGAATAAATTATTTAATAAATAAATTTAAAAATCTTTGATTTTAGTAGGAATATAATATAACATTTTCATAAGTTGAACAATATAACATGTGCTACGAAAAATTTTGTGTCAAAATCAAAATGATACGGGCCCATTATTTTCATTATACCTATTTCAATTGTTTTTCAATCTTAAGTTATTTTCAGTATATTTCAATTATTTTTTTCAATTTAGAATTATTTTCCTGGATTGTTAATTATTATTATCATTTTCTAAAATTTCAATTATTTCCATCAATTTTCGATTATTTCTGCGATTTTAAAATTATTCTCTTTAATTAAAATTATTTAAGTAATTTTGTAAATATTTTTTTTTATTTAAACATATATTCTAGGATTTTTTCAATTATTTTTCTCAAATTTTATTTACTTTTTGCAATTTTTTTATATTTAAATTATTTTTAGCATATTTCAATTATGTTTTTCAATTTTGAATTATTTTCCTTGATAGTAAATTATTAATATCATTTTCTAAAATTTATTATTTTCAAAGATTTTTAAGTACTTTTCTAAAATTACAATTATTTTTAACAACTCTCGATTATTTCTGCTATTTTTTAATAATTCTTTTTATTTAAAACTTTTTAAGGAATTTTCTAAGTATTTTCTTGCTTTAAACATTTTTCCTCAAATTTTATTTACTGTTTTCAATTTTTCATATTTAAATTATTTTTATCATATTTCAATTTTTTTCTCAATCTTAAATTACTTCCAGCATATTTAAATTATTTTTTTCAATTTTGAATTAATTTGATCATTTTTCAATTATTTTTCTCGATTGTTAATTATTATTCTCATTTTCTAAAATTATTTTTTAAGATTTATAAGTATTTTTCTAAAAATTTAATTATTTTCTTAAATTTTTAATTATTTTTATTTCTTTTTTTAATTTTTAAATTTTGTTACTAATTATTGTAAATTTTAATTATTTTTAGTTTTCTTTAATTCTTTTATTCAATTTTCAATTGTTCTTATTTTTTTCAATTAATTTTTAAGATCTTCATGTATTTTTCTCAAATTTCTCAAATGAAGATTTTAATTTTACAGATTTATATTTAACAGCTCGATATTTGCCTTCATTAATTACTTTATATTATCTGCGATATTTGCAATCACATAATTTATAATTGTTAGTACCCAGTGTACGAAAGGGCTCTTCTTTGTTTTTTGCCCGTTTATGTAAATAAATAAATAAATAAATAAATAAATTTCAATTATTTTTTTAATAAAAAAATTTTCGTAATTTTTTCAATTATTTCTCACAAATATCATTTATTTTTTTTACAACTTATCCATGTTTTTATCGTATTTCAAATATTTTCTTCAAATTTCAAATTTTAAAATCATTTTTCAATTATTTTCCAAAATTTTTTTTTTTTAATTTTCAATTTTTTTCATTTGTTTTGTAATTTTCAAAATTGTAAACAATTTATTTGATATTTCAATTATTTCATTCAATTTTTAATTATTTATAATATTTTTTATATTATTTTCTTCAATTTTCAATTACTTTCGTTCTTTTTCACAATTTCCAAAAAATTTTTAAGTATATATTTTTAATTAAAATTTTTTTTCTTCAATTTTAAATTACGTTTATATTTTTTCATTTATTTTCACTAAGTTTTAATTATTTTCTTTTTTTTTCAAGGAACTTCTGAAAGTTTTATGTATTTTTTTGAAATTGTCTTTAACTTTCCTTTATTTAAAATATATTATGTAATTTTTCCAACTATTTTCTTAAATTTTAATTGATTTCGTTATTCTTTTTCAATTAATTTGCAAAATTGTAAATTAGGTATTTTATTTAATTTCAATTATTTTTTGCAATTTTTTTTTAGTTCTTAAATTTTATAAATTTTGACCTGAATAATTATTTATTTGTTTATATAAATTTATTTTTAAATATCATATTTGAAATATTTATAATTGTTGATAACACAAGGTGTAGAAACTAATCGCAGGCAAGCGCGCGTTGTTTAATTTAATCAAACTTTAAATTACAACAATAAATTAGTTAAGTTTTTGGAATTTTTTTTTTAAAAGGTCTATTAGGGTTGATCAAGGGCCCCCTAAGCTCAAGAGCCCCGGGGTACTGCCTCACTTTGCCCCTTAACGGTTACGCAACTGCAGTGCCGTAACTAGGGTGGTGCCGTCGGTGCCGTGGCACCAGACGCAGTCCTAGGGGGACTTTTTCAATTATTTTTAACACATTAAAATTATTGTCTTCAATTTTTCATTATTTTTATTATTTTGCAAATATTTTCTTGGAGTTTTTATTACTTTCATTATTCTTTAATTAATTTCCTAGATTTTAAAATATTTTTCTCAAATTTTAATAATTTTCTTCAATTTTCAATTATTATTGTTATCATTTGCAATCAATTTCTTCAAATTTTAGTTATTCTCAAATTTCATTCTTCAATTGAATTCCTAAATTTTCAAATATTTATCTGATTTTTCAATTAGTTTTTTATTTATTTTTTATTTATATCCAGATATACGGGCTCAAAGCCCTTTCGTACATAAGTACTTAACAACAAGTTAAAATTTTTCTATCTTTTTTTTCTTTTATCTTTTTGCATTTATTTTGGCCACCTTTTAATTAGATATATTACTTTCTTTTTCAATTTATATCCTAAATTTTTATTAATTTTAATTTGTAATGATTTTCACAATTTTTATATTATTTTGATTATTTGTTTATTAATTCCGAAAATTTACACGAAATGAAATAAATTTTC
The DNA here is from genome assembly GCA_037103525.1 of Ganaspis brasiliensis. NCBI lineage: Eukaryota > Metazoa > Arthropoda > Insecta > Hymenoptera > Figitidae > Ganaspis > Ganaspis brasiliensis. The sequence continues at coordinate 419,267 of JAZKLR010000365.1, read as the reverse complement.
AACTTTTGCATTACAATAATTACGATAATTAAGAAACTCTTTGTTTTATTTCTCTTTTCCCCCTCCCTCCACCGGTCAATATTAACTGTGCAGATGGCAAAAATTTACAAGTCTCTGCCCCTGATTAAACATATTTTTTAACTTTTATTTTTCTAAGGAATATAGGGGGGGGGGGGGGCCGCATCAAAATATTTATCTCGCACCGGGTGCGAAAAACCTAATTTACGGCTCTGCGCCACTGACAATGAATAATTTTCAAAAATTGAAAATAAATTTTTGTACGATTCCCGAAAGAGCGGACATTGCAACGTCTCTAAATCCAATAATTTCAGGGTCACATTTTCATTGTAAGAAGCGAGAGCAAATGCAACAGTTTAGAAATGCTATTAGCCTCTGCTATTATACTGAATGCACTTTTGCACTTTTTCCCCTATACCTGCTTTGTTTGTGAGAAAAAGTTTCCGAGAAACAAAAATAAGAACAGGTGTTTTCTTCTATGTACTTTAGAAAACTGGCTTTTATCGAGTGTTTCTTTATCGAACTGGTTGAGCGACCACGAGGCGACCATCCGGTTGAATCAATCTAAATACGCCTAGTAGAAAAGTGCAACCTAACCTTGCCTTGGTCGGGCTGGGCTAAGCTCCCTAAGCAAGAAAAGGAAGAGGATAAAACTGGGTGGGGCACACTGGACATTAGACATAGACAGTGTACACTTTATGCCTGGGTGAGAGAAAGAGTGAGTGCGAGGGTGGCAAAGCAAAGGTAAAGTACTGGGTAGGGGCACCAGGACCTAGAGAGGAGGGGAACAAGACAGTAGAGTAGAGGCCGTCTCGTGGCGTCTCAGTCGCAGGATTGCACGCGCAACGTAAACTTAGAATCGTGTTGTTTCGGTCGAACTCGGCTAACCGGCTTGCACACTATTTCCAACAAACCACTCACACAGGCGACTCGCCTCATTCCGACACATAAAATCCTCTCATCCACGAGATCCGCACACACGTGCTTGTAAACAAGTGATCGCCATTGTGGGCAAGACGCGCGATTGCTGTCAGACTTTGCATTTAAGTTTGGACGTGTATAAACAGGATTCAACAAGTTTAGTTATTTAGCCGAACGCAAAGTGACAAAATCTCCTCGAGAACAAAGACCCCAGTGATTTAACGTGACTCGAATTTACGTATTCGAAAACTCCCTTCTTGGAAGGTGCAAAAACTGTGTACTCCGGGTTGAGTATAAAAAGGTGCAGGGCAGTTGTTACGTGGCGGGAGAAAAAAAAAGAAAATTTTGTGGTGAAGAGGTTATGTTGTGAGGGCAAAAGGAAGAAAGGTTATAACGGCTCATTGGCTGGTGCGCAAGGAAGAGCAGGTCATGCAAGTGACGTAAGGTAACGGCATGTACATAATATTGTTTTATACTTATTGGCGCAGAGCATATATCCTCGGCACGGAAGTGTGAGCTTTGTTTTGAAGAAAGGACTATGTCGCTTTTACATTAAAGAGGCCGTGACGAACGGAAACGAGGGAGAAAAGATTTTATCCTACTTTCCTCAATGCGTACTGGATGCGATTGTATCATTACACGTGACGGAAGTACGGTGATAGCTCTTTTTTCCAACCAAAATAGATATTATGTTGACTTGACTATCTCTTCCTAGTGACTTTTTACCGGAATGATGCACACTGCAAGATAAACTTGGTTAAAAATAACTTTGCAAATTTGTTTAACCTCAACACTGTGGTTAATTGTTTGTTGACCTTGGGCGTTAGTCGGGTCAAAAAGTATAGAGTCCTTACTTTCAACATTAATATTCTCAGGTAAAAAAAGAAATGGTAGGATAGCGGCATAAACGGAAATCAATAAGTTGAAGTGTTTTATGTTAGTGAACAAAATTTGAAGAACAGAATTTTTTTTCTTGCAGTTATCGACTTGCTGATTTTTTCTACAACGCTCAACAATATCAGGAAAACAGTGGACAATTTTATGAAAATTTAATTCAAAAAACTATATTAAGGAGGGTGGTGACTGTAAAATAACCTCAAACTAAGAAATGCTTTTTAACGTAAACAAAAGTATAATCAAATTTAATTTTAATGCGATTTTGAAATATCTAGTTGTGCAATTGTCGGAAAAAATATATTTAGCCTAAATTTTGTTGTTAAATAATCATTATTTAACATTTTGTGTTTTTTCTTTCAGCTCAGAGAAAAGTTTTAATCGTTTTAATATTATTCTCTCTAAATTTGAATTAGTTAAAAATAACTAATTATTAGTAAAATCGTGACTGAGTTTTTGTTTCTCCAATTAGTTAAAAATAACTAATTATTAGTAAAATATGACTAATTATTAATAAAAATATAACTAACTAGGTGTGAATTCTGTCCATTTCATGGACACTTCGCTTCCAAGGAAGCAAAACAATTTGCTTCCTCATAGAGGAAGCAATAATTTAATAATATTTTAAATATTTTAAGTTAATAAAAACAAAAATTAAAAAGACATGAATTATTTTGATTAAAAAGATACTAAAACAATTTGATTAGTTAATTTCAAAAATCTTTAAATTGTATGTTTTGGAAACAATGAAATATTGTATTCTTAATAATGTGGTTTCTCCTTATTTAAGGGGAGTCACCTGAGAAATTTCAATCCATCGAAATATGTTACTTATCAGTGCAAATTTTTTTTCTGGAATTCTTTTGCATGTAAAAGAATGACATATTATCAAAATTAAAAAAAAAAAAATTAAAAAATTTTTTTTTTTTTTGAAAAAATTAAAAAATGTTAAAACCCATACGATATTTTGTTTGAAATCTTAAAAAAGGCATATAAAAAAATTAGAATTAAAAAATATGAAAAATTGTAGGAGGAGATAGATTTTTACAAAAAAAAAAAAAATTCAACAAAAAGAAATTTTTTTTTAATTTTTTTTTTTTAATTTTTTTTTTTAATTTTGATAATATGGCATTCTTTTACATCCAAAATAGTCCCAGAAAAAAATTGGCACCGATAAGTAACATATATTTCGATAAGTTGAAATTTATCAGGTGACTCAACTTAATGAACCAAATTTGATGATTTTCATTTCTCCCAAAAAATATGTTTTTTTCAGCCAATCAAAAAATGGCTTAAACAGACTTAAGGTACATGTTTAAAGCTTTAAAAATCCACTTAGAAATTTTATTTAACGTCTATTTTTGGTGTTACTATAGCTATTTGAAGAAAACGACTTTTTAAAAAAGTATCTTTACATTTCTTGAAATATTTAAAAAAAAAAATAAAGACACATTAATTTAAGCTAGATATTCTTTTTCTACAGGTTCTGGCAATAAGTTTTAAAAAAAAGGCGTCCCGGTATGTTCATTAGGCTCTGAGCAATCAGCGTTTGAAAATCACTCTGGTTCCGTAGACCCAATCTAGCAGTTACGTTAAATCCCAATAGTCTAGCAGTTGAGGGTTAATATTATTAGTAATATTATTATTATTATTATTATTATCATTATTTTACTAGGTGGAAATTATGTCCATTTCGTGGATATTTCGTTTCAAAGTTAGCAATTAAATTTGCTTTCTTATAGAAAAAGCAATATATTAATAATATAAAATTTAATTTGAGAAATTCTGTAAAAAAAGGAATTTTAAGTGCAAAAAAATGAAAAAACATCAATTAATTCACGAATTTTTGATCAATAATAAAAGTTATATAGGTCAATCGATTCGTTTTGAGATAAGGAATATGATTTTTTTATTCATGAAGTTGTATTTTTAGCTTGGAAAAAAATTTTGGCAAAAAACGATTTTTTTCGATGAAAAAAGGTGCTCAACAAAATTTGATTGGGTATTTTCAAAAATCCCTGTGTCCAAATTTAGATATTCACGAGCTTAAAAAGTCATCCAAATTTTATTCAAATCCGTTAAAGCGTTCTCGAAATATCCTGGCGACAAAAAACGCTATACACACACACGTACACACACACACACACACACACACACACACACACACACACACACACATACATCTGGACATTTGCTTAGGAATGAAAATTTACGCTTTTTAGATGAAACTGAGTCGATTTAGACTATTTTTGGAAAATCGAAAATCTTAACGATCACAAAGCCTCCGTTATGAGGAAGCAAAAATAGTTAAAACTTGACTAATTGAATTAGTAAACAGAATTTTACTAAAATATTAGTAATTTTGACATAACCTAAAAATGAATTTGACTAATAATTAGTTATTTTTAATTAGTTATTTTTTACTAAATGATTAGTAGAAATATAACTATTTCAATTAGTGACTGAGTTTTTGCTTTCAAATTAGTTATTTTTAACTAATTCAGATTTAGAGAGATTGAAAGTTTGTTCTTAAAAAAATATATACAATACAAATTTTATTTATTTCATAATTTTTAATAACAAACTTTTAATAATATTAAATTGATTACGATTGTAGAGAATATTTTAAAGAGTACAAAAAGCTATTGTTGATCAAAATTTGATAAAAAATGCAATTTTTCTCTAAGCTCAAAGAATAAACACAAAATGTTAAATAGTTATTATTTGACATCAAGGTTAGGCTAAATTTATTTTTTTCTGTCAATTGTACAACTAGATCTTTCAAAATTGTATAAAATTAAATTTGATTATATTTTTTACGTTAAAAACCATTTCTTATTTTGAGGTTATTTTGCGGTCACCACCCTCCTTAATATATTCTGATAATAATTGTAGTTACAATTTTGTCAGAATTTCTGAAGTGGCCTCTAATTTTTGTTGATTCTAGTCCGTGATGATATTAGGAAAACCTATAAAGGATTTTTCAAAATTTTAATATTTTCGAAAGTTATAAACGATAAAAGTTTTCTGCATCGTTTCAGAAAATAGCCATTTTCTCGTGTTTGGCTGTACCGATTTTGATAAATTTTGTAAGAGAAACTAATGAGGAATCGTACTTTAGATAAATGGCTAAAATTTAAGTAAACAATGCAATTTATTTAATAAATTAAGTTTTCCATTTTTGAGGTTACAAATAAACAATGTTTATCATGTTTTTTTAACATTCTTCTAAACGAAACTTTTAATATTTTATTTCAACAATAAAAAAGTGGTATATTCTGTTACTTTAGTAATAACAATAATTTCAGACTCGACAAATTTTTATAAAATAACGAACATTTAAAATAAAACAAATGAATTTGCTCTTTTTAAGTTTTGTTACATTTTAATATATTAATTAGTTAGCGTTGTCAAAATTAGTTGTGAATTTTTTCAAGCAAAAGCAATCTTGACATACAGATATATGTAACAAATCGTAACAGGAGCAAATTTATTTGTTTTATTTTAAATGTCTGTTATTTTAAAAAATTTGTCGAGTCTGAAATTATTGTTATTACTAAAGTAACAGAATATCCTACTTTTTTATTGTTGAAATAAAATCTTAAAAGTTTTCAATAGAAGATTGTTAAAAAAACATGGTAAAATCGATGGAGAACATTGTTTATTTGTAACCTCAAACATGAAAACTTAATTTATTAAATAAATTACATTGTACATTTAAATGTAAGCCACTTATCTAAAGTACGTTTCTTTATTAGTCTCTCTTCCAAAATTTATCAAAATCGGTACAGCCAAACGCGAGAAAATGGCTATTTTCTGAAACGAAGCAAAAAAACTTTGATCGTTTATAACTTTCGAAAATATTTAAATTTTAAAAAACCAATTATAGGCTTTTCTAATATCATCATGGACTATCAAAAAATGCTCTTTTTTTCTTTTTTGAATTTTAAAGTACAACTTCAAACCAAGAAATATTAATTTGTTATTACTTTTATCATATATATTGATATTCGATGTGTGCTATTTCCGAATTTTCTGTTAAATTTTTAGGTAATTACAGAATGATTAAGTAAAATTAATTGTAAAATAAACAATTATCAATTTATTGTCATTGTTGCGAGAGAAAATATTACCAAATATTGACTTTCGAATCAAAATTTTAAATGAGTTATGAAGGTGGTATAATATTAAGGGAGAGGCATCAGTGATAGAATAAAAACAAAAATTTTTTAAAGGGTTTTCGAATTTTCAATTTTTTTTAAATCCATACGTAATTGTTTTCAAAATTGTTAGATTTTCAAAAAAAAATTTAACATTAAAGCATTGGGCGAATATTCATTTAAAAATCACAAACGACCCAAAATAAACTAATGAAAGTTTATTTCTTCAAATACGCTCCTTATAAAGATTACCACAAAAATTTTGTTAACAAAACTTCCAAGTTGTTGCTGAAGGGTGTCAATTTTTTTTCTGGTATAATTTCGGATAAAAAATTACAGTATATTGTTAAAAATTAAAATATAAACTTTTGTAACATTTAAAAAAGTTTTTTCTTTTAAATAAAATTTTTTTAACATCTACATGTGACGTTGTTTAGAATTGTAAAAAAGACTGTAAAAAAATTGGTGATTAAAAATAGTAAAAATTGTCAAAGTAATTAAATTTTCAAAAATTTTAATTTTTTCGAAAATGGAAATTCTAAAAATTGGAAAAATAAAATTTTAATTTTTCAACTTTGGAACTTTTCGTGTTCCAATCTAATCGATATGATGTTCCAATTTTGTAAAAATCTCCACATTAAATTACTTATAATACAATTAAACAAGTAAAATCATTTGTGTAACAAATAAAGTATATTTGAAATGTAATGTCACAGATTTTACTACTTCTTAATATTATTTTTTCATCTTCGATTAATTTACTGTAAGTTAAAAATTACTTCAAGTGGTTTTTAATTATCATGACTCTAAATTTGTTTTTAATTATATTTCTCTATTTATACAATATTCCTGAGATTTTAGGAGAGAAAACATCTGTATGAGAAAAGTTAACGAAAATCAATAAGGCTGCTTCTGTCTCATTAACTTAATTATCCCTGATAGAATCCTATATATCTGAGAATAATTATTTATCGACAGGGATACAAAACGTGGCTTATAGTTTCCTAAGAAAAGGAAATTTATTAACATCCTCGTCAATTAATTTCCCTCATTATGCTTTGATATTTAGTCGTATTACATCAGTCTAGTTTTAAATAATCTACTAGAATCTGAAGAGATATTGTAAAATATACCTCTTCATTGTTAACCAATAGATTTATAATTAATTGTTTTTTTTTAAATAATAACTTTATCTTGGATATTTTGTATTATTTATTTTCGAATGAAGGCGATCATTGTTCTGCATTTTTATTCATTGTTGAAAATGTTTAATATTAAATTGATATTTTTTAGAAAAAAAAATCTAGTCTAATTAGAATTTAAATTAATTTTTCAGTTACACTGCAAAAACATGGTGTCTTAAATTAAACAAAAATGTCTTAAATAAGACACTTGTTTTTGCAGTGTACTGGATACAGAAAGTTCTTTATTTTTGGAAGAGTTAAAACATTTTTAACGTTTTAGTTAAATAATAATAGTTTATGTAATTTAATGTCGATGAGTGGAAATAAAATGGGATTAAATAAATGGACCTGTATGAGCGATATTTAATTAAACTTATTTCAGAAATATAAAAACCAACAGGGCTACAAAATATGTAAAACATAGGTCACTACAAATTACCTACAATTTTCCATCCATCTGTGAGTAACAGTAATAAATTCTGCAATTGTAATAAACAAATTAAGATTAAAATAAATTATTAATATGACTACTGAAGGAATTCGGTGTTTGTAAACGAAAATCCTTTAATTTGAATTTTAGAAATATGACGAGTCTCTTCATTGCTTGGGCACCAAGATGTATTAAGGGCGTTGGGTCGCAAGAGGTGAAGGGGTAAATTTTGAGTTTAATAAAAATCCTTCCTCACTACTTTTTTCAGAAATTTACTAAGTATCAAAATTCAATAAATAAATCGTTGAAAGTCATATTTTAAACATTTCTAAAAATAATTAATGTTTGCGATCTGAAAAATATTTATCTTTCACAATTTTATAGTAAACATACAAAACATTTGTTTTAAGAACATAAAACAGGTCAGGGAAAAAAATAGTCTAGAAATCAGGGAAAAGTCAGAGAAAATTGTAATAAAATATTTGTGGCAACCCTGTCCATGTATGCCTATTTATAATTCATTACTTATTTTTATATATAAACTATTAAACAATCGCAGTGTGGAAAGTGTGTGTATGGCGGTTATTTAATATTCCTTAATTTCTGGATTTCATTTCTGTGATTCTTAACTTTTGACTAAATATTATTTTATTCATTTGACGATCAATTACGACTTCTATTTTATTTTAATTATATTTGTCTTCTCTATTTATTATTGTTAAATTTCATAGTTTTTATTTACATTCTTTGGAACTTTTGTGTTAATTTTAATGTGTGATATTAAGGATTTTATAGTAAAATTTTTTGATCGTTACAGTACGCATTCGGATCAGATGGAATCGAGGATGGAATATTATAAGAAAAAGTCCAATATTACGAGTATAATAATTCAGACTAAAAATTTCAGAATTTTTTTATGACATTGAGCCAGTTTGCACCACGGGAGAATTATACTCACGAGAATAAAATATTCGCTCTTATTCAGGAGGTAAGCATTTTTCTCTCTTTCAAGCGTGAAACTGGGGAGAGGAGAGAAAAATACTCTCCTTCCGAACGAATAATCGCGAATATTTTACTCTCGTGAGTATAATTCTCCGATGCTGTAAACTAGCTTATTTTTCTATTGAAAGTGAATATTTTTTAAAATGTAGAGACCGAACAACAAATGCATTCTCCAACTTTGGTGCTATTGCTTAGAAAATTAGCTTCGCAGAAGAGAAATTTTTAATGTTTTTACAAGATCTAATTGTAAGACAAACAATTTTATTTACACTATTAACAATCTCAGCAAAATGATCATTAAACGACAAGTCATGCAAGATAACAAAACCCAGATTTTTCCTTTGAAAAACTCTTCAAGTGTAAATACCATCAGTAGAATACTGATATTCCAAGATAGTTTTCTTCTTTGAGAATGAAATAATAAAAATTAACTTTTCAAACTTTACTGCGAAGGCAACTTTAGAGCAAAAGATAAAATTTTGTTTTCACCTTCGTCTATGTTGTTTTTATTGGACTAAATGAAAGTTTGATTAAATGGAAAATCGATCAAAGAGTGGTTCAATTGAACAATAAATCTGATAAGTGTCAGAGAATATAAAAGTCTGATAAATTAGATGGCTGTTCGATTAAATAAAATTGCGAAGAAATTGAAATTCAATATGAAAAAAGTAGATTATGGTCTGCATGAGTCAGTATCTTATTAGTCCTATGACTATATTTATTAAACACTATAATCAGCGATTAAAATCAGTTTAACAGCTCAGTATTGTTATCGGTTAATGGTTTATAGTCATTAATTAACTAGATTTTAATTACAATTCAATATTGTTTTAAAACTATCGATCTTTTGATTTAATAATTAAATATGTACCTATCTTGTTTTTAAATTTTGCCATACGAGATTTTTTCTCTAAAATTGCTTAGCTTACATCTTCACAAATCTCAATCCCACAAAATTTAACAACTTCAATAAACAAATTGCTTCAAATTTAATAAAAAGTAATCTCTTCAAAATGCACAAAATTTATAAATTGAAACAAACTCTAAAATATGGATCATATTCTCAAGGAACTTTAAGGACTTTATCGAGGACTTTATAAAACAGGAATGACATAAACGAACTTTGACGAAACAACGTTAATTTTCTTAAAAGCCAAGTTTTAAAATCTAGTCAGTCGAGATGAAGCATTCCAAAATATTCACTTCTGACATATTTTGCTTTCTCTCGAGATAAGGTTATGAAAAATCTTTGGTGAATCTATTTGAATATTGGGACGCAATTTTAGCAAAAACACACACGTGTGTTATGGTGTGAAGACTTTGAATTAGCTGAAGAAGATAAAGTGATCGAGAGAGGATCAGAGAGGATCCTCTGATTAAAACAGATGACAGATTTTCGATTAATACCTTCTTGTGGTTGAGAAGCAGATATTTAGATGAAGGAGCCTAAACCAAATATTTATTTTATGCGCAAAGTAATTTACCCATACCTTAACGTAATTTACGTATTCCTTGTAGTATTTTCACGAATGGAAAAATACTATTGTCGATTGATTATTATCCAAATCTATTTGATTGTTTGTGGGAATTATAAAAAAGTCTCTTACACTTTACACCAGGATATTCATTATTTAGATCATTATTTAGACAATTAATTAAAACTTCTCGAATATATCTCATAAAAGTACCACAAGCGCTTCTAACAAAGGTACACTTGCAAGTTATGCGGACGTAATACAACTCTACTCAGTATATAATTAGTTTCGCTACTTCTCTAAAGGGAAATCTTCACTAAAACAACATTTTGTATTAAATAATTGTTTACCAGACTTAATAATGCCAATTAATTTTAGACAGAAAATAAGAGGGTTTCTTAGAACTTCGGTGTAGTTAATTAAAGAAAAAGACTCATATTATTTAAAGTAGAAACATAATGTACCACTTTATTTGTTTTTTTTTTATACATTGTAGCATTAAAAATTAGGTGTGAAGCAGGTATCTATTGTCAGACAACTTTTGACAATGATAAACCTTCCCATTTTTTTGTCAGTGTAGATCAATGTTTATGATTTCGAAGAAGTTGTTCTATATATTTTGTGTATTTAGGACTTTTCTTTTCTATCGATGTATTCAAGGAGAAAATGCGAGTTCTTTATTAAATGCGAGGTAATAGTGTTTTGAGAAATGGCTAGTATTATTTTCGTTCTAAAATGATATGTAGCCTTGGGTAACATGAGATCCGAACACTAAAAGTCCAAAGAAGACGTCCTACTCAATTTATACATGTAGTCGTGTTCGAATCTGATTTAAGGACCTGTAGACACTGAAAAGCCTTTAAATGTCTGGAGGGTTCAGGAGAAGTAAAGAAGGTTCGGATATACAGTAAGACCACCTATAGTTATCTTCCGGATGATGCACTTTGTACTGGAAAGAGTCCTTACAAGTGCTCACCTATATTTAGAAATGAAATAGTACTCCGAACATTACAAAAGGCTGTATATTGCTCAAAGGCGAATGAAAAATAAAATTTCGTCAAAAGAGCTTGACCACATTTCAAAGTGGAGTATGAAGATTTTAAATTCCCTGAAAGATGTCAAAAAGAATTTCATTTCGAAATTACTTTCAAATTAACTAAAGGAAAAGAAAAATGATTGTTTGGGATGATGTGCCTTTTTCTGGGTTCCTTTATTGTGGCTTCTAGAGTCCATAGACTTTTAGTCTGTCTTTTAGCAGAAAACATAAATGACTACTATATTCGTTAAAACGGTGAAATGAATCCTCCCAAATTGACCTAGCTTGATATGTACATTTTGTCAACTTTCTTCCTTTCATTCTACTTGGCAAGACTCTTTCATTGTCAGCAATACTTTAGACACACATTTGCATTTCTCGTCAAACTCGTCCTATATAAGTTGATTCAACTCGATTAGATTTAATGATAAAGTTGGTCCTATGTTGCAATGACTGAATCATCACTATGCTCTATTTAATCCTATACTAGAAAAAAAAGCGTGCGCCACATTTGGTTATTTCTTAACATAATGTTCCATTAATGTTTAATTTTCTGAAATTAAAGAAATATTGGAAATAATAAAAATTAAAATTGATATAATTTTTGATTCATGGTAAGCATAAATTTTTAACTATGATTAATATTAGATTATAATAAAATAAAGAATCTCAAGAAATTGTAATGTTACTTTAATGTTTTTCATTCAAAAATATATTATTAGTTACTGAACATGATTCAAAGTACCTGGAAATTACGTATCAAATTGAAAAGAGCAATAAAAGGGAGACGTGATTGAAAAAATATATCCTTGATATTAAATTTCAAAGATTTCTTGAAACTTTCCTCTTTAGATAATTTGATTATTTTTCCTTTAGCTTTAAACTAAAGACAAATCTTCTCGAGCCAACTTTTTTCCCTTTTATTACTGAAACTTGAAGGTAATTGGATTTTCTGCATATCCAGAGAAAAATTTTAAATTTCCATCAGAAAAACCGTTGAAAGATTAAAATTCTGAAAAATATGGAACAAAATTATTAGAAATACAAAATCATAATATAACAATGAAATAACTGTTAGGATTTAGAAAGTCGTTTTATTTATTATTCAAATTTTTCTCTTTGAGGTTTTTGTTAATTGTAGTTAATATAGGTAATCGACAAATAAACGGTTTACTTACCAAATAAAATACTTCAGACATGCGTCATAAAGTAGTTGAACGTGTTTTTTGAATATATTAGCTTCAAGATATCCTATGGATCATTCCTGAACAGTTTTTCGTTTGTTTTTATAGCTCATTCCGAAAATTACACTAAGGATAACTGTTTGGTTAAAGTAGAAACAAAAAAAGGTTTTGGGTTGAAATTACAGAGTGTTTTTACTTGAATTAAGATGCAACGCTTTCTTCTTTTTTACCCATTTTCAACATGTTTGTCACGTTATTCCTAGAATGAAGTAATTTTAAAGTAGAGCATTACTCGATTCGAAAAATAAAAATTGTAAAATGCAAAATCGATATTGCGTTTATTGAGGCAGAGAAAAGGGCCCAAATCTAAGCTCCACCCATCGGTTCACCTAATTCTCGGTTCTTCTCGGAGGTTCTCTCTTGGTTGCTAGTAGCAACGCATTGCATATATAGATAGTGTTATACCGCGTTCCCACGGTATCCTTGAGCTCGTGTATATGTATATATAGAGCCGAGTAGCCACTGCAGAAGCCTCTGCTAATGTGTTCGTCACATACGCATCGCTCACCTGGTTCGTGTGAAAGAGAAGCGTTACAGCCGAATTGTTTGAGTCACATAATGAAAGCAACACACACATGTTAACATAAACTTGACTGGTGTACATTTTTTCTGCTCGTTTGTCACACGAGTGGATCATCTTGCCTTAAAACTCTGGATCTATTTACTTGGGTTCATCATGAGAACGTGTCAAGAGGACAGAACAGAAAAAAGACCTTTGCTTTCTATTTTCTGAACAGGTGATTGACCCTCTCTCGCGACGTGCTCATTAAAAAAAAAAAAAAGCTGGATTCTCGAAATACTGTCGCAGTATCATTAAAATGAAGCAATTCAACGTCAAACTGAATCTTCCATTTGGGGATTTCGTCTTGAATTTCTTGCAGTTTTATTTCTCTGGCGTGTGAATAGAAGATAGAAAACTTAAGTGGAGATTCTTTCCCTTTTCAGTATCATTCAGAGGAATTTTCTCCTTCAAATATAAAGGCAACAAATTCTTGGATGCTATAAGACTCAAGTTTTCTTGGACTTTTTGTGTTTGAATTAGTTTATATTATATGAAAGAGGAAAATGTACTATTTTCTGATGCTTTGAAACTGTTATAATTGTTGAGTATGAACAACAGTATGAAATAAAAGCGCAGTTATTGAGAAAAGCAATCGAAGCAAGTTGAGGTGGTAAGAGGCAAAAATTGTAGTGTATATGAGCCAAGATTGAGAGCTAATGGAGATAACGTATAAATCAAGATTTGAATAATGTGTCAATTGAACCGGTTCACTGGCACTATATCCATTTTATGTCAAGGATATTGTTCATACGCGCAAATAGCGCGTCGTATCATTATCGTTGTTTATCGACTGAAGTCATTAACGTCAGATGCATGATACATGTATGTACCCCCAATAACGCCTTCAGACGATTGCACAGACATACTGTAAATGTTTTCATTTCAGGATGTATGTTGGTTCAATTCTCATACTCCCTCTCCATCCACCTGATGGCTTCAAAACTGTTTTATTACAAACTATATAAGTACAAATTCAAGTATATTATAATAGGAATGGTTTTGGAATAAAAGAGGTAGAAAGACTACTGGAAGAAAGTTCTGATATTACTAGTAGATTAGAGTTACAGAACAATGTACAAAGAAAATAAAAAAAGAGGAATTGATTCTTCAAGATTTAAACATAGGTATAGAGTTATTAAAGAATTATAGGTTGAAGCTAAATAAACTTATTATTATAAGTACAAATTCCTTTAGTTGAAAATTCACGAAATTTTCAAGAACAATATGTTGGAACAACAAATCAATAAATATGTCGACAAGGTGTAATAGAAAGAAATAATTCCATGTTTTTCTTCTATTCTTTTTCTTACTCTATAAAACGTGTAATTTCTTGTTTCCTTTCATTGTACCTGTAGGCTGTGAATGACGTCAATAGTCCCAGAATTTCACATTAAAGAAAAAGAGCTGTTGAATGTACTCTTGTTACAAATTGCAAACAAGATTATAAAGGAGATTCTGAAAGGAGCGGAAGGAATTGTTTATGAATCACGCATTTATAACTCGTGATGTCAGATAAGCGCAGAAATGTTTTAAAACTCGGCACAATTTCATTAAAGTCCTTTTGATAGTTGGATATTGCAAATTAATTGAGCTGATGACATTTCCAAGAAGCAAGAGGATCGGAGGATAAAGAATGGTTCTTGAAGAATCAACGAATGAGACTTTGGAGCGCATAATAAATCGTTTAATATTGTTAGTCTTATTAAGTAAAGATTCTATCGTGAAAGTATGAAAAGAGATGCTTGAAAAATTTTTCAATTGGCAGAAAGTATTGGGTCACTCTAGGAAATTACGTAATTGCCGCCAGAGAGTCTGCGGTAGTCGACGACGAAAAGACTTGAGCATCGGAAAATACAACAGGGCAACAAACTGAATAAACGAGACACGAAGATTATTGCGCAATGTCTGTTCATGTGCCTTGATAACATCGCTGCTTCATCTCGGGTACCCATCCACTGTACTGCTCTTAATGCTCACAATAAATGTACAGAGGGAAAACAGGATTGGTTTAATAACCATATCAAAGATTTCGTATCTCATTCATGCAAGAAATCTAATTGCTAAATAATTTTTTATGACAAAGACATGACTTGGGAGATATCGTTATTTTATATATAGATTTTTTTTTGTAGTTTGTGACAGAAGGTGTCCGTTATAAAGACGGCCGGCTAAGATGGACGTTTAATGCCAACAATTAAGTGTCGAATATGTCACGTAGAAATGTTATGTTTTGAAAGCATTAAGTACACGTTATGCAGTTTATAGTACGTATACTGTGTGTACTGTTAGACATAATTGTGGACAAACTATAAATTATAAAACTGCATTTTCACTACAGAAGAAGCAGATTTTTCATTTGCAATCATTAAGTACCGTTTTAATTAATATAAACTATCCTTCAAGAAATAATAAACCTTTCTCTTATTTTCTTGTGTTACATGGAGCGTTGCCAATACCCGGATATCATAGAATTGAAACGACAATTTTCTTTATTTATAGATCGACATCTCAGGTGAAAGATGAACGGCCCGTTAAATCTGGAGAAACTTGAATCACACGTATTCATCAATCACACACGTGGCTCTTGATTGTGTCAGGGATTGCAATCTACTAATGAGATTCAAAAAGATTTGCTTCTTTATTGCTAGATCGATGCCAATTGGTTCAAATATGCGGCAATTTAGCACTCTGTGTTTAACAACTATAACTTTTAATAGCTCTCTAATAGTTTAGCTTAGCTATAGGTGATTTTTGTTCTTGGCCCACTTTTCATTCTCCTCTTGCTTTTTTATTTGTTTATTTCTCTTCTGCACTGAAAAAAATCCCTTGCACCCGTACACAAGGAATCAACCAGTTTTCCTTGTTAGTTAAGGCGCCAACTAGGGAAGCCTAGTTAAAATACAAGGATAATTTTCAGTCTAAGAAATTAGAAATTATATTATATTGAACATCAGAAATTGTGGGACCGACTGTTTTTATTACTCAGAAAGTCTATTATTTCATAAAATATTGATATTTTCTATCTCTAAAACATTAGTGGTTACGGTAAATGACTTTGTTGTGGCCGTCATATATTTGAAGGTTATGTTGATTTGACATTTTCAAAAAACATTATTAAAAGTTTAATGTATACTTTTGTATTATTTTAAGATTATGTAATACAACTTTACTCATTTGCACTATAGAAAACTGTAAATTTTTAGCTGATTGACAATTTTTTCCCCCGTTTTTAAGAATTACAAACAAACAAGTTTGATGTGTATTAGAACTAACTTTGCTTCGATTGCAAGCTTAACTTGGAATCCTTGTCATTTTAACTAAAATGGCTTCAACTATAGACAAATAGTTGATTTTGACAAACATATTTTTTTCAGTGTGGTATTGATGGATAATTTGCTGTTGTATTTAACAAAAAACTTACTTTTACATAACTTATTTAATGTTGTTTAGGTTATTTGTCTAAAAACAATATATTTATATGCATCACGATGCATTTGTTACGTTTTGGTCAATATTGGCATTTCTCTATGGAAACGTCCTAGTACTGATTGGCTGTTTAAAGCGGTTTGGCAAATGAATGTTTGTCCTAAACAAACTTGTTTTTCAATTATTCAATCCTATGGATTAAAACAATAGTTAGGTAGCTAAGCATTTGTTGGTTTATTCTAAACAATGTATTAAAAAAATAGAAATGTCTTTACCGCCTCCTTTACTGACAAATTACTTTGCTCTCGTGTTCTAAAATATCGCCTTCTACTTCGGTCGATTAAAAGCAAACTAAACATTGTGTCCTTTGCAACTTAAACATTTCAATTAATTGACTGCTTCCACGATTCATTGCTTAACAAGTGTAGTTTCCTTAATGTCGATTAGGTGTTAGAATGGTTCGATCGTTACAGATAAAGGTCAAATGTCTTTAGAATTTCTATACACTAGTTTCAAACTTCTCAAGGTTTCCTCTATTATTTCTTAACAAACCAAACGACTTTTAATTACCCAACTTTTAATCCAGAATTTTTATATCTATTTAAAGTCGATAACAATGTTTTGTTTGCAATATTACGTGACAGATACTTTTTTTTTATAAATGTATGTAAATGTTAAATTAAAATCTGCGACTGTTTGGAAAAAATAACAAAAATGCAAATTTTTATATTAGTGTAAATATGAAATCTCATGTAAAATATGATACCCTGTAAAGATAAAAAGGTATTGTGTTAAAGCTCTATAAAGTCTTTTGAAATTTGAAAGCATAAAGTTTTTAGTACATGTTCCATATATTTTTACGTTTTTAATAAAAATTTGCATCTTTATAAATCGCAATAAACTTTAATAAAAAGCATAAACATATGAAAAAGTTTCTCCGAGTATTAATCAGAGCAAGTAATTGAAAATTGAGAAAAAAGTCTTGATATTTTATTAAGGATCAGATATTTTCCGCTGATTATGTTCAATACAGAAAAGATATACAGATCATTATGGTTATTTGTAATGAACCGAACGTTTGAATAGACGAGAGTTTTTGTAAGAAAAATATTCCAATATGCATTTTCAATTATATCGGCAAAAAGAGAATCAAATCGATTCGAAAGTATCTCTTGATGAAAGTTGGATAAAAGTTGAAAGATTCGTCGCATAACAAATAGAAAAGTAAAAACACAAGTAACAGGACTAAAAAGTAATCAAAGCCGCATGATTAGCCAGTGAATGGAGTTTTGAAATTAGTTTCTGAACATAGTTGTTAATGATTAAAAAAAAAACAACTTATATCTTCGTGTTTTCCATGCACTCTCTATAATTCTTGATGGTATAAAGTGAATTTTGTAATTAAATGTAATTAATGTGTGTGAAAGAAATTCCAATGTAGAGGAAAATTAGATCAATATTTAAAAAGAAAACGAACCACTCTATGATAATTATAGTATATTTATTGTTAATAAAAATGACTATTACTTATATTAAATGTTTCTGGGGACTAGCATTCGGCTTTCAAAGAGTTTTAAAAATGTTTAATTTAACATTTTATGATAGTGTGATTGATGTTTAATACAATTTCAAATATTAATCTAAATCCTCGCTTGATAGTATAGGTGAAATAATCACAAAATGTTGTCAATGAGAAATTACGATTGGCGAACTATTGGACCAATATTGGGAGTCAAGGTTCCAATATTGGTCCAATATTGCTAGTACACTACACTGAACAATATTATGATAGAAGCTTGGCTTAAAGACACCAATGCCAATATTGAGTCAATAGTTTTCCAAACATGGCTTCACTTACATTTCTCGCAAGTGAGTTGTGTGGCTGAATGTATATAAGAGAAACCTTTGCTACTACTCAGTGTATATTTAACCACCATTACATAGCACAAGTTCCTTTAGGAGCGAACAAAAAAATAATTTTGTTTTTGCATATTTCCAAACCAACAGATGCCTAGTGACAAAAAACAAACATTGAAGACTATCTCAACCCCGAAACATCTCCAAATTTGCAAAACTTCCAACTTTCAGTAAAAGAAAATTCCAAAAATCGGTTCAGACCAAATTTTTTATGGCTTTAAAAAAAAACCATCATCCCTGCCATTGGCAGTAATTCTTCCAACTAATGTAACTACTTTTAGGAAACGTGCCCAGCTGTGTTTTACGACCAGTCACTGGCATTTTTGTCTATTAACTTCTGAGATTGCACCTGTGCTTCTTTTAAGTCACGAAACAGGCAACACGCAGGTTTCTCAGGTTCGTGCAGGGAAGATCATACATAGTTTCTTAGGTAGGACCCTTTTCCTAAAAGTTCTGTGTCAACAGATTCAAAAACTGGTATAATTTACTTTCCAGAGGTAGACACTATGGTCCTCTAATGATCGTAGACAAGATTAGAATGGTCTCACGAGAGCCGAGACTTCGAATGTTGAGAGAAGTTGCAAACCTTAACAGACGTCTTTCTGTGTTCAACTGAACAAATCGTAACTCTTTGATCGAAGTTTTCAAACATTTCAGTCTAGATTCTTCTTAGGGTGAATTCCTGGAAGATGGAGCTTCAGATAATCAACAAACGTCCCTCTATGCTGAGCTGAACGAACTGGATAGTGATCAAATTGCATCTGTCTTTGAAATCAACGTCAAGACCCATCTAGATTGATTGAAAAGAGAACTTCCCTGGAGTCGTAGTTTAGAGCCCTTAGGGCTGTGGCTAAAATAGTAGAAACTCAATTTCACTTCGTATATAAGATCTAAAAGTCTGATTAGAGCTTAATCATCAAAAGATAAAAGAATTGTAAGTCTTCATTTTTTCGATAAATATCCTAGAAGCATTACAAATATTAAAAAAAATATTCTAAAGATGTTGAAACAATTTATGTTATGTATAGATTTCGAAATTTAATTATGTTTTTTACATGAAAAAAGTTAATCTTAGCCATCACGAATACAAAAGAAGATTTAGTTTTTATTTCTTCTTTATACAAATAAGTAATTATAAAGTTACAAGGTCCTCTTACTAGACACTCTTAAAGAAAATTAAGGTTTTCGTGTGTGTGTGTGTGTGAGAATGAAACTGTTGTGCAGTGGATAACAGGCCGAGCGAGGGCAAAGTTAGCAGTGAATTGGACAGGTAGTCCTTAAAGTATAGTTTGTGGTCCAAGATTCAAGCGATCCCTTTTCTTTGAGCTAGACCGAATGATTTCAACCTGCTAACTCCAAATTACTTTCTTGGAAAGTTCTCTTGTTCACGCCGTGTTTTTGACTCTCATAATTTAGAACATCTATACCCATTCCACTACTCAGCCAGGCGCCGAAAATTACCACAAATTTCGTGTCTTGACACTAACCTTTAGAAAAGCCTTAAAACCATTTTTAACAATCAAGTAATGAAGAAAAATATTCTTATAAAACAAATGTCTAAAATGTCATATTTTTTTCTCATCAACTGAAATGTAAAATAATTGATTACATTTTGTTTTAACAAAAGCAATCAATCCTTTCCGATTTCCAATTTAAGAGCTGATTTATAGTCAATTCAGCTTGTTACAGCAGCAGTAGCAAAGAAATGTTGTGTACACTGTACAATTGATTGTAATTTCACTAATATTGGTTCATTCTCTTTTACACAATTAGGTAGTTATTACATAACAAGTATCGGGAAAAACATATCCTTTAATGTGAAATTACAAGTTTTAATAGTATTCTCAATTTATATTGAATGTGACAACAAAAATGCATCCATTATTGATATTATTCTATTGTCCGAGAGCACATTATATTACTTTCTGTTTTCTGCTTTTTGTTGTAATTCATTCCGTCCCATGGCATCTAAATAAAATCATTACCTCCGTTTTATTAGAAAATAATGATTCTTTAAACATCATTAACAATCAGTCATAAATTCACTATTTCTGGATCTTTATAGCAAGTTACTTTCACTACTCGGCGATAATTGGGCAGTTAACATAAATCCCAAACGACAAAATTTCATTACACATTTTCACCTTAAAACATTCTTTTCCTTATATATTAGTCTTTTTTCTTAATCGATAGAAGATTATGCACTGAGTTCAAATCTGAGTTTTCAAACTTCGAGGGTGATGAATTTTCCCGACATTTTGAAAAAAAAAGTTGAAATTTTATTTTGCGAATAACTTACAAACTGTGACTTTTTAGCAAAAATTTCCATGTTTGATACTCAACTCAGTTTAAAATTTGTTTCAACTGCAACTTTTATTCGAGATAACAACATTTATTTATGATCACTTAAGTAGAAAATAATTTTTAATAAAATTACTAATGCTAATGGGAAACATAAAAGTAACATTGTCATACGTGACGAATTGCATAATTTTCCTCAAAGCACCAGCTCGCGTGGAAATTCCATGTATAAACATATTATAGTGAACGTGACTTAGTCATTAATTTTAAATAATGCTTTAAATGTCATTTTGCGCCATTATATAAACATAAAATTTGTAGTATTTACTTTTTTATTACATAAAATACATAAAATTTATTTTATTAGGTGCAAGTTTATTTCTTTTTTAAGCGTTTAATGTCCAGTTAAACAAATGAAGAAACTAATGATTATTGGTTAAAGAACGATGCCATAAAGTCTTATGTGAATCAATATGGTATCTGCTTTCAAGAGATATCGAATGAGGCTCTTATTTCGAGATTAAACGGCAATTTTTCTCCGTGGCAAAGTCATTATTTATAAATTTTTCCTTCTTCTCTTCTGTAAGATTTAAAAAATTATCTCTCCGAACATTTCCTAAATGTGGCTATACTTCTGATCTGTAGACTTCTGGAAGTTTAAATGATGCTTGAAACAGTGATCAGCCGAGCAGATCAGTTCCTTACGGAACATTGATTCAGATTAAAACGTTAGCTATTAGTCTTAATCGACCAATCAGAAATTAAACTCCATTTCAATTACAATAAAAACTCGCACAATTTGATTGCAGATCAATTAGCAGAATGCTAGTTTAAACTAATTGACGCATTTTCAGGCAATTTTTTGATTCTTAATTAATTATTTAATGGCAATTAATTTATTGTCAAGGTTTTAGAAATTTAAAATAATGATAAATGATTAATGATGAACTAGATCATACAAAACGCGCGCTAGCGCGCGATTTGTTTCTTCAGCTTCTGTTAGCAACAATTAGACATATTTTAAATATTATACTTATGAATAAATAAAACAAGATTTATTTATGTAGAAACATAAAATTTTAGAACGGAATTATTAGACTGAACTGTCCACAAGATAGAAAAATTGGTGAAGGTTCATATAATAAGAAAACAATTAAAACATTATAGAAATAATTGAAAATTGAAGAAAATAATTGAAATTTAAGAAAAATAATTTAAATTTATGGAAATTAATCAATAAATAATCAAAATAATATAAAATTAAAGTAAACGGTTGCAAAATGATAAAAATAATTAAAAATTAAAGAAAGTATCTATTTGAAATTTTAGAAAAAATTATAAATTATAAATTTTATTTGAAATAAACGAAAATAATCGAAAAACTTGAAAAGTGAAAGCAATAATTTAGAATTCAGATAATATTTGAAACATTAAGAACTTTATTGAAAAATAATTAAAATATTTAAAAAGTGGAGAAAATAATTGCAAAATGATAAATAATAATTTAATAAATTTAATAGATAATAATTGAAAATTGAAGACAATAACTAAAATTCGAAAGAATTAATTGAAAATTGAAGAAAACAATTGAAATTTCAGAAAAATAACTAAAAATTTACTGAATATATTTTAAATAAAGGAAAATTAAAGAAAATTTCAGAAAAAAACTTAATACTCTATAAGAAGGTTATTGAAGAAAAAAAAAAATAATTAAAAAATAGAGAAAATAAATAAATAAAAAGATAAACATAATTTAAAATTGAGGAAATAGATTTTTAATTTAAGAGAAATAATTGCAAAAAATATACTTAATATACATAACATACGAGAAAATCATAGATATAATTGAAAATTTAATAAAGTCATGGAAGTTTTAGATAAGTAATTAAAAACTTTTTTGAAATTATGAGAAATTATTAAAATAATTTTAAATTGAAGAAAAGATCCAAAAAACAATATAAATAATGTAAAAAATGATTAAAATAATTGAAATATCAGACAGTTTTAAATTTTGGAAATTATGAAAAAGAATGGAATTATTTGAAAAATGCATAAAATAGTTTTAGAAAATGAGAATAATTAAAAATTGTAGGAAAGTAATTAAAAAATTATTTTAAAATTTGGAACTTGAAGAAAATAATTAAAATATGATAGAAACAATGATAAGTTTAAAAAAATAAATCAAATTTGAGAGAAACGATTAAAAAAATTACATAATGTTTTTAAATAAAAAAAACAAATTGAAATTTGAGAAAAATGAATCTTAAAAAAAAATTGAAAAAATGAAAGTCACTAAAAATTGGAGAAAAGAATTGAAGAAAACTCTCTTAATCTGAATTAGTGGTTTTCTACTAACAAATTACCGAAAAGTGAGCTACTATTAAAATAGTAAGAATTTTACTATTTATTAGTAGAAAACTACTAATTAAATTAGTAAAAAATCTACTTATTTTAAAAGTAAAGTTTCAATATTTCAATGAGTAGTTTTCTACTAAAAATTAGTATTTTTCTACTAAAAAATTAGTAGTTTTCTACTACACGGAAAAAAATAATTTTTCGAATTTTACAAAACTTTTTTGTACTCTTGGATAAAGCCATTTACAAAACCTATAGTTTCCGGTATATGCAGAACAGTTTTGTAAAATATCCTGAAATTTTAGCACAAAATGTAAAATTATTTGCAGTTACTGCAAAGAATTCCGTAACTTGTACTGAAATTTCAGTACATTTTACAAAACTTTTCTGCACATACCTGAAACTGAGTTTAGTAAATGGCTTTATCCAAGAGTGCAAAAAATTTTTGTAAAATTCGAAAAATTATTTTTTTCCGTGTATATGAATTAGATAAAAGTGAGCCAAGAATTTGACTAATTCATAGTAATTGGAGAAAATAACAGAATATGTTTGAAATAAAAGAAAATAATTCAAGAATCACTGAAACTTGAAGACAATAATCTAAACTTGAGATAAAATGAAAATTTAGGTTATTTATTAAAAAATAATTTAAAAGTGAAAAAATATTTGCAAAATGATGAAAAGAAATAAAAACTATACAAAATTATTGAGAATTTAAATAAATAATTCAAAATTCAGAAAATTAATTCAAAAATTTTAATGAAAATTATTAAAAATGGAAAATAATAATGGCAAAATGACAAACTGATTTAAATTGACGATAAATAAACGTGAAACGAAATAAATAATATAAAATTTAGAAAAAATAATGAAAGTTATTTAATGTTGAAGATAATAATTAAAATTGAAAAAGTGATGGAAAAAATTAAAGAAAATAATTGAAATTTACGGAAGGTAAATTTAAGACTTAAGAAAATAAATATTTTTAAAATAATTAAAAATTGAAAAAAATACTTGAAAATTGTTGCAAATTATTGAAATCATAATAGAAAAGAAATAATAAGGGCCGTATCCAATTTTGATGCGCTAAAAAAGGCCTTTTTTAAATAATTTTTTTGATAGGTTTAATTTATTAGTATTAATATATAAATTGTTATACTTAACAAATATATTCCTGACATTCATAAATTTTTTTAACACAATTTAGTGAGTTTCTATTCATGAGAATGGTAGTTGCAGAAAAATACAAAAAAAAGATGGGTCTGTTGTGTTTATGAAATTTTTTAATTCAATTGTTTGAAATAAAAAAATCTGAACGATTTTAGATTCTGTGTGGTAATATATTTCAGGAGTATATTTGTCAAGTACAACAATTTATATATTATAAAAATTTATAACTTAATCCTATCAAACAATTTCTTAATAAGGCCTTTTTTAGCACGTCTAAATTGAGTAGACCCCTTAAAAATTGAAGAAATTTTTTAATCACTTTAAATTTAATATATTTGAAGCATTATTTAATCAAATCAAGCTCAAATTAAATAAAATTTAAAGAAATTAAAATTGCTACCAATTTAAAACTTGAGATAATTTTAAAAATGTGAAGCATGATTTAAAAATGTATAAAAAAAAGTATCTAGTGACAAACTTTAGTTATAGATAGCTGGTAAATTATTATATTTAATTATGATATTATAAACATTACATTACATTTCTTCGTGTCATTCTAAAAGATGCAAAAGATGATAGTTGTAATAGAAAGGTTGCAGTGGTTATTAGTTCAGTTGTGGAGTTTGCATCATTTATTTCAAGACCTGTTTCGCTACTTCTCCTGATGAATTGTGCCTTACAGTAATGATGCCGAGATTTAATAACACTTGAACAAATGAGTGTATTCTGTCTCTACTTAAACAAATTTAGAAATAATCGTGAACAAATAGGTGAAGATTGTTATCTTTTCTAAAAATAGATTCTGGTATTCAATTTAAGTACACAACCTCTGCATTAATTACGCTTAGCTCAAGTCATGAATGAACAGTTTTTACGACTCATAGAGGACAAGTATTTTCACCCAATCACATGAATAATCATTTAGAATAAAAAGTAACCCACTCTGGTTCTGACAGTAGATTCTCTTGAACGTATTCCAGGCACGGTTGTCGGATTGGTGTCAGTAGTGATATCACCTCCAATATCATTCTTCTAACGGTATCCTTATAATTGTCTCGCTATTTCTCATTAACATACAATACTCAATACTTGATTCGCAATCCAAAGAGCATCCAATATTTTGTTCCGATTAGGATGACATTAAAGTTTTGAAAGTTCAAATGAACGAACATAAAATTTAATTTTTTAAAATTTATACCCTTAAAGACTCACATCTGATGAATGAACAAAACATTAATAATGAATAATAATTTCGGGTGATCGGAAACAAAGATCTGATGTTTTTTTGACCTAACAAAATGAATCAAAATTGTTCTAATGTTTGGTGTCAAAATTGATTAGGTTAAAAATTGATAATGCGTTATTAAATTATAAATCATATATCAGAGTAGTGATACTATATTTGTAAAAATCTCAAAAGAAAGAAAATTAAAATGAAATGCTTCCCTGTAGAATCGATTCTCAATATCGTGCATTTATGTACCTTATCGCTGACGGTAAACGTTATAGGTATATATTAAACAAGTGAACGCTCGATACGGTTTTATTTATAGTTTTGCGCCGAGAATCGGAAAGAATCAGGATCTTATAGACACGATGAAAATAGCTTTAGTTTAGATACACCGCTATTGAGAATCGGAAACTGGTATTGTGATAAACATATAAATCGAAATTAATTATTGTTCGACAAGAAGATAATATAAAAATATTGCTGGTTAACGGAGCAGTTGAACATTGCTTGTCGGGACGATAAATTGTGACTGCAACCAATTGCAAACATATAATGCATATGGCGATAATACTACTCGGCTGTACTTTGCAAACTCTGCACAAACGATTTGTATTTTCTTGGAAGAAACATTACACACTTATCATTTGTACACTTTTCTTCTGACATCTGCAAAATTTTATTGCACTACTTGCTTTGAAATATGTGTTGTTTGTCACATATTATACATTGATATTTAAAATGGTATATTTTTACAATGAATAGCTCAGGTCAAAAAAGAGGGATTCTCAAATTTAATCCAAAGATTTAAGGACATTATAATGGACAAATTGGAGCAGTATATTATTGGGTATTTGTAAAGGGGAAGAGGGATTAAATGACAATAGAAAGATTATAAGATGGGGCAATATAGAAAATGTGAATAGGTATGTTTCTTATTCACTTTTTCTGCATTGCATGTGCATTCATATTAATATATCGCTTAGACAAAAATCCAAACATCAGTAGAAATTTGTGACGGCCTTTCATGAATTAAACAATATTGCTGTCCAGATTATATATATAATCAAGAAAATGTTGCAGGTAAATTTTTTTTTAAAATTGTATAGATACCCCTGCATGTGTGTAAGTAGAAGATTTTGAATTTTTTAGTTCAATTACAGCTGTGCGGTTAAGGTATAATAATAATTGAGTAAAGGTAAAGCATTATACTGATCGCTTGTAAATGTAAAGTTAAATTATTAGAAATGCTTCTACCACAATTCACAAACATAGATTACTCTCAATCCTATTATCAGTTTTGGACCAGCTGTTATTGCCGAGAATTTAGCAATTGTGATTTAATTCTCCTTGTGGAATTCGTCTCATTGATTTTACAATGTTCTGCACCTGAGTTCTGGCCCCATTTCACTATTATTAACCAATAATTTCCAACACAAGTAGAGCCCTAAATCCATTAGTAGAATATTACAAATTACTGATAGTAAATTATCGCTTCTGCTTGCTGTGATAAATCCATTTTCATACATTGAACAATAACAGAATACAATTAGTTTGATTTAGCACGTGTTTATTATTAATTTTTAAATAGCAATATTTCACTCTTTTGTTGTTTTAAGGGAGTTTAAAATCATAAGTTCATTTGCATAACAAAAGTCATCCTTGGTGATAAATTCACTACTGTACAACAGTTATGTTTACTTGGCAAGTTTTAAAAAAGATTTCAGCTAAAAAGTATAGTTTGTGTGAAAAAGTGACAACTGCATTAAATCTTAGCTTTAAAATTGCTTTGTTGGTTTTTTTAAAAGATCTTTCTAACAGTTTGCAGTTTGAAACAGAACCGAGGTAATTTTTACTACCCTAAAATTGTTTTCGTTTCATCTTCGTTCTACTTTATAAATGTTATAAAAAAAGGGAAAGAAAACATTGTAGAATGTGTTGTACGTACTCTATGTGATTAAAGTTTTTTCTTCGGAAATAAAAGAAAACAAAGAAACTGTATATTTAAGACCTAATAAAACTCCTCTGCTCCTGTTAGAAAAGTACAGTAAAAGAAGTTAATAGGGCCATTTTGCAGCCTAAAACGTATTTTGTTTTCTTTTTGTATATTCTTAGTTGTAGTTTAAGTTTCGTTTCGTGATATAAAAGAAGCATATCTTATTCGCTATTTATGTTAGAGTTAATTTGAGCTAATTTTAAAAATTAGCTTAATTTAGAAAATTTTAATGGAGCTGTAATTGCCAGTTAAAGAATTAGATAAAACGGTTGAAAATGTCTTGGTAATTGTTTTTAATTATGTGCAATTTATCATGCTGATAAGATAACGGCCCTCTCTGACCTGTTTTCAATAAAATTCAAGCAAATCAGATATTTTATTTATTTATTTTTTTTTATTTTTAAAAAAAATTACTAATACTGATGATTTTTCTCTCACTTCTCTTTTTCTTGTTTCTTTTTCTTTGTTCCGATTATTTTTTATTTCATTTTTAGAATTTTGTATTTTTCTTTTTGACCTTTTAGAATTTGAACTCTCTGCTTTTTTTCAATTTTTTTATTTTAATTCTTTTCTCAGGAAATTGTTGCGCTCTTTACCGTGTATTCTTACAATATACAAGAGAGGATTAGACCTCTGGGAGTTACCAATATACATATTTACAAGGTAAAAGCACACTTTAACTCATTCTTTAACTAGCTTCATTAACTTTCTTTTACGCTTGACATTTTTCAAATGACTTTTTTTATTTTTTTTTTTCATTCTCACTAACACACTTTTTTAAAGCGAAATTGAAATGTCATACAACGTCAATTTTTAAAA
This sequence comes from Ganaspis brasiliensis, assembly GCA_037103525.1. Lineage (NCBI taxonomy): Eukaryota > Metazoa > Arthropoda > Insecta > Hymenoptera > Figitidae > Ganaspis > Ganaspis brasiliensis. Next base: position 391,129 of record JAZKLR010000365.1, on the reverse strand, counting down.
TAATTAAAGTTGAAAAAATTATGTATAATTTTTTACTGTTTTATAAATTTAGTTTTAAACTAGTTATTGTTGAAAATTTTGCAACTATTTCTAAACAATTCTAAACAAGTTTTCAACAGTTCTAAACTAGTTATAAACAATATTTAAACTAGTTCAGAACACTTTTAATGCAATTCTAAACAGACAATTCTTTCATAAAGTTCTAAAGTTTTGAAGTTCTAACAAGTTTTGAATAGTTTTGAACATTTTTAAATTTTTTAACAAATTTTAAATAATTTTAAATAAGTAGAAAACTACTAATTAATAGAAGAAAACTACTAATTTTTAAGTGAAATATCTATTAATTGTAATAGTTAATGTTAACTCTTTCAATTAGTAGATAATTCACTTTTAAATTAATTGTTTTCTGCTAATAATTAGCAGTTTCTACTAAAAATTAGAGAAATTTTCTACTATTTAATAGTGTAAGGATGGTCTTATTAAAACAATAAGATAACTATATAAGTTAAGTCACAATTTATTAAGTTTTATATCACAGTACAGTTTAACCCGAAGGTTCGTCACAGAATAATCGCGTTGCGTCTCGGGCCCTTATCGCGTAGATCGGAGAGAAGTGGGGTGCCCATCGAAGAGTAGGGCAATCTGTACCCTTTAACCGCTTACAGTTCGGCCATCCTGACCTCTGTTCGACCCGGACAGATACAATTTTTTTTTTTTTTTTTTTTTTTTTTCAAAATAGCCGTTTTGTCAATTATTTAAATCAGAACACATAGGAAACATCTCGCCAATAAGTGCAACAAAATCGGTATGCCACGGCTTCATATTACAAGCCTCCCACGTGCCTACATACGGTCTCTGTGTGAGTTGGAAATTTTCGACGTCATTTAATACGTATCTATCGTTTCGCAGCTTTTTCGTAATTTCATAGGGGCCTTTAAATTGTGGTATTAGTTTTTTCGATGTTCCTACCGTGCTATCAAAATTTTTTACCATTACCAGGTCTCCTGTTTTATAATCGTGTGGTTTTTTGCGTTTGGAGTCAAAGTGTTTTTTATTGTATTCTTGCGATTTCTTAATATTTTCACTGGCCTCAAATCTAATTTTTTCAAGATCACGAATCTCTCCGCCGCGTTCAACCTGCTCCAAATAATGCGCTAATGGATCTGATGTATTACCGCGTTGGCAAACTCCGAATAATAACTTACTGGGGGGTTTTCCAGTAGTACTGTGAACGGCATTATTTAGAGCAAATTCCACGTCGGCGAGCATTTTATGCCAATATTTCCCTGACGACGGATCAGAAAGCTTAGCAAGCATAGGACCCAATACCCTATTCACCCTTTCCACCTGCCCATTAGCTTTAGGTGATGCTGTCGCAATCAATACATGGTAAATATCATCTTCCGAAATAAAATCCCTGAATTCTTGTGATGTAAAACAACTTCCGCGGTCGGAAACAATCGTCTTGGGTTTACTGTAATATCTAGCATATTCTCGAAGACATTTTATTACCTCTTTACTATCAGTCGTTTTAACCGCGTATAATTTTACAAATTTTGTAAACCCATCGATTATTAAAAATATATGTTGTTTCGACGTAATTTTTTTATCTATAGGACCAAAGTGGTCGATGTGACAAGTGAGAAATGGCAATTCGCCCTTCGGAATAGAATTTAAAAATCCCTCCTTTTTCCCCGTTGAAGGAGAAAAAGCTACACACTTCAAACAATTAGCTACATAAGTTTTAACCTTATCAGTCATGGACGGAAACCAATAATTTCTAAGAATCGCCTCGCATGTTTTTTCTATCCCGAAATGACCCATTTCATCATGATATTTTCGGATAATATGATTTTCCATTTTCTCAGGTACATAAAATAAAATCTCGTTGCTTCTTTTTCTATAAATTAGCCCATTCCGCATTTCGTACAGTTTATCTTCACAATTCTGCAGTTTTTCGCGCAATTCTTTAATTTTGGGGTCAAGATTTTGGCAGATTGACAAATTTGATTCTAATGAATTATCTTCAACTATCATCACACTTAAAGCTCTACTAAAAGCGTCAACGTGCCTCATTCTGTCGCCCGATCTATGCTCAAACTCTTTATCATAATTTTCCAGCTCCAAAGCCCACCTCTGAATTCGCGGGTTAATATCTTTTTTTTCTAGTGTCAATTTAAGTGCGTTACAGTCTGTCACGATTTTAAATTTTATTCCTTGCAGATAAACCCGGAAGCGTCTTAAAGCGTAGATCACGGCCAGAGTCTCAAGCTCAAAGCTGTGATATTTGCTTTCGATTTCGGTGGTTCTTTTAGAGAAATAGAAAATAGGGTGAAATTGCTTATCTACTTTACGCTGAACAAGGACAGCACCATAGCCCACCTTGCTCGCGTCGCAGTGAAGCTCAGTTTCATTCGAAGGGCTGTAAATATTCAAAACCGGAGCTTCTACTAATTTAGATTTAAGAATTTCAAATGCATCATATTCGTCTTTACCAAATTTGAACTCTACATTTTTTTTTAATTGGTTATAAAGAGGTGCAGCGATAATAGAAAATCCCTGAATGAATTTCCGGAAATATGAACACAGGCCCAGAAAACACTGAACTTCACGGACGTTTTTCGGAAGTGGGAACTTCACGACTGCTTCGATGCCGTGGTCCGTCGGACTTATTCCATTTTTTGTTATCTTATACCCGAGATATTCCAACTCAGTCTGAAGGAATTTACACTTATCTAGACGTAACTCGAGTTTATTTTCGACTAGAAGGGAGAGCAACTTTTTGAGAACTTCAAAATGATGTTTCAGGGTTTCGGTAGCTATAAGTATGTCGTCTAAATAAACCACGACATCACCCCGCCTTATTAATTCTTCAAGTACACGATTTACAAATCGTTGAAATTTTGCGGGAGCCGTTTTTAACCCGAATGGCATTTTTAAGTATTCGTATTGGCCCAATGGTGTTATAAAAGATGTGAATTTGACTGAGTCTGGAGCCACGTCGATGTGATGAAAACCATCCTTTAAATCGAGTAAGGTAAAAAAAACTTTATCCCTTAATTTATCGATTTGGTCTTCGATAAGGGGTAACGGATAATTATCTCTTACGGTAATTTTGTTCAAAAATCTATAGTCTACACATAACCGATATTCCGAGTTTTTCTTTTTGACCATGACAATCGGCGAAGCGTAAGGTGAATCACTATCACGGATTATCCCTCTAGATTTCAAAGAATCGAGAATTTTCTGAAGTCGATCCTTTTCTTCGAAGGACAATCTACGCGGCCCAAAACAAATCGCGTTATCATTTGTTACCTGTAAATTTAATTCAACCTTGACCTTGGGAGACTCGGGACGTTTTGCATCTACGTATTCAGAAAAAAACAACTCTCTTAATGACGCCTGAATCTGATGATCAATTTCCGGATTTATCTGAAGTGAATTTACTACATTATCCATCGTTACATCAATATCAAAGATTTCTTTAATAACCTCAGCTTCTTCCTGAGGTAGAGCTTTTAAACCCAAATTAAATTTGCGCAGTGCGTCGCGACCTAATAGAACTGAACTCTGCATAGTTTTGTCAGGTACCACGAATATTTCCAACTCACGTTTCATATTATCAAAACAAACATTCGCAGTTACAATACCTAATCTCACGAGAGGACTACTATTGATGCCTTTGTACTTACAATTTTTGAAGTCGCATGGTCTCATACCTAACGCAGGGACGCAGCTCTCTTTCACAAAACTTATTGGACTACCTGTGTCCAGAAGAGTATCCAACATTTGTATATAGGGTGTGCCACCAGAAATAACTTCGAACGACGCAGTCTTGAAGCATTCATCATCCTGAAGAGTCTCCGTAGAACCATTTAGTCGTTGATCTTGAGGGTATTCAGATACAGCGTTTATCTGAGATCCTTGTTGTTCATCAGTTGGCAAAATTCTTGGTTTATTATAAATCTGACCAGCTGATTGAGATTTCTTATTTGGGCAATCTCTTGAATGATGACCCATTTCAAAACACCTGAAGCAGGCTCCTGCCTGTCTCTTTGGTCGGTCACACTCAGGGGCAATGTGACCATATTTACTGCAATTGAAGCACCTCACCGTCGATGATTTCTTGGATGATGCAGCATCTTTAGCTCCGCTCTCTACTCTCGTTGCGCTGACAGCAGTAGTCCTCTTAACTTCTTGGAAACTCCTGCAGTCGTCTCTTAGAACAATCTTTTCGAACGCTTGTAAAAGGCTTTTCGTATCCGAGAAGCACTGAATTCTCGCTTGATTCCTTAAAGACATATCAGGAATTCCGTCAATTACGTAATCTATAAGATCTTCTTTGTCTATGGGCACAGCATTCCCAAGGATCAGCTTTTCATGAAAGTAATTACTAAAGGTTTCTGAATTCTTCCACGTGCGACCTTCGAACTTTTTACGAAGTGTCAACCGGTTTTGACGGTTGTCAAATATAGTCGCCATTTCCACGAGCAAATCCTCTACCGGCATGGTTATGAATTCCAACTTTGAATGAAACCATTTTAAAGCTTTTCCTTTAAGTTTGCTACCCATTAAAAGACGTCTGTGAGAGTCGTCCAAGGCATAAGTATTACACAAGAGCAAAAACTGTTCTCTCCATCTGCGGAAATCCAAATCGTCACCTTCGAAATCGCTCAGCAAGTCTTTAAGTGTGTTTATGTTTACTTGTTTGACTGTAGGCTGTACTTCTGTCCTAGGAGGGGGGGCGTCGCGAAGGAGAGACAACTCGCGCCTAGTCAACTCCAGCTCCCTTGCCAGTAAATCACGTTCGCGATTTAAAAGTTCAATTTCCCGTTCACTAGCGTTTCGAGTCTGTTGAATAGGATTATGCGTTTCCTCTAAGGGTACACCTTGATCTCCTGTGTTTCTTGTTGGAAACTCTAGTACTTCAATCCGATCACGTCGGTTGGTATCACCTCCTGCATTATCACCTGTTTCATCCATACTTGAAGAATTATTCACAAGTTTCGTGGCGTCATCCATCCACTTATCACTCGGATCCGCCTCTTGAATCCGCTTGATGATTTCTAACTTCAATCCATAGGTTGACACTCCTAAATCTCGAGCCACCTGTTTAAGAATCGACACCGTGAATGTAGTAGGATCCATAACTACACAAGTTATCACTGAAGGGACACTCACTACACATATAAATTCTAAATTTCAGATGGCTCTTTGTCAGCCCACTATGGAATAGGGTATACGGCACTGACGGTAACCACACTTTAGAGAGATCAGAAATCAACCAGGCATGCGTGCCCTAAGTATTCGGGAATCACGTAAATTGGCGATCTTGGCCGATCGGACCGATAAGAGCGACACGACACGTTCACTATCATGCACTAATTGATGGTCTTTGAAGATTCGCCATATGCAAATCCTATAACACGTGCAAAATTTATTTTCTTCCTTTTTCCCTTTCAGGTCAGGAATCACCAGAAAATTGTTGCAATCAAAAGAAATTATCACTGTTATCTTGCGTTTTCCAAAAAGGTGAACTTAAGTCCTCTAAAAGCACAGAAACGCAAAAATCACTTACACGTATTCAACACGTGGTCTAGACCTTAAATTAATTTTAAAACAATATCCAAAGGTATATTAAAACCTATAGGTCAAAAGCACTTTATGACACAGTTTCTAATCCAATTCGCTTTACGTTACACAAGGTTTGGATTTATTCTAAAGTTTTCCAAGTGCGAAAATGCGAACTTTGCTTAAGCGGTTTTGAAACGTGTCAGACCATCACAAAAATTTCGGAAGTTCTGTGACAGAATGTGACTCTAATAAAAGTCCTAAAATGTACTTTACAACACAATTGTCTTGTCCCGTATACTCTGCGTCCGATAAAATGTAAAAAAGTTTATCATAAGTTTACTGAAACACGGAACGCAAAAATTTCTTAAGTATACTTAAAAGCGAAACAATATTGGGGACCGACTTTTCTTAATTCTGTGACGAAAATTTAAATTCGAAATTTTTATCAGGGTTCACTTAGGGTGGTTGGATTACTATCCCACTTCTGAAGTTTGTAAGGATGGTCTTATTAAAACAATAAGATAACTATATAAGTTAAGTCACAATTTATTAAGTTTTATATCACAGTACAGTTTAACCCGAAGGTTCGTCACAGAATAATCGCGTTGCGTCTCGGGCCCTTATCGCGTAGATCGGAGAGAAGTGGGGTGCCCATCGAAGAGTAGGGCAATCTGTACCCTTTAACCGCTTACAATAGTACCCGATTTCTCGCTAATTTATTAGTAGAAAATCACTAATTCAGATTTAGAGAGATAATGTATGTTGAAGTCAGGAATCAATTCCCATTGAAATATGTTATTTTTCAGACAATTTCAGACGATCAAAAATTTTTTGATGAAAAAAATATTTTAACGAAGTTATGCGGATTTGAATTTTTTAAGTTGGAAAGTGAGATTACAAGAAAATAACGTTAATTTTTTTAAAATTATTACATCTTTTTTGCTATTGTACAATGTACATATTAAAATGATCCTTTCTGTGTCTAATTAGGACTTTTATGTTCTTTTAAATTCCGTAACTAAATTTAAAATCATTCTTTTGATGGCCTGTACTGGTTCAGGCCATAGTTCAAAAGAATTATTTATATTAACTGATTCACACTAAACTACTAAATTTAAATATTTTCCAAAAACAAAATGGCGGCGTTTTTTCGACAAAAATAAAAATCAAATTTTCTCAAAAATCCCAGCGTTTTTTTTTCTCTCGATTTTTTATTATTTTCTGAAGGTTTAAAATTCACTTTTAAAATTACGTCACATTTTCTTCACCCTCCCCCCAACCCCTATTACTTAAAGTAGTGAAATTTTTGTATTTTGAACTCTTAAAAATGACTCTTTATTCAAAAAAAGCAAGAGTAAAATTTACTAAATCAATAATCTTTTTAAAATTCCAATTAGTTTATATTATCATTTCAATTATTTACAATAATTTTCAACTTTTTAAAATATTTTTAAATTATTTTCTTAACTTTTAATATTTTTTTTAAATTATTTTTTAATTTCTCCCCCAAATTTAAAGCTCTCTTTCCATAAATTATAATTACATTCTTCTGAATTTTTTTTTTACTATTACAATATTTTTCTTAATAATGAATTAGAATCCTTATTTTATTTATAAAAATTATTGCTTCCTCATAGAGAAAGTATTTTTGTTTATTTTCAGTTTCTTTTTTCAATTATCAATTCTTTTTTTAAATTGGAAAATAATTTCTTTAAATTACAATTATATTCTTTCACACATTTGATTAACGTAATAAAAACTTAATAATTAATGGTATTTTTCAATTACTTTTGTCAGATTTTAATTATTTCCTGATTTTTCGATTATTTTTATCAATTTTCAATTAATTGCCTTAATTTTAAATTATTTTAAAAATAATTTCATGAATTTTTCATTATTTTTTCAATTTTGAAATTATTTTTCCAGTTGCGCAAATGTTTTAATCTTTTTTTTAAAATAAATTTTTCCAATTTCAAATCATTTTCATTATTTTTCAATTAATTTCATAAACTTCCAATTATTATTTATGTCAGATTTCAATTACTTTCTTTAATTTTTTTATGCATTTTTCAATTATGTGCTTTCCCTTTTAATATTCTTCATAATATTTTCATTAAAACCACCAATTTGTAATCCATTTTATTATTATTCAATTTTTTCTCCAATTTTAAATTATTTTCATTTTTTTTTTTTTATTAATTTCTTAAACTTGAAATTATTTATGTCAAATATCAATTACTTACTTCAATTTTCAATTTTTAACATAATTTTACAATTAATTATATAGATTGTGATATACTTTCAATTATTTGCCTTCATTTTTAATTTTGTTAATAATTTTCTTATTAATTTCATCAATTCTTAATTATTTTTCTCAGATTTCAATTATTTTCTCCAATTTTTTTCATTATTTTATTTATTCTTCAATTATTATCACCAATTTTTAATTATTTTTTCATTAATTTTATGAAATGATAACTATGTTCATCATTTATCAATTACTTTCTACAATTTGAAATTACTTTTAATACCATTCTAAAAAAATCGCCTAGACCCGGTTGCTGTATTATTTAAAATGAATCTAGAATCCACATAGGTACATTGTTTTTATAAGCATTTTGTTTAATATTTCGGGTTTTATTTAGTAAAATTGCTTTTAATTTAAAAGAAAATATATTACAAAGATAATTTTAGTTTAAAAAAAGGCATTTGAGCAGTATTATAAAATTACATTGAAATTCTACAAAAATTAAAAAGATATCATTATTAACATAAGTACACTGAGAAAAATGGATGTTTAGAATTAGATGTTTAAAACAAGATAGTAACGCTTAACCTCAAAATATTAAAGGTTAACATCTAAGATTTTAAATTTTAACATCTAGATATTAAAGTTTAATATGTAGATGTTAACCCTGAACATCTAGATAGCTGTCCCTATGTTAAGTGATAAATATGTTAACCGTTAACATCCAGATGTTAAGGGTAAACATCCATTTTTCTCAGTGTAATCTTGAATCTTTATTTGTATATTTAAGAATGCAATTTTTTTCATAAGAATTTAGTTACAGTATTAAAATTTTTAAAAATATAACACCAAAAAAACATCAATTTTTAAACATTTTTAGTAATATTTTTTCAATTATAAAAATGAAAAAGTACTAAACGTTTATTTATAAACATTTACAGAAACGGTCCTCTTAAAAAGTAGAGTAAAAAAGTTTAATGGGTTTTATCTCTAACTTGCAAATTTGTTTAATAACACGAATTAAATCCATACTCTTTATCTGAATTAGTGATTTTCTACTAATGAAATAGCGAGAAATCGGATACTATGAAATAGTGAAAAATTTCACTATTTTTTAGTAGAAAACTACAAATTATTAGTAGAAAACTATACTAATTTGAAAGTGAAATATCTACTAATTGAAAAAGTAAAGTTTCACTATTACAATTAGTAGATAATTCACTTTAAAATTAGTAGTTTTCTGCTATTAAATAGCATTTTTCTAATAAAAAATAGTAAACTTTACACTACTTAATGGTGACTAATTTCTCGCTAATTCATTAGTAAAAACTCAAATCCGCATATCTTCTTTTTACACGGAAAAAATGAATTGTCTGCAGTGGATAACTAATGTTTGCCGTTGAATCTAACAAAATTAGTAACCACAGCAAATTATTTGCTATGACAATGAACAAAGTTTGCTGTGAAACACAATATTAGCCAAATTTTTTGAAATTCACTTTCACAGCAAACTTTTTTATTCTCACAGCAAATTTGTTCGCTGTCCCTACACTGAAAAAAATCCCTTGCACCCGTACACAAGGAATCAACCAGTTTTCCTTGTTAGTTAAGGCGCCAACTAGGGAAGCCTAGTTAAAATACAAGGATAATTTTCAGTCTAAGAAATTAGAAATTATATTATATTGAACATCAGAAATTGTGGGACCGACTGTTTTTATTACTCAGAAAGTCTATTATTTCATAAAATATTAATATTTTCTATCTCTAAAACATTAGTGGTTACGGTAAATGACTTAGTTGTGGCCGTCATATATTTGAAGGTTATGTTGATTTGACATTTTCAAAAAACATTATTAAAAGTTTAATGTATACTTTTGTATTATTTTAAGATTATGTAATACAACTTTACTCATTTGCACTATAGAAAACTGTAAATTTTTAGCTGATTGACAATTTTTTCCCCGGTTTTTAAGAATTACAAACAAACAAGTTTGATGTGTATTAGAACTAACTTTGCTTCGATTGCAAGCTTAACTTGGAATCCTTGTCATTTTAACTAAAATGGCTTCAACTATAGACAAATAGTTGATTTTGACAAACATATTTTTTTCAGTGTATATTTGCAAACATATTTTGACGTGGCAGCGAAAACTTTACTGCCACAGTAAACTTCTTCTGTGCGTGTAAGATGTCATAATAACACGTATAATATTAATTATATTATATTATATTACATAATAATATATAACACGTTTTCCATAGTGCTTCACAAGGTACCTAACGTAAAGTATAATTCGCTTTTGTTCCGATTTTCTGTCCAATTCAATTTTAATTAGATGCTTTGTAGGGTAAGTAGGTGAGCTTGGCGCTTATTTAGAAGCTTAGCTTAATGTAGTAGTCGGGTATTTTTTCTAGTGCTTTTACCTTAAGCTTGTCAACAGGGAGTACCTGTTGGTCATTATGCAACGCCTACTCATTCATTTGTTTTGCATTCGTGTAGCATCCGTTCTCGCGAAGGAATCCAGCATGAGAAGTACACACTCGAGTGAGAAGTGTCAATTTATGCTGATGAGAGCTTAAACCGACGAATGAAAGAATCATTATAATAGTTGCTGTGACTGCTGATTTTTTAATCAGAAAGAGAAGGAAAGCACAAAACTTTCCTGTTAATATTTAATTATCAACCTCAATTACCATTTGCGCTTTCTCTCACAGAGAGTCCATCTTTCTTTGCTAATTATAACACCCCTTTTAACTTTGTATATATTCATTCATCTGTAAATTGCCTCTTCATTAGAAAAAACAAACTCGCTAACTGCTCGAAACATTTCTCTTCACTTTATTATCATTCTTTTACATAGTAATGATCAATTTTTATTCGAGATTTAAATTGAATGCTATAAAATAACAAAAATAAAACTAATTGAGTGAAAGAATTATTACACAGTAAAAAAGAAAATTAAACGTTTTATTTATACAACACTTAGAACCTGTTTTAAATCTTGTTTACCCGAGTCGAAATTTAAAGTCTGTTTAAGACCTAATAAGACCTAGATTATTTAGGACTTAAAAGAACCTAATCAGGCCTTACTTTCGTTAAGTTAAGACCTGTTTAGGACCTGATAGACGCTTGAAAAGTCTGTTTTCAGCACATTTTAGGCGTTAAACAGGTTCTAATTATAGGACCTGCTTTGAGCCTACGGGTTCTACTGTCGGTACTATAGGTTCCCTTTTTTCTGTGGTACGAATAAATCTGTTTTAATTCAATTAAAATTATTATAATAAATTCAAAAACTATTGTAATTTAAAATGATCTAATGTAAAAAATGTAAACTAATTTTTAAAAAAAGTATTTTCAAGATAATTACTGAATTACGCGTAACCATGTGTTGAAGAGGGCTGGAAGACTTGAACTCTCGGCCATAGAGTGTACTGTGTATTTGTGTGTCTGTGTGTGGAGCCTTCGACCTTAGGAGCCGCGCATTTACGCACTCGACCAAGGGAGGCTGTGCTGCTATAAATTTAAAGAAATTCTACCTCTAGTAGATAGATGAACAGGGCCCCAAGACGGACATTTGGTATTCAATTTTTGTTTAAGGTGACAGTGCCTTATTCTTTTTGTCATTTTCGTTGTTTGTATAGACGAAGTTTTTGATGCACATTTTGTGTCTAAAAAAGTTTTGTTACAGTTTTTTCTTAAGGTGGTAAAGTTATTTAAATTTGTGATTTAGAATAAGTAATTAGTTAACTTTATAATATTATTTATTTATCGTATAATAATATTTTAAAATCATTTTACTAATATTCTGTTTGTATACCTTTTTAGGAAAGTGTCCATCTTGGGGTCACTTTTTTTAGATTGAAAATTTTACCAATTAGAAAAAATGCTTTAAAAAATGTTTATGTTTAAAATAAAATTTTATCTCTGTAGCCTTAAGTTACCTTATATATTGTACTTTTATCTAGTATAAAACACTTTAATATATTTTATTCGGTTTGGAATGTAGAGCAATAAATCGAAACGGTGTCCATTTTGGGTCCCTCTCCCATACAATTTTTATGCTCTCTGCATCTGAATTAGAGATTTTCTGCTAATGATTTAGAAAAAAAAGTTACTATTAAATAGTAAAAAATAAAACTAATTTTTAGTAGAAAACTACTAATTATGAATAAAAAACTACTTATTTGAAAGTAAAATATATATTAGTTAAAATAGAGAAAGTATACTTTTCAATTAGTAGATATTTCCTTTTCAAATTAGTTGTTTTTTACTAAAAATTAGTAACATTTTTTACATATTAGCTCATTTTTCTCTAATTCGTAGAAAATTACTATCGTTAGGCGGGTATGTTTGTTGCACAAGAGGATTTTAATGAATAAAATCTTTCAATTGAATTGTTTAAGTTTGAAAGTTGGTATAAATATTTTCGGATATCTAGACTACAGTGACTACTGAATGAAAATTACTTAATTCTTTTTCAGAAGTCAGAAAAAAATTCGAAAAGTCGTGAAAATCAAGCTGAAAATTTTCAAAGTTCTCAAACTTCTGTTTAGATCTCCAAAAGTTAAAAAAAAGTATATAAATATTAATGATAATTGTTGGCATATTAGTTGTGATGATGTATACATGAAGCGCTAACTTTTTATTGCATATTTTAAGAAAAAAATGTAAAAAGCTGAAAAACTAGGATTTCGTGGGTTATTTTGTGGATTCTTTAAAATCCATTATTTTTCAAAAATTTGTTCTTTAATTAGTAAAAAGGACTCTATTGATTCTTTTAAAACGTTTTTGTCTTATTTTTGTTATAGAAAACGAGATAGAAGCAGTATTTTGCTAATTGCTGAAATAAAAAATCAGCCACGATTTTACTAATAATTAGTTATTTTTAACTATTTTAAATTTTGAGAGTAGATTCAGTTTTTTAAATAACATTGATATATAAATTATAAATTGTTTAAACAAATGAGAATTACATATTAGAACTTTGGAAGAAATATGAATATTTTGTCAATTTATAATTTTAGTAAAGTGGTTGAAATATCATAAATCAATCAGAAACGCAAAAGAGGGTTTTTCCCGCTTGACGTCATTGAAAGAGATCTTGTCAGTACATTTAAGCAAAATGTAATATTTAAATAATAGAATAGAACCTATTAGGTCTTAATAAGGCTCTGCAATATCTGTAAGGTTCTAAAAAGACTTTTGGGCTTTCGTTTCGTGGAAAGAAATAAAACATTTAAGGTGAAAGCAGGTCCTAACCAGGATTAATATAAAGTATGATTTCTAGTCCAAGTACTAAGAAGTACTACATAAGGTTTTAATAGGTTTTGTTAGGCGTTAAACAGAACCTATAGGCCTTACAAGAACTTAAACAGAACTTAATAGGTCCTCATAGATGTTAAACAGACTTTAAATTTCGACTCGGGTACTCTCAGTTCTATAATTTATTTACCTCTTGCAAAATATAAATATTGATATATAAATAACCTTAACATTTATGCAAGCAACTTTAAGGCAGTTAAAAATTTTAGTTTTTTTTTTAATCAAATAACTGGTTATTCTTTAATTTTCGGCAAATTAGATGGAAAGTTAATTGTTTTTTTTTTATAAATTATTTATTTTGAGGTAAAAAATTTTAGGAATTATTTTTTGGAACACTAAAAACTGTTAAATGTTTTAGTATTGCAATTTTTTACTAGTTAAAATTTAGAGAGTAGCTTAATTGGAAAATAAATTTTTAGGTCAGATTTTAAAAGAGCTTAAAATTTTACGTCTGAAATGGAAGGGTAGCAATTAATTTTAATTTAATTACTGAAAAGTCTGACATGAATTCAAAATTATGTAATAATTAAATTTTAAATTGACAGTATAATTTAATTACTTTTTTTATATTTAAGTTATTGATAATTACACAGATAAAATTGTAAGTAATTATTAAAATGGAAAAGATTTCAAGCTCAATAAATATTAAATTAGTGTATAACGCTGTGTTGCCTTTTTGATATTTAATTATTGTTTATTACATTGACCTAAGGTACTTATACCCATTCTGTTAAAAATTGTTCAGAATAGATGAAAGTAATGTCCGTGAAATTTATTGCGTTTTGTAAAGAATGTCTGCTCGTTGAGAGATTTTTTGGAAAAAAGCAAAGATTCTTTTTACTTTAAAGACTTGGTGGCCCCAACCTCTTGTATAGTTCCTGAGAGGAGGTCAACATCTTAAACGCTTTTCGCGTTTCTTGTTTTACCATAAGACTGCAATTTTCTTGCTTTTGTTTCTACTTTCTTGCTCATCACATTTCTTCTTCTTTTTCTCAATATGACACACTTTTTGGTCTTTCGCTTTCTCCTCACGTGACAAAACGCTCATTTCAAGGCGCGTCTTTTTATTCTCAAAGTATTGTGATTCAGGTGGAGTAGAGAAGTGCAATAACGGTGACACTGACATGAAGAATGTCATTAGTCAAATATCTCTGTGTCAGACAAAGTCCGTGGCTTTTGTACAAAATATTACATTTCGTAATTATGTTTGTCAAAATAAACTTGAAAGTTTATTATGCACCTGTGCGCGCACTTAGCATGTATATCGAGAGAAAGACACAATCATTCCAAGAGTGCGGTATATATAAATGCGCCGACTTGAAAAAAGAAACATGAATTCTGCGGATAATTGATTAATTTTAAGAATGGTAAAATTTCTCTACATGTACCTATTGACAAGATATCTTAAATTACTAATTATAGGCGGACGATTTATTAACTTATCGTTCAAGGAGAACAAGTTGTAAAATATATAGAAAAGAATAATTGAGCTTGCGCCATAAATAAATTAAGGTATCGGTTACATCTCAGTAATAAATCTTTATCCGTTTTATGCAAATGTTTGTTGCAGTGGGTTTCCTAGAATTTTGCAACGCCTTATATGCATTGTAAACCGTTAAGGGCGCGTCGTGTCATTGCACCAGTTGAATGCGTGTTGTATCAAATGAGCATCTGGCCAGTGTTTTCGCAAATATTCCACTCATGAGACTGCGCCTTTCGTTAGAGAAACGAAAATCATTTTATCAAGGATCTCCCTGACTATATCTCGCAACGATAAATTCCAGCCAGTGTAATCCTTGATCTCGACTTGATACACGCCTCTTTCGAGAAAATCGAAAATATCTTTGCGTGCCAAAAGGTTGGGCAATCGAGTGCGTGATGACTGCTTCTGCTCATCCCTATTACAAGAAATAAGGATATCGCCTCCAACCACATATACTAAGGGTTCATCTAATATCATCATTTCATGGGTAGCTTTCAGGGTATCTATGACTACGATGTAATTTTAACCCACGCAGTGATACCAGATGTAGATATCGTCTCACCCCTGTTGACATAATTTCATGGATCTTAAGCCAACTGCTTTTTGGCTTTTTTTTAAAAAAGGGAAGAAACGACAATAGGGGAGACTGGGTCTGGTTGGGTCATTTTGCACTCTTCGTTGCTTAACTTCGTTAATATCCAATTTATGAAAACCTTATCATACGTGAAATTTGCTCTAATGTTTCAGCTTTCATTTAAAAAAGAAAAAGACCCATTATCACTTTTAGTTTTTTTGGGGAACATTGTTTTTGGAGTAATCTAAAGCGACCAAACCCTCACCAGTCCAGGGCAAGTTGGGTCATGATTAAAATGTTATTGTTTAAATGTTAAAACATTACTTTATATAATAAACTTAGTTTTTAGGGTTCTTTTATAATAAAAGAAATTGAAAAATAAATTTATTTAACGTAAAACAAGGAAAGTATAAGACCATAAAATAGACAAATTGCTCATTTTGGAAAAACGAATTTTTTCATTCCTAATTGTTAAAAAAAATTATCAATAGTGTTGATTAATTAAAATAAATTAGTCAAATAGGGTTCTAAAATGGCGGTAGATACTCAGAAATATGCTCTCTAATTTTGCTTCCTCATAGAGGAAGCTTTGTGATCGTTAAGATTTTCGATTTTCCAAAAATAGTCTAAATCGACTTATTTTCATCTAAAAAGCGTAAATTTTCATTCCTAAGCAAATCTCCAGATGTGTGTGTGTGTGTGTGTGTGTGTGTGTGTGTGTGTGTGTGTGTGTGTGTAGCGTTTTTTGTGTACAAGATATCTTGAGAACGCTTTAATGGATTCCAATAAAATTTGGATGACATGTTAAGCTCATGAATGTCTAAATTTGGACACAGGGATTTTTGAAAATACCCAACGAAATTTTTTTGGGCACCTTTTTTCATCGAAAAAAATCGTTTTTTGACAAAAAATTTTTTCATGCTAAAAATACAACTTAAAGAATACAAAAATCATGTTCCTCATCTCAAAACGAATCGATTGACCTATATTACTTTTATAATTGATCAAGAATTCGGAAAATAATTCATATTTTTACATAAGTATTTTTGCATTAAAAAGTTTTTTTTTAACAACTTTCCCAATTAACTTATATATTATTAATTTCTTGCTTCCTCTATGAGGAAGCAAATTATTTTGCTTACTTGGAAGCGAAATGTCCATGAAATGGACATAATTCTCACCTAGTTTTTCTAATTGATAACCAGAATTATCATTTCCTAAAAACTACCCCTAAAAAAAAAATCGAAAAAAAATTCGAAAAAATCATTTATTTCTACAAAAAAATTCTAATGACGTTCTAAAATGTCGAAAATACTCAGAAATATGCCCCATAATTTTTCCAATTGATAACCAAAATTATCAGCCCCTAAAAACCAACTCTGAGAAAAATAATCGAAAGAAAAATTAGAAAAAATTATCAAATTCTACAATAAAAATCTAATAAGGTTTTAAAATAGCGGAAAGTACTGAGAAAAAGGCCCCATAATTTTTCCAATTGATAACCAGAATTATCTTTACTTAAAAACTATCCTGAGGAAAATAATCGAAAAAAGTTTTCAAAAAAATTGTCAATTTCTACAAAAAAAAACTCAAATGAGGTTCTAAAATGGCGGAAAATACTTAAAAATATGCCTTCTTATTTTTCCAATTGATAACCAATATTATCATCTCCTAAAAACCACCCCTGAAGAAAAAAATCGAAAAAAAAATTCAAAAAAATTGTCAATTTATACAAAAAAATTCCAATGAGGTTCTAAAATAGCGGAAAATACTTAGAAATATGATCTTTCATTTTTCCAATTGTTAACCAGAAATATCATCTCCTAAAAACCACCCTAAAGAAAATAATCGTAAAAAAAATTCCAAAAAATTATCAATTTCTACAAAAAAAAATCTAATGAGGTTCTAAAATGGCGTAAAATACTAAAAAATAAGCCCCTTAATTTTTCCAATTGATAACCAGAATTATCATTCCCTAAGAAGCACCCCTGAAGAAGAAGAATAATAAAAAAAAATTTTCAATTTCTACAAAAAAATTCTAATGAGGTTCTAAATTGACGGGAAATTCTCAGAAATATGCCTTCTAATTTTTCCAATTGATAACCAAAACTTATCATCCCTTATTAACCACCCCTGAGGAAAAAAATCAAAAAGAATTTTTAAAAATTTATCAATATCTACATGAAAATTCTAATAAGGTTCTAAAATGACGGAAAATACTGAGAAATAGGCCCCATAATTTTTCCAATTGAGAACCAGAACTATCATCTCCTAAAAACCTCCCCTCAGAAAAATAATCAAAAAAAAAATTCAAAAAAATTATTAATTTTGACAAAACAATTCTAATGAAGTTCTAAAGTATCAGAAAATAGTCAGAAATATGCCCCATAATTTTTCGATTTGATAATAAAAACCACCCTTAGGAAAATAATCAACAAAAATTTTCAAAAAAATTATTAATTTCTACAAGAAAGTTCTAATGAGGTTCTAAAAGGCAAAAAATACTTATAAATATGCCCGATAATTTTTCCAATTGATAACCAGAATTATCATCTCGTAAAATCATCCCCTGATGGAAATAATCGAAAAAAAATTTCAAAAAATTGTCAATTTTTACAAAAAAATTCCAATGAGGTTCTAAAATGGCGGTAAATACTCAGAAATATGCTCTTTAATTTTTCCAATTAATAACCAGAATTATGATCTTCTAAAAACCACCCCTAAAGAAAATAATCGAAAAAAAATTCTAATGGGGTTCTAAAATTGCGGAAAATACTTAGAAATATGCTCTCTAATTTTTCCAATTGATAACCAGAATTATCATTTCCTAAAAACCACCCCTAAAGAAAATAATCGAAAAAAAAAATTCCAAAAAATTCTAATGAGGTTCTAAAATTGTGTAAAATACTCAAAAATAAGCTCTCTTATTGTTCCAAATAATTATTAACCCCTAAAAATTACCCCTAAGGGGCCATACTTAAATTACGTAACGCTTTTTTCAGGAATTTTTAGACCCCCCCTCCCCCCAGTAACAGTTTTTATAATGTAAACATTTGTCAGTTTACACAGGTGTAACAACTTTTCAGAACCCCCCCCCCCCCCCCTCTAGAGCGTTACGTAATTTAAGTATGGCCCCTAAGAAAAATAATCGAAAAAAAATGAAAAAAATGCTGAATGTCTACAAAAAAATTCTAATGAAGTTCTAAAATGGCGGAAAATACTAAAGAATATGCCCCCTAATTTTCTGTATTACTAACCAGAACTATCCACTCCTAGAAACCACTCCAGAGGAAAATAATCGAAAAAAAGTTTGAAAAAAATTATCAATTTATATAAAAAAATGCTATGAAGTTCCTACATGGTTGCAAATATAACGCGAATTTTGTTTAATTAATTTGTTTATAAAGTTATTAAATATTTGTCAAGTGTTAATTTTTTATAATCCAGTAATGAGTTTACAACAAACTAATTTTATTTTTAACCCTAAATATCTTTTATTAGACAAATGTCTAGTATCTTGGGTATTAGTTAATTAACATTATTTATAACAATTAATTGTTAATGTTAACTTTTTTTCTCTTTTGGATCTTTGTGAACAAAATCTTTGCTGTTTAAAGCATAAAAAACCTTTTTCAATTTTGATTAAATAAGAGAATGCAAAATTTTATACATATTTTTAACATATAATTTTTATTTTATTTTAACATTATAATTTGTTAAGAATTGACATTAATTAAAATTTTTTTACGAAAATCAGCTCTTATCAGTTTTTTTGAAATTTTATAACGATTAATTTAAGGATTTAAAATCGAAAATCGGTTAATATTTACGACCTGTAGGAAGTTTTTAAACGAGTGTCATTTTTACCCAGTATTAATTTAAATAAGAAAAAGTAGTTTCACCTGAGTATTTTAAACCCTAAAAGTGTGCAATTTATGTAACAAAAAAATTGATTTTTTGAACCCTGAGAGCGGTAGCCTTCCCTAAAGCGACAAAAAAAATTTGTCTGAACTTTAGTTTGATTTTTATAATTTTTTTTGTACTGAAAGTTAAAATTTTAGCAAAGTTAGGAGATGATTTAAAGATGTTCCAGAGTCGAAATCGTCTCTTAACTTTGTTTTTATTCTCTGAGTATCCATTGGTTTGGAAATATGCAAAAAAAAAATATTTTTTTGTTCTTTGCAGGAGCAACGTTGTTAACTACTTACATAACTGCATTTTTTGTTGTTGCGACTAAGGTACACATTTTTTTGAAAATGTGAGTCTACATGCAAATTTTTCTTTCTTTAACTTGAACTCGTGAAACTTTATCCGTTAAAGTTTGGAAGAGCAATTTTACTTCTAGGAGGAATTTACATCCAAAAATCCTTGAGCAGGTGTTCCAAATTGGTCTCTATCTCTGCTTACACATCAAAATATTTTCTTGTGAAGGATATTCTTGAAAAAACTTACAGATTATGGGGGTGAAATTTGCAAGATTTTTTTAGTAAAAGAAAAAAGCAATGTCATTAAAGATTTGAAGATGCAATACGACACTATATAACCATAAAGTCGATCCCTAAAAATACTTGGGGAACGTAAAAGTAAATCAATATTAGTTCTTGAGAAAGTTATTGATTTATGTTTGTGAAGAACAATATTGTATTGGACATTATTTGATCTATAGCCTATATAAAATTATAACGTCAAACGACTCCAATTGGCTACTTCTAAATATTGTTTTTGAGGGTCAATTGGTGTATCAAAATTGTAAAACCATGGATGACTATAAAGAATACAATCGTGGACGTATTTTCCAAAACATGATTTTCGTTCCTACTACAATTGAAGTAACCTGCGTTGATCCCTTGTTTTATAAACAACATTTACTTAATTCGATTTTTATCCTTTGAATCGTTACGTATCTCGACAATTCAAGCGCAATGGTTTGCGCTACTCATTGCCAGGGCAAAAACATCTTTTGTGAACGACCGCAATGGTAACGAATGGCAGTCAATTTATCGGATAATGTGATTGTAATCACTAACGTAACTAGATTTATGTATAGTTGTTTATAAAAGGTGGTTTTCTATATCCGCCTCGTCCGTAGCACATCACACACAATAATGCGAGAACGACCTCGTAACCGGCAAACTGAGAACAAGGCCGACCACTTGTGCTCCCATACATAACTTTTACTTATTCTTGCACACCTACGTTTCACTCACAATCGGTCAGGGAGGGGCATTAATTATTATTGTATAAGTTGATGCTACTGCACGGATGGGTTTCTTGTCTATCTCAACAAGAACTGCATGATCGCTTGCACCGACTTTCGAATTAACGGGTCTCTTTTTTTTTCATTAACCGATTCATTCCCTACCTTTAGCCACTTACGGTCAGTAACTGCTAGTTTCCTTTTTGTCTCAATTATATGTATATTGTGCCTAGCCAATACTCACAGTCAGGAATCAAGCCCAAATTCCAATATCATGACGGATTCTCCTCAATTAAAAAGGAATACTAATACTCTTTAAATTATGCACTATTTTGCTGAAAGAAAAATCCCCTAGAAGATAGCAATGCCGAAACGTGTGATTAAAGAGAAAACAGCCTGGGAAGCAAATATTTGTGTACTGTTTCTCATATTATGAGTTATCGAGCGTGGCAAATCGGAATTGGATAATTATTGTATATCTTTTTATGCTGTATTCCACACATTGTCTATAAATCTTAACGGATCTGTATCCCTTAAAAATTTTTATGACCACTTTTGTGTGTTTGATATTGTTTTTTCATTACCGAGTCATTTTTTTCCAGCATTTCTAAATGGGAAATTATGTTTCTTGTAATTACGTTTTAGTGGCACAGAAAAACAAATGATAAAAACTGATGCTATAGTAATAATTAACTTCTTTCACTTGCATCGGATAAAATCAGGAATTTCTCGTTTGCATCCGATAAAAATCTGTAATTCTCACTATCATTGCAAAGAAATGTAGGCTATGTTTTGTTTTTCTTTTTGGTTATTAGAACAAAATACCTCAAGTTGCATGTTTATTACACTGTTAAAAAAAGGAGTTGAAATTTAACTCCCTACGGGACTCTATAAAAGTCGCACTCCTTGAAGAGTTGAAGTAAAGAGAGTTAACGCTTAATCCTTCAGTCCCCACTCTTCTTAAACATGGAGCCTATGAGACTCACTCACCTTGGGGAGTCAATTTTTAACTCTAAAATCTCAACTCCCAACTCCAGCAACCGTTAACTCCCCAAATTTTTAACAGTGTAAGCACGAAATATAAAGGAAATACACTTCCCTTTTGAAAAAGAAAAGATGAAATATTCGATTTTGATGAATCCGCGACACAAATTCGGTTCACATAAATAACAA
This sequence comes from Ganaspis brasiliensis, assembly GCA_037103525.1. Taxonomy (NCBI): domain Eukaryota; kingdom Metazoa; phylum Arthropoda; class Insecta; order Hymenoptera; family Figitidae; genus Ganaspis; species Ganaspis brasiliensis. The sequence goes on along the minus strand of JAZKLR010000365.1, from coordinate 369,557 downwards.
CACCATTTTCATCATATAAAGGTTGCAAAAATTATGGACTGGTTTTCCTTTCATTTTGATCATTTTTCTGTGTAATTATTATTAGCAATTTACTAAATCTCTAGAACCAACTAATTTTTGCAAAAAATTTTTCGGCGTTTACAAGATCTTCTGTTTTATCATCACAATAGTTATGTTATGTTAAAGTTTGCAACATTGCAGCAACGAAACAATCGAAAATAAAAAAAAATATATAGCGAACAATTTTTTTTACATAAAATTGTGTACTTTGTGCCCCAAAAGCTTAAGAAAATGTTTCTTCCCCAAAACACATCCGGAACAAATCCTTTTAAAGAAAAAACGACTCCCCAAAAAAAAAAAAAAAATTATTATAATGCACCTAATTCAGTGAACAATTTGTTTATTGCATAAAGTGGTGGGCATTCTACCAACGAAGCTTTAAAAAAATGCGCAAAATACATCCGGAACACATCATTAAAAATTATAATCGAACCCCCAAAAATAAAAAAAAATTATCAGAATATTTATAATTCAGTGAACAATATTTTTATTGCATAAAAGTGACCTCCTTTATGCCCCCAGAACTTTATCAAAAGTTTCATCCGCAAAAAATATCCGAAACACATAGTTAAAAACAAAAACGACTCCCCAAATAAAAGCCCCCAAGCATTAAAAAAAGTTTCAATTACAAAACATATCCAAAACCCATCGTTTTAAAGGTAAAGCAACCACTAAAAAATAAACAGAATTATCAAAATGTACCTAATTTAGTGAACAATTTATTTATTGCAAGTGTTCCTGATGTGTTTTTGTAATGAAATTATATTTAATGCTTCGGAACACAATTCATGCTATACTTTTTGCAGTAAAAAAAATTATTTACTGAATTATGTACATTTTGATATTTTTTATATTTGGGGGGGGGGGAGGGGAATTTTTTCCTTTTTATCGATGGATTCCCGATTGTGTTTTGGGGATGAAACTTTTTTTAATGCTTCCTTGGCACAATTCATGCTGCTTTATGCAATTAAAAAATTGTTTACTGATTTATGTGCATTTTTATAATTTTCCTTATTTTTCCTTTTTATCGATGGGTTCCGGATGTGTTTTTGGGAAAAAACATTTTTATACCATTAGAGGCCCAATGCACGTCACTCTATACAATAAAAATGTTGTTCACTGAATTATGTTCATTTTGATATTTTTTATTATTTTTGGGAGGGGTATTTTTTCCTTTTTATCGATGGGTTCCGGATGTGTTTTGGGGATGAAACTTTTTTTAATGCTTCCGGGACACAATTCATGCTGCTTAATGCAGTAAAAAAATTGATCACTGAATTATACAATTTTTTTATTTTTTGGGGGGGTCTTTTTTCTTTTTTTTTTTTTTGATGGGTTCAGATGTGTTTTGGGGATGAAAATTTTTTTAATGCTTCCGGGACACTTTTCATGCTGCTTTATGCAATAAAAAAATTGTTCACTGATTTATGTGCATTTTGGTCATTTTCTTAATTTGGGGGGAGGGGGTCTTTTTTCCTTTTTATCAATGGGTTCCGGATGTGTTTTTTCAAAAAAACATTTTTATACCTTTGGGGTCCCAATGCACGTCACTCTATGCAATAAAATTATTGTTCACTTAATTACCTATGTACATTTTAAATATTTTTAATTATTTTTGTGGGGGTCTTTTTTCCTTTTTTATCGATGGGTACCGGATGTCTTTTGAGGATGAAACTTTTTTTTAAGCTTCCAGGACACTATTCATGCTGCTTTATGAAATACAAAAATTGTTCACTGATTTATGTGCATTTTGATAATTTTTTTATTTTTCTTTGGGTCCCCAAAAAATGGTTTTCGGATTTGTTTTTGGGATAAAACATTTTTATACCTTTCAGGGCCCAATGCACGCCACTCTATACAATTCAAAAATTGTTTACTGAATTAGGTGCATTATAATAATTATTTTAATTGTTAGGGGGTCGTTTTTTCATTAAAACGATATGGGTTCCAGTGTGTTTTATAGTTGAAACTTTTTCTTAGGATTTGGGGTCACATTTCTCATCATTTTATGTGAAGAAATAATTATTCAAAATATTATTTTTTATTTTGAATTTTTTCGTTGATGCAACGTTGCATACTTCAACCTCATTTACAGTTATCAACAAATGAGAGATATTGATGAAAGTGAATTCTTGCTGCCAAAGAATATCTCTTTTTTCTATGTCTTGATAAGGTCAAATTGTGTTTGGCTTTATTCATTTTAAAACACTGACGTTTTCATTTAGATAAATATGACGTTTTTTATGTAACTTGAAGAAATTTTATGTTTAGTAGATTAGCTGGAGACTCTTATCACTCTTTCCTTTAAAGATAATGTAATTTAGTAAGGTTTAAATTTACCAGGAAAGGCATATTGATGAACTGACAAAGGGTAATGAACTCTGGCATTGGAAGAGAGAAAAATTCCATTTTTCTGAGAAAGCTCAGGAACTCGCCTAAGAATTGTAACTGATTTGTACCTTTTGCTTTATTTTCTATGTAATTCAAAATTGCATAATATTATTATTATCAAATTAGACATTAAAAATGTATTATTGGAACAAAAATAATCATTTATTTAAATACAAAATTTCAAAAGCATACCTTATTTCTTGATGATTCACATTTTAAATGTAGTCAAAAATATTCAAGGATTTGATACTCGACCATGATCATAACAACGAAGGGATCATTTTTCATATTTCTTATTCTCAGTTCACTTTATACACATACAGAATTGGAAATGTAATTCGAGGCATGCCCTCTATATAAATATCGCATCTCTTCTGGAATCTGTGAGGATTATTTTTCTGAAAATGTAAATTACCTTGAACAAATCACTGTCTTCGTTTCCTGATTGATTTCCTCTATTTGTCTTTCAAAATAGACTCGAAACTTTCCATTACACTGTCAAGAAAACACCAGATTGCAAAGGTTAGGAAGAAAGACTTAAGAACTAGGCTACATTTTTGCGATTCTCGCTGATCACAGACTGAACAATAGGAATTTCAAGATTCTGAAACTTTAAAGAAACTATTGGACAACTGCCATTCTATTCACTCTATCTTAGTGAACAGTGAGACTACTGACTGAAAACTTTCTGCAAGTCCAAATCTATGAAAGAACAATTCCAAAGAAAGCGACAAAGAATGATGCACAATTTCAACAGATATGCATTATTATTCAAATAACTTCTTAATTTTGACTCAACAAAAGTGTATGCGGTAATTTATTGTTGGACATTAGACTATGGATTTTAAATCAATTTTCCTCGAATAACAAGGGCTCTTTATTGTGTCATGAACGTAAATTTAACCGAGCCATTCAAAACTTTTGTTCAAAGGGTCTAGTTCCATTAATAATGTGCCCTATTTAATGTAATCAAAACCACCTTTGCTATCGTAGTTCGTTAAAGTTTGTCATGTGCTGACATTATGCAAATAAGTTCCTAACAAAATATTTCGTTCAAAAAGTGAAATTAGTAAAATGAACATTTTTTAATTTATATACGGTAAAAGGTTATCTTTCTATCAGTGTTGTAATTAATTGTTTTTTGTTAATGACAATTGGTCATTTTTAATTTACTAGCAGTTATATCTTCATCAGTTAAATAAAATATCTTGATCGATAAGTCTTCTTTAGTTTCTTTGAAACCTTCTGATCATTACAAAACTGGCTTTAATGCTCCAAATGATGCAATTGGAGCGATCAAGATTTGTAACTTGCTTCAGTATAGGTTTATGTATACATATAAAGTCTAGATAGTGAATCTTATGCTGATATGGTGTTTAGTACAGTCCACTGCCAAAGTCGAGTGACTGATGACTTTTTCGTATGTGTCCATACATATCTCTGTTGTGCGTAATTCATACGATGTGATTACGACACGTGTCGTTCCACTGCGACGTTTCGAGCAAAAACAAACTGCGGTTAACGAGAGCAAAATCAGTTTTGCCTCAAGGCTGAAACTAGAGACTCGTTAAGATATTTTATGTCGAAGAAAGGGGTACAATTACTACACTTGCACCTTAGTTACGCGATATATTGTTTTTTTGAATTTCCAACTCTTATTTCGTAATCGGGATATATGTTTCATTTAATATTTCGCTGATATCGTGAGAAATTCGATCTTTTTCTTAAAATAGGTTCAAAATCATCAGAAGGATGAGTGTCAACATGACCATTTTTTGGGCTCTGTTCAAATCAGTTGTTATTATGAAAAATGTTATCTTTTTAGTATGCCTGACTATTCCTCAAAAAAGTTTTTCGATTTGTCCAAGAGAAGAGGAAAGAGCTCAACCTAAAAAATTGCAAAATATGTCGGTTTTTGCAATTCCTATGAAAGGGGAGGCATTTTAATAGGTTTTTGAATAGGATGGGTTACTATTTATATTTTCCGAAAAACTTATTTGCACACATACAATGAAGAAAATAGGTCAGAATGGGCGATTTATATTTTGGGCCCAACTCAGTGGCGTAACTATTAAGGGGCAGTCGGGGGGCCCTAAGTCAACTCTAATAAACTTTTTATTTTTAGGACAAAATATATAAAATTATAGAAATAAAAAAATTGCAAAAAATAATTGAAATTAAACAAAATAATTGCAAATTTTGCAAATTAATTTAAAAAAATGAAAACAATTAAAAATTGGGGAAAGTAATTTAAAAAATCATAGAAATGTTTTAAAAATAAAGAAAGTAAATTAAATTTGAGAAAATTACTTGAAAATCTTGAAAATAAATTTTAAAAAATTGAATCAAGAAAAATTAGGGAAAATAATTTAAAATTGAAAAAAATAATTAAAATTTGAGAAAATAATTGAAAAAATTACATAAAATATTTTAAACGAAGAAAAGTTAAAGAAAATTTCAGAAAAATACTTCAGACTTTCAGAAATTCATTGAACAAAGAGGAAAATAATTAAAAATTAGAGAAAATAAATGAAACAAAATAAACATAATTTAAAAGTGAAGAGAATAATTTTTAATTGAACAGAAATAATTAAAAACTTTTTGGAAATTACGAAAAAGAACGAAAATAATATAAAACATCATATAAATAATTAAAAATTGAATGAAATAATCAAATTAAAATCTCAGATAAATAGTTCGAAATTGAAATTATAAAAGAAATGAAAAAAATTGAAGAATATAAATTTTGGAAAATAATTGAAAAATGATTTTTCAATTTAAAACTTGACGAAAATAATTGAAATATGATACAAACAATGATAAGTTGTAAAAAATAAATCGTATTTGAGTTGAAGGGATTCGATATCTATGACAAAAATAATTTAATTTGAATTTTAAATAATATGACAAATCTCTTCATTGCCTGGGCGCCAGAAGGTATTAAGGGCGTGGGGACTAACGATGGGAAGGGGCAATTTCGAGTTTAATAAAATTTCTTCCGCACCCATCGTCCTCACAATCGTTTCCCGGCATTCAAATGAATCCGAAATCGTCACGACTTTGTGTGTCGCCGGCAACACGAAGGTTTTTATTTTATTTTAATTGTTTATTTCTTTTGTGTTGGTTTTCTTTTATAGTGATTTGTGCAATTTTTATTAATTATTTATTTTTAATATTTTGAAGTGTGGCGATTTTTAACATGTGACGATTTCCGAAGAAACGAGGACGATGGGGTGGATTTAACATAAGAGAAACGAACATCCAATAAAAATATGATGTCATAATACAAAAATAAAAAAAAGTGGTCCACGCTCAAAAAGACGTTTTGCCGTCAACCGTTTCTGCTCTTCAGTCACCACGCTGCATAACGATGATCGCCCCACTTTCTCAAAGAAATTCAGAAAAAGGAATGCGGGAACGATAAGTTTTTAGGGTTTCGTGGTTCGGGACCGAAACCCTTATAGTGAGACTTTGTCGTCCGTCCGTCCGTCCGTCGTACACAGTAGCCTATGTCACATTTCAAGTAGCCTATGTCACTTCAAGTAGCCTATGTCACACTTCATGTAGCCTATGTCACACTTCAAGTAGCCCACGTCACTTCAAGTAGCCTATGTCACACTTCAAGTAGCCTATGTCACACTTCAAGTAGCCTATGTCACACTTCAAGTAGCCTATGTCACACTTCAAGTAGCCTATGTCACACTTCAAGTAGCCTATGTCACTTCAAGTAGCCTATGCCACTTCAAGTAGCCTATGCCACACTTCAAGTAGCCTATGGCAGACTTCAAGTAGACTATGTTACTTCAAGTAGCCTATATCACACTTCAAGTAGCTTATGTCACTTCAAGTAGCCTATGTCACATTTCAAGTAGCTTATGTCACTTTAAGTAGCCTATGTCACACTTCAAGTAGCCTATTTTACACTTCAAATAGCCTATGTTACTTCAAGTAGCCTATGTCACTTCAAATAGCCTATGTCACACTTCAAGTAGCCTATGTCACATTTCAAATAGCCCATGTCACTTCAAGTGGCCTATGTCACTTCAAGAAGCCTATGTCACTTTAAGTAACCTATGTCACTTCAAGAAGCCTATGCCACACTTCAAGTAGCCTATGTCACACTTCAAATAGCCTATGTTACTTCAAGTAGCCTATGTCACTTCAAGTAGCCTGTCACTTCAAGTAGCCCATGTCACTTCAAGTAGCCTATGTCACACTGCAAGTAGCCTATGCCACACTTCAAGTAGCCTATGTTACGTCAAGTAGCCTATATCACACTTTAATTAGCATATGTCACACTTTAAGTATCATATGTCACACTTCAAGTAGCCTACCTCACTTCAAGTTGCCTATATCACTTCACTTTAAGTCTCCTATGTTATTCAGCTTTTCAGATTGCATGTGAGACAGACGGAAACATAGAGTAACAGAAGACCACGAAACCCTAGATTGTAGGCGCAATGCGCCTGCTTTCTGTGCTGTTTATTATATTTGTTTAACTGTCCTTTTATTTTGTTTATTGTTTTGTCTCAGAATTTGTATCGATGTTTATTTAATTTTTGAGGGCCCGTATCATTTTGACACAAATTTTTTCGTGCAACTTGTTATATTGTACTCCCGAAGATGAATGTTATATTTTACTCCTACAAAAATCAAAGATTTTTAGGTTTTAATTATTTAATACTTGAACTTACTCGATTAATTAAGTTTTTTAATATTAATTTAATGTATTAAATCAATTATTTAATAAATAAGACTTAAAAATCTTTGATTTTAGAAGGAGTAAAATATAACATTCATCTTCGGGAGTACAATATAACAAGTTGCCCGAAAAAAATTGTGTCAAAATGATACGGGCCCATTTTTGTTTACAATTTTGTGCAATTTTGTATTAACTTTTATATGTAAAATTTTTAATAATCGCTGTATGTAATATTTATGTGTGTGTCGGGTTCTTTTATCTTGATTTTATTTATTGACGTCGAATTTTTATTTGTTAATTTAATTTTGACTAAATATAATTTTATATAATTGACGATAGATTCCGACTTTCATTTTATTTTATGACATTAGCGTATTCTAGACATATATTTATTATATTTCATAACTTTATTTATAATCTTTTTATAATTTTATATTTAAATTTAAATGTGCGATTTTAAAGATAGTCATAATAGCTTTTAATCGTTACAGAGTGAAATAATTGAAAAAATTACAGAATTTTGTTCTAAATAAAAAAAAGTAATTGAAATTTGAGAAAAATACCTGAAAATCTTAGAAATCAATTGAAAAAAAAAGAATAAGTAAAGATTGGAGAAAAGAATTGAGAAAAGCTAAAAATAAATGAAATTGACGATAATTAATACAAATAATTAGGAAATTATGAAAACAAATGAAAATAATTAAACATTGAAGAAAATAATTGAAATTTTAGAAAAATACTTAAAAATTTCAGAAAATGAGAATAATAATTAACAATCCAGGAAAGTAATTAAAAAATGATAAAATTAATTCAAAATTCAAAAAATAATTTAAGTATGCTGAAAATAATTTAAGATTGAGAAAAATAATTGAAATGTGATAAAAATGATTTAAATATGAAAGATTGAAAACAGCAAATAAAATTTGAGAGAAATAATAGAAAAAATCATAGAATAACTTAAAAATTTTAATTAAAGAGAATAATTAAAAAATCGCTGAAATAATCGAAAATTGATGAAAAGAATTATTGGAATTTCAAATAAATGATTAAAAATTTTAAAAAACATGCCAAAAGAATTAAAATAATTCAGAGTCGAAGAAAATATTATAATATAAAATTACAGAATTTTATTTTAAGCGAAAGAAAATGATTGAAAAAACGTTTTGAAAGATAGAAAATCGAAGACAATAATCTAAATTTGATATAATAATTAAAAATTTAGGAAATTAAGTTAAAAATAATTAAAATATTAAAAGATTGAGAAAATAATTACAAAATAATAAAAAGAAATGAAAATTGAGATATATATTTGAATTGTAAGAAATAGTTGAAAAATGATAAAAATAGTACAAAATTGTATTTTAAGTAATTGAAATCATAATAGAAAAAAATTATTAAAAATTGACGAAATTTTTAAATCACTTAAAATTTAAAATTTTTGAAACGTGTATCATTTGAACTTTTAATCAATGCAAGTTCACATTAACTGAAATTTGAAGAAATTAAAATTTCTGCAAATGTAAAATTTGAGAATATTTTAAAATTTTAAAAGAAAAAAACATCCAGTGACAAATTTCAGATGTGGACAGAATGAATGAATGAATTAAACTTGTAAATTATTACTTATAATTGGGGCTCCATTTTCTTTTTTGCCCCAGGACCCTTGTTCTCCCAGTTACGCTACTGGACCGACTTTAAAAGTTCAAAATAGGCGGATCCAATATGGCGGATACAAAAAATTAAAAATCAACAAATCCTTACGAAAAGCATTACTCTAGAATTTTTGGGATCGCTGAACACGAATCTAGAATCAGATTTTTAAAATTCAAAATGTCGGATCCAACGTGTCGAATAAAAAAATTATTAAATTTTAAAGGTAGTCCAACTTTTTCAATTTTTGTTACGCAATATTAGATCGTCCATTTAAAATTTTAAGAATCCAACACCAGATTTGTGTTCAGTGACCCCAAAAAACCCCGAGTGATGATTTTAGTGAGGATTTGTTGATTTTTAACTTTTGTCTCCATCATATTGGATCCGCCATTTTGAATGTTTGAAAACTAACTTCAGAATTGTTATCAGCAACCCCAAAAACCCGTGGGTAAAAAAACCCAGCTTGACTGGTTCGAAAGTTATAAATAAATATATAATACGAAAAAACGCAACGATTGAACAGTAATTGCGTTAAAAAAATTTCAAAATCATTTTTACTTATAACTTTTGAACCAATCAAGGTATTTTAATTTTCTTTGGCTTATTTTGAAGTTAAAAGTTCAAGGTTTTATTTATCTTAATTTTAAAAATTTTCTTTTATTTCTGTAGAAAATGTAGTCAACCAAACATGAACAATGGAAATTCACTAAAAACGAAAAATCCACATGAATTTATCACATCAAATCTCCGTTTCTATTAATCAAGAAAGCTTCAAACTAGGACTATTTGACGGAAAATTTTAAAAACCTCCCAATGATCTATAAAAAATTTAATTTTGCGAATTTCTAGCAGAGTTATCAACCTTTAAAAATGTTCATTTTTCTAATACGATTTTTGTAAGTGGTCCCACAATTTTGGCCGTTAGATAATAATATAAAAATAATAAAATAAACTCATTTTAAATAAAACAGGACCATCTGTTTATTAATTAGCATGTTTTATACAATTAATTGTCCATTTTTTAAAAGAATAATAAGAATTTATAGGTTAGGATTTTTGACAGGTTAGCTGTTGTAACCATTCATTGAGAAAAAAATTTGTTTGAATCAAACATAATATGTGACGCGCTCCGAAGAAAGGTACCTAAGAAGCAAAAAATCGATTTTTTATTATGATTGATTTAACTTCATTAAAGCTTCCTTTTTCATTATCAAAAGTCAGAAAATATTGTTATTGAATATTTTTCAAGTTATGACAATTCAAACATTAGCGTTTTGTACAGACTACCATGCGCGCTCGACTTTTGTTTTCGCTCTCCTGAAAAATTCCCGTTTTGATTCTTAGGTACCTTTTTTCGGAAAGCGTCACATATGTTAATCTTCTATGTTTGATTTAAACATATTTCTTGTTTGATTCTTCGTTTTAGGAGAAAATTTTAATCAAAAATTAAATGTTTGTTTAGTTAAACCATGAATTTTACATTTTATAATAGTCAAACTATGAAATAATAATAGCGTTCCAGTTTTTCCCTAGTATGATAATTTACTAAAATTAAGTCTCGATTTTAGTAAATATTAATCTACAAAGTTTTTCAGTGTACCTACACGGAAAGAAGAAATCTTAAAAATATCTTAATACTGTCTTAAAATAAAATACCAACTGGCTAATTTGTAATATTTATTAGACTTTCAAAATTAATTTTAATATTTCTAAAGACTTTTTTAATAAGTATAGTAATTTATTTTATATTTATTAAAAAAGTCTTTAGAAATCTTAAAATTAATTTTGAAAGTCTAATAAATATTACAAATTAGCCAGTTGGTATTTTATTTTAAGACAGTATTAAGATATTTTTAAGATTTCTTCTTTCCGTGTATCCCTAATAGGAAAATATGGGTCTCAGGCAACTTTTTTTTTTTATAGAACTGTGTAAATATCGAGCCATTGAATTAAAATTTTCACTCCCAAGTGTGTATCATAATTCAGAATAATCTTAATTATCTAGGATTATATAGAAAATTTGTATATCTCTAATGCTCTCTCAGATTCTAATAAGGAATTCTTTGAATAGGTGTTGTACAGATAATAGTCAACAGGGGATAAAAGTTGTGGCATGTTTTCGTGGTCAAGGGCAATAAAAACGATAATGTCCTGCATTCCAGAAAAAGTGAGGTGTTTTCATAGGATTCCTGTCCGTGTTGTGGAAGGAAGCTAGAAATGCGCAACTTGTACGAATATCGCTTCGTCTAAAGATAGCTTGAGGCTTCGCTGTAACGTTACGTGTCAAGTTAATGTTTTCTCTCTTTGCGCAGATAACGGATCGTCCAGGAGAGTTGCGGCTTGACGAAGTCGAGTGAATTGTAAGAACGAGTTGGTGACCGGAAATAGTAGACAACAGTAAGCAGAATGGGTGAACGACGAGGTACCAAGGCGCTCGAACTCTGGTGCAGGAGGATAACGGACGGCTATCCTGGTGTTAATGTGCAAAATATGACAACATCTTGGAGAGACGGACTGGCCTTCTGTGCAATGATTCATCATTTTCGACCTGACCTCATGTGAGTACACTAATTGTCTCGTGACCCTCTCTCACTTTACTTGGACTTTTACTTGTCACAGCCTCTCCTTACACACTGCAAACAAGTCTTACTATCATCCTGAGAAAAATTTATGTTTGACATCAAACTACAACTTTCTAACACATTTTTTCTCTAAATTAATATCAATCTATCAATACATTAATTCAATGTTGATTTCAAAGCAAGTTTTTTTATTAAATTACATTTTTTTGATATATTTATAGAGTTGAAATTTCACTACCCTAACGTGCGCAACGTTGCCCAGGAACAAAAAAAAATTGTTTCTGTTTATAAATTTCAATTATAACAAAAAATCAATACCCAAGACATTTCCAAGTAATTTTTGGGGGGTTAAAACTCCCAAAATAGAAAATACGAACATTTTGTTTGAAAAATAAGTTTTAATTGCACCAAAAATTTTATAGGCTTGAATTATCCCAGGCAATCCTAAACGAGACCAAAAAAATGTGCAGTCCAATCCACCCTATGGAACCCTCTCATTTTGACCCCTAATATTAAAAAATCAATTTAAAATTTTTTAAAAATCGAATTTTAGTTACGCCAAACATTTTATTAGCTTCAATCATCGCAGGCAACCCCAAACGACACCAAAAAAAGTTGCAGTCCAATCCTCTCTATGGAACCCCCTCATTTTGACCCCTTATTCTAAAAAATCAAATGTAATTTTTTAAAAAATCGAATTTTAGTTACACCACAAATTTTATTGGTTTCAATCATCGCAGGCAACCCCAAACGACACCAAAAAAAGTTGTAGTCTAATCCTCTCTACGGAACCCCCTCATTTTGCTCCCTAATTTTAAAAAATCAAATGTAATTTTTTAAAAAATCGAATTTTAGTTACATCACAAATTTGATTGGTTTCAATCAACTCAGGCAACCCTAAACCACACCAAAAAAAGTTACAGCCCAATCCACCCTATGGAACCCCCTCATTTTGCCCCCCAATGTTAAAAAATCAACTTTTCTTAAAAAATCGAATTTTATTTACATCACAAATTTTATGGGCTTAAATCCTTTCCGGCAACCCCAAACGAGATCAAAAATGTTGCAGCCAAATCCACACTATGGAACACCCTCATTTGGCCCCCTAATTTTAAAAAAAGAACTTTTGATTTTTTAAAATCCCTCGGCCTTTTTGCCCCCTCGTGTTAAAAAACCAACTTTTAATTGCTTTCAATTGCCTAGGATGATTTGAGCTAGAACAATTTTTGGGGTGTAACTAAAATCCGATTTTTTAAAAAATGAAAAGTTGATTTTTTAACATTAGGGGGCAAAATGAGAGGTTTCCATAAGGTTGATTGGGCTGCAATTTTTTTTTTGGTCTTGTTTGGGGTTGCCTGCGCTGATTGAAACCAATAAAATTTGTGATGTAACTAAAATTCGATTTTTTAAAAAGGGTACATTTAATTTTTTTAAATTAGGGGGCAAATGAAGGGGTTTCATAGGGTGGATTAGGCTGCAACTTTTTTGGTGTTTTTTCTTTTAATTTTTTTTTAAGTAAGTTCAAAATACTAACTGATGTTTCAAGTTTTTATATTAACAATTTTCTTAATTGTTATAAACAAATTAATAAACAAATTTTAAAATTTTCGTTTTTTCCATAAAAATTAATGTTTTTTAATAAGATTAGTTCAGCACAATAAGGTACGAAATATATTTTGTGAACCATAATTATCTATAAATAATATTCTCTTAGTCTGTAAACAATCTAGAAACAAATAAATTCTTTGTCTATTCGTTTTCTTTGTCTATTTATAAACGACAAGTAGTTTTTTCTTTCCGTTTTTCTGCGAGTAAGATCAAAATAGTAATTGTTGTTTAAAGTTTTTGTAAAAAAAATTATTTCAATTGTTAAAAACAAAGTAATAAACAAATTTAAAACTTTCTATTTTTTCAATAAACACAATTTTTATTAGTAAGATTCCTTTAGCACAAAGTACGAAATACATCTTTTAAACCATAATTATCTCTAAACAATATTCTGTAAGCCTATAAACAAACTATAAACAAATGAATACACAAATTCGTTTTAAAGTATTTTTATACAGAAAAAGTCTTTTTTTCTTTTAGTTTTTCTGCAAGTTAGATCGAAATATTATCTGATGTTTAAAGTTTTTATATTAACAATTTTCTTAATTGTTACAAACATATTAATAAACAAATTCTTCAAAATTTTTGTCATTAAACAGAATTTGTTTTTTCATAAAGTTTCTTCAAAATAAGGTACAAAACATATTTTGTGATCCCTAATTGTCTACAAACAATATTCCGTAAATCTATAAACAATCTATTAACTTTCTATAAATCAGACCCAATTTTGACTGAGCTTTAGTTTTAATCAATATAATTTTAAAACCAAAACTTGTTCCTGAAGAACCATGATTCATTTATGTTTTTTTTATTTCTTTACAGAATTGATTAATGCTCTGAAACAATACTGAACCAGAAAATGTTTTTTCTTCTGTTTTGTTTTGCTTTATTTACGTATCAGATCATTATTTTCTTTAAAACTGAACGTTCTGATCAAAAAAACCTAGGGAACGAATTTGCTAATATTTGTTTATAGATTGTTTATGGACTTACAGAATATTGTTTATAGATATTTATGGTTTTAAATATGTATTTCGTACCTTGTACTGAAGTTATCTTATTAAAAAACATTTTTTTATAGAAAAAACGAAAATTTATTAATTTGTTTTTAACAATTAAGAAAATTGTTAACATAAAAACTTGCAACATCAATTAGTATTTTTAACTTACTTGAAGAAAAACTTAAAGAAAAAACGACTTATCCTTTATAAATAGACAAAGAAAACGAATAGAGAAAGAATTCATTTGTTAACGATTGTTTATAGACTAAGGAAATATTGTTTATAGATGATTATGATTCACAAAATGTATTTCGTACCTTGTGCTGAACTTATCTTATTAAATAGTATATTAAGCAACAAGGGGTTAAAGGCAGCCATTTGTTTACGCTGATGTATGTGTACGAGTGATAGTCGAGGGCGAAGCCCGAGACGTAAACGAGTACACAAACATCATTGTAAACAAATTGGACTGACTTTAAACCCGTGTTGCTTACGATACTTTTTATTCCAAAGGCACAAACTTGGTGCTTTTAAATGTTTGTAGGTTGGGGTCCAAATGCATTCACTTGTTTGACCGTGTAAAAATGGCGGCCATTTTTGCCCTGTGGTGGAAAAAATGCATGGATCAGCTGTTCATTTTTTCCCTAGGGAAAAAATGGAAGCCATTTTTACCCGGTCGAACAAATGAATGCGTTTAGACCCTGCCTACAGGCATCTAAAAGCGCCATGTTTGTGCCTGTGGGATAAAAAAGCATTATTTTTTAATTGAAGAAACAGAGATTTCTTAATTTGTTTATTAATTTGTTTGTAACAATTAAGAAAATTGTTTATGCTAATCTAGTGGATACTTTGAAGTGTTTTAATCTTAGATATAGAAACGTTTAAAGAATAAAACTATTTTTTTTCATTGAAAACGACGAAGAAAACGGATTTGTTTAAACTAATTGTTTATAACCATTTTTTTGTTGCTTATAAAATTAAATTAACTTTATTTCCTCCAATTGTGCAGCGCTCGCGGCAGTTCGAGTGCTTCTTTATTCAATTTTATTCAATTTTATCAAAAAACTGCAGAGCAATCGTGAATTTCGTAAAAAGATGCTTCAAACTTTAATTGTTTATTACTAATTGAAAACTTAAACAGTTTTCAAAAAAGCATTCCTGGAATATTTTTGTACCAACTAGCTGTAATAAATTACGTATAGAAGTATTGCAAATTTGAGAAGTCAGTAAGAAATTTTGACTTTATACAATTTTGCAATTCTTTTCAATTTTAGCCTTTTTATTAGGTTAGTAACAAAATTTAATACCATTTTCTTTCACACCTTCTGAAATTCGATATAAAATTAGTGTTTTATTTCTTTTTCGACGTTATCTTGAGAGAAAGCTCAAAAATACTTGCAATATAGAAGGAGGATTATCGTTTAAAGTCAAAGTCTTTTTAAAACGACCTTCTTTTCCAAGTCTAGTGGCTGTTGGCAGAAAATAATCCAAATGTGGGGACAGACAGAAGCGATTTTTCGCTAAGAGTAAATAAGGCGGTTAAACTGGGCAGAGAACAAGTGGTCATCATTAAAGTCGTATGTGTCGTTATGGGACTTGAAGCAAGCCGAGGAGCAAGCATTATAAAAGTGCTGAGTGCAAGGAAGAGTAGCGAGGAGATAAGAAGTCAAGCTTCTGGGTGAGGACAGAGTAAATGAGCGAGAAAAGAGAGAACTCACGTGCTCGTCTCTCATCTATACGTATTATTTAGTAATAGTTCGAAACGACTTGTAGTGCAGAATTGTAGCAGAACTCTGCGGATATAGTGGTGTAGAGTTTAGAGTAGTGTAGAGTAAAACTTGTTCGGTCAATGACATCAATAGCTGCCACTTATACATATATATATATATATATATATATATAGGTATATACATATATACCTCTGTCTTATTTCTATGCCTTTGCATCTCCTCTGATATGACTCAACACTTGCGTAATTCAATTCTCAATACAACTTATCAATTATTTCACCAAATAACATCAAACCAATCTCTTTTATCTAATTTTTATTATTAATTCTTATTCCATTCTATTACTTCTTTAGTTATTTATATCAAATATTTGCAGAGTTGCATAAATTATCATTTATTTATTTTTCTCCCTCCCCCCCCCTCTTCAGGGGGGGGAGTCTAAAGTCCACGATTGTCCACTAGGGGGAGAGGGGGGTAAAACAAATGTCCACGTGGGACAAGTAAAAAAATTAATTTTATCCCTTAAAATGTTGTTTAACTGACTTTCAAATTTCGCGACACTGAGACACTGTTTTTTCGACAAGATGTCTCAAAAACGCTTCAACGGATTTCCAAGATAAGCCTTGGATGGCTTATTAATCTTAATTTTTAATTATTTCATTAAATTTCAAATATTTTCTACATTTTTCAATTGTCATTATCATTTTTCTATAATTTTTCTTGAAATTTCCCATTATTTCTCTCATATTTAATGTATTTCCTTCAATTTCAAATTCCTTTTGTATTTTATCACTTTTGTTTTAAAAAAATTTCAATTATTTTCTTCAATTTTCAATTATTTACCTCAAATTTTAATTATTTTTTTCAATTTTTAAATATTTCCACTATTTTGTAATTGTTTTCTCAAAGTTTAAATTATATTCAATATATTTTTTTAATTTCCCAAATTTTGCAATTATTTATCTCAAATTTCAATATTTTTTATCATTACTCAATTTTCAAAATTATGCTTCTATTATTTTTTTGAATATTCAATTATTTATCACAAATTTCAATTATATTTTTTTATTTTAAATTATTTTCATCAATTTGCAATTCTTTTATCCGATTTGTGAGAATTTTCAATATTTTTTAGTCAATTACCTTAATTTACAATTATTTATTTAATATTTCATTAATTTTTATTAATGTTTAATTTTTCATACTATTTTTTCATTTTTTCATTTTATTTTAAATATTTTTTGTAATTTTATAAATTCATTTTTCTAAAATTTTATTTATTTCTTAGACTTTTGATTACTTTTACCATTTTAAAATTATTTTCTCCACTTTTTTAATATTTTAATTATTTTTTAACTAATTTACCAAACTTTTCTATTATTTTTCAATTAATTTGAGAAATTTTCAATTATTATTTTTACAAATTTTAATTATTTTCTTCTATTTTCAACTATTATTGTATTATTCTACCTAGGTACTATTTTACCCCACTTTTAATTAATTCTTTAAACTGCAAAAATTTCTACAATTTTTGATTGCTTTTAGTGAATTTTCCAAATTTCCAATTATTTATCTCAAATTTCAATTAATTCTTTAAATATCAATTACTTTTTTCACTGCTTAATTGTTTTTACCATTTTTCAATTATTTTCTTTAATTTTAATTACATTTTTTGATTTTGCTCTCTCATATGGGTGATTCTCTACAAAGTGGTAACTTTTGATAACATTACATTTTTAAGTAAAAAATATTTTTTCTTAAATTTTTTTTATGTACAATTTATAAACAATTATTTTAAAATATAATTTAAAAAATTTTTGAGCTTATATTAACACCCTTAGTCTTATATAAAAAATTTAAGTTTAAAATTTTAAAGGTTACAAACATTTTTTTAAAATATTTAATTTTTTACCTTAAACGAATATCCTAAGGATGTTAGCTTATTTAGAGGATGTTTGCAGGACATCAAAGAAAATTCTTGAAACACTTGATCACGAATTAAAGAAAGTATAATTACGTAAATAATTATACAGAAATTAATCAATATTTTGATTAAAAACTCAGGTTAATGATATTCTTATAAAAACAAAACACTATTCCTATGCATTTCGAATTTTATAAACCGGAGTTTACAGAAACCGGAGTTTACGAATCAAAGAAAATAAATTATTATAGCAGAAAAACTTAATAAAATATAAAGGTCTTTGCAGAATACTGCATAGATTTTACTACTTTATATCACTATTATTTTTATTTTATTTTAAATATAAACAATTCAATTATTTTTGAAGAACCGGAGTTTACATGTCATTAAAATACGCAGGAAATTAATATTAATTTTTGAAATTATAAAACTAAATATCCTATTTCTTCAACTAAGTTGGACTTAAATCAAATTTTTTACCTCAATAACATTAATATTCAGTGAAAATTCAATATAAAAATGATTAAAATTACTGAAAAACAATGAACATCACGGTAAAAAAAGTTCGTATGAACTATCAAAAGTATTCACTGTAATAGGTAAACTTATAGCTAGAATGGAGCCATGGATAATCCAAATTCGCTACAATAGTGAAAATGACATTTCTTAAGATATTTAACTACATTATAGATGCATTATGAATAGGGTATAAATTCGATATGTCTGAAATAGTGATATTGAGAATCATCGAAATAGTCATTATCAACATATAACTGAAGTAAGATGCATACATAATTATCATGCAAATCTAAGATTTGAGATTTTAAAAAAAACCTTTTTAACAAGAGTCATAATTTTAAGAATGCTGATTGACGAAACGGCATTCTGAATATAGTTTTAAATATTTCCGATTAATAAAATATTTATTGTTTCTATTTTGCCAATTATATTATGAATCGGATTCAAAAATTTGGGGTTAGATTGTCATATATATTTCAAACTTAAATTAAAAACTTTTAACAACTGGACTTCTTAAATAAAGTATGAGCTCTATCATAAATATTGTAATACTTTTATAACTTGAACAAATATATGTATATTTTCGTCAGATGTACTTATTATACCATCCGAAAATTTGGAACCTTTTTTGCACTCATGATAACGAATTAAGGTTTTTTTTGGAAAGTAGAGAAAGATTCTTGCTTACCTATATGCTGGATTAATTAATTTACAGTTTTTAGGAGCAACAACAACCCTCAAATCGAAAGTTATAAAGTATATTTTCAAAATTCAAGAAAAATTATCGATTTAACAGAGGTTATGTATTTCCTCTAATTCCATTTAATTCAAATAGATTTTACAAATGCAACACACATTTTTCCTCTGAAAATGTACCAACAATAAAATAAGTAAGAATATTATAAGTTAAATCTTAATAGACTTGTATAAATAAAAAGAAATTTAGAAATTAATATACTGCTCCCTCGCGACTGTCTGCTATAGACTAAACCGACCAAACCACGTGACAATATTATCAAAACATTGGATGGGCAAAAATTATTGTAACCACAATAGTGGAAATATATTAACATATAAATAGCAGGATTAAATGTTTTTATATTAGAAAATTGGATATATCGCCTTATAGCTTATTCTGTTATTTGTGAAGTAAGTGAAAAGTGAATACCTACGCACTGATATTCAATATCACTGTTTTAGGTATTTGATTTATATATACCGAAAAATATTATAACTATTTCATGAATGAGTATTGCTTTTTTATAAGTTGTCCATTTGTACTTTAAAGATAATAAACCTGTATTTATCATAAACAATATTCAATTTAGTTAAGGAAGTAAAAATACGAATATGCATATTTCAAATTAAACATTGATTTAAACTGAATAAACGATTTAAGCAATCGAGTGAGTTGAATTTCTTAATTTACTTATATTAATAATTTTTTGTATCCACGTTCATAAATTTTTTACCGTGATGTAAACTCCTGTTCCAAATAACAAAACGAAAGTATTTAAAAATTATTTTCGCAAAAGTTATTAATAAAAACTGGAAAACAATACACAAAAACGAAGCTTTTGAGATAAACTGTCGATTAGAACAGATAAAAATATTTTAAAAATATGTTTTATTTAAAAAAAAATGTATTAAATCTCACGAGTCCTATGTGGAGAACCTAAAAAAGTGCAAATTTGAGGCATTTTTAACCATTTCATGTCCTTTGATGTTAAAAAAAAATATTTTTCAATCATGATATTAATAAACATAATAATAAAGAATAACTGTACAAAGAATTAAATATTTATTTATATAAGGTTAAAAGTTATTAAGTAGGGAAGTAAAAATAACCACTATATAGGAAGTATTATCACTTATTTTTCTTAAATTTCAATTATTTTCTTTAAATTTCAATTATTTACCTGGAATCTCAATTATTTTATTCAATTTTCAAATATTTTTATTATTTTGCAATTATTTTCTCCATTTTTTAATAATTTTTTTTATCAATTTTCGTTTTTTAATTAATTTTATAGATTTTGCTTCCTCCTAGAGGAAGCTTTGCTGATCGTTAAGATTTTCGATTTTCCAAAAATAGTCGAAATTGACTCATTTTCATCCAGAATGCAAAAAGTTTTTATTCTTAAGCCAATTTTTTCCGTAAAATTTTTTCTAAGATTCTAAATATTTTGACACAAAACTTTGTGTAAATACTTAAAATATCATTAGCAAGATCTGCCTGATCCAATTTTGTTTAAATTTTGCCTTAAAATTAATTTTTTAATAAATTCGCTAATGTTCGGAAATGATAGAAATTAATTTTAAGGCAAGATTTAAACGAAGTTGGGGCAGACAGACCTGCTTATTGATATTTTAAGTATTTCTACAAAGTTTGTAATATCTATTAAGGACATGTGATGATAATACAAAATTTGTCCGTAAACTTTCTCTTAAAATACTCAATGTTTTGACACCAAACTTTGTAGAATTACTCAAAGTACTATATAAGAAAGGTCTTTCTGACCCAATTTTGTTTCATTTTTGTCTTTAAACTATTTTTTTTTAATCCACTAATTCTTAAAAGTTTTCCAAAATCCATGAGAAAAAAAAATTAGTTTAAAGACATAAATGAAATAAAATTGGGTCAGAGGGACCTTTCTAATGGTATTTTGCATAATTCTACAAAGTTTTTGGTATCAAAACATTTAGTATCTTAAAAGAAAATTTACGGGCAAATTTTGCATTATCAATACATGCCCTCAAAGAATAAATTAATTTTTATTTAAAATTGAGTAATAGGTTCATGTAATAGTAATTTCTGATGATAATAAGCTAATTGTGTTAATTATATTAGGGAGTTAATATGGATTAAATTGTTTAATATTTATTGGAGGTCAAATTCCTCCATTTTTTTAGGTTTGGTGAAAGAGCTGCATGAAAAGAGTTCTAAAAAAGAGATAAAGAATACTATAGTTCTGATAAAATAAATAGAATTATTCTTAATTTAATACCTTCAATTAAAATTAATGTATGTATTCCTTGAAAGGTTATCTTTTTCGGATAATATCTCGTCATAATTGGTATCTACATACTGCTAATTCTAAAGTTATTAAGGTTGATTGAGTAGAAATTATTAATATAATTATAATTCAATTTAGAGAGGAGGATGTTTGACTTATTAAAGTAATTAGTAGATGACCTGCAATAATATTAGCTGAAAGTCGAATAGCTAATGTTAGAGGACGAATAATATTACGAATTGATTCAATAATTACTATAAATGGTATTAAAATATAAGTTCTTTGAGGGGTTAAAATGTTAAATGAATGAATATGTGTTGATATTGGCAATTGTATAGAGTAAGATTTTAAATAATTTTATCAGTCAATTTAAATTAATTGTATACTCTTAAATAGCGCATAAAAACTTATTTTTAAAAAACTGCAGTAATTAGAGCATTCGCAGTAATAGGTACATTTACCCTAATATTCTAGGACAGAATTTACAGATAAATTTTGCCTACACAAGTGACGTTATTTTCCGTCACATGCCCTTAAGAAAAAAGTTTAACGAGAATAATCAGGCCGCCTTTTGTCAATTATTCTCGTTCCTTTTCAACTAAACTCGTGAGTTCATTCTATGCAGTTTGAATGTTTGTCACATAAAAACAAAAAGTCTTGAAGTTCAAACATTAAAAATATGAGTTTTATCCTCAGTCTGAATACCACAATTTAATTTTTTTTTAACAAAATCCTCAGAAAAAACAAAAAGATCAGAAATCTAGTTTATACGAAACTTTATTATCGGAAATTATCATTTGTCTTAAATTCAATTTTTCCAAAAATGCAGAAATTTCATTTATTGAAAATAACATTTACAAGAAGTTTCTGTTGTACGAAAGTTCATTACTAAAAAATGTAATTTGTCCGTAATTCCATCACCCGTCTATTTTTCTTTTAAACTAGTTTCCCATCCCTGATCAAGTCGATAAATTGGAATATCCGAAAAATAAAATTTTTATACATGACATTTTTGTCAAACTAAATTTCTGATAAATGTAGGTATAATTTCACATAAATAAAGTTTTTGGTAAAGGAAATATTGTAAAGGGATAAACGAAAATTTTTAAAAATTCGATCATTGGTAAATGGAATTTTATATAAAAATTATAAAATAGATTTCTGATAAATAAGATTTATGCAAAATAACATTTCGGATGAATGATATTTCTGACGTTTAAGATTTCCAATAAATAAAATTTCCGACAAATTAAATTTCTGATAAATGATCATTCGATTAAATAAAATTGTACGAAATGAATATTCTAAAAATTGATTTTTGGATAAAATGGTGCCGATCCAAATAAATTAAAGTCTAATATATATAAATAAATGTAAAAATCTTTTCAAATTTTAAAGAACTCAAATCAATTAAATTAAACAATGTATTTAAGAAGATATAAAGTAATTTTTTTTCTCCTTGATATTGGATAATTAAATCATGTTTAATAAATAGAACCGAAAAAAATGAAAAAAAAAAATTTTAATCGCTAGAAAAAGTCGAATAATTGATAATATTGTAGAAGTAAATTACTCGAAAATGTAAGAAATGTTGATAAAACATTTTTCCTGCATCCTCATTACTTTTTATTTTCAATATAATTTTTCTTTTATTATTCTTGTATGAGCTTTCCACGGAAAAATTCTTCTAAAATGTTTTACTTTTAAAACCTTAAGAAATGTTCTTCGCTTCAATGTCGTATAAAATCTTTTCAATTCTTCTATATTCGACTTTTTAGAATTCTATAAAAGACTTTACGATTGATTATAATGAATAAGCAAAGTGCTCATAAACTAGGCACTATAAAAGTGTAAATATAAAAGAGAGGATTGTATATAGAAAAACGGTTAATCTTTTATTGAACTTTTGTTTCCAATTTCTGTCTCAATTTAGCATAAAAAAGAAGGTAAGAAGAAATAAAGAGGGACTTCTTTTTTTGTGGATATTTTGAGGTTGTTGAAGAGTATAATGCCACTTGAATATTTGATCATTGACTATAGGTGAATGCGAATTGTAGTCAAGATTACACATCCCTCTTGATGAAGTAAGTCAGATTTCTGACGTTATATATCTCAGAGAATTCTTGGAAATTCTAGACTGTCTTTCAAGTAATTTTGAGACAGTCTGATTTAACTGGTAAAACGCGTCTGCACTCTGACAAAGCCTGTCTTAAATTGAATTCAACATCTCTACACATCTCTCGACAAGAGCATCCATTTCTGGCATTATTTAGTCTTGATTCTCTCATTTGTTTCAGTATTATGTATTTACTCATCTAAGTCTGATGTTTCCGGTTTCTAAAATACACGGAGAATAACGCATTGCGGTTTAAAAAAATTTTTATCCTTTTCTGAAATACTTTTTTACAGTTTTAATTGATAAATAATTGATATTTTATACCATGTTATGAGCATACAAAATTATATTTGTTATTATTTTAGTATTATACACAAAGAATAATAGTTTAGAATATTCACAAACCGATTTTTTATTTTTCATAAACTACTTCATAAAATGCTTCTAAATTACAATCGGAAATTCCAATTGGAATTTTCAATCGCAATTTTAAATTGACATTTTTATTTGGAATTCGTAATACAAATTACGAATTCTTATTTCCAATAAATTGTTCTTTGCATTTAGAATTTTAAATTGTAATTTACATTTTAATTTTTAATCGAAATACAATTGGAATTTGTAATCGAAATTCCCAATCGGAATTTTCAATTGAAATTTTGAATTGGAATTTCTAAACGAAATTACCAATCGGAAGTTTTATTTTTTTTAATTTCGTCTTAAAATTCGAATTAATTTAATTTCTTGAATTGATTAAATTTCCAGTCGGATTTTTTAGTCGACATTGTTAATTGGAATTTTTGGATAAGAATTTCAAGTCGTATTATTCAACTGGAATTTTAAATAACTGGAAAAACTGGATTTTAAATCTTAATCCTAGTCTAGATTAATCTAGATTAAGATTTAAAATTCCAGTTGAATAATACGACTTGAAATTCTTATCCGAAAATTCCTATTAATAATCCAGTTGTTAAATGTGCAATTATTTCCAACCATTATTCCTATAATTTTCTTAATTTTCAAATTAGCAATTGTTTTCTTTAAATTTAATATTTTTTGTTCAATTATTTTCAATTATTTTTTTCAGTTGTCTGTTAATATAGTCATTTTCTGAATTTTGTTTTTAATTGACAATTATTTTCTTCATTTTTCACATATTTTATTCAATTTTTAAATTATTTTCATCATTTTTCAACTATTTTTTTCAATTATTATCTTAATTATCTTATTATTATCTTATATAATTATCTTAAAATTTTAGAATTATTCTTTGATTTTTTAAACTATTTTGTTCGGTTGTGTATTAATCTAGCCATTTTTGAATTTTTTTTTTTCAATTGTGTAATTATGTAGCCATTTTTCGTATTTTGTTGTCAACTGTAAATTATTTTTGTCATTTCGCAATTTTTTTTCAATTATTATCAATTATTTTTTCAAATTTTAAAATTTATTTACTCAATTTTGTTTATTTTCTTAAATTTATTTTTTTTTATTCGATTTTCAAATGCAGTTATTCAATTTGCAATTATTTCCAACAATTATTTCTTGTTATTTTTCAACTATTCTGTTTAAAATTTAAATTGAATATTTATAGTTTAATATTTTAAACTATTCTTTTCAATTGTGTAATTATGTAGCCATTTTTCGAATTTTGTTTTTAAGTATCAATTATTTTTGTTATTTTTCAGATATATTCTTCAATTTCATATTTTTCATTATTTGTATTTGCAAAAATTTATAATTTTAAATAACAAACAACAATGAAAATGTTGTCGAGAGATTGGGCGCGCGTTAATGTTGCGTTAATGTTTAATTTACTTTTTTTCAATTATTTCAATGATTTTCTCAAACTTTAATTTAATTCTTAAATTTTCAATTTATTTCCTCTTTTTTTATTATTTTCTTCAATTACAATATTTACAATTATTTCCAACAATTGTTCCTATAATTTTATTAATTTTTCAATTTGCAATTATTTTCTTTACATATATTTACATTGTTTTTAAATTAATTTCTAAAATTTGCAATCTTTTTTCAAATTTAAAATACTTTCTTAAATTTTTAATTATTTTTATCAATTTGCAATGGTTTTCTCTAGTTCTATATTATTTTCATTAGTTTGTAATTAATTTTAAAAAATTTCAATTATTCATCTCAACTGTTGATTATTATCTTCAATTTTCAATTATCTTTATAATTTTTCAAGTATTTCTTTCAATTTACCGTTATTTGTCATCATTCTTCAATTATTTTCTTTTATTTCAAATATAGGTATGTTGTAATTTTTTCAATTATTTTTCACGAATTAAAATTATTTTCTTCAATTTTCTTCAATTTTCGATTATTTTTATTAATATTCAATTATTTGCCCCAATTTTAATTATTCTCATTTTTTCAACAAATTTATCAAATAATCAAGCATTTTTCTCGAAATTTCTATGATTTTCTTTCATTTTAAAGTATTTATATGATTTTTAAATAATTTCCTCCAATTTTTAATTGTTTTCATTATTCTTCAATTAATGTCTTAAATTTTAAATTATTTTTCTCAAATTTCTCTTATTTTCTTCATTTTTTAATGAATTCTCTCGAATTTTAATTATTTTTTCAATTTTAATTTACTTTTATCCACATTATAAACTTGTTTATTATTTTTCAATACATTTTCTAAATTTTCAATTATTATCTCAAATCTAAATAATTATGGTTTCCACTTTACAGTTTTGTAACCATTTTTAAATCATTTTGTATTATTTCAAATATATTTTGTGATTTTTTGAATTATTTTTCTCAAATTTATTTTATTCAATTTCATATTATTTTTATGATTTCTTAATTATATCCTTCAATTTTCTTTAATTTTCAATTACTTTCCCAAGGTTTTTCAATATTTTAATTATTTTCAAATTAACTTCTAAACTGTGCAATTTTTTTCAAATTCCAATTACTTTCTTAAATTCTTAAATTATTTGTTATCAATTTTGCAATGATTTTCTCTAATTTTATATTATTCTGATTAATCTGTAATTAATTTATAAAAATTTCAATTTATCTCAAATATCGATTATTTTCTTCAAGTTTCGATTATCTATAATTTTTCAATTATTTCTTTCAATTTACCATTATTTGTTATCATAATAATCAAGCATTTTTCTCAAATTTCTATTATTTTCTTTCATTTTAAAGTATTTCTATGATTTTTAAATTATTCCCTTCAATTTTTTATTGTTTTCATTATTAATTTGCAAAATTTGCAATTATTTTATTAAATTTCAATTATTGTCTTTAATTGTTTTTTAATTCTAAAAATCTTATAAATTTTGCTCTTTATGAATAAATCTTGTTCTATTTATCTTTAAGGGTATGTGATGGATTATGACGTCACTGGTACAGGCAAAATTTGTCCCTGACTTTTATCTTAAAATATTTGGATATTTTGTCACAAAATTTGGCAGAATTACTTAAAATATCATTAAGAAGGTCTCTCTGCCCCGAGTTTGTTTAAATTTTAGCTTAAAATTGATTTTTGAATAATTTCCTGTTTTTCGAAAATTTGCCAAAATCCAAACAAACTCGGATCAGAGAGATTCGGATACGCAGGACTTCGATATGTTTTTTTTCTTTTCCTAAACGCACACTAATCATATAATCAATACAATCAGAATACTTTATATACTTACTTTAAAACAATTTCCTCATGATAAGCAATTTTTACAATTAACATAAATCTTTATAGAAAACGTTAATTCCACACAGATGAACGATAAAATATCTTCAAAGAGAAATTACTCAAGGAACGCTACAGAAATTTTTTTAAATACCAGATATATATATATTTATTTTATAATTTGCTAAGGAAAGTCTGATTAGCGATTTATGAGATAATCTCTCTCAGTGATGCATTTCAAACATTTCAGAAATAATTGGATTGAAAACAATATTCGTTCATTTCCTGGCAGTCACATTTTCCATTGGTAGTGTTCAGGAAGCTGTGGTTTGTAATTGGATGTATGTTTTGCTGTGAGAGCGCTCAATATCAATTGGACGTTTGAAATTGATGCGAACTGAGAAATTCTGTTTCCTGTTTCGAGTTTAGCTCGCGGTATAAACACCGGGTGTGCAGGCGTCGAGCAGCTTGACTGTCATTCGTGTTCTATTGATCTCCATAATCTATTCATCTATTATTGACGTCTCTTATATCCAAAAACAACCACATTTTTTCACAATGTATCAAATAATCCGGCACAAACGCGCGCACCTCAATCAGAAAACAATCTCTATATAAAAAAGAGAGAAATTCTTTTGAAAAAGAAAAAAAATTTTAAACCATTAATCATGTTAATCGTTTTTCGTCATCGTTATCGTACTATATTCACAAAAATATTAATCTTTCACGTCATTCGTCGCATTTCAGTAATATGAGAATTTTCAGCGATCGTATATATTATCTAGGATTTTATAAAATTTATAGTTTCCGCCTCGGCGTCTGAATTGAATTCGAGCAGAAAAATCTGTTCAACTTTTTAAACGAGACTTGTTATAAAGGAAGGCTAATGTTTTTCAACTTTTTTCAACTATCTCATGATTTTCCATTAGTCGAATGGTCGACTGCTTCTTATAGTCGTGGTTATTATGTCCCCAAAGACTCCTCAGGATTTGAGTTTGGAGGAGAGCCAAGAGGACCTAGAAGCGATTTCGAGCAAGGGAGTGTCATGAATAATTGACAAGACATATGAGTCTGCCCGGTAGATCAGCAATAACTTCTTCATAAATCATTCCCCAAGGTAGGCACCGCTCTTCAATTTTTAGGCATCAATTGCCCTTTAAATTTAGGGTGCGCTGCAAGGCATTCTCTCATTCTGCAAAAAAATTACTATTCTCTGGCCTTGATTAGGCGTTCAATCACAGAAAAAAGTTGTATTAACTTTTACCGCATTTTGTCCATGTATTGCTTTTCTTTACACTGAAAAAAAAATTATTTGATCCAATTAAATTATTTACTTGTCTATTATCCAATAAACCTGTATTTGAACCAAATAACTATTTATTAGACCTAAGTATTTTATTTGATTGTATTAAGTAAAGACTAATTTGTACACTGAGAAAAATGGAATTAATGGATATTGAAATTTAACATCCATATATTAAAACATAGTGTTTAGATATTCAAATTTAATATCCAGATATTAAAATAATTATTTTTTAATATCCAGGATAGTAGGTTTGATTATCCATTTCTCTCAGTGTATCAAATACAAATTACTTGAGTCAAATAAATGGAATAATTGGAGCTAGTACATAATGTTTTGAATCAATTATGAAAATTATTTCATAATAATATTTTATTTAACCTGAGTATTTTATTTTATCGCATTAAATAAACAGTAATTTGTGTCAAATAAATTAAATATTTGGAGCTAGTAACTAATGTTTTAAATCAATTATAAAAACTATTCCATTCAAATAATATTTTATTCGACCTGAGTATTTTATTTTATCGCATTAAATAAACAGTAATTTGTGTCAAATAAATTAAATATTTGGACCTAATAACCGATAATTTAAATCAATTAAAAAATTATTTCATTTATATTTTTAAAGCAAATAAATTATTTGTTTTTAAAAAAGAAAATATTAGCATTAAATAATTTTATTTACTATGACTCATAACATAATTTAATTGTGTTAAATAATTTTTATTAACGTTAAAAAGTGAAATATTTGAGTGAAATAAATAAATGAATAGTTTTAAATAACTCAC
This sequence comes from Ganaspis brasiliensis, assembly GCA_037103525.1. Classification (NCBI taxonomy): domain Eukaryota; kingdom Metazoa; phylum Arthropoda; class Insecta; order Hymenoptera; family Figitidae; genus Ganaspis; species Ganaspis brasiliensis. The sequence goes on along the minus strand of JAZKLR010000365.1, from coordinate 340,493 downwards.
AAATTTCGTTACAATGAATTATTTATTTGACTGAAATACTTTTTATTTGTTTTTATAAAATAATATATTAGCATTAAATAATATATTATTTATATTAAATAATTTGGTTTACTTTAATCCATAAAATAAATTAATTGTTTTAAATAATTTTTATTTGTCTCAAAAACCCAAATACTTGAATGAAATAATTAAATGAATATTTTTAAATAACTCACAAATTTCGTTTCAATAAATTATTTATTTGACTGAAATACTTTTTATTTGTTTTTATAAAATAATATATTAGCATTAAATAATATATTAGCATTAAATAATACGGTTTCCTTTAATCTATAAAATAAATTAATTGTGTCAAATAATTTTTATTTGTGTCCAAAAACCCAAATACTTGAGTGAAATAAATAAATGAATAGTTTATGTTATTTCCGTCATTTAAAACTTTCTTACGCTCATCAACAAAATTTCTTCCGGAGAGTGCTGATTGCGTAAATTAACAAATTTTATTTGAAGTGAGTCGTATTTTATTATTTTTATAATGAATTTTGAAAAATGTCTTTCGCTTACGTGCTTTAGTTACTAAAGTTACCTACTTCTGTCAACCATTTTTGTTTTGTGACGTCATGACCACCAATCCCAATTCAAATTCTGATGTTTGAATTGTCATAACTTGAAAAATAATTAATAAAAACATTTTCTGACTTCAGATAATGGAAAAGGAACCTTTAATAAAGTTAAATCAACCATAAACCGAAAATTGATTTTTTTCTTCTAAGGTCTCTTTCCTCGGAGTGCGTCACATATATAATATTAATTTTTAGAAATGTTTCTATTGCTGACTTTTCAAGCTAAAGTATCAAAGATGAGAAATAATTTTAAAATAAGAACAAAAAATACGAACGTTTTAAATTTAAACTACCTCCCCTCCCCCCTTCTCCCTGACAGTGGAACGTTTTTTTATGGATGACGCCAAATAATAATTAAGGAATTAAACTCTTAATTTGCAATTTATTGAAATACCTAACTATATACAGCAAAAACGATTCATATACTTATATCTATGTATTTTGAAAATATCCCATCTTTAGCATAGATTAAAAAGTCTTCCTAGAGAAAATGTTGAATTTTAATCTTGATTTGTTTGATACGTGATTATAGGACAAATTGGATTAATATTGAATGAAGAGCATGATTGTTTGAAAAACAAGATGATGCATTTCCGATTTGCTGATCTCATTTTGCTGTCACACGCGCACTTGACAATCAACTGACCTTATTGAATCGCTTCTCTTGAGAATGGAAACTTTTCTATTCATTCTTGATTAAGCGTGCCAGTTGACCACAACGATTTCGCGCTTTTTGTTGCTATTCGTTTTTAGCTATATCATTAATCAGACACAGGAAAAAATTCAGCTTAAATTGAAAGTATATCACGTATTTCCTCGTTATATTCTTTATATATAAAGTCATTCGCTCTATTTCTTATATACATGATTCCTTTGCTTTCTATTATTTTCTCTTGATTTTAATACACATTATAAATTATGAATAAAAATAATTACTTTCTTTATCTTAATTATTAGGATTGATATCGCTTCTTTTTACACTTAAATTATCTAAAAGAAAAAACTATAAATAGACAAAATTGAAGGAAATTATTAAAGCAAACTTAAATTTGCTTTAAATTGAATTATGATTAAATTTCGACATCATCTCGTCAAGTGGATCCTCTTAAAAATCTAGTTTTAAAAGTAGTATACAGTCAATTACTTCACATAATTTTAAATATCCGGAAAGATTACAATCTTGTAAGAAAATATTACCTCATGATTTTGCGTCAAATAATTAAGGTAGTTGTACTGTTTAAAGGAAGTTGCAAATACTAAACTGCAATTTAAGATATTTTTTACAATTTTTCTTGTTAGGAACTAGACTAAATTAATTCAAGACATAATTAATTTTTTTTTGATTGTTTAACACATGTGCGATTCTAAGTGTTTACGCTATTTTCAGGCAAGTTAACGGCGGGCAATGAAAGTTTGGGATTTTATTATATTTAATATGACTAATGTTTTACATCAATATTTAGGTCAAAATATTTTCATTGTTTTTTAAATACTCTCTAAAATTGAATAAGTGAAAATTCACTTATTAGATGTCAAAAGTCTTCCACTCTTTCAAAAAGTGCATATGCACTTACAATAAGTGTATATGCACTTATGATAAGAACTTATGGAAGACTTTTGACATCTAATAAGTGAATTTTCACATATTTAAATTTAGAGAGTACTTCGAAAAAATATAAGGAATATTTCTATTTTATGGTAATTTTTTATAATTTTAATATTACGAAAGTCATTAAATAAAGATTATATAACTTTTAAGCAGCAAGACAAAATGGAATGACCCAAATGATAAAATGAACTTACCTGTATTCTTTTCAAGATTCCAAAAGAAATGAACTTTACAGTTACTTTCTTGATATTTAATTTTAATAAATTATAAATGTAAACATTGGAGATTAGTTAGTTCTGCGATTTCTTATAACCATGACTTCATTCCTCTCAGATAAAAATGCTTGCGCAACCATATTGATTTGTTTACTAACAGAAATCTCCAATGTTTACATTTTTAATTTATTAAAATTAAATATCAAGAAAGTAACTGTACAGTTCATTTCTTTTGGAATCTTGAAAAGAACACAGATAAGTTCGTTTTAGCATTTGGGTCATTAAATTTTGCCTTGCTGCTCAAAAGTTATATAACTTTTATTTAATAACTTCTTTAATATTAATATTTATCACTTGGAATCGCACATACGGGAAAGTATTTTCGCTTTTTTTTTTAAATAAATTCTGAGTTTTAACTATAGCTTGAAAAAAAGAATAAAAGATCCTGCAAAAATCATTGAATTTGAAACACTTCTCTTACAAAGTGTCAAATGAATGATTCTAAAGTGCAGATGATGTTTTAATTCACGTTCTCTCGTTTCGTTTAGAATGAAAAGCTTCTGCACACTTGAGCATGAAACAGGAACAGGTTTCTAATGTCGCTCTGCGATAGTCTACAAAATCGTGTGAATTATATGTTAGGTATATGTTGCGTGTTGAAGTAATGACCGCAGTTCCCTAGCAGACTTAGTCAATGTGGCTCGTTAGTTACATTGACCAGTGTAATGGAAGAATAAGAACATAATATCTTGCGAATATTCCAGAGACAACATTCCACTCACTTCACTTTTATCTACTCGAGTGATATATGCACAAAATTCTTGGAAAGATCTTATATCGTTAATCGAATATATTGTCATTCGACTCAAATCCTCGGATCAAGTTTGCTTTCAAAATCTCTTTCGAATATGTCATCATTCACTATATATATGCAGATTTCAAATAATCCATAAACCTAAAAGCAATACAGAATCCAACAGCTGTTTGCTCTTCTTTCAACTTTAAAAAGTTTTCTCAGGACGCGCTCGGAAACAAAAGTTTCCACTTTTTAAATAATCATGTTTCAATATTCTGTGTTCCTTTTTAAAGAAATTGTGTTTGAGAAAAAATTCTGAAACTGAATTTTAAATGGGATTTATTTGTCATAAGAATTTGTTTAATCCTCTTAAGTAAATGTCAAGCAATGGATGAGTCCATACCAACTGATTACACCAATTTCAGTTACTTTAAGCAATTTTTTATGAAATTGAAGATTTGGGTTCGTTTAGGGGTTAAAAAAAGAAATCCGGAGAAATTTTGAAAAATTCGAAATGTTTTGCAAAATTTAAAAATTATCATTTGGAAACACCATTTTCAAATTTATTTAGTATTTTAGTTAATAACTAACCGATCACCAGAAATTTTTGTAGAAACCATTGTTATCTTACCAAATTTCATTTCTATAAACAATAATTAAAAATTGGAGACAACAATTGAAAAATGATGGATATAATTAACAATTCATGAAATTAATTAGAAAATAATGAAGAAATTAAAAATTTGAGAAAAAATTGAAAAATGATAAAAATAATTAAGAATTGATGAAATTAAGAAAAAAAATTATTAACAAAATTAAAAATGAAGGCAAATGACTGAAAATTGATTTTAGAATATGAAAATTAAAGAAACTAATTGAAATTCGAAGTAAATTGTTGGAAGTACATATATATGGCTTTAATTGAAAAATAATAAAAATATATAATGTGAAATTGGAGGAGAAATTGATTTAAAAATTGTAAAACAATTGAAAATTAAAGAAAATAATTAAGAAATTCAAAAATGGGGAAATTTATGGAAAAATGATTAAAACAATTGAGAATTGGAGAAAAAAATTGATAATGATAAAAATAATTAACAATTCATGAAATTGAAAAAAATGCGTTAAATAATGAAAAAATTAAAAATTAAGACAAATATTTGAAAAATGATAAAAATAATTAACAATCCATGAAATGTATAAAAAAATAATGAAAATAATTTAAAATTGAAGAAAAAATTGAATAATAATAAAAATAATTACCAATTGATAATTTTAATGAAAAAATTATGAACAAAATTAAGAATGAAGGCAAATAATTGAAAAATGCATTTAAAAATGAAAATTAAAGAAAATAATTAAAATTTAACATAAATAATAATTGGAAGTTTATGACATTAATTGAAAAATAATGAAAATAATTTGAAATTGGAAAAATTAATTTTAAAAAAAGGATAAAAACAATTGCGAAATTGGAAAACTAATTTAAGAATTAAAAAAATAATGAACAATTTATGAAATTTTTTTTTAAATCATTTAAAATTGAGGCAATTAATTGAAAAATGATAAAAAAATTGAAAAATTAGAAAACAATTAAAATCTGACAAAACTAATTGAAAAATTATTTAAAATTAAAGAAACTTAGTGAGAATCGAAAAAAATAATAGAAAAAGGAGGATAATTTTTTAATATTAAAGAAAATAATTGAAAATTAAAAAGGAGGATTAAAATTTGAAGAAAATAACTGAGAATTAAAAAACTGGACAAATTTGTGGAAGAATATAATTGTAATTTAAGAAATTACTTTTCAATTTATGAAAGCTGAAAATAAACAAGAATAATGTTAATAAATAAAATAAGGATTGTAATTCATTATTGAGGAAAATAATGTAACAGTGTAAAAATAATTTAAGAAGAATATAATTATTATTTATGGAAAGAAAGTTCTAAATTTGTGGAAAAATTGAAAAATAATGAAACAATTATTAAAAATTATTAAATAATTATTAAAATTATTATTAAAATAATTAGAATTTCAAAAAGATTAATAATTTAGTAAATTTTACTCTTGCTTTAAAGATTCTTAATTTTTTCAATTTTGTAATATATTAAAAAATGTAGATCAAATTTCTAAAAGTTTTTTTTATGTTTTTTGAAAAAGGAGTCATTTTTAAGAATTAAAAATACAAAAATTTCAAAATTTAATTATAAAAAAATTTTATTAATAATTTTTCAACACGAAAAGGGGGAGGACTCAAGAAAATGTGACGAATTTATAAGGGGGGTTGAAAAATATTTGACAAATTTTGACAAGGGTAGGGGGGGGGTCGAAAAATGGAAAAAAGAGGTGTGACGTAATTTATTTATAATTATCCCTACCGAGGAATTGGTAGGGGATTTTATTAAGAAGATTAAAAAAAAAATTTTGTTAAATTTGCGCCAAAAGACCGCGCTAGCGTAATTTAATAATTTTTTTCTCACAAACTACAAGACATACCATCTTTTTTATTGGCTTAAATTTTTAAGAACATTATAGGCTATGTTTAGAATTTTTTTTAAAAATATCACAGATATGCTTTTGAATTTTTTTTAAATAAATAAATTTTGTTTGGTAATAAAAATGTAATGATAACAATTTTTTTAATGACTATATTTTTAAAAGAGCATTGAAAGAAGAGTAATTACAAAATTCATCCCAATTGCTTGAAAATAGAGGAAGTCATGATAAATTGAATAGAATGATACTGAAAATTTAAAATTGTAATATATTGGAAAATATTTCGAATTTTTCAAAAATTCTTGAGATTTCTTTTTTTAACCCCTAAAGAAACGCAAACCTTCAATTTTATAAAAATTACTTAAATTAACTGAAATTGGTGTGAATTTTCAAAAATTGTTTCTGCAAAGAAAATTTTGAAAAATAAAGTTTGAGTTATAAATTTAATTAAAATTTTAATTAATTTCAGTTCTATCATGTTTTTAATGTTAAAACATTTGTATCTAAATATAGGAATTAAAGTGAAGGGAATTTTGCACCTTGTAACAAAATCAGGAGTCTTCAATGTCTTTTATTTTAAATTCGGTCCAATTCTGGAAAAATGTAGGCAGCAAGTGCCTCAGGGACTGAGTTGAGAAAGGTTATATTTTCCAAAAGAGCGATCTCTATTATAAACTGAGTAGAGTTTTAAATTATTTCTTACCTTCATTTCTTTCCTACTTTTATAAAGATATGAGGCTTTGTTGTAAAACTTGTTGAGAATAACGATGAGGCTTGAAAAAAGTGAAACAAGTTATCTCTCGATTTAAAGCTGCGGTCTCAAGTATCTACGCTAAAAATCATTTCCTTTAGATTTCTTAACTCGTCATCGTTTCCTGTAATGAATATAGAATTTTTACAATTTAACTTGTAGTATTAACTTAATGAATAGCTTGTTCATAATTCTCTTTTAAAAGTATTTTATATAGCTTATTTGACATATTTTTTGTAATTCAAGTACTTTTCTGTTATATAATTAAAGGACATGTTTATGGAATTATTTATATATATTTTCATCACTGGTGTGTAAAAAGGTGACTTCCGTCACTAGTAGGAAAAATTACAATTTTTGACACTAGTGAAAAAACTGTCTGTTACGTCACTAATGGAAAAATATTCATTTTCTCCATTAGTGATGGAAATAACCATTTTTTGGGTGGGAAAAATGGTTACTTCCCTCACTAGTGGAGAAAATGACTATTTTAGAGATCCTTATTTTCTGGTGTCGTCTATAGAGCGAACAATCGTTTCTCTTTAAATGTGGATGAAAGATCAAAGATTTAAAGGGGAAAAAAATGGTGAAATGTCAAAAAAGTAAAATATTTGATAAGAAAAATGATCAAGACCGAAGGCAAATCTGATGCGTGGGTTTGAAGATCAGGAGAGCAGGGGTGGGTGTGGCATAATTTTCTGAGTCATCGTCTACAGAAACTTTCGGCGACTACAAATCTATATATCCTGTCATATCACTTTTTACGCGTACACCAATAAATGACAAACGACCTTTTAATAATTCATTTTTCATTTATGTGTTTTCGAAATTTTCTTTCACGAGTCTGAGTTAAAATTATTATTATTATCTTCTCTCAGTTCTCGAAAACTGAATTAGTGTAAATGCTTTTAATAAAATTGAAAAATAAAAATCTTAAAAATATCTGAGAAATTATGAAATAAGGTTAAAATAACAAAAACTATTAAAATATTATTATAAACGCAAAAATAAGAAAGTTCTGAATAATCTACTTTAAAATGGAAAAATTAAAAAAAAAGAAAATGTAAAAAGGTAATTGAAAAACTTACACAACATAAATACATTTTTTAAAAATAAGAAAGGTAAGACAAATAGCCAGAAAATTCAGGGAAATGATATGGGCTTAAAATATTAGAAAGACTTTTAAAAAATGATGAAATTATTTTTGTTTTAAATGAAGGTACAGCATGATAATATACAAAAAATAGTAAAATTTAAAAATCCAGAAATAATGTTAAAAAAAATAAAGAGAAACTTTTTTCAAACAATTAAAATATTTACATCGTTTTGTCAAATTAAAAAAATAAATAAGAAAATCCGTGAAAAAACTTTGCAATTTTACTAACGTGAAAAATTTATGAAAAGACTGTTTTAAAAAATAACGAATAAAAAACAGAAATTTAAAACAGAAAAATTAAATAAAGAGAAATTAAACATTTTGGAGAAGAAACATTCGAAGCATGTTGTAGAATTATTTTAACTCATTATCTATAAAATGCAACTGACAAGAAGAAAAATATTTTTAAAAAATTAAAAAATAATGATAAAATAAGAAATTTATTATAATATAATATTATTATATAATTTATAAATTTTCATAAATAGATGAAAAAAAGTAGAGTGTTTAAAATATTATAAAAATGAATAAATTATCAAAAAAATATACCGAATAGATATTTTGATAAAATTATAAAATAAAAATTAACGAAATTATTAAAAGTTCATAAAGTGATTAACAGAATTATGAAAAAACGAATAAATTAAAGAAAAATTAAGGAAATTTAAGGCGAAGTCAAAAAGTTTTACAATAAACGTGTGAATCTAAAAGAAAATCATAAAATTTAATAAATAATTCAATTTACCACAAAATTATACAAATAAATACATTTTTCTAAATGTTTTAGAAACAAAATTCTATAAAATAATCTGAAATAATTTGTCTAAAATGAAGAAAATTATGTAACTCAAAAAAAAAAACTTTTTAAGATGAAAAAAGTTAATGATACAGTTAGAAAATTAGAAAAAGTTGTAAATATATTTGAAGTAGAATAAAATGAAAAGCAAACTATTTAATTTCTGAGTATTGAAATTTAAATTAATTAAAATTTGAAAGTTTGAAAATAAATTAAAGTTTGATCAAAATGGCGCTTGGGATTTATTTTAATTAGAATGACTTGGAATTATTACAAATTTAATATTATTTATTTTTGACTTTTTTTCTGTTCAATATTTTTGGATTGCATTTTGTCCATTTCAAATTCAATTTTTGAAATTATTGAAGAATTTAAAAGGTTGAAAATAATATTCTCAATGCATCCACGAATTCTTAGAATTTCTTAAAAATTCCCGGATTGTTTTAAGAATTTTTGGATCTTTTGACATATTCCCGAAATTTTCTCGGATCGCAAGACACCCTGCAAACTAGTTTTTTAAAATTCTAATATTGATTTTTTAGAGTTTAAAAATAGCCTTAAAATCCTATTGATTTGTTTTCTTTAAATTAAAAAATTTGCCTTCAGTGGAGAATTCGGTTTCAAAATTCTATAATTCAGTTTTGCCAAAACTTTTAGATTTGATTTTGACCATTTCAAATCGAATTTTTGAAGTTGTTGAAGAATACAAGGTTGAGATTTTCAGAATTCTTCTAGGAATTCTCTGAATTTCTAAAAAAAAAACCGCATTGTTTTAAGAATCTCCGGATCTTTTTACAAATTTCCGGTTTTTTGTGATTTATTAAATTCCCGGCATTTTCGAATCGCTGAACACTCTGGACTGATTTTTGAAAATTCTAATAATGATTTTTTGAGAGCTGAAAAATAGCCCTGAAATCCTACGTTTATTTTCTTTCTTTGCCTTCAGTGGAGAATTTGGTTTAAAATTCTAAAATTCGCTTTTTTTGGAAAAAATAGACAAGTCCAAAGATAGAGCTTGGCGTTTAAATTTTAAACAGAGAGTTTATTCAAATTCTTTTGTGAAGGTACTAACAACGTAACAACTGTAGCTATACGAACATCAAACGCAACTTAATCCCGAGAAAAAATCCTTGGACGTCCTTAAATGTGAATATTCATTTTATTCATTCGCTCTAATAAAATGCAAATCAGAAGACTAAATTAGCCTGAAAATTGTGTTAAAATCACTTGAGAGAAGAGAGATCTAAAAAATGTTAATCCTATGAAGAAAATCAAGTAGGACTGTACTAGGTGTACACTGATTATCACAAGTGTCCCTTGAAGCACTTTTTTTTTTGCTGTTTTTGCACTTTTCTTAGATTTACTGCTACACACGGGATTATGAATTAATCGAGCTGAAAGAGCTACTGTGCAATAAATAATTGGAGCGAAATCACTCGAGAGGGATTTCCGTCAATCTTGATTATTATTCTAACAATTTGGTGGTTTGGCAATAGCTCTATATAGTCGTATATATATATATGTTTCATAGTGCCAACGCACCGTTTAATTGTAAATCGAGTGCGGTTCAACACTGATGGATTTTCAGTACAAACATAGCCACATGCCAGTATCCGGTTTTTAGATCAATTTAACACGACTAATTCAAGCTAATGCTTGTAGCAGTCCAGACCCGATTTGACTCTATCTTGAAATACCCACATTCTAATCGTTTGTCACCTCTACAAAACATATTCGTATTTTGCACTTTAGGCATTTGTACACTGAAAGAAATTTTAAAATAAAATTTAATGTAAGATTATTGAAACAAGATTATTTAAATCCTACTGGGAAAAACTAATTGGTGTATTTTTAAATTTTTACAGTGAAGAAAAAAGAATTTAATAGTGACTGTATTAAACATTTGAACTAATTTTGAACATTAATATAGTCTCTATTAAATGTTATTTTAAATTTTCTTTCAGTGCAGCGAATAACTAGAGTGTTTTTTTTACAATTTACGTCAAACAGTTGTTGGATTTAAAAATAAAAATTTGTACATAAAACGGATTCGAATTTTACAACCAGGAACGCTTTATTGGTTTTTGTAAACTTGTTTGCAATTTCGGTAATTCTTTGTAACAAGGCAATATATTTTACTGTGTTTGATGCACAATTTGTTTTAAATGCTGTTGAACAAAAGACTGTCTGTTGTATAAAAACATTGTTAAATGTACTGAATTTTCAATTCACACATTCTACATCAGAGGACACTGAGAAAATAAGCCTCTAGCCAAGCAGCTTTATTTCTAGGTTAGGGTTCCTCGGGACAAAACAAACAAAACACCGGCGATGACAATCAAACTTCTAGGATACCGGAGCATATGCTCTGCTAAAATCAATTAAGTGCTTTGCAGGTGCTATATCAACAACCTCTCTCTGCTAAATTTAATCATAAATTGGTTGTATTTAGTCAACTTATTTTCTCAGTGGAAGACCACTTCTGTTCAAAAATAGTTTTAATGGAAATGGTGCCATTGCAGCTGAAATTTTAGCTTATTATATTTAGTTTTAAGTGCAAAATGTCACCTTTTAAAATTCAAAATGGCGGATCCAATGTGTCAGACGAAAAGAAAAGCTAAGCTGTTGTTAGGGTTGCTGAATACAAATTTGACATCGATTTATTAAAAATAATCGAAAATAATTTTGAAATAAATTATCAATTTCCACAACAGAATATTGTCCTATAGTTGTTTTTGAAAAAAATTATCAATTGCGAGAAAAAAAATTTTGCTCAAGATTTAAAACGAAAAAACATAGCCAGGGAGATGCGCCTAATTTTTTTAGATCATACAAAGGGTAAATTACCCTTCAAAATCACCGCTTACTAAAATAATTGAAAATCAGTTTAGAACAAATTAGCAAATAACAAATAAAAAATTAGTATTAAAGTTTTTTCTGGAAATTGATTTATTTTTTCAAAATTATATTCCATATTTCTTTTAGGGGTAACTTTGAAGGGTAATTTTTCCTTGTTATCGTCTTGAACAATTGCGGGACATCCTTTTACTGAACTTGCATTGTTTTAGACCTTGAATAATTTTTTTCTGAAAATGGATTTATCTCTTCAAAATTATTTCCCATTATTTCTCTTAGGGGTGACTTAGAAGGTTAATTTGCACTAACCTAAACTAAAATATTTGACAAGTTTTTAGAATATAAATTCTTCAAATTGTAAATATTATAATTTTGCAACAATAAATTGTTTAAACAAATGCAAAATTCAACTTGACATTAATAAAATATCTTATTTGTTGATATTATATAGTTTTTAAAATTCTTTTAATTGTAAATATTATAATTTTGCAACAATAAATTGTTTAAACAAATGCAAAATTCAACTTGACATTAATAAAATATCTTATATATCAACAAATAAGATATTTTATTAATGGGAATTAATTATTAATTAATTAATTATTATTAATATAATTAATTAATTATTAACCTGGAATTGTCATGGAATTTTTTTGAAGTCATGGAAAACCTGGAATACCTGGAAAAGTCAGGGAATTTTGCAAAATTTTGTTTTAAAAAATAATTTTAATTAATTTCTCTTTTTATGATTTCAATCAGTGATATTTTATTTGAAATAAGTTGAAAACTGCTAAATTGTCCATGACTTTTACCTGATTAATCAATAGAAAATAATTGAAATTTTCAATGCTGTTACTAAAATTGAAAATTATTTACATCTATCAATAAAAAAAAATAATGACAATTTAGTCATTTTCAACTGATTTCCTGTGAAATTTCATTGATTGAAATCACGAATAGAGAGTGATTTTCAATATAAAATTATTCTCCTTAAATTTTTTATTGATTCTTTAATTTTTTTTGTTCTGTTGTCGATTATTCACGACAGCTTTCGAATCTTTTTGTCAATTGTCAATTATTTTCTTTAATATTTAATTATTTTCGGCATTTTGTAATTTTTATTTCAATTATCAATTATTTTCTTCACATTTTAATTTCATTTTCAAATAATTTCCTCTATTTTTAATTATTTTCTTTAATTCTCAATTATTTTCTTAAATTTTCGATTATTTTATTCAATGTTCAATAATTCTCGTCTTTTTTCAATTATCAATTTTTTTTTTTTAAATTCAAAACAATTCTTTAATTATCTTCTTCAATTTGTAATTGCCAACTTAATATTCTTCCTAAATTTTATTATTATTCTTTAATTTTTTTAATAATTTTGTTCTATTATCGATTATTTTCGTCATTTTGTCATTTTTCAGAATTTTTTTTCAATTTTTCAATTATTCTCGTCATTTTTTAGTAATTTCTTACAATTATTAATAATTTTCTTCAATTTGCAATTGTTTTTCGAAATTTTTCAATTATTTTCTACAATTTTTACAATTTTCAGTTATTCTCTTAAAATTTTATAATTATTCTTTGATTTTTTCAATTTTTTTGTTCTGTTGTCGATTATTCTTGACCGTTTTCGAATTTTTTTGGCAATTGTCAATTATTTTCCTCATTTCTCAATTACTTTTTAATATTTAATTATTTTCGTCATTTTGTAATTTTTCTTTCTATCAATATCAATTATTTTCTTCACATTTCAATTTAATTTTTTAATTTTCAATTTATTCCCTCTATTTTCAATTATTTTCTTCAATTCTCAATTATTTTCTTCAATTTTCAATTATTTTTTTCAAAGTTTAATAATTTTCGTCATTTTCCAATTATCAATCATTTTCTTGAAATTTCAATACAATTTTTAAATTATCTTCTTTAATTTTCATTTATTTTCTACAATTTTCTTCCGTTTTTAATTGACAACTTAATATTCTCCTTCAATTTTATAATTATTCTTTAATTTTCTCAATAATTTTGTTCTTTCGTCGATTATTCTAGCCATGTTACGAACTTTTTTTACTTTTTTTTTCAATTGACAAGTATTTTTCTTAATATTTAATTATTTTAATTATTTAGTAATTTTCTTTTAATTACATTATTGTCTTAGAATTTAAATTTAATTCTTTAATCTTCAATTTATTTCTTCAATTTTTAATATTTTCTACAATTATTATTCTCGTCATTTTTCAATTATTTCTTTAAATTATTAATGTTTTCTACAATTTACAGTTATTTCCTACAATTTTTTCAATTTTTGTTGTTGTTGTCTATTAATCGTATTATTTTTTTAAATTTGTTTTCAATTGTTTATTATTTTCGTTAATTGGCAAATATTTTATTCAATTTTTCATTTATTCTACTCATTTTTCAATTATTTCTTTCAATTATTAATTTTTTCCCTCAATTTTCAATTATTTTCTACAAATTTTTAATGTAAAATTATTTTTCTTAAATTTTATAAATATCCTACAATTTTAAAAATTATTTTATTCTGTTATCGATTATTCTCGATAGTTTTCTAATTTTTTTTTCGTTTGTCAATGATTTTTTAAAATTTTAATTCAATTCCTTAATCTTTCATTTAATTCTTCAAGTTTTAATTATTTTCTTCACTTCTTAGTTAGTATTTTTAATTTGAAATTGCAGTCTTAAATTGTCAATTATTTTATTCAATATTCAATAATCGTCACCTTCTTTTAATTATCAATATTTTTTTCAAATTTGAATTTAATTCCTTAATTTTGAATTTCTTTCTTCATTTTTTTATTATTTTCTTCAAATTTCAATTCCATTTTTCAGTTTTCAATTATTTTCTTCTATATTTCATTATTCTCAGCTTTTTTGGTTACTTTTTTCAATTTTTAATTGTATTCTATAAATTTAAATTTCATTCTTCAATTTTCAATTGTTTCGATTTTCAATCCAGTTGTTCTATTAATAATTATTTACCACAATTATTCCTATAATTTTCTTAATTTTTCTTGTTTCCTAATTTCTTAATTTAATATTTCTTGTTTAATTTTTCAATTATTTTTTTTAGTTGCCTATTAATCTAATCATTTTTCGAATTTTGTTTTTAATTGTAAATTTTTTTTGTCATTTTGAGATATTTTCTTCAATTTTGTAATTATTCTCTTAATTTTCATTATATTTATTGCATTTGCAAAAAAGTATAGTTTTAAAAGACTAACAACAATGCAAAGTTTCCATTAAAATTTTGTATTTTGTCATGGAATTTGATGAAAAATAATATGTATATATTATTTCTTTTTGCGTTTTTAGTACGAAATTGTTAATCAACTTCAATCTCAAAATTAAAAATATTACATCAAAAGTTAACTTAAAAAAAAAAAAAAATTATTTTTGACCTTGAAACCTTTTTAAAATATCTTCAATTTTCTTCAAAAGTCACTTGATACCCTAATTGATATTATATTATTCATTTAATTTGAATATTTTATATTTTTTTCATTGTAACTACCAAAAAAAGTTAATAAAATAATTTTATATTTGGACCTGGAATTTTTGCGAAAATGGTCTGGAAAACCTGGAAAAGTCATGGAATTGTCAAATCATGTTTTTGTGGCAACCCTGATATACAACAAGTTTAAGGTATTTCTCCGATGGGCAGTCCCTGCCAAAAGTTAGTATTTCAGTTAATAGCGATTATTAATTAATATAATTTATTTCTTAACTTATTATTGACTATGAATAGTTGATCAGATATCGGCCAAAAGTTTTTTAATAAGAATGTTTCATAAATTAACAGAAGTTACTAAATTTTCAACGTTTTTTAAAAATACCTTTTTCGGAAGTCTCTATCTTTTCTTACCATTTTTTAAAAAATGATACAATTTAAGTAAATAATAGCTTATTTTCTTGAGAAAAACAAACTCTACAACTTCACCTCGTCAGATTTTTGTAAAAGTGGACAATTTTTTAAATACAGCAATTTGTTTATAAATATATTTCTAAATTTTTCTAAATATTTATAAACAAATTGCTTTATTTAAAAAATGATCCACTTTTTCAAAAATCTGACGAGGTGAAGTTGTAGAGTTTGTTTTTCTCAAGAAAATAAGCTATTATTTACTTAAATTGTACAATTTTTTAAAAAATGGTAAGAAAAGATATAGACTTGTGAAAAAAATATCTTTAAAAAACGGTGAAATTTTAGCAACTTTTGTTAATTTTTGAAACATTCTAATTAAAAAACTATTGGCCGATATCTGATCAACTATTCACGGTCAATAATAAATTAAGAAATAAATTATATTAATTAATAATCGCTATTAACTGAAATACTAACTTTTGGGAGGGACTGCCCATCGGAGAAATACCTTAATGTAAAATAATTTTGAATATTTCGGTAATCTGAAATGTGTCGTGTATTTTTGTGATTATGATTAGAAATAATAATTTATAAACCATTTAGAATAAAAGATTTTGTTTGATTTATGTATCAAAGTACACGTGTTAGAATAAAATCTAAAGTGTGTATTTTTGTGCTTACAGAGATTTTGTCAGTCTAAACAAGGACGACATTTATGGAAACAACGAATTGGCATTCAGGATAGCGGAGCAGCATCTGGGGATTCCAGCACTTCTGGATGCTGAGGACATGGCTTCGTGTTCTGTACCAGATCGCCTATCGATTCTCACCTACCTCTCGCAATTCTATCAAACCTTTGGAGGTAAGAGATTCCCAAGATAACCTACCCAATTTCGTACCAATGCTTTTAACATGTCCTTCAATATCCCATCCCTCTCAACATCTGCATTTTTTCCCTCTTATTTATTTATTTATTTATCGACGCTCTACAAATTTTATTCCATCGATATTCTAAATCTGAAATATTCCCGTCGAATCGTCCAAAATCGTGTTTTAACTGAAAATTCGTCTCGAGAGAATAAGTAATTTTTTGTTTGTTAAATAGGTCACTAAATGTAACCTAGGATTTTCGAAATAAAGTTATGGCCCATAAAAACTGTATGCACTTTTGTAAATTAGGAAATTATTCAAAACTGAGCTTCTTTTGCGGATTTAAGGATGTTTAACCCATGGTCATAACCTCAAACTGAAGAATGGTTTTTTACATATAATAAAAATATTATTAAAATTGAATTCAGGTAATTTTAAAAGACACAGTTTACATTTTAGAAAAAACATTAAATTGAGACAAAATTTGTCATCAAATAATATGTATTTAACAGTTTGGGTTTTTTCTTTAAAGTTTGTAAACAATTGTAATTTTCATTCAATTTTGACAAATAATAGCTCATTTTGATCTTTGAAACATTATCTACCGATGTATTGAAAAATTTTATTATTTTTCGTTAATCAATGGCATATGAGTTTAGAATTTATTTAGAAATATACATTCTGGTTGAAAATAAAATTTTCTTTTTTTTCCTCAATATTTTGTACGAAAGGGCAAAATTTTTTGCAAGCCAGTCTATGAACAAATAAAAATAAATATTTTGTTACAAAATTATTAAATACAACTTTTCTATAATATCTATGTACAATTTTTCTATTATTTTTTCCTTAATTTTCATCAGTTTTCAATTGACAAGTTATTATTCTCTTTCAATTTTAAGATTACTCATTAATTTTAAAAAATTTGTTGTTCAAATGCCGATTATTCTCACTAATTTTCGAATTTTTTTACCAATTATTTTCTTGAAATTTTCAATTTATTTCTTCAATTTTTTTTATTATTTTCTTTAATTTTCAATTATTTTTATCAATTTTCAATTCATTCCTCAATATTCCATAATTCTCGAATTAATTTAATTATTTTTTTTTACTTATAAAAATTGTTTTAAAATTTCAATTCAATTATTCAATTCTAGAACTATTTTCTTTAATTCTCAGTTATATTCTTTAAATTTCAATTCTATTCTTTAATTTGTGATTGCTTTCTTCAATTTTCAATTATTTTTTTCAATTTTAATTATTTTTATCGATTTTCAAACAAGTTGTTAAATGTGCAATGATTTCCAACTATTCCTATAATTTTCTTAATTTTTCTTGTTTCTTATTTTCTTAATTTAATATTTCTTGTTTAATTCTTTCAATTATTTTTCGCAATTGTCTATTAATCTAGACATTTTTCGAATTTTGTTATAAGTTGACAATTATTTTCGTCATTTTTCACATATTTTCTTTATTTTTTCAATTATTCTCGTCATTTTTCAAATATTTTCTTCAATCTTTAATTATTTTTCGCGATTTTCAATTAATGTCTTAAAATTGTATGATTATTCTTTGATTTTTAAAATATTTTTGTTCTGTTGTGTATTAATCTAGCCGTTTTTTGAATATTGTTTTCATTTGTCAATTATTTTCATCATTTTGTAGATATTTTTTGTTCAATTATCAATTATTTTTTCAAATTTTAATTTTATTCTTAAATTTTCAATTTATTTCCTCAATTTTTTATTATTTTTTTCTATTTTAATTATTTTTTTCGATTTTCAATCTAGTTGTTAAATGGGCAATTATCTCCAACAATTATTTCTATAATTTTCTTAATTTTTCAATTTGCAAATATTTTCTTTAAATTTCATTTTTTCAATTATTTTTTTTAGTTGTCTATTAATGTAGCCACTTTTCGAATTTTATTTTCAATTGTCAATTTTTTTTTTATCATTTTACACATATTTTATTAAGTTTTTCAATTATTCTCGTCATTTTTCAACTATTTCCTTCAATTACTAATTATTGTCAGCAATTTTCAATTATTTTCTACAATTTTTTTAATTTTCAATTATTATCTTATAATTTTATAATTATTCTTTGATTTTTTAAATTATTTTGTTCTGTTGTGTATTAATCTAGACATTTTTTTAATTTTGTTTTCAATTGGCAATTATTTTTGTTGTTTTGTAATTTTTTTTCAATTATATTATTTATTTCTTTAAATTTTAATTTAATTCTTAAATTTCCAATTTATTTCCTCAAATTTTTTATTATTTTCTTAAATTTCAATTATTTTTTTCGATTTTCAATCCAGTTGTTAAATACGCAATTATTTCCTACAATTATTCCTATAATTTTCTTTATTTTTTAATCTGCAAATATTCTTTTAATTTCATTTTTTCAATTTTTTTTTTTTTAGTTGTCTACTAATTTGGTCATTTTTCGAATTTTTTTTCAATTGTCAATTATTTTCGTCATTTTTCAACTATTTCCTTCAAGTATTAATTATTTATCGCAATTTTCAATTATTTTATACAATTTTTTCAATTATTATCTTAAAATTTTATAATTATTTTTTAGTCATTTTGCAATTTCTGTTTCAATTTTCACTTATTTTTTCAAATTTTAATTTAATTCTTAAATTTCCAATTTATTTCCACAATTTTTTATTATTTTCTTCAATTTTAATTATTTTTTTCGATTTTCAATCCAGTTATTCATTTTTTAATTATTTCCAACAGCTGTTCCTATAATATTTCAACTATTTTGTTTAAATTTAATATTTAAAAATACTGTTTTAATTATTCGAAAATTTGTGATCGGGAATTCGAAAAAATTGACCTGGAAAACCTGGGAATTTAATTTCATAAAAAAAGTTATCATCCTAATATAAGTTTAGGTTTTCATTTATTTTTTCTTTTTTGTGTTTATTTACTTTATATTGAGAAATAAGATTAAAAGTTATGGAAATTGTTCTCATTTCAGTGTAATGTAATAGTAATCGAGTTACCTAAGAGGAAAACTTGAAATTACTTGAAGGCAATAAGATAAGACGAGTTTAGTTGTGGAAACGTGTCGTGTCGCATTACATTTGGCACATTTCACTCTTCCCTAATGGGTTGCTTAAACGAACCAAATAGGGCAGAAACTGGCACTGGTCCAGCACACGTCGAGGATTACTCTCGTACTTTCTCTGGCCGCAGTTGTAGTCTTAGAATCTAGCGCCTCTTCTCCACTAACTTACTTTTTAGTTTGTTGATTTTCTTAACAGGATTAACGCCTTCAATCTGTCCAGTTGATTCTAGAACTTCAAGTGCCACCTCAAACTCTTGATTTTCTCTTTGTAAAACTTTCATCTGACGTGAAATCACATATTAAATCTCTTTTTTTCTTATTTATAACTTTAAAACTATTTTTAATGAAAATAATACATTTTTAATTATTAATTTAAAATATTTTTTTTTTCACTCATTATCTCAAGGATTTTACTAAAATTAATAATGTTTTAATTTAATAAAAACTGAAAAATTAAATTATTTTGAGTAAAATTGTATAGGGGAGAGTGGCCATCAATGTACCGGGTTTTTTTCAAGGTCATAGTACTTATTGAATTTCACCAATTTCAAGCACTTCTTTGCATCAATATAAAACTACAACACTTCTCTAGGTAATGCACACATATTATACACGATTTATTTTGATTAAATAATAAAATTTAGGATCTTTCTAAACTAACAAGCTATTTTCATTTTCAACAACCTGGGTACACAATGAACCACCTCTATAAAAACACTAAAAATGTTCAACAATAATAATATTGCAATTTTCACTTTGTAAAAAAACTTATTTTCTATCAAATACTATAAAAAAATATTACTTAACACTTTTTAATTGATAATGTATAACATAAATATACCTCAACTTTAAGTTAACTAGCTAAAATGGCATTTTAGTTTTGCTATGTTGAGAAAAGTACTGATAACAATCGCTGTAACATGATGTACGCATGCCTAGTTTTATAATCAGGCATACCACTCTAGAAATCAAAAATACACTGAAATTCCAGGTGGTTCATTGTTCCCCGGTACATTGAATCAACATGACATTTGCAACAAAAATGGTTTTTTATAACTTAATCCAATATTTCAAAATCTTTATCTCCTTAGAATATTGTAGTTAAGGCCCAAAACAAAATAAATCGTAAGTACATTTATTTTTAAATTGCCTTATTTCAATTAAAAAACGTGTTTGTATTTTAGGTAAATTTTTTCTTCAGTGCATCAAAAACAGTTTTTTTTCAGTTTTCTCTGTAAAGAATAAATCCACACGTCTCAAATTTATGGACGTAATTTGATTACGCAAACTTCATTTATATTTAAAATTAGGAGAATTTTTATTTAATTGTTTCTGAGAAAATTGGAATGGTTCATTGAAAAAACTGGTACATTGATGGCCACTCTCCCCTATTTATGTTTGGAAGTGTTGTAAAATGTTTTTAATAATCTTTATAATCAAATTTCGTTTTCCGTTTTATACGCACAATGATTAACTTAAAAATTTCTTATTTTAACATTTTTTTTTTTATAATTAAATATTTTTTAAAGCCGTTTTCATAAGAAGAAATAATTTTCCAGAAAACTACACTGTTAAAATGCTGCCTTGTCTATTAAAAAATTTAAAAAAAATATGTTTCATAAATTTTTAAAATTTTTAACTTTTTTCCAAAATTAAATTATTTTTAGAATTAATATTTAGAAATTTCATATTTATTTTTTGAATCTTGTAACGGGTTTCTGACAATTTTCATTAAAATTACAACAACAAATTATTTTAAATTTTAAACGCACAAAAAGGAGCCTAAGAAGCTAAATGTTATAAATTTTAATATATATCTTGAATTTTGTAACGGGCTGACAATTTTACAGTAAAATTTAAAAAAAAATTATTCTAAATTTTGAACGCAAAAAAGGAAGCTAAAAACCTAAAAGTTTTTTATCTTCATTTATTTTTTCCAATAAACAAATTTTTTAAACAATCAGTTATTCTGTATATAGAAATAACTTTAAAAAGAAAAAATTTACCGACAAAAATAATTTTTTTCTCCAAAAATTGGTCACAACTTTATTAATTTTGTGTCACGGATTTTTAAATACGAGGTATAAAAGCATAGTTTCATGTGAAAAGGAAAATTAAAAATTTTTTTACATTCTGCATATTTATGAGTCAACTATCAAAATATTGTTGAACAGTTTTTCGTATTCTCTTTTAAAACACTCGCTCATACACAAAATTCCGACTTTTAGAGAAAAATATTTATTTGTCATTTAAAATTTTTTAAAAGATTTTTAAACAATAAAACTTGTTTATATGATTGTTTAAGAAAAGAGAATTTCTCTATAAACAAATTATTTTTTATTTATATATTCAATACATTATTTTTGTAAGTTTTAAATCTATTTCTTGAAAATTTATGTTTATTATGCCAAAAATTGCATTTATTATTCTATTTTTATTTTTTTTATTACACATTATTTTTTTCTTTCTCACTATATTATACAGTTTCACACATAAACACCTTCGGCCTGAAATGGTGTTCCTTGATCCGTAATATTTTTGTTTGCATTAATTTCCATTGAAACCAATAATTTTCAATAATGAAAATTGAATCTGTAGAGAACAATGAACAGGTGCGGAACTTTTATAGCAGTTTTGAAACTAATTTTTTTTTACGCTCGGACGCAAATATTTGCGACAATGCAACTTTAGTCATAAACAACCCTAGACCGACAAGGTGCAACTAATTACATCGTAAAAGTGAAAGCTTGAATTGAATTGCAGTATTCACGAGTGTATAATAAAAAAATAAAAAGCAACTCGCTTTTCTAAAAGAGTAGCTGCATTTTTATTATAGTTTTTGCTCGCACTGACGAGAGAGCGCGAGACGCTAAAATGTCTCGTTAGAAGTGGACTCAAGAGATCGTCTCAAGTCCACTTTCTTTAATATAATTCTTATTGGCTCTTCACACGGTTTGCTCGATTCGACTATAACACTAATTGCAAAAAAATTAGCCCCATGGCTGTAAAAGTTTCCAGACAAGAGAAAGCAGCTAGAGGCTAGTCAGTGACATGAGCTTATACGCACCACGCAACTTGTTTCTTGATATCAATCATTTTTTGAAAGCTGCATAACAGTCTGTTTAATAATACACGTGGAATGTAATAATTTGTATTGGATCGACACAATGTGGGATTAAATATGTATAAGTGAATATTTTTATATGCTAAATAACGAGACGCATTACTATTCACCACATTTTAATTAAAATAATGTTTGTGAGACTTAAAATCAAGTTTCCAAATAGAATTTTTAATTTATTTTTATTTACTACCATTATTATTTAAAATAACCTGTTTAACTTAATTATAATTTTATTGTATCCAACTACCTTTTTAGATATTATAATTTTAATTCAAACTGTTATTTTTTTAATTTTCGCTAATTACATAACCTAAAATTCGTTGGTGTAGAACTGCTGACCTCAAATTAGTAATAACTGTTGCCCGCCAAAAAGATTTTTGTCCTCAAGGTAAAACATAACCTAAAAAACCTATGAAAAGCTATTTATACTCTTGCAATATAATGTATAGATAAAAATAAACCTCTAACAATTTGAATTATTAAACAAATTCCTGATAAAGATGCAAAATTTCATATTAAATTAATATTTAGGGGTCGTACAAAAATTACGTAACCCATTTTAAGGTTTTTTAACCCTCCCCCACCTCATTGTAAGACACCGTAAGATTTTTCTTGACCCCCCCCCCCCCCCCTGAAATCATACTAAGATCCATTTTTTCTTAATTTAGGCCAAAAAAATGTTTTAACAGCATTTTCTTAATCTAATTAAAAAGTAACATTTTTATTTGTTAAAATATTTACAGAATATTTAAAATAGTCGTTTATTAACAGAACGTATTTTCTTTTAATTCAAAAAATATTACTTAAGATTTTGCAGTAACCCCCCACCCCCTATATAAGATGCCGCAAGATTCCATTAAACTCTCCCCCACCCCTTAATGACTTACGTAATTTGTGTACAACCCCTAATGTAAAAATATTATTTATACTAAATCATTAAACTTATTTTTTCTTATTATTGTTTTCTATTAAATTATTTTACGTAAAGATTTAGGATTATAATAAAAAATTATTTTAACAATAAGTACTAATACATAAAAAAAATAAATAATTCCTCAAAATACTAATATTCCTAATTATAAAAAAATCTTTATTAATCTTATATTATTCCTTATTCAAATTATATTAATTCACCCTTTAATTTTTTTTTTATAAAACTTAAATAATCAAAATAATTTATTTTATAAAATAGTAACATTAAATATATTATTAACAAGAAAAAATTTCTATAAAAATAATTTAATATTAATTTTCATTAACATTAATATTTTTTTATTTATAATAGAACTAAAAATTTACTAATTTAAACTAATTTAAAAAAATTACGTAAAATTACTACAATTTACGTAAATTTTAGGTAAAATGGGATTTAGAATAAGTGGTTTTAGGCTAAATGCAATTTAAGTAAAGTTGAATTTAGGCTGAATGCATTTTAGGTTAAATGGACTTTCGGCTGAATACACTGTAGGTAAAATGGGATTTAGGTTAAATGGAATTTAGGTTAAATGAGTTTTAGGCTAAATGCATTTTAGGTAAAATGAAATTTAAGCTGAATGCATTTTACGTAAAATGGGATTTAGGTTAAATGATATGTAGGTTAAATAGGATTTAGGTTAAATGGAACTTAGATAAAATGGGATTTAGGTTAAATGGAATTTAGGTTAAATGAAATTTAGGCTGAATGCATTTTAGGTTAAATGGGTTTTAGGTTAAATGAAATTTAGGCTGAATGCATTATAGGTCATATGAAATTTAGGCTGAATGCATTTTACGTAAAATGGGATTTAGGTTAAATAGGATTTAGGTAAAATGGGATTTAGGTTAAATGTAATTTAGGTTAAATGAAATTTAGGCTGAATACATTTTAGGTTAAATGGGTTTTAGGTTAAATGAAATTTAGGCTGAATGCATTTTACGTAAAATGGGATTTATGTTAAATGATATTTAGGTTAAATGAAATTTAGGCTGAATGCATTTTGGGTTAAATATATTTTAGGTTAAATAGGATTTAGGTTAAAATGGTATTTTGGTTAAGTGGGATTTAGGTTGAATGCTGTTTAGGCTAAATGTTTTGTAGGCTAAATGCATTTTAGGTTAAATGAGATTTAGTTTAAATGAAATTGAGGCTGAATGCATTTTAGGCAGAACGAATTTAGGTTAAATGGGATTTAGGTTAAATGAAATTTAGGTTAAATGAAATTTATGCTGAATGCATTTTTGGTTAAATGAGATTTAGGTTAAATGGAATTTAGGCTGAATGAATTTTAGGTTAAATGGAATTTAAGTTAAATGAAATTTAGGTTAACTGGAATTTAAGAAAAATAGGATTTAGGTTAAATAACATTTAGGTTGAATACATTTTATTTTAAATGAAATTTAGGCTGAATGCTTTTTAGATAAAATGAAATTTAGGTTAAATGGATTTTAGGTCAAATGTAATTTAGATTAAATGGGATTTTGGTTAAATGAAATTTGGACTAAAAGCTTTTTAGGTTAAATAAGATTTATGTTAAATACATTTTAGGTTAAATGGGATTTAGGTTAAGTGGATTTTAGGCTGAATGCATTTTAGGATAAATGGGATTTAGATTAAATAAAATGTAGGTTAAGTGGGTTTTAGGCTAAATGCATTTTAGATTTATTGAGATTTAGATTAAATGAAATTTAGGTTAAAAGAAATGTAGTGTAAAGTAATTTAGGCTGAATGCATTTTAGATTAAATGCATTTCAGGTTAAATGAGATTTAGGTTTAATACATTTTAGGTTAAATGGTATTTAGGTTGAATGCAGTTTAGGCTAAATGCTTTTTAGGCTAAATGCATTTTAGGTTAAATGATTTTAGGTGAAATGGGGTTTAGGCTAAATGGGTTTTAGGGAATATTTATGCGCCTCGAATTCGTGTCACAATTGTTTTCTCCTTATAAATAGAAAAAATGTTTCCACATGTACTAATATTTAGAAAATTACATTAAAAAATATTAATTATTGTTTATTTAGACATAGTAATAAATAATAAAACTCAATTACAATTTCATAATTTTTCAAATTTACCGCTCTTTCGATAATGTTTTTAATAAATTTCGCATTATAAAGTTGGTATCACTTCTGCCATTGAAACAGATGTTTTCATCCTTATAACCTGAAAACATGTATCCCTTTTAATTTTTATTTCACGACTTCGAGTAATTGTCTTTAAAAATGAACACTTTATAAAGTTTAAAGTGTCATTTACATCCGGAAATTATTATATTTTTTGCTTTTTACATAATTGTTCGTTATTTTTAAATATTTATATTCATATTTTTCATTCGATTTTAATAAACAGGAGATTTAAAAAATGTCAACAAGTGACTATTCAAGCGTAATTCAATTTGATACAATTAATTACAGAAGATTTCAGCTACACCTGGTTTGCGTAATTTTAATTATTATATAATTCAAACAAGTTTGAAAATACTGAAAGTGAATTGGAGCATGCAATAAAACCGTGTTCTAGCAATTATTTTAATTATTATTGTACCAGTTGAAATTATTAATTACCTTTGAGTAATAATTACAAAGACGGAATTTTAAATATTTCGGGATAATTTTTGAAATTTATAATAAAATTGGAATTTAATGTGTATTAATTTTTTCTGATATTATTTTATTTTTATTTTAGAAAGAAATTTTCATGCTGCATATAATATTAATTAAAATGAATTAATGTTAAGAAAGCAAAGATTTATTGTTTTATTACTTTCTAAAAAAAAATTTATTTTATTCCCGTCAGAAATTAGTATGAATTTATTCACAGATACGAAATCGAAATTTCTTTTGTTTGTTTTTTAAAAGGAAAAGTGTCTAATTCTATTTTAAGAATTAATTTACAATGCTTTTTTAAAGTCGCGTAAATCCAATATTGTTTAATTTGTAAATTTAATTAGTGTTGATAATAATAATAATAATTTATCAATACTATGTTTAATCAACCATTTTAATAATTTCACAGTTCGTTTAATAAAGTACACAGTACATTTAACCAATTTAATAATATCCTCAATCAATCAATTTTATAATTAAATATCCAATTTTTGTTGTTGTAAATTTAATAAATTGCCAGTAATTTAAATAAATGGGAAAAAAATTGTAGCTCATTAGACTCTTTTATTTTAATTTTGTAATTAAAGTTTTAAGTTAAAGAAGACTTTTTTGTGAACGGTTGCCTAATGAGTGGCAAACAGGTCTTCAAAAAGTGTATTGAACCATAGTCAGCCATTTATGAAGTATCGAGCGCGTGCGATAAAGCGAAAGTGAACCCAGCATTAATTACACGGATTAAGGGCATCAGTGGTCGTCGGAGTTTAAATTTAAATAGCTGTCCGTTAAAATCTATTCTCTTCTTATTTTCACTCTCTTCTCGTTTAATCAGCGACATTATTAAAAGCAAAATGTATGTATATCGTGTGAAATCGATGGCAACGTATCGTTTCCAACCACTTGTTGAGTAACATGTCATTCTTCTTTAACATAACTTTTTTCCCTCCTTCAGACAATCTTCCACTAGATTAAGAGACAAAAAAGTCAAGTTAACTTTTTCAAATTTTATTTCTTTGTCTTGTGTATATTATTTTATTATCATATACTTTTATGAATTTTATTAATTAATTTATTATATATTTTAATATTTATTAAACAATATGAACCCTTTTATGTATTAGAAAACATAAAAAATATAAAACATGTGTCTTATTATCAAAAACACTAAAATTAGTATTTGAAAATATTCATTTTCCCGCCTCTAGAAAATAAGAATGTCGTCTGCTCCGGTTGTTCTTGTTCCTAACCTCAAAATGAAAACTTTCGTCAAACGAATTTAAGAAAAATAAACAAAAGTATAATAAACTAAGAAAATTGTTAAGTGTCTATTTGCAACAAATTTGGTGAAAGTGGGTCATGGCTATTTAAAATTAGTCATTTTACATCAAATTGGAGCAACAATTCGTATTTTGAAAAATAAGTCAAATTGTCGTATTATCACGATCATATACCTGAAAAAGTTCTGGAATTATTTATCATAGTTATTCCGAAATTTTTGTTCTGTCGAGTTAAAAATAAATAATAAGTAGCTAAAGACTATGAAAAATTTAGACTTGAACAAATTTTATTTACAGTAAATCAAATTCCCTTTATTTAAGATCTTGATTCTTATGAGTTTTTTGATTCTTGATTTTTAAAATTGGTTTCAGGACAATATTTTCTTTCAATCTGGTAAGTTTCCAATATTGAAAAGTCTGGTTTAAAGTAAAATATTTGTGTTTGTTGTTAAGAAAACGAATGTTGAATTTTTAAAAAATGATTGGGGTTATGTTTGATTTGCATATTTATTTATCTTTTACAATTATATATCTTTAGATCTAAACAAATTTTGTAGACGTCACATAAGAAATCATTTTTTAAAATTTTATTATCTAAGGATGCCAAACGAAAGCTTATAAAAAGAAAATAAGAATTTTTTGAATTTTGGTTTGGATTTTTCTAGAACAAAAATGGTATCTTTATGGGCGATTTTATTAAAATTGCCACAATTATATTTTCATTTTAAAATAATATTCAAAAACTTAATATACTGGTTCGCAAAATTAATTTCTAAGACTTAAGAGTTTAAATTATATTTACTAAAAGAGCTACAGTTAACCAAAAAATAATATTTAAGGCAATATTATAAAACTTAAATACATATTAAATGAATTTTAATTTTTAGTAGAAAAATGATTATAATACATACCAATTTTTCACATTATTCCAAATCATAAAAAAAGTTAAATTCTTAAAAATATTGGAAATAAAAGAAATTTTAATAGCTTCAAGAAAAAGGCTTCGAAGATGAAAAAATTATAATTTTCTTATTTTTATAAGAATTTGGATATTTACAAAAAATAGTTTTCAGTTATTTATAAAAATATTTTACTACAATTTGCTTATATGATGTTAAAATTCAATAAATCTCAGTTAGCTACTAAAAAAATAATACTTTAAAGATGTATTTGAATTTTTACTCGAACGAGTTTTCTAACTTTGATTATTTATAAAAGCAACATTTTTCCTAGAAATTATAAATTTTATGAGAGAAAATGAACATTAAATTTTTAACCTTCGTTTAACATGTATTAAAAATTTGTTTAGAATATTTTTAACATGTTAAAATATTATACATGGCATAACAATTTTAACCTAAAAGTTCAAAGACTTTTATAATCCAGAAAGCTGCAGTTTAAAAATTTTAAACATTTAGATAAAAGTAAAAATAAAACATTCAAGTCTCTGAAACTATTTTGAAAAATTAAAAAGAATACAAGAAAACATTCCAAAATTTAATACAGTGACATAAGTTGTATTGGAGACATAACAAAAAGGTTTCGGAGATAAAATAATTTTAGTGTTTTTATTAATTTGGTTTATCCAAATTGCTTATTTTTTTATAATACTAAGTAAACGCTAAATTTTAACCATGAATATTGACAATAATTATTCCTGAGTAGTTTCTACAAAATTAATCGGGACATCCAAAAAGTTACTTTTAGTAGAATCACCCTTATTAAAAACTTAAAACCTGGAAATATATTTTCGGAATTAATTCCAAATATCTTTCAAAAAAAGACTATTTTTGTTTACAATATTAAGGAGGTTTATCCAAAAAATCAATTTCTACAGATTCTTATAAAATTTTAATGACATATTAAATGCACTACTTTACATGTACTGTTACAATTTTATTGAATTTTACCGTTCTGTTTTTAAGATATAAATTTATAAAGTTGGGACTTTTACATGGAAACAGTAACTAAGCGCGCAAAATGACTATATTTTAATTAATTAAAAAAACACGGTTCTACAAATTTTTTTAAAAAATTAATATATTTTAAACTGTAATAGAATACAACTTTTACAACAATATTTAATTAATTTACCGTACCGTTGTTAAGAAAATGTTATTTAAGGGTAGTAATTTTTCACTTTTTTGAAATAATCAGGAAGAAAAAAATTTTAATAGCTTGAAATTTTTAACGGAAAAAATTTTTTTTGAATAAAATTTGTTTGTGTAATGATTTTAACTACAAAATACTATTTAGAAACCAAATTATAAGAAGAAATCAAATTAAAAAAATATTGACTATCATGGTCCGATAGAGTGAGAACCGTTTAAGGGTATAAGCGTCCTTAAAATGTTTCTTGACTGGTCTTAATTTTTATTAAATGTAACTTCGCCTGGGATCATTTCGAACCAAAAAGAAAGATTAAGATAGAGCTATTAAAAAAAAAATGCTATATCTCATAACATTAGTTCGTTTAATTAATGCTGTCTTAATTTCCGTTTAATTGCAAATAAACCCTATATTTCTAAAAAAAAATTTATCAAAAAAATTACACAAGCACAAAAGCGTGAAAATCTATAACAAAATACTTCGATTCTATAAATCCGTACTTGTAAATCACGTATAAGTTTGCGTAAATTTCCACACACAGAAGGACACGTGTTTATGTATTTTGCATAGAATTAAAATCGATATATGCATATATTGATATATAATCGAGTTATATAAGTCACCGAACAAGAGTCAAAAAGAATTATTCGCTTTTAAAAAGTTGAAAACCTTTTATATACGTATGTTAATTGACCGTTGATTACGAGAGCGACAAAACGCTCGGAAACTTTCGCCAATCAAAATGCGCTCGTACGATCTTCCATATGCATGTGGCTAGGAAGTTTTTTTTTCTTTTTTTTTTTTGCAAGGTTCGCGTGCTGCAAACTCACTCTCAGCTTCCGCCCTTTTCTCTTGTCGATCTGGTCGGCTGAAGAGGATGAAAGTGATTACGAAACTGCTTTGTTATTATTGTCATTATTGGCGGTAGGTGAGAAAAATTTTATCCGCTCATCATTCGCGTTTAATGAAAGGTGCATAATATATTTGTATCTTGTTCGTCAGCTCGATGTCTTGCATAATGCACCTCTTATTCGCCGAGAGAAAATTATCATCAGATGCATGTTTACATAAATCTCCAACTAAACGTGTGCCAACCACTTTTCTTTCCAATTGCGCGAATAACCCTTCACCGCATAATGCACCACGAATATGGCACTAATCCTGTTCACTGGACACGCATAAATAATTTATTAGCTTCGATTCTGACTCTAAAGTCTCATGACTTCAATTGTCTCAGAGAAATTCATGCTTCTATCACAGCATTATACAATTTAATTGCAAATTTGACTTTTTTTTTATTAGAATCCTTTCACTTGACATTTTTAAACCAGATGTCAATGAATATAGAAAATTATAGATGATTTGGAATAGTAATAAGAAATTTGGAAATCGGTCAAATGGTTTTTGAGTTATGATGGTAACCATTTTGAAAAATAGTGTTTCGAGAAAAACGCGTTTACAATTTTAGTATCAGAAGGTTATAGTTTGTCAAACAAAAGTAATCAAATCAGCGTAAAACTTGTTTTACGGTTTTTAGGGTCGCTGATGTTAACAAATGGGCTATTCTATTTCAAACCGTTCCACTAGCAAAAGATCATCGCGTGAAAAGGATTTTTTAAATCGGTTTAATTTGATTAAAACTAAATTAAAAATAAAATGTAATTGGCGAATTTGAAAGAGAATTTCTCAAGCTTTAAAATGATACTAAACTTTTTTTAAAAAAATTTCAATTTCATGTAAAATTTTAGGTTTAAATATTTCAAACATTAATATCTCAAAACACCCCCTCTTGGAATTCGATGTAACTTATACTAAAATAATGTTTAAAATTTCTATTTTTTACTATGTAAAGACAATAATAGCCTTTTCATGGAGTTTGTAGAAATAAATTTTAATAAAAAATCATTTTTTTTCATTTGACATATCAATATTATTAGAAAAAGAAAAACAAACGAATTCTACCATGAGAATGGTTATACTACGCGACTTCAAATTAATGTCAGATTAAATAAATTGGTTTTTTAATAAATTTTTTTTCTAAATCCCGTGAAACGTCCATTATGGTCTTTACATAGTAAAAAATAGAAATTTTAAACATTATTTTAGTATAAGTTACATC
Organism: Ganaspis brasiliensis; assembly: GCA_037103525.1. Taxonomy (NCBI): domain Eukaryota; kingdom Metazoa; phylum Arthropoda; class Insecta; order Hymenoptera; family Figitidae; genus Ganaspis; species Ganaspis brasiliensis. Next base: position 309,152 of record JAZKLR010000365.1, on the reverse strand, counting down.
GAATTCCAAGAGGGGGTGTTTTGAGATATTAATGTTTGAAATTTTTAAACCTAAAATTTTACATGAAATTGAAATTTTTTTAAAAAAAGTTTAGTATCATTTTAAAGCTTGAGAAATGCTCTTTCAAATTCGCCTATTACATTTTATTTTTAATTTAGTTTTAATCAAATTAAACCGATTTAAAAATTCCTTTTCACGCGATAGTCTTTTGCTAGTGGAACGGTTTGAAATAGAATAGCCCAAATATAATGTCAGATTTCAAAAATTCATAATGGCGAATCCAATATGGCGGACAAAAAAATTTTATTTTGACGAATTTCCTTGTAATTTGTTACGTCTAGAGTTGCGAAAAAGTAATATTACCTGGAGAATGGTAATGAGAACGAGAATATAACCGGCCAAAATTCTAATTGAGAATTTATGAGAATTTAAGTTTTTTTATTTATTTATCAAATTAAGTCAAATTTTCACAATCATTCTGTCCACACCTGAAATTTGTCACTAAATGCTTTTTCTTGTTTTAAATTTTTACAAAATATTTCACCTTTTCAAAATGCTCTGAAATTTTAAATTTATAGCAATTTTAATTTCTTCAAATTTCTGTTAATTTGAACTTGCATTGATTAAAATTATTATTAATTATAATTAATCCCCGGTTCAAATATACTAAATTTGAAGTGATTTAAAATTTTCTGAAATTTTTAATAATCCTTTTCTCTTATGATTTCAATTACTTAAACTACAATTTTCAACTATTTTTATCATTTTTCAATTACTGTCTGCAATTTTTACTTATTTTCATTGTTTCTCACTTTCTTCCCTATAAATCTTAAATTTACCTTCCGGAAACTTCAATTATTTTTTAAAATTTTTTTATTTCAATTTTAATTATTTTCTCTTCGACAATAAAACAATTTCATTATTAATTGCTAAATTTCATATTATTATTAATTTTTTCAATTCACTATTATTATTTTCATTTTGCAATTATTCTCTTAAATTTTTAATCATTTTCATTATTTCTAAATTAATATCCTGAACTTTCAAATAAATATCTCAATTCTCAATTATTTTGTTCAATATTCATTTCTTTTTATCATTTTGCAATTATTTTCTCCATATTTTAATTGTTTTAATTATTTTTCAATTAATTTCCCAAATTTTCAGTTATTATCTCAAATTTAGATTATTGTCTTCAATCTCCAACTTTTTAAACGATTTTTCAATTATTTTCTTTTGATAATTTTTGTATTATTTTCTCCAATTTCTAATTATTTTCATTCTTTTTGCATAATTTTCAAAAATTTCAATTATTTATCAAACATTTTTATTAGTTTTATCATATTTCAATTATTTTTGAAAAATTTAAATTATTTTCATCATATTTCAATTATTTTTATAGTTTTAAATTATTTTCCTAAATTCTTCATTATTTTCTTCAATTTTTAATTATTCTCATTTTTTTAAAATTAATTTCTCAAATTTTCAAGTATGTACCTATTTCTCTAAAATTTTAAATTTTTATTATATTTATTTATTTCATAACATAAACCGCAGTCAAATTACTATTTTTCAATTATTTATTTCAAATTTCATTCATTTCTTCAACCTATTGTTTTTATAATATTTCAATTATTTTCTTCAAGTTTCAAATTTTCAAATCATTTTTCAATTATTTTTCACCATTTTCAATTATTCTTATTTTTTGAAATTATTTTTTAAAATTTTTTAATATTCTTTTTCAAATTTCTCATTATTTTCTTCAATTTTGAATCATTTTTAATTGTTCTCATATTTACCAAATTTAAAACTATTTATCTGATATTACAATTATTTAATTTAATTTTCAATTATTTGTATTATATGTTTATTATTTACTTCAATTTTCAATCACTTATGTTCATTTTCAAAATTTCCAAAAAGTTTTTAATTATTTATCTGCAATTTTCATTTTTCTATTCAATTTAGATTATTGTCTTCAATTTTCAACTTTTCAAATGATTTTACAATTATTTTCTTTTGCTAATGTTTGTATTATTTTCTCCAATTTCTAATTATTTCCATTTTTTTGCATAATTTTCAAAAGTTCTAATTATTTATCTCAAATTTTAATTATTTTCATCATATTACAATTATTTTTTAAAAATTTTAATTATTTTCATCATATTTTAATTATTTTTATTATTTTTCAATTATTTCCTTAAATTCTTCATTATTTTCTTCTATTTTTAATTATTCTCATTTTTTTAAATATTAATTTCTAAAATTTTCAAGGATTTTTCTAAAATTTAACTTTTTATTTTATTCTATTTATTTTTATTTATTTCATAATATAAACCGCAGTCAAATTATTATTTTTCAATTATTTATTTCAAATTACATTAATTTTTTTCAATTTATCAATTTTTTTGTAATATTTCAATTATTTTCTTCAAGTTTCATATTTTTAAAATTATTTTTCAATTATTTTCCACAATTTTCAAGTATTTTTATTTTTTGAAATTATTTTTTAAAAATTTTAAATATTCTTTTTCAAATTCCCCATTATTTTCTTCAATTTTTAATCATTTTCAATTGTTTTCATAATTTCCAAATTTTAAACTATTTACATTATATTTCAATTATGTAATTCAATTTTCAATTATTTATATTATTTGTTTATTATTTACTTCAATTTTCAATTACTTATGCTCTTTTTCAAAATTTCCAAAAAGTTTTTAATTATTTATCTGAAATTTTCATTTTTCCTTTCAATTTTCAATTATATCTACGATTTTCTTGTAGGTATTTTATGTACCTACCTATATTCTGTATTTTTTGCAATTCTTTTTCTTAAATTAAAAATTGTTTTTGTAAATTTTCAATTATGTTTATCTTTTTTCATTTATTTTCTCTAATTTTTAATTATTTTTTTTGCAATAAACTTCTAAAAGTTTTAAGTATTTTTCTGAAATTTTCTTTAATTTTCCTTTATTTAAAATATGTTAGGTAAGTTTTTCAATTATTTTCTTCAATTTTAAATTACTTATATTATTTTTTCATTATTTTCTTAAATTTTTAATAATTTTTTCATCATTTCTGAATTAATTTTCTAAATTTTTAATTATTTATCCCAATTTCAATAATTTTTTTCAATTTTCAATTATTTTCTCCAATTTTTCATTATTCTAATTTTTTTCAATTTATTTCTAAGATTTTGAAATATTTTTCTCAAGTTTAAATTATTTTCTTTAGTTTTAAAAGATTTCTATGATTTTTTAAATTACTTTCGACAATTTTAATCGTTTTCATTATTTTTTTTCCATTAATTTGCACAATTTGCTATTATTTTTTTTAAATATTATATTTAAAATTGTTGATAAAATAAGGTGTAGCTCGTTGTTTAATCTAGTTCGGTATTAGAAATTACAATTTTTATAATTTATATAAAACACTGTTCATCATTGTAAATATTTAATAATAATTTTTACACTCTACTAATAGTTCATTTTTAATTATACTTATTCTGTTATTTATCCATTTTTATTTAAATAAATTGTTTGTGTTTCAAAATAGTGGAGCTCATTCAAACATTGAATATTCTCATAAATTCTTCGGAAGGAGAATATTCTCCGTTATATTCTCGAGAATATAACCGAATTTTTTTTTTTAACTAAGGGAGTGACACCTGTATCCATTATAAAAATTTTATTATTTCTTGTACTTTGAATACCATGAAATCAAAAACTTAATAAACTTTCAGAGAATTTAGACTCTTAAAATTGCTTTTATTCGTGTAACTTCTTAATCTCGTTCTTAATAAAATATGCTGGATAAACATGTTAATTTTTTTGTTAACTCGTAAAATTATGAAATTACGCGATAAAGGAGTATTATACGTGCACTTTTATGTTGTCCTAGTTAACTTATAAAAGATATGAAATTTCTTGATGTGTTACAGGTTACACAAACATTAACACAATATTTGTTGAAAATATTTTCAGATTTCATAAGCACGTATTATGCTGAAATGCAAATGTTAATGCAACAGGCGTCTCGCGATATGAAATATATATGTAAAAAGATGCATACAATCCAAATGACTTTTCAAATATTCCGTAAAAGCGAGAATAATGTTGTCATCCCTCTTAAGCGCATCTTTCCTCAATTTTACGACAGCTGCAGAGAACCGTTCCAGAAAGCAGAACATTTTTCTCATCTTCTCTTTCTTTTTTTTTTATTCTTTTTTTATAGCGTTATTTTAACTTTCTTGCACAGATGAAAATAGTATATTATTTGAGATATAATAATTTCTGTCCAGGATAATCTCAGAATGAACGGCACTAGTTTAACGGAAAATTTTTTAAATTTCCGATATTTAATTTCCTTCTGTAAAAATAAAACTATTATGGCGTTTGGCAATGTCATAACTTTTTTTTTATATATATATAATTCTCTTTATATTATTATCTTTGAAAATTTTTCTGCATCTCTGGTAACGCCTGCTTTCTCAACAGACAATAGCTGCCAACAATTACCGCCACGTTGACCTTTCTCTCACCGACTAATCTTGCAACTATTATCGTAATAATTGCTATTATTACCATAGGCTTAATATCGCAGTTGTTAAATATGACTTAGAAGCCTGTGAATGCAAGCTGTCTTTCTCAGATTGGATAAAATTGAGAAATATCTTTTGCTCAATCAAGCTAATAATGACAATATTCCCAGAAGATGATTTTTCTCAAAATTCATAAAAAAAGAACAGGTTTTAATTTATTGTCAAGTGGAATTTCACGAAGGAAAAAAAATGTTGAAGTTATGACTAATGGACTGTTTGTCTCATCATTTATTTAATTTGTTATTCAAAAGGGAAAAGATTTATTTCAGTTTCATCATTGACATTTCAGAATTAAAAAAGGATAAATCAGTGTTTGCATTAATGGCTCGAGTGCTTTTAAATAATTTTGAAAAAGCGCAGTCAGTTAATACACTATCGGCTAAAATTGTGGGACCATTTTCAAAAATGGGATTAAAAACATGGATCCGCCATTATAAATTTTTAAAAACTTGACTTCAAATTCGCAATTAGCAACCACGAAAACCTCTGAGTAATGATTTTCTAGCGAATTTAATTACTTTTTGAAAAACCATCTGCCATATTGGATCCGCCAATTTAAATTTTTAAAATCGAATGTCAAATTCGTAATCAGCGATCCCAAAAATCCCCGAGTCACTAATTTTAAGCGAATTTAATCAATTATCAAAAATTCATCCGCCATATTGGATCCGCCATTTTGAATTTTTAAAAACGAATGTCAAATTCGTAATCAGCGACCCCAAAAACCCCTTAGAAACAAGTTTCAAGCGAATTTAATCAATTTTCCAAAATTCATCCTCCATATTGGATCCGCCATTTTGAATTTTTAAAAACGAATGTCAAATTCGTAATCAGCGACCCCAAAAACCCCCTAGAAACAAGTTTCAAGCGAATTTAATCAATTTTCCAAAATTCATCCTCCATATTGGATCCGCCATTTTAAATTTTTAAAATCGAATGTCAAATTCGTAATCAGCGACCCCAAAAACCCCTGAGTAACTAGTTTTAAGCGAATTTAATCAATTACCAAAAATTCATCCGCCATATTGGATCCGCCATTTTAAAATTTTAAAATCGAATGTCAAATTCGTAATCAGCGAACCCAAAAAACCCCGAGAAACAAGTTTCAAGCAAATTTAATCAATTATCAAAAATTCATCCGCCATATTGGATCCGCCATTTTAAATTTTTAAAATCGAATGTCAAATTCGTAATCAGCGACCCCAAAAACCCCCTAGAAACAAGTTTCAAGCGAATTTAATCAATTTTCCAAAATTCATCCTCCATATTGGATCCGCCATTTTAAATTTTTAAAATCGAATGTCAAATTCGTAATCAGCGACCCCAAAAACCCCTGAGTAACTAGTTTTAAGCGAATTTAATCAATTACCAAAAATTCATCCGCCATATTGGATCCGCCATTTTAAAATTTTAAAATCGAATGTCAAATTCGTAATCAGCGAACCCAAAAAACCCCGAGAAACAAGTTTCAAGCAAATTTAATCAATTATCAAAAATTCATCCGCCATATTGGATTCGCCATTTTAAATTTTTAAAATCGAATGTCAAATTCGTAATCAGCGACCCCAAAAACCCCCGAGTAACTAATTCTAAGCGAATTTAATCAATTATCAAAAATCTATCCGCCATATTGGATCCGCCATTTTGAATTTTTTACAACTATTATCAGATTTGTAATCGTTAATCCTAAAGTCCTCATTTTATTTAGTTCTATACACTAGCGACACTGGATTTCTAATAAACCAATTTTTTGATACTCGGTCGCCATTTTTTGTCCGCCATCTTGGAATTTAAAATAACTAGTTTCAATTATTTGTAGCTAAGGTTCCATAGTCGCGACATTTTGAGCTCCCGAGTCAATCTGCTTTTAATTTCCTTGTGAAAATATGGATAGTATACAATTTTTTCTTTAAAAAATAGTGCTTTTTCAAAAATAAAATTAGTTATAATTTTTGTTACGTTTGTTATAATCAAATTTTAATCACAGAATCTGTAAGACCGGTGAATTTTAGCTTAGAAATAATATGTGCTAATTTTTTAACGAAAAAAAAAGTTTTTTGTTATTTTTAAGGAGATTCAGCAGCTTGACATAACCTCAAACTTAAAATGGGTTTTAACAGCAAATAAAACCATATTTAAAATGATTTCACCAAAATTTTAAAGATTAAGTTGAACAATTATCCGAAAAAAGGTGGTCTTTTTGAGAAATTTTGTTCTTTTATTTTTTCAAAAATTAGTGAAACGAGCGGAAAATTCAAGATGGATGCTTGCTGATGCTTAAAAATGCTTTTAAGTTAATGGGTGGAAATCAGTTTTTTTAAAATAACTTTTTAAAGACCAATTTTTGAAACTATGTTTATTAACAAATTATTTTTTATTTGGCACAAGCTACTCTTTAAAATAATAAAAACTGTTATAAAATTATTATTAAATTTTATTATTTTAAAAAGTAGCTTTTTTATTATTTTTTTTATTCGTTGAATTATGTTCAAAAACTATTAAATCATTAAAATTGGTTTTTGTATATTTTTTAATAAAATTCAACGAGTAAAATTCAAGATGGATGCTTGCTGATGCTTAAAAACGCTTTGAGGTTAATAGGACAAAATCAGTTTTTTAATAACTTTTTAAAGACAAAATTTTGTACCTATGTTTATTAACAAATTATTTTTTAATTTGACACAAGCTACTTTCTAAAATAATAAAAATGAAAATAAAAATTTATTTAAATTTTATTATTTTAAAAAGTAGTTTTTGTCAAATGAAAAATAATTTGTTAATAAACATAGGTTCAAAATTTTGTCTTTAAAGAGTTATTATTAAAAAATTGATTTTGTCCTATTAACTTCAATGCATTTTTAAGCATCAGCAAGCATCCATCTTGAATTTTACTCTTTGAATTTATTAAAAAATACAAAAAAACCAATTTTATTGATTTAATAACTTATGAATAAAATTCAACGAGTAAAATTGTAAAAGATTGTTTTATGAACAGTAAAATGAGCCATTATTTGTCAAAATTGGATAAAAATTACAATTGTTCACAAACATTAAAAAAAAACACACAAAATGTTTAATAATTACTATTTGACAATAAATTTTCATCCAACCTAATTTCTTCTGATAATTGCACAACCGAATCTTTCAAAATTTTGTAAATTCATTTTAATTATGGTTTTATTTACTTCTAAAAACCACTTTTTAGTTTGAGGTTATGTCAAAACATTTAAACCTTCTTATAATTCAAATTTGAATCGTATAAGAATATTTTATACACCTATACAACATCTTCACAATTCATTTCCAAAAAAAGAATTCTCTCCACGTTTTCTGAAAAATCTTGCAAAAAAAGTCTGCTCATATTTTTTTTATTCGTAGCCGGAGATAAAAAATGCATTGAAATTTTTGTGCCCACGAACTTGTATACATATTATATATCAGATGAATGTCGAATGAGCGCTGGACCTAATAGAGCCTTTCTAAATTTTAACATTCTGCTAACATGTCAGGTCAGATTTATTCATTTTTTGCATTAAGATTCACGGATCATGCATTGGATTAAATTTTTAGGTTAGTATTATCTTAAATGTCAAAATCGTGACTAGGCCCGCACGCGGCAACTTGATATGATGTGACGTGACCCAATCCCACTTGGGTTCGATTTTAATCATCAAGTTTATGTGGCATCCTTTGGTGCTCGTAAAAAAAAATTAAAGCATTACTATCTTTTGAGACCTGCTGCGATTTATCTCCGTTATCTCTTATAGATTTCTAACCGATATGATGTTATACTTTCACGTATTGTGTTTGCTCTGTGTTCTAAGACCACAGGCGCGATAATTTTCCACTTGCACCAAGAGTGGAAGCTGGACAGCGGCAATAAACCTCGGAATGCGAAAATGTCGATTTTTTAAATGTCTTCTTATCTCGATTCAAATAAATAAACAAGTTGCGACAGTCCCAGTATGTGCTGTATTCGACATTTTTAACGGACACCTCGATACGTGATTGCTAGTACATTTCATTAAATTTTTTTATTCTATTAATAAAATTTAGTTTTATTTTTATAAATACATTTTTATTAAGCAGTTTTTTTTTTATAAAGAGATGTATTTATTAGAAAAGTCAAAAATAATATTTGAAAATATTTACTTTCCCGCCTAAAATTGTCTTCTGCTCAGACAGCTGTTTTTATTTCTAACCTCGAAATGGAAACTTTTGTCCATTTTGTCAAACACATCGAACGAATTTAAGGAAATAGTAGATAATTAAAGACATTAAAATTAAAACGTTAAAAAATCTGGTTGTGCGAGAAAATTAGTGAAAAATGTTTTAAGGTGTTCAAACTATTCTTAACGGTTTAAAAAACAAATCAAATTGTCATGTTCATCTACAAGTGGACAATAATTCTCAATTTAGTTTTAATGGGATTTTTTTATAGTCGGGGAAAGACTAGAAAAGTAAGGAAATTTTATAAAATGTTGTTTTAAATTATTAATTTAATTAATTTCCCTTTCTATAAATTTAATCAATTATATTTCATTTGAAAAAAGTTGAAAACTGCTGAATTTGTCGGGGACTTTTACCTGATTGATCAATAGAAAATAATTTAAATTTTCAAATTTCAATGCTGTTACTGAAATTAAAAATTATTTTCATTTCTCAATTATTTTCGTCATTTTGTTATTTTTCTTTCAATTATCAATTATTTTCTTCTTATTTCAATTTAATTCTTTAATTTTCAAACAATTTCCTCCATTTTTAATTATTTTCTTCAATTCTCAATTATATTTTCAATTATTTTATTCAATGTTCAAAAATTTTCGTCTTTTTTCAATTATATCAATTATTTTTTTGGAATTTCAATACAATTCTTTAATTATCTTTTTTAATTTTCAATTGATATCTTTAATTTTCATTTATTTTCTAAAATTTTTTATATAATTTTCTTCAGTTTTTAAATGACAACTTAATATTCTCCATCAATTTTATACTTTTTCTGTAAATTTTTCAATAATTTTGTTCTATTATCGATTATTCTAGCAATTTTTCGAACTTTTTTTACTTTTTTTTTTCAATTGTCAAGTATTTTTCTTAACGTTTAATTATTTTAATAATTTAGTAATTTATCTTTTAATTATCAATTATTTTCTTACAATTTCAATTTAATTCTTTAATCTTCAATTTTTAATATTTTCTCCAATTATTATTTTCGTAACTTTTCGGTTATTTCTTTCAATTATTAATTATTCTCCACAATTTATAATTATTTCCTACAATTTTTTCAATTATTCTCTCAAAATTTTATAATTATTCTCTAATTTTTACAATTTTTTTGTTCTATTGTCTATTAATCTAATCATTTTAAGAATTTTGTTTCCAATTGTCTATTATTTTCGTCGTTTTTCAGATATTTTCTTCAAATTTTCATTTATTCTCTCAAAATTTTATGATTATTTCATTCAACTGTTAATTTTTTTCCTCAATTTTCAATTATTTTCTACAAATTTTTCAATTTACAATTATTTTTCTTAAATTTTATATTTATTATTTAATTTTTAAAATTATTTTGTTCTGTTGGCGATTATTCTCGACAGTTTTCTATTTTTTTTCAGTTTCAATTATTTTCTCAAAATTTTAACTCAATTCCTTATTCTTTAATTTAATTCTTTAAGTTTTTATTATTTTCTTCACTTCTCAATTATTATTTTTAATTTAAAATTGCAGACTTTAATTTTAAATTATTTCTTTAAATTTAAATTTAATTCTTAAACTTTCAATTTATTTATTCATTTTTTGATTATTTTCTTCAAATTTTAATACCATTCTTCAGTTTTCAATATTTTCTTATATATTCCATAAATCTCAGCTTTTTAATTAGTTTTTTCAATTTTTAATTATATTGTTTAAATTTCATTCTTTAATTTTTAAATTTTTTCGAATTTCAATTCAATTGTTCGATTTATAATTATTTCCAACAATTACTCCTATAATTTTCTTAATTTTTCTTGTTTCTTAATTTAATATTTCTTGTTTAATTTTTTCAATTATATTTTTCAGTGGTCTATTAATCTCATCATTTTTCTAATTTTTTTTTTAATTGACAATTTTTTTTGTCATTTTTAACATATTTTCTTCAATTTTTCAATTATTCTCGTCACTTTTCAACTATTTCTTTCGATTATTAATTATTTTCCACAAATTACAATTATTTCCTACAATTTTTTCAATTATTCTCTTAAAATTTTATAATTATTCTTTGATTTTTACAATTTTTTGTTTTGTTTTCTATTATTTTCGTCATTTTTCAGATATTTTCTTCAACTTTTCATTTATTCACGTCATTTTTCAATTATTTCTTTCAACTATTAATTTTTTTCACAATTTTCAATTATATTTTCAATTTTTCTACAAATTTTTCAATTTACAATTATTTTTTTTAAATTTTATATTTATTCTTTAATTTTAAAAATTAACTCGACAGTAAATTATTCTCGACAGTATTCTAATTTTTTTTTAATTGTCAATTATTTTCTCAAAATTTTAGTTCAATTCTTTAATCTTTTATTTAATTCTTTAATTTTAAATTATTTTGTTCAATATTCAATATTTCTTACCTTTTTTAATTAACAATTTTTTTAAATTTGAATTTAATTCTTAAATTTTCATTTTATTTTTTCATTTTTTGATTATTTTCTTCAAATTTCAATACCATTCTTCAGTTTTCAATTATTTTTTTCTATATTCCAAAATTCTCAGCTTTTTTAATTACTTTTTTCAATTTTTAATTATATTCTTTAAATTTAAATTTCATTCATTAATTTTAAATTTTTTTCGTTTTTCAATTCAGTTGTTCAATTTGTAATTATTTCCAACAATTATTCCTATAATTTTCTTAATTTTTCTTGTTTCTTAATTTCTTGATGTAATATTTCTTGTTTAATTTTTTCAATTATTTTTTCAATTGTCTATTAATTTAATCATTTTTCGAATTTTGTTTTTAATTGTCAATTTTTTTTTGCTATTTTTCACATATTTTCTTCAATTTTTCAATTATTCTCGTCATTTTTCAATTATTTCTTACAATTATTAATAATTTCCTCAATTAATAATAAAATTAATTTTTTAAAGATAATTATAAATTTTTGATAATTTTATAAAAGTGACTTGATTCTACTCGATCCCTTAATGTAAAGTAGCTTGAAACTTTTGTCTTTTAAAAGTCTTGTGGAATTTAAAAGGCGTTGTTTTAAAGTCTCATAAATAATGAAAATTGTTGGAGAATCATTGAAAATTCTTTCAAATCCCCTGAATTTTTACAAATCCTATCAGAAACTTTTATGGTCTTCTAAAATGCTTCCGATGCTCTTAAATCCTTTAAAATCCTTCGGTATCTTTAAATTTTTCGCAACATCTCAGTTTTCTTTTTATATCCTGTAACTTATACAAAATATTCTTGAATATTCGAATACGAAAAAAATATAAAACACATTGAATCGATTTTACATTATTTTGTTATCATGCTAAAACATAAATTATAATTCATATTGTCGTAATTTTCGCTGTATATTAAGAAACTTTTCCCACAATATGAATTTGGTCAACTTGTGTAAATTAGAATTTTCACCTAATTTTCAATTTACAATTCGTATAAACATTGACTTAATCTAATTAAAACTTTTAACTACTTTCCTGAAATTAGTACAATCCCCACCCGTAAACTTTATGCTTGATTTCTAATAATTAACAAGCTTTCCAATTATTTTTCTAACAAGTTTTATTGTTCACATTACTAACCCGTTTCTCAGTGAAAGTTACAATTTACTCAAAGCTTGTATTAAGGTGAAAACTTTTTTGATATCTGCTTATAAAGAATAATCTTTATCCTTTGCACTTGGCAGTAAATCACAAAACTAGAAACGAATATGGGTTTTCAAGTTTTTTCATAAAATATCTACAGTTTAAATTGTAATCAGTGAAATTTCACTCAGAATTACTATAAAATGATTATTTTTTGTGCAATTGTTCTTTAAACTATTTTTCCAATTTTATTAATATTATTTTTATTATAATCATAGTTTGTTCAAATTAAATTCTTATTTAATTTATTTTAGAATTATTTTAGTTTAAATTATTATTTTAGAAACTTTCTTTTTTATGTTTATCGTTATTGAGATGCATGTTTTATACATAATTTAAAGCAATAAAAATTCTAGTTTATGATAACTATGTTTAATAAAGATTATTTTAAGTGAAAATTCTAGTAAATTAAACTTTGTTTAATGGTGTTTAATAAAAATACCATTTAAAATAGGAATCGAATAATTAAAACGAAATTAAAATGTAAAAATTGTGAGTTATTTGACTGACTTTCACTGATTCAAAACTTTAAGTGCAATAATCCTATAGGAGAAACAAGAGAAAAGGAAAAACAAAGGAGAAAAATGCGAACAGATAATATGAGAATTGGGATTATTGATAAAAGCCTTCGCTTTATTTGTAGAAATATCAAAAGAAGATTTTTCTTTGATATTCTTCTTTATATTCTTTGAAATTGAGAATACTGGTTGCATTTTTATCAGCTTCTTTATTGAATAAAATAAGCGAAAGCCCACATTTTAAATTCCACTCGTGACACTTTAAACAACCACGTTTTGTAAAACGAATTTTTTCACATTTCCCGAAATCAGCTTCTAAAATTTTGATTGTTTTTTCAGTTTCATCTCCGACTCGATTGGCCCTAAATCGAACAACTGAAACTTCCAGCGATCGAATTGCACCCGTACCAGAATCTCCGAAACCAAAGGTAAATTTAATTTTATATTTTTTTATGAATTTGTTTCTTTTACATTTTTTTTTTTTAAAGCAAACGCTTCTCGTAAACTTTTTCTTTGCCGGCACTTGTTATATTGTTAGTAAAATGTCACGTGGCTTTGATACTCTTAAAACCTAAAACTGCCAATTTGTGTAATTCATTAATTCATACTTTCTTGCCTCAATTTATAATTGCATTTTTCAAAGCGATCAGAATAAAAAATTATTTTAAAAAAGTAATTATTAAGTGTGACGCGATATGAAGAAGGAAACAATTTTAGGTTATGTTCAGTGATATTTTTAGCTTGATTATTTTTTAATGGGAAGCTGACATTTTGACCAAAACTCATTTGAAATGTCTAATACACCAAAATTTATTTTTCCGAATATTTAAATTCTCTGAATTGTATTTAGTAGAGTATTTAAATTCCCTGAATTTTATTTAACAGAGTATTTAACTTCCCGAAACTTTATTTCTCAGAATATTTAACCTCTCAAATTTCTATTTATCTGAATGCTTAAATTCTCGAATACATATTTATCAGATTCATTATTTGTCCCAGCATGTAACTAATAGAAAATTTATTTATCAAAGTTTTAAAATTTAGAGTTGCTAAAGAAGCCATCTGATTGGCTGGTAATCTTTCCGGAAATATTACCAGCCAATCAGCGAGCTCTTTTAGAAATTCTACATTCCGTGTATAAAATTTTCGAATAGTTGAATATTCTGGCATTTGAAATTTTTGTTTTTTAAAGTAGGTCCCTTTTTCATATGGCGTCACAATTATTAAACTTAAAAATTAGACATCTAATCGTTTAAAATGATTGAATAAACGTAACCTTTGGGCAAAGATTTTTAAGGAAAAATTGAGCAATTACTCAGAAAGAGGTTATGTTTGAAAATATTGTTTTTGTTCTTGAAATAATAAAATAACTAACTTATGTAATTTTTTAGACAAAAGGTGGCAAATTTGATTTGAAAAAAAAAACGAATCATTAAGACTCATAAAATTCTTTTTATCCAATTATATGAGTTTTTATAATTCATTTTGTTTTTAATTAAATTTCTCACTTGCTTATAATTAAATGTTATTAATTTTTAAGAAATGGAAAAATAATTTTAGTCCGACATGTTATATTATTCAATAAAAAATAAATATCAAAAATACATTTACATTTTTTCAATTTTTTAATTCTACAAATATTTTTTTTATTCTAATGAAATTTTTCTTTCTTGTTTTTTTCAGTCAAAATATTTAGTATTTTAGGAGAAAGTTTACGGACAAATTTTGCTTCTATAAATGACGTCATACTTCATCACATGCTCTTAACTTTTAATTTCATAATTATGTATTCATTATTTTATTTTCATTCTTAATGAAACATGTATCTTTTTTTCAATCAAATTATAATTGTTTTTTTTAAATTCTAAATATTGTTTAAAACAATTAATAATTTGTTTCTTAATTTCTTAATTTGATTTTCTTAATTTAATTTTTTATTATATCATTATTTAATAATAAAATATAAAACTGAAATTTATATCTAAACTATAGTTTTTAATTTTAAATTTTAATTTTGCAATTTTTGTTTCCAGTAGGGAGTTTTCTTTCAAGGTTAAATTTTTGATTTATTTTCTCGAAATATAAAAAATTAATAACAATCTTTTTTTTTATCTTATATTTTTCTCTCTTGTCCCTTTTTATGTCGCATTCAAACTTCAAGTGAAATTAATAACTTCAACATTTTATAATTTAAAGAATTTCAAAAGTCAATAATCAATTAAACCAAATTTTGATAACAAAAATTTTTTATTTTGCATATTAATTTATTTTATGTAAATTGTTTTTATTCCTGATTAGATCTTTAACTCAATTTAGAAATTTTCGATTTTTAAAATTTTTTTTTAGGTTTATTCATTCTCCTATGGTTTTTAAAATTATTAATACATTTTTTAAATTTATTTTTCTAATTTTCGGAAATGTCCTCTACTTGAAAATGTTATTTTTCTCTTATAATTTTGTGTTTTTTAAAAAAAAATTATTCAGTTTTGTTTGTTACATTTTTTCCTAATTATTTTTCGTTTTTTTAAAAAGTTTCCTTCTTTTGCTTCAAATTAAAAAAAAAATTAAAATGAATTTCCTCTTTTCTTTAACCAAATTTTTTTAGTTCATTTAATGTTATTTTTCTTTTAAAAGCATTTAGTAAAATTTTCGAGGCGCATTATTGTCTAAAAGTCATTGTACCGAATTTTTAATAATTAAAATTTTTAAATTTACGTTTATCCGAATAGATAATTATTAGGATAATTTGTAAGTTAAAACATATCTCTAAAATTTCTGTTTTTTTAAAACTAACTTTCTTACTTATTTCAATTTTTGTTCTTTGTTGTTTTTAAATGTTTTAGGAAGTTTTTTAAAAAAGATCGTCTTTTTTTAGAGTTTTTTTAACTTTCTATCTTTTTGTTATTTTATTATTCATGGTTTAAAAAAAATGGAAATTGCATAATTTTTTTTCAAATATTTTAAGATTTTCTCATTTTTTAAAAGTTGTTTTCATTTTTTTTTAATTTCCACAATGTTTTAAATAATTTTTAAAAATTTTGTTCAATTTTAGAGTCCTTTCTTTACCGTCTTTTTACTCAATTTTTTATATATTCTTATTTCATTTTTATATTTACTTAATTTTTAATACATTTTCCTCCATTTTTTTATCTCTTATTTGTAATGTTTTGTATATTTTCTGTATTTTTCTCAATTTTAGAAAATATTTTTCCTTTATTTTTAAAAATAATAATTTAATAATAATAATAATAATGATGATTTTGTTTTATTAAAAATTTCATAGTTTTTCAGATTTTTAATTTTTTGATTTCTTAAATTTTGTTACTTTTCCAATTTTTTTTTATTTTTCTATTAGGCTTTCTAGATGTTAAATACATCTATACGAGTATCTTAGATTCTAAGACATTTTATTTATTTATCTATTTCTGATTTTTAAAATTTCATGAAAAACAAACAATTCTTTTTTTCAAATTTTCTTTCTCATTTTCCACCCAAAATTTAACAAAAAAAAACCACTGGGATGCCTTTTATTATAAATAAAACAAATAATTATTATTTTTAAAAAATATATTTTGTAGAATTAAAACAAAAGAAATTCGAATAAAAAAAGAGTAAAAACAATTGTATGAAAAAAAAGCAGAAAAGAAAAGGATGACTAAATTTATTCTATAATAAAGAATTAATAGTTTATGAAAAAGTGCAATCATTTTGATGTTTATTATATAATGATATTTATTTTGTTATGTGAGTAGCTGAATCGCTGTAATTATAAATGTATAACCGTACCTTGCTTTGTCAATGTGTATCATTTTAATTAAATATTCAATTAAACAGGCGCCAGCGTCAGACACAAAAGTCGCTTATTAATCGCAGATAATTCATGAAAAGCTGCTTTGCCCATGTTTCCTATTAAGTTAACAGGCTCTTGAACCGTTTTATAGGTAATCCTTAAATCCTAAATGAATAAAATTTTCAACTCATGTTTCAAGAACCAATTTATGTTTAATTTATCCTCTTCATCTTTAATATCTCACAAGTTATAGTTATACATACATTATACGACAATCTAATATTCTATCCTTCTCTCGCACTTGGTCTTGGCCTCTTGCATTTCATTCATAATCGCATTAAGATTAACCAAACGGTAGTAGAGTTTCTTTTTAAATAATTAATCATTTCTCTGGTGCAGGGGAGTCTAATGTTAATTTTGTATTCATTGTGCTAAACTGAAACTATTAATACTTGTGTTTTAAGTGTCAATTAACTTCAATTAACCTCATTTGGATTAAAATAATAAAACTAATAAACATTGGGATCTGACATTTGTAGATACGCCATCTGGTGTTAAAAAATTAAACTTGTTCTAGATAGCATTTTGTGCAATTTTGGATATTTGGTTTTTTACCATAGCCACATTTCGATAAACTTTGATGCGCTATCTGATTGTGTGAATTTCAATTATAAGAAGTAGGTAAAAAAAATTAAACAAACATGTAAAAATTCTGTACATGGAGAAAAAAGTGTAATTTCAGGGCTGCTAAGTTTTCAAAATTTCAAAAATCCATAACTTTTCCAGGTTTTCCAGAATAACTGAAAATTGAAAAAATTGTAGGAAATGATTGAAAAATTTCAGAAAACAATTGAAAATTGAAGAAAAGGATTAATAATTGTAAGAATAAATTGAAAATTGACGAGAATAATTTAAAAATTTAAGAAAATATCTAAAAAAAAATTATAAAAAAATTAACAATTAAAAACATTATTCGAAAAATGATTAGATTAATAAACAACTGAAAAAAATAATTGATAAAATTAAACAAGACATATTAAGTTTGAAGAAAATAATTGTAAATTGAAAAATTAAAAAAATTATAGGAATTATTGTTGGAAAAAAATTACAAATTGAACAACTTGATTGAAAATCGAAAGAAATTGAAAATTAAAGAATGAAATTTAAATTTAAAGAATATAATTAAAAATTGAAGAAAGTAATTAAAAAGCTGAGAACTAAGTAATATAGAAGAAAATAATTGAAAACTGAAGAATAGTATTGAAATTTCAAGAAAATAATAAAAAAAAAAGAAATAAATTGAAAATTTAATAATTAAATTCAAATTTAAAAAAAATTGTTAATTAAAAAAAGGTAAGAAATATTGAATATTGAAAAAAAATAATTTAAAATTAAAGAATTAAATGAAAGATTAAAGAATTGAATTAAAATTTTGAGAAAATAATTGACAATTTTAAAAAAATTAGAATACTGTCGAGAATAATCGACAACAGAACAAAATAATTTTAAAAATTAAAGAATAAATATAAAATTTAAGAAAAATAATTGTAAATTGAAAAAATTGTAGAAAAAAATTGAAAATTGCGGGAAAAATTAATAGTTGAAAGCAGGGATGGTCACGGAACAAAAGTATCGTTTCGTGTTGTGTAGCAGACTCAGCACGCTAGCAGAAAGTCAATCGTATTGTGGTCTGACTCAACACTTCGCTCATTGATAATGTGTATAGTGTTCAAAAGACAACACATAATTGTGAAGGCCAGAGTTTTGTGTTTTGTAAACAAGACGTTAGCCGACGGGGAATTGTATCGTATTATTGATACGTTACATTTGCCAATGGAGAAACGTATCGTATTATGTATACGATACTTTTGCCGTTTGAGAATCGTAACGTGTTCTGGATACGATACATTAGCTGGTTGGCAAACGTATCGTGTTGAACACGTTAGGAAACGTGGCGAGAAAGTGTGTTCTACGGATAATATTTTATTTCTTTTCATTGCGGGATTCATGAATATAAGTTTATAAATAATGAATGGTATATTTAAATATTATAACCATTTTAAATAGCTTAAACAATTACGATTTGTTTAAACAAATATAATTTGTTTAAACAATTTTAAATTGTTTAAACAATTTAAATTTTTTAAACAATTTAAATTTTTTTCAACAAATTAAAATTGAAACTTTTTAATCAAATGAAAATTGTTTAAACAAATTAAAATTGTTTAAACAAATTAAAATTGTTTAAACAAATTAAAATTGTTTAAACAAATTAAAATTGTGTAAACAAATTAAAATTGTTTAAACAAATTAAAATTGTTTAAACAAATGAAAATTGTTTAAACAAATTAAAATTGTTTAAACAAATGAAAATTGTTTAAACAAATTAAAATTGTTTAAACAAATTAAAATTGTTTAAACAAATGAAAATTGTTTAAACAAATTAAAATTGTTTAAACAAATTAAAATTGTGTAAACAAATTAAAATTGTTTAAACAAATTAAAATTGTTTAAACAAATGAAAATTGTTTAAACAAATTAAAATTGTTTAAACAAATTAAAATTGTTTAAACAAATGAAAATTGTTTAAACAAATTAAAATTGTTTAAACAAATTAAAATTGTTTAAACAAATTAAAATTGTTTAAACAAATTAAAATTGTTTAAACAATATTAAAAGTTTATTTAAGAATGCAGCGAGCTTTGTATTTTGTTCAGTAAAATTATTTATAAAAAAAGCGACGTAAAAAAAGTAATATTTTAGACCGATTTACATATAAATGCTGAATTCATGTTTGAGGGTGGTTATTTAACGCACCCCTAAAGAGGGTCAGATTGCAAAAAAAGAATAATAATCCACAGTTTCTTTAACTTTGGACATTTATCGATGTCTCATAAACTTCTGAGCCTTTTTCGATAAAATTATGAACGAATTTTAACACTTTTTTAAAAAAGTACACTTTTCCCATGTATTTCTAATGGGAAAATAGGGGGTGCAAGCGGCACCCCTTAATATTGTCAGATCAAAAAACAAAAAAATAGGGGTAATTTTTTTTCCATTTTTAGTCGATTTCCGTGCGACTTTAAACGATTTTCAAAAATTTTCTTTTTTTGAAACACCCTAATAGAGATAGTAATTGAAGCCGCAGGTAGAAGAGGGTTCTAATCAGGCCGTAACCAGAAAAAAATTTCGGGGAGGTGGTTTTATCAACAAACAGTCAGGCAGATGACCTTTTTTTTGAAAACTTGAACAGCTGTCAAAAATATTTTATGGGGGGGGGATCAAACACCCCTAACAAAACGAATCCTTTTAATATGAGACTAGCAACACTTACGCGCGCGACAAAGTTTGCATTATTATTGGTCATTATAACTATAAATTTTTGCAAATTCAAATAATGAGATTTACGAAATTGAAGAATATATCTGAAAAGCGACGAAAGTAATTGTCAGTTAAAAAAGAAAATTCGATAAATGGCTACATAATTATACAAATTGAAATGAATAGTTGAAAAGATTACAAAATAAATATTAAATTTAAATACAATTGTTGAAAAATTATAGGAATAAATGTTGGAAATTATTGCTAATTGAATAACTGGATTGAAAATCTAACAAAAATTGAAATTGAAGAAAGTAATAAAAAATTGAGAAAATAAATTGCAAATTTAAGAATTAAATTAAAATTTGAAAAAAATAATTGATAATTGAAAAAATAATTGCAAAATGACGAAAATAATTGATAACTGATATTAAAATTTACAAAATGGCTACATTAGTACACAACAAAACAAAATAATTTAAAACACAAAAGAATAATTATAAAATTTTAAGATAATAATTCAAAATTCAAAAATTTGTAGGAAGTAATTGAAAATTGTTGAAAATAATTATTAATTGAATTAAATAGTTGGAAAATGATTAGATTAATAGAGACTGAAAAGAATAATTAAAAAAATTAAATAAAAATATTAAATTTAAAGAAAATAATTGCAAATTGAAAAGTTAAGAAAATTATTGGAATAATTGTGGGAAATAATTGGACACTTAACAAGTGGATAGAAAATGAAGAAAAACATAATTAAAATTGAAGAAAATATTTGAAAATTGAAGAAAGCAATTACAAATTGAAGAAAATTGGAATTTAACGTACCTAATGTTACGGAAATTAAAAATACAGTAGAACTCACGTATGTCGGATTCCCGCCTATATCAAATATTTTTGCCGGTCCTTTGAATTTTTATATCATGTATTTTTATCCCGATAAATCGTATTCCCGCTTATGTCGGAAAAGTTTCTTGATCCCTTCAATCCCGATATACGTAAGTTTTACTGTATACATTTTATTTTCCCGACGCAATTTTCTTTAAAATATGTTTTAGGTATAAAATATTATTAATTTTGTATTTCGAGCAGTGGCGGATCCAGACTTGGTTTCTGGAGGGGATCATACATCATGCTCTCACTCTCTCCCATGCAAATCTAAGTTAGCTCCAGAGTAATCATGACTCCCATGACTCCCCCCTGAATCCGACACTGATTTCTAGGGACTGAAAGCACCCCCTTTAACCTCGTCCGTGAAAGCATCCACCGTCCGGAATTTCAGATACATTGGAATTGAAAGAATATATTTAAAAATTGAAAAAGTAATTGACAATAGCCGATAATTAATTAATATAGAAGAAAACAATTGAAAACTAAAGAATGGAATTCAAAATTGAATAATATAATAAAACATTTTGATTTTTTTATTTTGTTGGTAAAGTGTTAATTAAAAAGCCAGTGTAATAAATGTTAATTTGAAAAACAGTGGAATGTCATTTTTTTAGATAATTTTGTTGGATATGATTTCTATTAAATTGCTTGTTTAATCAAATATCTATTGAAGTTTTATCATAAAATGTTAATTGGGCAGAACGTTTAATACACTTGTTTATTAATTAAAATATGCAATAACATTTTACATTACATTCTACATAACCTTGATTTAACAATATTCAACTGTCTTTCAAATTAACATTTTATTACACTGACTTTTTAATAAACACTTTATCAACAGAGGGAGTCGATTTGTATTTCAAATTACAGAAACTTAATGATAATCGAATAAAATAATAGAAAAAATACTATAATTATTTAATTAAAAAAAAATAATTGAAGATTTAAAAATGGCTTTTAAATTTGAAGATAATAACTGACAAATAAAGAGAATAATTCTAAAAATGATTAATTGAGTCACAATTTTTATAAGTTAAAAGAAATAATTGAAAAAATGCGACACTCATTTAATATTAAGAAATTGTATGAAGTATTTTTACTAGATATTCTAGAGTACAATAAAAGAAACAAAGCCAGAACGACATTTTTGTAGTAATTGTTTAACTAATTTAGAAGTAATACACTGAAATTTTACAAAATTGCAGATTTAAAAACAAAGTTGTTTTTCTAAGTAACTCTTGATGAATAAAGCTTTTACTTCACTTCTTGAGTTATTTTAAGAAAAAAAGTTTCAAAATTAATAACTTGAAAAGCTTGTAGTTATTAAAGTTACTTTTTTGAGATTTTTATGACACCGCGTGTAAAATTGAAAATTTATATTATTTCTCGTCTTTTATAACAAAAATGAGACAAAAATGTTTAAAAACTAAGTTCTAAAGTATTTTTTAATAACTACAAAACAAATTTTTAAAAAATAATTGATTTTAAAGAATTGCACAAAATAACCCACCAAATTCTGGTTTCTCAGTTTTTTACACTTGTTTCTTAAAATATGCAATAAAAAGTTAGCACATCACGTATACATCATTACAAATAAATTATCAACAAGTTTTATTAATACTTTTAGAGACACTTCTTAACTTCCCGAGATCTGAACAAAATTTTGAGAACATTGAAATTTTTCAGCTTGATTTTCACAACTTTACAAATTTTTTTCTGACTTCTGATAATGAATTAAGTAATTTATTTAGCATTCTTTGTAGTCTAGATAGCAGAAAGTATTTATACCAAGTAGCAAACTTAAACAACTGAATATACAGATTTTATTAATTAAAATCCTTGCGTGCACAAAATATCTCCACTTGACGGTATTCGAAAGGTTAACTTTTACATTACATTTTGTATATAAATTAAATATATTTTAACAAAATTCTTTTCATTATTGTAAAATTAAAGAATATTCTTTAAAACTACAATTTATTATAAAAGTAATTTGGCCTTAATAAGTAGAAGAAATAATTATTTTAAAATTGTGTCAAATGGCCGAAAGTGGCAATTGTTTTTAAAGGGGTCGTTTAGAAATAGAATGCCACCTATACCTTTTTTGAAATGTAATTCGTTTAAAACAAAAAATTGTCTATAAGTGACAAAATTCAGGTGTGGACAGACTGAAAGAGTGAATGAATCTTGTGGATTATTATTATTGGATATAATGAAAGAAAAAACTGAAGGATTTGCACATAATTATATATTTCAAATGTATTTAACTGAAGACAAGTTTATTAAAACGATATTTACAAACAATTTTTAAAATAATTCACTTTCCTCTGTCATTAATTGGGTTGTTCTACAAGATTCTAAATCAAAATGCTCTGCAGTTTTTTGCTTTTTATTATTTTGTGAGGAGTCATCTTCATGTTTTTTAGTATAGAGATGGTTCGTTCTCAATAACAGAATATCATCCACAATGTCATGACTCAAGTTAGCGCGTAAAGTTGACAATATGAATCTCATACCAGAGAACAGTCTTTCAACACTAACTTGAGTCATTGGAGTGGCATGGACGATTTTAGAAAGAACGTATAGTTGGGGCATCTGCGATTTCTGACTCTCCCAGTAATGGAGCAAGTTTGCCGTAAATGGAATGCTCGAAACCTTCTCGAAATCCTCCAACAATTTTTCTATTGAAGTCTCCTCCACTCTAGGGCGTTGCAGACGTTCTGCGTCTAAACGATTTCTTTCCAATGATAATATTTGAAAGTAATCATCATCTGCTGAGCTGGTGGAAGTATTAGCAAGCTGGAATTAACCCAATTTGTAATTAGTAAACATTTCTTTTGACAACAAAGTAATAAATTAATGTTATGTCATTATTAGACGAAAATTTTTATTCTTAGTGAACTGTCCGTACGTGTTTCCTTATGAGTGTGCGTGCGTGTGTGTGTGGAGGGGGGCGTGGGTAAGGTAAAGTTTTTTGTCGTCAGAATATCTCAAGCACGGTTTAAGGGATTTCATAGAAGTCTAAATTTTGTATATAAATCATTGAAAAATACCGTTTCTGAACAACAATTTATTTCATGATAAAAAAGCAAATTAATTTATTAAAAAATCATATTCCTGCACTGCAAAACCAAGGTGTCCTAAATTGGCCAAAAATGTTTTAAATTAAGATACTTTTGGTGTCTAAGACACGAAAATGTCTTATTTTAAGACATTTTTGAACAATTAAAGACACCTGTTTTTGCAGTGTGACATCAAAACGAATCGACTGAATTATATAAGGTATATAATTGAACTGAATTCTCTTAATAAATCATGATTTTTTGTTTCCGTTGCATTTAAAATTCTGTTTCTTTCTATAACTTTTCCAATTTTTCTTTTATAATCATATGTCCTTTCAAAAAAGTAGGACCTTCTCATGGAGAGGTACAGAATAAATAAATCAATAAATTATTTTTAAATTCATTATTTTTTCTGCGTCTTTAAAAAGGAATTGGTAGCTGTAGAAATTTTTTTTTTTTAAAGGTTATAAGATTCTGCATAACAACTCTGGTTCCGTTTTTTGAAAAATTAGTTGTTTTCCTTTGTTCAAATTTAAACCAGTTTTATTCCAAATAGCACGTAATATTGCAGCAACATTGCAGCAACATTGCACTGCAATGTTGGCAATATTGCCGTGCAACGTTGCTGCAACGTTGCCTCAATGTTGCTTATGTCCACATTGTGGCAACGTTGCAGTGCAATGTTGCAGCAACGTTGCACTGTAATGTTGCCACAATGTTGCAGTGCAATGTTGCCGCAATGTTGCTGTAACGTTGCAGTGTAATGTTTCCGCAATATTAACGTTGCTGCAACGTTGCGGCAACGTTGCAGCGATAGCAAAAGAAAATGCAAAATTAAAAACAATTTTAAAGTTTAAAAAGGGTACATATTTCCTGAAATTAGATTTATAGCTATATACACATACAGAGCTGTTTAATAATTCTCTAGCCAAAACTAGGACAGGAGAATTAAATACAAAAGACACATGTGACTGCATGTGACTTGAATATTTTAGAGACACGGAATTTGGACTTATATAAAAGCATTGGTGCATCTCGCCTATGAGAAGGCCAGACGGACGCCACCCCTCGCCACTTGTCGAAACTATATTCGTCCGCGACGGTCCTTCGCGCAAGCGGCGGGAATGTTCAAACATTTGAATTTGAAATCTTGAATCATTTAATCTAGTATTTAAAGAAGAATATGACAACATCGATTAATTAAAATGTCTTAATTTATGGTTGCATTTTAATTTACTTAAAATATAGTTTACTTAGTTTTAAAAAACAACGTTAATAAATAAAGTCAATAATTAAATATTAAATTGTTGAAGATTGTAAGAAAATTGTAAAATAGTCATAACGCCAGAAACTATTGTTCTAAGTTCATTTATTGATTTTTGGTTTTTTTATTTAAATATAATTATAAAGTTCTTAAAATGTTTTAAATCTTTTAATTTTTTAATATCTTATTCAAAATTATAAATTAAAATTTTTAATTTTAGAAACAAATATAATTTCTTTTTTGTGCTTATTTCTATAATTCTGAATAATTCGTTTTAAAAACAGAAGCTTATTTGAAAAATTAAATTTAAATAATTGGTTAATTAGAGTTAGGTTTTAAATTTTTTTGATATCTTTCGTTTTATTGATTTCAACTTTTTTATTCAAAGTTTTTAGTTTTAGTAATCATCATTTTATTTAAAATTATTAATTAAAAATATTATATACAAAAAGACATTTTTGCTTTAAATAAAAATTATTAAAATAATCAATCTTTTAAATTATAAATTTTAAATAAATTAAAAAATATTTAAATCAAAACCTTATAATAAAAAAATTCTAAAGAAGAAGAGAATTTAATAAAATATTAAAAAAAATAATAGATGGATTCTAGTTACAATTAATAATTTAAATAAATTTTATTTTTTATAATGCTTTTGCTTTTAAAAAGAACTAGTTAGAACAATAAAAGTAGTTTATTTATTTATTTCTGTTTTTCTTCAACGTTTCGATTTAAAGCAAATATTTTCTAAAAAGCTAAATTTAAATAAATAGAAAATTAAGGTTATAGTCATAATATAGTATAAATTTTAATTTTCTTAAATTATTAAAAATTTTATTAACAACGTAAAATGTTAACACTTTAAATTCATATTTTAAAAATTTTAATTTACATTTTAAAAAAGCAAAAAAGTTTTAATTTTTAGAGCAGACTTCAATTTTTTCTTTGTATATTTTTAATATTCTACATGAGTTTTCTTAAAAAATAAAATCATTTCTAAATAACTAAAAATAATTATAAATGACTGATTGCTTAATGTTAAAATCCAGGTTTTATATAAATTTTCGTATCATTGAATATTAAATTTAAATATTTCCTAAAAATCTTATTTAAAGTTATAAATCGAAAAAAAATGTAAAATAAGATGTTTAGAAATTTTTTTGAGTTTTATAAAAGTTTAATTCTTAAAAAATTGTTGAATCATATAATTGAATAAAACTTTTTAACTACAAATATTATTAAAATTTCTAGAAAATCTTAAAATTAAAAAATGGTAAAAAGGTTTTAAAACCGAATTTTAAAAATTATATAAAATTAATATATATTAAATCTTGCTCTTTAAAATATTTCAAGATTTCTGGAATCTTTTAAGTGTTTAGTAAACTTTTTTAGTTAAATTTAATTTTCTATTTATTTGAATTTAGCTTTTAAGAAAATATTTGTTTTAAAACAAATCATTGCGGAAAAACAGAAATAAATAAATAAACTACTTTTGTTGTTCTAACTAGTTCTTTTTAAAAGCAAAAGCATTATAAAAAATAAAATTTAATTAAATTATTCATTATAACTAGAATCAATTATTGTTTTTAATATTTTATTAAATTGTCTTCTTTTTTAGAATTTTTTTATTATAAGATTTTGATTTAAATATTATTTAATTTCTTTAAAATTTATAATTTAACAGATTGATTATTTTAATTATTTTTATTTAAAGGAAAAATATCTTTTTGTATATAATATTTTTAATTAATAATTTTAAATAAAATGATGAATACTACAACTAAAAACTTTGAATAAAAAAGTTGAAAATAATAAAACGAAAGATATCAAAAAAATTTAAAACCTAACTCTAATTAACCAATTATTTAAATTTAATTTTTCAAATAAGCTTCTGTTTTTAAAACGAATTATTCAGAATTATAGAAATAAGCACAAAAAAGAAATTATATTTGTTTCTAAAATTAAAAATTTTAATTTATAATTTTAAATAAGATATTAAAAAATTAAAATATTTAAAACATTTTAAGAACTTTATAATTATATTTAAATAAAAAAACCAAAAAATTAATAAATGAACTTAGAACAATAGTTTTTGGCTTTATGACTATTTTACAATTTTCTTACAATCTTCAACAATTTAATATTTAATTATTGACTTTATTTATTAACGTTGTTTTTTAAAACTAAGTAAACTATATTTTAAGTAAATTAAAATGCAACCATAAATTAAGACATTTTAATTAATCGATGTTGTCATATTCTTTTTTAAATACTAGATTAAATGATTCAAGATTTCAAATTCAAATGTTTGAACATTCCCGCCGCTTGCGCGAAGAACCGTCGCGGACTAATATAGTTTCGACAAGTTGCGAGGGGTGGCGTCCGTCTGGCCTTCCCATAGGCGAGATGCATCAATGCTTTTATATAAGTCCAAAATCCGTGTCTCTAAAATATTCAAGTCACATGCAGTCACATGTGTCTTCTGTATTTAATTCTCCTGTCCTAGTTTTGGCTAGAGAATTATTAAACAGCTCTGTATGTGTATATACCTGTTAATCTAATTTCAGGAAATAAGTACCATTTTTAAACTTTAAAATTTTTTTTAATTTTGCATTTTTTTTGCTATCGCTGCAACGTTGCACGGCAATATTGCCAACATTGCAGTGCAATGTTGCTGCAATATTACGTGCTATTTGGGATTCATTAAAAAAAAAATTGGAAAGACATTTTTGTCTCTTTATTGTATCAAAGACGCAATAAGTGTCTTAAAATGAGACATTTTTTGTGTCTTAAATACAAAAAAAAGACACCAAAATGTCTTAAAATAAGACATTTAGAAAACAGCAGTTTTTACAGAGTAAGGACATAAAAAAGGCCCGATAATGATTCTGCGCAGAATGGATTATCACATTGACGTGAAAAGATATATGTGACCTGGACTGTGAAAAGGGGGCTTACGTGTCAAAAAATCATTTTTCATTTTTTTGCTGATTCTGATAGATTTTGAGATGCTCTTTTACGTGGTGCAAACCAAAAAGTCATAACTTGTCAAAAAGTTTATTAAAACTAAAGCTAAAGAAGAGGACTTTTGCGATTAAAAAAATTTGTTTTTTAAAAATTTGGAAAAATGGAAAAAAATTATTGAAATCGCTTGAAACTTCTTGCTCAGGGGTTTTTGGGGTGGCTGATTACGAATCCAGTGTCAGTTTCTTAAAATTCAAAATGGCGGATCCAACATGGCGGACAAAAATTAAAAACTTATCGGATTTGCTTAAAACTGGCTACTCGGGGGTTTTTGGGGTCGCTGATTGCGAATCCGGTGTCAGTTTCTTAAAATTCAAAATGTCGGATCCAATATGGCGGACAAAAAATTAAAAACTTATCTGTAGCAAGCAACTTACGCGAAAAACCTTTAAGTGTGAGGATAAAATATAAGAAAATGAATACAAGTGTCAATAACAATGAAGAATTTAACAATCGGACAGATTCGCTTGAAACTCGATAATTGGGACTTATTTGAAGTTGCAGATTACACAATTCATGAAATTCGCTTAAAACCACTTTTATATGAATCCGTTAAAATTTTTATTTTTTCCGACATTTTGAATTTGCCAGATTCGTAATCAGCGACACCGAAAACCCCAGAGTAGCCAGTTTTAAGCATATCCGATAAGTTTTTAATTTTATTGTCAGCCATGTTGAATCCGCCATTTTGAATTTTTAAAAACTAACACCGGATTCGTAATCAGCGACCCCAAAAACCCCCGAGTAGCCAGTTTTAAGCAAATCCGAGAAGTTTTTAATTTTTGTCCGCCATATTAGATCCGCTATTTTGAATTTTGAAAAACTAACACCGGATTCGTAATCAGCGACCCCAAAAACCTCCGAGTAGCTAGTTTTAAACAAATCCAATAAGTTTTTAATTTTTTGTCCGTCATATTGGATTCGCCATTTTCAATTTTCAAAAACTAACACCGGATTCATAATCAGCGACCCCAAAAACCCCCGAGTAAGGAGTTTAAAGCCATTAAAACGTGAAGTAGTATCAATATTAACTTTTTAACTTTAAGATCGTTTTTCTCGAAATCTTGTTTTTACACGTAAGCCCCCTTTTCACTGTCCAGGTCACATATTAGTTTCATGACATGAGAATCGTTAAAATAAGAATAGAATTCATACCGAAGTGTCTTCTGACGTTGTACTTTCAACATCACTGGTAGTAGTTTCTCCATTTAATCTTTGAATTGTCTTCCATAAGTTTATTAAGGTTTCTTTAGCGAGAGAGGTCTTTTCCGGCGGTAGAAACGACAAATATCGAGGATCCAAGTATAATGATGCCAACAGCGCATCATTGTCTAATAGATCTTTCTCTCGTTTTTCAATTGCTTTCGTCAGTTTCTCTGCTAAAGAAGTTTTTATTTCTGCAGTCCGCATCTTGCATTCCTTCCAGATTATAAAAAAATCTCCAGGCAGAAGATTTTCATCCTGCATACGTAGTGTCGCTTTTTTGCAGGGCATCAATGCAGCCAAACACTGTTCCACCCTCTCCCATTCTATAGATGTTAAATGCATTTCACGCATATTCTCTTCAACATCTTTGCAAAATTCTTTTGCTTTCAGTAGGGAATCCAACATGTCTGCTGTTGAATTCCATCTAGTGACTACATCCAGAACTGGCTTTCGAATATTTAATATTTTCAAGGATTTTAGACAAGAATCTTTCCTTAAGTTCTTAACAACCTCTCTGGCCTGCAGTAAGAAAGTACATAATAAGATATTACATAATAAGATAGAACATAATAATGTAGTACATAATAAATTACTGTAGTTAAGTGACTCTTGAAAAGGGACCTGCTTTTGTTTGAAAAAATAAATAATGAAGTTTTTAAACCTTCTCAATTATTTTTTGTTAAATAGATTCCAAAGAGATTCAAAAAGAAAAACATAAGTTGCGCAAAATTGATTTACAAATCTACGGCCTACAAAAGCATTTTATTGTCACATACCTTTGAGGTTAAGAAAGATTAAATCCGAGTGAGGCGCATGAATATTTCCTAAAACCCATTTAACCTAAAACCATTTAACCTACATTCCATTTAGCCTAAAACCTATTTAACCCAATTCCAATTAACCTAATTCCCATTTAATCTAAATACAATTTAACCTAAATGCCATTTAACCTAAAATGCATTCAGCCTAAAACCCATTTAACCTAAATCTCATTTAACATAAATCACATTTATCGTCAAATGCATTCCAGCCTAATTCTCATTTAATCTAAATATCATTTAACTTAAATTCCGTTTAACCTAAAATGCATTTAGCCTAAATCCAATTTAAACTGAAATGCACATAGCCTAAAACCATTTATCCTATATTTCATTTAACCTAATTTATAATAAAATTTTAGGTAATTTGAGATTTAGGCTACATGCATTTTAGGTTAAATGGAATTTAGGTTTAATGGGATTTAGGTTGAATGCTTTTTAGGTTAAATGGGATTTAGGTTGAATGCATTTTAGGGTAAATGGGATTTAGGTTAAATGAGATTTAGGTGAAATAAGATTTAGGCTGAATGCATTTTATGTTAAATGGGATTTAGGCTGAATGCATTTTAGGTTAAATGGAATTTAGGTTTAATGGGATGCTTTTTAGGTTAAATGAGATTTAGGTTGAATGCATTTTAAGGTAAATGGGATTTAGGTTAAATGAGATTTAGGTTAAATATGATTTAGGTTAAATGGCATTTAGGTTAAATGGCATTTAGTTTAATGGGGAATTAAGATAATTGGAATTTAAGTTAAATGGGATTAATGTAAAATGGGATTTGGTTAAAAGAGATTTAGGCTGAATGCATTTTAGGTTAAATGTAATTTAGGTTTAATGAGTTTTAAGTTAAATAGGTTTTAGTCTGAATGCATTTTAGGTTAACTGTGACTTCGTTTAAATGGAATTTTCGTTAAATGTGATTTAAGTGAAATGGAATTTAGGTTAAATGACATTTAGGCTGAATGCATTTTAGGTTAAATGGAATTTAGGTTAAATCCATTTTAGGTTAAATGGGATTTAGGTTAAATGGGATTTAGGTTCATTGGAATTTAGGTTAAATGGGATTTAGTTTAACTGGGATTTTGTTAAAATGGGATAACGGTTTAATGAGATTTAAGCTGAATGCATTTTAGGTTAAATGTGTTTTAAGTTTAATGAGTTTTAGGTTAAATGGGTTTTAGGCTAAATGGAATTTAGGTTAAATGATTTTAGGTTAAATGAGTTTTAGGTTTAATTCGTTGGACCAAATATTCATGAGCCTCCTCCGATTCACGTCAAAATTTTTTATTTTAATTTTCTACATTTATAAATTATAAATCTTTGACAATTATATTTTTCCCGAAATTGAGTATAAAAAACCTTTACTTAATTTTTTTTTATAAACAAATAACACATTTCACTGAAAGTCAGACATTTTAAAGCAATTAATCATAAATCAAAAACAAAATAAGATCGTCTCATAAATTTGAAAAAGGCCTCGGAGATGAAACATTTTGTAAAAGAAAAATGCACATTTTTTAATATTTAGAAATATAAATTAAGACATGAAATAAAATTTTCGGGTTATATTTTCGTTCATTTTAAAGTAGCTTCCATGTAATATTTTAAACTTTTAAAAATATGCTTTTATTATCGAGAAAAGGAGGCTTCGTAGATGAATTTTAATTTTTACTCGCACTGGATAATACTCACTGAGAAAATAAGTTGATTAAATATGACCAATTTTTGATTAAATGTAGCCGTTAGAGGTTGTTGATATACACTGAGAAAAAATTTTGGTAAAAATTCCTGTGCCTTTACTATAAAAGCGTCTTAATTGACAGTCTCCGAAATTTTACCGTGCTGTCTTACAATTTTTACCGGATTTTCTGGTAAAAATTGTTTTACCGGATTTTCTGGTAAAAATTGTGGGAAATCCGATAAAAATTGTAAGACAGCACGGTAAAATTTCGAGGACTGTCAATTATGACGCTTTTATAGTAAAGGCACAGGAATTTTTACCAAAATTTTTTCTCAGTGTAGCACCTGCAATTAGACGATTAAGCGTGTACTTTGAACACTCAAGTTCACTGTGATTGACAATATCTTGTTTCTTTTGTTCCGAGTACGTTAACAAAGAAATATGCTTAAGGCTTATTTTGTGAGTGCAACTTTCATTAATAATTTAAATAACATTTTTTATTTTATATGAAACAAATATAAGGAGAAAATAGACGTTACATTCTGACCTTTCATTTCTTATATAATAATACTAAATTAACATTTTTTAAATAAACTTAAAGTAGAATCGTAAAATGCTTAGTAGTTTAAACTAAAACCAAAAGACAAAATACAAAAAAAAAATTTAATAAGAAAAACTTGTACTAGAATTTTTACAACAACATATAAAGATTATGTAGATTTACACAGATTAATAATAATTTTTTTAAAAATTGCAAATTGAAGGGAATATAATAAAAAATATGTTGTAAATGTTGAAACTCATGTTGGAGACACGTGAAGTGATCCCCTTCAGGAGAATCACCCATATAAATGAAGTCATTACGTATTCATTAATATAAATAATAATTCATATAGATATAAGTATCTAATAAGATTTTGGTCAAATAGGAATTACGTTAAATAATAATTATATCGAATTATAATTGTATAAAATAAGAATTATGTCAAATATGAATCAGATTAAATTATATTTAAGATCAACGGGAAATAGGTCAAACAAGATCTTAGTTAAATAGGAATTAAACAAATTATAATTATATTGAATAAGAATTATGTTAAATAAGAATTAAGCACAATAAGAATGATTACTAGAATTATGTCAAATAAAATTTTTGTCCAAGCAGAATTATGTCGAACATGAATTATGTTCAATAAGAATTATATACTGGGGAAAAATTTGTTAGTTAAGATAACATTTGTTATTGTTCCGGTTGTTGTAACCGGGCATTTTTTTCAGTGCAGGCGTTTGGCAAATATTCATGCACGGAAAGAAATTTGGGAGAGAAGCCGCATCAAGAAGGTGGGCTGCTGTCTTTTCTTTGGGAGGAATACGCGCCCTAGAAAATACAAGGCAAATTCAGTAGTAAAAGTCATGAGAGAGCAGCTGTCTCACAGCTAGAGCAATAAATTTCACCAGTCAAAACTGTGGGAGAAATGCGCTCCCACAGAAGAGACAGCAACTGTTCCAAATTTTTCTCCGTGTGCACTTCAAAATGTTTTTTCCTGCAGACAGATTTCATATTTTAACCATTTTCAAGTATTCAATTTTTTATACTATATTTACCTTTGCAATGGTTGCGCTCATTGACCCATTTCTTAAGACCTCTAGGACTGCTAATTGTAACCTATGGACTCCACATTTAACGCCCGTTAAAATATCTAAGGTAGAAATTTTCGAAAAAGCATCTTCGTTTTCATTCTCATCTTCGTCCTCAGAATCTATTTCCCAATGTTCTTGGGCAAAAAACTCTTGGTCTTCTTGTAATAACGAATTTAATTTTATCATATTTGAGCCACTGTCTGAGGTAAAGGTGTATAATTTGCTTACTGAAATATCGAAGTCGTTTAACACGTCTACAACAATATCTTTTAGGTTTGTTGATGTGTGTTTAGTAAAAATTTCTTTTACTGCTAACGTTCGTAAGTGCAGATCACCATTCTTTATAAATTGGATATTGATACCCAAGAATGACCTGCTGTGGCGAGTACCGATATCCATTTTTAGACTTACTAGCGGAACCTATGTAAATAAAATATAACATTTACAAACTTTTAATTTTTTAAAAATTTATAAATTGACTAGCAACAATAACGCGCTCCCAAGCGCACTAGAAACTTGTTATCGCTGTTGGTCATTCAAAATTAAAATCTTTGCAAATGTAAATAATGAAAATTACGATAATAATTACAAAATTAAGGGAAACATCTAAAATATGACCAAAATAATCAACAATTAAAAACAAAATTTGAAAAATGGCTAAATAATTACACAATGTTTGAAAAAATTAAAAATTAAAAATAAATTAATGATAAAAGAAGAAATAATTTTTAAATGGCGAGAATTTTTCAATGTTACAGAAAATAATTGAAAAATGGATTTGAAATTTGAACGTAATAATAGAAATCGAAGAAGTCATTTGTATAATTGTGAAAAGAAATTGTAATTAAATAGAACAATTGAAATTTACGAAACTAATTGAAGAATTAAACAATTAAACTGAAAATTAATCAAAGTTATTGATACAATAAAAAAATATATATAAATAATTGAAATAAACCGAGAAATCTTAAATGTTGCAGATAATAATATATAATTGAAGAAAATAATTTAAAATAGAAGAAAATATCTTAATAAAAAAATAAAGTAAATAATTAAAATTTGAAGTAATAAATTAAAAGTAAATGAATTACATTAAAAGATAAAGAATTACTTTGAAATTTGAATAAAATTATTTATAATTGAAAAAAATTACAAAGTGACGAAATTAATTAAATATTAAAGAGAATAATTGACAAATCAGAAAAATAATTTCAATTAAAAATACATTTGAAAACTGTTGAGAATAATCGTCAAATATACAAAGAATTTAAAAACCTTGAGAATGATAATAAAATTTAAGGAGAATAATAGTGAACTGAAAACTGTTTGCAGCAACGTTGAACTACAGTATTGCCAATATTGCCGTCCAATGCTGCTCCAATGTTACTTTCAGGAAATAAGTACCAGTTTTAAAAAATATTAAAACCACTTTTTAAATTTTGCACGGTTCTATGGCTGCAATGTTGCAGCAATACGCAAATGGGCAACATGGAGGCAACATTCTCTAATCTGAATAGTACTCTGAATTAGTAGTTTTCTACTATGAATTAGTAGTTTTCTACTATGAATTAGTCAAATACATGGCTCATTTTTCTCTAATTCATATAGTAGAAAACTACTAATTCTTAGTAGAAACCTACTAATTGAAATAGTGGAACTTTAATTTTAAAATAAGTAGATTTTTTTACTAATTTAATTAGTATTTTTCTACTACAAAACTAGTAGCTTTTTACTAATTCTTAGTAGTTCTCTACTAAAAATTAGTAAAATTCTTACTATTTTAATAGTAGCTCACTTTTTGCTATTTCATT
This sequence comes from Ganaspis brasiliensis, assembly GCA_037103525.1. Taxonomy (NCBI): domain Eukaryota; kingdom Metazoa; phylum Arthropoda; class Insecta; order Hymenoptera; family Figitidae; genus Ganaspis; species Ganaspis brasiliensis. The sequence continues at coordinate 273,658 of JAZKLR010000365.1, read as the reverse complement.
AGTAGAAAACCACTAATTCAGATTTAGAGAGTTGCACAGCAATATTCGCAAATTGTTGTGCAAAATTGTGGATTATTGTTATAAATACTATCAGCATATTCATGCTGAGAGTTCAAAAACTTACGTCTTTTAATTCTTCAGCAATTGTCTGACGAAGCTGAGCTGCTGATACTTTGACCATGTCATAAACTGATTTTCGGGAGACATTGAATTTATGCTCTTGAGGTAGTGCATCTAATATAGGATCTATTATTTCTCGAAATGCACTATCCTCCATTAAAGAAAAAGGACGACCATGTATAGTTACTAAATTGATGAATGATTTACGCAATTCCTCCGGTGATACAATAATATTTAGTTTGATTTTCTCATTAACGTTCGATACTTTCTCTTGGCGAATAGAATATTCATCAGAATATTCATCCTGTAAAACCTCGCCGTACTCCTTTGGATGTAGCCTCTTTAAATGTGCTTTAAATGTTCCAGCGTGTTTGTTCTAATAATAAAAGAAGTAGAGAATATCAGACATATTATTTTATAATTATTTATTGCAATTTTCAATTTTTAAAATATTTCTTCATTACTGTGAACAATTCTTCATAATTGTCAGAAATTTTTAATTTTTTCCAATTTTATATTATTTCCAATACTATTTAATTGATTTATTAAACTTAACAATTATTTGTGTCAAATTTCAGTTGCTTACTTTTGTTTTAAATTTTTTAAAACCATTTTCAATTATTTCTTTAATTACAAATTATTTTCATTGCTTTTCAATTAATGTCATGAACTTCCAATTATTTATGTAAAATTTTAATTTCATTATTGAATTAATTTCTTTTATAAAGATTTAATGATGCATCCTTAAATGGAAAATTTGAAAAAATTTCCTGAAATATTAATCTTACGAATCAGCAATAAAAAAGACATCTACATGCACAGTTTTAATAAATATTATTAATTAGTTTCTTTAATAAGGAAAGAAATTTTATGTTTAAATTGAATAAATAAAGAATGTTATTCATTTATTTGTAGAAAGTTTTAATATGTTCCCATTTGTCTATGCAAAGGCCGCAGCCCAAAAAGCCTGGACCTACGGCCCCCACTGGGATAAAGAAATATATTTTCACACTCTTTCATATTTTGTTTATAGTAGTTGACTTGTCATATCCACCATATTTGTGGTTACCTTCTTTTCAATTTCAAATAAAAACATATGTTTCGGTCATTTCGATCTTGACTGCTCTCTAAATCCGAATTAGTGGTTTTCTACTAATGAATTAGCGAATATAAATTAGTAGGATACTATTAAATAGTAAGATTTTTACTAATCTTCATTAGAGAAATACAAATTTTTAGTAGAAAACTACTTTTTCTTTAGCAGAAAACTCCTAATTGTTTAGTATAAAACTACTAATCCAAATAGTACGAAATTTTACCGTGCTGTCTTATAATTTTTACCGGATTTTCTAGTAAAAATTGTGGGAAATCCGGTAAAAATTGTAAGACAGCACGGTAAAATTTCGGAGACTGTCAATTATGACTCTTTTATAGTGAATAGCACAGGAATTTTCACGAAAATTTTTTCTTAGTGTATCTAATTTGAGGGCATGTGATGGAGAATGACGTCATACTGGTATAGGCAAAATTTGTCCGTAAAATCTCTGTTAAAATAATAAATATTTTGACAAAAAACTTTGTGAATTTACTTAAAACATCATTAAAAACGTCTCTCTTACCCAAGTTAATTTAAATTTCACCTTTAAGTTAACTTTTTAAAATTATGTCCATTTCATGGATATTTAGCTTCATAAGTTAATTGGGAAAGTTATTAAAAGAAAATAATTTTAAATGCAAAAAAATGGTAAAACATGATTCATTTTACAAATTTTTTATCAATTATAAAAGCCATATAGGTCAATCGATTCGTTTTGAGATAAGGGAACTGATTGTTGTACTTATTAAGTTGTAGTTTTAACATGGAAAATAATTTTGTCAAAAACAATTTTTTCCGATGAAAAAGGTGCTCAAAAAAAGCTTGATTGAATATTTTCAAAAATTCCTGTGTCCAAATTTAGATATTCATGAGCTTAATAAATCCTCAAAATTTTATTGAAATCCATTTAAGCGTTCTCGAGATATCCTGGAGACAAAAAACGCTATATACACACTCACACACATACATCTGGACATTTGCTTAAGACTGAAAATCTACGCATTTTAGATGAAAATGAGTCGATTTAGACCATTTTTGGAAAATCGAAAATCTTAACAATCACAAAGCTTTCTTTGCACTGTTGAAAATGCACAGAGTTAAAGACTAACGGAGTTGCGAGTTACATTTCTTGAGTTGATGATTAACTCCAAAACGAGATAAGTTAAAATAACCACACAACTGTCAAATCTTTTTCTTCTGTTTATTCTTGTAATTGATATATTTTTGATAGTCCAAATAGAAGTTTGAAATTAATTTATTAATCGTTTTCTATGAAAAACATTTTTGTTATTTAAAAAACACTTTTGGGTATAAAAAGTATAGTTTATTTTATTCATTATTCTAAAAACTGAACTTTCCTTAACTGCAAAAGGTGAGACTTTTATAGAACAGCTTCGGAATTCATTTTTAGCTCTGTTTTTTTACAGTGTGTGAGGATGCAAAATTTGTTGATTTTTGGAGAATTATAAAAAAACTAATTTCAAGGCAAATTTTGAACAAACTTGAATCAGAGAGGCCTTCTTAATAATATTGTAGGTATAATTCCACAAAGTTTGCTGTCAAAATATTTATTATTTCAATAGAAAGTTTACGGACAAATATGCCTATTCCAGTGACGTCATTGTCTATCACATGCCCTTAAAAACAGAAGTAGTGCTGAAAAGTTATAGCTGTGTGCATGATTGTGTCGTTTACATTTTTTCAAAACTATGAAAAATTTATAAACAACTTTTGGTACAAAATTTTAATTGGTCAAAAAAAATTGTTTTTAGATAAAACCAAAGTTGTGCTAAATCGCACAAAGCGAGGACAGTAAAAATGACGCAAAATTAAAAAAATATTCTGCTAAGACAACCGGAAATTTGGTTTTGCCCTATTTAATATGATTTTTCGATTATTTTAACTAGAATTTTGGTTAATTTATTCATATTCCGATTCATTTTACTAGAATTTTATATTAAAACTAGCTTTCGAGCCCGCCTTCAGCGGGCACGAAATCTACTGGCGTGCCATCAACAGTATTTTTTTACAAAAAGTATTTTCTGACAGAAAGAATTTTTTGTTGAAAAGTGTTTTCTTACAGATAGTATTTTTTGACAAAAAAGATTTTCTGACAGAAAGTATTTTTTGCCAATAAGTATTTTCTGACAAAAAATATTTAAAAAAGAATTTTCTAAATGCAACATAATTCTCTTCCAAAACTTATTAAATTCTAATATATTTTATTAGATATACTTCCCATTAGCACATACCCGAACAGCACCGGATGTTCCAGCCATATTGGCAAGGTTGAGGCCAGGCATTTTTACTTTGCCTCAACCTTGCCAAGTTGTTGATCTGATAAAAATACGCATGTCATGCTGTAAATTTTTTTTCCATCAAAATAAATATTTTTCGAGAAAAACCTAAAACCAAATTAGCCTGAATCCCATATTTAGCCTATAACCATTTTGCCTAAAATGCATTCAGCCTAATCCCATTTACCCTAAATTGTATTAAGCCTAAACCCCTTTAACCTAAATTGCATTTAGCAAGAAACCCATTTAACCTACAATGCATTCAGCCTAAATCCCACTTAAACTAAAATGCATTTAGCCTAAAACCCATTAAACCTAAAATGCATACATCCTAAATCCCTTTTAACCTAAAATGCATTCACAGATTTAAACTCATTTATCCTAAAATGCATTTAGCCTAAATCCCATTTATCCCCAAAAGCATTTATCGTACATCTCATTTAACCTAAAATTAATGCAGTATAAATCCCATTTAACCTAAATCTTCTTTAACCTGAATACCATTTAACCTAACTCTTATTTAAACTAATTCCTATTCAACTTCAATTGTATTCAACCTAAAACCATTTTAACCTCATATGCATTCATCCTCAATCTCATTTAACCCAACATGAAACCATCATAAACCCCATTTTACCTAAAATGCAATCAGCCTAAATCCCATCTAAACAAAAATGCTTTTATTCTAAAACCCTTTTAACCTAAAATGCATTTAGCCCAAATTATATTTAATCTCAAATGCATTCATTCTAAATCCCATTTAACCTTAATCCCATTAAACTTATATCCCATTTAACCTTAAATGCACTCAACCTACATCCCATTTAACCTAAAATGCATTCAGCCTAAATCTCATTTCACCAAAAATGCATTCCGTCTAAATCCAATTTAACCTAAAATGCAATCAGCCTAAATTCTTTTTTACCTAAATTGCATATAGCTTAAAAAAATTTGGCCTAAATCCCATTGAACGAAATTTATAATGTAAAATTTAGGCTAAACGGGATTTAGGACAAATAGTTTTAGGCAGAATGCTTTTTAGGTTAATTGGGATTTAGGTTGAATAAGTTTTAGGTTTAATGTGTTTTAGACTGAATGCATTTTAGTTTAAGTGAGATTTTGGTTAAATGTAGTTTATTAGGTTAAATAAGATTTATTATGTTTAATGGGTTTTAAGGAGAATGCTTTTTAGGTTAAATGAGATTTAGGTTAAATAGGATTTAAATTTAATATATTAGATTTTCTGGTTTTTATTTTTTTACCCCAAAAAATTCAGATTCAAAATTTTTTTGCATTGTGTCATCTAAAATTATTTTTATTAATTTATTTCTTTAAATTTATTGCAAAATGTGTTGTAAGGAACATAACAAAATTAATGCAAAAAGATTAAAAGCCATCTAACACAGTCAGTAATATAAAAAAAATGTACATTTTTCAATTTCTTTGATCCAGAAACCAATTTTATACTTATATATCTCAGTTATACGATATTTTTTGTCAAATTATTCTAAAATATGACGAAATATCAGGTAATACTCAATTATAGAAAGTTTATCAGCAGTTCATAAAAAAATGCATAATTTAAAAATTTTCGATTTTTTTAATTTTTTGAAAAAAATGTATATCTTCCTTTCTTTCCAATATTTTTTAAGTCTGTAAGTTTATAAACCTAACTTGGGTCAAGACCTAACACTCTGCCAAATTTGGTTTCAAACGGTTCAGCTGTTTCTAAGTGATGCGCGAACAAAGGTTCTGTGACATTCATACATACATACATACATACATACATACAAACATACATGAAATTTTTTATGGGCATATTTGAATTCCTTGATGCTTAAAACGAAAAATTACGCATGAAATTTAAAGTTAAAAGCAATATACAGACAAAACTCTGATTTTATTAATCTAGATATCACTGAATTAAGATTATAATTTTTTCGATTTTTTTTTTTTATATAAAACAATTTTATACATACTTATATATCTCGGTAATAAGACAATATTTTCCACAAAATTATGCTGAAATGTAATGAAGTAACATGTAATGCTTAATTATAGAAAGTTTAAAAGTAGTCCATCAAAAAATATGTAAAATTTGAAAATTTTCGATTTTTTCATTTTTCAAAAAAATGGTATATCTCCCGTCTTATTAATATTTCTAAAGTCTATAAATTTATAAACCTAACTTGGGTCAAGATCTAATACTCTGCCAAATTTGGTCCCAAAATAATTGAATGTTTGAAAGCAGTCCATCAAAAAATATGTAAAATTTGAAAATTTTCGATTTTTTCATTTTTCAAAAAAAATGGTATATCTCCCGTTCTTATTAATATTTCTAAAGTCTATAAATTTATAAACCTAACTTGGGTCAAGATTTAATACTCTGTCAAATTTGGTCCCAAAGTAATTGAATGTTTGAAAGCAGTCCATCAACAAATATGTATATTTTGAAAATTTTAGATATTTTCAGTTCTTGAAAAAAATGGTATATCTCCCGTTCTTATCAATATTTTTCAAATCTGTAAATTTATATACCTTACTTAGGTCAAGACCTAAGACTCTGACAAATTTAGTTTCAAGCGGTTAAGCCGTTTTTATGTGATGCGCGAACAAAGGTTTTGTGACATACAGACAAACATACATATATACATACATACATACATACATACATACATACATACATACATACAGACATGCAATTTTTTATGGGTATATTTGAATTCCTTGATGCTTAAAACGAAAAATTATGCATGAAATTTAAAGTTCTAAGCAATGTACAGACAAAACTCTGATTTTATTAATATAGATATCTAGAAACAAATGTTAAATAAGGCTTAACTATGGAATTCCGATAATTGTAAGGGGCCATTTTCTCAGTATACAATATTTTTCGCTAAATTGCATACTTATTTCTAAAAAAAGTCAAAATTTGACTAATTCGCATATTTTTACAAAAAATATGAACTTTATCCAGAAATATTATAGCACTTTTTTTGCGCTCATCTGGCACAACTCGGCACAGATTATCGTTTGTAATATTCAATGTTGGAAATTGCGCTTCCCCCCCTCCCAAGCATGCTAAACATTTTAGTTTTGACTATTTTTCCAATAGATTTAGCACAACTTTTGTTTTTTCGATAAATAATTTTTTTTACCTGTAGAAATAATTTTTTAAAATCTTTTAAAATGTAGAATTTGTTGAAAAAGTTTTTATGGCACAAGTTGTTTTCCCTAACTAAAGTTACACCGATTATTTCTTTTTCGACACCCTCCTCCTCCTTGTCGAACTTGTCACATATTTGACTAATTTGACAACTCCTCATCGATAGTAACGTGACATTCTGTTAACACCCTCCTACTTTTTATGTCCTGTTGGAAAATTGTTTTTAAAATTCTTTTATTGTAGATTTTTAAGTATTTTAATTTTTGTATTTTAAACTCCTAAAACATTACTTTTTCAAAAATGTTGAGAAATAATAGGTATTTAGATTTTATAATATTTACATAACTGAAGAGATTAAGCATGTTTTAAGCTAAAGCTAAAGTTACTTTATCAATAGTTTTTTCAAATTGAAAAATAAATCCCTTTACTTATATTCCTTTACTCATTCAAGATTAACGCGATGAATACTTAATAATTAATATAGTATTTTTTAATTATATCTGTCTATTTTCAATGAATTAATTCAGTTGTAATTTTTTCAGTTATTTTTGTTGAATTTCAATTACTTTCTTGAGTTTCCAATTATTTCTATCATTTTTCAACTAACTAACCTATTTTTTCATTTTACAGTTATTTATTAAACAATGTCATAAATTATGAATTATTTTATTTATTTATTTTATTTTTTAATTATTTTATTCAACTTTCATTTCTTTTTGTCGTTGGTAATTTAATTATTCCAATTGCAAAATATTTTCATTATTTTTCAATTGACGTTCTAAACTTGCAATTATTTTTTTTCATTATAAGTTTCTTCAATAGTTTTTAAATTATTCTCCATATTTTTCCATTCCTTTCATTCGTTTATCATAAATTTAAAAAAACTGAGAATTATCATTTTTTAATTATTTTCTCCAATTTAGAGTTATTTTCATTATTTTCCAGTCAATGTTTTAAAGTTCCAATTATTTATGTCAAATTTAAATTATTTTCTTTAATTTCCAGTTATTTAAATCTTGCTTTAATTTAGCACAACTTTATTTTTTCGAAAAAAAATAAATTTTTTTTTGACTAATAGAAATTCTCTTTTAAATTTTTTTCAAAATTTTAATTTTTTTGAAAAAATATTTACGGCACAATTATGAACACATCTAGCACAATTTGGCAAAAGTTTCTTTTTTTTCATTTAGACAAAATAGCGTTTGTGAAGTAAAAATTTTTGTCAAAAAAATTTATTTTTTGACGACAGAAAGTTTAATATTTCAGCATTTAAGGATTCCAAAATTTTTTACAACAAATTATTGTTTCATGAATATTCTGATATTATAAGATGTTTATTTTCGTCCAGTTCCTTATTCCTGCATTTCCGATTAACAGCACAATTCATACATCACTAAACATGCACCGTTCCTGCGAAATCCTTTATCAACAAAACTGATGCATTTTTGACTTTCGTTTACAAACAAGTGCTATCTTCTCTTTAGTTAATTTTAATTTTATAGTGTTTACATAAGAAAATATGCAAAATTTAATGACATTTATTTTTATTTTAAATGTTATTATATTATTTATTATCATATTTGTTAATTTATTTATACTTTTTATTTTCGTATTTTTTCAAAAAACTGTTTTATTTTAAAGTCTAGTATTATAGAATCAAAATATTTTCTAATAAAAATTAAAATTCTTTTTCAAATATCTTTGTATTATGTATTTAAGAAAATAATTGTTTAGAATTTTTGTATTAATAAACCAATAATTTATTCAACGGCAGCATTTATTTTTTGAGATTTTGTTGCTTTTGTTTACAACAATTTATTTAAACTATTCTTTTTTTATTGATAAACATGAAGTAACAGTTGTATTATGTGCTACCATTCAAGTATTTGTAACAATTTTCCATTTTCTACATTTATTTAGAGCATTTCTTAAAAAAAATTATTTTTTACTCTCTAAATCTGAATTAGTTAAAATTAAATAATTTAAAAGCAAGAACTCAGTCACTAATTCAAATAGTTATATTTCTACTAATCATTTATTAAAAAATAACTAATTATTAGTCAACTTAATTTTTAGATTATGTCAAAATAAGTAATATTTCAGTAAAATTCTGTTGACTAATTTAATTAGTCTAATTTTAACTATTTTTTAGTAATTTGTTTACTAACAATTAATCATTTTTTTACTAATTATTAGTTATTTTTCACTAATTGCTAAAACTGAAACTCAAGTCACGATTTTTCTAATAATTAGTTATTTTTAACTAATTCAGATTTAGGGAATAAACAAGTTTTTTAATAATAACAATCATTATTTCACCCAAAAAACTTATAAAACAATGGAATTGATACTGATAGATAAAAGAAACCTATGTTACTCAATCATCACAAGGAAATAACTTCTAAACTTTAAATCTGGTAGAATAATTTAAAGAACTAATCAATCAAAGTACAAATGAATGAATATATGCACTAAATAATATGGATAAATGTTACATTGATCAATTAATTAATAAAACTTACCTTAAATGTAACGTTGCAGTTAACAATGTTGCACTTGTACTCATTTTTTGTTTCCAAGAAAACAAAAAACTTATGTACTTCCGATCTTGTCGGTCGGTTACTCATTTTGTCAATCACTTAAAAAATCACAACAGAAAGAAACTTCACTTAAAAATTGAAAATCTATATTTCCTTACACTCTGACACGAACTCTCTAAATTTTCAACTGACCTTCTCAATTGACGATATTCGTCGACTTCTGATTTGATGAAGCCGACTTCCCCCCCCCCCCCCCCAAGGATGACGTTATCAAGGAGTAAGGAGAATTTTCCTTTATGCCATTCTTATGCACAATTTCCAAGAAAATGTCATTCGAAAATCTGCAGGAATTTTACTTTGCAAGGACAAAATATGTTTTAAATAAAGATCGATTAACTAAATTCCAATTGTTATAACTACTTATTGTCATTTAGAAAACAAAAATTGTTTAAACAAATGAAAATAGTTCAAACAGAATACAAGTGTATTTAAAAAATTTGCAAATAAAAATTTATTAAACAAATCGGTATGGTTTAAACAATTTTAATTTGTTTAAACAAATTACAATTGATTCAGAATATAAATTTGTTCTAACTATTTTTATTTGTTTAAACAAATTACAATTGTTTAAGAAATTTATATTCTTTAAACAATTTGTATTTGTTTAACAATTTTCATTTCTTTAAATAAATTAATTTGTTAAACAAATTAAAATTGTTTAAAAAAGAATTCGCAAATCTGCAGGAATTTTACTTTGCGAGGGCAAAATATGTTTTAAATAAAGATCAGTTAACTAAATTCAAATTGATATAACCACTTATTGTCATTTAGAAAACAAAAATTGTTTAAACAAATGAAAATAGTTCAAACAGAATACAAGTGTATTTAAAAAATTTGCAAATAAAAATTTATTAAACAAATCGGTATGGTTTAAACAATTTTAATTTGTTTAAACAAATTACAATTGATTCAGAATATAAATTTGTTCTAAATATTTTTATTTGTTTAAACAAATTACAATTGTTTAAAAAATTTATATTCTTTAAACAATTTGTATTTGTTTAACAATTTTAATTTCTTTAAATAAATTAATTTGTTTAAATAAATTAATTTGTTAAACAAATTAAAATTGTTCAAAAAAGAATTAAATTTTTTAAACAAATTAAATTATTTAAACAAATTAAAATTGTTTAACAAATAAAAATTATTTAAACAAATTACAATTGTTAAAACAAATTAAATTTTTTTAAACAATTTAAAATTGTTTAAACAAATCGTAATTGTTTAAGCTATTTAAAATGGTTATAATATTTGAATATACCATTCATTATTTATAAACTTATATTCATAAATCCCGCAATGAAAAGAAATAAAATATTATACGTAGAACACACTTTCTCGCCACGTTTCCTAACGTGTTCAAAACGATACGTTTGCCAACCAGCTAAAGTATCGTATCCAGAACACGTTACGATTCTCAAACGGCAAAAGTATCGTGTACATAATACGATACGATTCCCCGTAGGCTAACGTCTTGTTTACAAAACACAAAACTCTGGCCTTCACAATTATGTGTTGTGTTTGAACTCAATACAAATTGTCAATATTTCTCGTGCCGTGTTAGTGAAACGATACGAGGCAACACTTATTTATCGTGGAGTTTCGTGGGCGTGACCATCCCTGGTTGAAAGAAATAATTAAAAAATGACGAGAATAAATGAAAAATTGAAGGAAATATCTGAAAAATGACGAAAATAATACACAATTGAAAATAAAATTCGAAAAATGACTAGATAAATAGAAAACAAAACAAAAATTTGTAAAAATTAAGAATAATTATAAAATTTTGAGAGAATAATTGAAAATTGCGAAAAATAATAATTAATGATTGAAGAAAATATTTGATAAATGACGAGAATAATTGAAAAAATGAAGAAAATATGTTAAAATAGACAAAAAAAATTGCCAATAAAAAACAAAATCCAAAAAATGATTAGATTAATAGACAACTGAAAAACATAATTGAAAAAATTAAACAAAAAATATTAAATTAAGAAAATAAGAAAAATTAAGAAAATTATAGGAGTAATTGTTGGAAATAATTACAAATTGAACAACTGAATTGAAAATTGAAAAAAATTAAAAATTAAAGAATGAAATTTAAACAATATAATTAAAAATTGAAAAAACTAATTAAAAAGCTGAGATTTATGAAATATAGAAGAAAATATTGAAAACTGAAGAATGGTTTTGAAATTTGAAGAAAATAATCAAAAAATGAAGAAATAAATTGTATGTTTAAGAATTAAATTCAAATTTAAAAAAATAAGGTAAGAATTATTAAATATTCAATAAAATAATTTAAAATTAAAGTCTGCAATTTCAAATTGAAAATAATAATTGAGAAGTGAAGAAAATAATTAAAAATTGAAGAATTAAATGAAAAAATAAGGAATTATATTAAAATTTTGAGAAAATATGTGACAATTGAAAAAAAAATAGAAAACTTTCGACAATAATCGTCAACAGAACAAAATAATTTTAAAAATTAAAGAATAAATATAAAATTTAAGAAAAATAATTGTAAATTTACAAATTTGTAGAAAATAATTGAAAATTGCGGAAAAAATTAATAGTTGAACGAAATAATTGAAAAATGACGAGAATAATAATTGGAGAAAATATTAAAAATTGAAGAAATAAATTGAAGATTAAAGAATTAAATTGAAATTGTAAGAAAATAATTGATAATTGAAAGAAAAATTACTAAACGACTAAAATAATTAAACATTAAGAAAAATACTTGACAATTGAAAAAATGTAAAAAAAAGTTGAATAAATGGCGAGAATAATCGATAATAGAACAAAATTATTGACAAAATTAAAGAATAATTATAAAATTGAAGGAGAATATTAAGTTGTCAATTAAAAACTAAAGAACATTATAGAAAAAATTTTAAAAAATAAATGAAAATTGAAGAAGATAATTAAATAATTATATTGAAATCTCAAAAAAAGAATTGATAATTAAAAAAAGACGAGAATTTTTTAACATTGAATAAAATAATTGAAAATTGAAGAAAATAATTGAGAATTGAAAAAAATAGTTCATTAAAAATAAACGAAATTTTTTGAAAATTAAAGAATTTAATTGAAATGGCAAGAAAATAATTGATAATTAAAAGAAAAATTACAAAATGACTGAAAGGAATTAAATATTAAAGACAATAATTTACAATTGAGAAAAAAATTCGAAAGCTGTCGAAAATAGTCGACAATAGAACAAAATAATTTAAAAAATTAAAGAATAATTCTAAAATATAAGGAGAATAATCTTATATTGAAAGTCACTTTCTATTTATGATTTTAATCAATGCAATTTTACAGGAAATCAGTTTAAAATGACTAAATTCTTCGTAATTTTCCACTGATTGATATAGATGAAAATAATTTTCAATTTCAGTAACAGCATTGAAAATTTCAATTATTTTCTATTGATCAATGAGATAAAAGTCACCTATAATTCAGCAGTTTTCAACTTATTTCAAATGAAATATAACTGATTGAAATAGTAAAAAGAGAAATTAATTAAATTGATTTTTTAAAGCAACATTTTATGAAATTCCCTGACTTTTCCAGGTTTTTCCTGACTACAAAAAATTCCATGACAATTCCAGGTTTTCCAGAAGCGTAGCAACCCTGAATTTTCTAAATTTATTAAAAAAGTTACATAACCTATAAATTTGTATTATGTTTTAAAAGAATGTCCAATTAATGGTAGAAAACATGCTAATTAATAAATAGATAAAATTGTTTTAAAGATTACAAGTTTGTAATGAAAATTTTTAAATTTTTTAAGAAAGTTGTTTTCAATGTGCTTTTTCCAGTTACTAAAAACGACGTTTAAAACTTTCTTACGCTCAACAAAATTTAGTCCAGAGAGCCTTCATTGAGTAAATTAAAAATTTTTATTTAAAATGAGTCGTATTTTATTATTTTTATAATATATTTAGAAAAATTTATTTCGTTTACGTGCTTTTGTTACCAAAGTTATACCTACTTCTGTCAGCCATTTTGTTTTAAGACGTCACGACCGCAAAGCCCAATTGTTACAAAAACTTTAGATGCGACTTTTTATAAATTTTCGAGCCCGAAACAGCGTGTTGCGAAAAATACGTTTGATTTTGAGAAAATGGATAAATTAAAGACCTGGCAATATTGCTTTAAAAATAAACTGTATATAAGGCCTTCTGTGAGAGTAAATTCGCGGCATTTTAACAGAAAAGATAATATTTTTTTATGTACTTTAAAAGCTTTCAAATTTAGAGGTTATAATCCTTTTTATCGGCTATTTGAAGTTTTTAAAGTTACTTTTTTACTATGAAAGGAAGTTAGTTAATTTTTCTCGTTAACTGGCTTTGATTATATAATTTGTTTACCCGATTGGTGAATTTTTTTAAATTTAGTTACACATAGAGCATTTTATTTATTTTATTACATTTATTTATAATTTGTTTAACACTGAATATTTGTTGTAAATGATCACCTTTTATGCCTTTTATAAAGTTTCGTTTGTTAGATTTCCTAACTATCTAATACTACACAATTAAAAATTTTGTGTTAAATTTAACATAAATCACATGTCCCAAACGGTCCACTCAAAATTTGTGTTAATTTTTAACCATGTTTTTCACACAGAACAAAAAATTAAATGTAAATTACAGTGTTGTTACTAAAAAATTTGAGGTTATGTTCAAGAATCGAATGACAGTTAAAAAATGCATTAAATCAACTCACGAAAAATGTTAAATTTTGACAAAAAAAAATTAACAAGGACCGATTGTTACACAACTACACAAAACTTTCAACAGTGTATCTATAGAAATGAACTTTTTACATTTTATTTTGTATCCTATATGTATAAATTCATTAAACTTGTTACCAAAAGTACGCCATATTGTTTTAGGCCACGTTTCCATGTCAGATCCCAATAGATTTAAATATCTTTATGCTATAAATTTTGCTATTTTATTATTAAAGATATTTTTAAATTTAGAATTAAATTATATATTTAAAAAATTGTAATAAATTTAGGAATAAACTGTATTTTTTTGTGAATAAGAATTGTTGATTTTATGGTTTGTATTCGGTCACAATAAGCATCCTGTTGAGGTTTCTATTAAATTTGATAATTATAGACTTTTTTGTCTGTAATAATTTTTTTTTTTTTAGACAAACATTTATTTTTGTATCTTTTTTTTTTTGTTTGCATGTCATTATTTATCAGAGTTCTGAGATCAAAAAAGAGCGTAGGAAAAAGTCCCTGTAATTCCAGGCAATTTTCATTCTTGGATCATTGTGTTTCATCATCATGATTCAGCCACCGACACCAGTAGTGGGCGAGAATATCTCACAAAGGCTCTTCTCTTCTTTTAACTCAACTTTCAATCTCAAACCTATTGTCAAGTGATATTCATTAAAATTACAAGTTTCCCTTTTTTGAACTCGAGACTTTTTAGTCTTATTTCTCACCAAGACACTTTCAATTATTTTTTCTATCAATGTTTTAAAAATTATTCAATTATGCCCTTAAAAACCAATGTTTTTGTTCGATTAAAAATTATTGTTTCAACGATGTGTCAATTCGAGGATTTGAAAATTGAAAAAAAAAGACTTTAATAAATAAATAAAATTAAGAATATTATTCAAAAATTAAATGAAAAAATTCTAAATGAATATTGAACAAAAATGGAAAATTGTAGGAAAATAAGAAAATTAAGAAATAAATAAAGAGAAAGAGTTGAAAGATTTAATAAAAAAGAATAACTGAAATTGAAAAAAAAATCGTAAGAAATTAGATAGTAAAAAAAAGTTTTATTTTAGAAATTGATTTAAACTTATATCAAAGTTACCGCAAAGAATTTATTTATAAGAATAATATGACTTCACTAGAAATAGAAAGAAATAAAAATTTAAAAATAATAATTAATTAAAACGAATTTCCAAAATAGAAAAAGTAAGAATATAAGGAAAATTGTTAAAGAGATTCTCTCCATTTACATAACCTCAAACTAAAAAGTCGTTTTTAACCCTAAATAAAAATATTCTTTAAATCAATTTTATCAAATTTTAAAAGACCCAGTTGTACTATTTTCAAAAAAATTAGGTTGAGCTAAAATTTGTTGGTAAATAATAATTATTTAACATTTTACGCTTTTTTCTTTAAATATAGTTAAAATCTGTTATTTTAATCCAATTTTAATAAATACTCAAATTTCTCGTTGAAACATTCTCTGCAAATTTATTTTTTGTGTTTTGTTAACGAATATTTTGTTTAAAAGTTATTGGACAAATAAAATTTGTTTTTTACGTTTTGTTGAAACAAAATAGTACTTAAAAAAATTTAACAAATAAAATTGCAGAGAATGTTTCAACGAGAAAAATGAACTGTTATTTTTCAAATTTGGATGAAAATTACAGATTTTAACTGGACTGAAAGAAAAAACATAAAATGTCAAATAATTATTATTTAACAATAAATTTTAGCTCAACCTAATTGTTTCTGAAAAATGTACAACTGGATCTTTCAAAATTTTATGAAATTGATTTCAAAAATATTTTTATTCAGGGTCAAAAACGACTCTCTAGTTTGAGGTTATGTAAATGAAGAGAACCTCATTTAATTTATAGGGACGTATGATTAAGTTCAAAAATTAATTATTTAGAATATTTATTTCATAGAATTTCATTAGGAAGAACCTTCTTTTAGTCGAAATTTCACATTTTCGAATATGTTTTCAATCGAACATAAATTAATCCGAATTTTTAGGTCACCGCATTCTTATTTAGCAGAATTTTCATTTTAAAGAAATCCTTTTAACCAACTTTCATTTAAAAGAATTCCAATTTGAACGAATTTTAATTTAGAATATTTTTTAGTTTACAGAATTTTAGGTTAATCGAATTTTTAAATACCAGAATATTCGTTTGGCAGAATCTTCATTTGTCCGAAATTGTATTAGTACGAATTGACATTTGATAGAAAACTTAAAATGCAGAATATTCATTTGTCAGAAATTGCAAATTGCGAAAAAAGTATCCGACAGAAATATTTTGGCCCGAATTTTGAAATTGACCAATCAGAAAATATGAAAAAAGTTGCAATTATTCAATTTAAAAATTCGCGCCAAAATATTTCTGTTGGATACTTTTTCGGCCATGTGCAATTTCTGACAAATGAATATTCTGCATTTTACATTTTCTATCAAATGTCAATTCGCACTAATACAATTTAGGACAAATAAAGATTCGGTCAAATGAATATTCTGGTATTTAAAAATTCGATTAACCTAAAATTCTGTAAAATAAAAATCTTTCTAAATTAAAATTCGTTTAAATTGAAATCCTCTTAAATAAAAAGTTGGTTAAAAGGATTTCTGTAAAATGAAAATTCTGTTAAATAAGAATTCGGTGACCTAAAAATTCTGTTAGTTCAAAATTCGAATTAATTTATTATGTTCGATTAAAAACAGTGAAATTTCGACTAAGAGAAGATTCTTACTAATAAAATTCTATGAAATTAATATTCTAAATAATTAATTATTTTAGATTTTAATCATACGTCCCAATTTATAAAAGCAAATTTTATTTTTATTATTGTTTTATTATTCTTCTTTTTATTTACTGTTTTTAAAGTTTAGACTTGTAGCTATAAATATTTTTCTCGTTACTTTTCTATAGATGCTAAAGTTTTGAAAAAGTTTTTCATCAAGTCTATTATAGTCAGTTTAAAAATTTCAATATAAAGATTTTATTCATCAAAAACTAGCGTATTGAAAACTTACCCCGGGGATTTAGTTACCTTTAGAAATTTATAAAATTAAAAATTTTTAATCCGACATTAAAGAAGAAAATTTTTTCCAATATCGATTTTTGTTGTCTTCAAAAATGTATATTCTCAATAACTTTGTATTAAAATTTTCTTAAACATTTTTCAATAAAGGAGCTTATGTAAATAAGTAAAAAAATTTGATTCACGCTATTTTAATCTACATATAATACCTAATCTCATTTTATTGTATTCAAACATATTTTACACTCTTAACTTTTTTCCATTGTTGTGTAATTGATTTTATTTGAATAAAATTATCGGATTTAATTCTTTTCCCTCGGGCACAATGAGCATTTTAATTTAAATATAGAATAACTGCAGATTTATTGGAAATTGTTGAAATGAATAAAGTAAACGATAAATCAAACAAGTCATATCAGATATTGTAGTTTAGAATATCCATCAATTGAACGTAAAGCTTTCGACATTAGAATAACAAAGAATTTCTAACTCGTATTTTATCTATGGGCAAAAATATACTTACCACAAAAGTTTCACTTTCCATTTTATTTTATCCCGTATTAGTGCGACCTAACAATATCTTGAAACATAGACTGCGTAGGCGAACTGGAACTCTAACGGGAATTTTAGTTTTTCTTTAAGAAATCTAACAATGCAAATTATAAGTTTTGTTATGTTTATGACAAAATCATGCGACCTGTATTTTTCGAAACGGAATGTAAATTGTCTGTGTGCTACTGTTTCATTTTCTGTCGTCCACTCGTGCTCAAATTGAAATGTAGAAAGTTCTCGGGTGAATAGTGATTTCGAGCTTGAGGGAAAAGTTTCTAATGGAATATTTTCCATCTCTTTTACAAAATAGTGAAATGTTTTAATTGGATGGTTTCGTTCGCTTTATTCTCGCTCATGTATAAAATTTTAAAGTTCCCCTTTTTTTTCATTTTCAATTAGGTACAAGCTTCTATCTTGTTCCAACATAAAAGTACACATGTTTAATAATGTTCTTTTCCAATTGTCTCGTAAAAGTTTCAATTTCGATGGTAAAATTAATTTTGTTTATTTTATTATTGTAAATGAATATAACATAGATTATAATAAATAAATATGCACACGAGAAAAGATAATTATAAATTTAGTTGTACAACGAACGAGAAAATTTTCATTCTCTTTTAATTAAAAAACAATGGAAATAATTAATTTGTCGGTACTCAGCTGTTCTTGACTATATTTGTTTATTTACAAATTCATTAATTTAGATTTCTTTAAAAGAATAGTTTCAAAAATTAGGTAAAGTCTAAACCAAATAAACGAATATGAAAATTTTAAAAGTATTTTTGAAAAAGAAAGTGAAATAATAGCCGGTTTCTGAAAATTTGTCAACGTGAGTTCTTCCTTTAAGAATTAAAAATTTTGCGACATTGCTCTTTTTGATATTGGAAACAGTATGAAATTTCTTCTTTATCGGAAGGTAAAATCTAATACATATTTTATTCTTAAAATATCAACTTGGACTTTACTTTAAAAATTGTTTACAAGTTTCTTGTTGAAGTTTTAAGTTTATTTATTTCGCTGCAACTCAGGATAGAATTAATTATTATTTTTACGATAAAATTATATAAATTTTTTTTTTAACTGAAAGAAAATATGTTGTGCTTGATGATGAATTGATAAAATGTTGATAAAATTTGAGTATTTTAAAATATTTTTTACAATTAATTGAAGTAAGATTAATGCTATTTTTTATTATTGGCCAAAAATAAAAAAATGAAATAGATATTACAATAAATGTTGAGACGCATAACCATACCTCAAAGTTTACTTTATATAAATTTTCCATAACCTAGTGACGCGTTTCTTAATAGAATTTTATTATAATTTTTATTGCCTCGAATTGTCCTTCAATGAAGAACTCTTACTTTAATTCAGAGAAACTATTTTTCCAATTTGTTATTCCATTTTCTCCAACTTTCCATTATACCACCTTTCTGAAAAATATTAGTTTTTAAATTTTTCATTTAGCTCAGGATGTCGATTGGACCGAGAAAAACCGAAAAATGACAAGGATTTGAAAATTGACCGAGAAAACGAGAAATTAACCAGAAAATTGATCATTAAACCGGGAATTTACAAGCATAAAAATTATTGCCACACTGGAGCTAAATTATTATTTTATAATTTTTTTTTGTATTTTTATGTACATATTTTATATTTTAAAATAACCACGTAATCAGAAATTTCACTAGAAAAATTAACAAGGTAATCATAACAAAATAGTTTTGTTGAGTAATAATTAAAAACTTTATTAAAATGTTTTGTTGGCAGTACCAAATATTTATGGCGCATGCGCGACCAGTGCGTTTTTTTTATTCGTATTGTACTCGTCTATCGATAATATCATAAATATTATACGTGTTTTTTTCTCTTTACAAGAAAAGTTTTATAATAAAATTAATCAAATATGTTAAATAAAGGTATTTTTAAATGTGAAAGTTCAATAATAAATCGTATTGAATAAGATTTTTTGAGCAAATGACACTAAACAGATTCTTGTAAAAAGTTAATTTATTCTAATTTAATTAATAGTTTGAGCAAATAACAAACATTTGTTACTTAAAAATGCTTCAGTTTTGTGTGTAAACACTATATTTGTAAGACGGTTATTAAAATTATTCATAGAAAGGCAAAATTAA
Organism: Ganaspis brasiliensis; assembly: GCA_037103525.1. NCBI lineage: Eukaryota > Metazoa > Arthropoda > Insecta > Hymenoptera > Figitidae > Ganaspis > Ganaspis brasiliensis. The sequence goes on along the minus strand of JAZKLR010000365.1, from coordinate 253,897 downwards.
ACAAAAGTTTGTAACCTAACCTCTAAATCGACACTGTTGATTATAAGAAAAACATTTTAATAACAAAGAATTTTCAATTTAAAAATATCTAGACTTAACCAAAAAGATTTATAAATATAATTTTGTTTAGAAGAAGTTTTCAAGTTTGTTAAACTTAAAAAAGTCTTATAGTCAAATTTTACAATTCGCTTTTTTTGGTATTTGTTGGGAACTTTTACGAGACCTTATAACGAATTTTGCAGATCAATACAATTTGAATAGTTTTTATGTATTTGACATGTTTCGACATTATTGATGTCCTCATCAGGTCATAATAAAGAATATGTTCGATGAAAAAATAAATAGAAATCTGTAATAAAACATTGAAAATTGAATTGAAGTTTTTACAATAAATAATTAAATTAAAAGTTTTACACGACGAAACATTGTATATATATAAAAATAAATACAAACTTCTTATACCTCCAAAAAGAAGATTTCTATGTGAATTAAGAAATTAAATGATAAAAATTATAACAGATTATAAGAAAGGAATTAGATAAAGAACTACATGAAGAATTTAAAAATCGTACGACATTTTGAGGTTATCTTCAAGCGATCTAAATCTAAATCGAACTCAAACTAAATCCAAATCGAAACAAGTCAAATTTAAATCAATTCAAAAGTCAAAATTAAAATCTACCATTCTGAATTAAATACGAATAAGCTTGACTCAATTTATTTATATCTGTACTAAAATTATTTGTAGAATTAATGTTTTTTTTTGTATATATATCATTTCTATATGTCGCCTTGTATATTCATTATTTTCGTAATTAAAAGCTTTACTATAAAGCTTTAATAAATTTGATTTTAATAATATTAAACCTTTAAATTACGAAAATAATGAATATAAAAGACGACATATAGAAATGATTTATATACAAAAAACATTAATTCTACAAATAATTTTAATACAGATATAAATAAATTGAGTCAAGCTTATTCGTATTTAATTCAGAATGGTAGATTTTAATTTTGACTTTTGAATTGATTTAAATGTGACTTGTTTCGATTTTGATTTTAATTTAGTTTGTATTCGATTTCGGTTTAGATTTAGATCGCTTGAAGATAACCTCAAAATGTCATACGATTTTTTAATTCTTCACGTAGTTCTTCATGTAATTCCTTTCTTATAATTTGTTATAATTTTTATCATTTAATTTCTTTATTCACATAGAAATCTTCTTTTTGGATGTAAGCAGTTTGTATTTATTTATATATAATGTTTCGTCGTGTAAAACTTTTAATTTAATTATTTATTGTAAAAACTTAAAATTTAATTTCCAATGATTTATTACAGATTTCTATTTACTTTTTCATTAAACCAAATCTTTTTTTCAGTGAATTGTTTATATTGTCGACATTTAACAAACTATAAATCACAAAAATCTCATTTTACAAATGTAATATTTGGGAATTGCAGAAATATAATGCGCCATCTGTTGTCAGGAAAAATAATTAAAATAATGAGAACCGATTATGTAAACAGCATTCTTGATCATTTCTATTAAATTGCAAGTTAGAATATTCTTTTTAAAAAATGTGTTTTTTTGAAAAAAAAAGAGAGTGCAGAATCAAATTAAAAAAAAATATATAATAGAAGGTATAATAACAGTCTATTATTGATACCGTGATTTTTAGGTTATATGGAATTTGGGAAAAGTATATATTTGGGGAATAATCATGCGTCTCATTTATATTGATGTGTCACATGCTCATGTCCTCTCATTGGAAACGTTGACTCCTTACCATTTATTTTTGTTCTCCAGGAGGAAAGCTTGGACTTAATGGGGCAATATAAACCTGAAATATTCTGCTAGAAGGTAATTGCTTTGTTGTTATTGTTTTGCTTTATCTTGCTTATCAGCACTGCATGTCTATTTTAAAAGCTCGCTAACTTTTCTATTCAATTTGTAGCCATTAACATACACACTTTGTTTAATCCATCTTTTATAATCTATCTCTTATTGATTACTCTTAATTCTAACAATTTAGCCTACGATTATCAATATATCTAGCTTAATCTGAATATAATTCCATAATAATAATTACAATATTAATTAGATTTATTTATTATACAGAGAGCCCACTCACTCGATTAATACAATTATAATAACTTTCTAACTATCTTGTCCAATTTAATTTTGTCCAGGAACTTTCGATTCAGTTTTTTACAATGTATTGTGCAATATGTTTGTCGAGTGAGTCAACACTCTGTATATTTTTAATTATATTATTGATTATACTTTCACTTTAAAATATGACAAATAATCTATTATTTTTATAGGATAAGACATTCTTAAATTTTGCACAAAATCATTAAGCCGAATTTGTATTTATTCGATACTTTTTTTTAGTTCAATTTCTCATCTATGATGAGTCGGTAAGACAGGATAAATGTTGCTCTGAATCATTTTTAAAATAATGTAGTAATTATGGAAGATTTTTTAAGATATTTAAAAGAGAAGATTTTATAAAAAAACGTAATGAGATTCAAATATCGCGCGCTTTTGTGAATCGTAGCGACACCAGTTCTGCTTTACCGACTCAACATAGATGGGAAATTTAGTTGGAAAAAGTCTCGGGATAAAAATTCGGATCAATTATCTATCTCTTTATTAAAAATTCTAATAAATGAAGTTTCCGTGCATTAAATATTCGTATAAACGTTCTCTCTTGAGAATTTTGATAAATAATAAGTCTGTCAAATAAAATTTAAAAGATTAAATTTTCTTTAAAGAAATTAAATTTTCGTTTTTTTTTTTTTTGCGTGTTCACTCACACTATTGCATTTGACAAGTTTTCTGTATTCTTTCGTAAAAATTGAAGAAGTGTCATAAATCTAACACCTTTGTGGGCACTAAAAATTTTATGGAGCTTCTTTTATCTTTGGTTTTACACAGTTTTGTAAACAAATCACGATTCTGAAACTATCTTTGAAAAACAGATTTCAAGAAGAAGAATAGGAAGAAGAAAGAGGAAAAGAAGAATTTTATTTGAAACAACTCGATTCTCGGAATTGTAAAAGCAAAACTGGACAAAAGGAAAAACACTATTTAAATATTCAAAGCTATTGTATTGCGTACACGTAGTTCAAGACTGGGAATCTAGTTGGAAGTTTAGAATACAAATTACTAGATTTGACAGTTAAATCAGTTTAGCATACAATATGAGCTAAATAGTTTATCGAATTTCCTGTTTTACAATTAAATTATTTGTTGTATAAAATTTTCAAACTTTTGATTTTATACTTTTCATTAATTCAATTTAATATATAAATTAATTTATTCAGAGTTATTTAAATAATGTGACAAGTCTACTGTATAAATTGCAGAAAATAAGAAATTTTAAATAATTTTTGGAATTCTATAAAAAGCTGTTTTTGAGTAGAAACTTAAATTGTTAAACTTATATTAGGGATGATTGACCCGTATCAAAAAATCAAAAGTTAGTGACATCGAGTGTTTTGGAACATTAATAATAAAGAATTATCTTATTAGGTTTTAGGTAACCGTTTTCATTAAAGAAGGAACAATTTTTAGTATTATCCAAAGATAATTATAAAATATATACTATATATTTCAAACTTTTAGTAAAATAAAGAAACTTTTGGCTGTTACTGTACATCAATTTAAGGAAATTCGGGAAATTCTCTCTGTTGACATAACCTCAAACTAAAAAATGACTGTTCCAGGGCTGTCAGTGACTCAATTTTTTTAAAATAGCTCACAGTCTACAAATACTTAATTTCCACACCTCTTTTCAATTATTTTTGTCATTTTTAAGAAGGTTTATCCAAAAATCGATTTTTTACAAATTCTTGTAAAATTTTAATGACATATTAAATTCATTATTTAACATGTATGGTTGCAATTTTATTGAAATTTACCGTACTGTTTTTAAGATTTAAATTTATAAAGTTGGAACTTTTACATGGAAACAGTAACGAAACGCGCAAAATGACTATATTTTAATTAATTTAAAAAAACGGCTTAACAAGTTTAAAAAAAAAATTAATACATTTTAAACTATAATATAATGCAACTTTTACCTGAATAATAAATTAATTTACCGTATCGTTATTAAGAAAATGTTCTTCAAGGTTAGTAATTCTTCTTTTTTTTTAAATAACCAGAAAGGAGAAATTTTATAGCTCGAAGTTCTCAACAGAAAAATTTTTTTCAACAAAATTCGTTTGTATAATGATTTTAACTATAAAATACTATTTAGAAACCAAATTATAAGAAGAAATGAATTTAAAAAGATATTGAATATCATGAGCCGATACAATGAGAACCGCTTGAGCGGATAAACGTCCTTAAAGTACTTTTGTCAACTTTAAAGTATTTTTGTCAATTTTCAAGTATATATGCGATTTTGAATTTAATTTTTTCAAATTATCAAAAGTTTATTTTGTCCAGTCTTTAAATTATTGTAATGAATATTTAAATCTATTAAACAAGTTTTCATTTATTTTGTTCGTTTTTCCATTATTTTCTTAAAATTTCAATTATGTTTTTCAACCATTAAATTATTGTCAGGAACATTTAAAATTTCTACACAAGTTTCAATTTACTTTTGTTATTTTTCAATTATTTTCTTCAAATTTCAACTACTTTTGTCATTATTCAAATATTTTTGTCGTTTTCCAATTATTTTCTTCATATTTCTATTATTTTTGCCATTTTCAAATTTTTTTCTACAAATTACAATTATTTCTTTATTAAGTTTTTTTATATTGTCATGAATTTTTAAATTTCTTACGTCAGTTTTCAAGTATTTTCTTCAAAAATTTCAATAATTTTGTTCATTTTTTTTATTATTGTCATGAATATATTAATTTTTTACAATTTTTTCAATTATTTGCTACAAATTTCAATTATTTTTTCAAACTTTAATTACTTTCTTCATATTTAAATTTTTTGACATTTTTTAACTATTTTCTTCAAATTTTAATTATTTTTCTCAAACTTCAATTAACTTCATTAACTTTGAATTAGTTCCTTTAAAACTTCTAATATTTTTTTTCAATTATTGTCTATGGATTTTTTATTTTTACACCAGCTTTCAATTATGTATGTCATTATTCATTTAGTTTCTTAACATTTTAATTATTTCGTCAATAACTCAATTATTGTACTCAAAATTTTAATTTTTTGCATCAGTTATCAATAATTTTTTTCAATACTATTATTTTTGTCAATATTCACATTTTAATCAATTTTTTAATTATAGTTTTGTCAGTTTTCAATTTCTTTTTTAAATTTGAATTATTTTTGTCGTTGTACAATTATTTTTGCTATTTTCAATTATTTCGTTTTAATTTTTCAATTTCTTGTTTTTTTTTAATTTTTAATCCATTTTTCAAATATAGTTTTGTCATTTTACAATTTCTTTTTTCAAATTTCAATTATTTTTGTCATTCTTCAATTATTTTCTTGTAACTTCAATTATTTTAAAAACTTTTTAATTATTTTCTTTAAATTTCAATTATTTCGTTTCGATTTTCGTCTTCATTTTTTTATTTTTAATGAATTTTTCAATTATAGTTTTGTCAGTTCACAATTTTTTTTAAATTTTAAATTATTTTTCTCATTTTGCAATTATTTTCCTCATATTTCAATTACTTTTGCCAATTTCTACAACTTTAGGTGTTAAAAATTGTTAAATAATTTTTTGCCTAAAAGTTGATAAACAAATAAAACTTGTTCTTTACGTATTTTTTAAACCGGATTTTATTTAACAAAATCTAACAAGTAAAATTGTAGAGAATGTTTCAACGAGAAAAATGAGCTATTATTTGTCAGAATTGGATGAAAATTGCAGTTGTTCATTAAATTTAAAGAAAAAACATTAAATGTTAAATAATTATTATTTGACAAGAAATTTTAGATTAAACTAATTTTTTCTGAAAAATGTACAACTGGTTCTTTCAAAATTGGGTGAAATTAATTTGAATAATATTTTTGTTTGGAGTAAAAACCGACATTTTAGTTTGAGGTTATGTAAATAAAGAGAATCCATTCAAAGTAAAATAATGCCATTTTTTAATGACACTATTTCTTGCTTCAGAATAGATTTTTAATCAACAGTAAATACAAAATCGTAAAAAATATTGTTCTGTGAAAAAAAGGGTTAAATATTTTTTATAACTTTATTTTTGAATATTAATAATAAAAAAAATTCAGATTCTGAATCTCTCTGAAACTTTACAGGTGTATTCCTCTAAATATTATTATTTAATTCTCAAAGTTTAAACAGATTCCGCTCATTTTGAAAATGAGGTCAATCATTCTCAAATTACTTTTAAAATTTGAGTAAATTACATTATTTAAAATTTTTAATTAACTATAATTACATTGTATAATTTAGCCTAAAGAACTAAATTTTAAATTTAAATTTAATTCCCAGAAAAATTATTTTCTCTTAAAAAGCAATATACACACTATTTAGAAATTTAGAAAATTAACCCACATAAATAATGATAACATTAAATATAAATTTAATCGTAGAAATGTGATAAATCCAACTTTGTCCATTAAAATACTTTTTAATTACAATAATAATAATTTACTGTAGAAAATATTGACTTTTACTTGATTTTCGTATCTTCTTAAAATGAAAGTTTCCAATAATTAAATTCCTTGAATATTTTTTCTGTAAAAGACACTTTAATGGATATTCTCGTGTTTGAAAAATGATCTCTATCTTGAAGATTTTCTTGATCTTGATATGTTGCAAGAAAGTGATTTCCAGTAAATGTGAAGCGATGCTTGGATAAATTAATTTGAAAAACTCATTCTAAGTGCAATTCTGATCTGAATCATGTGCTGTGCAGGGCATAAACTTAACTTAATCGTAAACGCATTTACATGGTGCATTTTATCTTATTGGAAATGAGACTGACTTGAAGAAATACGCGAAAAATTAGTGTCAGGAAAATTAATGCTTTAAGAGACTCGAAAAACATTTTATTGCACTCACACACTCATTCACTGATTAATTGATCTTTTCACCCAGTTTTCTTCTAAATTATTAATTCTGCAATTTAACAAATCAGCGATATTACACTTATTTACTCCTCAGTGAATAAATTTGCAATCAAGTATCGATGTTTATTTTATAACTGCGCGAGGCAGCAGTTAACACATATACATGAAACACGACATTTTCAAACACATTATTCGTAATGCTAAATATTGTTCAATTTAAGATTGACAAGTTTTCATTAATCATTATTTTAATTCATTTCGATTTCGTTGATTCTAATTTCAATTTTATGCTAATTTTACATGGCTTCAATTTCAATCTGTATCAATTTTTACAATTCCTTAATTACGATTTTAGAAATAATAATTAATTAACATTTTATGCTTTTTTCTTAAAGTTAATATTTGTCATTTTCATCCAATTTTAAACAATAATAGCTTATTTTGTTCTTTGAAACATTCTCTACAATTTTATTTGTTAGATTTTGGTAAATAATATTTTGGTTAAAAAATTTATAAAATAACAAATTTTAGTTATTTCGTAATTTTTAGATAAAATATTATTTAACAAAATCAAAAAAATAATATTGTAGACAATTTTTGAAAGAACCGAATGAGCTATTATTTGTTAAAATTAGATGAAAATTGCAATTATTCACTGGATTTAAATAAAAAACACAAAAAGTTAAATAAACATGATTTAACAACATATTTTGGCTCAATACACTTTTTTCTGAAAAATGAACAACAGGATCTTTCACAATTTTATAAAATCAGTTTTAATAATATTTTTATTTTGCTTCAACTGGATTGCAAATCGCATAAAAGAATTGAAATTGAAGAAAATAATAAAAAATTGAGGAAATAAATTGAAAATTTAAGAATTCAAGTAAAATTTGAGAAAACAATTCATAATTGGAAAAAAATGACAAAAATAATTGACAATTGAAAACAGATTTCAAAAAATGTCTAGATTAATACACAACCGAACAAAATAATTTAAAAAATCAAAGAATAATTATAAAATTTTGAAATAATAATTGAAAATTTGACAAAATTGTAGGATATAATTAAAAACTGTGGAAATTAATTAATAATTGATGAAAATAATTGGAAAATAACGAGCATAATTAAAAAATTAAAACAAAATTCGAAAAATGACTAGATTAATATTATAGACAACTGAAAAGAGTAGTTAAAAAAATTAAACAAGAAATATTAATTTTCAAGAAAATAAAAAGCAAATTGAAAAATTAAGAAAATTATAGTATCAATTTTTGGAAATAATATTGCACATTTCACAACTGGATTAAAAATCGAAAAAAATAATTAAAAATGAAAAAAATAATTAAAAATTGAAGAAAGCAATTAAAAACTGAAGAATGGAATTAAAATTTAAAGATTATACTTAAAAATTGAAAAAAGTAATTGAAAAAAGCTGAGAATTAATTAATATAAAATAAAATCAATTGAAAACTAAAGATTGGAAATAAAAATTGAAGAATGGAATTAAAAATTAAAGAAAATAATTGATTAATTGTATTTAAATTTAAAGAAACTTAATGATGCAATTCTAAAAATAATCGAGAAAAATAATAGAAAAAAGGCAATAATTTTTTAATATTAGAGAAAATAATTGAAAACTGAAAAGTAAAATTAAAATTGAAGAAAATAACTGAGAATTAAAGAGAATAGTTCCAGAATTGAATAATTGAATTGAAATTTTAAAACCATTATAATGAGTGAAAAAAATAATTGAAAAAATTAAAGAATTGTTGAATATTGAGTAATTAATTGAAAATCGATGAAAATAATTGAAAATTGAAGAAAATATTTTTAAATTGTAGAAAATAATTAAGAATTAAAGAAATAAATTAGAAAATTAAGAATTAAATGGAAATTTTAAGAAAATAATTGATAATTAAAAGAAAAATTACAATATGACGAAAATAATTAAATATTGACAAATTAATTAACTATTAATAAAAATAATTAACAATTGAAAACAAAATTCAAAAAATGGCTAGCTTAATACATAACCGAACAAAATAATTTTAAAAATAAAGGATAATTATTAAATTTTAAAATAATAATAGAAAATTGAAAAAATTGTAGGAACTAATTGAAAATTGCGGAAAATAATTAATAATTGAAAGAAATAATTGAAAAATTGAAGAAAATATGTGAAAAATGTCGAAAATAATTGTCAATTGAAAATAAAATTCGAAAAATGACTATAGATTAATAGACATCTGAAAAAAATAATTGAAAAAATTAAACAAGAAATATTAAATTTAAAGAAAATAATTGCAAATTGAAAAATTAAGAAATTATAGGAATAATTGTTGGAAATAATTGCACATTTAAAAGCTCTATTGAAAATCAAAAAAATAATTAAAATTGAAATTTAGTCGAAACTTTAATAAATTAAAACTTAAATATTAATTTAGATTTCCAGTAATAAATAATTTTTTCTCAATTTTGAAGATCTCAATTTCCAATAATCTAAATATAAATCAATTTAAATTTTTACGCATGAACATTTAAAGTAATTTTTGTTTTGATAAAATTTAATTTTAATTTAATAATATTTTAGTGTATCGAAATGTCAGTTAAATATTTTATAGTAAACTTTATTTTTTATTAATCTTATTTTCCTTTTAAATGCAGTTAAATTGATTCTCATCAAAATATAATCTAATTTAAATTGATCTTTTTTATCTAATTTTTAAAGAGGAATTATTATCCTTATTTATTATTATCATAATATTACCTACTTATTATTCTACTTTTATAATAAATGGCAATTATTAATAAGACACATAAAATAAAAACCCATATAATTTATAATAATTAATTTAAAAGTATACATTTTTCAAACGTAACTGATTTAAAAAAAATATATCTAAGTGCCAAATTCAGTTATGGATATTATTTACTATCAGATTAAATTTTACGAATTAATTTTTATTTATTAAACTTTGTTACAAATTAATAAATAGACGAAAATTTTAGAAAATAATTCAGATTTTCTTCCTGAGTTGAAAATAAATTTTTTTTTAGCAGGTATGTTAAAAAAGTAAGAATATTTCTTTTAATAGTTTTTTGAATAAAAATATTGAAACTTCTACACAAACTTAATTTATTCCAAACTTCTATTACTAAGAATTCCTTATTTTTAAATTTTCTTCAAACACTACGAAATTCAATTAATAACAAACCAGTCTTCAAAATTTCTTTCAATATAATTCTTAATTTTTCAAACTAAAAAATTTCCAACTTCTGTCGATTAAAATTTAAATTATGGCAAACTTCAATTAATCAAAATTGCTTAACCAAAGTTTTATGATTTATAACTAATTTTTATTTTAATTCCGAATTGTGAGAACAAAAATTATTTCAATCTTTTACCTTTACAAAACAAATTATAATAAAATTATTAAACTTGATTTTATTAATACGAATTCGAATTGCTTCAAACTTTATAATAATTTTTTAGAGAATTTTCATCAGTTTTCAATTGACAATTTATTAATCTCCTTCAATTTTAAGATTATAAATTAATTTAAAATTTTGTTCGAATGACAATTACTATTACAATTTTTCGAAACTTTTTCAATTTTTAATTATTTTTTTAATAGCTATTTGTTTTCATCATATTGTAATTATTCTTTTAATATTATCAATTATTTTCTTGAAAATTTCATTTAATTCTTTAATTTCTAATTTATTTTGTCAATTTTTAATTATTTTCTTCAATTTTCAAATATTCTCTTGAAGTTTCAATTATTTTCATCGATTTTCAATTAATTCCTCAGTATTGAAAAACTCTCGGATTTTTTCAATTATTTTTTTCACTCATAAAATTGTTTTTAAATTTCAATTTAATTATTCATTACTATTCTCTTCAATTCTCAGTTATTTTCTTCAAATTTAAATTCCACTTTTTAATTTTCAATTATTTTCTTTAAAATTAAAAAATTATCTCCTTCTTTCTATTATTTTTTTCGATTATCTTTAAGTTTCTTTATTTTTAAATTCAATTATTCAATTATTTTCTTCAATTTTTAATTACATTCTTCAATTTCTATTTCAATTTTTCCGTTTTCAATTTGCTTATTCAATTTTTAATTATTTTCTTCAATTCTAAAATATTTTCTTTAATTTTCAATAATTTTCATCGATTTTTAATTAATTGATCAATATCCAATAATTATTAAATTTTTTCAATTCTTTTTTTCACTCATAATAATGGTTTTAAAATTTCAATTCAATTTTTCAATTCTAGAACTATTATAGAACTCTTTAAGTCTCAGTTACTTTCTTCAAATTTAAATTCTACTTTTCAGTTTTCAATTATTTTCTTTAATATTAAAAAATTATTGCCTTTTTTCTATTAAATTTTTTCGATTATATGTAAGTTTCTTTAATTTTAAATACAATATTCTTCAATTATTTTTTTTTCGATTTTTAATCCAGTTCTTAAATATGTAATTATTTCCAACAATTATTCTTATTATTTTCTTAATTTTCCACTTTGCAATTATTTTCTTTAAACGTAATATTTCTTGTTTAATTTTTTCAACTACTTTTTTCAGTTGTCTATTAATCTAGTTATTTTTCACATACTTTTTTTTATATTATTCTCATCATTTTTCAACTATTTCCTTCAATTGTTATTTTCGCAATTTTCAATTATTTCCTACAATTTTTAAATTTTGTAATTCTTGACTGAAAATTGTATAATTATTTCTTGATTTTTAACTATTTCCTTCAATTCTTAGTTATTTTCTTCAAATTTACATTACACTTTTAAATTAAAATTTTTTTTTTAATATTAAAAACTTATCTCCTTTTTTTAAATATTTTTTTCCAATTATCATTAAGTTTCTTTGCCTGTAATTTTCTTAGTTTTTCAATTTGGAATTATTTTTCTTTAAATTTAATATTTCTTAATTAATTTTTCAATTATTTTTTTTGTCGTCTGTTAATCTAGTCATTTTGCGAATTTTGTTTTCAATTGACAATTATTTTCGTCATTTTTCACATATTTTTTTCAATTATTCTCTTCATTTTTGAACTATTTCCTTCAATTATTAATTTTTTTTTTCAATTTTGTGAATTTTGTTTTCAGTTGACAATTATTTTCGTCATTTTTCCTTTAATTATAAGTTATTTTTGTTAATTAATTTTGTTTTCAATTGACAATTATTTTCGTGATTTTTCACATATTTTTTCAATTATTCTCTTGATCTTCGAACTATTTCCTTTAATTCCTATTAATTATTTTTTTCAATTATTCTCTTCATTTTTGAACTATTTCCTTTAATTATTAATTATTTTTTAATTTCAATTGACAATTATTTTCGTCATTTTTCACATATTTTTTCAATTATTCTCTTCATTTTCGAACTATTTCCTTTAATTAAAAATTATTTTTCGCAAATTTTCAATTATTTTTTACAATTCTTTCAATTTTCAATTATTATTTTAAAATTTTAGAATTATTCCTTGATTTTTTAAATTATTTAGTTCGGTTGTGTATTAATTTAGCCATTTAAAAAATTTTTTTTTTTCAACTGTCAACTATCTTCGCCATTTGTTTCAATTATCAATTATTTTTTCAAATTTTAATTCAATTCTCAAATTTTCAATTTATTTCTTAAATTTTCATTTTATTTCCTCAATTTTTTATTATTTTCTTTAATTTCAATTTATTTTTTCGATTTATAATCTAGTTGTTCAATTTCAATTATTTCCAACATTTATTCCTATAATTTTTCAACTATTTTGTTTAAATTTAATATTTATTGGATCTTCAAACTTTTCTTTTCAATTGTGTATTTATGTAGCCGTAGCCATTTGTCGAATTTTTTTTTTAACTATCAATTATTATTTTTGTCATTTTCTAGATATATTCTTCAATTTCGTAATTTTCATTATTTGAATTTGCAAAAATTTATAGTTTTAAATGACCAACAACAATTCAAAGTTTGTCACGCGCTTGGGCGTAAGATTTTTTTCTTTTTATTGACAAAATAAAAAAGTTGAAAAGAAAGAGAAGTACAGAAAATTGTTAAAATAAACACACACTGAGAATATGTTGATTATAATTCGCAATTATTAGTATTTAGTAGCTGTAGAGATCTTAAATTGTTTTCGTTTAAATAAGGCGCGATTCTCTTTTCTTAACGAACTTGGATTTTCAATGTCAAACCAGTTTCCGAGAAAGGACAGATATTATATTGCGAGTGAGCAGCAAGCATTAAGAATATGATCATTAGCCATCTGATGTCATGAATGTATGAAAAATTAATGCTCAAGTATTAAGTATATCCCCGTTTAAAGGAAGTGATAGAGTTGCGCTATTTATATACGCCAGTTTGCATCGTAAGCGCCTCCAATGGCCAAGCAGAAATAATTAGTTCGGCCAGTCGCCCAACGTCTTCCTTTCAAGCTTTAAGCATTTTCAGTATCTTTTGTCTTTTGGCAAAGACCATGGACGAAGAAAAGCGTCGCGACACCTCTAGTCAAATTTTCACAGCCTCCCGAACTCTTATCAGCGTCTCAAATCAAAAGCTTCTGCGCGAGGTACACAATACATAAAGTAGCAATTAATTTTTACTTAAATGCACTTTCTTCTGTTATATTCTCTTTCTAAGTTTTTCAATTTTGTCTGCTTTTCATTTTATTTATTTATTTTCTCAATATATTATTTATTTTTTTCTTCAAATTTACTCATTCCACAATAATAATGCAAGTAATGTGTCCCTTTTTTTCAAACAAATACTTTATTTAAAATTTTCTTGCACGGGAAAAATATTGATATCTAAATATTTCTTTTTTAATATTTATATTTAATATGAATTAGTTTATTTATTATTTAGACTTTTAGAAGATTCAATTAGTTTTATACAGAATTCGTGATTTATTTGAATTAGGTTATGGATCATTTTTTGTGATATTTCTACACATTTTTTGGAATTAGTCATTGTTTGTAACCTTCGTTGTTTACTTCCGTAAAACTTATCGTCTTTGCTTGTTGTAATGGTTTTTCAGATAAGAAAATTATTTCCCTGACAGTATATTTGAAAAAAACATTCCCAACTGACACTTACAGTTTAAACGGCAATTAAAATCATTAAAAATGTTTGACTTGGCAGCGTAATTTAAGAACAGGATACAAATTTGTAAACTTTGTTCTAAACAGAGAAAATTTTGAACGAATGCATAGGACAAAGGTTTTTTTATTTTGAGGAAGTTCTCTGCAGTGACTTAACCTCAAACCAGAAACTCGTTTTTCACACAAAATAAAAGTTATTAAAACTAATTTTACAAAATTTTGAATTATCCAGTTGCACATTTTTCAGTAAAAATTGGATTAAGCCAAAATTTGTTGTTAAATAATGATTATTATTTAATATTTTGTGATTTTTCTTTATATCTAGCGAAAAATTGTAATTTTTATCTAATTTTGACAAATAACAGGTTAATTTTCTCTTTGAAACATTCCCTACAATTTTATTTGTTGGGTTTTGTTAAATAATACTTTGTTTAGAAAATATACAATAATTAATTTTTAGTTGTTTGATAACTTTTGAAGAAAATGTTATTTAAGAAAATGCAACAAATAAAATTGTTGAAAATTTTTCAAAGAGGAAAATGAGCTATTATTTGTCAAAATTGGATGAAAATTGCAGATTTAACTAGATTTATAGAAAAAACAAAATGTTTATAATAATTATTATTTGACAACAAATTTTGTCTCAATTCAATTTTTTCTGAAAAATGTACAACGGGATCTTGGAAAATATTGTAAACTCAGTTTTAATAATATTTTTATTTTGCGTGAAAAAGTACTTTCTAGTTTGAGGTTATGTCAATGGAGACAACTTCCTTAACGAGGAATGGTACACATAATCGAAAAAAAAGTTAATCTAAATTCATTATTTTGATTTTTAAAATAGAAAACCCATATTTTAATGTAATATTTTTCAGTAGAAGTGTGAATAATTATAATTTTTACAAAATGAGTAATTAAAAATTGCAATTTGATGAAAATTTTGAAAAATTTGATATTTAGAAATTAGAATTACACATTTTGTAAAAATTATAATTTTTCACACTTCCACTGACAAATATACAGGAAAATATGAGTTTTCTATTTAAAAAAAATAATAATAATGCATTTGGACTAACTTTTTTTCAGACTGTGTCTGTACCATTAATAATATAAATGAAATTTACTTCATATTTGTTTATTTTAAAAAATAATTTTAATTTTAATACACGGAGTTGAAAATTTGAATTATAATAGTTCTGTCACCAAATTACCGAACTTTTTAGTAAAATGAATACATTTTTTCCGTTTAGTAATAATTGGATTCGTTATTCAAATTAAATTTATAAGTCGAGAAAAATGGTTAACTGAATATAAATTTTTCTCTTATTATTGTTAATCTAAACCTAAAAGTCTAAGTATAAAAAAAGTAAAATTTCCATTGAAGGTGTTTAACCCATTGAGATAACCTCAAAGTAGAAAACAGGTTTTCACGTAAAATAAAAATATATTATTAAAATTAGTTTTACTCAATTTCAAACAATACAGTTTTATTCATTAAAAAAAATAATAAGTTCACACAAAATTTGCTATGAAGTATAAATTTAACAGTTTGTGTTTTTTCTTTAAAGTTGGTAAACAATTGTAATTTTCATCTAATTTTGACGCATAACAACTCATTTTAATTATTAAAACATTCTCTACAAATCTATTCGTTAGATTTTGTTAATAATATTTAGTTAAAAAATTATTAAACAAAGAAAACTTATCTATTATATATGTTTTAAACAAAACAAATTTAAACAAAATACAACAAATAGACTTGTAGATAATATTTCAAAGATTAAAATGAGCTATTATTTGTCAAAATTGGAAAAAAATTACAATTCTTCACAAACTTTAGAGAAAATAAGAAAATAACACAGAACCACTAAAAAAGATGTTTTTATGTCCCAGACACTACACTAGTGTATTCCTACGTCTTTTTCTTCGCTAAATTCGAATCTGAAATCAGAACTGTTAGAGTTGTTCTATTTTTTGAAATAACCTAAAAAAAATATTAAAACACAAATAAAAACCAAAAGAAATTTTTTCTTTGTCCAAGACACTACGCTAAAATATTTTCACGTATTTCTATCCTCTGAATTCGAATCCAAAGTCAGAATAATCAAATTGACTAAAATTATTTAGATAATCTCAAAAACCCCAAAAAATATTTTAAAAAAAGATTTTTTTTGTCCGGGACAATATGCTAGTGTATTTCTACATATTTCTCTTATCTAAATCCGAATTCAAAGTCAGAATAGTCAAATTGGCTAAATTTTTTTAGTAAACCTCAAAAAACTGCGCAAAAACCCCAAAAAAAACACAAAAAATTTTTTTTTGTCCGGATCAATATATTAGCGTATTCTTACGTATTTTTATCCGTTGAATCCAACTCTGAAGTCAGAAAAATTAAATTGGCTACAATTTTTTAGATAATCTCAAAAAACTGCTCAAAAACCCCAAAAAATATTTTAAAAAACAGATTTTTTTGCCCGGGACAATATGCTAGTGTATTTCTACGTATTTCTCTTCTCTAATTCCGAATCTAAAGTCAGAATAATCAAATTGGCTAAAATTTTTTAGTTAACCTCAAAAAAGTGCTCAAAACCAAAAAAAAAAAAAAAAATTGTCTGGATCGATATACTAGCGTATTCTTACGTATTTATCCGCTGAATCCAAATCTGAAGTCAGAAAAATTAAATTGGTTACAATTTTTTAGATAATTTCAAAAAACTGCTCAAAAACCTCAAAAAATATTTAAAAAAAAGATTTTTTTGTCCGGGACAATATGCTAGTGAATTTCTACGTATTTCTCTCCTCTGAATCCGAATCCAAAGTCAGAATAATCAAATTGGCTAAAATTTTTTAGTTAACCTCAAAAAACTGCTTAAAAACCCCAAAAAAAAAAAAACACAAAAAATTTTTTTTTGTCCGGATCAATATATTAGCGTATTCTTATGTATTTCTCTCCTCTGAATCCGAATCTGAAGTCAAAAAAATTAAATTGGCTAACATTTTTTAGATAATTATAAAAACCCCAAATAAAACCAAAAAAAATTTTTTTTCCGGATCAATATGCTAGTGTATTTTTTAGTATTTGTCTCCGCTGAATCCAAATTCTAAGTTAGAATTGCCAGATTGGTTCAACTTTTTGAGATAATCTAAAAAAAACTGATAAAAAAACGAAAAAATCGTTCTAGAGATTATTTTAAAAAATTTAGCTAATCTGATCATTTTTACCTTGGATTCGGATTCAGCAGAAGAAAATACGTAAGAATACACTAGTGTAATGTCCCGGATAAAAAAAAACTTTTTTTGGGGTTTTTGAGCAGTTTTTTAAGATTATCTTTAAAAAAATTTAGCCAATTTGATTAGTCTGACTTTGGATTCGGATTCAGCGGAGAGATATATGTGAGAATACACTAGCGTAGTGTCCCGGTAAAAAAGAAAAAAAATCTTTGGTTTTGATTTGTGTTTTGAAAATTCTTTTCAGATTATCTCAAAAAGTAGAACCAATCTAGCAATTCCGACCTTAGATTTTTTCGAATTTTTTTTTAAATGTGCAACTATATCTTTCAAAATTGGGTGAAATAAATTTTAATAATATATTTATTTTATCTGTAAAATCATTTTTCAGTTTAAGGTTATGCCAATGGGTTGAACGTCCTTAATAGTAAAAACCTAAATAAATAAATAAAAATCATAATATTAATAGTCGGACTAATTAATTAAATATAAAAAACTCGCAAGATAAGAAATCATTTTTATAATGGTTACTTTATTATTTATCTGGATTTTCTTCAAGTTGATATTAAATCCATTAGGTTTCGATCGGCAATAATCCGATGAAGAGATAATTGATTGGAAAACTTGGAGTTTGTATAGACATAATTACTAACGACTTTTATGAGTTTCTGAGACCTTATGCGACTAGACGTAGGCAAACATTTTAATTGGCATGTGTAAAGATAGAATGAGATTTGTTTGTCGATTTTGAACTGCAACGAGATTGAAACTGATTCGCTTTTAATTGTAAGTCTTTATTTTTCCGATACCTGCGACGGTAATTAGTAATTCGTAATTAAAAGAGATTAGATGACAGGCGGAGGTAATTAATTTGATGAAATCAACAAAATAATTACTAAGCACGCAGACACAATTTGTGGGGGCAATTTGTATTGTCTTGATATGACTTTCGCATGACCCAGCGGTTTGTAAAAAGTGTAAGTAATTTCTCACATTCATCTCATTCCGGCATGCGAAAAATCGTAGAAAGCGGTCTAAGAAGTGAAACCACTTTTTCTAATGAGGTGATCACGATGTCATAAAAAAAAATTCTTTTTTAATAATTATTTTAAATGTCTATTTAGATACGGAAAAGATTAATAGGTCTTCTCTTTTAATTTTTTTTTTCCAACTAATTGTAACATTTTTTACTTGAATAGTAAATTAACCGTGAAGGCGGAAAAAATTATATTTTACTAAATATAAATATTACTTGGACAAAATTTATTCAAACTTCTATAACTTATACGAACTTATTCAATTATTCCAAAATTTTATTGCGGAAAACTCTTTATTCATTATTTCTTATTTAAACAATACAAATTTCAATTATTACCAACTTTACTTAATTTAAATTTTTATTCTTCAAAAGTTCTATCAATCCAAATTTTAGTTTTTTGAAACTGTATATTTTTTATTAATCTTAGTTTCTGTAAATGCAGTTAAATTGATTTTCATCAAAATAGACTCTATTTTTAATTGATATCTTTTATTTGATTTTAAAAATTTTTTAATCATTAAGAAATTATTTTAAAAATCTGTTTAAGAAACTTATGAAATATTATTAAAATCAAAAACAAGAAAAAAATGTGTATAGCTAAAAAACGTTTCAAGAAGAGATTGGCGATTTTACGTCATTTTCAAAACCTGAATTCAACTCCGGATCCGGTCCGGAAATGGTTATTTTTTCCACTAGTGACGGAAGTGGTCAATTTCGACTGGAAACGTAATTTTCTGGTCCTGTTTTTTTTTGCTAGAATTTTTTCCTAGATAAATTTTATTTCTTTATTTCTTTAATTACAAAAGAAAAGCTCAGAGGAGACTTGAAAAAAACTCTTAATAACTGCAGAAAACATTTACTATAAAGAAAAAACAATTTTCTCGCCAACTGCTTTGTTGGAAACGAGGCTATTGAACAATTTTTAAAGAATAGAATTCGCGTGACAAAAGATAAGCGGACTTTGTAATATTTCTTGGCTGAAAAGAAAATATAAATATCTTTTCTAATTTTCACCGCTCTTTTACACGCAAAGCAACCGAGAGATGTCTTCCGATTACAACTAAAACTTCATTTTTATGAATTATTCACAATTTCATTAAAGAATTTATAAAGTTAAGATATAGATTGTCCGATAAGTGGCTAAGTTTTTTTTTATTAAAAAATAAAAATTAAATACCTGTAGAATTTTAAAAAAATTTCAAAAACCCCTTGAAATTTCCCATTGATTTTACATGGGAAAAACGCACTTTTTCGTAAATTAAAAATCAGTCAAAACATCAATACAGCGTATCACATCTTGAAAAGTCTTAAAACTAAAATAAAAATATCATAAAATGATTTTTTTTTTAATTACAAATTAATAGTTTTTAAGGATTTTTCAACAAACTTGTTACATATCGTCAATTAACTAATGTTTACAGATATTTTTTATGTATTTTTCATTTGATTAAACAATTTATTATTGTTAATTTACAGCTAATATCCAAATAAACCTAGCGAGATGTAGTTTTTTCTGACTTAACTATTTTTTATATTTAAAATTAACCACAACAAACAATTGCAATTGTTAAAACAAATTATTGTTAATAATTATTAAATCTTTACAAAAGCACCTAAAAAGACACACCTTTTGGCCGAATATTGAAATAAAATCTTTTTATTCTTAAAAACTTAAAAAAAAGTTTCAAACATACTATAAAAATAAAAGTAATATTTTGGAACAATTTAAATCTTCAACGAAATAATTTTAAAGAAAATTTTCAAAAAATATTCTCGCTTCTCAATTTTTGTCTTGAAATCAAAGTTTTTATTGGACAAATGTTGAAAAAAAAATTTTTATTCTTTAAAATTTGAAATTCTAGTTTTAAACATACTAAAAAAATAAATAAAAATTTTGCAACAATTTAATTCTCAAAGAAAATAATTTTAGAGAAAATTTTCAAAAAATATTCTCATTTCTCAAGTTGTGTATTAAAATCAGAGTTTTTTTGGCCGAAAATTAAAATAAAATTTTTTTATTATTGATAACTTGAAATTCTAGTTTTAAATATGCTATAAAAAAAAAAATATATATTTTGGAACAATTTGAATCTCCAAGAAAATAATTTCAGAGAAAATGATGAAAAAATATTCTCGCTTCTCAATTTGTGTATTGAAATCAGAGTATTTTTGGCCAAATATTGAAATAGAATCGTTTTCTTAAAAACTTGAAATTCTAGTTTTAAACATGCTATAAAAATAAAATTAATATTTTGGAACAATTTAAATCGGGCCCGTATCATTTTGACACACATTTTTTCGGGCAACTTGTTATATTGTACTCCTAAAGATAAATGTTATATTTTACTCCTACTAAAATCAAATACTTTTAAGTTTTAATTATTCAATAATTGAACTTCTTGGATTAATTAAGTCTTTTAATATTAATTTAATGTATTAAAATCAATTATTTAATAAATAAGACTTAAAAATCTTTGATTTTAGAAGGAGTAAAATATAACATTCATCATCAGGAGTACAATATAACAAGTTGCCTGAAAAAATTTGTGTCAAAATGATACGGACCCTTTAAATCACCAAGAAAATAATGTTAAATAAAATTTTAATAACACATTCTTGCTGATGAATATGTGTATTAAAATCAGAGTTTTTTTTTGTCCGCAAATTAAAATATATTTTTTTTTATAATATAGAGAGAAAAATCGGTCACTATTAAATAGTATATTTTTCACTAATGTTTAGTAGAAAACTACTAATTATTAGTAAAAAAAAACACTAATTTGAAAGTGAAATATCCACTAATTGATATAGTGAAATTGAAATAGTGAATTTCACTGTTTTAATTAGTACAAAATTCACTATCGAATTAGTAGTTTGCTACTAAACATTAGTGAAATATTCACTATTTAATAGTGACCAATTTTTCGCTAATTCATTAGTGGAAACCAGTAATTCAGATTAAGAGAGACTATTATTAACTATTTACCGATAAAGCAAATTAGTAACAATAATTTGTTTAAATATTTTTAAATGGTTGCTACGATTAATTTTGCTAAATATCTTATTGCTTTTAAAATAATAAGTCAACAGGGTCAGAAACAGGGCTGTTACTGATTTAAATCATGATTTAAATCATTGGAAAATTTGCATGAAAATCATGATTTAAATAAAAAAAAACTTAAAAATTCTCCAGATGTCTATTACTGCATGTAAAACATCGGAAACCATAAACAAAACCCAAAAATTTGTGAATAAATCTTCAAAATTTGAATTTGAATATTTTAATTTTAATCTTTATAAAATTTAAAAAATTGTGCTAATACAGATGATCAAAATACCTACGATTTACAAATTTCTGGTATGCAGATAGCAAAAAATAGTATTAGGTACATTTTTATATCTTTAAGACTTTTTAATAATATAAATTTCAAACGTCAATTAAGCTTAAGTCAAATTCCAATTTGTTTCTTTTAAATTTCAATTAATTCAAATTTAAATCCATATTAATTAATGCAAAATAATTCAATAATATTAATTATTTTCCATATTCACAATAATCCTTTTTTTTAATATTCTTACAAGATTTCTAAGAGATTTTAATTTCTCGAAACTGTTTAATTTTTATCTTATAATTTATTAATTTCTTATTTTTATAAAATGTTAAGTTTTTTTCTACTTTTACTTTTGGTATTTTTTCTTCTTTTTTTTTATTTGTTCTTTTAATTTAGGATTCTCTTTAATTTTCCTCTTTTTATGCAAATTATTAATTGAATATTATTTTACACAATATTTCGTTATTATAACATTCACTAAACTTTTTATTTCGTTGATTTTCATAATTATTTCCATATTTTTAAAAATAAATACTCTTTTTTTTGTAAGTTTATTCAATTCTTTTCACATCTTGTCTATTCTTTGCGAGATTTTTTGCGAACTTACTTATTCTTCCATAAAGTTATTATATTTTCATTATTTTTCTAAATTTATTGTTGGACTTATTTAAAGTGTAATATTATAATAATTTGCTTAAACTTTTTTATTTTTAAAGAATTTTTAAGTAGGTAAAAAAAATTTCTCTATTTTCTTCCTATTTCTTTAATTTTCTTGATGTTTCACTATTTTTGCCTCTTCATAGAGCAAATATTTTAGTTCTTCCTTGAGTTTTAATTAGTTTTTTTAATTTTTGTCATCATCTTTCCATTTCTAAGAAGCATTTTTTCTTCTTTTCAATTGTTTAGTTTTTATCTTATACTTACGAATTATTGAAAACATTTATTTGGTGCTTTTATCTACATTATTTAAATTTCCCAATTTTCTACTTTTTTGAAAGTTTTTATTATTTTTTATTTTATATTATGTGAATTTAATCTTTGTACTAAATATTCTTATTTGAACATGGATCTTGTATTTAATAAATTTTTTTTTAATTTTTGTAGATTTTACAAAATTATATTAATTCTTTTTTTATTCAATTTGTAAAATAATTCTCTAATTTTTCTAATTTTAAAATGTTGTTCTCTTTAGTAATGTATTTTAACGTTTAGTTAATTATAATCTTATTTATTATTTTAATTTAAAAAAAAAAAAATAATTAATAGTTTAGATTTCTGAGAAGAGTTTCTATTGTTTTATATATTTATATGTCACTGTTTCATTTCTTGTGTTGTTTTTTTAATTTTTCTTTACTTCTTTAATAAACTACTTACCAAAAAGTATTTGGAGATTTTATCTACTGATAATATTTTAAAAAAATCAATTTTTCATTTAAATCAAAAAAATCCAATTTAAATCAAATAAACCGGATTTTAAAAAAAAAAAATCATGATTTTTATCAGCCCTGGCTAAGAAAGCTACAACTCGTTAGGTTTATTTGGATAATAGCTATAAACTAACAATAATAAATTGTGTAAAGTAATAAAAAATACATTAAAATATCTGTAAGCATTCGTAAATTGACGATATGTAACAATTTTTTTGAAAAATCCTAAAGAAACTATATTATAAAAATATTAAAAATAAATTATGGAATATTGTTGTTTAAAGACTTTTCAAGATGTGATTCGCTGTATTGATGTTTTGAGTGATTTTTGAGGATTTAGTAGCGAATTTACGAAAAAGTGCGTTTTTACCATGTAAAATCATTGGTAAATTTCAAGGAGTTTAAGCCACCCCTAAAAAAATATAGGTATTTTTTTTAACTTTTAGGGTGGGAGGGGGGGGGGGTAGAAGCTAACATTTCAAAATTTTTTGTTACTGTACATTTTTGGACCATCCTAGTGGGGGCAGTAACACTACTTCTTTTCTATCAGTCTAAATTTTCGATAAATTCAAACTCTAAAAAAAAAAAAATTAAGATAACTCTTCCTTTTGAAATATAATGTCTCGAGTGCTTGGCAATCTTTGTAACTGGACTCGAGAAATTCAAGGTCTGTCTCGGGAAGGTCGGACACGAAAAGTTGCGAGGCACCCGAGCGAGGCAACCGCAACTCCGTGTAAATAAAACTGCCCCCTCTTTTCCTTGTTGTAAATAACATTACTCTCAAGAAACACGACAGCACTGGCGTGCGATTAATGTCTCGTTTTTTCTTTATTTTTCTAGATGGGGTCACGTTTGGGGATGCGGAGGGATCCCTGCGCCGTGTGTGGGCTTCCTGTCTTCCTCGCCGAGAAATTGGTCGTCTCCAGGACTCTCTATCATCGCACCTGTTTTCGTTGCGCTCGCTGCAAAAATCAACTCACTCCTGGAAACTACTACGAGACAGAAGAGGGACAATATTGCTGTGAAACTTGTCCCGACGAGGAATCTTTAACAACATCATCGTCCATGCACCAGAGCTACAATCAATCCATCCTTAAAAATTCAATCGATTCCTCAAAGGACATTTTTCACAAGTCTCTCAGCGACGAGGAAAAAATCGTCAAGTCCGACAAGGTGAGAAGCACAATTACAGCTTTCGAGAGGATATCATCATCCGCCGAAAGAATTTCATCAGGAAGAATTTCTCCTTTGGAAAAGACCACGAGAAAAATCTCACCAGAAATTTCCTCACACACGCAACAAATGAGGCTCAACTTTATGGAGAATCATCTGCTTTCTGAGAAACTCAACGAACTCTCGGTTGTTGACGGACCAGAAACTCTCTCCAGATCGACAGCCTCGAGTAACAGCGATAATGAGAATTCCGCGGAGGAACTCTCGGCATCCCCAAACTCTTCAGAACCCGGCTCATACAAAAATCACGAGCACGGTACTGAAAAATGTGACCCCATTGAACCACTAGAAGTAGACACTAGATCTTTGGAAAACCAGCGCCTTACTGCCATTTCACCCCATGACGTAGATAATAAGAGTCTAGATCTTAAGGAAAATACCAAAGACTTACTCGGCGAGGCTGCAGCCAATTCTCCCTCTCTTGTTAAACAGAGACTCAAGATGTTCGAGGAGAACGACGTCAGAACACGGAAAGGTGATTCCGCCAAGGCTGCTTTTTCAAAGAAAGATTTTAACTCGACAAGCCAAGAATCTTTCAATTTAGAGAACATTGAACCGAGAGAATCCCTTGAATTCGTGTCGACTGAAATTGAATCAAGGGATTGTTCAGAGTCGAGAGAATTAGAAGAAACTGACGATTTAGAGAATCTCGAGGAAACTGCCGATTCAGGGAATCTCGAAGAAACTAGCGATCTGGGAAAATCTACCGAAACAATTGATCTGGCAAAATCGGCAGATGATGTTAAATTGCGAAAATCTAGCGAGAATGAGGATGAAATAGAAATTTGTTGTAAATCGGTAGAATCACTTTTTCCCGGGAATAAGGACGCGATTGCGACCAATGTGTCGCGAGAGATGATCGACGAGAGTAATTTGACGTCGAGGGATGTCAGCAGAGAACGTAATTTATTTACTGCGAAGGGAATCAATCTCAGTGACGTCGAGAACTATCCCGAAGCTTTAAATCCGTTTGCTGACGAGGATGAACAAATTGAGAGGGATCAGACAAATAAGAGTAAAGTCTCGACTAATCCCTTCGACAGCGAAGAGGATGAAGATTGCAGCGAAATCGTTTCTACCCCTCGGCCTGCTGAAAGAAGCTCCGAGGTGAACAAGAATAAAGTCGAGCAGGTTCCAGTTAAACGACGTCTGCAGGCTCCTCAGATTAGCTTGAATCCATTTTTGAGTGATGATGACGAGAGTGATACAGATGTCGGGACGAAAATCGTACCGTCCAGTTTACCGGTGCCGAAACCTAGAACTATCAAGTGAGTCTTTATACAAACAAAATAGTTTTAGGATAATAATGTTGAAGTGTGAAAATTAAAAATAATCCAGTGAAAAATTTTTTTTTTTCGTAAAACGGTAGGCATTGTGCTTTTAACGCTTGAGAAAAAGTTTCTTTCAAAAAAACATATCCGGAAAAAGTCGGCAAAAAAGACAAACGACCCCCTAAAAATATAAGGAATTACTAAAATGCAACTATTTCAGTGAATTGTTTTTATACTACATAAAGATGCATGAAATGTGTCTCCGAATAATTAAAAAAAAATGTAATCCCCAAAAGACATTAAAAACTCATAATTTAAAAAAAAAAACAGCCTTTAATCAAAAAATTTATAGAAATGCACCTAATACAGTAAACAATTTTTTTATTGGGTAAAGTGGCGTACACTTTTCCCTCCGAAACATTAAAAAAAAATTTATTTCCAAAACACATCCAGAACCCATCGTTAAAAAGGACAAACGACCCCCCAAAAATAAAAAATTTTATCAAAATGCACCTAATTCAGTGAACAATTTTTTTACTACGTAAAGTGGTGTGCATTGTTCCCCTGAAATTTAAATAAAAGTTTCACCCTCAAAACACATTCAAAACCAATCGTTGATGAGGAAAAACGACCCCCCAAAATAAAACAAATTATTAAAATGCTCTTAATTCAGTCAACAGTTCTTTTACTACAAACTAAAATTGCATGAAACGTGTTTCCGAAACAAGAAAAAAAATCCCATCCCCAAAAGACATTTAATACCCATCATTTAAAAGAAAAAACTGCCCCCCCCCCTCCAATTAATAAAAAAATTCATCGAAATGCACATAATAAAGTAAATAATTTTTTTATTGGGTAAAGTAGCGCTCACGGTGCTCCAGAAACAATAAAAAAAGATTTATCCTCAAAACACATCCGGAACCCATCGTTAAAAAGGACAAAAGACCCCCAAAAATAAAAAAGTTTATCAAAATGCGTCTAATTCAGTGAACAATTTTTTTATTACGTAAAGTGGTGTGCATTGTACTCCTGAAATTGAAATAAAAGTTTTATCCTCAAAACACATTTAAAACCAATCGTTGATGAGGAAAAAAGACCCCACAAAAATAAAAAAATTATTAAAATCCTCTTAATTCAGTCAACAGTTCTTTTACTACAAACTGAAATTGCATGAAACGTGTCTCCGAAACATAAAAAAAAAATTCCATCCCCAAAAGACATTTAAAACCGCTCATT
This sequence comes from Ganaspis brasiliensis, assembly GCA_037103525.1. NCBI lineage: Eukaryota > Metazoa > Arthropoda > Insecta > Hymenoptera > Figitidae > Ganaspis > Ganaspis brasiliensis. The sequence continues at coordinate 226,977 of JAZKLR010000365.1, read as the reverse complement.
AAAAAGAAAAAACTGCCCCCCCCATTAATAAAAAAATTCATGGAAATGCACATAATACAGTGAATAATTTTTTTATTGGGTAAAGTAGCGCGCATGGTGCCCCAGAAACAATAAAAAAAGATTTATCCCCAAAACTCATTCAGAACTCATCGTTAAAAAGGACAAACAACCCCCCAAAAATAAAAAAGTTTATCAAAATGCACCTAATTTACTGAACAATCTTTTTATTGCGTAAAGTGGCGTGTATTGTACCCCCAAAATTTAAATAAAAGTTTCATCCCCAAAATACATCCGGAACCCATCGTTAATAAGGAAAAATGACCCCCCAAAAATAAAAAAAATTATCAAAATGCTCCTAATTCAGTCAACAGTTCTTTTATACTAAAATAAAGTTGCATGAATCGTGTCCCTGAAATATTAAAAAGAAATTCATATCCCGAAAAGTCATTTAAAAACTATGATTTAAAAGGAAAAACAGCCCCCCATTAATAAAAAAATTCATAGAAATGCACATAATACAGTAAACATTTTTTTATTGAGTAAAGTGGAGTACATTGTGCCCCCGAAACATTAAAAAAATATTTATCCCCAAATACATCCAGAACCAATCGTTAAGAAGGACAAACGACCCCCCAAAACTAAAAAAGTTTATCAAAATGCATCTAATTCACTGAATCATTTTTTTATTGCGTAAAATGGCGTCTACTGTACCCCCGAAATTTAAATAAAAGTATCATCCCCAAAACACATTTGGAACCCATCTTTATTGAGAAAAAACGACCCCCCAAAAATTAAAAAAATTATCAAAATAATCTTATCTCATTTTTTTATTACGTAAAGTGGCGTGCAATGTACCCCCGAAATTTAAATAAAATTTCCATCTCCAAAATACGTCCAAAACCCATCGTTAAAAAGAAAAGATGTTAAAAAATCGTTAATTTTAAGGGTCTTTTTTCCTTTTTCTTTTCCGACTTTTTTCGAAAAAAAGTCTGTTTTCAAACTTTAAATATTTAAAAACCAAATATATAAAACATTATCAAAATGCTCTTAATTCGGTAAAAAAATTTTTTTAAATACGTAAAGTGGCATTCATTGTGCCCCGAAATTTTAATAGAAGTTCCATCCCCAAAATTCATTCAGAACCCATTGTTTAAAAGGAAAAACGAATCCCCAATGATAAAAAAAAATTTTAATGAATTGGGTGCATTTAAATAAATTCTATATTTTTTAGGGTTCCTTTTTCCTGTCAAATTACGGTTACAAATTTAATTAGAGATGAAACATTTTTTAAAGTTTCCGAAGTACAATACACGCCATTTTATGCAATCAAAAATTGTTCACTGAATTAGGTGCATTTTAATAATTTTTTTTATTTTGGGTGGCCGTTTTTTCCTTTTTAACCATGGGTTCTGGATATGGTTTGGGAATAAATCTTTTTTAACGTTTCGGAAGCACAAGGCACGCCACTTTACACAATAAAAAAAAATTGTTCACTGTATTATGTGCAATTAGATAAATTTTTTTATTTTTGAGGGAGCTGTTTTTTCTTTCAAATCATGGGTTTTGGATGTCTTTTGGAAATGAAATTTTTTTTAATGATTTCGGGACACGTTTCATGCAACTTTATGTAGTAAAAAACTGTTTACTGAATTAGATGAAATTTGATAAAATTTTCTATTTTTGGGGGGTCGTTTTTTCTTTCAAATGAAGGGTTCCAAATTTAATTAAAAATGAAACTTTTTCTAAAGTATCGGAGGCACAATATACGCCACTTTACGAAATAAAATAATTTAATTCCTAATTCACTGAATTAGGTGCATTTTAATCGTTTAGGGGGGGGGGGGTCGTTTTTCTTTTTTATTGATGAGTTCAAGATGTGTTTTTGGGATGAAACTTTTTTTAAAGTTTTCGGGGCACAGTGCATGCCTCTTAACGCAATAAAAAAATTGTTCAGTCAATTAGGTGCATTTTGATATTTTTTTTTTATTTTTGGGGGTCGTTTGTCCTTTTCATTGATGGGTTTCGGATGTATTTTGGGGATGACATTTTTTTTAATGTTTCGAAGACACATTTCATGCAACTTCATGTTGTATGAAAACAATTTACTTAATTAGGTGCATTTTGCAAATTGTTTTTTTTTTTTTTTTTAAGTCGAGTTTCCTTTTTAATAATGGGTTCCCGATGTGTTTTGGGTGTGAATCTTTTTTTTTTTAACTTTCCGGGGCACAATGCATGCCACTTTACGTAATAAAAAAATTGTTCAGTGATTTAGGTGCATTTTGATAAACTTTAATTTTTGAGAAGTCGTTTTTCCTTTTTTTTTTTTTTTTTGTAATTTTTGTTATATTTTTTTTTAGTATTTTTTTATTATATTTTCTCATTTTCTTTATCCTGTAAAGCTTCTTGAATTTCTAACTGATATTGAAGAACTTATTTTTACCTAATCATTTATTGTTTTAAGAAAGCAAATTATATGTATATATATTTGGTCCAGAAAATTCTAGGAAATTTAAAACAAAAATAATATGATTGGCACCCTGAATTTGGTTTTTACTTTTCTTTTTTAATAATTATTTAATTGATCATCACAGGTTATTTCCTTTTAATCTTTTTTCAACCACTTGAAAATTGTTTACCATATTTTATTTATTTTGATAATTTGTCATATTTTTCACTTACAAGAAAAATTTTGTCATCCTTAAAAGTTAACTTATTTTGAACTTTACAGAAAATAGGCCATAACTGAAGTGATTCGATTAAATTATGGAAACAATATGCCAAAAATAGTTGAATTTACAATGTGAAAACATTGATTTAAGCTTAAGAATACTAAAAACATTGTATTATTTTAAGAAAAATGTTTTTCCAACATTTCAGAGTTTAAATTATTTTAGGAAACACAATAAAAAAAACCATTTTTATCGTTTTAAAATTTATTTAGTCCAAAATGAAATAAAACTTAATTTTAATTAGTCGAAATGTTTATTGATTAAAATTCTTATCGTTCTATATTTTTAATTTTAGGTATTCAAATTCTATTCGATTCAATAAATTTAACATTTAATTTATCTTTTCTTTCTAATTAAATTTAAGTTCTTGAATTTTATTTAAATTAAATTTTAACTGATTGAAATTTCAGTAGATCGAAAATTCAATTCAAGACGAATTAAGAAATCTTTATCAATTTAAATTTCAATGATCTGATTTTCAGTAAATCCTAATTTGTACTGATTCAAATTTCAATAAATTCAACTTTGAATATTGATTCTAATTTGCATTTGTTATAATCTTTAATTGATATAAATTCTTTCAACTTTAATAAAACTTAAATTTAATCTCTTAAAAATATATTAATTTATATTAAAATTTTTATCGATCCAAAGTTCAAACGATTCAAGCTTCAATTATAATTACAAATTTCAATTAATTAGAATTTTAATAAATACAAATTATTTGTATTGCACTTTAATTTATTTTACATACGTAAAATTGTATTATCGTTATTTTTGTTGTTCATTTTCAGAACTTTTTAACCCATTTTGAGAAAAAAAAGCATTTTGATCCATGTCATTAATATTCCTTTCAGGAACAAATTTTTTATTCACAGAAAAATAATTTAAAAACAAATTAAAATACTTTTACATTAAATTTAGAAACTTTAGGATCAAATTAAACAAAAAATGTCACTTTTAAGAAATGCACGTTTTTTTAACTAACATTTTTTCGTCTTAAAATTAAAATTTCTAATCTTCTAATTTGTACTAAAATTGTGCGTAGCATCGAAATTTGTAATTTTAATCTGTATTTGTTATTTTTGTAGTCTTTTACCGTCAAAGGCGGATTTGGAACGAAGCGGAATATATGCTTCGAATACTTCCTTAACTAGTTGTGGATCCACACCTGGAGGAACTTCTCGAAAGAAAAAACCTGCACCTCAGCCACCTACCAAAGAAACCCTTTCGCCTAATTCTAATCCATCCACACTAAAACACGATTCATCTATTAACACTGTGAGTATTAAAATTATTAATTAATTTCTCCAAGACTTAAAATTTTCGATTTAAAAACATACATTAGATTAAATCAGTCAAGAAGACAATCTTTAAATGTTGGATTTAATTACCCTGGTAAATATTTTGGAGATTAAATAATATACAAATAAAACATTATCAGAATAATTATTAATTATAATCATTTAATTATTAATTATTTATATAATTTCTTATTAAGGAGGGTCGACCGCTTGACATAACCTCAAACTAAAAAGTAATTTTTAACAGAAAATGAAACCATAATTAAAATAATATCATCAAATTTTGAAAGATTTAGTTGTACAATTATCAAAAAAAAATTAGTTTGGACCAAAATTTGTTGTAAAATAATAATTATTAAACATTTTGTGTTTTTTCTTTAAGGGTTAGTAATTAATTGTAATTTTCAACCAATTTTGACTAATAATAGCTCATTTTGCTCTTTTAAACATTTTCTAAAATTGCACTCGTTGAATTTTGTTTAAAATGTGTTGTTAAAAATATGTTAAAAACAAATTTTATTTGTTTAATAACTTTTTGAACAAATATTTTAAACAAAATTCAACGAGTGCAATTTTAGAAAATGTTTAAAGAAGCAAAATGAGCTATTATTTTCAAAATTGGTTGAAAATCTAAATTGGTTACTGATCCTTAAAAAAAACACAAAATAATTGAATAATTATTATTTGACAACAAATTTTGGTCGAACCTAATTTTTCTGACAATTGTACAACTGAATCTTTCAGAATTTGATGAAATCATTTTAATTATAATTTTATTTGCTGTTAAAAATCAGTTTTTAGTTTGAGGTTATGTCAAGCGGTTGACACTCCTTAAGTATGATATAAAATGAAAAAAATATAACATAAAATTAAAGATTTTGACTATATGTTGATAATTTTTTGCAGAACTTGTCTCCTCACACAACACCACGCTTCAGAAAATTAAAAGCAGCTCCACCTCCACCCCCTTTGACGACAAGTACACCTCAAAATGAATCTCTTGCCACACCACCTTTAAGTTTCAACGAGTCTTCAATTGTCGAATTGGCAGATGAAAGCGATATCTGTAAACACAACTTGTGGGAGAATCAAAAATCAAATAAAGATGAAATGAATAGAACTAGACAGAGCCTCTCTTGTTTAGATAATCCATTGTATGGATCTTACACGGATAAAAGTGTACAAGGCAAGTGGAAACGGAAAAAAGGTCCGGCTCCACCTCGACCGATTCCCCACAGGCGAAAGGTAATTTTTTAAATCAAAACATTATTATTATTATTTAAGAGGTGCCTGAAATTTGCATAAATTCACTTTAACTAACGATTTATTTGTCCGAAAATCAAATAATCTTGTATTTTTTTTCTTTACAATATTGTCAATTTATTTATTAATTTTTTTATTTAGTATAATTAACAATAGCTAAATTTTCCAAAATATAAATTTTCGTTTGATGTATTTTTCGTATTTTCTTGTTTTTTTTTTTTTGTAATAATAATATTTAATTATGATAATGTTTATTCTGTTTAAATTTCTTTTAGTTTATTAACTAATTATTTTGATTTTGATTACATGAATTATTATTTTAATAGGAAAGCGAAATATTATCAATCTTATCAGGTTAAGAAATTAATTAATAGTTTACTAATTGTCATATAACCGAATTTTTATTTATCCTAATAATTTAATAAAATATAATAATTTCATCAAAATTTTTTGCAAATTATTTAATACAATTTTTATTTTGACAAATTTTCATTTGTCATTATTAGCAATTAACAAAAATTAAACATAATTTTGTTTTTTCATAATTTTTGATATTGAAAATATCGTAATTGAACGAAAATTTAATTTTGAATAATTCAGTTAAATAAAAAGTAAAGTAAATAGTTCATAAATTACTTAGAAATAAAAAAAAAATTATCTTAATTCAATATTATGATATTAAATAAAATAATATAAAAATTACATCAAATGGAAATTTTGTTTTTTAAAAATTATGCTTGATTATTTGACTTTCTGACAAATGAACAATAGAATTAAGTTTATTTAGTGTATTTTTTCAGGCACTTCACTATTTAAAAATAAAAATTGCAACCAGACAGAAAAATAACTAATTATGTGAGAAAAAACTTCAATTTCTACTTACAATTTTATTTTAAAAAAGTATTACTTTACAATACATTGTAGAATAATTTTATAATTTTATATTTTATAATTCTAATTTCATTTTAGAGAAAATCTAATTCTAATCTAACCATTGGAAATATTTTTACACATAAATTATTAAACTGAATTAAGTAAGAAATAAATTATTATATTATTAAATTTGTTCTCACAAAGTTTCTTTTCTTTAATGGTCGTAATTTCTATTGTTAAATATATTTGGTAGAATATTAAAAATGTATTATGTTTATAGTAAATAAATAAATATTGAAGATCACTTAGTTGTAAGACCGATTATTATTATTATTATTAATATTATTATTATTATTATTATCAATGTTTGTATTCTTAAATGTATTCTTTAAGAAAGGAATAAACAATAAAAAACGTTTTGTATGTATCATTTAAACTATCGCCAAAATGCAAAAATTTTATTGTATTTATAATAATTAAACCAGAATATGGAGGTGCAAATATTTAATGTAAAATTTAGTCTGTAAATATGACTTTTTGTGAAATTGTAATTCTATCAAAATACATAAAACTGTGAACATAAGATTTAAATGCATTGAAAGTGTGGAAAAATTTTTATAGAATGTACATACTTTGTGAAATTGATATTTTTATTATATTTAACAGTATAATTTGTTTTATTAGTTTTGTTTGTATTATTTCGAGAAAACTATATTTATCAAAATCTGTATAATAAAGAATGTGCAAAATAATCTTTTCATTGTAATTTCTTTGTAAAATTAAATCTATTTATTAAAATTTAAAACATGGTTTATAATATTTAAAAAAAATCGTATTAGAAAGTATTCTTAAGAATTTGTTTATAATATTGATTATAAAAAATATAATATAATAGCTAGTTTCATGAAAATACAACTAAAAAATCAATTTGATAAATTAAGAAATTGAAAAAGTTGAATTATAAATGAAGAGTTGATAATTATTTATACAAATTTTATACAAAAAAAGAATAATAATAATAATAATAATATTTAGTAATAACATAAGGCGTTCACATATTTCGGTCACATGAGTAAAGACTGCGAAAATTATTATTTAGTACTTGTTACTTACAATAAAATAAGTATTTTAAATCCAAATATTAAAATTATTAAATAATTTTTTTTTCAAATATTGAATATATCGACGATTGTCCAAATGAAAATATGCTTTTTATAGTTAAAATTAAAAAATAATGCTGACAAACATTTTAACCAATTTTAAAAAATTATAATTATAAGATCTTCAAATTAATATTTAAATATATATTATTAATTGAAATTCTAAATGTAGATATTAAATATAAAATTTAGTAGGTATGTAAATCATTAAATATACTTATTTTTTCAGATCAAAGTGATATCACTGAAGGATGTGAAATTGGAATTAGATGAAATTGAATTACAGCAACAAGGTTTGGAAAAACAGGGCGTGCGTTTAGAGCAAATAATTCGAGATAAGAGTGAATCGAAGCCAGTAGATGGTAAATATTTTTATTTATTTTTTAGTCTTATGAATAAAAAATTGATTATTTAACAAAAGTGTAATTTATAATATTCCAAACATAAATTTAATTATAAACTATATTTCACTTAAAACTTCAAACTCAATTATTCTAAACTTTATAATTTTAATTGAAAAATCAATTCTACACTTATTTATACAATATTGATTTCAGACTCAGGATTAGGAGTTGACGTGGAAGAATTGGTGCTAGAACTGTTTGTTCTCGTGAATGAAAAAAACGAGTTGTTTAGGAGACAAGCAGAATTAATGTTATTAAGAAGACAGCAGAGATTAGAAGAAGAACACGCTGATATAGAGTATCAAATTAGGTGCCTTATGTGCCAACCTGAAGCCACGAAAACAGATTTTGATAAGCAACGAGAAGAAACTCTAATTCAAAGGTATTTTTGTTTTTTAATTCACAAAAATAATTACTAACTTTATTAATACTAAAGGGAGAGTCGACAACAATGAAACACTTTTTTAAATTAGATATTTAAATTTACTGAAAAATTATTTTTAAAAAGATTTTACCGAACTCTAGGTATAGAAAAAGTTTAAACTTTTAATAATTTTTAAAAAACTAAAATATCTCGTAAAAAAAGAGTGTTTTATTGATGTCAACTCTTTCTGAGGAGTATTTCTTTAGTCGCCTAACAACTTTTAAACTAAGAAAACTAAATGTAAAACAAATGAGCTGCATTCATTAATAAAAAAAGAAAAAATAAGGCTTTAAAAAATCAACTAGTCATCAATTTAAAACAATGTTTATTTTTCAGGTTGGTACAAATTGTAGAAAGACGGAACGAAATAGTTGAATGCCTTGAAATGGATAGAAGAAGAGAAGTTGAGGAAGATCGCAGTATTAATAAACATATGGGTTTATATGCAGGTAATTTGAGGTGAAATTTTTATTTTTCTTAGATTTTTTCAATCCAAAAAAGAACCAAAAATAATTAAAATATTAAATTTCATGTTTGTTATTTCAATTGATTACGAATTCAATCAACATGAATTATTTCAATGAACCTTAATTTTGATGTAACGAAATTGAAAGTGATGGAAATTTTTAATGATAAATTAATTTTAAGTGGTTTAAATTTTTATTGAATCAAATTTACAGTTAAATAAACTTTTATTTAATCAGATTCAAACTTCATTTTATCTAAAAATCAACTAATATGAATTAGTATAAATTTTAAACTAAACAGGCTTTATTTTATTGAAACATCAATTGATTAAAACATTTTACACTGAAGCTTCACTTATTTTAACCCGATCTGCACAAATTCATGACAAAAGTCGCACTTATTTAACTTTCATGTACTTATAGAGAACTTCTCTGATTGGCTGATTGAATTCGCAGCAACCAATAAAACTGTTAGTTAGTTTTGATTGGTCGATAAGTTAAAATAAGTGAGACTTCGAACTGTTAAAATAAATGCGACTTCAAATAAGCGAGACTTTAAATAAGTGAAGTTGCAGTGTAATTCAAATTGTGATTCTCATCAATTTGTTCAATTTATCGAAATTCCAATTATTTAACATCTGTCGTTATCGAAATTTTCGTGTAAATAAATTAAATTAAATAAAATGTCAAAATGTAAATTTTGATTGATTCTAACTTTTATTGATTCAAATTTAAATTAATTTAAATTCCCGTTGGAAATAATTCAGATTAATTTCAATTTCAATTTATTTTTTATCTAATTCTTGATTCATAAAATTTTCTGTTTGTCCACATTTCGAATCAGTCCAATTTCTAATTTCCTTATATTTATTGTCAGTGTTAATTTTAATCCATGTTAATTCTTAATTTTGATAATAATTTTAATAAAGACGGAGATCTTTTTCTAAAAATGTAAAAAAGTAAATGAAAAGTTGAATATTTTTCGAAATGGATGCCAAAAAGGTGAAAAAATGTTAGTTGAACTTATTTTGTTTATGTAAAAATATTGGTATTTATTAAAAAATTTCAAATTTGACTCAATTAAATTTTAAATAAATTTAAATTTGGAGACAAATTAAAAGTTCTGTTTGATTCAAAAAGAGTTTGATTTAATTTGCATTGAATTAAAATTTGGTTAAATTAGAATCAAAAAAAATTTATTTCCGACAATTACGTTTAATAATCCAATAAAATGAAATTTGGACGAATTTTTAATCTCGGCTCATCCAATTTTCAATAAATTGAAATTAAAATCAATTATAATTTGGATGAATTGAATTAAACCCATGGAAAATTTAGTCAATAAAAGTTTAAGTAAAAAAAAATATGAATTTATCCATGTTTTTATTGCTTTAGGGTTAAATAAATCCATTTTTTCGAGTTCACTTAATTTAAATTTTAAAAATTCCGAAAATGTTAAAGCATAAAAATTTGGAATTTCATTTATTTTTGGTCTCTTTTATACTTGTAATAATATATTATAGAATTTTTTAAATATTTTTAATAATAATAATTTTTTTATACATTTATAATATCAACAAAAAAAAGGCGAAGAAAAATATTTATAAAATGCCATTTCATTTTGTTAATTGCAGCAAAAGGCAAAAGTGATACAACTAGTGATAATGATGCAAATCGTCCGTCCAAGTCTAAGAAAGAAAAACTCAAGGAGAAATTGAAAGAGAAAAAGATAAAGAAAAGCCATAAAAAAGATGCTGATAAGGATGTGGATGAGGCCGAAGTGAAACTTAAACGCCATAGCAAGAGAAAGTGGTTTTAACCCACGTTTACTATTATTACTAATAAGTTAAATTTCGATTTTTGCATTTGAATGATCGAATTTATTACTTTTATAAATATTTTTAATGAATGGCAGCAATGCTATTTATAAATACAAGGTTCTAAAATAACAATAAAAGTTTAATATTCTAGCTGTCTTCTAATTTTTTTACCTTCTCTTACATTCTTCTAAAGATTAGATAGAAATTAGGTAAATAATATTATGTTTACAAATTTAATTCAATGTTTGAATTCATGAACAAATCGTGCTTTTTGCATTAAAATCCATTAATTAAATTGAAAGTCGGAATAGTGAAAGTAAAAATTTATTACTTTTTCAAGTACATTTTTTAAAGACTTTAATTATCCTAATTGGAATGTCATCGGTTGAAATAAAAACTGCAGGCTTGGGAGTCAATTCATTACTGTAACTGAGTTTTTCACCTGCAAAATTAATTAAAAATTAGTAATGACCAGTTTATTTCGCCTAATGTATTTTTCATCTTTCTAAAAAACAAAAAATACTTTGCGAGAATATTATTGAATGTTTGAGATAACGAAATGAATGATGATTTTTAAAAAAGGATTAATTTTCATATAAAAAATTATTCCTATTTTTTTTATTTCAACCTTTTATTAAATATTTATTTCTGTTTTTTGTAACAAATCTCAAAAAGACTAAAAATTTGAAAAGGTACTTTAACAAAAATTTGAATAATTTATTATTAATTTAATTTTAAAGTACTCACTCAATTGTTTTAAAAATAGATCTATTGTGTCAGAATTGCGAACAGTGGCAGCAATAATAGCGTAGCAACTTCCCTTAATTAATAAAGTTTCTAAGGCACTTGAGAGAGCAGAAAAGTTGCTGTTATCGTATAAAACATCTGCAGCTATCACAATTTCAGGTTCTTGAATATTCTGGTTTAAATATGTATCCATCTCCTCCCATTTTAAATCCACTGCTCGAACTTCAGTCTCATTGTATTTTGCTTTAAATTGCATTCTTTTATCATTTCTGTCCAACTGATCCGATTTTTTTGAAAGATTTGTGAGTAAGTTTTTATACAATAAATTCAATACAGCAGGGTGACAATCTGAGAAAGTGTATTGTTTCGGGAAGCAGGTATTAATAACGGAAAGACCCGTGAGACCAATGCCAGATCCAAGCTCTAAAATCCTTTTGTTCATCAACTCAGATTTATTCAAAATGCACCATTCGGCTAAACTTGAAGCAGCCTGTTAAAAAAATGCTATGGAAATTTTTTGTATTTGAGGAATGATAAAAAACGATTAATTAAGGATACAAATAACAGGCGAGACCAATTTTTTTCGAGGCTCATGAATATTCCGATATTTTGAAATTCACAAAATCGAATTTTTATTAAGCCGATTTTTTTCGAATTTAAATAAATCCCAATTTTTATTTAACAACATTTTTATTTAAGAAATTTCTTTTAGTCAACGTTTTAATTAAAAGGTTTCCAATTTTATGGAATTATAATAATTTTAATTTAGTAAAATAGAAGAAATCATTTTTAAACATTACATATTTAAATATTAAATTTAGACCTGATAAGCGCATAAATAATTTATAAGAAGATAATTAAAAAAAAGGAAAAAATAAAGTTTAATTAGATTTTATAAAAATGATTTGAATTATTATTAATAATTAACTGCTTTTTTATTTCAATTAATAAAACATTATAAATTAAGTGATTATTTTAATATAACATATATTGAAAAATTAACTAATTTTTTACAAGAAAAGATAATTATTTTATTATCGATCTTCAATATTATGTTTTAAAAACATTAATTAAAATTGAAAGAAATAATAAAAATTTGAACACCTTCAATAAATTTATTTTAAAATATGTTTTTGTGACCTACGTTTTAAAAAAAAAAGAATTCCAATTTGATTAAATTAATTAATTTTAATTTAGTAGAATATTTTCTTTTAAAATAATTCTCGATGAGTCGAATTTTTAAATGTCAAAATATACATTTCACAAAATTTTTAGTTGCATGAATTGACATGATTCAGGGCTGATAAAAATCATGATTTAAAAAAAAACAAAAAATGATTTTTTTAAAACATAATCAGTATATAAAATCTCTAAATGTTTATTTGTAAGTAATTTATTAAAGAAATGAAGAAAACATTTAAAAAAAGACAAGACAGGAATGAAATAATGACATAAAAATATGTAAAAAAGTAGAAACACTTCAAAAAATTAAACTATTTACGGACATTTTATTAAAATTAAAATAATTAAGAAGATAATTTAAAAAAACGTTGAAATATATTACTAAAGAGAACAAAAATTTAAAATAAGAAGAATTAGAGAATTATTTTACAAAGTGAATAAAAAAGGAATGAATAAAATTTCGTAAAATTTTAAAAGAAAAGAAATTTTATGAAACAGAAGAACTATGTTAAAATAAGAATATTTAGTACAAGATTCAATTTACATAATATAAAATAAAAGAATAACAGCTTTCAAAAAAATAGAAAATTGAGAAATTTAAAAAATGTAGATAAAAGAATCAAATAAATATTTTCAAAAATTCGTAATTATAAGATAAAAACTAAAGAATTGAAAAGAAGGAAAAATGTTTTTAAGAAATGGAAAAAAATAGCGCAACATCAAGAAAATGAAATAAATAGGAATAAAATGGAAAAATGTTTGTTTCGTTAATTTAAGAAACTGTAAAAAATGTAAAAAGTACAAAAAATAATAAAATTTGGTTAGAATCTACTAAAAAATTAGACTTAATATAAGAATGAAATAATAAAATAAAAAAATATATAAAGATAAATAAAAAGTCCACAAAAGAAATTTAAAAATCATTTAACAATAAAAAAAGTTTAGGTGAATTAAACCAAAAACATTTTTATATAATATTACACTTAAAACAAGTCCAACAAAAAATTTAGAAAAATAAAGGAAATCTAAAAATTTTATTTAAGAATAAGTAAGTGTGCAAAGAATCTTGGAAAAAAAGACAAGATATGAAAAAAAATTGAATAAATTTACAAAAAAATAGCGTATTTATTTGTAAAAATATGGAAATAATTATGAAAATTATCAATATAAAAAGTTTAGTGAATGTTATAACAAAATTGTGTAAATTAATATTAAATAATTTGCGTAAAAAGAAGATTATTAAACAAAATCCTAAAATAAAAAGACAAATACAAGAAAAAAAGGAGAAAAAATATCAAAGGTTAAAGTAGAATAAATCTATAATTTTTGTAAAAATAAAAAAATATAAGATAAAAATTAAACAGTTTCGAGAAAGTAAGATCTCTTAGAAATATTGAAAGAATTAAAAAAATAATTATTGTGAGTATGGGGAATAATTAATATTATTTAATTATTATTCATTTAAATTTAAATTAATTGAATTGAATTTTAAAAGTTGCAACAAATTGAAATGTGAGTTAATTGACGTTTGGAATTTATTTAAATTATAATGACTTAAAGATATAAGAATTTAAAACTATTTTTTGCCATCTTGATACCAAAAACTTGTAAATCGTAGGTACTTTGATCATTTGTATTAGCACAAATGTTTTAAATTTTATAAAGATTAAAATATTAAAATTGAAATTTTTAAGATTTATCCACAAATTTGTGGGTTTTGTTTATGGTTTACAATTTTGTATAAATGAAAATTCGGCGTCTTAAGAATTCTATCAAATATCAATTCGTGCAAATAAAAATGTAGATAAATAAGGATTCGGTTACATGAAAATTTTAGCATTTAGAAATTTGACTCACTTAAAATTACTCGAAATGAGAATTCTGCTAAATTGAAATTCTGTTAAACTGGAATTCTTTAAAATAAAAATTAAAGAAATTCTGTAAAATAAAAATTCTGTTAAATATGAATTTGAAGACGCAAAAATTTGGATTGATTAAAATTTGATTGAAAAGAAACATTAAAAATGAAAATTCGGTTAATATAAAATGAAAATGAAAAAAAAGTTCCGATAAGGTTTTTTCTCGTTTTTCAACATTTTTCAATTTTACCAAATCCTATAATTTTTTTTCTTAATTTTTCTACATTTGTTTTTGATTAATTAAATAAAATACCTGCCAGGTACATAATCCAGTTGTTCCTTGTGAGATAATACTTATGCTTTCTTCTAATGTTATGCAACAATTATTTTCAAGCAAAAAATGCCGATAATGAGTTGTAGATTCTTCATCATTCGAGGAGACAAATTTACAGTATTCATCGTATAAATTATTATGAATTTCATCATTGCATTTCTCCAACTAGAACATTTTAAATGGAAAGAGAATAATTAAATAATATTACTAAATAAATGTTGCGATTAATTTAATAATAGAAATTTATTTCTTAAGAAAATAGTGCCATTTAAAAAATATGTTAATAGTTAGTTAGTTTTTTAGGATAAAATGTTAAAAATATCACCAGCGTAAAATATTTTTTTACTTTTCCCAAATTTCCGAGGAAAAATTAAACGTAAAATAATGTACAATGGAAATTGAATAACAATTAATTGATAATAAAATAATTTATAAACTGTTTAAATATCAAATTGAATTGAGAAGAAATTAAATTTTCTTCTCAATTTAAAAAATTAAATTATTATGAAATCTATCACAATATTATACACGGAAATAAATTGTTGAACTTTACAAAAATTTATTTACTCTTGGATATTTGTATCAATTCACAAAATCTAGTTTCTTGTGATTTAAAGAGCAGTTTTGTAAAATCTGGGAAATTTTCAAGACCAATTATAAAATTATTTAGAGATGTTTTAAATCATTTTGCAGTTGGCACTGAAATTTTTGTAGATTTTACAAAACTATTTTTTCCGTGTTGTAATTAGGAGCAAAAACGATGAAAACATACTTTATAAATATCAAATTGTTCGACGATCTATAAACAAAAGTTCCAATATCCAGATTTTTTAACTCAGAAATTTAATTTCATTTTTTAAAATTACTTTTAATATTGACAATTTTTTATAGGAAATTTATTCTAAAACGAGGTTTTAAAAAGTGTTAAATGTAGAAAAATACCTTGTCAATTAGTAATTTCAAGAATCCTTTTTGATAAGATTTTTTTAGAGGATACTTTTTTACAATTGGATTATTTACAGTATTATCTAAAAATTTTTCTTGTAAACAAACATCCATTATTTCAAATCCTTTTTCTTCGAAGGTCTGCAATATTATGAAATACAATTAATATTTAAATAATTTTGTACATAAGTCAATAAATCATTATTATGGGTCGTTTTTATTAATTTGTAAAAATATCTTAATAGGAAAATCGAACCATTAACAACTTACTACAAAATCGAACTTTTTAAGAGGAGTGCAACACAGAAATTGTTTTTTAATATAATAAATATTAGAGTCTTCCTTTTCCATTTTACAAGAAAAAAATCTTCAAATGTCAAAAATCATAAAACTTTGATATTAAAACTACCTATGAACTCTTATGCGAAAAAACAATTAAATATTGCATGAAAAACATAATTTATCGTATTTTATTGACTAATGGTTAACAAATTATTAAATTCAAGTAAATTAAAGAAAACTTTATTGTTAAATGTAAACAGAACACCGGTCCTCCATCTTTGTTATGTCACGTGACCGCGCAGAAACCATTGTTGAACAAAGAAAAGCAACTCGATGAAAATTCAAATAATTTGAAATAATGTTAAATAAAGATTACACTGTATAATGAGTGTATTACTGCACGTAATTTAACATTATAAACTTTTCTTTCACGAATGTTGAGAAACAATTTTTAATTTCCTTGTTTTTCAGTCGAAAATTGCAAAACACTTTCGATATCCCAGTTTCCCATCTATTGATTCCAGGGCAAAATGTGTAGTTCATGGTTATTCGTCCATAATTTGACAGCTCAGTTTTTTGACATTCTTTTGCCGATTAAAAGATAGTTTGTAGCTTTGTTATTGTTATAATTCTTAATTTTTTTCATTAGGGGAAATAAATTTGAACAAATAGAATATAAGCGATGTGTTGTGTTTCTTGACAAATCAAAAGAGTGCTTGACAGTTTATAAAAACCGGCGTGGACAATTGACATTTTTTAACAAATTTTTGTAGCAATAATATTTTCCATTTTCGCTTTAATGTTGTGATAGAATCGTGATAAAAAAATCTCCACCATGGCTTCTGCAGCTGAACAGCCACAACAGACCACCCTGAATTTTTATCAGGCGATGGCAGACTTCAAAATTATGTTCCCTGAGATGGATGATGATGTCATTGAGGTAATTTACATTTACTGCTGTCATTCTGTATTTATTCAATAACCAAATTACTTGTTAGAGTTTAAAAAAAATCAAAAATTCTTTCTTAGAAACATTGACTATTTAATGCTGATAATAAATGATTAGCTTAAGCATTAGGTATTTATTTCAAATTGGTTTAGGTAATTTCTTTTCTAAAGTATTAAATAATTGGTTAAAGTTTGTCTAAACAATTAATTATTTTGATTTAAAAAATAAAATTAATTGTTTCAGACAATTTATGATTAATTATTGAAAATCGTTTATTTAGATTTAAATCCAAGTTAATGATTAAATGTATACATGTTTTAATATTAATACAATTATTATTTATTGATTAAAAAAGATTTAGCATGTTCTCAGCGTTTTTAGTAAACGAAAAGCAGAAGTAATATTTTTTTCATTTAAATGTTAATTAACATTCACTACATTTTTAAATATTTAATGCGAAATAAAATATTCGTGCAATTTTAAGATAAATGTTTATAAACTATTCTTAATGAAATTATTCATGAATTATTCATTGTTTCATACCTTAGTTTTTAAACTCTGTAAATTTAAAAAAATCTAAACTTCAAAGTTTTACATTTAATTTACAAAGAAAAAAAACTAATTTAGTTAATTGGAATTTTCATTTTATAGAATTTCATTAGATTTAATTTCTTAATTTTCGGATTTCAATTTCTCGAATTTGTTTTCAATCGAATTTTAATAAATCTGAATTGTTACTTAACAGAATTAACATTTTACAGAATTTACATTTCACAGAATTTGCATTTTACATTATTTATTTTTAATCGACTTTATTTTTTAAAAAATTAAAATTTAACAGATTTTTAACTCAGCAACATTTTTATTTAACAGAATTTCAAGTAAAATTTTTTATATATTTGACCGAATATTTATTTGTTCGAATTTATATTTCCACGAATTGATATTTAAGGTTTATCAAAAAATTAAATTTGTACAGATTCTTATAAGATTTTAATAACATATTAAATGCATTATTTTACATGTATGGTTACAATTTTATTGAAATTTACCGTTCTGTTTGTAAGATATAAATTTATAAAGTTGCAACTTTTAAATGGAAACAGTAACAAAACGCGCAAAACGACTATATTTTAATTAATTAAAAAAACGGTTTTTCTCAACGGAATTTTTTTTTTTTTTTTTAACAAAATTCGTTTGTATAACGATTTTAATTATATACTACTATTTAGAAATCAGATTATAAGAAGAAATGAAATTAAAAAGATTTTTAATATCATGGTCCAATAGAATGAGAACCGCTTGAGCGGAAGAACGCCCTTAATAGAATTCACTAAATTAAATTTAAATTCTGTTAAAAAATATTTGTTCTAAATGGCAATTTGTTTAAGTTCGAACCTAACACAGAAATTCTGTTAATTATGAATTCTGTGATCTAAAAACTCTGTTAAGAATGTTCACTCCAATCACATAATTTCAAACTAAAAAGTTATTAAACAAATAAAACTTGATTTCTATGTACTTAAAAAAGAAATTATTTTAAAAAGTCTAACAAATAAAATTGTAGAGAAAGTTTTAAAGAGCATAATGAGCTGTTTTTGTCAAAATTGGATAAAAATGACAAATGTTTACTATCTTTAAAAAAAAGACAGATAAATCTTTAATAATAATCCACAAGATTCTTTTATTCTTTTATTCTGTCCAAACCTAAAGTTTGGCACTTAGATATTTTTTTTTGTTTTAAATCAGTTAATTTTTAAAAAATACATTTAAATTGATTAAAATTTATAAATATGTCAGTTCAAATAATTTTAATTTCATTAATAAATAAATCTATAATTTTCTACTGTTTTCAATATACCATTATTCTCTTTAAACTTTATAACCTATTCTTTAATTTTTGTAATTATTTTGTTCTTTTGTCTATTATTCTCGCCAGATTTTGAATTTTTCTTTCGATTATCAATTATTTTCCTCATTTCTCAATTATTTCCTTTACATTTAATTATTTTAGTCATTTTGTAATTTTTTTTAATTATCAACTATTTTCTTAAAATTTCAATTTAATTCTTCAATCTTCAATTTATTTCTTTAATATTTAATTATTTTCTTCAATTTTCATTTATTTACTTCAATTATTTCCATAATTTTCATCAGTTTTCAATTTCATTTATTATTCTCCTTCAATTTTATGATTATTCATTAATTTAAAAATTTTTTTTGTTTAAATGACGATTATTCTCATTATTTTTCGAATTTTTTTTTTAATTGTTAATTATTTTGTTTAATAGTTAATTAAGTTCGTCAATATTGAATTAATTTCGTCATATTGTAATTATTCTTTTAATTATCAATTATTTATTTTCTGGAAATTTCCATTTAATTCTTTAACTTCCAATTTATTTCTTTAACTTTTAAATATTTCAATTCTCAAATATTTTCTTTAATTTTCAATTATTTTTATCGATTTTTAATTAACTTTTTTTTTTAATCACTCATAATAATTGTTTTAAAATTTCTACTCAATTATCCAATTCTAGAACTATTCTCCTCAATTCTCAGTTATTTTCTTCATATTTAAATTCCATTTTTAAATTTTCAAAATATTTTCTTTAATATCAAACAAAGCCTTTTTCTTTTATTTTTTCGATTATCATTAAGTTTCTTTAATTTTAAATACAATTGTTCATTTATTTTCTTTAATTTTTACTTCCATTCTACAATTTTCATTTCCATTCTTCAGTTTTCAATTGTTTTCTTCTGTATTTATTAATTCTCGGAGTTATTCAATTACTTTTTTTCAATTTTTAAGTATATTTTTTAAAGTTCAATTCCTATCTTCAATTTTTAATTGCTTTCCTCAATTTTTAATTATTTTTTTCAATTTTTGGAAAATTTATTTTTTTCGATTTTCAATCCAGTTGCTCAATTTGCAGTTGTTTCTATAATTTTCTTAATTTTTAAAATACAATTATTTTCTATAAATTTGATATTTACTGTTTCTATAATTTTCTTAATTTTTAAAATACAATTATTTTCTATAAATTTGATATTTACTGGTTTAATTTTTTCAATTGTCTATTAATCTAGTAATTTTTCGAATTTTTTTTTCAACTGACAATAATTATTTTCGTAATTTTTTACACATTTTCTTCCATTTTTCAATTATTCTCGTCATTTTAGTTTAACTAAAATAAATAGAAATAGGAAATAGTTTAACTATTTCCTTCAAATAATAATTATTTTCCTCAATTTGAAATTATTATCTCCAATTTTTTCAATTTTCAATTATTTTTTTAAAATTTCATAATTAAATTTGATTTTTTAAATTATTTTTTTCGGTTGTGTATTAATCTAGCCATTTTTTAAATTTTATTTTCCATTGTAAATTATTTTTGTCATTATTTTTTCATTTATTAATTATTTTTTCAAATTATAGTTTAATTCTTAAATTTCCAATTTAATTCTTACATTTTTTTTCAGTTTTTTTCTTAAATTTTCAATTATTTCATTCAATTTCAATTATTTTTTTCGATTTTCAATCCAGTTGGTCAATTTATTATGCATGTGAAGTTGGCCCCCCACTATCAACCAATTGGATTTCTTTTCGGAGTTCTGGCTTCCTTTCGAATAGTTCTAGAGTTCCTTATACATTTTAGAAATAGTTCTGGCGATTAAATACCAAAACAATCGATTTAACATGATGGGGGGCCAACTTCACGTGGCCCCCCTTTTTTGCAAAAATCGATATATTTTTAGAGTTCTGAGTAGTTTTTAAAGAGTTCTAGAGTTCCCTGTACTTTTTATCAATAGTTCTGCCCATTAAGGCAAAAAAAAAAAATTTTCAAAAAAATAGTCGGCCCCCACATTTTTTTTAAATTACATTATTCTAATCAAAAATGAACTAAAACAAAGAGTTCTAGAGTTCCCTACACATTAAACATAAGACAACTAACTGAAAGTCCTAAAATTTTAAAAACCATCACAATCCAAACTCAAAAGCAAATCAATAAACAACTTTGAAATTGCAAAACTTATTTGAGTTTTTAAAAATTTAGAGTTCCAAGAGTTCTAATCAGAGTTCTGTTTACCCCCCCAAGAGTTCAACAAGAATTTCTAATAAAGTTTTTCTTTAGAATCAAAATCCAACAAACTATACAACTTTAAAGTTTCAAAATTTTTTTGAGTTTTTAAAAATTTAGAGTTCTAAGAGTTCTGATCAGAGTTCTGTTAGCCCCCCAAATAGTTCTACAAGAAATTCTAATAAAGTTTTTCTCTAAAGTCAAAATCCAAAAAACTACACAACTTTAAAGTTTCAAAAATTTTTTGAGTTTCTAAAAATTTAGAGTTCCAAGAGATCTGATCAGAGTTCTGTTGGCCCCCCAAATAGTTCTACAGGAAATGCTAATAAAGTTTTTCTCTAAAGTCAAAATCCAAAAAACTACACAACTTTAAAGTTTCAAAATTTTTTTGAGTTTTTAAAAATTGAGAATTCTAAGAGTTCTGATCAGAGTTCTGTTTGCCCCCCGGAGTGCTCTACAAAAAACACTTATAACATTTTTCTCTAAACTCAAAATCCAAAAACTTATTAACGTTCAAAGTAACCCAAAAAAATTTGAATTTCGAAACTTTTAGAGTTCCAAGAGTTCTGGTCAGAGTTCTGTTGGCCCCCCAAATAGTTCTACAGGAAATGTTAATAAAGTTTTTCTATAAAGTCAAAATCCAAAAAACTACACAACTTTAAAGTTTTAAAATTTTTTTGAGTTTTTAAAAATTTGAGAGTTCCAAGAGTTCTGGTCAGAGTTCTGTTGGCCCCCCAAATAGTTCTACATTAAATGCTAATAAAGTTTTTCTCTAAAGTCAAAATCCAAAAAACTACACAACTTTAAAGTTTCAAAATTTTTTTGAGTTTTTAAAAATTTAGAGTTCTAAGAGTTCTGATCAGAGTTCTGTTGGCCCCCCAAATAGTTCTACAAGAAATTCTAATAAAGTTTTTCTCTAAACTCAAAATCCAATAACTTATTAACGTTCAAAGTGACCCAAAAAATTTTGAATTTCGAAAATTTTAGATTTCCAAAAGTTCTGGTCAGAGTTCTGTTCGCCCCCCGGAGTGCTCTACAAAAAACCTTAATAACATTTTTCTCTAATCTCAAAATCCAAAAACTTATTAACGTTCAAAGTGACCCAAAAAATTTTGACTGTCATAAATTTTAGAGTTCCACTTTTTCTCTCTCCAGTCCTACAAGCTAGGTAGTCTGGGATTGGAGCGTGTGAAGAAAATTATCGACAATGTGAGGGGATATATGCCTTATGGAAGGGAAACTCTTCGACTCTTATCTGGTTTAAATTTCAAAAACGAGTATTTATAAATTGTTATAACGGAAAACCAATAATAACTATTGTGAAGTTTATTTCTCAATAAGTAATTAAAAAACACCATTCACGATAAATAGTCCTATGAGTCTTAATGTCACACACAATACTAAATGACACATGTTATTTAAATAAAATAAAAATACTCTAAATTTTTGTAAATTTAACAGAGATTAAATTTGAATTTTCTAAACTACAAAAAAAAAAATATATATAGAAAAATATTTAGATGTCACTCAATGCGCTTAAAGTTTTCCATGCATTTTAAGTGAAAAAAAAAGTTTTTAGTAAAATTTAAATCGGTAACTATATTTCTCTTCAGAACATTTCAAGGAGTATTGCCAAATTGTTTATTTCACTATTTTTATAATAAGTCCTCCAAAAGACGAATGTAACCAGTTACTAACAACAAACTAAACATAACAATTATAACAAGTTTAAACAAATTATAATCAGTGTGGCCATAAGTTTTATGAATGTAAATTCCCGGTAAGTTCCAGGTTTTTCGCAGTGATATTTTTGTATTTCCCGGTTATATTTTGAAGGGAAATTTAAAAATAACTTTAGATTTTAAAAAGCTTATTATGACATTAGTAATTGTAAGGAACATTTGTATTCATGACATAAGTAACAATTAATTTATATATATCAGAATGGCCGCAAATTTTCATTTTCAAACACACCTGACTTTCCCGGAACTTTTCCCTGATTTACAGTTTTTGCGGACACCCTGTATATGGATCTTAAAGAAATTTTTAGAACAGCAACAATTGGAACGAACGACTATGTTCTAAAACTCATTAATTAAAATGTCTTTGATTGAATCACGCTTTAAGCGAATTTAAATTCTTAGAATTTCTTGTCAAATTAATTTAAAGAATTACAAATTTTTACTTAATAAAACTCTTGGAATAATGAATTAATTTTTAACATTATTTTTATTTTATAAAATAAATTTTTAAATTAAATTTTTATTTAAAAGAATTTTAATTTAATCGAATTTTAACTTAAAACAATTCTTATTTAACAGAACTCGTGTTAAGAACGTTCAACCGCTTGATCTAACCTCAAAATAAAAAATGGTTTGCAAACAGCAAATAAAAATAAACAATTTCTCGAAATTGTAAAAGATTCACTTGTTCAAGTAACAGAAAAAATTAGATTAGGCAAAAAATATTTTCAAACAATAATTATTAAACACTTTATGTTTTGTCTTTATTTGTCACTAAACCAATTGTAATTTTCATCTAATTTTGACAAATAATAGCTGATTTTACTCTTTGAAACATTCTTTACAGTTCTACTCATTTAACTTTGTTCATAATATGTGACGCGCTTTGAAGAAAGGGACCTTAGAGGCAAATCGGTAATTTTACAGGAGAGCGAAAAGAAAAGACGAGCGCGTATGGTGCTCTGTACAAATCGATGATGTTTGAATTGTCATAACTTGAAAAATAAATAATAAAAACATTTTCTGACTTCAAATAATGAAAAAGGAACTTTTATTGAAGTTAAATCAACCATAAACCGAAAATCGATTTTTACCCTCTAAGGTCCCTTTCTTCACACAGAAAAATCTAACTGCGATTTTTGCTGCATGTGATTTTCAGGTAAATGAAATTCTTAAGATTAACTCTAGATCATTGCTAAATGTCTCTTTATTTTGATGTTAAATTTACATATATGGGTGACTTTCTGCTGCATTGAAATTTTCACCAAATCATATATTAAATTAACAAAATTTTTTTTCAGTGCATAGCGAGACATATTTTGTTCAAAAGTTATTAAAAAAATCAAATTTGTTTTTAAGAATTTTTTTTAACAAAATATTTTTAACGAAATTCAAAGAGTAAAATTGTAGAGAATGTTTCAAAGAGTAAAATAAGTAATTAGGGGAGGTGGGGGCAAGACGGGGTACCTGCCTTAATTAAGAAACTAATTAACCAATCATGGTCATTTTTTGCATAACATAGTACCGTTACAATAGTTTTTGATTGGCCAAGTCACTGATTGATGAAACCGAGTTTTTTATTTGTTACATGAAAAAACTATTTTTGACGATTTTCTTGTCATTTTTGCATTTTATTTAGAACGTGTTTGTTATTTTAATAACAACATTTTATATACTATATAATTTTATTCATGTTCAACAATGATTAGACTTAAAGTTAAGCACTTGCTTATTTCCGTTTCGAAACTTAATTTTTAGAAATTAATTTTTTAATGAAATTCCGTATGTGGGGGCAAGACGGGGTATAGGAAGTGAGGGCAGGATATGGTACTGAAAACCAATCATTTTTTTATTTTATGAAAAAAAAAACTTTTTTTGGTGATTTTTCACACTATTTATAACGTTTTGTTATTTAAATAATACATTTAGAATACAGGAGCAGGTAACCTCTTGTTTATTTCTATTCTAAAAGTTATTGTTTTTTGAGGTTAGTTTTGTAATTTTATTTTACATGAGAGAACTAAAATTACGCATTAAACTTGTTCTTTAGTTTATTTTACAAAACCAATAAACGTGTTTGCGAAAGTTGTAAGGAAAAATAGCTTGATTTTTATACTACCCCATCTTACCGCCATGTTTTGTAAAATGGAAAATTTGAATTTTTTTGCGTATTCTTAATTCTATATTTAATTAAGTAACAAATATTCGAAATAAGACTCTTTCATGGAAGACTGATTACCAAGGATTATTATTATAATAAATAAAATATTTTTGAATCGATAATATTAGTGTCATTGAGCTTCAAACCTTAGCAGTCTTGCCCCCACCTCCGATAATTTTCATAATTGGGCGAAAATAATCACTATGAACGTTAATAACTTTTTGGATTTAGAGTTTTGCGAAAAATGTTATTAGGGTTTTTTGTAAAGCACTCCGGGGGAAAACAGAACTCTGACCAGAACTCTTGGAACCCTAAAATTTTCGGAAATCAAAATTTTTTGGGTCACTTTGAACGTTAATAAATTTTTGGATTTTGAGTTTAGAGAAAAATGTGATTATGGTTTTTGTAGAGCACTTCGGGGGGCAAACAGAACTCTGACCAGAACTCTTAGAACTCTAAATTTTTAAAAACTCAAAAAAATTTTGAAACTTTAAAGTAGTGTAGTTTTTTGGATTTTGACTTTAGAGAAAAACTTTATTAGCATTTCCTGTAGAACTATTTGGGGGGCCAACAGAACTCTGATCAGATCTCTTGGAACTCTAAATTTTTAAAAACTCAAAAAATTTTTGAAACTTTAAAGTTGTGTAGTTTTTTGGATTTTGACTTTAGAGAAAAACTTTATTAGAATTTCTTGTAGAACTATTTGGGGGGCCAACAGAACTCTGATCAGAACTCTTAGAACTTTAAATTTTTAAAAACTCAAAAAAATTTTGAAACTTTAAAGTTGTGTAGTTTTTTGGATTTTGACTTTAGAGAAAAACTTTATTAGCATTTCCTGTAGAACTATTTGGGGGGCCAACAGAACTCTGATCAGATCTCTTGGAACTCTAAATTTTTAGAAACTCAAAAAATTTTTGAAACTTTAAAGTTGTGTAGTTTTTTGGATTTTGACTTTAGAGAAAAACTTTATTAGAATTTCTTGTAGAACTATTTGGGGGGCCAACAGAACTCTGATCAGAACTCTTAGAACTCTAAATTTTTAAAAACTCAAAAAAATTTTGAAACTTTAAAGTTGTATAGTTTGTTGGATTTTGATTCTAAAGAAAAACTTTATTAGAAATTCTTGTTGAACTCTTGGGGGGGGTAAACAGAACTCTGATTAGAACTCTTGGAACTCTTAATTTTTAAAAACTCAAATAAGTTTTGCAACTTCAAAGTTGTTTATTGATTTGCTTTTGAGTTTGGATTGTGATGGTTTTTAAAATTTTAGGACTTTGAGTTAGTTGTCTTATGTTTAATGTGTAGGGAACTCTAGAACTCTTTGTTTTAGTTCATTCTTGATTAGAATAATGTAATTTAAAAAAAATGTGGGGGCCGACTATTTTTTTGAAAAATTTTTTTTTTTGCCTTAATGGGCAGAACTATTGATAAAAAGTACAGGGAACTCTAGAACTCTTTAAAAACTACTCAGAACTCTAAAAATATATCGATTTTTGCAAAAAAGGGGGGCCGCGTGAAGTTGGCCCCCCATCATGTTAAATCGATTGTTTTGGTATTTAATCGCCAGAACTATTTCTAAAATGTATAAGGAACTCTAGAACTATTCGAAAGGAAGCCAGAACTCCGAAAAGAAATCCAATTGGTTGATAGTGGGGGGCCAACTTCACATGCATCAATTTATTTCTATAATTTTCTTAATTTTTCAAAACGCATTTATTTTCTATAAATTTAATATTTTCTTGTTTAATTTTTTCAATTGTCTGTTAATCTAGTTATTTTTCGAATTTTTTTTTCAACTGACGATAATTATTTTCGTAAATTTTCACACATTTTCTTCAATTTTTCAATTATTCTCGACATTTTTCAACTATTTCCTTCAATTATTAATTATTTTCCGTAATTTGCAATTATTTTCTACAATTTTTGCAATTTTCAGTTATTATCTTAAAATTTTATAATTATTCTTTGATTTTTTAAATTATTTTGTTCGATTGTGTATTGCTCTAGACATTTTTTTAATTTTGTTTTCAATTGTCAATTATTTTTGTCATTTTGTAATTTTTTGTGTCATTTATTAATTATTTTTTCAATTTTTAATTTAATACTTAAATTTTCAATTTAATTCTTACATTTTTTTTCAATTTTTTTCTTCAATTTTCGATTATTTCATTCATTTCAATTATTTTGTTCGATTTTCAATCCAGTTGGTCAATTTATTTCTATAATTTTCTGAATTTTTCAAAAAGCAATTATTTTCTATTAATTTAATATTTTCTTTTTTAATTTTTTCAATTGTCTATTAATCTAGTCATTTTTCAATTTTTTTTTAACTGACAATAATTATTTTCGTAAATTTCCACACATTTTTTCAATTTTTCAATTATTCTCGACATTTTTCAACTATTTCTTTCAATTATTAATTATTAATTATTTTTAAATTATTTTGTTCGGTTGTGTATTGATCTAGACATTTCTTTAATTTTGTTTTCAATTGTCAATTATTTTTGTCTTTTTGTAATTTTTTTTTTTCATTTATTAATTATTTTTAAAATTTTTAATTTAATTCTTACATTTATTTTTAATTTATTTCTTAAATATTGAATTTATTTCCATAATTTTTTATTATTTTCTTCAATTTCAATTATTTTTTTCGATTTTCAATCCAGTTGCTTAATTTGCAATTATTTCCAACAGTTATTCCAACAGTATCGATTACGATGTCGAATCTGTTGGCGTTCTTTTTGACTTGTAATTTTAAATCAAATTTTTATTTTTATAAAAAATTGACTAATACGATGTATTTTATACCGTTGACTTGTTGACTACGTGTTTATGTTGTTAACCAATTTTAGCCTGATGAGGTCGGCAAATCTCAGCCGACGAAATGTCGTTCTTTGTGACAAAAAATAAAAAATTTGAATTTTTATTTCAAATTACCTTCCGAAGATTGTTTACGTCTCCTGTTAAGTTATTCCTTTAATTTTTCAACTATTTTGTTTAAATTTAATGTTTATTGTTTAATTTTTTAAATTATTATTTTCAATAAAATAAAATGTTGCTCGTATTGAATAATTTTTGTATAACTAATTTTGCCTCTAGATCTTTGAAAGTTTGTTGAAATAAATTAATTTTTTTTTATTTGGTGTGAAAAGCCCTTTTCTGTTTGAGTTTATATCAATGAGGAGAACCTCCTTAAGTAAAAATTCCGATTTATTTAAATTCCACTGAGAACAAATTGGTGTGAAAAAAGGAAATATTCATGAAATATTTAATGAAATTCTGTAAAATGAAAATTCTAAGTAATGTGTTTTAGAACTTAATCACGAGCCGCAAATTAAATTGTTGATAAATTGTAATAAATGATGATAAAATTTCCATTTATAGGCAGTATTACGTTCGAATCAGGGAGCAGTGGACACAACGATCGACCAGTTGTTATCAATGAGCACCGATAATGAGAATGAAAAGATTCGAAGTGAACTGGAACAAGACGAAGAAGTGCCTGCTGCAAAGGCCGTGAAAGCTGCAAAATCCGACTCTTCTAGTAGATCTAAAAGCATTCAAAAATGGAAGCCGCCTTTGCTAGGACCACTGCCAGATACTTTTCTCAGAATTCCCCAACAATTGACAGAAGGAACTGAGGAAACGGCTCTCGATAATTCATTACTTGAAGACGAACGAATTGCAATGTTTCTACAAAACGAGGAATTTATGGCTGAATTGCGTTGGAACGAGGACTTTTTATCTACCCTAGAAAATGGTGAACAACCTTTGATAATTTTGTTTTCAACTTCCAAGACAGAAGATAATGGTATTTATACTTATTGGCTTTTTTCCTTCTTTTAATTTCAGATACGAAACTTCAAGGAACGAAATGTAGCACTACTACTGGTCACGAGGATGAGGATTTATTTAAGGAAAGATTACGAAACATGGGGAAAGGTATTGAGTCTTTTATCAAATATTGACATTATTAAATGAACAATTTTCAGAAGATTTGTTTTATAGGATGCAGTTTAAACATCTGTTTTCAATTCTGGGCTGATAAAAAACGTGATATTAAAAGAAAATACGATTTTTTTTAAATGTATAAAATTAGTATTAAGGGCATGTCCCAGATCTTGGGACCACTTGAGACTAAAATGTAGAATTCTATCTTATCTCCCATATTTAATTTGCTAATAATTTAATTGTTTTTTAAAATTTTTAATAAGTCGAACATTCATGACACACTTTATGACTTTCGAAAACGATTCCCAAAATTTCAAATCGATATCTTCTCTAGTTTAGGCTTAAGTACGTGTAAAAAAATTAATCAATATTACCGACTCTTTTTTTAATGTCGGTAATATTGATTAATTTTTTTACACGTACTTAAGCCTAAACTAGAGAAGATATCGATTTGAAATTTTGGGAATCGTTTTCGAAAGTCATAAAGTGTGTCATGAATGTTCGACTTATTAAAAATTTTAAAAAACAATTAAATTATTAACAAATTAAATATGGGAGATAAGATAGAATTCTACATTTTAGTCTCAAGTGGTCCCAAGATCTGGGACATGCCCTTAAAATTTTTAAATATTTATTTCAGGGTTGCCACAGGTCAGGGAAATCAGGGAAACTGAAATGGGTCAGGGAAGTCAGGGATTTTCATCAAAAATACTGGAAAAATGCAAAGAATCTCTAAAAAAGATGAAAAATTATATTTTTCTGAAATTTACTAAGTAGAGAAATTTACTAAACAAATTTTTGGAAGTAATATTTTAAACATACTAAAAATAGATAATGTTTGCAATCTGAAAAATAATTATATTTCACAATTTATCAATTTCTTCAATTAAAATTATTTTCTTCGTTTTCAAATTATGTATATCATCTTAAAATTATTTGTCTCAATTTTTAATTATTTTCATTATACTTCAATTAATTTTTTCAAATTTGAATTTTTAATTAATTACCTGAACTTTGAATTGCTTTCTTCAATTTTTAATAATTATTCAAGGATTTCATTTTGCAAGTATTTATTCAAATTTTTCAACATTTTTATTATTTTTCGATTAATTTTCTAAAATTTCAGTTGCCTATTGATTCTAATTTTAAGATCATTTTTCAATTATTTTTTGTTTTTTAAATGATTTTTGTAATTTTTTCAATTATTTCTCTCAAACTTTAATTACTTTTAAATGATTTTTCATTCATTTTCTTCTTATGCAATATTATTTTCTTCAACTTTTAATTAATTTTATTCAGTTCCAATTATTTTCCCATTTTATCGGTAGTGAAGACATTTTCTCTAAATTTTCGAATTTTTATTTTTTTTCATTATTTATCATAATTTCTAAAATTGTGGTCCAAAATTTCAATTTATTTCTATTATTCAATATATATTCTGGAATTCTTTTTAATTAATATCTGAGATTTTTAATAATTTTATTGAAAACTCAATTATTTTCTTCTATTTCGTAGATATTTTGTAATTTTTTCAATTATTTTTGTCAAATTTAGATTATGATATTTAATTTTCTATTATTAATATATTTTTCAATTATTTTCCCCAATTTTTAATTATTCTCATTGCTTCAAATAATTTATAATATTATCAAGTATTTTTCTCAACTTTCAATTAGTTTCTTCAATTTGAGAATATTTCTGTGATTTTTAAATAATTTTCCCCAATTTCTAAGTGTTTTCATTTTTTTTCAATGAATTTGCAAAATTTATAATATTTTACTTTTTCCCAGTATTTGAAGTCCAACCACATATTTTCAAATATGCAATTTTTTAAATTTCAATTATATTATCTTCAATTTCTTTTTCCAATTCTAAAATGTTATTCATAAATAAAACTTGTTTTACTCATATTTAAATATTATATTAAAAATATTTATAATTGACGCTAACACAAGCCTCGGAAACTAATTGCGCGCTAGCGCGCGTTGTATAATCTAGTTTTATAGTAAATATATGAAAAATTGGTTTTAAAAACTCAATAAAGGTCAGGGAAAAAGAACAAAATTGGTCTGGAAATCAGGGAAAAGTCAGGGAAAATTTTAATAAAATATTTGTGGCAACCCTGTATTTGTTAGTAGTTTATTTTTTAAACTGAGAATGTTTAAGAAAAAATAATGAAGAATAAAACATTTAATCAAAATCAAACAAATTATATTGATTAAATGGGAGAATTTCAAAAAAATATCTAATTCATATGATCGAAAAATTAATAAAATTAGGTAAAAGCAAGAAAAAAATAATCAATTATATGAAAAAAAAAACCATAAAAGAGTAAGAAGATAAGGAAACAGTCCATAAAAAATATGAGGAAAGTCTTTTGAATAAAAAAAAGTCAAATTATTAAAGAAATAAAAAAAAATTAAAAAAAAACAACACAAGAATGAAACAGGGATATAAAAATATATAAAACAGTAGAAATTCTGTTTAAAAAAATAAACTATTTAAGCACATTTTTTTAAAATAAAAAAAATAAATAAGAATATAATTTTAAAAACGTTAAAATATTACTAAAGAGAAACAATTTTTAAAATTAAAAAAAATTATAGAATCATTTTACAAATTGCAGAAAGAAAGAATGAATAAAATTTTGAAAGATTTTAAAAGAAAATAATTCTGTGAAATAGAAGAACGATGTTAATTTTTTATCTTTAATCTTTTCTTCGAAAAGGTAGAAAACCGAAAAATTTTAAAAATGTAGGTAAAAGCATGAAATAAATGTTTTCAAAAATTCGTAATTACAAGATAAAAACTAAATAATTTAAGGAGGTTCTCTCCATTTACATAACCTTAAACTAGAAAGTCGTTTTCACCCCAAAATAAAAATATTTAAATTAAATTCTCCGATTTTTGAAAAATCTAGTTGTACATTTTTCAGAAAAAATTAGGTTGAGCTAAAATTTGTTGTAAAATAATGATTATTTTTCATTTAATTTTTTTTCTTTAAATTGTTTAATGAACAACTGCAATTTTTATCCAATTCCAACAAATAATAGCTCATTTTTCTTGTTGAAACATCCTCTAAGTACAATTTTATTTTGTAGATTTTGTTAAATAATATTTTGTTTAAAAAATACGTAAATAATACATTTTATTTGTTTAATAACTTTTAAATAAAATATTATTTAACAAATCCCAACAAATAAAATTGTAGAGAATGTTTCAACGAGAAAAATGAGCTATTATTTGGCAAAATTTGATGAAAATTAGACGTATTCACAAACTTTAATGATAAAACATAAAATGCTAAATAATTATTATTTGACAACAAATTTGAGCTAAGCCTAATTTTTTCTGAAAAATATACAACTGAATTTTTCATGATTTGGTGAAATTAATTTTAATAATAGTTTTCTTTGATGGGAACAATGATAAAAGTCATTTTTTAATTTGAGGTTATGTCAATGGAGAGAACCTCCTTAAAAGAAGGAAAAATATTTTCAGGAAATAGAAAAATGATGACAAAAATTAAAGAATTAATTAAAATGCAAGAAAGAACTAGAAACATTGTGAAACAAAAAAAAAAGTAAATAAATAGGAAGACAATGTAGAAATGTTTTTTTTTCGTATTAATCTAATAAATTTTAAATGAAATGTAAAAAGTACAAAAAATAAAAAAATTTGGTAAGAATCTACTAAAAAATTAGAATTAATAAAAATAAAAAAAATGTATATAAAGATAAATAAAAAGACCGCAAAAGAAATTTACAAATCCTTTATAAAGAAAAAAGGTTAGGAAAATTAGACCAAAATTTATTTTATGTTTTAGAGATTTGTTTATTGTTATGAAAATTTTTTTGGTTGGTATTCATTTAAACTTTTTTATTTTTGAACGATTTTTTTATTTCTTTTGTGAACTTTTTTTGTTTTTTAACATTTTTGATTTCATTTGTTTTACTTTTTATTAGATTTTTACCAAATTCCATAATTTTTTCTTGGTTTGTTAAATTTTGTCCATTTGACAAATATTTTTAAAATAATTTTTTTATTGGATAAACTTAATTTTTCTTATTTTTTTCAGACTTGTTGACTTGGTAATTTTTCTATCTTTTCCTTTAATTTTTTTGTTTTTTTACAATTTATTTTATCTTTCTTTAAACTTTTTAAAATTTTGTCATCATTTTTTTATCTTACAATTTTTTTTTCCTTTTTTGAAATTGTTTAATTTTTATCCTATAATTTATAATTTCAGATTATACAGTTTTTCAATATTCTTTTTTCTTTAAAATTTAAAATAATCAGTTTCTTAAAGTTTCTAATTATTCAAATATTTTTCTTTTTGATGAAATTTTAATGCCATAATGTTTTTTAACTGAATTTTAGGTTTTAAAAAACTTTTTCATTTATTTCTTTTCTTATCTTTTTACATGCCTATATATATTGTTATTGATTTTTCTTATTTTTAGTACGTTTACCATCATTTTCTTATTTTTTCCTACATACAGACTTTCAATAGTTTTTTGTAATTTACTCATTTATTATATTCATAATTTTTTTGATTTCAATTTAAGGAGTTTCTTCATTTTTCATTATTTCTTATTAAATGTTCTCGTTTTTCTTATTTCTTTTTTACTCATTTTAAATTGTGATATTTTTATTTTTGCTTTTGAACCAATTAATATTTATAATCAGTTATATTCTTAATCATAAAATTTACATTCCGGGAAATTCGGAAATTTGTCGGAAAATGGAAAATTATCATTCGCTAGGCACCCTGATTAAATAAAATTATAAAATTTGTATTTTTACTATTCCATCAAATAAAATTACGTTAATTCAAGTGATTTTTAAACATCCTAATTTCTGCACAAAACAATACCGATGAAAATTGTTTTAAAAATGAGTTCATTTAGATATTAACTGATTAATTAAAAAAATTAATACAAATTATAATAACTTAAATACAATTCTTAATTATTATTTATCAATATTAAAATTTTTTACAGTGTCTCGTCGTAAATTTGCACAACTCACGAAAGTTTTTACCCGAAGTAAGAAAAGAGGAGGTCGTCAATTATTGCCGCCAACTGCTTCTTGTGACGATCTTTTGGATCCTGAGGAATCTTCTAGACCTCGAAACTAAGACTAAACTTGAGTCTAGTTTGAAAAAGCTGAATCTCATTTACTTTAGTGCCATTCGTCAATTGAGACGAAACAATTTTTAGACCATATTTCCCAGTGTTTTCAACTTTGTGATTTTTTTTAAAGCTTTAAATGTTTAGGTAAGTTGAACGTGTTGAAAAAAAGCTAGAAA
Source organism: Ganaspis brasiliensis (assembly GCA_037103525.1). Classification (NCBI taxonomy): domain Eukaryota; kingdom Metazoa; phylum Arthropoda; class Insecta; order Hymenoptera; family Figitidae; genus Ganaspis; species Ganaspis brasiliensis. Next base: position 192,988 of record JAZKLR010000365.1, on the reverse strand, counting down.
AGCATTTAATGATTTGAAAGACTTTTTTTTATGTTATTGATTAATTGTTATTTATTTACATATTTAGAATTTTTTATAAATTTTTAAAAGAATCTCTTTTTAGAAAGTATAAATTTTGTTAAACTTTGTTACTTTACGGATTGGTAATATTTCTAGTTAATTTGAAGATAGATCTGTAGGTTTGTGAAGTTAAGAAAGACTAAAAATAGAAAAGTTGCGTTTAATGGAATTTAACGCATAATTAGCATTAAATAATAAAATTACTGAGAAATTTGCAGTTTTGATAATTTTGCATCTGAGAGTATAGTACTGGGATTAATTTATTGCATTGAAAAGAATTGATTTAGACTCCCAGAAATAAAAAAAAAGCTAGTCAGTCAGGTTTTCTTTGGGATTTAAACCACAGTAAATTTTTTTTTTAAGTTTGACAGTTTTGCATTTGAAAATATAGTACAGGGATTAATTTTTAAGTCGATGCAATTTGAAGAAATAACCACTTTAAATTCTGTAACAAAATTGTTACATTCAAGATTAAAAAGTGGTTAATTCTTAGAAAATATAATTTTTAATAATCCCGTGGCATATTACTGTTGTTGTAGAAATATTTACACGAATTATATTGGTATAGATATTTATATTATAGGATTACGTACGCAAAAAAGACAATTTTTTAGAATTAATTTTTCAGCTGTTACTGTTTTTTAATTCTTAATAGTTTTGTGTCAAGTTTTAATTTTCAAGCTTTTTAAGTTGTGAACTATTTTTAGAATTTTTGATTTTTTTCGAATGTTGAAATTTGTGAGTTGTTTAGAAATATTCAGTTGAAAGACACTGTTTTTATTTTCAATTTTATGTGATTTGTACATCGTACTGTTGTGAAAAAACGGTCGTAAAAACAATAGATTGTGATAGTATTTAAGGATAAAAGGGATAGTATAAAACTATCTAGAAGTAATTGTGATTTATAAAATATACTCAGTTTACAAGGTTTACATTGTTATCGTAAATGCATAGCCACTTTCTCTAAATTATATCGCATCGAGCATATAAAATAAATTGAAACTTAACAGTTCAAATTTGTTATTTCTTCTTTTCCATCGAGTCCATCATTCAATCTCTCAATCGTAGAAATTATAAATCCTGTATAAAATATCAACATTTTTTCTCCTTTCACAGATATATTATTTTCGAAAATTATATAATGATTTAATTTTAAGTTTCTTTTTAGATTTCTTACTAAATTTATTATCTATCTAAAAATAGTTAAACCTTTCGAAATTTTAATCAAATTTCTTTATCAGACATCAATGGAATAAAATTTGTTTGAAAATTTGATTATAAATAAAATTGTAATTTCAAATTTTTCTGTATGTAAATTATATAAGAAAAATACCAATCGAATTGGAATTAAAATACTTTTATAAGGTGCGAATAAATAAATATTTAAATTGTAATACAAATTTTCTTGATTTTTTTATATTTATGATCAATTTTTCTTTTTATTTAATTCTCAACTAATTTTATCTTGCATTTTGTTGGTGGTTTTAAGTTCTTTATCATAAAATCTGGTTAAAATTTCGAAAAATAAAACGATTTTTTACAATCGTAAATTACACTTGTCGAAAAGTGTCAACTTTTTACTTATTTGTTTCCTTAAACTTTAAGGTATAATTACAATGGTTATAATTTATAAATTATAATTGTTCAATAACTTATAAAGTGTTTAATAAGTAAATCATAATCTACATTCATTTTTAAAATAAATTTAAGAAACATTAATTTTTTGGGTCAATCTATTTTGTTTTATTGATATTTGCATGTGACTTATTTTTGAAAAATGTTAATTTGATGAAAGATAAAGGTAAAAAAGCTTCAAAATAAGACCATTTAACGAAAAATTTTATAAGCTTTATATAAAAAATTTCATTTCGTTTATGTCCAACAGAGTCATCAGCGTTTAAAGACGGTCATGTTTCAACCCCATTTTTATAAATGGTCTCTCAATTTCCATTGCAGAAAATGAAATATTAAAAATAATATTTAACTCTTTATATAGCAAAAGGCCCTTAATTCGTTAAATTTGTGTTTATCTCCACCCTTTTGGAAAATAGATTTATACTTGTTTGTAATTTTTAAAAACCGGAAAAAAATTGTGAATCAGCTAAAAGTTTACATTTTTCCAGTGCAAATGAGTTAATTTGTATCACATAATCTTTAAAATAATACAAAAGTTTACACTAATAAACTTTTAATAGCGTTTTTTTGAAAATGGCATATCAACATAACCTTAAAATATAAGACGGCCACAACTATTCGCCTCTATCGATGCCGCGGCGCATTTTTCGTTGGATACAAAATAACTAATAACATTGAAAATTTTCATAATTTGTTATAGAAATAAGTAAATACGTGTTTTATTCAATTTAACTTTTTTTTCAGAATTAATACATAACATTGCTATTTGTTTTTCGTTATTAAATAGGATTTACTGAACTTAATCTTGCAGCTTATTATTAAAAAATTTGTCGTAAAAACATGCTTGTGATTTTGGTTGATTTCTCGTTCGTATAAATATAATTATTATTTTGCTTACTGAAAAAAATAATTCTAGACAGAACAAGAAATTGTCTCTCTAATTCATTTTTACTCACTTTAAATTTTCAAATTATTATGTAAAAGCCTGCAGTCGAAATGGTAAATGTTTTTCTTTAATTTTATAGGTTATGTAACTTTATTTTTGAAAAAAAGGAACACGTTACCTTAGATACTTAGATGAAAACAAAATTATATTTTTTCATTTTAATTTTTTAATTCTTGAATACATACTTTCGTATCTTTAAAATCGTTTAAAAATAATTTTTCTATACCGACAAGAAAATTTACTATTAAAGCAACCACAAAGAAACTAACGAACACGCTTACGAAAAAAATTTTTATTTTAAAGTTTGATTAAAACTTCATCAAAAATTAGTAATCATTTTTTACAAAATTTAAAATTTTGATCACACAAAACAAGTTAATAAATGATTTTAAGGAACGTATTTTCATTTTTTAAAAAGTGAGGTTATATAAAAAGAATTCTATTTATTTTAATTTCTTCTGCTTTTATTATGATATGTATCACAACTAAGCTTTGATATTTGTTGTTGATTTCAACCAAAACAGAGTTACATGTTTTTTTTTAAGCAAACTCTTTTTTTTATTGTCTTTATTATGATATTCATTTGTGATCTGTCATTGTAGTTATCAGTAGTTATCCAACGATTAATGCCTATTTTTGCCACTTCGAGTGCTGACGGTCATTTCCGGTATCATTTTAAATCTATGCCCGAAGCGAATAGGTCATTTAACGTAACCACTAGTGTTTTAGAGATAGAAAGTTTGAATATTTTATAACATAAAAGACTTTTTTAATAATAAAAACAGTCGGTCGCACAATTTTTTATGCTAATTTAATATAATTCCTAATTTCTTTAAATTATCTTTGTATATTTTAACTAGGCTTCCCTAGTTAAAACCTAGCCTTAACTATAACAAAGAAAACTGTTTGATTCCTCAAAGATATTTGTGTACGGGTGCAAGGGATTTTTTCAGTGTATTTTTTGAGCTTTTTTGAAGAAAAACAGCGTTATATATCCGATCAAAAAATATTAATTTCCATGGATTTTATATTAATTTTACGAAAATGTTTTTTTTTCATGAATTTTACATGGGGAACTTTGAGCGCTTTGAGCGACCTTTAAATATTAAAAATCTTTATAGAGAGTGAGAGTATAACATTTCCAAATGTTGTTTTTGGACCACCCTACTATACTAATTCGTGATGAAAGCATTCCCTAATTTATTACAAATATAGATCGAATTGACCAAGGGCGTATCCAGAAGAAGATTTTGGTGGGGCTTTTATATGAGAGTGAGAGAGATAGCACTATAATGCTATCTCTTTCACTCTCATAAAAAACTGACTTCCTGCCCCAACGTATAGTTACGCCCATGGAAATGCACTGAGTGAGGTATAAAATGACATAACCAAAAATAAAATATATTGACCCAAAAAAACATTTCCTCAACATGCAAATTTCCCTAAAAACTACGTATCAGGTTGTTTAAAAAATACCCTGGCACCTGACAGACTATAATAAAGCAACAAAAACTCCGAGTTTCTCTCGGCCAGTCGTTTCAAGGTCAAAGCTCTTGTTTGCTGCAGCTTCTCATCTTCATGATCTGCTTTACCTTCGGCAAGACTTTTGGCGGCTTTAATGTGTTGATTAACAGTTTCGAACCACTCGAGTCCATCCAGTTCATTACTCTGGTCCAGTAACGCATTTATATAAGCAATGCCCATAGCAAATCCATCATCAGTAAAGGCAGCTCCAGTTTTATCCTTCTTAAACAGCTTTTCTTTATTCGAAACAGCATTATCGACAAAACTCAAGGTCAACGGAGGAACAATCGCATAGAACTGCTGAAGATGAAAGGACTTTGTGTCCCTGAAAGCTGACGAAAACACATCCACAAGGAGCTTAAAATACTGAATCCCCTCTTTGAAATTCCTAACAAGATTCTCAATATCATCCTCAAGTCTCTTCGCGGCTGCTTGAGTCGTTGTCGAAAAATTCAAGTTCCTGCACATCGTCTCGAAATTCGTTTTGGAATTGATGTCAGGCAGGAAGGAAATTGAATTTGAGCAAGCGTGAAGACCGCCGGATCTAATTAACCGAACATAGCCCAAGGCATTTCCAATCTGAGTGATCAAGAGCCGAAACTGATCGAGATAACTCAAACCCTCTGCTGTCATGCCCAACTTTCTGATGCCCTTTTGAAACTTCTCGGCTCTCTCGTAAGGATACGGCGATCCTCCGTTCTCTCTTTGTGACTTGATGAACCTAATGTCCCTCATTAGCCTTGATTTAATGTGCTCGTCGAACAGAAACTGGGAGAAGGTATGGAGCTTTATTCTCAGAAACTGGTAGACAAAATTGACGGTCGTGCTCATTATTCCTGTACCATGGGTTCTGATCGAATTGGCAATGTGTCTAATTCCAATGGTATTCAGATGTTTGCTGGCACTTGTGTGTTCAATGAACGTCTGGGTATGAAGATTGTAGAGGTATTTGGAGACAAAGACCTGGATTTTCCGCATAATTTCCAAGGCGTCCAGACCCTGTTCAAGAGTCTGAGTTGGCAGGTGATTTTTCACCGTGTCGAGGCCCAATTTATATTTAGCCAGAGCGTGCATAGTGCCGTAGGTTTTCCAGTCGTGGAGAGCGACTGTGGTGAGATTATAAAACATGTCGTCCAAATAGTGTTCGATAAATCTCCTCGCTGAAATGAATTTATCATCAATAGGCAGCGGAGATGATCTGACGATTCTGCTACTGTTTTTCGCCCCGATTTTGAACGGATTCGTAGAATCGGGTTTGAAGTGAGTGTGGACGTGAAGTCGGAGATGAGTCTCTATTTCTCGACTGCAGGCAGGCTCGAGAATATTTTTTAGAAGCATCTGCCTCTGGTTGGAGATTTTAGAGGCTGCTAGTTCAAATTGTTCTTGGCGGATTAGGGCAGTGTTGAAAGCGTCGAGTAGGTGGATTATGTGACTTATGTTTAGATTGCTCTCGAGAACTGATGAGAAGTAGGCGGGAATCATACTCTGATGGTGGAGAAGCACGGAATAATCACAGATTTCGCTGACGCGGTCGTAGAGTTCAGCGATGGTATCGTAATTGTCCAGGTGGAGTCGCAGCTTGATGACGTCTTCGTCTTTGAAACTCTCGGTGAGTTGACTCGCACAAGCCAAAGCACAACGAGCAATTAGACGACGATCTGCTGTCCCTGGTCCGCCCATTAATCGCATACTCAGACCAATTAAAGACAAGGCATCCAGTCTTTCTTTTCGGTAGCCCTTGTCCTTTTGAGTTAGGCCTTTTCGAATCGAGTCCAAAATTCGGAGAATGTGGTAACTGACTTGTTGCAGAACTTTACATTGCGATTGAACTACCACTGGTCCAAGTGTGTGGAAAGTAGTTTCGAGACATTTCTGCACTTCGATTAGTCTGGAAGAAAAATAATTCGGAGTATTATGTCAAATATAAGTAATAATATATCAAATTTTATAAAATCAGAGGTAGTGTTGCCGCGATACGAGAAGAGGAACTCTTGTCTCGATCTTTATCGACATTTTGTATTAATGTTGCTTCCTCATACAAAATAGATATAGGGTAGAGGTATACCAGTTATTGGACATTTAGTGATAGGTCATCGAATATTAATTAATTTTTGGAGAATTACGCGCGTATTTATGAAATATATTAGTTGGAACACATACACTGAGAAAAAATTTTGGTAAAAATTCCTGTGCCTTCACTAATATAAAAGCGTCATAATTGACAGTCCCCGAAATTTTACCATCCTGTCTTACAATTTTTACCGGATTTCCCACAATTTTTACCAGAAAATCTGGTAAAAATTGTAAGACAGTACGGTAAAACTTCGGATACTGTCAATTATCACGCTTTTATAGTGAACAGCACAGGAATTTTTACCAAAAATTTTTCTCAGTGTGCATTAGGTCTTTTTGTACATGTAAAATTTTTGTTAAAGTTACTATAAATTAAAAAACTAGGTGAGAATTCTGTGGCTGAAAGGCAGAATAACATAACTGCATTTTCATAGTTTTGAGAAAAACCTGTTTTTGTTTATTTTCTTGGTTTTGTAAAATCGAAAAATCAACCAATATTTTTGGTGTTTGGCATTGTATCCTATTTTTTAGTGTAGTTTTTACATCTGTTTATCAATTTTAATAAAATATAAACGCTTTAAAAAAGAATATCAATTCTTTTTTTCGATTTGAATGCAGTTATGCTGTTGTGTTATTAATTATTTTCTACGTAAATAAACATTTAAATCACTTTACTGTTATGAAACTTTAAAAAGCATTACTAAATTAACTCAAATCTGATGTTATCTCAAATTCGATAAAATGTTAGTTATGATGTTATGCCTTTCAGCCACAGAATTATGTCCATTTCATGGACATTTCGCTTCCAAGTAAGCAAAATAATTTGCTTCCTCATAGAGGAAGCAAGAAATTAATAATATGTAAGTTAATTGAGGAAGTTATTTAAAAATGAAGAATTTTAAATGCAAAAAATATGAATTATTTTACGAATTCTTGATCAATTATAAAAGTTATATAGGTCAATCGATTCGTTTTGAGATAAGGAATATGATTTTCGTATTCATTAAGTTGTATTTTTAGCATAAACAAATTTTTTGGCAAAAAACGATTTTTTTCGATGAAAAAAGGTGCTCAAAAAAATTTGGTTGGGTATTTTCAAAAATCCTTGTGTCCAAATTTAGATATTCATGAGCTTAATAAGTCATCCAAATTTTATTGGAATCCGTCTAAGCGTTCTCAAAATATCTTGTACACAAAAAACGCTATACACACACACATACATACACACACACACACACACACACATACATCTGGACATTTGCTTAGGAATGAAAATTTTCGCTTTTTAGATGAAAATGAGTCGATTTAGACTATTTTTGGAAAATCGAAAATTTTAACGATCACAAAGCTTCCTCTATGAGGAAGCAAAAATATAAGGAAAAAAAAGGATAAATCACTTGCCCTAGTTATTAAACTCGAAAAACATTAGAGATCCAGTTGTTAGATCCCCAGTTATTGGACTTATCAAATTATTTAAAATATTTGAAAGTTAAGGTATTTCTCCGATGGACAGTCCCTACTAAAAGTTAGTATTTCATTTAATAGCGATTATATTAATTTAAATTAAAATAATTTATTTCTTGACTTATTATTTACTGTTAATAGTTAATCGGTTATCGGCCAATAGTTTTTTAATGAAAATGTTTCAAAAGTGAACAAATATTGTTAAATTTTTAACGTTTTTCAAAGATACCTTCTTTACAAGTTTATCTTTTCTTACCATTTTTTTTAAAAATGGTTTAATTTAAGTAAATTAGTGCTTATTTTCTTCAGGAAAACAAACTCTACAACTTCACCTCGTCAGATATTTAAAAAAGTTTACCATTTTTTAAATATAGTAATTTATTTAGAAAAATATTTCTAAATATTTATAAACAAACTGCTTTATTTAAAAAATAATCCACTTTTTCAAAAATCCGACGAGATGAAGTTGTAGAGTTTGTTTTTCTGAAGAAAATCAGCTATTATTTACCTAAATTGAACTATTTTTAAAAAAAATGGTAAGAAAAGATAGACTTGTAAAAAAGGTATCTTTGAAAAACGTTAAAAATTTAACATCATTTGTTCATTTTTAAAACGTTTTCATTAAAAAAATATTTACAGATGTCCGATTAACTATTAATAGTAAATAATAAGTAATAAAATAAATTATATTAATCATAATCGCTGTAAACTGAAATACTAACTTTTGTCAGGGACTGCCCATCGGAGAAATACCTTAAGTGTTGTGGTTGAATTATTATTAAACATGAATAGCCTTAAAAGTCTTCGAAACTAAAGAAGAATAAAGAAATAATGAAATACAAAAATTAAAGGTTAAAGAAAATTTAAATTTATTAAAAAACACATTTTTAGCTCGTTTTTATAGGTTATAATGACATGTAGAATAATGTTGAATAATGACAAAAATGACTGAAATTTAGAAAAACAATTAATGAAAAATGAGAAATATATTCAAAAATGAAGTAAAAAAATAAAAAATTTAATACATTATTTGAAAACTTGTTTAAAATAATTGAAAAATTAACGATATAATTAAAATGTGAAGAAACATATTAAATAATAACATATAATTGAAAACTGATCTTCAAAAGTTAATAAATTCATGGCAATAATTAAAAGATTGAAGAAAATGAAATTTAAAGAAAATAATTCCAAAATGCCAAAAATATTTTAATATTGACAAAAATAGTTGTAACTAAAAAAAAAAATTATTGAGAAATGACAAAAATAATTGATAATTTTAAAAAAATTAAAAATTTGAAGAAATAACTTGAAACTTGACAAAACAATTGAAATATTGAAATAAATAATTCAAAACTGGGGTAAAAATTAAAAATTTATAGACAATAATTGTACAGTAAAAAAAAAAATTATAAGTTTGAGAAAAATAATTGCAAGTTGAAGAAATTAATTGAAGTTTGAAGACAATAATTCAAAAATAGCAAAAAAATTCAAATATGAAAATAAAATAAAGTTTGAAGAAAATAATTGAAAGAGGTGTAAAAAAATTAATAGATTCGCAACAATAATAAAAGTATTGAAAAAAGACGAAAGTGAATTGAACTTGCGTAGAAAATTTGGATATTCCTGACAATAGTTTGAAGATTGAAGAACACAATTGAAATTAAAAAAAAAATAATTGAAGAGTTTCAAAATAAATTGAAATTACAAGAAGATAATTGAACAATAATAAAAATAATTGTAATTTGAAAAAAATAATTGATAATTGGTGCATAAAATTACAAATTTAAGGACAATACTTGAAAAATTGACCAAACAATTTAAATCTTAAGAAACTGATTGAATAATGACATAAATAATTGAAAGCTGGTGCATAAATAAAAAATTTATAGAGAATAATTGAAGTTTGAAGAAAATAATTGAAATATGTTGAAATTAATTGAAAAAAAATGTACAAATTTAATAAACTCATGACAATAATGAAAATAATAAATAAGAAAATGATTGAAATTTGTAGAAAATAATTGAAAACTAATGTAATAAATTTAAAAATTCATGGCAATAAAAAACCTAGAATTTATTTATTTAATTACTTACGGACGAAAAACCATTACAATATAAAATTTATTTCAAGTAACAATAACATTAAAATTTGATATAACAAAAGTAATTAGCTATACTATATTAAATATTAATAGGTCGCATATTCAACAATTTAAACAAAATAATAATTGAAATTTGTATAAAATAATTCTAACATTGCAAAAATGATAGAAATATGAAGAAAATAATCGTAAAATGACAAAAATACTTGAATAATGACAAAAATGTTGAGAAAATAATTGAAAAATGACAGAAGTAAATGAAAATTTATTGTGTAATAAATTTAAATATTCATGACAATAATTTAAAGACTGAAGAGAATAATTGATATTTGACAAAATTAAATTCATAATCGCAACCTTTCTGGAAGTTTTCAAACTTGCAGCAAACATGATGAAAATTTCGGAACATCAAAAAATGGTTAAAAAAGTTACAGAAGAATTTAAACTGTATTTAATTTTTTAATTTTAATTTTTTCCAATAAAGTAAAATGAATTTTTAATAAATTCGACTATTCGACACTTTAAATTAATCTAAATTATTATTAAAATTCATATAAGTGTGTAATATATAAATTATTGTTAGTCAGTCTTAAAATAGTTTAAAATTTTTTTTTTTTACTTTTTTGCTACAATTTTTACATTCTTATCATAAATGAGGCCTTAAATTTGTGCGATTTTGAACTTTTGCTAATTTTGGACCAAAAATGTCAAAAATGTAAAATTTTCAAAAATCAAAAATGTTCTAGTTTTTAATTGATACCTGATTTATAGAATTATTTAAAAATTATCATATATAATACTTGTAGATATTTTATTCGCTTTTATGTTGAACTGATAAATTTAAATTTATTATAACAATATTTTTTGAACCTTGCAAAATTGTACAAAAAATTATAATTTCTTGTGGCGTCGAGGAGGTTCTCTCCATTGACATTACCTCAAACTAAAAAATGTTATTTCACGTCAAATAAAAATATTATAATAATTAATTTCACCAAATTTTGAAAGATACAAGGGTACATTTTTCAGGAAAAATAAGGTTGTTAAATAATTATTATTTGACACAAAATTTTGGCATAACCTATATTTATTTCTGATAATTGTACAACCGAATCTTTCAAAATTTGAAGAAATTAATTTTAATATTTTCATTTAGATAAAAAACCACTTCTTAGTTTGAGAGGTCATTAAAAAGTGGTTTTTAAAATAACAAATAAAATAGCTGATTTTGCTTTTTGAAACATTTTCTACAACTTTGTTAACAAATTTGTGACGCAATATGAAGAAAGCAGCAAAATCAGTTTTTATTGAATATTTTGGATAGAATGAAGTCTAAAATATTAATAATGATTTGTACTGAAAACTGATCCTCTTTGTGTATTTTCATGATTTTGATTTTAAAAATCACACACATAACCTAAAATTATTTGTTGCTTAGGTCTATTTCTTCATATTACGTCACATTTGTTTGAAGAATATAAAAACGACAAATTTGATCTATTTAATCCTTTTTGAACAAAATATCATTAACAAAATGCAGCAAAATGTTAAATAAATTATTGTGTGCCCAGGAAAAAACCTATTAAATTTTTTTCTAAATCGGTCATGAGCTCAAGTGAATCTGCTTTCTTAAAACGAAATTTCCGATTAACTCCGATTCAAATCATTTTAATTTTTTAAGTGTTTTTTATTTTTTAGAAATATGTTTAACAAAAATTTAATATATTTGTTCAATTTTAAAAAGTATATTATCAAATCTAACAGCCCTGCACATAATTTATTTAAGTATAGCTCAATTAATTGAAAAATCCAAATTTTGTGTAGAATGTGACAATCTAACCTAAAAATTTCCAAACCGATTCATAATTGTCAAAACCGATTCAATAAATTTTGTACTAATAAGAAATCACTTATTAAAAATAACTCCGATTCAAAACTATTCAGAATGTCAATCATTAATCTGCTTTCTTAAAAACTCCGATTCACTAGAGGTTTTATTCAATAAGTTTTTTTTTCAAGGTGACAACGAATTTGTACTAAAAATAATTTTTTAAATTGTAGGTAATCTTTCAAAATTCTTTGAAAAATAATTTAAATTATTCAGTTTTTCTTTGCCTTTTTTAGTTTTAGGTTGTATTTTATTTATTTCATAATATACTCCACAGTTAAGGAGGTTCTACCGTATGACGGTACTAGTCAAAACAGAGACAATTATTTTGAGGTTATGTTTAAATTTAATTTTACTAATATATAATTAAACAATTGTATTTATTAACTTTATTTACTTTTTCAATATTACTATTTTTCATGTGTGATCAAAATCAACATTTAAAAATGTCAGAACGTCTGAACTGTAACCTATAAAAAGTGAAATATTTTTTCAAATTAATATATTGCAACTCTCACAGGAACCTATTGTACTTTTTTAAATACAATATCGATTCATTACATATTTGTGTTTAACTATACAAAGTTTGATCACTATCTGGTCATTTAATAATTTATAGTATGAAAATATATGGGACAGAGTAATGAATTCTCATAGAATCAATGTTATAAACAGTGAAAAAATAAATCGATCATAACTTCTTTCCCAAGAACCTACAGGTCTCAAAAATTTAACTATAAAATTTTAGAAACTTTATTTAGCAGTACACCAAGTTTTATCAAAATCTGTTTGATTATTCGATTTACGGTAGAACTTCCTTAAAAATAGACAAAAATAGATTAAAAAAATATTAAATGATTGAACATTTTTAATATCTAAAATCGATCACCACACCCACCCACGTGTAGTTAAAGAAAAGGGAGGAAAAGGATTGTACGTACGCCGTATTAATATTCATCACCCCACCACAATTTTACCTCCACCACTACACAACAATTTTGGGCCTTGGGTCATGCCCATTTTGGAGTAGTATCATTTTGGATAAGCTACTGAATGGTTTGTTTCCGTTGAGGCGCTGCGTTGAGTTTTAGTTTTTCTGTGAATTTAGAGCTTTATTGACAATAAACTTTAGAAAAATTATTATTTTCTAATTGTTTTGTGTTTTAAAAGTGGAATAAAGTAATCGACTGAGGTATGAAGAAATTATGCGCTACAAAATTTAGGTAAGTTTAATTTATAAATACATTTTTTTATTAAAATTAAAAAGACACAATTCTCAAATTTCAATTGTTACAATGTTTATTTAATCAGAATTTATTAGGCCCAATAAACATTAACAATCAAATTTCTGAATTGATAATTTTCCTTCCACAATAAATTTTTTAGACCCGAATTATTATTTGTCAAATCTACTCAACCTACACTTCATCTAGGAATTTTTTTTACGAAATATAATTTATAATATAATTTTGAGGCTCTTTCTGTGGTTTTAGGTATAATTTAATATTTATTAAACATAATTTTCTTGTTAATTTTTGGTTAATAATTTGTTGAAAATGCTTTCTTAAATGTTTGGTTGTGGCATTATTCATTTTTATTTTTTACTTTTTGATATATCAACTCGATTACAATTTTTTTTAATATATAAAGGAGCTAAGTATTTTTATCAAAATTTGGAAAAATTTATTATAAATAATATTTAGTTTTTTTTTATAGCAAAGAAATTATAATCGCCACAATTGTTCCGCTCTTATTTTTTTTAAATCTACATTTGCTAGTTTAAAACGTCAATATCAAAATAATGAAAGGGACGACCATTTAAATTGAGTAAAACCCGAAGTCTATAAAATCTATAGAAATTAGGGGAAACCTCCTGGAAACTGTCCATAATAGGCTAATGACTGATTTTATCACCAGTAGTCTACTTAATAAATACTTCATTCCATTTTACTTTTAGGAAAAAATTCACTAACTTTGAAATTATTTAATAACTTCTTCAATTTAAATTTTTTTTTTAATTATGATTTCAATCACCTTCTAAAATTTTTAACTATTTTTATAATTTTTCAATTATTTTCTTATATTCTTAGTTATTTTCATTAGTTTTCAATTTTTTCCCTAAATTTTGAAATTTACTTTTCCCAACTTTCAATTACTTTTTTTATTTAATTTAATTATCAATTACTTTTTCAGTTTTAATTAATTTCTTCAGCATTGAATTAGTTTCTTAATTTATTTATTATTATAAACTTAGTTTTTTTCATTATTTTTCAGTTCTCAATTATTTATCTAATTTAGAAAACTTTAATATATTATCAATTATTTTTTAAAATCATTTTTCAAGCAATCTTGTTTATTTCATATAGATTCTGCAATTTTTTCAATTATTTCTCACGAATTAAAATTATTTTCTCCAATTTTTTAATATTTTTGTAATTTTTTATTTATTTTTCAATTTCTTCCTTGAATTTTGAAATTTACTTTTGGTTACTTTCAATTTTTTTTTTATTTAAATTATCAATTTCTTTTTTAGTTTTAATTATTTTCTTTAGCATTAAATCAGTTTTTTTTATTTATTAATATTTTATATTTGTAAAATTTAGGTTTTTTCATTATTTTCCATTTCTGAATTATTTATCTAAATTCAAAAACTTAAATTAATTTTCAATTTTTAAAATTATTTTTAGGTAATCTTGTTTATTTCCGATAGATTCTGCAATTATCTTTCACGAGAATTAAAATCATTTTCTCTATAATTTTCAACTATTCTTATCATTTTACAATTATTTTACACAATTTTTAATTATTCGTATCATTTTACAATTAATTTCTCCAATTTTTTTCAGTTTTCAATGCATTCTCTCGAATTTTAATTACTTTTTCCAATTTTTAATCATTTTCATTATTTTTCAATCAATTTCCTAAATTTCAATTTTTTACCTCAATTTTCAATCATTTAAAAAAAAAAAATTTATCTATATTACCTATTATATTGCAATTATTTAATCCACTTTTTATGCTTTTCATTATTTTTTAATAAATTTTCTAATTTCCATTGATTATCTCAATTCTAATAATTGAAAAATTATTAAAATAATCTTTAAATTTAAATTTTTAAAATAAGTTTTCAATTATTTATCTAAAATTCCAATTATTTCTGATGCGTTTTAAATTATTTTCTTTAATTACCAATTTTTAAAATCATTTTTCAATTAATTTCCTGAATTTTGAATTATTTTTGTACATTTGAACTAAGTTTAAATATGAATGGATTTGAATTTTCCACATTTTTATAAATTACAACTAATAGATTTTCAAATTTTAATTGATTTCAAATTCCATTAATTCTAATTTTTATTTATACAAATTTTAATCAAAACCTCGGTCAAAATTTAGCATGTAGCTAAAAATTTAATTCTAAAATTTGTTTGAAGTTTTGAAACAATGGAAAGTTATTATAATTTGAAGTTTTTATACTACTAATCATTTAGTAAAAAACAACTAATTATTAGTCAAATTCATTTTTAGGTTATAACCAAATAACCAATGTTTTAACAAAATTCTGTTTACTACTTCAATTAGTCAAGTTTTAACTATTTTTTATTTATTTCTATTACTAATAATTAGTCGTATTTTACTAATAATTACTTATTTTTAACTAATTCAGATTTAGAGAGAAGTTATAAAAACTTTTCTTTTTATAACTTAGGAAGAAAATCTGATTTATTTTCTGAAATTTCTTTCTATTTCTTAATTTGTAAGAATTTTTAATAAATAAAAATTAATTTACAAAATTTAATTAGATAATAATTAATGTAATCTAAATAAGTGCATATTTTATTAAAATAAATTTTCGAAAAACATTTATTGAGAAGCACCTCGAATTCTGCGAAAATAAGATTTGAGTGGAATTGACTGAAAACCGAGAGAGCTCACAAGTAGCGTGAGAGGGAGGGGGGAGGGGCGGCAACGCGTTATCGGTGTTTCTCTCTTGTCCCACGTTCTCCTACCTTTTCTGACATCAACATAATTCAAGCCATCCATGTTAAAATTTAGACTTATTACACTACAACTTTCTTCCTCTAATTATTTATAATTTTCTTACTTATCGAATTAGGTCCGTTACATGCAATTTAACAATCTAAATCTAAGAAAAAGATTAGACAAAATGCTCAGTTGAAAAAAAACCAGTCAGATAAAATTCCAACATATCATAATAAAAACATTTTTTTTTTTTTTTTTTTTTTTTTTGAAAAAATTTATCTGTTTTTTTATTATGTTTACATTTAAATTATGGCCAGTGCCTGATAATAGTGCTTTCGTGACGGAACTCCAAGGCCCGGATAGCTCAGTCGGTAGAGCATCAGACTTTTAATCTGAGGGTCCAGGGTTCAAGTCCCTGTTCGGGCGATTATTTTTTTCTTTTTTTTCTCAAAATTTTTCACCAAATGTTGATATAATTTAACCATATAATTGACCAAATTTAATAAATTTAATTTTGTTACATTAATTTTTATAATTTTCATTTTCTAATTGACATTTATCTTTTATAAATATATGGAACTGAGAAAATGCTGACTTACTGGAAATAATTAGGATTTGGTTTTGGTATACAAAAATTCTTTTACTAAAATCGTAACATTTTAAAATCAAAAGAAACAAATCTCTATTCTTATTAATTGAACAAAAGGATATTTAGTTTCATGTAATAATTATACCACTTGAAGTAAACTTGTTTATTTATTTGACTAGTTCTTTTCAGCGACAGTTATTTAATTATAATTCGACTAAATTGTGGAAACAAATAGAATTATTATTTAAGCAAATTTAAATAAGATACAATTGAAATAAAAGTTGATAAAAGTTTATTGATTGTTTAAACAAATTTAAGAGGATAAATATTGTGACGATGTAAATCGTCAACATTTATATTTTATTTTGCCTTTCTTTTAGGTAACGTCTTCGAATATGTGCAACTGAGAGGATGTGATGTTTCCTAGCGGCAGAGGGAGTGAGACGCAGCGAGGAGGAAGAAGAAGACAGAGAGAGAAGGATCGCGATAATAAGAACGATCAGTCGGTCGATTGAGAGTGCAGTGTGATTATCAAATTAAGTATTCACGCGTTAACGTTTCATAATATTAAAGTTTTACATAAAGAAAATAATGAATATAAAAACAAAAAAGAAACTTCTAATAAGTTAAAATCACTTAATGACAATGAATTCTTTGATAGAGTTTATAATTCTAAACAACTAACCTTAACTGACACAATGTTAGCAAAAGCTTTCTTCCTAAAATTCATAAAGATAATATACCTTTTCCTCCAATTATTTCTTTAATAAACAGCCCGACACATTTTTTGTCAAAAGTCTTGTTACAATGAACTATAAAATTGTATTTTTTTACCAAACTTACATATAAATAATAGTGTTGAACTGAAAAACAAATTAAATAATTATGTTTTGGATGAACACGTTGACTCAGATAAATTGTGTTTTTGTCTATAATGTATATTATGTGACGTATTTCTTTTGACTTCTGTTGTTTAATTTTATTTGATTAACAATGGATTTATGCTTATATTCTTTTACTATTATGTAAGTTTTATAATTTATTGTAAATTGATAATTAATCTTTTATGTTGTCGACGAGCAATTTGATTAAATAAACCTTTTTATTCTTTAATTGATTGATTGTGAAATTATTTTTCCATTAAATTTAGTTTAGTTTTAATTTCGAACGAGAAAATTAGGCTCGTTCGTGTACATATGTTTTTGTATATAACCTCAAAATTGTATATTATGTTTTAAATTTTTTGTACTTTGAAATTGCTGTTTATATTTTGAATTTTTATTGTCCTGAGGATGCCATTATTTTGTGACGATACGTTGAGGCGTTTGAAATAAAGGAGATTACGTATATTTATTCATGGATTGACTAAATTAAATTTGTCACTAATGTAAGAATAATGCTATAAAATTCTAGTTTCGGGTTCTAGTTTAAAACAAAATAAACTATTAAAACTCAAAATTGGATAAAAAATTGAAGATTTTTTCGATTCAAAAATATTTTACAGAATTTAGAAAAACTATAAATTTTTTTCTTTCGTCGAAAAAAAGTTACATTAAAAGATTTTCAAAAAGCAAAATAATTATTCCAAACATAAACTCTTCTTGATTATTTATCTAAAATACTTAACAGAAGTTCAATAAGAATTAACAAAATATTTGAATTAAGCTAAAGTATTAAAATTTCTTTGTTTGATTATTATTATTGTTTAATTATCGAGTCAGTATATATTTGATTTTTTAATATATATTATTACTGCTATATAATATAGTAATCTGGTTCTCTTTTTAATCGAAATTTAGTGACTCATTTATTTTAATTTTAATATTTATTAGTATTTTAAGGATATTAAAAATATACTTTTGTTAGGGTCCGTTAAAAAAATACGTAAAGCTTACAGGGGGGGGGGGGGATCAAAATATATTTAAAAAAGCGTTACGTATTTTTTGAACGGCCCCTTTAGTTAATTCTTGAGTTTATCTGTTCACCCCAAATTCTGTCCACTAACTAGATTAAGTTAAATAAAGAAAAATTACAATCTCATTTTTAATTTCAGTTATACAAAAAAATAAAATTAATCCGAATAATGATAAATTTTTTTATCTTCGGCCAAATCTTTCTGTTTGTTCATTTTCAAAATCTATCAATTGAAAATTCTGTGTTTTAAGAATTCTATCAAATATCAATTTATGCAAATAGAAATCTTCGGTATTCAAAAACTTAATTAACTTAAAATTATGTTAATTGAGAATTCTCCTAAGTTAAAATCCAGTTCGACTAGAATTCTTTTAAACAAAAAATTGCTTAAAGAAAAATTCTATATAAAATAAACATTACGTTACCTATATAAAAAATCGGATTGTTCTAAAAATGTATAAATTCCGATTATAGATAAAAAAAACTTACCTGCAAATTATTTGAACAGTGCTCCTAGTCATGGGTTTAGACAGAGCCGCGTGTAAATTAGTGATAAAAACGACATTTTCTTTAATCAGTCTCATGATAATCAGAACTTCGTTGAGAAGGAAACATTGTCTTTCTATTTGCAAAACTTGAAATCCATTTTTATAAAGAACACTCTGAATTTCAACGCTCCATAAAGTGGCTCTATGAATAAGAGAATTTGCTATTGTCTGCAATTTTTGTGTCCTCATTAAAAGGAGTTTCTCTCCCACTTGAGGAACAATCGAACTTACAGTATCCTTAGGCAAGCAGTCTTCTAGCAATTTATTTGGTACCCAGATCACATTCCCAGCCAAAGTAAGAGCATACATCTTTTTATTTATTTCTTGGATCCTTTTAACTAATTTCTTATCATTAGTGCCAAATAATTTTGAAGCAACGACAATCCCGATATTAACTCGAGCCCAATTTTTATCCAAGGGGTAGTTTTCACTGTTTTTGGTCTCGATGTCTGTTATTGTGTTTTTCAAGAAGGCCAAAAAATGATCGGCCATTACGGAATTTTTATTGATGTCCATTGTTCGCTCTATTGCTTTTAAAAATATTGTCTTTGATAACAGTTGATGATGAAGGTCCTTCAGGAGATTTTCAAAAGTTTGAAGTCGAATTTCTGGAACTGCAAACTGAGTTGTATTGGGCGCTACTGATCGCACTTGAATTCGGTACTTTTTCCAACGAGCGAGAATCCAGGGTTGAGAGTCAATTATCTCGTCCAGTGTTACCTATAAATAAAGGCATATAATTAATTAAATAATAACAAATTTGAAAAATAAATTAAATAAATAAATTCAGAAAGTTGTCACTTTTTAATGTAAAAAGAAAATATTTTTAAAATATAGAATTAATATTACAAAAATAAATTTTTCATTGAATCAATTTTCTTAAGACAATTTCAATTTCTAACCAAGATAAAAAGACTGAATTTATATTTTTAAACCCAGTGTATTACGCTCTAGTTTACAAATTTAAATGTATGTTTTTGAGATCTGAATTTCAATTTTTTAAATTTAAAAAAAACGTGCATTTACTAAATTGCAATTATCTGCGGACATTTGCGGAAGATTTCAAACTTTTTTTTTTAACTAAAGGTAATTTAATTTTCTGCTAAAAATATGTACAACACTTTTTCATCAGATAATATTAGTTTAGGGCATATTCAGGAATTTATCAACAATATTGCTTGATTTATTTAATAAAATTTCAGAAAAAAATTTACTTTTGGTGTAAAATTAAATACTTAATTAAACAATTGTATTCTATTTAAAAATGAAAAAGTTATAGCAAAACAAATATTTGAAAAATAAAGAAAATATTTAAAGAAATCTAGGAAATTAGGACAAAAGACAAAATTTACAAAAATTAAAAAGTTCTTGAAAATGAACTAAAAAAACAGGACAGAAAATTTAAAAATAAAATAAGAAAATGTACCTAAAAAATAAAGAAATTATTTTAAAAAAATAAAAAATTGAGAAAGAAACGAAAACTAAAAAAAATGTAAAAATCTACGAATATTAAAATTTTTCAAAAAATCCTAAAACATAAATTTAAAAACAAAATAAAAAAATATTTCTGTAAAAATAAACGAAAAAATGGTAAATTAAAAAATTAATAACATAAAAGTAAAAAATGAAAATCAGAAGAAAAATCTTATTAACATAAGAAAAATTATTGAAAAATAAAAATTGAACGATTAAAATAATTACAAGAAAATTCATAACTTATATGATCATTATTGGATAATTTTTTTTAAGGCCGTTGGAGACACAGAGTCCGCAGAGAATCTGTAGGGGGGAGCAGTGGTTCTCAAAGACTGTCCCCATGCGTTTTGAAGACTTAGGAATTTTTCGCGACAAAGTCCAACACTTTTCCCACAAAAGAACATCGTACTGCAAATTCTATTGAAATAAAAATTCAGAAAAATACTTACTTTTGATAAATCAAGTATTTCCTGAGCTTTAGTGTCTCGAGGAAATTCGTGTGATGAAAACAACCTCCAATGATGTTCCATGTTTGGCAATTTTTTCCCATAAAACCAGACACTTTTTCCGAAAATGAAAATCGTAGTGAAAATTTAAATTTAATTAGCACTTTTTCACTTATTTTGTTTTTGGCATATGAGTTTTTAAATCGCGTCAGTCTCTCGAGGAAATACAAAATCACTTGACACTTCACTCACTGATTCCCACTTTGACAATTTTTTTCGGCAAAATCCGACACTTTTTCCACAAATGGTCATCGTAGTGAAAATTTAATTTTAACTAGCACTTTTTCACTTATTTTGTTTTTGGCATTTGAGTTTTTAAATTGCGTCAGTCTCTCGAGGAAATACAAAATCACTTGACACTTCACTCATTGATTCGGACTTTGACAATTTTTTCCGTCAAAACCCGACACTTTTTCCGCAAATGGTCATCGTAGTGTAAATTTAAATTTAATTAGCTTTTTTTCACTTTTTTTGTTTTTGGTATTTGAGTTTTTAAATCGCGTCAATCTCTCGAGAAAAGTAAATTTTTTTCAATTTCATCAATGAAAATGTCAAACAATGTAGCAGAATATAGTTTGTCGTGCGCTGTTCTGATACGGCATTTTCGGGTACTATAATTCACACGGCGCCGCCTTCGAAATTATAGACAGGCGTACATTATATTCATTATATTAATCAACCTATTTATAAAATTCAATGTTTAGATATTAATTGTAAAAATTTAATATAAAAAATTAATGTCAAGTTCCAAACATAATTTTGCTAACTTTGTACAAAAAATAAAAGTTGTTTGTTATTTCAAGTGTAATTAGCTCTATTGAAAAGACGCATTTAAAATAATTTAAACCATTCAAATGCAACAAGTACATTATTTATTCTAATTCATGCATTAATAATTTCTAAACAATTTAAATATTTTTTAAAATCTAAGAGTTGAAGGAAAAACAGTAGAGCTTATTTAGTTTATCAGAAGAATGCAACCCGACTTACAGAGGAGATGGGAAATAGATATTGTATAGGAACTGAAATAAGTGTTTCTTTTAATTTTTTAAAATTAAATAAACAGAGCATTCGATAAATATTTTATACATAACGTAAAAATTAAAGAAATAATTAAAACGCAAGAAAGGACTAAAAAAATAGTGTAATATCAAAAAAATTAAATGAACAGGAAGAAAATGGAGAAATGTTTTTTTCTTAATCTAACAAACTGTAAAAAATGTAAAAAGTAAAAAAGAATAAGTAAGTAAGTTTGTAAAAGAACTCTCAAGAAATAGACAAGATGTGAAAAGAAATTGAATAAATTTACAAAAAAAATAAGTGTATTTACTTTTAAAAGTATAGAAATAATTATTAAAATTAACGTAATAAAAAGTTTAATGAATGTATAAATAAGAAAACTGTGTAATATAATATTAAATAATTTTTATAAAAAGAAGAAAATTAAAGAAAATCCTAAAAAGAACAGAGACAAATACCAAAAAAAAAATATCAAAAATACCTAAACGGAGAAAAAATTTTAAAAATGTTGTAAAAATAATAAATTATAATATAAAAATGAAAGTAAAATCTCTTAAAAATCTTGTAAGAATATTACCAAAGGAAGGATTATTGTGAATATGGAAATTAATTAATATTATTGAATTAAGATGCATTGAAATTTAAATTAATTTAAATTTAAAAGTTGGTACAAATTGGAATATGAGTTCATTGACGTTTGGAATTTATATAACTTTTAATGACTTGAAGATATACAAATCTAATATTATTTTTTGATAACTTGATACCAAAAATTTGTAAATTGTAGGTATTTTGATCATCTGTATTAATACAATTTTTTAAATTTTATAACGAATAAAATATTGAAATTTTCAAGATTTATCCACAAATTTCTGTTTTTTTTATGATTTGCGATACTTTACATGCAATATTGGACATCCGGAGAATTGAAAAGTTTTTTTTCCATTTAAATCAATAACAGCCCTGTTTATAGATTACATTTATTTTATTTATTTCAAGCAATCTATACACATATCTTTGGTGAATAAATTGATCTCTGTTTCCGAACTTCTATGTAAGTCGGGTTGCCTTCTTTCTCTGCACTAAATAAACCATAAGGATTTATGATGTAACTCTTAGTATTTGAGAAATAATTTAGCAAAAAAAAAGATAAAATTTTTTCCTACATAAATTTTAATTTGTTAATTTTAAATTATGCAATTCTTTATTACAATATTAAATATAATAAACAAATTAATAATGTTCTAAAACAAGTATTAAAGTAAATTTCTTATTTCTTCAAAATAAAAGAGAGAATTTTTGTTACATAATATAAATATTATATCATTTTTTTTTAATATATTGAATGTTTTAAAAATAAAATAAATTAGTTCAAAAATGATATTAGATTAAACTACATATCTTTTAAAAATAAAATGTAAGAAACTACTTGGTAAATAAATTATATTTACTTATTTAATTTTAAATCATACATTTTTTAAACCACGTTTTTTTTTCTTATAAAAAAAGAGATATACATTTGTCTGTGTAGCATAAAATACATACAATTTATTGACAACATTTTCAGAAAAAGCTGTCTCAAATTCGACCAATTCAGATAAAAATTCTAAACATGACAGTTAAATTTCAAACATATTTGTTAACATGCCCAAGTTATTAAATATTTAACAAAAAAGATCTATAAAAACGATTTAGCTTTCAAGAAAGTGCAAGATTCGCAATTTACAAAATTTTTTCCACGACATTTGTAGAAAAATTTAATTTTTGCTTCGGTCAATAAGCACAAAGTTTCTTATTTCTGATCTAAATTTGTTAAATATTCGATAACATGCCCAAGTTATTGAATATTTAACAAAATAGATCTATAAAAACGTTTTAGCTTACGAGAAAGTGCAAAATTCGCAGTTTACAAAATTTTTTCCACGACATTTGTAGAAAAATTTAGTTTTTGCTTTGGTCAATAAGCACAAAGTTTCTTATTTCCGATCTCAATTTGTTAAATATTCGATAACTTGTGCATGTTATCAAATATTTAACAAATTTAGATCAGAAATAAGAAACTTTGTGCTTATTGACCGAAGCAAAAATTAAATTTTTCTACAAATGTCGTGGAAAAAGTTTTGTAAAATGTGAATTTTTCACTTTCACGATAGGTAAATCGTTCTTATTGGTCTATTTTGTTAGATATCTAATATCATTTTTGAACTAATTTATTTTATTTTTAAAACATTCAATATATTAAAAAAAAATGATATAATATTTATATTATGTAACAAAAATTCTCTCTTTTATTTTGAAGAAATAAGAAATTTACTTTAATACTTGTTTTAGAACATTATTAATTTGTTTATTATATTTAATATTGTAATAAAGAATTGCATAATTTAAAATTAACAAATTAAAATTTATGTAGGAAAAAATTTTATCTTTTTTTTTGCTAAATTATTTCTCAAATACTAAGAGTTACATCATAAATCCTTATGGTTTATTTAGTGCAGAGAAAGAAGGCAACCCGACTTACATAGAAGTTCGGAAACAGAGATCAATTTATTCACCAAAGATATGTGTATAGATTGCTTGAAATAAATAAAATAAATGTAATCTATAAACAGGGCTGTTATTGATTTAAATGGAAAAAAAACTTTTCAATTCTCCGGATGTCCAATATTGCATGTAAAGTATCGCAAATCATAAAAAAAACAGAAATTTGTGGATAAATCTTGAAAATTTCAATATTTTATTCGTTATAAAATTTAAAAAATTGTATTAATACAGATGATCAAAATACCTACAATTTACAAATTTTTGGTATCAAGTTATCAAAAAATAATATTAGATTTGTATATCTTCAAGTCATTAAAAGTTATATAAATTCCAAACGTCAATGAACTCATATTCCAATTTGTACCAACTTTTAAATTTAAATTAATTTAAATTTCAATGCATCTTAATTCAATAATATTAATTAATTTCCATATTCACAATAATCCTTCCTTTGGTAATATTCTTACAAGATTTTTAAGAGATTTTACTTTCATTTTTATATTATAATTTATTATTTTTACAACATTTTTAAAATTTTTTCTCCGTTTAGGTATTTTTGATATTTTTTTTTTGGTATTTGTCTCTGTTCTTTTTAGGATTTTCTTTAATTTTCTTCTTTTTATAAAAATTATTTAATATTATATTACACAGTTTTCTTATTTATACATTCATTAAACTTTTTATTACGTTAATTTTAATAATTATTTCTATACTTTTAAAAGTAAATACACTTATTTTTTTTGTAAATTTATTCAATTTCTTTTCACATCTTGTCTATTTCTTGAGAGTTCTTTTACAAACTTACTTACTTATTCTTTTTTACTTTTTACATTTTTTACAGTTTGTTAGATTAAGAAAAAAACATTTCTCCATTTTCTTCCTGTTCATTTAATTTTTTTGATATTACACTATTTTTTTAGTCCTTTCTTGCGTTTTAATTATTTCTTTAATTTTTACGTTATGTATAAAATATTTATCGAATGCTCTGTTTATTTAATTTTAAAAAATTAAAAGAAACACTTATTTCAGTTCCTATACAATATCTATTTCCCATCTCCTCTGTAAGTCGGGTTGCATTCTTCTGATAAACTAAATAAGCTCTACTGTTTTTCCTTCAACTCTTAGATTTTAAAAAATATTTAAATTGTTTAGAAATTATTAATGCATGAATTAGAATAAATAATGTACTTGTTGCATTTGAATGGTTTAAATTATTTTAAATGCGTCTTTTCAATAGAGCTAATTACACTTGAAATAACAAACAACTTTTATTTTTTGTACAAAGTTAGCAAAATTATGTTTGGAACTTGACATTAATTTTTTATATTAAATTTTTACAATTAATATCTAAACATTGAATTTTATAAATAGGTTGATTAATATAATGAATATAATGTACGCCTGTCTATAATTTCGAAGGCGGCGCCGTGTGAATTATAGTACCCGAAAATGCCGTATCAGAACAGCGCACGACAAACTATATTCTGCTACATTGTTTGACATTTTCATTGATGAAATTGAAAAAAATTTACTTTTCTCGAGAGATTGACGCGATTTAAAAACTCAAATACCAAAAACAAAAAAAGTGAAAAAAAGCTAATTAAATTTAAATTTACACTACGATGACCATTTGCGGAAAAAGTGTCGGGTTTTGACGGAAAAAATTGTCAAAGTCCGAATCAATGAGTGAAGTGTCAAGTGATTTTGTATTTCCTCGAGAGACTGACGCAATTTAAAAACTCAAATGCCAAAAACAAAATAAGTGAAAAAGTGCTAGTTAAAATTAAATTTTCACTACGATGACCATTTGTGGAAAAAGTGTCGGATTTTGCCGAAAAAAATTGTCAAAGTGGGAATCAGTGAGTGAAGTGTCAAGTGATTTTGTATTTCCTCGAGAGACTGACGCGATTTAAAAACTCATATGCCAAAAACAAAATAAGTGAAAAAGTGCTAATTAAATTTAAATTTTCACTACGATTTTCATTTTCGGAAAAAGTGTCTGGTTTTATGGGAAAAAATTGCCAAACATGGAACATCATTGGAGGTTGTTTTCATCACACGAATTTCCTCGAGACACTAAAGCTCAGGAAATACTTGATTTATCAAAAGTAAGTATTTTTCTGAATTTTTATTTCAATAGAATTTGCAGTACGATGTTCTTTTGTGGGAAAAGTGTTGGACTTTGTCGCGAAAAATTCCTAAGTCTTCAAAACGCATGGGGACAGTCTTTGAGAACCACTGCTCCCCCCTACAGATTCTCTGCGGACTCTGTGTCTCCAACGGCCTTAAAAGCTCTCCACTTGAAAATATGGAAAACTATTTAAAAACAGGAATACATAAAATAAATTATGATTTTTGAGAAAATGAGAATTTTGTTTAAAAGTCGAAAAAGTTTAACAAAAAAGAAAAACTAAAAATCAAAAGGATAAGAATCTTGAAAAAAATTAGAAAAATGAATAATATTTTTATTTAGGTTGAAAAACGACGTTTTAGTTTGAGGTTATGTAAATGGAGAGAACCTGCTTAAAGTTTAAATAAATGAAAATAAAGAAAAATTCTGCGTTTTAGATTTATTTCAGAAATAATGAATTAAAATGTTCAAAATTCAGTGATAAATAATCTCTACATATAACAAACAAGAAAATATTTTTTGAAAAAATTAAATTACT
Organism: Ganaspis brasiliensis; assembly: GCA_037103525.1. NCBI lineage: Eukaryota > Metazoa > Arthropoda > Insecta > Hymenoptera > Figitidae > Ganaspis > Ganaspis brasiliensis. The sequence goes on along the minus strand of JAZKLR010000365.1, from coordinate 166,043 downwards.
GATATTCTTTGTTAAACGAAGACGATAAATAAGAGAATTAATAAAAAAACGTTAAAACTTTACTAAAGCGAAAGTTTTTAAAAAATTGAAAGAATATAGGTACTTTTTTACTTTAAAATTTAATAATTTTAATAAAAGGAAAAAATTTCTATAATGAATATAAAAATGATGATAAAGTAAGAAAATCCATTACAAAAAAAATTAGCACAAATATAAATGAAAAAGACAAAAAAATTAAGAAAATATAAGATCAAAATTAAACTTTTTGGAAGGGAAAACATTTCTAAGAAATAAAACAATGATAATTAAATTTAAAAATGAATTAAACATTTTAATATTGATAAAAGAAAATTGGAAAAAACAAAAAAGTTGAAGAAAAAATTAAAAGAATTCCAATTTAACCGAAATTTAATTTAGAAGAATTTTTATTTTACAGAATTTTAGTTAATCGAATTTTTAAATGCCAGAATATTCATTTGACAAAATCTTCATTTTGTATTCATTTTCTGATTGGTCAATTTTTAAATGCGCGCCAAAATATTTCTGTCGGATCTTTTTCGGCCAATTACAAATCGGGCAAATGAACATTCTGCATTTTAAGTTTTCTATCAAATGTCAATTCGTACTAATACAATTTCGGACAAATGAACATTCTGTCAAATGAATATTCTGGTTTTTAAAAATTCGATTAACCTAAAATTCTGTAAAATAAAAATTCTGTTAAATATAAATTCGGTGACCTAAAAATTATGTTAATTTAAAACTCGGATTAATTTATCTAAAACATATTCGAAAATGTGAAATTTCGACTAAAAGAAGATTCTTCTTTATGCAATTCTATCAAATAAATATTCTAAATATTTAATTTTAGAACTTAATTGTACGTCCATAAAATAAAATAATACCTAATAAAAATTAAAATACAAGATATTGAATAACCTTTTTGAAAAAAAAAAAAATTACTAGGTATGCTAAGAAAAACTTTGAATTGTTTTGAACAAGTGAAATTTCTTAGAATTTTCTAAAAAATAAAAAAAATAATTTTTGTTAATGTGGATAATAATTAATTTTTGACCATTGACATTTGGAGTAATTAGAACTTAAACGTTTTAATAAATTAAAAAATCAGTCAATTGACGTTTATAATTTATTTAAAGTATAATGATTTGCAGGCATTAAAATTTTAATTATTTTTCACCTTCTTTCTACTTTAAATTTTTTAGATCACTATCTGACAACCTCTTACTTTATTTTTTAAAATTTTAAAGAATAGGTACAACATTAAAATAGGAGTTTTCGAGATTGTTTTTAAAATTTCCAATTTATTCATGCTGTTTGAAATTCCTGGAAATTTCTCAGATCGCTCGACAACGTGGAAATTAAGTAAAATTAGAATAGAAAAAAGTAAGAAAAAAGAATAGCAAAAGAAGAAAACTCTTTAAAAAATAAAAGTTAATAAATTATTTATGAAAAAAATGTCGAAAAAACTAAATTCATTTCTTGAGAAAATAGGAAATTATGAGAACAAAATTAAACACAAGAGAAAAGCATTATAAATAAGAAATAGAAAAATGACAAGATTATAAAAATACTGAAAGGGCAAATTTTCAGATTTATGTGTGTTCAAATTATCGGACTTTCTGGTTTCAAGATGGATAGTAATTTAAATCACATGATATTCAGATTAATTAAATTGTAAATTAACTAAATTTTAAATCGATATAAATTTGAAGCTTTGATTTACTTAATTAGTTTTTAAAAATGTGAAAAAATATCCAAACAAATTATTATCAAATTATTTTCTAATACAGTTGATTTCTAAACAAGGTAAATAAAATCACAAATCGTTAACAATTATCAGAAAAAATAAACAATCTTTTATTAAACTTTCAACACGTTTCCCTCTCTTTTTACAATCTTAACAATCAATTGACTATTCACCGGAACACAAACAGTTAATACTTAATTGCATTTTTTTCTAAAATCACATCTCAATTTTTCTTATCAAAAATTTTGTCCATCAGGAATATAAATTGGCTCGCATTTCGTTTCTTGAAAAACCGGAGATAATTGTCCAGTTGATTCGTTTTCTACAGTTGTTGACTGTTGATTCTGCGAAGGTGCAATTTCTTCCTCACTAAAAATGTCCTCATCAAGTGGACAAATTCCAGATTCTTTAAATCCATTTATCGTGACATTGGACACAGCAGCTCTAATGTAAGCTTTTCGAAAGAGTTCTCCAACATTTTTCATTTTAATCGCTTGCTGAGGATTTTGTCGAAGCCACGTCGTACATTCTTCGGTGTAGTAAGTCTTAAAAGGCTTCATAAAGCACAAATCTAAGGGTTGCAGCTTGTGAGACGTGTGAGGAGGTATACATAAAATATTAACATGAGCCTTTCGCGCTGCTTCAATGAGATTTAAATTTTTTAAATTTGTAGCTAGTCCGTCTAAAATTAAAAGAACCGGATCACTCTCCGTTGGCTTTGCGTGTTTAACGAAATGCTCGAACCAAACAGGATAAAAGATTTGAGTCTGCATCCAACCAGAAGGATGTAAAACAACTAATGTTTCAGATGGACAATTATTTTCTAATTCCGTATTTCGTTTCTTTCTTGGAATAATTAACGTAGGCGGAATAAAATTGCCGGCAGCATTGCAACAAATTACACTCGTCACTATTTCTTCATCTTTATCAGAAGTTGACAATTTTTGTTTTTTATCTTTCACAATAATTGTCTCGGGAACATTAGGTACGACAATTATTCCAGTTTCATCTGCGTTAAAGATTCTACTCGGTGAAAACATGTATTTTGCCATTAATTCTGATAATAATTCAAAGAATTTTCGTACATTGGTGTTGTTAAGTTCAGAAGCACGAGCAGAAGACGTTCTTTCCTGTCTTCTAAATGTCAATTCAGGATACTTGCTTCTAAAAGCTTTAAACCAATCTTCACCAGCTAATCCAGTCTCTTTATTAAAATGATGAGGTATATTGTTCGCTTCGGCAAATTCAAAGGTGATTCGACGAAACTCGATTGTCCTTAATCCAAACATCTGCTTGTCTATATCAATAAGATAATTCTTTAGAAGCTCTTCTTGTTCGTGAGTAAAAGTCCGTCGAAATCGTCCTAAATTTATGTCCATTGGCGAGACTTTTTTATCTTGAAAATATTTAATTCTTCTTTTGAGTGTAGAAAGTGGTATCCCGTATTTATTTGCAATTACACTTGCAGGACTAGTATTTTGTTGATATTCAGAAACAGCTTTACATATTGTTTCTTTACTCCACGTCTGATGTGTTCGTTTCTTGATATACGTTCTCACCATCTTTATTTCGCTATCTGAAATCAATAATATAAAATAAATAAATAATAAAATTAGTGATAATAATAATTAAATAATAATTCTTAACAATAAAATTGAGGGTTAGTGCCTTGACATAATACAGCTGCTTTTTTAAGCGAGATAAATGTAATAGAAACTAATTTCAATTTTTTTAAAAAGATTTTGTAAAAAAAATTAAATATTTTGGGTTAATAATTTCTTTCTAAAAAGGGTTCTTTGACTTTATACTATTTTCTTTTATAGTAAACGATTCCAAATTTCTAACAAAAAAGAAGAGAGAATTTTTTAAAAAATAAGGATAATTAAGAAATTATTTAAAAATGTAAAAAATAACTGAATAACCTTATTTACACCAGAGTTGGGTAAGTACCTCGGGTATTTTCAGAGATGGGTATGTAGAAAAAAAAAATTTTTAGTGGTAAAAAACTCTTCTTTGTAACGAAAAAAGGAAATAGGACCATCGACAGCAATAAAATTTAAGAACATGGCTGATAAAAATTATGATTTTTTTTTATTTAAATCGAAAATTAATATTTTTGTAAATATATAAAATCAGTATATAAACTTTTCAAATGTTTATTTGTAAGCAATTTAGTTTTTAAACTCAGAACATATTATAAAAAATGATGAAGGATAAAACATTTAAATAAAAAAAGTCACAATATTAAATAAATAAAGAAAAAAATAAAGAAAAAACACAAGAACGAAACAGAGACTTAAAAATATATAAAAAAGTAGAAACTCTTTTCAAAAAATTAAACTACTTACAAACATTTTTTTTAATTTAAAAAATAAATAAAAACATAATTAAAAAAAAACTTTAAAATATAGAGAAACCATTTTTACAATTAGAAAAGTTAGATAAATATTTTACAAGTTGATGAAAAAAAGAATGAATACAATTTTGGAAAACATTAAATAATTTTAAAAGAAAAAATATTCCATGAAAAAGAAGAACGATGCTAAAATGAGAATATTTAGTACAAGATTAAATTTACATAATATAAAATAAAAAAACAAAAGTCTTCAAAAAAGTAGAAAACTGCGAAATTAAAAAAATTTAGATAAAAGCATCGAATAAATAATATTGTCAAAAATTAGTAATTACAAGATAAAAACTAAACAATTTAAAAGGAAAAATTTTTTTAAGAAATAGAAATTAAAATGCAAGGAAGGACTAAAAAAATTGTGAAACAACAAGAAAATTAAATAAATAGGAAGAAAATGGAGAAATGGTTTGCTTTCCTTATCTAACAAACTGCAAAAAAAATATAAAAAGTACAAAAAATAAAAACATTTGATAAAAATCTACTAAAAAATTGGAATTAATAACAATAAAATAAAAAAATGTATGCAAAGATAAATAAATATTCCACAAAAGAAATTTAAAAATCCTCTTAAAATAAAAAAGTTTTTAAAAATTAAGCACAAAATATTTTTTTATAATATTACACTTACAACAAATCCAATAATAAATTTAGAAAAATAAAGAAAATATACAAATTTTATGAAAGAATAGATAAGTTTGCAATGAATGAACAAAATGTGAAAACGAATTGAATAAATTTACAAAAAAAATTAGTATATTTAATGTTAAAAGTATGGAAATAGTTACGAAAATCAACAAAATAAAAAGTTTAGTGAATTTTATAATAACAAAATTGTGTAAAATAATATTAAACAATTTACATAAAAAGAAGAAAGTTAAAGAGAATTCCAAAAAGAAGACAAATAGAAAAAAAATATCAAAAGTAAAGGAAAAAAAATCTTAAAATTTTGTAAAAATAAATATGAGATAAAAATTAAACAGTTTCTAAAAAGTGAAATCTCTTAGAAATCATGTATAAGAATTAAAAAAAAGATTATTGTGAAAATAGGAAATAATTAATATTATTTAATTATTTTTATGCATTTAAATTTGAATTAATTGAAATATTTCACTTGAAAAAAAAACAATTTTTATTTCAAAATTATAAGAAGATAGATCCACATTTTTTAAAAATATTTCTACCTTTACTCAAGTTAAAAATAAAAATTGTGTGTTCTTTTTTTTTAAGAAAATGTAAGATTTTATATTTAAAGAGATTTTTTTTAAAAAAAAGAAAAAAAGGGAAAAATTGAGATTTTTTAAAATAGACGTTTCGGGTTTATTTAAATTCTATTGAGTTGAAGTTACTGAAATAAATTAAAATTTAATTAAAATTGTTAAAAACGAAACAAATACCAGATTTTATGTTTTTTTTTAGTGTAATTAAAAAAAAAAGATTGGAAAAATGAACTTTTCATAAATAGTTAAAAAAGATGTCAAATCTGGTCAATTAAAATATAAGCTGATTAAAATTAGGATAGATTAAAATTTATCAATTAAATTAATTGAAATCAAATAAAGTAAAATTCGTTTAATTAGATTCATTTCTAAAAAAGGTGAAATAGGGAAAAAATGGTAATTTAAGTATAATTATTAAAATAAATAAATTATTATAAATATTGCGGATATAAAATTTTTTGATCTAAAAATTGGTGAATTTATATTATTTCTAAATTAGAATAATATAAATTTTGTTATAAAATTGTCAAAATTAAATAAAAATCATAAAAATTGGTGAATTTATATCATTTCTATATTAAAATAATATAAATTTTACTATAATATTGTCAAAATTAAATAAAAACCATAAAAATTCGTATTTAATCTAAAAAAAAAATAAAAAATCTTAAATAATCATTAAACAAAAAATTAGGACTTAAAATAACTTTCTCTAAAATAGTATAATTTGATTTTCTAAACCTTATTGAAATCGTCATTTCAATTTATTGCTTAAATTATTTAAAAACCTTTTAATTTGAGGTTATGTGTCAAAGCTCTAACCCTCTTTAAATATTGATAAATATTATATATCATGAAATAAATTATAAAGAAAATAATTTTTTTTTTGTTGCGTAAATTTTATAGTTATAATATTGTTGTATTATAATAAATTTATTGAACATTTACCTCTATTTACAGTAGTATTTAATGTGAGAGAAGTCGTCCTCAATATTTATGTCTGACAGCGGCATTTCTTTAGATATTATAAATTCATAATCAAGTAATCAACTCTTCTTTTTACTGTAAACACACTTCACCATATTTTTTTCCGATTACACTTTAATTATCTTATTTTTTCCCAGTATCTATTTTGATTCAGTGTTTGACGTTTTCAATCGAAAGAATTCTGCGCATTTTTCTTGCGCATATAATTGAATTAGTATGAATTTTCCAAAGCAGCGAGTTAGGATAAATTCACTAATGTATTTTTAGAATTTTAAAACTTTTTCACCGATTGACTATTGTTGTATTATCTATAAGGTAAAAAGAACAAAACAAAAGAAAGAAAAAAATAACTTTTTTTTGATTGGAAAAAGAATTATTCAGAAACATATCGATACCTATTTCAAATGAATTTTGACAAAAAATACGATTGAAACCCAAAATCACAAAGTTTGGAATTTCGGTTTTTTCAGTTTTGGTTAATTTAATCAAAGCAGTTAACGAATTTTTAAACTTTAATCTAGTTGAAATAAAAAAACATACTTATTTAAATTTTTTAAAATTTCTGAAATTAGACTGACAATAAATAAAAATCATGTAAACTTAGCAAAGAAAAACATTTTTTTAGAGAAAAAACAAATGTAAATGACAGTCTAAACGAGATTTAACAATTTTTTAAATTAAAGAAGAAACTAGAATTTAATAATATTACTTTTTTCATTGGCTGGTATAATTTCAATACAAAAAATAAACTGAACTTATTTAGATTAAATTAATTATACTATCAAATTAAATTTGGTGAATTAATTTTTATTGATTAAAATGTGTTATAAATAATTAAATACAAAGAAATTTTAGAGAATAACTCTGATTCTGTTTCTAAGTTGAAAATAAAAAGTGTTTATAGTTCGTTACAAAAATATTTTTTAAATAGTTTTTTGAACAAAATATTTTTTATTAATATAATTAATACAATTTTCTATACAAATTTCATTTATTTCAAACTTCTATTGATATGAAATCTTTATTTTTAATTTTTCTTTAAACAATACGAAATTCGATTAGTAACAAACCATTCTCAAAAGTTTCTATTAATTGTAAATTTTAATTTTTCCAAATTAAAAAATTCCCAACTTCTATTAATTCAAATTTAAATTATTTCAAACTTAAATTTTAATCAAAATTGCAATATAACCAAAGTTTTAAGATTTTTAATTTAATTCAATTTGTAAAAGTGACAAATTGAAATAATTTAAATTTCCTACATCAGGAATTAAAATAAAAATGAGTTTCTTTTATTTCAATCTTTTTTTTCTAACTTTTAAAAATTAAATTAAATTAAAAATTTCAAACTTGATTTTATTAATAAGAATTTCAATTGTTTCAAATTTTAATTAGTTCACTCTAAAAACAAGTTTTATTGTATCTGTGGCACAAAAAGTGTTTTAAAATGAGATATGTAGAAATTAAGAATTATTCAAATTTGAATAATAATAAACTTCAATTATTATTAATACTTTTAATGGTTCAAGTTTTAATCAATTCATGTTGAAATTATTGTAAACTTATAAATATTTTTTAATTTTAACAATGCATATTTAAATTAGGAATTTCAAACTTCAAGCAATATTAAAATCTCCAAATTATAAAATATGGTTATTATAGTATCAAAACTTAAATCAATCCAAACTTTATGATTACAATTTTCACTATTGAAGTCTAAAAATATTTTATAATATTGGAAACAATGGAACCTGAAATCATTTGCAAATTTAAAAACTATTAATTTCAACTTCTAGAAATTTGGAAATTTCAAATCGATTCAAAATTATATTTAATTCAAACTTTGATCAATTAATACTTAAACTTATACCGATTCTAAATTTTTTTATTGATGCAGACTTTTTTTCCTAAGAATTATTTGAAACAATTTAAAATCTTAATTTCCAAAAATCTAAATATCATTCAATTTAAACTTCTACGCTTAAAATTTTAAGAAATTTTTATATCAACCGAATTAAATATATTTAATTTAACAAATATAAGTCTACCAAAAAATAGGAATAAATTACAACGTTGGAATTTAGAAGCCTTAAAAAATATTCGAAAACTTTGCTCGCTTTCGTCAATTTAATTTCATATCTCATTTTTATTCTTATTTATGTTATATTCCATAAAATTATAATTAAATCGTCGAATATATTGGAAACATTAAATTATTTCGAATTATTTATACATATTTTTTCATGAATTTACATATTATGTTTAAATTCTAAATCTTTATTAAAAACTGTAAAGTAGATTAAATTAAAACACGCGTTTATATTTTAATACACTAATGTTTAAAATAAAATATAAATTTATTACTTAATTTAAGTTTTAAATTCCGGAGAATTAATGAATAAATAGGTAAAATTAGAAATTATACAATAAAAATACATTTTTTCAAAAGTTATTGATTTAAAAAAAAATAAAAAACATTTATAGGTGTGAATTAATTTTGATTTATTAAAATTTGTTACAAATTATTAAACAGAAAAAAATTTTAAAAAATAAATCAGATTTTCTTCCCTAGTTAAAAATAAAAATTTTTATTGTATGTTACAAAAATGTTCTTTTTCAATAGTTTTTTGAACAAAATATATTTAAACTTCTATGCAAACTTAATTTACTCTAAACATCTTTTGATAATAAGAATTCCTTATTTTTAAATTTTCTTTACAAAATTCAATTAATAACAAACCATTCTTCAAAATTTCTATCAATTTTTTCATTTTTCCAAATTAAAAAATTCCCAACTTTTATCTATTCAAATTGAAATTATTTCAAACTTAAATTAATCAAAATTAAAATATAACCAAAGTTTTAAAATGTATAATCTGTAATACAGGGAAAACTATATTTCAGTCAATCTTATTTTTGTTCTTCCAATTGAACTGATTAAAATTATAATTGATCCTAATTTGAAACCTATAATAAAATTAGAAATTAAAGTTTATTAATTTATCAACAAAAAATAAGCATTTTGAGATAAAAAATACAACATTTATTTGGAGAAGTATAATTTGGTACGTATTTTTATTTAAAATAGGGAAGAAAGTTTTAAATTAAAAAAGGAAGAAAATAATTAAAAGAGGATTAAATTATAAAAAAAGGCATTTAAAAGTCTAAAAAAAAATATTTGATAACAGTGCTCGCTTTTTTACAATTTCATCATATTTCCTTCTTTATTCTTATTTATACTATATTTTTTAGAAGTAATTAAAAAAAAGAAATATTATTATGAAAATTATCCATATATTATTATAAATTATAATATAAAATATACATTAATTTTCATATTATGTTTAGAGTGTTTTGAATCTTTATTAAAATCTGTAAATAAATAATTATTTGCTTCAAACTTTAATAATTACTATAAGAACTATGAATTTTTAAAATTTTAGTAATATTAAACTTAAATTACTTACAACTTTTAATTGTTCGAATTTGATTAATTCATGCTAGAATTATTATGAACTTCAAATATTTTCAAATTCTAACAATGCATATTTTAGGTGTTTAAACTTAAACCCAAATAATTATAAGAATTTAAAGATATTTGGAAATTTTAAACAGATCCAAACTTTAATATAATTCAAATCAATTAATATTTCAATTTATCGATTTTAAATTCTTTTATTAATTCAAACTTCTATTAATAAATAGTTATTTTTCTTTAATTTTATGGAATTATTTTAACTATTTGATTTTTGTGATTAGCGCTTTTTTTTGTGAAAATTTTGGGATCTTGATCTTGATTTTAATGAATTTTTAACCTGACGGGCTTGGCAAATCTATAATATAGTGAAAACTATATTTCAGTCAATCTTATTTTTTGTTTTTACAATTGAACTGATTAAAATTATAATTGATCCTACTTTCAAACCTATAATATAATTAGAAATAAAATAAGTTTAATAATTTATCAATAAAAAAAAAGCATTTTGAGATAAAAAATACAAAATTTATTTGGGGAAATTTAATTTGGTATGTATTTTTATTTAAAATAGAGAAGAAGATTTCAAATTAAAAAAAAAATGATTAAATGAGGAATACATTATAAAGAAGGTATTTAAAAATCTTAATAAATATTATTTATTTCTCTCAAATTTTATTAAATGTTTTCAATTTTTCATATTTTAATTATTTTCATCATAATTCAATTTTCTTTCTCAATCTTAAATTATTATCAGCATATTTCAATTACTTTTTTCCAATTTTGAATTAATTTGATCATTTTTCAATTATTTTTCTCAACTGTTAAATATTATTCTCTTTTTCTAAATTTATTTTCTAAGATTTTTAAGTATGTTTTTGAAAATTCAAATATTTTCTTCAATTTCTAATTATTTTCATTTGTTATTAGAATTTCAAATTTTTTTTTTTTTATTAATTATCGTAAATTTCAATTATTTTTAGCTTTCTTCCAGACTTTTCTCCAATTTTTAGTTTTTCTCGTTTTATAAAATTAATTTCTAAAATTTTTTTAAGTAATTTTCTCAAATTTCTATTATTTTCTTCAATTTTCAATTATTTTTATTTGTTTTCATAATTTCCAAACAAATTTTATTAATTATGGTAAATTTAAATTATTTTTAGCATTCTTCCAGTCTTTTCTCAATAATTTCTAATTATTTTCATTTGTTATCAGAATTTCAATTTTTTTTTTATTAATTATCGTAAATTTAAATTATTTTGAGCTTTCTTCCAGACTTTTCTCCAATTTTTAGGTTTTCTCATTTTATAAAATTAATTTCTAAAATTTTAAAGTATTTTTAGCTTTCTTGCAGTCTTTTCTCCAATTTTTAGTTATTCTCAATTTCTAAAATAATTTTCTAAGATTTTTAAGAGTTTTTCTAAACTTTCAAGTGTTTTCTTCAATTTTTAATTATTTTCATTTGTTTTCATAATTTCAAAATTTTTCGATTAATTATCGTAAATTTCAATTACTTTTAGCTTATTTCTTCAATTTTTCTCTCCAATTTTTAGTTATTTTCTTTTTTTTAAATTGATTTCTAAGATCTTCATGTATTTTTTCAAATTTCAAATATTTTTCCTTTATTTAAAAAAAATTCTGTAGTTTTTTCAATTATCACACATAAATGTCATTAATTTTTTACAACTTATCATTGGTTGTATCATATTTTAATTATTTTCGTCAAGTTTTAAAATTTAAAAACATTTTTAAGTTATTTTCCAAAATTTATTTCCTTTCATTTTCAATTCTTTACATTTGTTTAATAATTTGAAATTTTTTAAACTATTTATCTGACTTTTCAATTATTTCATTATATTTATATTATTTTTTATATTATTTTCTTCAATTTTCAATTACTTTCGTTCTTTTTCATAATTGCCAAAAAGTTTTTACTTTTTTCTCTTTAATTAAAACTGGTTCTGTGGAATTTTCAATTAGATTTATCTTTTTTCATTTATTTTCTCTAATTTTTAATTATTTTCTTTTATTTCAATGGACTTCTGAAAGTTTTAAGTATTTATCTCAAATTTTGTTTAACTTTCCTTTATTTAAAATATTTTATGTAATTTGCTTAATTATTTTCTCAAATTTTAATTATTTTTTTTAATTTTAATTTATTTATCTCAATTTCTAACCATGTTTTTTCAATTTTCAATTATTTTCTCTAATTTTTGATTATTCAATTTTGTTTTAATTTACTTTTAAGATTCTCAAGTATTTTTCTCAAATTTAAATTATTTTCTTTATGTTTAAAACATTTTTATAATTGTTTAAATAACTTTCCCCAATTTTTAATTGATATCATTATTTTTTTTCAATTAATTTACAATTTTATTTTGTTTAATTTCAATTATTTCTTGCAATTCTTTTTAACTCTAAAATATTATAAATTTTGTCCCAAATAAATATTTATTTTATTTATACTAATTGATTTTTAAATATTATATTTAAAATATTTATTTCTTCTTATTAGATAAATATTATTTACCGATTTGTTATATTTATTATTGTATTTTATAATTTCTAAAATGCATGAAAAACTAATCGCACGCTCGCGCTCGTTTTATTTTGCTAGTTAATATAAAAATACATTTTTTTAAAAGTTATTAATTTAAAACAAACAACATCTATTGTGCCAAACTTCAGGTGTGGGAGCAGAATGAAAGAATGAAGTTTGCGATTATTATTATTAATTAGTCAGAACTTACCAAGATCAGGAATAAATCCAACAAGTGTTCCATCAACAGAGGAAGATAAATTTCATGTGGACTCTCGGATAAACTCGACAATTGTTGCACCGTTAAATGAATTACAGTCGAAACTCTATTAACATAGGTGGAAAGATCTTGAAAATCTGAAAGAAGACCGCCAATATTGCTATTATTTTGATCCAAATTTCTCTCTCCTTGAGCAAAAAGCTTGTTATGAAAATTCACAGCTTCTGCTTTGAGCATTCTAATTTCTCTGCAGGTCCCAGCAACCGCTGCTAGAATCTTGGAAAAAGTCTTATTTTCAGTTTCTACTAATGACAAAATACTAATGTCCTCAACTGGTCTATAAACAACTCTAATAGGTCCCTCAATCACGTATTCTAAGGACGATAGATTTCTCCATGCAGTTTCCGCCAATTCTTCGAAAAACTGACCATATTTTGCAAGTTGCGCTGCTCCGGCAGCTTTATGCACGGATTCATCCCGTCTTGGATTCCAAGCTGGAGACTCAATCATTTTTCAACTTTTGTGTATTTAATTCTATGTTTTTAAACTTCTTTGTTTTGAAACGAGAAATACTTTTTAGGTTAGGTTGATATAAACAAGATTTTGTACACTGTATACATTCTTTTATAAACGCACGTTTACATTATATAAAAATCTAATTACTGGGCATTAATAGTGTTATCTGTGAGATTTCAACAAGGTGGTGATAATAAGAAAAACACTGAAAAAAATAACTGATTTGACAAAGTTTGACAATTGGTTTTGACATTCTGACACAAACTGTTGCGCACGTGATTGAGGTGAGGGTGTGTTCACAATGGAACGACTTTGTCGTCAGGAGAAAGACCGACGGTGTTTCTTTCCTTTTTCTTCTCATGGTGATAAACCCCATCAAATATTTTATCAAAATTTACAAAAATATGGCATTTGGAAAATTAAATTTCTTTTTTTTAATGCAATTTTTGTCCCATTTAAGGGACATATTGCAGAAGTGAACTAAAAAATGTTTTTTTCATAAAAGAAAAATACTTATTATTAAAGCTGATTTCACCCAATTTTAAAAGACACTGTTGTACATTTTTCACAAAATTAGATTGATCCAAAATTTGTTACGAACAAATAATAATTATTAACATTTTGTGTAAATAAAATTTTACTGTTATATACATTTTGTTTAAAGAAAACTGTTTTAACAAAATCCGATGACAGACTTATAAATATGTAGAGAATGTTTTAAAGATTAAAATGAGCTATTATTTATTGGCAAAATTTGATGAAAAATTAGACGTAGGTATTCACAAACTTTAATGAAAAAACACAAAATGTTAAATAACTATTACAATTTAATAACAAATTTGATCTCAACCTAATCTTTTTAAATGTATAACTGAGGCTTTCAAAATTGGGAGAAATAAATTTTAATAATTTTTTATTTTATAGAGAAAACTATTTTCTAGTTTGAGGTTATGTCAATGGCTTCAACATCTTTAATGTGAACAAAAGAAAATTGCTCTTACCTGATTTTATTATATTTTATTGTCGATTTATAAGAAATAATAAAGTGGCACAAGTTGGCGAATTTCAAGTTTGTTACTATAAAAAAAAGTACTAAATATTATTTTTTATTGATTTTTCCGAATTTTTGAAAATTCTGTAAAAATAATATTTATTTTTTTATTGCAACAAAATTGAAGTTCCAAAATTTTGTGCCCGTCCAAAATTTACGACGTCTAGAGGTGCCAATTTTTTTCTAGTTTAATTTGGACAAATAAAAATAAATAAATCTTAAAATATTAAAAATGAAAATTTGTAAATGTTTACAATTTTTATTTCCGTAAAAATGACAATTTTTAATAATCTATCTTCTTTCCACAATTTTTACTATTCTCTATCGACAATTTTTTACTGACTTCTTTTACAATTTCAAACAAAATTAAGCAAAGATATTAAAAAATTCTTATTTTTCAATATATTTTTAATATTATATATTTTTAATATTTTTTATTTTGCAAAAAAAATTTTTTTTTTTTTTAGAAAAATTTTAACAACATACTGTAATAATTGTAGATACAAAATTATGTTAGAAAAAAATTGACACCGTTCAGCAAGAAGTTGAAATTTTGTCCTCTCTCACCTAAAATATCTTTATTTTTCTAAAATTTTCAATTTTTTTACGGGATTTTTGACAATTTTGAACAAAATTACGTATGGATTTAAAAAACTTTTCATTAAAAAAAAAAAAATGAAAATTCTAAAAACTGCCAAAAATTTTTTTTTTTTAATTTTATTACTGTAGGTTAATTTTAAATTCAAAATATTGCTAGAAAAAAATTTGGCACTTTTAAACAACGTGATTTATGAAATGTTGAAATTTTTCCGATACCTCCTCTTAAGTATATTATATATTATTTTTGAATAGTTTAAATTAAGAAAATTAAAGATGATGGTTATTCCAAATTTTTTTCTTTTTCTTCGAATTTTCAAAAAAAAAAAATCCTTTTTTTGTTATTTGCTTTTTTAAATAAAAATTCACTATTTATTTATTTTCCAAAAATAGTCTAAATCGACTTATATTCATCTAAAAAGTCTTAGTTTTCATTTTTAAGAAAATATCCAGATGTGTGTGTGTGTGGTCACTTTTTTGTCACCAGGATATCTCTAGAACGTCTTAACAAATTCTAATAAAATTTAGATGGCGAATTAAGCACATAAATATCTAAATTTGGACACAGGGATTTTTCAAAACACACTACCAAATTTTTTTAAGCCCTATTTTTTACCAAAAAAATATGTAAGTGACCAAAAATTCGCATATTAATTCATAATTTTTCGTTTTTTTAAATTTAAAATTATTTTTCTTTTTATAACTTCTCCAATTTTTATTTTAGGTATAATCATAGGTCCTTTGGACAAAATATTTTATATGAAAAAATGGATCAATTTAATTATTATAAAGTATACATGTTATCCTACATTTTAAAAAATAATGGAGATTCTTAGTTTTTATTAAAATTTTAATTTTTATTCTTTAATATAACTTCTCCAATTGTCAATTTTAAGTAATGATTCCTTTTTAAAGAAATATTTTATATGAAAAAATGGACCAATTTAATTATATAAAGTCTACATTTTATCCTAAATTTGAAGAAATATTGGAGATTCTTAATTTTTACTCTATAAAAATTCAAATATTTATTGTCTAATAGTTTTTAAAAAATAAATCAAATGGTATTTGGTTTTTTAAAGAACAATTTTAAGCAAAAAAGAAGAAATCGCCTTTTTCCCCTTAATTTGTGATTTAAATGAAAAGGATTAATAAAAGGTATGAAAGGTTTTAAAAACAACATTGTAAATTATTCATAAGTATGTCCAAAGACTTTAATTATAAAAATATACTTTTCATTTTTAATACATGGTCATAGTTCTCTGGTCTCACAAAGTAGTTTCACAGAAGTAATAAATTATTTGTCGTGTTCCCTAATAAAAAATATTTACATTACATACTTGAAGCGCAGTTATAGGATTTTGGCCAAAGTAATTATCACATAAAAAACTCAAATAAATAATACTTCCTATTCAAAATAAAAAGGAATCCTAAACTTCAACAATATCTAAAATCCCGAAAGCATTTCTATCACAAAAATCTATCCGAAAAAAAATAGGTTTTTCGGTTTCCTTAATCACTTTCTTAATCTTTTTACGTTTGCCTAATTTAAAAAAATCAGAAATAGTCTCAACTTCCACTTTTTTTGAATTATCATAAACAACAATAAACGGTCGTCTTCTACGTTCATCATCAAATCCCAAAATTCCCACAGCTTCCAGTTTAATTTTTTTTCTTCGTCCCTCCCGAAAATTCGCCTCCAATAAAAGTCCTCTATTGTCTTTGGGATTTTGAACCCAATGAAGAATAGATTCGGTGACATTAAAAGTCATCCATCCGCTCCTATCAGTAGTTTCAACAACATCTACTAATATCTTGTTTCGAGGACCATTAGCAGATCTATCACCTACAATTCGATAAAGACTAATAGTCACGATTCCTTGATTCTTCTTTTTAACTCCATCAATACTGCGATAAAGTTTTAATTCAGCACTGTTGATTTTCTCTGCAGGCACTGATGAAGTGTTAAACCAGAGCCTCTTGAGATTCCTGGAATTGAGAATACCGTGACTTTTGCTATTCCGAGCTCCCAGTGAAATAATCGTGTTACTCATTTTAATGTCTCGCATGCTTTCTTTATTCACGTCAAAGTACTGAAGATTGTCGAGATCTCGTGACTTTGCCGATTTATTGAAAGTCAACATTTTGTAGACGCTAAACAAGTAATTAAGGCTAGATATGTTTTTCTGCTGGATCTGATGCTCAATGTCATTGTTTATAGGCCTCGACTCTTGATCAAAAAAGTTGACCCCATTTCGTTTTTCAGAAAAAGTGAAACTGATCTGGATCAGCTGCAGCATCAGCAGATGACGAAGTATACTCGTGGCACGCATTTTGTTTGGAAGAGGTTGAAGAACAAATAATTAGGTAATTGGTTGATGAAGAATCTCTGCAGCTTATTTTGATGATCATCAGAACCTTGAAACAGAGAATATTACAAATTAAACAATTTGAATTGAAAAAGCAGAATATGTAATGATTCAAAAACTTATAAAGAATTTTTAATTTTACAGGGTGTCTACTAATTTCGTCCCACAAAATTCCCGGTTTTTGTTCCTATTTTTCCCGGTTTTTCTCTTGTTAACTTAAAATTTATTTTAAGTATAAATAAATAGACCTACAAATGACTACAAAAATTGAATATAACAGTTGATAATTGAAGAAAATAATTGAAATTCAAAGAAAGTAATTTAGAATTGAAGAATTAAATATTAAACTTTACAAAAAATAATAATTAAGGGTCAAACCATTGACTTTCGTCTGAGGTCTGCCGCGGACATTTTTCGTTTTTAAATTAGGTTTAGAATTTACGAAACTTGAATTTTTTCTGAATTCAGTAACCATAATATTAAGGTGTAAATTTTATTTCTTTTCGCGTTATTATCAATTGAAAATATAAGTTTCACGGTGTTTTTTTGTAACCTCAAATCTGACACTTTTTTTAAAAACATTATAATTAAAAAATTAGTTTAAATTATAAATTAAAACTTACACGAATTAGTAATTTTATTTATGTAAGGCGTTTTGCTTCATTTAGAAAATAATTTATTTTTAAATTCTGCATTCAAAAAGGTTAAAATGTAATTTGAATGAAGCAATATGAAATTGCTTTGTTTACTATTTTAGTCCCAAAATTAACCTTCTTGAATACAGAATTTAAAAATAAAATATTTTCTAAATGAAGCAAAACGCCTTCGCCAAATTTTAATAGCAACTAAGTTCTATTATTATTAAAACATATTCAAAATATCACATTTCTAAAAGATCCAAAAAAAAAGTTGTAAGCTTAAAAATATTACGAAAATTCTCACAAGTAGAAATTTTTCAAATTAAATTATTATATTCAAATAATGTATTTTTATAAAATGTACAACATTTCCAGAGTTTACATAAATAAAATTACTAATTCGCGTAAGTTTTGATCAATAATTTAAACTAATTTTTTTAATATAATGTTTTTATTTTTTAAGAAAAGTATCAGATTTGAGGTTACAAAAATACATCGTGAAACTTATATTTTCAATTGATATTAACGGGAAAAGAAATCAAATATACACCATAATATTATGGTTACTGAATTCAGAAAAAATTCAAGTTTCGTCAATTCTAAACCTAATTTAAAAATTAAAAATGTCCGCGGCAGCCATCAGACGAAAGTCAATGGTTTGAAGAAGCAATTAATAATGAAAAGAAATAATTAAAAATGAAAAGAAATAATTGAACAATGACAAAGATATTTGACAATTAGAAACAAAATTGAACAAAAAAGTTAATATTAATCTACAATTGAACAATAATTGAAAAAATTGAACAATGGTTATTAAATTCAAAGAATGTAATTGAAAATTGGTCAATTAGATAGAAAATCCAAAAAAATAATTTAAAATTAAAGTTAATAATTAAAAATTGAAGAAATAAATTGAAAATTAAATAATCAAATTGAAATCAGAAAAACACAGAATTATGGAATATTAAAAAGAAACAATTGAAAATTGATAAATAAAATTGAAATTCGAATACAATAATTGAGAATTAAAGAAAATTACTGAACAACTGGATTGAAAAAAGAAGAAAATAATTTATAATTAAAAAAAAAAAATGGAAAAAGACAGGAATTATTTAATATTAAAGAAAACATTAAATACTGAAGAATAGAATTGTTATTTAAAGAAATTAATTGAGAATGGAACAAAATAATTAAAAATTAAAGAAAATAATTGAAAATTGAAGAAAGTACTTAAAAACAGAAGACATCTATTTGAAAATTGAAGAAAATAATTAAAAATTGAAAAAAGTACTTAAAAATTAAATATACAATATTTGGAAACAGCAGAAAAATGTAGAAATCGACACAAAATAATTGCCAATTGATAAAAATAATTTAAAAATTCTAAATTTAAATAAAAATTGAAAGAAAAACATAATTTAAAACAGCTGAGAATTGTTAAATATTCAAGAAAATTAAGAAAAAATTGAAAATTGAAAGAAATATGAAAAAATAATTGAAAATTGCAGAAAATAATTGAAATTTAAGAAAAAAATTGTAATTTGATGAAAATAATTAAGAATTTAAAAAAAAACATTGTAAAAAGCCTAAAGTTATTGAATATTATTATAAGTTATTATAAGTTATTATTAGTTATTGAATATCATAAATATTAATTGTGATAATGATTCTTCTGTTTTCATTAATTATGATTTTGAAGCCGCTAATTATTCAGATATAAATTTTTTTTCCTGATAATATCGACCGGTTCAATTCTTTAAATTTTCTTAATATTGAAAATGCAATTAATGTTTTTTAAAAAAGATTACGTTTCGAATTCTGTAGTTCGGTGACTAAGTATGTAGTCAAATGAATTTTGTTAGAGAGTTGACTTTTTTGAGCCAAATGTCGATTAATTTATCAAAGCATTAAAAGACTGTATTAAAATGGCAAAGCCAGCGGCCATGAAAATTAGAAATTATTATATTCGTTTTAGCTCCTAGTTTTGTTCTAGGATTAGATTTAATTAAATACTTTTGTATGAAAGGGCATTGCCCGTTAAATTGAAATAAATAATATTAAAAAAAAATTGAAAATTTAAGAATGTAATTTAATGTTGAAAATTATAATTGAGAATTAAAGAAAATAATTCAAGAATTGAACAATGGGATTGAAAGTAGAAGAAAATAAGTGATAATTGAAGAAAAAAGAAATTGAACAACCCAGGAATTATAAAATTTGAAAAAAACTATAAAAAATGAAGAATGTATAATTGTAATTTGAAGAAATTAATTAAAAATTGCAGAAAATAATTTGAAATTAAAGAAAATGTGATTTTCTGGAAATTATTGAATAATAATTGATAAATTGAATTCAAGTTTCAAAAACATAATTGATAATTGAAAAATAATATTGAAAAAAGCCGATAATTATTTATTATAGAAGAAAGAAATTGAAGAGAAAGAAATTTAAATTGAAGAAAGTAATAAAAAAATGAAGAAATAAATTAAAAATTTAAAAATTAATTTGAAATTTGAAAAATTAATTAATAATTGAAAACAAATTACAAAATAATTAATTTTTGAAAACAAAATTCGAAAAATGGCTAGAATAATAAACAGTTTCAAAAAATAATTTAAACAATTAAACAATAAATATTGACTTTAAATTAATAATTAAAAAATTTGGAAATTTATAGGAATAATTGTAAATTGAACAACTGAATTAGAAAATGATGAGAAAAATTTCGAAAATAATAAACAATTTAAAACCAAATTAAAAAAATGACTGTATTAATAAACAACCAAACAAAAAAATTGAAAAAATCGAAGAATAATTAAAAAATTTTAAGAGAATAATTAAAAAAATGAAGAAATCAATTGAACATTTAAGAATTAAATTCAATTTTGAAAAAATAATTGATAATTAAATAAGATGAGAATTATTGAATATTGAATAAAATAATTGAAAATTGTAGACTGGAATTTCAATTAGAAAATAATAATTGGAGAGTGAAGAAAATAATAAAAACTTAAAGAATTAAATTTAAGATTAAGGAATTAAATTACAATTTTAGGAAAATAATTGACAAATGAAAAAAATTAGAAATCTGTCGAAAATAATCACAAACAGAATAAAATAATTTTAAAAATTAAAGAATAATTATAAAATTTAAGAAAAATAATTGAAAATTGAAAAATTTCTAGAAATTAATTGAAAGAAATAATTGAAAAATGACCAGAATAAATAAAGAAATTAAAGAAAATATCTCAAGATTGACGAAAATAGTAGACAATTGAAAACAAAATTCGAAAAGTGACTAGAAACAGATAGAAAATTACACCATCCAAAAAAATAAATTAAAAAAATTAAACAATAAATATTAAATGCAAACAAAATAATTTGAAAATTAAGAAAATTATAGGAATAACTGTTAGAAATAATTGAAAATTGAAAGACTAGATTGAAAATCTAAGGAAATAAGTGAAATTGAAGAAAACAATTTAAAATTGAAGAAAGTAATAAAAAAATAAAGAAATAAATTAAAAATTTAAAAATTAATTTGCAATTTGAAAAAATAATTAATAATTGAAAACAAATTACAAAAACAAAGACGAAAATAATTGACATTTGAAAACAAAATTCGAAAAATAGTTAGAATAATAAACAATTTAAAAAAATAATTCAAACAATTAATTTTAAATATTAAATTTGAATTAATAATTGAAAAATTAGGAAAATTATAGGAATAATTGTAAATTGAACAACTGAATTAAAAATGAATGAAAATAATTGATAATTGAAGAATGTAATTGAAAATATTGAAATTTAAAAAATATAATATCAAATTTTACAAAGTAATTTAAAAAAGCACATAATTATTAAATACAGAAGAAAATAATTGAAAACTGAAGAATTGAATTGATGATTAAAACAATTTTTATGATTGTTAACAAAATTTTAAAAATCAGAGAATTATGAAATATGGAAGAACTGAAAATTGAAAAAAAATAATTGAAAATTGAAGAAATAATTTAAATTTGAAGAATTGAATTTAAATTTGTAGAATATAAGTGAACAACTGTATCTAAAATTAAATAAATTTATTGATGTAGAGAAAAATAATTGATATAAGCCGAGAATTTTGTAGTATTAAAGAAAATAATTGAAAATCTAAAAATGGAATTGAAATCTGAAGAAAATAATGAGAAATTGAAAAAAATAATTGTAGAAAATAGAAGAAAGAAGAAAATTAACGAAAATTGTTGCAACAAAATTTTAAAACAATTTTTAGGATTTAAAAAATTAATTGAAAAAAGCCGAGAATTTTTTAATATTGATATGTTAGTTGAAAATCGTACAAATAATTGAAAATTAAAGAATGTAATTGAAATTAGAAAAATATAATTAAAAATTGTAAAAGTTACTGATAAAACCCGAGATTATTGAATGTAGAAAAAAAATTTGAAAACTGAAAAAAAATTGACCAAAGGCGGAAATTTTTTAATATTAAAGTAATAATTGAAAATTAAAAAATGGAATGGAAATTTGAAGAAAGTATTTTGAGAATAGAAGAAAATAGTTGTAGAATTGAACAATTGATTTGAAATTTTAAAACAATTTTTATGAGTGGAAAAAATAATTGAAAACATCCGAGAATTATTCAATATTGTAGAATTAATTGATAATCGATGAAAATAATTGAAAAAAGGAAATAATTAAAAATTGAGGGAAATAATTAAAATTGTAGATGTAAATTGATAATTAAATAATTAAATTGAAGCTGTATGATAATAATTTATGATTGTAGGCAAAATTACAAAATGATGAAAATAATTAAATATTTGAAAAATAATTGTTAATTGATAAAAAATTCGATAATTGGCGAGATTAATGGGCATCAGAAAGAAATAATTTTAAAGATTAAAGAATAACTATAAAATTAAGGGATAATAATAAAATGATAGAAATGATGATAGAATGATAGAATGTTGAATAAAATAATTAAAAATTAAGGAAAATAATTGAGACTTGACAAAAAAATTAATAATTAAAAAAAATAAATTGAAGATTAAAGAATTAAATTTAAATTTTAAGAAAATAGTTGATAATTGAAAGAAAGATTACAAAATGACGACAATAATTGAGAAATGATTGAGAATAATTCTATATACAATTTGTATATTGAAAAAAAGTTCTAAAACTGACGAGAATAATCGACAACAGAACAAAATGATTAAAAAAATTAAAGTTAGTTGGTTTGACAATAATCGATTCCAATTCATAATTAACATTAATTAACAGGTAATTATAAAATAATAATTATGCTTATTTTGTATTCACCCGCTAATTAATGTTAATTATAAATTTGAATTTAAATAAAATCGATTTAAAATCGATTATTGACAAACCAACCATTTTCAGAGATTATTAATTTTTTTAAATTAACCTTTTCTGAAATAAATTTCAAACTTAAATATTTCAGAAATTAAGCAAAATACCTTTTGGAAATTTGAATATAGTGTATATTTTGTACAAAATTAAATATTTGTAAAGTTTGAATTTTTTAAAAGCTTACAGAAAAAAGATATGATGTGTTGAAATATGGTAATTTTGATTTGACCTAATTTTTATTTGTCCGAAATCTTAAAAAGGCCTAATTCCTATTTAAGCGAAATCTAATTAATCTAATTAAGCGTTGACCTAATTCTTATTTGGCCTAAATCCTATTTTGCCTGAATCTTATTTGACCTAATACTTATTAAGTCTAAATCTTATTTGATCTAATTCTTATTTGGCCTAATTCTTATTTGGCATAATTCTTATTTGGCCTAATTCTTATTTGATATAATTCTTATTTGGCCTAATTCTTATTTAGCCTAAATCTGATTTAAACTAATTCCCAATTGACATCATTCTTATTTGACCTAAATCTTTATTGGCCAAAATATAATTTACCCTAATTCCTATTTGGCATAAATCTTATGCGGCCGAAATTTTTCTTGAACTAATTCTTATTGGACTAAATTTTATTTGACTTAAATCCTTTTTTAAAAAAATCTAATTTGACTTAACTTTACTGACGAAAAAATTGTTCAATAAAAAAATTGTGTCAAATAAGAGTTCGGCTGAGTAGAATTTTGGCTAATATAGAGTCAAATAAGTATTAGGTCAGATAAGATTTAGGTTAAATAAGCTTCAGGACAAATAAGAATTAGGTTAAATTAGATTTACACCATATAATATATTTAGGTCCAATAAGATTTAGAATAAATAGGAATTAGGTAAAAATGTCAAAATGAAATATTACAAATATCAGAATTATTATTATTTTTCCTAAAACGTAAAAATTGGAAATTAATGAGCTTTTAATGAGATAGAACTTTCCCGCCATAGAAGCAAAATATCGGGAAACAGACGGCAAATGACAAAATCCGGAAATACATTGTCGGGAAAACCAGAAAATGAAATATAATTATTGTGAACCTTAAGGGCAGGTGATGGAGTATGACTTAATTAGTCTAGGCAAATTTTGTTCATAAACGTTTTCATAAAATATCCACTGAATATTTTCTCCCGAAACTTGGTAGAATTATTTAAAATATCATTATAAAAGTCTGTCTGGCACGATTTTTTTTTTCCTTTTTTGAATTTGGCTTAAAACTAATAAATTTTTCAACAGCTCAAGAGAGTTTTCAAAATTTAATTTTAAGACAAAATTTAAACAAACTACA
Source organism: Ganaspis brasiliensis (assembly GCA_037103525.1). Classification (NCBI taxonomy): domain Eukaryota; kingdom Metazoa; phylum Arthropoda; class Insecta; order Hymenoptera; family Figitidae; genus Ganaspis; species Ganaspis brasiliensis. The sequence continues at coordinate 141,543 of JAZKLR010000365.1, read as the reverse complement.
TGGTCAGGAAGAACTAATGATATTTAATATAAATTTACTCAGTTTTGAGACAAGACATTCAGTGTTTTATGAGAAAGATTAAAGACAATTTTTTTACTACGCCAATGACGTCATTCTTCATCACATACCCTTAATATGTTTTTATAAAATGTGTTCTTTTTTTAAAAAAAATAAATGTTTTTGTTTAATTTAAGGTTTTTAAAATTAAATATTATTAGTCTTATTGATTATTTCATTATATTTAATTATGTATATTTTTTGAGAAAAGGAAAATTTTTTTAAAAATTATAAAAATGATGATAAAATGAGAAATTTATAATATAAGATCAAATTTACACAAAATAGAAAAAAGGAAGAAGAGTCCTTAAAACAATATAAATATTAATAAATAATACAAAATAAAAAAAAACAGAAAAATATATCAAATAAATATTTTGAAAAAATTAGAAATTACAAAATAAAACAAAATTAACGAAATCATTTAATCAATAAATTGAAGGAAAATTAAAGAAATTGAAGGCGAAGTTTAAAAGTTTTAAGGAAAAGAAAAGACTAAGAACACCAAATAAAAAATAATAAAACAATATTTTGTAAAATGGAAAAAAAAATTTTTAGATCATGAAAAATATCAAAATTGTGAAAAAATAGAATCCAAAAAGAATAAAGTATAAGAAAATTTTTAAAAAATAAGGCAAAAGTCAAGAAAAAGAATAAAAAAAAATTCCATTAAAAATAACAACTTTTTGAAAATTAATTCCAAATAGGAAAAAATTCAAAAATAAATTAGAAACAACTCTGAAAAAAATTGGTTTAAAACATTCAAAACCTATATTTTTAAAACAACATCCAACAATAATTTTGTTATTCTTAAACCAAGATCTAAAAATTTTATAAAAGTAAATTTAATAAATTTGCAAAAAATAAATAAAATGAGAAAAAAACTAAAATACAAAAAAAAGGGGGAATCTAAAAAGAAAATCATAAAATTTAAGAACAAATTGTATTTTCCACCAAAGTAAGAAAATAAATAATATTTCCTAAATGTTTAAAAACAGTTAAAATTGTATAAAATAAACTGAAATAATTTGCGTAAAAAGAAGAAAATTAAAGAAAAACGTTAATTCGAAAAAAATGTTTTAATGGAGGAATTATTGAATTTCCGGTTTTTTTTCGTGATATACATATTAAATTTCCAGAACACTAGACACCCTGACTTAAAAAAAATTCAAAACATGTTTATGTCAAATAAAATAAATTTTAACTTACCAAAAACTTTGAAGAAAATTTATTCGTTCTCAGCTTATTTGTACGATGCAAAATCATCCGTCACGATGAATCAAAAATCAATCATCGACTCAGATACTAAAATATCAAAATTAAAAGAATTCTCAGCTCAGAAGAATATAATAACTATAATAGGTAACACTTGTGTCTAGTTATGTGACAAATGTGCTAATACTTTTCAGAATAAGAGATATTTGCATTTAGGAAACGTAGTGGAGTGAGTAGTGGGGAACTATAAATTTGGGGCGTGAACCTTGCACACGATTGGACCGCGCAATCATCGCAAGAATTTAAGGAGTAGGAAACTACCCCCATCATGTAGCCTTAGTCTCTTAGTATCTTTTTTAAATGAAAAATATGAATTCTATGTAATAATAATCCCATTTTATATCAAAAAAATGATAATCAACTCACTTGTCCTACTTTATTATTTTTAATAATTCGACAATGGGGTCAAATAATTTTATTTCAACTAAAGTGGTCGTGGACCAATTTATAAAAAAATTGATACTTTCAGAAATAATTCGGTGATATTTTTTAAGTATAAAATACAAGGAATTATTTATTTATTTAAAATCAGTTTTTATTTCGTTTAAATTAAGAGTTAGGAGATAAGAAAAATGTCATTTTTTCAGCTACCTAGTAGAAATTGCGAAGAAAACCTAGAGTTATCCTTAGAAATGTGAAAAGAATTATTTGAGGCGCATGAATATTCCCTAAATCTCATTTAGCCTAAATCCCATTAAACCTAAAATCAAAAAGCCTAAAATGCATTCAGCCAAAATTCCATTTAACCTAAATTGCATTTAACCTAAATTGCATTTAACCTAAATTGCATTTAACCTAAATCGCGTTTAACCTAAATTCCATTAAACCTAAATTTCATTTTACCTAAATCCCATTCAATCTAAATTTAATTTAAAACGCATTCAGCCTAAATCTCACTTCACCTAAATCCCATTTAACCTAAATCTCATTTAACCTAAATTCCACTTAACCTAAATCCCATTTAACCAAAACGCATTTAGTCTAAATTCCATTTAACCTAAAATGCATTCAGCCTAAATCTCACTTCACCTAAATCCCATTTAACCTAAATCCCACTTAATCTAAATCCCATTTAACCTAAAACGCATTTAGTCTAAATTCCATTTAACCTAAATTCCATTTAACCTAAAACGCATTGAGCCTAAATCTCACTTCATCTAAATCTCATTTAACCTAAAACTTTATTTGATTCAACTATATTTATCCTTAAATTAAAAAAATTTTTAGGTTCAATGGGATTTAGGTGAAGTGAGATTTAGGCTCAATGCGTTTTAGGTTGAATGGAATTTAGACTAAATGCGTTTTAGGTTAAATGGGATTTAGATTAAGTGGAATTTAGGTTAAATGAGATTTAGGTTAAATGGGATTTAGGTGAAGTGAGATTTAGGCTGAATGCATTTTAGGTTAAATGGAATTTAGACTAAATGCGTTTTAGGTTAAATGGGATTTAGGTTAAGAACGTGTCTATTGTTCCGGCTAGTCGGAACTTTAGCAGTAGAAATTAAAGATCCGGCTACTGTCAGTCAGAAGACTAATTCTATTGAATAAATAAGGTTCGGCTATTATTTTAATCTCTTTTATTTTGTAGCAAAAATGTATAAAGCTAAGTTTTTTAAATTGGACAATCTAAGGGGGGGTACTTTTAAGTTTTAAGGCGAAATGGGTTTAAATTGTTGCAGCAAACATTATAGCCAGATATTTATCTTTAAAAATTAAAGATCCGACTAGTAGTCGGAACTTTAGCCTGCTCTGGCCGTAGAAGCTAAAAATCCGTCTAGGCGGATCTTTAGCCACCTTAGAGATCCGGCTAGTTGGAACTTTAGCCATGTTAAAGATCCGACTAGCCGGAACTTTAGACACTTTCTTAGGTTAAATGGAATTTAGGTTAAATGAGATTTTGGTTCAATGGGATTTAGGCTGAATGCATTTTAGGTTAAATGGGATTTAGGTTAAATGGAATTTAGGTTAAATAGGATTTAGGTTAAGTGGAATTTATGTTAAATGAGATTTAGGTTAAATGGGATTTAGGTTAAATGGGATTTAGGTGAAGTGAGATTTAGGCTGAATGCATTTTAGGTTAAATGGAATTTAGACTAAATGCGTTTTAGGTTAAATGGGATTTAGGTTAAGTGGAATTTAGGTTAAATGAGATTTAGGTTAAACGGAATTTAGGTTAAATGGGATTTAGGCTGATTGCATTTTAGGTTCAATGGAATTTAGACTAAATGCGTTTTAGGTTAAATGGGATTTCGGTTAAGTGGAATTTAGGTTAAATGGGATTTAGGTGAAGTGAGATTTAGGCTGAATGCATTTTGGGTTAAATGGAATTTATACTAAATGTTTTTTAGGTTAAATGGGATTTAGGTTAAATGAGATTTAGATTAAACGGAATTTAGGTTAAATGGGATTTAGGTTAAATGGGATTTAGGTTAAATGGAATTTAGATTAAATGGAATTTAGGTTAAATGGAATTTCGGTAAAATGAGATTTAGGTTAAATGAGATTTAGGTTAAATGGAATTTAGATTGAATGGGATTTAGGTAAAATGAAATTTAGGTTTAATGGAATTTAGGTTAAACGCGATTTAGGTTAAATTAAATTTAGGTTAAATGCAATTTAGGTTAAATGGAATTTTGGCTGAATGCATTTTAGGCTTTTTGATTTTAGGCTTAATGGGATTTAGGCTAAATGAGATTTAGGGAATATTCATGCGCCTCAATTATTTATATTTGTCTAGAACAATTGAATTTATTATTTTTAAATGATTAATTATCACCTAAATCCCATTGAACCTAAAAATTTTTTTAATTTAAGGATAAATATAGTTGAATCAAATGAAGTTTTAGGTTAAATGGGATTTAGATGAAGTGAGATTTAGGCTCAATGCGTTTTAGGTTAAATGGAATTTAGGTTAAATGGAATTTAGACTAAATGCGTTTTAGGTTAAATGGGATTTAGATTAAGTGGAATTTAGGTTAAATGAGATTTAGGTTAAATGGGATTTAGGTGAAGTGAGATTTAGGCTGAATGCATTTTAGGTTAAATGGAATTTAGACTAAATGCGTTTTGGTTAAATGGGATTTAGGTTAAGTGAAATTTAGGTTAAATGAGATTTAGGTTAAATGGGATTTAGGTTAAGTGGAATTTAGGCTGAATGCGTTTTAAATTAAATTTAGATTGAATGGGATTTAGGTAAAATGAAATTTAGGTTTAATGGAATTTAGGTTAAACGCGATTTAGGTTAAATGAAATTTAGGTTAAATGGAATTTTGGCTGAATGCATTTTAGGCTTTTTGATTTTAGGCTTAATGGGATTTAGGCTAAATGAGAATTAGGGAATATTAATGCGCCTCAATTATTTATATTTGTCTAGAACAATTGAATTTATTATTTTTAAATGATTAAACATTTTTACAATAATATATGAAATATGAATTCAAAGTTAACCTAAAAATAACCTAATTCAGCTTATTTTAGAAGTTATTTACAGAAAGGTGAATTTATTTTTGAAATAAGCTTTAACTTATTTAATTTGTAGTAATTATAAAGAACTTTCAAATTTTCTTGTCACTTTTTTAATTTTATATTTAAAAATATAGGAATTTTTAAATTCGAAAATCAAAATTTTTTTCATTTTTGCATTGCAACTTAATAATTTTGTTGGAAGACGTAACTTAGCTGAAAAATGACAGTTTTCCAGAACTCCTATGCTTCAAATTTAAACTCATAATTTAAAAGAAATAGTATTAATTTTAAAATAATTCCTTGTATTCTATATTTAAAAAATATCACCGAATCATTTCTGAAAGTATCCATTTTTTTTAAGAATTGGTCCGCGACAGTTAAAACAAAATAGTTTGACCCAATGGTTAATTTATTTTGTCTTTTGAATGTTTCAATTGATTACTGAACAATTTCGATTTATGGATTTACAATTTGAAAATAAACAAAAACATTAAACATTTAACGACAAACATATAATTAAAAATTATGTACACAATAAAAAAACAAATACAAACAGTTTCATTAATTCAACATTTCCCACAATAAACTTCATTGCTTACTAAATCTAAAATTAATACGTCTAAAATTCATTTGAACATAATCATAGCCAGATAAGAAACTAACTTTCTTGCAAACTTTGAAATATTCCCAAATTTAACCCTCTTCGTTCATAAATCACTAATTAATGATCACGTCAATTAAGTTTTAATAACAACCACATTCTTCAACCGACATGTCCTTTATAGTTTTTAGGCCATAAGTTTCGTCATCGAGGCGATAAAAAATTAAAAGCGAAGTCAATTTACTAGGAGCACAACAACCATTCTGAAAGTTGTGTTCTTCACAATAAGAATCTCCAGAACAAAAATAAGCACTGTAACCTCTCGGTAATATCATCCACTTCTGCCATTTATAGTCTTCAAAATTTATATACAAATTTTTTTTTGTACAAGAAGTCGACTTTTCCCGATGAACTGAAATCCCATCAAAATGTTTCAACGACTGTTCAATTTCATTTTTTCTTCCTTTACTCCTGTCTAAATATCCGACCAAAAAAGGTCTTTTCTCCGAATAATCCCCAAAACCCACGATTCCAAATTTTTCCGACTTTATCTCATAATCCAAATGATTATTAGAAAACACCTGCAGATAAAATCCTCTATTTTCCACTGAATTATAAACCCAATATTTTAGAGTCTCAGCAACGTTCACAGTCACCCATCCATCTTCCTCTCCAACTCTCACAGAATCAACGAAAATTTTTGTTCCACTATCATCTAAAATCTGAAAAACTGCAATTGCAATTGGTCCTCTGTACATTGGCGAAGCTTTCCGAATGTCCCGATAAAGTTTGAGTTCCCCAGAGATTATTTTATCTTGAGACGATATTTGTGACACATTGAACCAAAGTTTTGTCAATTTTTCTTCTTTTTTACCTGAAATTTTGTCATTTTGAGCCGTAAAAGACACAATGAGATTGCTCTTCATAATGTAATTTTTTAATGCCACGTTTTTTATGTTAAAATCTTTTATTTTAAGAGTCAAGTGAATGACATTTTTAATAGTATTTTTATTCAGCAAATTGTAAACGTCGAGAAGGTACTTAAAAGCAGACGATTTTTCATCAAGAGGCAATTCTTGCGAGATTTCGGGTATTTTATCAATATCAAAAATTTTGAGTAATTCGTCTTCAATCCTTATTTCCTGATTCTGAGAACTATATTCTATCAGGACGGTTTCATTTATGTCATTATCTATGTAAAATCCACTGACAGATTTTTTGGAGAAAATTGGAAAACTCAATTGATGTAGTAATAAAGCGAGAAAAATTTTTCTTATTTCCATTGATGGCAGTTTTGCAATTGTAGTTTTCTGGAATTTGAATAACCTCCTGAGATTTATTTTGTCTAATTAATTCTTGCCCCTTGACTGAAACTCTGAAAATTAAATCATTGAAACTATAAATTGTAATTTTTCTTTTAGAAAAATAATTAGTAAAGAGTTTTATTAAATATTTTGAATATAAGGGACTTAAGATAAATTTGTGAATGAAGAAAGGGACCTAAGCAGCAAAAATTTTTAGGTTATGTTTGAGATATTTTTTGAAATACAACTCTCAATACAAATGTTTTGGTTTTCCGTCTATCCAACATATTTAATAAACACTAATTTTATTTTTACATATAATTAAAAACGAACTTTTAATTAAGGTAAAATTATCACCAAACATAACCTAAAATTTTTTGCTGCTTAGATCCCATTTTTTCATATCACGTCACATATATTTCAAATATATTAACAAAATTATCCAATTTTCTTTGGCTATAAATTCTGGGTGTACTTATAATGTCATTGTTTTAAAGTTCCCGACTTTTTTTTGACCAAAAGAAATTTTTTCCCGGATTTTTTACGTGTTATTTTACAACAAGATGTATTAAAAGTTAGAAAAAAATACCATTTTCAAATTCCCGCATTTCGTGGATTGTAACCTGCAATTTTTAAGGATTAGTTTTTTTTAATGATTTAAAAATAACTTTCTAAAAATATAAAAGTAATTAAAAAAACATTCAGAAGACCAGAAGAGCGATTTTAAAAGTTGATGTGTGTCATTTTTATTTAGAAATGTATGAAATTTCTTTTTTTGAACTCATAAATTATTAGATAAAAAATTAAATATTTATTTCCCCTATTGTAACTTCAGTTAAAAATGATAAAAGTCTTAAGAAATAAAAAAAAGTGAAAACATTTAATAAGAATAGTAAAAAAAAACATGGAGAAAAAAATGTTTTAAAAAATCTAACAAATAATGAAAAAAAAAGAATTTTAACTATGTGGATGACAACAAAAATAAGAAAATAGGGGAAAATCTACTAAAAACTATGTAAAAAGGTAAAAATAAATAAATACTTAATAATATTAATAATATTAATATTACTTACAAAAAAATTGTAAGTTACAGTCTGACGGACGGACGGACATTTTTTAAAAACAACATTTTTGGTATCCTGGACTCAAATATGTCGATATAAAAAAATTGTAATCCTAAATTTTTGGATAAAAAAATTAATATTCTCTTTGAGGAAGTAAAAAGAAAGAATCTAAAAAAATACAAGAAAATGAAAAAATAACAAAAAATATCTTGAGTTTTGTAAACAATAAAAATACAAAAATAAGAATCGTGTAAAATCTACTAAAAAGCGAGAAAATGGAAAAATAAAATTAGAAAAATGTCAAATATAAGTAAAAAGTTTGTTTTTAAAATCCATGTAATAAATTATGAAAAAAAATACGAAAATTGTAAAAAAAAATAATGTAAAATACTAAAATCTTATAAATGAATGCGAAAATAGGAATATCAGGAAATATCCACTAAAAACTAAAAAATGATACGTTAAACGACTGCAAAAGAAATAAAGGAAAATTTTTAAAAATAAATAAAGGTAAGAAAATTATTATTTTAAAAATTTTGAAATTAATAAAAAATATATATTAAAGGAATTAAAATAATAAATAGAAAATTTAAGTGAAAAATCTAAAATCTTAAAAAATATATCAAGAAACAATGCAATAAAAAACTAAAAAGTGGCAAATTTACAAGAAAGAAAAATTAAATTAAGCAATAATGAACGAGTTACGAAAGTAAAAAACTAGGAAAAAAACCTATACATATAGGGAACAAGAAAGTCTTTAAAAAATTTACGAAAACATTTTAAAATTATGAAAAACCATGTGAAAATTAACGAAACCTGCAAATTTTTCGAAACAGAAAATCTGATATTAAGGATGTTTAATTTTATCCAATTTTGAAAGATTTAGTTGGAGATTTTTAAAAATAAATTAGGTTAATAAAAAATTTGTAATGAAATAATAATTATTTAACGTTTTGTGTTTTTTCTTTAAAGCTTGTCAACAATGGTAATTTTCATCCAATTTTGATAAATAATATATCATTTTAATCTTTGAAATATTCTCTACAAGCCTATTTGTTGGATTTTGTTAACATTTTTTCAGTTTAAAAAAAATATAATAGATCATTTTTATTTTTGTAATAATTTTTTAACAAAATATCATTAACGAAATCCAACGAACAAATTTGTAGAGAATATTTCAATGATTAAAATGAGTTATTATTTGTCAAAATTAAATGAAAATTACCTTTGTTGACAAGCTTTAAAGAAAAAATACAAAATGTTAATTAATTATTGTTTCATAACAAATTTTGTATGAAACTAATTTTTTTAAAATGTACAACTGTATCCTTTCAAATTGGGTGAAATCAAAGTTAATAATATTTTTATTTTATGTGAAAAATCATTTTTTAGTTTGAGGTTATGTCAATAGGCTGAACATTCTTAAAAAACTTTAAAAACTAAGAACAATAAAATAATCATGAAAATGTAGGAGAAAATACAGAATAAATGTTTTGAAATAATTAGAAATTATGAGATAAAAATTAAACAGTATTAAAAAGGGGGAAAAGTATCTAATAGTTAAAAAATTATAATCAGGATGTCTACCGAAACATGATTTTCAAATTCCCGGCAAATTCCCGGTTTTCCCGGATCTAAAATCACATTTTTCCCGGATTTCTTTTATGTATGATTAATAGCTATAATATTAAAATAGTGAAAAAATTAAGTGCGTAATATATAAGTTTTTAAGGTAAAATTGATCTTTGAAGAAAATAATTCCAAAATGGCAAAAATAATAGAAATTTGAAGAAAATAATTAGAAAATGACAAAAATAATTGAAATTTGAAGAAACAAAATGAAAGATGACAAAACTAATAAAAAATTAAGTAAATAATTAAAAATTTGAAGAAAAGACTTGGAAAATGACAAAAATAATTGAAAAATGGAAAACAAAATAAAAATTTGATGTCAATACATATTTAAAAAATTGGCGAAAATAATTAATTAATTAAATAATTGAAAAATAATAAAATTGATAGAAATTTGAAAAAAATACTTGAAAAATGATAAAAATAATTAAAATTAAAAAAAAAAATTAAATAATTGAGAAATGACAAAAATAATTGAACCTTGAAGAAAAATAAAAGATGATAAAACTAATTTAAAATTATGTAAAAAATTTATGATTTGAAAAAAGGATGTAAAAAGGACATAAATAATTAAAAAATGGAGAAACAAAATAAAAATTAGAAATCAATAATTGAAAAATTGGAGATAAAAATTGACGTTTAAGGAAAATAATTAAATAATGACAAAATAATTGCAAAATCCCAAAAAATTTGAAATTTGGAGAAAATACTTGAAAAATGATAATAATAATTAAAATTAAAAATAAAAAAAAATAATTGAAAAATTAAAAATTTAATGTAAATTAAAGTAAGAAATTAAAGAATCCATGACAATAATTTATAGATATAAGAAAATAAATTAAATTTGGAGAAAGTAATAAAAAAATGTCGAAAATATTGATAATACTTGAGAAATGACTAAATTATTAAAAAATTTTAAAAGCAATTAAATAATGAGAAAAATAATTATAACAGGAAAAAATAATCGAGAAATAACAAAAAGAACAGAAGTTTAAAGAAAATAATTGAGAAATCACAAAAAATTTAAATTTGAACGTAATATGTGAAAAATAACAAACGTTATAAAAATTTGAGATAAATAATTGAAAAGTGACAAAACTAATTAAAAATTAAGTAAAAAATAAAAAATTTGAAGAAAAGACTTGAAAAATGATAAAAATAATTAAAATTTGAATAGAAATTGAGAATTGAGAAAAATAAATGAAAATTGAAGTAAGAAATTAAAAAATTCATGACAATAATTTAAAGATATAAGAAAATAAATATAAAATTTAGAGAAAGTAATAAAACAACGTCGAAAATATTGACAATAATTGAGAAATTACTAAATTAATTCAAAATTTTTAAAAAACAATTAAAAATGACAAAAATAATTTAAAATAGGAAAAAATAGTCGAGAAATGACAAAAATAATTGAAATTTAAAGAAAATAAATTGAGAAATTACAAAAAATTTAAATTTGAAGATATAATACATGAAAAATAACAAAAATGATAAAAATTTGAGATAAATAATTGAATAATGACATGAATGATTGATAACTGGTGTAAATAATTAAAAGAATGTAAAATTAAAAAAAAATTGAAATTTGAAAAAAAATAATTGCCAATTGGTGTAAAGTATTTAAAAATTATTGATACATAATAATAAAATTATTGAAGAAATTTTAAATATTATTTGCTGAAATTTTAAGAAAAAAATTGAAAACTGTGTAATAAATTGAGAAATTGATCACCATAAAAAAAAAATATTGAAAATAATTATTGAAATTTGATAAAAATAATTTTTAAATGTTAAAACTAATACAAATATGCAGAAAATAATTGAAAAAAGATAAAAATAATTGAAATTTGATGGAAAAATTGAAAGACGACAAAAGTAATTGACAATACTGGTTTAAAAATTAAAAATTTGTAGATATTAATTAAAAAATTAAAAAAGTAATTAAAATTAGAGAAAACTAATTAAACAATGTCAAAATTTATTGAAATTTGAAGAACATAATTGTATATAATAATGATAGATAATTATTATTTTACTAAGAAAGTGAGAAAAGTGCTTTTTTTTAAAGTGAGTAATAGTAAGTGATTTTAAAAAAAGTGAATAAAAATGAGAAAAGTAAGTCACTAGCAGCCCTGAAAATACTCAAATTCGCTTGAAACTTGTTACACTTTTACTATTTTGAATATCTAACTTCAGATTAGTAACCAGAAACATGGATTACCACCGGGTAACAAGTTTGAAGTGAATTTGAGCAATTTTGCAAAATATGTCTGCCATATTGGATCCGCCATTTTGAATTTTGAAAAGTTGGTCAATCTGACATCGTTTTCACAATCAGAGACTTCGAAAACGAATAATAAGTTTCAAGCGAATTTGAAAAATTATGGAAACCAATTAGCTGAAATTTTCAGAAATTCCCGGATATAATTATTTTTCCCGGCAATTTCCCGGGTTTTTCCCGGTTAGTAGACACCCTGATAATTAATTTAGAAGATTTATTAATAAGGGTCAAAGAATAATAAAAATAATATAAAAATGATCATCATCGTTATCAGTTATTTCAATTATTTTAATCCGAAATTAGAATTATTAGATTAGCTTTTTTGGGGCTAATCTCAAAAAAATTTTTAAAATAATTTTCAAAAAACTGCTCAAAAATAAAAAAGTCGATTTTTTTGAGGTTATCTAAAAAATTTAGCCAATCTGCGGTCATTCTGACTTCGGATTCGTATTCAGTGGAGAAAAATACGTAGATAGTGTAGAAAATTTTTTTTTGTGTGTATGTAATTATAAAAAGTATGTTTGAATAAAAAAATCTAACTCCTTTGTTTTTCAAATTTTAATTTACCTATTATACATTGCATACATTTTGGCAGATTTAATGAATGAATAACATACCTTTAAAATTGATATTTATTGAGAAAGGCGTCGTGCCTTGAAAGATTAAGTGAAGACTGAATAATAACTTTCTGGAAAACAATAACGATGTGCCTGTTCACCGTGTTTACCAAATGTTCCTTTCTTGTCCTTTATTAGTAAGAAATCTTCTTAATAAAAGTTTCAAATGAGTTCCTTTGACTCTTTTAATCTGTTATTAATTGAGCATTTTTGCCCGTGATAAGGATCTATGATGCACATAATGTTTTAAAAGGTTTATAACTTCTTATGAACAGTAAAATTTAAATGAATAAATAATTAAAATAATAATAGGTAAAGTAAGAACAGTGAGGGCTTCGCTAAAATGATTCTCTTGAATTAAAAGAAATGTCAAAAATCCTTAAATGTAGTACTATAATTGATATTTTCAAAAATAATGTTCGCCATATTATAATACATATTTTGCGACTTTTAATTTGGCCACTGGAAAAAGAAAATACATTTTTTAATTATATTCAAGCTAGTAATTTTGATTCGTTTTGAGCCGAAGATTATGATTTTTTTCACTAAAGAATTTTCGTATGCTTACAAATAAAAAATGTATGAAATTTGTTAAAACCTTTTTGGTAGAAAAGTAAGTTATTTTATTTTTAACATTTTGATAATTCAATTCAAATAAAAGTTACTATTTTCCGTCACTTTATATCTAAAATAGCTGCAAGTCGAACAATTGGTAAACAACTAAATACATTTTTTAAAGATTTATTTTGTAAATTTTTTGTTTTTAGAAATCACTACTCATGAATGAAAATATGCCCAAAAAAAATTGTTCTTAAGAACTTCAATTCTAATAAATTTTTATTATTTTATTTCTTTATTGTTTATTAGACAAAATTGTTGATAAATATTTAATTTATACTCAATGAGATTACAAAACAAGTGTACCTTTATCCCATATTTTTTATTATTCAAAAATAAATAAATTTAGAACATTTTTAAATTATTTAATGTCAGATTTATATTCTACAGTTTTTTTAAAATAACAAAACATCAATATATGAATAACTTAAATAATATTACAATTTTGACTGCAGAATAAATCTTGAAGAGAAAGTCAGAAAAGACATTGAAACGTAAAATTCTGCTTTATCACATTTTTATCCTTACTGAATGATATTTTACAGAATTGAAGGACAATAATAAACATTATACTATTTAATATTTAAATAATTCATTTACTTGTGATTTTCTTTTATAAAAATATAAAAAATATAATTATAATATAAATTCATACCTAACAAACAGTTAATCTACATCTTCGATGAATGATTCCTCATCAACGAAAGTATTTCCATTTTCTATTTCATTGTCTTTTTTAGAATCTGGTTTAATTAATGACTTGTACCACAAAACTTCTGCCGAAGCTAAATTTCTGTCCCTGGAAATCAATGAAACATTTTAGAATAAAATTAATGTTTTTATTGAAAAAAGCTGGTAAAAATAGAAATAAATATTATTTTATTACGTTTTTATAGAACTGCTTTGAGGTTTTTTGACTGGATTCCAACCGCTCACTGGATTGTTATTAGCAACCATTAATCCTCTAACGCAAAACGATAATGTGACTTTGTTTAAATTAGTATCCTGTGAGAATTATAAAATAATTAATATATTATTATAACTTTCATTTTCCTGAAAAATACAATTTTTATTTATATTTGAAATAACCAATAAAGAGGATAATCACTGCAAAAATTAAAAATGCTAATTTGAAGTTCAAAGCGAAACAGACTTTTAATTCAGAAATTTATTTCTACAAAAAAAAAAAAAAAATAATAATAACCTTTGATCAATTTTGCTAATAAAAATAAATACATAATTCAAAAATAAGAAAAAGGTATTAATTTTCGAGAAATGATGAATTTTCAAAAAAGCACAACAAGAAAAACCTTTGAAAAAAGAGACAAAAACACGTTTTTTCATATCCGAATTTTTTTGTTTTCATTTTGGCACTAATTGTCTTTATTGGTCATTCTAAGTTATGTAAAAATTTTAAAAACATCAATGAATTTGAATATTTAAAAAATTTTATTGACTAAATAAGTCCAAAAAACATTCTTATTTCAATAATTCCGTGTAGTTTTTCTACTTTTCAATTAATTCTAGGGGTTAGGTGCAAAACTGCATTTGTTTAATTTTTTCGAAATAATAAAATGTAGATTTATCAATTTTTTTAAAAAGTGCTCCTCAACTAAAACACCTATCTATATAAAAATTGGATAAACAAAATATTAACGTTTTTAGATAAATGACGGTTCCGACTTTAAAATTATAATAGAAGAAAATAAAATAAAAATGACAAAAAGAAATTGAAAGAAGACAAACTATTAACAAATGGTAGAAAAAAAAGAAAGTATTAAAAATTGAAAAAAAAAGAAAAGAAAAAGACTAATAAGAAACAAAAATTAAGTGAAGAAATTGAAAAAAGAAAAATATGATGCCAGATGGACAGCACCATACAGAATTATTACTAAGAAAAGAAGATAATTTTGAAAAAGAAAATGAGTAGAAAACAGAAAAATAAAAAAATTTATTTAATATTGTAGCTTTTGTTTTTCTTTTCGATTAAACAATATAATATTGACAAAGAAAGAGAAAATAAAAACAAAATCAGAATATAAACAAATGCGAAAAATTTAAGAAGGCGGTGGTGGAATAAAAGTAAATAATTTAATTTTAAAGGGAAGCCGACATTTTGACCAAAACTCAATTGACACAATGTGCAATAGACCGAAATTTATTTATCAGAATATTTAATTTCCTGAAATTTCATTATTCAGATTATTTGATTTCCCAAATATGAATTTGTCAGATATTTTATTTATCAGACTTACCGTTTGTTTGAATATTTAATTTCTCAAAACTCTATTTCTCAGAATATTTAACTACTCGGATTTTCATTTGTCAGAATGTTTAAATTCTCAAATATATATATTTATTAGAAAATCTGTTTATAAGATTTATTATTTGTCCGAATATTTAACTAACCAAAACTTTATTTATCAGTGTCTTAATCTTCTCGAATACAAAAATTCCAGAATGTGCTTTTGACCGAAAAACGAAATGTAGAACTTCTAAAAGTGTTCGCTGATTGGTTGGTAATCTTTCCGGAAATATTACCGGCCAATCAGCGAGCTTTTTTTTAGAAATTCTACATTTCGTTCGTTGGACAAATGCACATTCTGGATTTTTTTATTCGGAAATATAAGGACACTGATAAATAAAGTTTTTGTTAGTTAAATATTCGGACAAATGAACCTGATAAATCTATATTCCAGAAATGGAAATTTGGGAGGTTAAATATTCTGAGAAATGGAGTTTTGAAAGGTAAATATTTGGACAAATGGTAAATTTAATCAATGCAGTTTCTAAAAAATGCAAAATCGAGAAATTAAATATTCTGAGAAATAAAGTTTTGAGAAATTAAATATACAAAGAAACGGGAAGTCTGATAAATACAATATCTGACAAATTCATATTTGGTAAATCAAATAATCTGAAAAATGAAATTTCGGGAAATTAAAGGACAAACGATAAATCTGATAAATACAATTTCCGCCAAAAGCATTTTCGGAAAGTTGAATATTCTGACAAATAGGAATTTGGTTTTTTAAATATTCAGACAAAAAGTAAGTCTGATAAATACAATTTCTGGAAAATGCATATTTAGGGAGTTAAATATTCCGACAGATAAAGTTTCGGGAAGTTAAATATTCTGACAAATGAATTTTCGGGAATTTAAATATTCGGATAACTAAATTCTCTTAATTTGAAATTTCTTAATGTTAATATTGAGTTTTGATCAAAATGTCAGCTTCCTATTTTAAATTCCTTACCCGCCATTCGGAAGTTAAAACATCAGCTGCACTCAAAATGTCAGCACTTAATTCTGCATGTTCTATTTCTCTCATAGTATTCAAATAATTCTCATGGAGAAAATGAACGAAATTAGAGGCTTGAGATTGGAAAAATGCTGCGATGTCGTCAGGATCGTGAACGAACTTTGTACATTTTCCTTCATTGGTTCCTACAAAATTGTTTAAAAAAATAATATTAATAAAATATTAATAAAATAATAATAATAAATTATAATAATAATAATAATTCTCACTCTTTGGATTAATAACTCTTCCAATCCCATGAAGAAGAGTCAAGGTTTCTTCTCGGATTTCACAACCACTTTTCGTAACGCTTCTAGGAACTGAAAAAGTAATTAAAATTATCATCTCACGTCTTTTATAATAAGATAAATGAACGAGTAATCGGCAGATGTTTTATTTTAATTTTTAAAATGTCTGTTGAATTATAAACACACTTTTTATTCTTTTTCAGCTAAAATGATTTTCTTTGTGCTATCAAAACAGATAAAAAATAGTTTTTAAAGAATTCTTTGAAATTTTAAAAAAATGCCGATAACTAAAGCATTGACGATAACCATAATTTATTTTATTTTGATACCTTTAAGTGAGGAGAAAATAAGATTCAAAATTGAACTTCTTATGTCACCGATGTTACTAGACAAGATCTCAAGTATCTTGTCTTGTGTAACATTTAAAAAATGACTTGCTTTTCCATTAAGTATTTTAGATATCCGTTCCAATGTTTTTTTTAGTGCTACTTGCGTGGTGGCATTCAAACTGCAACAAAATTTTCTATTAATTTTGAATTTTTCAAATTCTAACACTAAATTAACTGACAATATATTCTAAATATGAAAACAAAAAAATTTTGTTAAATTTATTTTGAATTTAAATTAAAATGTTACTTTACGGAGCGTCGACCATAAATCAGGATAGAGCTAAATTATATTTATTCTAATCATTTTTTTAATGGTTCCACGAGGAAGCAAAAGCTATAAATATTTATAAAAAATTGAAAGATTGACAAACGTTTTTTTTTTAAATTTAAAAACAATGACGCATATATTTATTTAAAAAATGAGAATTAAAAGAAAAAAACTTTCCAAACTTTAGAAAGAATGAATTTCCGTCAAATTAGCAAAAATTTCACAGATTGCTGGACACCTCGTTACTGGAAAAATTACCATTTTAGACACTAGTTGGAAAAATGACCATTTCCTTCACTAGTGGGAAAAAGACCCGTTTTATGCTGACATTAATCATTACTTCTTTTGCTCTACCCTGACGCTTATTTTACGAAATAAACTACAATTTTCGACGAATAAATACTTACTTAATTACATCCATACCATATCGTTCTCTAACATTGTTTGCAAATACAGTTTGCATTAATCTCGAATTTCCTGTCTCTGTATGCACAAAAACAAGAGGCTCTCTTCCAAATTGAATATATTTTCTGAAAAATATTTTTATTTTGTTTTAGTTCAAAAAGATTCAAAATTGATAAATCAATATTAGTTATTGATTTGAGAAGCACTTTTTCAAAATTTGATAAATCCACTTTTTTAAAAAATTACAAACATTTTAACTCATTATATTTGTTCTATTAATTTATTTCAATATTTAAAAATCAGGTATACTGAAAAAATACTAAATAAATCCATTTTTGTTTATTAAATAACGAGAATAATAAATAATATATTTTTTTTTGGTTTACTGATTATCAAATATAGACGATCGGTTCGATGGAAAATTATTTTCAACTTTTTTTTACCACTTATGTTTATAAAGATACAACGTTTGTCGCTTTATTGAAAAACTATTTCGAATGGATTTATCAAATTTTGAAAGAGTGATCCTCAATTTTACAAGTGTTGTGTTTTATTTCACTTTAAAAGCTAAAAAATTTATACATTTTGGATAATCGTGAAAAAAATAAAATACAAAAGATTTTATATTTACTCTAAAACAGCATGAAATCCTTCTTTATCATCGAGGAAAACATTAGGCAATTCTTTGACTAATAAAAGACGTCTTGAGTTGTTAGTTAACACTGATGTGTACCTAGTGGCTCTCACTAAAAATTCCTCAAACCTGTCACCCTGTCTCATTACTCTATCTGTTAAAACATTAAATTTTGTATTATATAGTAACGTTTTTAAAGCATAATTAAAATAATATCAGTTCAATTTTTGGAAATAAATGTTAGTTAAGATTTGATAAAATAAAAAATATTATATTAAGCAGAGCTGCTTTGGATTTAAATCATCTGATCATTTGCATTTAAATCATGATTTAAATAAAAACAACCTGAAAAACCGGGTATTTGTAAAAAGTACCAAAAAATCGTGGATAAATTTAAAAAATTTCAATTTTAATATTGTAATTGTTATAAAATTTAAAAATTATATTATAATATGGTCAGAATATGATCTTAAATTTTTTTATATATAAAGAACGTAAAAAATAGTATTTAATTCTTATATCTTCATGTCATTAGAATTAAAATAAATTCTAAACCTACTGAATTAACTCAAATTTTAATTTATTCAAAATTTCAAATTTCAATTAATCCAAATTTTAATGCACATTAATTACTTATTTTACATATTCACAATAATCTTTTTCCTATATCTTAAAGAATTTACAAGATTTAAATTTTTCGAAACTACAACTTCTAACTTATGATTTACTTTTTTTTTAATTTTTTAATTTTATTTTTACTACTTTTTATTTTTTAGTGGATTTTTGCAAAATTTTATATTTCTTCTAATTTATCCATTTTTTTTAGTTTGTTAGATAAAAAAAAATTCTTTTTCTTCCTATTCAAAATTTTTTTTATCATTTCTTGCGTTTTAATTAATTTTTAAATATTGTCGTCATTTTGCTCTATTTTAGCAATATTTTCCCTTCTTAGAATGTTTTTAATTTTTATCTTTTAATTTCGAATTTTTGAAAACATTTATTCGATACTTTCATCTACATTTTTTCAAAATTTCTTAATTTTCTACTTTTTGGGAAACTTTTATTAATTTATTTCATTTTATGTCAATTTTATCTTGCACTAAATTGTCTCATTTCAACGTCGTTTTCTTATATCTTAGAAATTTTTCTTTTAAAACTTGAATGTTTTAAGTTTTTAAAAAGTTATTATTATTATTATTATTCTTAATTAAATAATAATAATCTCCGTAAACTCCTGAAGTTAATTAGTATGTATTTATATTTATTCATCTTTTTCTGTCCACTTTTTAAAATCCAGATTTAAGTTAGTCCCTGTTATTTTATTTTGTTGTGCTGGTTTTTATATTGTCATTTGTGTAAAAAAAAGTTTCGAAAAATGCTTTAAAAATTTATTATGTTTTTTGAAGAAGTTTAAAATATATACACATGCAATTAATTTCCTAAATTTTCAGTTATTATCTCAAATTTAGATTATTTTGTCATCAATTTTCCATTATATAACGATTTTTTAATTATTTTTTTTTTTTTGCTTAAAAATAAATTCTGCAATTTTTCTTCATTTTCATCAATTTGTAATTATATTCATTATTTTGTCATTACTTTTAAAAACTTATTATTTATCCGATATTGCAAGTATTCTCATTAATTTTCGTTATTTCTGAAATTTTTTTAAGTTATTTTGTAATTTTTTTTTTTTTTTAAACATATACTCTATGATTTTTTCAGTTATTTCTCTCAAATTTTATTGAATGTTTTCAATTTTTCATATTTGAATTATTTTCATCATAATTCAATTTTCTTTCTCAATCTTAAATTATTTTCAGCATATTTCAATTATTTTTTTTAAATTTTGAATTAATTTCATCATTTTTTAATTATTTTTCTCGATTGTTAATTACTATTCTCTTTTTCTAAAATTATTTTCTAAGATTTTTAAGTATTTTTCTAAAAATTCAAATATTTTCTTCAATTTCTAACTATTTTCATTTGTTATTAGAATTTCAAATTTTTTTTTAATTAATTATCGTAAATTTCAATTAATTTTAGCTTTCTTCCAGACTTTTCTACAATTTTTAGTTTTTCTCATTTTATAAAATTAATTTCTCAAATTATTTTAAGTATTTTTCTCAAATTTCTATTATTTTCTTCAATTTTTAATTATTTTTATTTGTTTTTATAATTTCCAAAAAATTTTATTAATTATCGTAAATTTCAATTCTTTTTAGCTTTCTCCCAGACTTTTCTCCAATTTTTAGTTTTTCTCATTTTATAAAATTAATTTCTAAAATTTTTTTAAGTATTT
Organism: Ganaspis brasiliensis; assembly: GCA_037103525.1. Classification (NCBI taxonomy): domain Eukaryota; kingdom Metazoa; phylum Arthropoda; class Insecta; order Hymenoptera; family Figitidae; genus Ganaspis; species Ganaspis brasiliensis. The sequence continues at coordinate 121,078 of JAZKLR010000365.1, read as the reverse complement.
TTTTTCAAATTTCTATTATTTTCTTCAATTTTTAATTATTTTTATTTGTTTTCATAATTTCCAAAAAATTTTATTAATTATCGTAAATTTCAATTATTTTTAGCATTCTTCCAGTCTTTTTTCCAATTTTTAGTTATTCTCATTTTTTTTATTGATATATAAAACCTTCATGTATTTTTTTCAAATTCTAATTATTTTTTCTTTACTTAAAAAAAAATTCTGTAGTTTTTTCAATTATCACACTTAAATGTCATTTATCTTTTACAACTTATCATTGTTTGTATCATATTTTAATTATTTTCGTCAAGTTTTAAAATTTAAAAACATTTTTCAATTATTTTCCAAAATTTATTTTCTTCAATTTTTAATTCTTTACATTTGTTTTATAATTTCAAAAATTGTTTACTATTTATCTGACTTCAATTCTTTCATTATTTATATTATTTTCTTCATTTTTCAATTACTTTCGTTTTTTTTCTCGTTTTTTTTTATAATTGCTAAAAAGTTTTTACTTATTTCTTTTTAATTAAAACTTGTTCTGTTCAATTTTAAATTATTTTTATCTTTTTTCATTTATTTTCTCTAATTTTTAATTATTTTCTTTTATTTCAATGAACTTCTCAAAGTTTTGAGTATTTTTCTCAAATTTTTTTAACTTTCCTTTATTTAAAATATTTTATGTAATTTGTTTAATTATTTTCTCAAGTTTTAATTTATTTATCTCAATTTCTAACCATGTTTTTTCAATTTTCAATTATTTTCTCTAATTTTTCATTATTCAATTTTGTTTTAATTTACTTTTAAGATTTTCTCTAATTTTTCATTGTTCAATTTTATTTTAATTTACTTTTAAGATTTTCTCTAATTTTTCATTGTTCAATTTTATTTTAATTTACTTTTAAGATTCTCAAGTATTTTTCTCAAATTTTAATTATTTTCTTCATGTTTAAAACATTTTTATGATTGTTTAAATTAGTTTCCCCAATTTTTAATTGATTTCTTTTTTTTTTACAATTAATTTGCAGAATTTGCAATTATTTTGTTTCATTTCAATTATTTTTTGCAATTCTTTTTAATTCTAAAATATTATAAATTTTGTCCTAAATAAATATTTATTTTATTTATATTAATTGATTTTTAAATATTATATTTAAAATATTTATTTCTTCTTATTAGATAAATAGTCATTACCGATTTTTTATATTTATTACTGTATTTTATAATTTTTAAAATGTATGAAAAACTAATCGCGCGCTTGCGCGCGTTTTTTTTTTGATAGTTTATTTAATAATCCTTTCTTCAATTTTTAAAGTAGTTCTCTAATTTTTAAAATTCCCTTTATTTTCCCTTTATTATTATTTTAACCTTTTTTTATTTATCATCTTATTTCTTTTCTTAATTTAATAGAAAATGTCTATAAATATTTTAATTGATTAAAAAAGATTTTCTACACTTTTAAATATCTTATGTCATTTTTGTCATTCTTATGTAGTTTTTAAAACTTTCCTCTGTATTTTAAACAATATTCACAACTTTTTTTATTTTAAAAAATGGTCTCTCTTTTTTTTGTAGCTTATCTTATTACAAAATCGTACATTTTAAATTTACTATTTTTTTAATTTTGCTTTCATAAGGATTAAAATTCTCTCTTTTATTTTTAATTTGTTTGACTTTGATTAAATATTTAATCAATGTTTCATTATCGTTTATTAAGTATTCTTAGTTCAAAAAACAAACTACTTGAAACAAACATTTAAAAATTGTATATAAATAAAAAACATCTGATTTAAATAAAAAATAAACTAATTTAAATAAAAAAGTCATGATTTTTATAAACCTTGAAGTCTGTATTATTAAATTTTTATTAAATTGAATGCTAAATTTTTGAAATTTGATTATTCTTACTATTCTCATCCATAAGTTGATCTACAGGCGTTAACCATTCTGTAATTTCAAAACCGTACGCTTCTGCAAGTACTTTAATCGCTACGGTTTTTCCACAGCCAGATGGACCTGAAATAATTAATATGCACGGCTTTCCTTTACAAGTTTTTGCTTCAAGCCAAGCAGAAATTTCTTGTTGTTTTTGTCTACTGGTTGCTAAATCTGCAGAACTTTTTGGACTGCAAATAGACATTAAAACAGACAGACTGCTGATATTATCTTTTTTATGTGAATTTTCACTTGAATAATTTATTACTGAAATTTTTTTCGGTGGGCTGTCTGGAAGTGTGATTGGCATTGAAGCATTTCGTTTCAATCTTGTTGGAGTTTTAGAAGATGTGAAATCAAAAGATGGCAACAACCATGTATCTTTCTGGAAATTAAAATTAAAATTGTATATTAATTCAAGATTATATATAAATTATATATAATAATACATTTGATATAAATAATTACTTAATTAAATGTTTATTTTTACAAATTTTCATTTATCAGAGCAACTAGCAACAATAATTTCTTTTATTATAATTTTTATTTATTATAATACATAAAATAATAACGAAATACTATTTTATCATTTGTCAAAATTTATTTCTATTTTCTTTAAAAGAATTTTTTTGTTTTGTTTTAATATTAAATGATAATAATTGTTATTTATCCGGATTTTATTACGATTTGTTAAAATCATAATGCTCTAAAAAGTTCCCAGTAAATTTCTTGTTGAATATTAGAAAAAAAATGGTTTAATAGAAATTTGGAAAAAATTAAATTCCGACAAAGGATATTTCGATATTTTAAATTTTATAATAAATACAAGGTATAAAGAAAAATTAATTATTGTTAATAATTTTTATGATAAATGAAAATTTGTAAAAAAGAAAATTAGTTTGCTGAAAAAAATTTTGGAATATTAAAATTAAAAACAAATTATTTACTTTAAAAGATTTAAAAAAATTAAAATGTCTTCTAGTTTTTAAAGTATGTAAATCGAACTAAGAAAATATAAAAATTAGGATGATTGGAAAATTAGAAATTATTCTGAATATCAGAATAATAACATAAATACTAAATTAAAACTATTTTATATGTATATAGGATTTTTAAGGAGAATAAAACAGAATTAAAAAAATATATTATTTAATTTTGAACTTAAACTACTTAAATTTAAAACGAAAATACTAGCAACCGTTCTTAATTTTAATTGGTTGAATTTGAATTAAATCAGACTTAGTTATTTAAAAATTTACGTAAGATTATTGCCAAAATCTTAAAACAAAACAAAATAGAAACAATAAATAAAAGAAACTAACTTCAAGTCGTGAATAAATTAATGAAAAAATACGTCAATTATTATAGAACATACATTTTAATTATTTTTATCGTTGATTAAAATTCTTTAAATTATTATCAATAAATTAGTTGAATGGTTCTGATTGTCATTTGGATTTGTTTATAGAAATTATTTTGTGATTATTAAAACTTGCTAAATCTAACCTACAAGATGAAATTCAGAAAAATGCAACAAGTTTTAAATGACAATAACACCATAGCTATAAACATGATAATAATCTAAAAGTCCATTAATATAATTTTATAAATTTCTTTTTTAAACGATTACTATTATACTCAAAAATCTCAAAATTGTCACACAATCTATCTGCATTTTTTAAAACTTTATTTTGACTTCTTACCTTGGACTGAGATGGCTGAGACATTTTAAAAGAAATTTTATCCAAAACTAGAAAATTAAACCACTCAAAAAAGTTAACAATATCATTTTACTTCAAATGTTTTTGAGTTATTGAACATTTTAAATAATATCAACAAAAACAACACAAGAAAAAAAAACACAACCGGCAATCTCGAAGTAGAAACGATTCGATAAATCGAAATTGCGTTACTCCCGGGAAGCTTTGAAAAAATGAATGGAAAAATAAAAAAAATATTATGATAAAAAGGGTTTTTTAACTATTATTTAAAAAAAACGGTAAAAGGACCAACGATTTTTTATCAAAGAGAAAAAACCCCGAGATTTATAGAAAGATATTCAATAATTTTATTTTAGTGGTAAAAATTTCAAGCCTCAAAAAATAACCGGATTTTTTTTGTAACCCCCAATTAACGTAGAAATTATGAATTAATTTGGACGCTAATTCCGGCCTAAAAAAGATATTAATCACTTCGAATCTTTACAACTTTTATAAGAAATGATAAAATGCGTTGTAGAAATCTTTGTTTTAGTAATAATATTCAAAAGAATTATTTATTGAGAAAGCTGACAAAAAAATACGTTGTCGGATTTTTGTATTTATTTTTAATAACCGATCTATTTTGCGCCCGTCGCTGCACTTGACGCCCCTGACAAGTGCCCAGTTTCTCTCCGAAAGTTAATCCGACACTGGAATGTGTTTTCTGCATCTACACAGTGTGGTTAACTTGAGCATGCGTGAAGTAACATTTTCTAAGCTTTATGACGTTACTAATTTTTGTGGTTTGCATAACTCCAAAAAAAAGTCAGTTCAACTAGAGTTTTTTTCAGTTTATTAATATATTGTTTTAAATGTGTAGTGCAGTGTTATTGAGCAAACAGTTTGAAAACATTAAATATTGTAAAGATGTCCTGCCAAAACCTTTTGCGGGATTGGGGTTTCGAGCAATACATTGACGTATTTGAAAGTAAGATTTTTGATTTTCATGTAGTTTTAAGAGCTTAGAAGTTCTAGATCTGGTTTTACGAAGTGCCGAACGTATTCAAAGTACGATATTGAATCAAATTCAAGTAATTTCTTTGAGCGCGTTCAACGCTTTTGGTGAAACGAGTGAAACCGCTCCATGAATTACTAACCTATTTGGATGCATATACTATATAATATACATAGATATATACTTGATACAGTTGATACACATAAATGCGTGCTGTGTATATATGTATATAAACACTGTAAAAATGTTTATTTTAAGTAACTAAGTTAGTTTGGTGACTTTTACTGTAGATATTTAATTGCTAATATATTTTTTCATTATGAATTGAATTTCGGACCATAAATTTTTTCTTTTCTTTCGCAAAGTAAATAGTTCTTGCAATATATTCAAAATAATTTAACAAAATTTAAATATTTTTCCCTCAATTTAATTTTGAAGTAAATAAAGAAAAATATGAATTTTTCAGTTAGAATAAAAAATATGTAAGATAAGAAAGTAAAGAATTTGAGCAAAACATAATATATAACATAATTTGTGAATAAATAAATAAATTATGAATTATAAATGAGTAATAAATAAATTATAATTATTCAAATATATTTATATCGCATTTAAATATTATTTTCTTATGATTAAGACAGAAATGAGCTTTTAATTAAAAAAAATATATATATGTATATTAGTTAAAAATCAATATTATTTATATATTAGTTATTATTCTTATTATTATCATCAAAAATACTTATCCATGATAAAGTTTAAAAGTTTATTTTAAGTAAATTTAAAATTAGAATAATAAGGATTTTATAACTCAATTTTTTTTGTTTTGTTTTCTCTAAAATTCTAAGAAATACCATTTTTAGTAAAAGCTGAATAAGAAATTAGAATAATTTACGTATTTATCACTCATAATATTGATTTCACCTTTTGAAAAATTGAAATTTGACTTGAAATTTTATTTAACCAAAGTAGGAATAAATTAAAATTTTGATATTGACTGACATCAAAATAAAAAAATTTTAAATTAAGACAATTAAAAATTTTAGTATCACTGAAATTTAAATAGAAAATAATTTAAATAAAATAAATTTTTTAATCTATTACTTAAAAACTAAATAAATGAAATATATGTGTATAAATAATATCAATAAATTGTAAATGTAATTTGAATAATTTTGAATTGATTCAAATTTAAACCGATTGAAAATTAGTAAAGTAAAAATTTAATTTTAATTTGGATCTATTTTGAAAAAATGTTAGAATTCAAAAGGTTAATTAATGTAATTTGAGTAAGAAATAATTTAAGATTAATAAAAATGTATTTAAAATTAGAAATATTAGTGTTATTAGGAATTATTTATTTATTTTACGTTTTGGTAATTATAGTAAAAATAATTTTTTATTATAATCCTAAATCTTATTAATATATTATTAATATATTAATATATTAATATAATCCAAGCTTCAAATATGCTAAATAAAAATTTGCTTAAAAAATTCCTTCAATTTTTAATAATTCTTTTCTATTATGGTTTCAATCATTTACATTAATTTTCGATTATTTTTATCATTCTTTAATTATGTTCTTCAATTTTCAATTATTTAAGTTCGTTTTTAAATAAGCTACTATATTATAAATTACTTTCCGCAAATTTTAATTATAATCCTTTATTTTCAAAATTTTTTATTCAGTTTTAATGTTTTCCTTCAATTTTCAATTATATCTTCTTCAATATTAAATTTATTCTTTCATTTACAATTTCTTTTTTAAAAATTGTTATTATCTTTTTTTTAATATAAATTTTAAATTATTTTCTTCAAATTTCAATTATACTTTTCAATTATTCAAATTATTTTCTTCAATACCCAATTAGTTTTATTTTTTTTTTTATTTAGTATCGTCATTTTTTTCAATTTTTAATATTTTCCACTATAAAACTATTCTCCTTAAATTTTATAATTATTCTTTAACTTTTTTAATTATTTTGTTCTGTTCTCGATTATTCTTGACAGCTTTCGAAGTTTTTTTATCAATTGTCAATTATTTTCGTTATTTTGTAATTTTTCTTTCAATTATTATCAATTCTTATTTTCATTTTTCAATTTAACTTTTTTATTTTCAAACAATTTCCTCCATTTTTAATTATTTTCGTTAGTTCTCAATTATTTTCTTCAATTTTCAATATTTTTCGTCTTCTTTCAATTATCAATTATTTTTTTTGAAATTTCAATACAATAATTCTTGGATTATCTTCTTCAATTTTCTATTTATTTCTTCAATTTTTATTTATTTTCTAACATTTTTTCTATAATTTTCTTCAGTTTTTAACTGACAACTTAATATTCTTCAATTTTATAATTACTCTTTAATTTTTTCAATAATTTTGTTCTATTTTCGATTATTCTCACCATTTTTCGAACTTTTTTTTACTTTTTTTTCCAATTGTCAGGTATTTTTCTTAATGTTTAATTATTTTAGTCATTTAGTTATTTATTTTTAAATTATCAATTATTTTCTTACAATTTCAATTTAATACTTTAATCTTCAATTTATTTCTTCAATTTTTAATATTTTCTCCACTTATTATTTTCGTCATTTTTCGATTATTTCTTTCAATTATTAATTATTTTCCACAATTTACAATTATTTTCCACAATTTACAATTATTTCCTAAAATTTTTTAAATTACTCTTTTAAATTTTTTTAATTATTCTTTAATTTTTACAATTTTTTATATTGTTGTCTATTAATCTAGTCATTTTTCGAATTTTGTTTTCAATTGTTTATTATTTTCGTTATTTTTCAGATATTTTCTTCAATTTTTCATTTATTCTCGTCATTTTTTAATTATTTCATTCAACTATTATTTTTTTCCGCAAGTTTCAGTTATTTTCTACAAGTTTTCCAATTTACAATTATTTTTCTTAAATTTTATATTTATTCTTTAATTTTTACAATTTTTTTGTTTTGTTGTCTATTAATCTAGTCATTTTTCGAATTTTGTTTTCAATTGTCTATTATTTTCGTCATTTATCAGATATTTTCTTCAATTTTTCATTTATTCTCGTCATTTTTTAATTATTTCTTTCAACTATTAATTTTTTCCGCAATTTTCAATTATTTTCAACAAATTTTTAAATTTACAATTATTTTTCTTGAATTTTATATTTATTCTTTAATTTTTAAAATTATTTTGTTATGTTATCGACATTATTATCGACATTTTTTTTCAATTGTCAATTATTTTCTCAAAATTTTAATTCAATTCCTTAATTTTCAATTTAATTTTTCAATTTTTATATATTTTCGTCACTTCTCAATTATTTTTCCAAATTTGCATTTAATTCTAAAATTTTCAATTTATTTCTTCATTTTCTATTATTTTCTTCAAATTTCAATACCATTCTTTAGTTTAAATTTTTTTCTTCAATATTCCATAATTCTCAGCTTTTTTAATTACTTTTTACAAATTTTAATTATATTTAAATTTCCATTTAATTCTTTAATTCTTTAATTTTTATCGATTTTCAATCCAGTTGTTCATTTTGTAATTATTTCCAACAATTATTCCTATAATTATCTTAATTTTTCTTGTTTCTTAATTTATTATTTCTTGTTTAATTTTTTCAATTATTTTATTCACTTGTTTATTAATCTAATCATTTTTCGAATTTTATTTTTAATTGTCAATTTTTTAAATAATTTTCTTCAATTTTCAATTGTTTTCCAAAATTTTTCAATTATTTCCTACAATTTTTTCAATTTTCAGTTATTCTCTTAAAATTTTGTAATTATTCTTTGATTTTTTCAATTTTTTTGTTCGCTTCTGAATTAAACTAGCTATTTTTTGAATTTTGAAATTTTGAAAACGTAGCAACCTTGAATCAATTCGATTGTGAATCACACTAAAATTTAATTTAATTTATTTTTTCTGTTTTTTAGGCGAGGAGATAGATTTAGAAGCTCTCCTTGACTTGTCAGAGTTTTCACTATGTCAGCTGATCCCAAAAGCTGGACCTCGAACGAAAATGATGAAAAGAATTGCAGAGTATAAAGCAGCAAGTTCTAAATTGACAGAGGTAAAGTCAACAATAATTAGTTTTGGAGTATTATTTTTTTAGTCGAAAATTACAGTGTTTTTTTTCTTTTTAGGAACAAAAAACTGTCGCAGAATTCGATAAAGATCTCCAAGATTTGGGAATAATTGGAAATCATTATGATCGTGTTTTTAAGATTTCAATACCAAGCGATGATGAATTTAATGCATCATCCGTTGACGCTGCAGAAACTAGTAATTTTTTCCGTGTAGATATGTCCCTCGTGAAACCGGAACCAGAAGAAGAGGTGTCAGTTGTAAAAGTAGAACCTGAAGATGAGGAGATGTCAATTGTAAATGAAGAAACCGAAGATGAACAAGTCCCAACGTTTCAAGACCTTGAAACAAAACAAAATCCTACTGTGAGTATTTTTTTTTTTTTTAAATAAAAGAAAATATTCCTTGGTAACCAGCCACTGAATCAAGTTTAAATGAAAATTTAAAAAATGAGATTTTATGATTAATTCTGTTACTTTTTAGACCAAATACTTTGTTTTTAGTACTTAAGACCTCTCTTGGTTTTTGAAAAATAAAAACCAAAAGTAATTTATCTTAAATTATATATAAATCGATTGATCATTGTCAAATGATTCAAAGCTTTTTCTTTTTTCGGGAAAATTTTCCAAGTCCGAAATTTGGATTGTTCGTAAATGAAAGAAAAAAGTTATTTTTACTGAAATTGGTAAAATGACAATCTTTCAAAAAGAAATCACAGTGAATGTTTATTATTTAGTCCAGTTGAGAAACTAGATTGTGATTTCGATCTTTTAAGTGCCATATATTCTTATTTTTATTTCATGAACACTGTTTTATTAGCAAGAAAAAAATTGGTTTCCTCATAAAGAAAGCATTAAAAGTATTTTTAAATCAAGAATTGTAGTGTTGACACAATGTACAATTTTTAGTGCTTCTGTTTTTTTTAAAACAATATTAGTATTAGTGTCACCGATAAGTTTGAGCAAATAAAGATAAATTTTATATTAAAATAGATCGGATTAAAAGTTTTTTCGTTGTAGAATGTTTATTTTTTATGAATAAGAACTAGAAAGATAATTTAGAAAATTTATCAGGAAGAAAATTCAATATTTTTGAAAAATCAAATTTTTTGCGGACGCATTTATATTTAATATAATTTTATCATGATATACTTTTCTTTTTAACGAATTTCAATTTTTTCGGATTTGTTTTCAAACGAATTTTAATAAATTTGCACTTTTATTTAACAGAATTTTTAGGTCAACGAATCCCTAATTATCAGAATTTTCATTTTATAGAAATTCGCTTAAATCAATTTTTTATTTAAAATAATCAACCGAATTTTTATTTAGCAGAATTATCTTTTAACATAATTAAAAGTGAGTGAATTTTTTAAGTATTTGAATACGCATTTGACCGAATAGAATTCTTAAAACGCCGAATGTTCATTTGTGTAAAATTTGCAAATTCGGACAAATGGAAATTCGATGTACATTATTTTCTGACATTTAAAAACTTGACTCACTTAAAATTTGATTAAATGAGAACTCTGCTAAAAGTCAATTCGGTTAAATTTGAATTCTTTTGAATAAAAAGTCGATTGAAAATAAATTGTTTAAAATAAAAATTCTGTTTAATTTGAATTCTGTGGCTTGAAAATTCTATTGAGGGAAAATTCGGATTTATTTAATATCGATTAAAAATTAATTGGAAAATAAAAGTTCTATAAATTTAAAATTCTAAATAATGAATTTCTGTATTATAATCCTGAGCCCAATTTTTTGTATTTATTTATTTTATGTATTTACTTATTCTATTTATTTAGTTTATATTTTTAAAAACAATTCAATGCATTTGTTTAACTTGCGGAAAATCATATTTTTTTTTATATCTTATATTTATAAAAAATAATAACGAATTTAGTCAAATAAAATTATTTAACTATGTATATTGTTTAAAAAAAAAAACTTTTTTTGGTTCAAACTTTAAATATTTTATTGAAATCCACATGATTGGCGAGATTAAAAACTTTTTGACTGAAAGATGCTTTCGTTTCCTTTGAATTTAAAAAATAAAAAATTTAATGGAGTTTTTTTTTATAATAAAAGAAAATAAATTATAACAATAAATTATAAATAATCAAAGGATTTAATCAAAGGATTAAATTTAAGTCGGAAGCAAAGAAAGTAAAAATAGGAAAATCTTTACCTGATGCAGAAGATGTTTGAAAGTGTGTCCAAAATGTGGTTCCAAAACGTGATTACATAGGTAGGTAACGCAAATTAATTATTCTTATTATTATGATTTTTTTTTTATAAATAATATTGGTGTAATTATACGGGAAGAGGAGTGAAGCATACAGTAAGATATTCAATTTTTTTGAGAAATGATTGAAAAATTAACTTTCTAACTGCAGATATAAATGAATTTTGTGTAACTACAGTGTTTAAAAATATTTTGAAATTCACGAGAGACTTCTATGTTTTAATTGTAACAAAATTTTCTAAATGGCGATACAGAAAATAATTTCTGACTCGGTGATTGAAATTTATTAGACAATTAACCTTGCGCATGCGTGGTATCAACTACGCGCATGCGCTTTTTATAAACGGTGGCAGAATTTTTTGTCACCTGTGTGACGCAGAAAAAAACTGACAGGTGACAGCAAATTTTAGTTAAAATTTGTAACTGTGTACATTTTGTGTAAAAGTCGCCCTGCTTAGTTTTTATTAGTTTCAAAGAAAAATGAAAAAAAATGTTTTTTACGCAATCTAAAAAACATTTTTGATTTTTTCGGTCTTTTATATTTTTTAAAATCATTGATCTTTTAATGAATTTTCTAATTAGAAAATAATTTTTCTGTTTTCTGGAAATTTTTTCAGTTTGTTAAATAAACTAAAATGTAATTTCTACAACGTGCTGAAATAACCTAACCACTTGCGCGTCTGACGGTAATTTAAGCGTGAGATGTCTGACGCGCTAGTCACTTTAAACATTAATAACTTTTCAGGTATTTAAAATATATTAATAAAACTTTCCAGAAAACTTCCTTATATACTAATAAAAAACTTTCGCACTGAAAGTTTTTTGCAACTGAAAATTTCTTCACTAAACAAAGCGCCTAAAGCTAACAAAATACGTTTTTTACAATGTCTTGAGGAAAAGTTAATAACTTTTTTGTTTAAGAATTTAATTGACTTTTTCTTGATTATTTGGTTTCAGAGTACCCTAATCTAAATTTTCTATTGGTAGTTCTGTCTAATATTGAAAATTGAACACGTTATCATGAGTTAAAGAGGAAAAACTTTAACAATTTTCTTTGTCAAGTTGGATAATTATTTCTAATGAGGTTAGTCTCTTTTATTATTTACAAATTAAATAAATAAAATACAAAATTAAAAGCTAAATTTTAATAGGGTTCCGTTTGAACGGTACAGAACCTTAAAAACTCTTACTAATTTATAATATTGAAAAAAAAACGTTTACAACTGTATGCTCCACTTATACCTACTTACAATGATTATTATTATTATGAATATCATTACATAATTTGTAATTTGTTTTATTATATAAAACTATTATGTTGCAGATATTAGAACCTAGTTTCAGGTTGCCAAAATCCGGTAATATATATGTGAAAGAAGTTCATCAGAAAAAGAACTTAAAATTCATTCTACCTGCACGGAAAGTATGTCATTTTGGCATTTAATAAGCGCTCAAAGTAAGTGATTTTTGAACGAGAGTTGAGTAACCGGGTGGAAAGTACTTTTCCGCACGTTTGCAATTAAAATTATCAGAAATGAGACCACGAGCTGCAAATGGCGTATAATAATATTGAAACACTGAAGAATATTTCACTAGAATGCATTCTGACATTTTGAAAATCGAGCGAGCATAAAAATATTTTGCACCGGCTTCTGTGACGTCAGCGGGCGGAAATTACTTACTTCCCATCCGCATTAAATGCCTGAAATGACGTACTTTCAGAGCAGGTAGGACAAAATAACTATTTTTGTGAACTACGTATATTATTGTTTAGGAGTCATCGATTTCATAATAGCTCACAATTTTAAACCGAAAGAGCCAGTTCAAACTGCAATTTTGCAAAATGCTATGGATCTGTGTACAACGTATCAAAAATTATTTATTTAAAAGTGCCTAGTATTGTATTGTAAATATTAATTGTCACGTGCCTTACAATTTTATACTGAAAATTAATTAAGTTAAAATACGTGTTACTCAGTCTTATAGCTAGTCAGATAAAAGAAAGACCGAAAAAAGATACTAAAGGCGTATTTCAGCGAGAAATAGCGTTACCTGGTTGTGAACGAGGAGTGTTTAAATCCTCCTATTAACTTCCTCAGATGGGATAATTGTAAACAAAATATCTAATTTTTACCACTCAATATTTTCTTAATGTTTAAATTAATAATTTAAAATTAAACTAAATATTTGCATTAAGTTATTTTTCTTGCGTAGAATAATTTCATTGTTAATTAAACGCATAAATCGCATACATAACTGATTTTTAAAATAAATTAGAGAAGATATCTATCTATCCAAGTCAAGGTGATAACTGATTTTTGTTCACAATTACTTCGAATTTTTATATTTGTCCACCGAAAAAAATGAATAGGCGATTTGACTATGCTCCTATAGCATTTAAGTTTTTTGATTATATACTTTAAGGTGTTGCAAATTTTGATCTTTTAAACTCTTAGAAACTACTATATTTTCAAAAAAAATATTTATATATTATATTTCCATAAAAATGACCAAAATGAGTGTTCATTGGAACAAAGTAAAGCTAGTTAAATACAGGGTAAAATTCAATCATATTTTAATAGAACGATCTCAAAAGCTTACCAATAATGAGTTAACTAAAGTATCACACATTTTTTTAGTCTGTATGCTTCAATTTGTCATTTTTTTTTTTAAAAAAATTGCTGACTGCTCGATTGTTTGCTGGTCCATAAAATTCAGAAAAACGTTTCTCTACAATTTTTTTTACTCTGTATTTATTTAGCTTTATTTTGGTCCAAGGAAAACTTAGTTTGAGATATTAATTGACCCTCCCCCCTTAACGTGTAACGTAATTAATGGAAGATCCCTAAAGTCTCAGGTTCAATCATTAAATTTTACAAAAATCTAACAATAAGAGGATAATAGTCTTATGTATATAACATTAAAAGGTTTAAAAATTTATGTAAAAATTCGTATTAAATATATTTTTCCTGAATTATATTTGTAATACTATTTTCCTACACTAAATCCTACACTAAAAGATTAAAAAGTTTGATTGTATGAGGAATACGAATGAAAGAACTGATAAATATAAAGAGGTTCACTTTTTTCTTTGTGATATCACACAGTGGGAATAGGACACTATTCATATAAGATCAACTTTCTTCAACTGTATTAAAAATTAATACCTTCTCATTTGAGATGATTATGTTAAAATATTGCTGAAAATCCTGTTTACAATTACTCCAATCACAGACATTAAAGGGGCAATTCACAATAGTAGCTGAAATTGTATTGGTAAAAATTAGATCAACATTTGTTGTTTACATTTACTCCAAATGACCTTCTTGTTTATAGATATATAGGTCAATCGATTTGTTTTAATGCAAAAAATACAAATTTTTTTCTATATTAAGTTGGATTTAAAGAATGCAAATTAGAAAAAACTAGAATTTGTTTAAAAAAGATTAGATTAAAGAAAATAATTCTTAATGTGTGTGTGCCCGGCAAGAAGGCCAAAATTTAAAAGAATTAATTTTTTTAAATTTTATGAATTCCAATTGTTGCCTATTCTTAAGTATTCCTTGCAAGAAGCCAAAGTAAAATATAATTCAATTCTTTTAAATTTTTAAAAAGATTTTCCACAGTTTATAAAAGAGTTGAGAATAATTGAAAAGGGCAATAGAATTCAAAATAATTAAATTGTTTGAACTGAAAGAGACGGCAGAAGCCAATTTAATTATTTTCAAAAGAATTATAATTTGATTTAAAAGAATTAATTTATTAATTATAATGTATTGTAATTCAAAAGGATCCAATTACTATTTCGCAGAATTTAAGTATTGTGGAATTAAAAAGAATTGATTTGTCATGTACATGTTACAATTGAAAAAAATTCAAAAATTATCAATATCTTAAAACAGAATTCATAATAATTAATTTTTCTATGAAAGTGAGTCATAACAAGGAATACAAAAGAATTGTCAAGAATTGGAATTGAAAAAAATTGAATAACTCTCGATGTATCATTGACAACTGTGATTTTTCAATTTTTTTCAATTTCGGCCTTCTTGTCGGGTGTGTGTACTTTTTTGGTAAACTTAATAACTCATCAATGGTTTAATGGATTTTATTAAAATTTAATATAGTTAATTTTAATATGAAAATATGAAATCTGACACAAGGGTTTCAGAAAATACGCATTAAAAAATCTTCAGTAGTTTTTCTGCTTTTTCTTTGGTTAGTTTTTAGTTTTCATTCTACAAATTCAACTTAATATATTTTTTAAAATTGTCATTCTCGCAGTAAGACGAATTCGTCACTTACGCTTTTAAAGTATATATTTTACCTAAAAATTATAAATTAATCGCAATTTTCAACTTTTTAAAAAATTGAAGTTCTCATTTTTTCCATCATTAACTTCCAAGTTGCCTTTTTAATTATCTCTTTAGAATGTAAATTAATTGCTCTCTCCATGAGGAAGCATTTTTTTCGATGTGGAATCAAAATGTTTATGCCACGAATTTAATTTTCAGCTTATTTTTTTAAGTATTATGGATTTTTTAAATTTTCGTAGGTTTGTTTTTTCTTTTTTTAAAAATAAACTGCAAACCTGAAACTTTTTCTTAAAACTTTGTAGAATTACATACCTAATGTATCATTAAAAATGTCTGTTTGACTCGATTTTTTTTATTTTTCCTAAAAATTATTTTTAGAAAAAAATTTGTTGGTTTTTTTGAAATTAAAAAAATTAATTTTTAGTCAAAGTCCAAATAAGCTTTGATTAGGCAGATCTTCCTAATCCTATTTTATTTCAGATATATCGAGAAAAATGTTGTCTTTTACCAATGCATTTTTGCATTTGATCAAATATAAAAGTTATTTTTAGAGTCGGACCCAGTTTAATTATACTTGAATCAAGAATAATGTATCATTGGTCCAAGTATACATTCATGGATAGAAAATAATAATTATTTTTGATTTTAGAATATTCTTGATCGAAGCATTTAGTCCAAGAATTTTTTTCAATTGTTAAAAGTAATCTTCTCTCTTAGTTCAAGTCTACAAAGTATGTTAATAAAAAATACTGCACCGAAAAAACTTATTCTGAAATTAAGAATATATACTTGGCACTTATTTTACAATATTGTATACTTAAATTTAATATATACTATTCGTTTACAATATATTCTAAATACTTTAAACTTATTCTTATTTTAAGAATAGTATATACCTATACTAAATAGTATATTAGTGCGCGATTAATAATTATAAGGAACAGGTATTCATTATCGTTTACAAAACATTGTTTAGTTTTGAAATGTAATTTTTTTTAAAAACAGTAATGGAGCGAAATATTTGTTTAGTGTCGGAAACTTTAACCAAAGTGTCCCTTTTTGCCCTTTCTTTCTTTCGCGCAACAAAGAATCATTTTGAAAAAAATAAAATTTTATTTCTTTGTCAAAAGTATTCCATTTGTGTTAAAAAGAATTTCTTTGCAACAAAATGACTACAACTTTTCCCGCTTTTACCAAAAAGTTGTCCGAGTTTACAGTGAAGAACGTGTCAGTTATTAAATGTATAACGATTAACTTAAGGGTATGGATGTGGTATATTAACACAGATAGGGTATGGAAACATACGCCAGTGTGTTTAAAGGTAAGTGTCTTTATGCGATTAATAAATTCAAAAATAAATTTAAATATACGTATAAAATATTTAAGGTTATAAAATTTTTTTAAAGAAAGTAACAGAAAAGCGTTTCTGTGTAAATTTATTTCGATAGAGGGTCTAACAGTTTTCTTTCTTTTTTTTTCTTTTATAAAATATCTAATAGTTTAATTAAAAATTAATTTTTCAAAAAAAGTCAGTTTAATGTACATTTTAATTATTATAGATTAGACTTGTTCAAAATACCATAAATTATCTTTAATAACTGCTGAAACAAAAACTCAGCCACAACTTTACTAATAATTAGTTATTTTTAACAAATTCAGATTTAGAGAGCAGAACGAGGAAATTTAAACATTCCTCTATCCAAATAAGATAGTGGATATTTCATTAAAATTTGAAGAATTATCCGCAATCAAAGAACCAAAAATATTACTTCTTTTATTTTCTAAAGTCAGTTTATTATTATAGTAAAAAAATGACATTTCTTTATCTTAAGAAAAATATATTTACCTATATAAAATTTATAAATTTTTCAAAATTTTATAAAAGGTTTTAACAGTTTTAGAATATGGAATTCCATTTCGCATTTCTACAGTATGTGGAGTGCTCCATACTCTTCATATAGATGAATTTTCTTTGAGAACCACTGGTCCAAAAGAACTTCCCAGCAAGAAGCCCGAAATTGAAGAAGATAGAACATTTTCAATTATTATGAATTTCATTTCTTATCTATTCTTTTGTATTTCTTGTAAAAGATTCAAATAAGCTACATTCAATTATTTTCAATTCTACTAAAAGCATTTTAACATAAAAAAGATTCGAAGTTGCAAAGATTCGAACTCGAGTTTTCAATGCAAGAGATAGACGCTTTGTCCGTACAGCTACTTCAGACATTTCAACTAGTTTTTTACAGTTGCTATTTTATAAGCATCTTTAGTTCTTCTTATTTTTATTATTATTGATTTTCTTTTTATTGTCTATTATTATTTTTTATTGTTACTTTATTCTTATTTTATTAGTATTAGCTTATTAGTTTTTTTTATTGACATAAGGTTTCTGAGGCTGATTTGCTCGTATTTTGTATTATATTGTAATCTGGCAAAAATAAACTACCTTTTCAAAACCAAGAAAAAAGGCTGTAACATCAATTAAAGTTTCTATATATTTAAGTTGTGACCCCGTTATAACTAGAAATTTTAAATGGAATTGAAAATAATTCAACAAATCGGAATGTTAAAAGGGAATTGAAAATAATAAAAAAATTATCGAAATATTAAAAAAAAAGAAATAATTTAATACTTATCAAAATGTTAAAGAGGAATTGAAAGTGATTTCTTTTTTCATGAAACGTATTCCCAGCAGAGAATACAAAAGAATAGTCAAGAAATGGAATTTAAAAAATTGAATAATTGTTACCGTGTCATTGATGAGCTGCAATTTAGCGATTCTTTGCAATTTTGGCCTTTTACTGGTTACCTTAAATTTCAATTGTACAAAATTAATTTTTTGCTTAAACTATTAGATATTATCTATATTAATAAAATTTAAAATAAAAGTCACAAATAAGTTCTCAAAACACTATTTTAAATTGATTTCAAAATAAAATTTTTTAATTTAATTAGTATTTTATTTATAGAAGCGTTTTTTAAAATTTTCAGGTAATTGATGATCTTTTAGTCGCTGATATTGATATTGAAAAGGATCTTGTGTCTGATAAAATCCTAAATCGAGTGCCCGATGAAGTAGCAAATAATGATGAAATCTCAAATCCAATGCTTCGTGAAATGATAAAATATGCAGTGCCTATTGAAAACAAAATCGATTCAACCAAAGATGTAAGTATTCAGCAAAGGAAAACAATAATTTTTCTGAAATTGTCCACTAATATTAACTTTACTCATGTCACTTTTGCTAAAATAACAAAAACCAGAAAAAAGTTAGGGTCATTTGAGGTAAATGTATAAACAGTAGATATTTGCGCTATACACTTCTTACAATTACCTCTAAAATCTTGAAGTTTGGAGTAAATGTAAACAGCACTTTCAGCAACATTTGTTATAAATCAACGTGTTAAAGTTGATCGCATTCAACAAAAGTATTCTATTCTCGATGTGTAATAATCACACAAAAAAAAGTGTTTCTCTTTATTTTTGTCCGTTTGTGCAGATGTCACTCCAAATTGTATGTAAAAATAACTCATAATAAGGGAGGTGATACTTTTTATTATTGTACTAAGAAACCGCCCTAGAGAGGTATAATTTATAACAAAATGTAAAAAATTGAGAATTAAAAAAAAAGTTTTCTTAAAAATTGCGAGAAAGTATGAATTAACTAAAACTATGTGTCGTATAACCTAAAACCTTGGGAAAAATTGCAGGAATTTTATTCAACATTTTCTGATTAAAAAATATTCAGACAACTTTTTTCTATGACTAAAATTCAGAAAGTTATGACCGATTGAAAAAAAGTTGCACTAATTTTTTAATGCAATTAACTCCGAAAATAATAAATATTTTTTCTATCCAAAAAACGTAATTTGATTAAAATCGCTTTTTATAGTAACGCTCAGGAAATGTTCAATATCTACCTACTTTCAGAGACCATATTGTGTTTTTGTGACAATGGCACCCTTTAGATTTCAGATCTCAATAATGTATGATTGACTTAAGTAAGCATTCTTGGATCAAGGATAAATATTCTTGAAATAAAAGTATAAACTATTCTTGATCCAAAAATAATGATCATTGGTTTAAGAATAATATTTTTGGTCCAAGAATAATTACTAAATTTAATAGAATTAAAGAAAATTTGTAATTTTTCTTTATATGTGTGCTTTTTATTAAATGCATATATCTGCCCCCGTAAAGAAAGGTAGTTTGAAGTTACTGTGCAACCTTAGCAGCCGCATAGAAAACTACTATGCATGAAATTAGTTATTTAAAGTTTCATTGTTTTCCGGCAAATTTCCATTTATAACTTTTAGGAAATTATCATTGGAAACTTTAAATCGGAGAACATTTAAAGTTACGCGAAATTTTCCGAACTTAATACAGATATCTTCCTGTTAACTTCCTGCAAAAAACAATACTATTTAGTAGGAGAATCAGATAAAAATTTTTCAGAATCACTTTGATGATCTATCAAATCGTATAGTCGTTATTGCCACAACTCTGCTTTACGTATCTTAGTTGATTCAGTCCTTTCTGGGCCTATCTTCTTCAGTAAGTGGAAGAGAGTCTTTCCTTAAAAATGAGGAAAACTTGGTCCCTTTCTGGCTTTTTTCCATTCGCAGAGAGTAAACCCACACCAATGCTGCATAAAACAATATAAAATGGGAAACACTCCCTACCAATCTTTTTTTTTGTTCCCGAAGGCCCTACAATGTTTGGAATTAGACAACTTAAGCTTACCTCAAATTGGACAGATTAGATTAGAATTTTACCTTGTGTACTCTTCGAGTTATACCCCACCGTTTCTGGTCCTGCGGACAAACCAGTGGGAATAATACGCCTTTTAATTACTTGTACTTCTTCTATTTCCTCTTACTGCTCCTTTACTTTATTGCGATATGGATGTTCATTACACGCTCTTGCTGTTTAATACTCCAACTACTTCACATTAACTTGCTGTTTTCTCGCTTATCTTTCTCCCTTTGCTTTCCTTTGCCCTTTCTCCATTTTGTTTGCTCTTATCACTCTCAAGCTACTACCACTGCTAGGGATTCGCCACGAACAGGCAAAATTAGCTCAGCTCCACCGCCGTGACGCGGTCGGGTTTTAAACTAACCTAATGTCGTACGACTCGCAGCCCAAACTTCCTATTACAAGTCACAGGTTGCAAAGGCGCTAAATTTGCAATTTATTCTACTCCACACTTCGGCGACAGGAGTTACTCTTTGGTATCGCTTTACTTGACTAGACTCGCCTTTGGCCTCTAAGACCGTTACCGCAAACTCTCCAAATTTATCAAAGAGTTCTTTAGTGACCAGCACTTGTTCTTTAATTGGCCGCCTGTGACCAGCTTCTTCAACAGAGAGTTTTAAACTCTCCGTTTCATTCCAAAATATTTCATACTCAAATAGCAAATGTGTACTTGTACCAGTCAAGCCGCATTCATATTTATCGTCGTCTATCAGGTTAAAACCACTCAGTTTCGCCTGAAAGTCACCACGACCCGACAGGAACTGACAGGTGTAATTATTGACACGTTATCACCTCTTCAATATCCTATCTTTTACGCTAGGAAAGTATCTTTGCGTGATTTTCTCGCCTCAAATTGGACAGTCTTTTCGGAAGCCATAGCTATGTGGTGCAATAAGTCGAGCAACCAGTCTATCAGCTACACTCCCGAATACTTTATGTAATTCCTCCACTTGACTTCGCATCCGTCTATCATCATTTGTGGGAGATCATAGGTACGTCTGTTATCAACAGCTCTTTGGTCTTTTCCAGGGTCATTTGAAACCCTTTGGCATAGATGATGCTCTTAAGGGGCACCAAGTTTCATCGCTTCTTTATAGTACAGAGTCTCCTCCATAAATTACCCAGCTGTCGCTAAGATAATTATCCATTATCTGCAAAAGATAGGGCGGTAATCATTCGTTTCTCATCAACAAACTTTATAAAATTTTGAAGTTGTCCATGAAAAAAATGTGACACGGAAGTGGGATCAATAGCCATCAAAATTCGTGTGACGTAATTTATGGACGACCCCTAACTACTAACGTTTAGTGGACTTTAGTTCAGTGTCGTCTACACTGAAAAACTGTTGACCAGACAAATCACTGATCTCTATAATAACTGATTAACGTATGCCATGCAATTATTTTCATGCTGTCTGTGATGTAATTAGCTATTTGTTTTCTACCCTAGCACTGTTCGGATCCACATTTGTCCCTCTTCTGAATTCGCGGCAAATGACCAATTCACCACTTGTACATGTAGCAAAACTTACAAACACCCGTGTGACGTAATTGCCAATTTCTGACTGCAACACTATCCGAAAGTTGACAAACAAACACGAGAAACAGTCGGAGCAAAAGAAATGGTGATCAATATAAATCACAAATCTTACCTGCCTTTGCCCTATCCAGTTATTATAGAGATCAAGAAGATAAATACACCAACTACACTCTCGAAGTTTGATACGTGAGACTTTTAATTTTGAAAGAACAGTCGACTTAAATAGAGAGCGCTGCTGTCTGATAACCTGTTCACTCAAAAGCAGTGGCGAGATTTGGGGTAGTTGTGTAATTCGTACCAGAATTGACATATGGAACCGAAAATCCATCTAAACTCGTGTACCCTTTACGCTCTAGCCAAATGTCTTCAAGAATGGAGATAGATTTCAGCTTCTATATTGCAACTCTGATTTGTACGTCAGTTTAACCAAAATATTTTTCGTGTACTGTGGATCGGCGTTTGCGGAAACCAAATTAATAATCTGGTATATCATTCTCTCCGGTCAAATGGGAATATATAATATAGGAGTTGCGGATATAGAAGTTTTTTATAATCTCAGAAACTTTCATTATTTAAAGCGGAACATTTTAGGAGTAACTGTAAATAGTTCTGTAATTTTTGAAATAGATGTTAGTGTTAAAGCGTTTTGTATTTCATACAGAACAATTTATGACAAAATGTTGAAAATAAAAAATATTTAGTACAAACTATGTTTGAGACTGTTTGAATTTGCACTATGATTTCTGCCGTAACCGTTCCATAAGAGTTCTGTAATATTCTATTTCACGTTGTATAATGTCACGTGATACTTGTAGGCCGCGTGGTCGCACAGAATAAGGCAGTTAATTGAATTTTTATTAAAAAAAACACAATTATTAACAATACTTAACCTATAGGTATAATTATTGAAATTTTAATATCAAAACTTTAAACAATTGATTTTATTTAAGAGAAATTGATTTGACGTATAGGTAGAGCCGCACGGTCAAGGGTGCTTTAGGCAGCACATATTACAGAACTCTTGTAGTAATACGTCTGACCAGATAAAGCAAAATTTAAATTACCTATATTTTTAAATTATACGGATATTTTCTTTACATTTTCCTGAAACTCCCCTTCAGGTTTTATAAATGAGTGATTTAAATAATACTAACTTATTCTCTGCGTCGGCTGTTCCGAAATTAGTTGTGTAAAATATACTGAAATAATTTTTTCCGTGTAGACTTGTAGGGTGAGATCTTATCTAGAAGTTGGTCAGTTTCCTTTAGAAGGACCAGCCTCTGTTTTTTTTTCAATTAAGGAAGAACTCTCCTCTTTTTCGGTAGTTGTTGAAGTAATCCAGGGGTGTCCAGAAACGGCAAGTGCGTAGTGACATTACGGTAGCAGTAGTGACAGGAAATTTTTTTCGTCGATGTTCGAAAATCCGAGAAGGGGCTATTTTATGTGACCCTTTTTTTCGCGTTCAACTCGATACGGTTTAAAAGGTTTAGGATCCTCGTTAGGACCGGAATATAAAGTCTCTATTGTAGACAGAATTTGACCTAGAGAAAGTAGTGACACTGTCACTAAAAGCGTAGAAATAGTGACGCTTGGACTTCCCTGAAGTAATCTAATAAAATCTGGGATTGAAACAATGTTCACCTGAGTATATAATTGTTTATCCTGTTTATTCCAGACGCCTTGCCTGTCGTTAATCTTCTGCCTGCGTTGTCGTAACTCCGTTAGAATGAAAAATGTTTCCATAATATCTTGACAAAAACTCCAGTCTATCCTTAGGCCACGTTACCACAGGAGAAAACAAGACTTGTATTATTTTGCGGGACCAATCGGGATTTTTTAAGTCGGGAATCTTTTACCTCGTTACCAATTTCTTAGTAACGATCCCGAACTTTTAGAATGTCTATTTCGGTAACTAAGGGAGCCTTCACACTTTCTGCATGCATAACTTCTGCAGAAGCTGATTGGTCAGTTCTAATGACAAACTACTTTTTCTACTTAAACTGACCAAACAGCTTCTACAAAAGTTTTGCTTGCAAAAGGTATGACTGTACCCTTATGAAATACCAGGATCTATGAATCAAACTTTGAATGACGGAAAATTTATGTAGTTGAAATTAAATTTTTAAGAATAGCTATTTAGTTAAATGTTCATGTGAATAGAGTGTCCAGTGGTCGGGGAGAAGTGAGGGAATTTTTTATTTAAATTGCGTTGGACAGCCCGCTGATAGAATTTATATTTACTCTAATTTCCATTTCTTCAAATTTTCATTTGGGTGAATTCTTGAAAGAATTTATAATTGTTAAAATTTTTATTCGCATAATTTCTTCTCACACGAATTTTAGTTGTTACAACTTTTATGTTATTATAAAAGTAAAATTATTTATATTCAAACTTCTTCAATTTTGTTGAAATCTTTCACTAATTTACTATTTTGATACTTCTTGCTTATAACGACTTTTTTGTATTTTTGAAATTTCAGAATATTGTCAGAGAATATTTAAACTGTGCGAAAGGGCAGATGATAAATGCAAATTATTTTGGAATAAACGAAAATCTTAAACCTCCCGAGAAACAGTATTTAGATGAAACTCATCAAAATATGCTGGTAGAATTAATAATTAACAACGAATTGAAAACTACAACTACTGAGTAAGTCTCTTTTATTTATATTCCTAATTTTATAGTATCTAATATTATTACTTTTACAAATATAAAATAATGTTTTTTTGTACATATAGAATTTCTACTCCGAGACTGATGGAACTATCAAAAAATATTGAACAAATTTTTCCAAATGAAAAGCAGGTAAGAATAATAAATCTTTAAATATAAAGAAGTAAAATGGGTTAGTAAACAATGGAAAGCAATAGATAATTTAAATTTTCTAAAAAAAGGATTTTAAATTATAATAACATTTTATAAATAATAAAAGGTAATCCGGCAAGTCTTAATCGTGAAGATACCTGGTAAAGCTTTAACACTTTATTTAATTGTTATTATATTTTTAGTCTATATTTCGCTGTTCTTTTTAGGCGGAAGATGGTTGGCTAGTTGGTTTTTGGCCTTAGGCTCCCGTAGGTCCAATAACCATTAAATAATCTGATTATGATTGCATCCTTAGATAAATCAATTATTGCAACTAACTTCTGTTAATTTAGTATTGTTGTAAAACATAAATTAAAAAATTGAATTTTATATCCTCTATACCGACTCTTTTAGTCGGGTTAAAACAACCTTTTTTTAAAGCATTAGCACCCTTGAAAAGACCTTAATTACATTAAGAGCCTTCGAAGCTTTAACTGTTAAAAAACGAATATGTTCATGCCACCGCAATTTGTTATCTAAAAATATACCCAAATATTTAATAAACTTTCTATTCTCCAGTTGCTGGTTACCCATTTAAATCACATGAGGCCCTTCTAAGATCTTGCGCCTCCTTGTAAAAATAATAAATTGCGTCTTAGGCAGCGACAATTCTAAACCGAAGTCATCAAGCCATGAAATCAATGAGGCAAGAGCCGCGTAAATAGTGTCTTTAATCTCATCGACGTCATTCCCGGCCTTGTAAATCAATATACCATCAGCGAACATAGTGATTTTGATACTCTCAGTTAGCACTCCTTTAATACCTTTTAGCGCCAGGTGATAGAACTCCTCCCTGGGAAACTCCAATTCCTGAAGTCCTCACTTCGTTCCTATTCATAGAAAAATGAAGATTTCTTCGCATAATTAAGAAGGATACGAAATTCAAAAGGCAAGTTGGCGTATCGTTAGTTAGTTGTTCTATTATTTTAATTGGTTCTATGGAATTGAATGCTTCTTCTATGTCAAGAGACAGAAATTGCCCTAAAGCCACCTCCACTTTTGGTAGAAATTTTACTATAATGTATCTCTCCAACTATTCGGGAATTCACTCCGATAAAACATTCCATTAAAGACCTGAAGAAGCACTCTTCTAGTAGACGAGGGGAGTTTTGTTATCACCTCGTAGGTAATAGCATTTAAACCCGGTGCTGACGAAACCTTAGATGAAGACAATGCTGAATCAAATTGAATATAAGTGAAAGGATTTTTAAAAGCAACATCATCATCCACAACCTGAAAAGGGTCAAGCTGTATGGGAACATAATCTTCCCGGACTAAGGAATTTTGAAGTGCCAGTTGTTCAGGATCACCTGGATCATTAAAAGTGCCATGACCAGTCAATTGAGACTCAGTGATCATAGCCTTTACGGTTTTCCATATCCTGTTTAAACCGTCCTTAAAGTCTAAAGATTCGGAGAAAGACCGGAAAGATTTATATTTAATAGATCGTAGTTTCCTCTTTATCTCGTTACTGACCCTTTTGTAGTTTATGAGGTTTAGTCTTAATTGCTGTCTAAGATAATTTTTCAAAGCATCCCTCTCTCTCTATTAAGGACATCACAGCCCTCCGACCACTACAACAATTGTGTCTTTCTTCCTCTTTTACTGTCTTTAGGGAAATATACCCCGCATTCAGTGAGAACCTGAGTAATTTTGTCAATTAAGTTATTGTAACTCAAATCATGAGAAAAATTGTTATTACCAAAATTGAAGGAAGAAATTTCCTCCATTTTATCTGAAAATTTTGTCCAAACGATCTTTTTGGTATTAAGTCTATATGTGTTGGAAACCAGATCGAGATTGTTATTCTTGTTGTGTGAGATTCTTGTAGAAGAATTATCGTTTAGAGGGATGAAATTTAAATAGTTGATGGTGCTCTTAATTCTATTTCCCTTAGAATCGGAAGTGTCGGATTCCCAAACAGGAGAGTGAGCATTACAATCTCCCCAGACAATCTTTGGGAGCGAGGATGAATAGCCTTCAAAAAGCTCCAACCATGTTGTCAAATTAAGGTTAGACCTCGGTGGCGAATAGATTACAATAATCTCAAAAGTACCTCCGGTTGTTCGAATCCTGATACCCAGATGATCGGCCTTGTCTGAACTATCCAGTTCAAAACTAAAACTACAAAACAAACCTATTTTGGTTTGCAAAATAAAATAGATTATACTCTACTTTGTTTATACAAGATAACTTTAAAGAGAGAAAAATTTTAATTATTCTAAATTGGCCCACTAGAAGCTTTAGTCTAGTAGGAAAATGGGATGAAAATTTCCTTTAACTTGAAAAAAATACTAACTTTAAATTTAAAATATAAATATCAAGGAGAATCTGATTTTCAAAATTCTAATAAGTAGGCAATCAGTAAGTTGCTACTGAAGATCGACCATACCGAAATACTATAATCTTTGAGGAGATTCCTAACCGCTTCCTGGGTATTTTGCGAAAGTTTTTCATACAAAATTTTCTCCTTCTCTTCGATACTATTATGTTTTAGCATAGTTGAGGAATGTTGCGAATGTAAAGAAAGATCCATAACAACATCATCATCCTCTGGTATATCCGCAAGCAGAAAATCAGCCTCCTTCTGAATTTGACTATATGATGGATTACCGGAAGAGTGCAACCGAATCACATTATCAGACAACGGACGGTTCCTAACCTAAAAAAATCTTTGTTTGGTTAACCTGACTTTGCTAGTCATCATCCAGTTAGCCTTAAACATGATTAAACCGTTCTTCCGCATCCTGATAACCACAGTATAATTCTACCCCAAGTCTACGAATCTCAAATTCTCTTAAGTAAACTGGTTAGATTATGGAAGAAGCCATATGCTCACCTCCACAATTACAACAATTTGGCTTGCAAACTCTGTTCTGGCAAACGCCAGTATCGTGAGGATCACCACAAAACTCACATGTGGGATTTCTCGATCTGCATTGGCTATTAAGGTGGCGAAAACGTTGGCATTTAAAGCAACAAGGAGATCTGGGAGTCAATGGAGCTGTCGGAAAAAGGAAGAATGTAATAGAAATGGACGGTAGTAAATTTCTTCCAGTGAATATAATCTTTCGAACATCAGATTGGACATCGCCCACCGGGCTTCTTCGTCTGATAGATTTTATAGCTGCCTTGATTGGATCTAGAATTCTATCTGCTATATTAGAGACTGGAATATCCACGTCTGCCCCCCTAATTAGCCCTTCTACTGAGAGAATTGAAGAAGGTATAAACATCTTATAATTGGCTAACTTGAGTTCTTCTGAAAGAATAATTCTGTTAGCATTCATCCAAGAAGAGCATTGAATTTTTACTTGATTCAATCCACTTCTTATTTCTCGTCAACCAACGATCAGCTTGTCTATTCTATCGGCCAGAGCTAGAGAATTGAACTTTCCCACCCTACAATCATGACTCACACTCTCCATAAGAATAATATAAGGAGGAGGAGGATTCTCGGAATTCAAATCAGTATCAGGAAATGAAGGCTTTTTTCAGATGAAAGTATCCTGTTCAGGACTTGTCTGAGCCTGAGTTCGGGTTGTTTAGGGTGGGTAACTTAAGATTTTCTCCATGAATTATGCTTTTGCAAGGTATTATGAGGTTCATAAATAGGATCGCTCGTAGCGTTCTCCCAAAACTTGAGAATTTATTTGGGATGATTCGGGATCATTAACCCCATGTCATTTGCCTTTATAAATCTTGACTGCAGACAAATTGAAGATTTAACGTTTTTAATTATAATGTATATATGCCGGACGGAATTGGAGCTAGGGGGAGAATAAGCTGGTGTTAATATTTGACTGGAAAATGGTAAATTTGTGCAAGTCATTGCGGTATATTCCCCTTCAGATGTTACCTATTCTTTTGTGCTTTCAATTCCCTTTTAGTATTCCAATCTTTTTTATTATTTCCAATGCCACTTAAAATAAAGGAGTCACAACTTAAATATCTCGAAATTTTAATGGATATTACAGCCTGAAGTAGCTTTGTGCTTTGCAACGATTTTTTTTATGATAAAATATTTTTAATAGAATTGAAAATAATTGAATGCAGCTTATTTGAATCTTTTACAAGAAATGCAAAAGAATATGCAAGAAATGAAATTCATAATAATTGAATCAAGAAATGGAATTCATAAAAATTGAAAATTTTTAATTTTCGGGCTTCTTTTCGGGATGATTTTGAAAACTGTCAGATGTATACCTTATTTATTTTTTAAAAGTTACTATATTCAATTTCTAGGGCATTTACTATATTCCCTATTCATCTGTGAGAGTAGGCGGCAAAGTAGTAAAAAAAAATAGCGCCAAAGGAAAGTTATGGTTTAAATACACGAATATTTGCAGAACTTTGAGGCGTGATGGTGTGCGTGGATCAAAAAGAAAAAACGATGTTTCATTAGCAGGTTAGATAATAATTTAATGTGGACTTAAAATATTAACTAAACTGCATTATATGAAATAATTATCTGATTCTTTAGATGAAGGCACTACTCCTGAAACCATAAACGAACTTCTGCTTGGGTTAACCGGACAAACAGAAATTTCTGAAAATGTGAAAAAAAGATGGAATGAGACATCAAAACATAGACTAGATCTGTTACTTGCTGATAAAATTCGGTGTGAAACTAGTATCAAAAGATCCGGAAAATGCCTTATTAATAACTATTTTCTTAAATATCCATTTTTAAAACAACCAGACGGATACTTGTTGGTGAATACTCATCTTATGTTTGAACAAAAATAACTAGTTTTTTTTTGTTGTATAAATTCTTTTCTGTTATAATTATTTTTAGTTAGAGGAGGACTTCTTAGCAAAGTATCCTGGTTCCGGCAACAAACTTTTTGATAATTGGCCCAAATTTAAGGAGAAAGTTATTAAATTGTCGATGACATCGCAAAAAACTGGTAATTTTGTTCTTTTCTATTGATTAATTTGTTCTTACTATAAACTTCATTTCGAAGTAAGCGATATTTTTATGTAATGAATTTTTTTTTAATTCACCTTTCAGCTCCTAGTGACGGATACATTCTTGTAGAATTCTGTAATATAGTCACATCGGTTCAAAAATGTAAGCGTATAACCAAAACTTGGTATGCAAATGCTGAAGAAATTAAAGAAGGTTTCATTCTGCACATAAAGGTAAATAGTACGAAATTCTTTTTTTAAATTCCAACTGCACGTCTAATATCTAAATGTACCAAAAATCGATTTAATCTTAGGAGTAATATTACTTTTTGAAAAATATGTCTTGTGGTACTAAATTTCGAAAAATACTAATCTAAAGTCCAGGTTTTGTTGTTTTATTTATTAATTTAAATAAATTAAAGAAAACGAGAGAGATATATTGCGCGTCACTAAAATTCTTATTTAACAGTTAAAAATTAAAATGAAGCATTTTTAAAAGTAATAATTTTGTCATTAATAATATGAATTTTAAACATTTTTATTTAAAATTTCAGAATCTAAATTTAAGTATGAAATCAAAATCTTAGATTTTAGATTAAAATTTTTAATGCTCTGAAAAAGAGTTTTTTTTTTAATTAATGTTTAATTAGGAATTGATGGTTGATTAAAATAAGAATAATTTAAAATTTTTATTATTTAAAATTATTAAATTCGTCTACATCTGCTGTTTTTATACTTAAAATTACGATGAATTAAATTTTAAACGAAATTAGAATAAATTAAATTTAGAATTTATATTGAACTTTTCACGAATAAACTTCAGGTCGATTAAAATTACAATTTTTGTAAATTTATATTATTTAAAATTATTATGAATGCAATTTAAAAACAATTAAAATTTGGATAAATATATTTTTTAATAAATTGAAATTTTTATAAATTAAGATTTGAATCAGTTGAAATTCGGATAAATTTAATTTAGAATCCATTGAAACTTTTATTAATAAAATTTAAGCAATTAAAAACGAAATGAAATGTATTCCTATACCTATTAATTAAAATAGCATTGAATTCAAAATTGGATAAAGTAAAATTTAGAAGATTAACATTAGAATTAAAGAAAATTTTATTATCTTAAAATTTTGATGAATGAAATATAAGAACGATTAAAATTTTGATAATTTGACATTTTTATTAATTGAAATTTCGATGTTTTAAAATTTATCAAAATTTTTTTATCAATAAAAGTTTAAACCGATAAAAAATTATAATTGACAAAAACTGATCTTCATTTTAATTTAAATCTGTTAAAAGTTGGATAAACTAATGTTTAGTACGATTGAGTTTAAAAAGTTGGTTATTGTTAGAATAATCGGAAATTAATAAATTATTTAAATTTCTGTGGAATTAAATGTAGAATCTATAAAAAAAATTGAAAAATAAAAACTTTAATTGGATAAAAGTATGACTTTTGAAAATTTGAATGATTAAAATTGAGGTCGATTAAAAATAAAGTAAATTGAAATTTAATAGTTAAAAAGTGGAATGAATTTAATTCAGAGTCGATTGAAATATTAATCATCATCGTGAGGGCAAATAAAATTTATATTAAAATTAGTGTTGGAAATTTAATAAAAAATAGTGACGCAGATGACAAAAAAAAATTTGGTTTTATTTGATTACACTGAAGCTTCACTTATTTTAACCCAGTCTACGTAAATCCATGACAAAAGTCGCACTTATTTTAACTTCCATGTACTTATAGAGAACTTCTCTGTTTGGTTGATCCAATTCGCAGCAACCAATGAAAATGTTAGTAAGTTTTGATTGGTCGACAAGTTAAAATAAGTAAGACTTCGAACTGTTAAAATAAATGCAACTTCAAATAAGCGAGACTTTAAATAAGTGAAGTTGCAGTGTATTACATAAAAAATTGTTTCAATTTTAATACTTTTTAAAAAATACTTGTATTTAAAATTTAACATTAAACAGTTTAATTTATTTTATATGCAGAGCATTGATTCTTATCAAGATGAAATTAAGAGGATAGTTGATCGAGCAGTTGATCATAAACAACACATTTCACCATTGGCGATCATCGTAGGACCTGATTTAAAAAATATCACAGATTCTTATGTTTGTATCGATGGCATTCAGTACAAAGTAGCCTCTCCAAAACACGCAATAGACTATACATTCAAAGCTATACATGCACTTAATGCAACTTATCAGGAGCCGAGTATGTCTATTTGGGTTTTGTTTCAAAGACTTATTTATCAGATAAACACCGTGTGGGATCCTTCGTGCAGCGTTGTGGAAAAGTTTCTAAAGAAATTTACTTAATACGTTATAAGACTTAATTTCAATTTTGTTTTGTATTTTGATTGTATTTATTTATATTATGTTCAATTGGTTTCGACTGATAATACAACGTGGTAGTATCTGTGAAGCCAAAAAGTTTTGAAAAAAAATATACTTGATACGTTTAAATTTATTTTGAACTTTATTTTACATTTTAATTTTATTATTTATATTTAAATGCATTATTGTACTCTCTGTGGAAAAACAAAAAAATCTGGTAATTTTTTAAAACTAAATCTAAACAATTTTCACAAAATTTGTGATGAGAAATCTGTACTAATTAGGTTTTTTTTTATATTCTATAATTATAATTTATCGATTATGTAAAATCCAAGAAATAATTTTAATCAATTGTAGCGTCAACTGGTGAGTAATATAAATGTGACGCGTTACGAAGAAAGGAACCTAAGGAGCAAAAAAGTTTAGGTTATGTTTGTGATTTTCGGAATGAAAATATACAAAGAGGGTCAAACACAAACTAGTTGATGTTCTTTAGTTTTTGTTCCGTGAAAATATTCAATAAAAACTGATTTTAATTTTGTATATAATCTATATATTTAATAAGGAATTTTTTATCAAGGTAAAACTATCACTAAACATAACCTAAAATATTCTGATGATTAGGTCCCTTTCTCTATATCGTGTCACAAATAATATATATGCTTAAATAAAAATTATATAGTTATGTTTTATTACAATTAAACAATTCAATTAAAATTTTTGTTTGATTAAAATGTTACTAGAATTATTTTATGTATATATGTACTAAGACTTTTGCCATCCTGTGCGCATCACGCGGCACATTTTTATATATTGTCGGTATACTTACTATATTATATATGTATATTTTTAATTGCAGAATAAGAGAATTTTTTAACATTGAATTACGTGTTTTTTATTATTGTTCTTACACATGTTCCACGGAAAAATAGTTGAAATTTCAACAAAAAAAAATGAAATCAGAATTTTCCAATAAAATGTATGACATTATGTGAAAATTTTTCCAGTAAAATTCTAGGAAAAAATTGAAGGAGGGTCCCCCCTAAAAAATCACAGTTGACCCTAATTGTTCGATTTCGACGAAATTTGGAAAAATAAAGAAATTTATATATGCAAATAAAAAGTCCAAAATCGATTTTGAATATTTGTTTATTTACAGGGCCTTCACAAACTTAAATTTTGGAAATGTTTTACCCCCTCAAGAAATAAACCAATTTTAATGATTTTTTCAGAGATTATTTATTATCTATAAACAATTTCAAAAATTATTTAATTTTGAGACCCTAATCAATTTTTTTTAGTACTCAAACCATAAGAAATTCGAAATATTAATAAGAGAAAGAAACAACATGCCACTTTGTAAAGAAAAAAATATTTAGAAATTATTTTTCAATTATTTTGTTCAAGAAAAATTTCTTTTTTTATTAAATTATTTTTAAAATTATTAGGAAATACATAATAAATAATCAAAAAGTCATTAAGATCTATAGTATAGAAAAATCTCATTTCAGAAGAATTTTCCTTTAAACTTGATTCAGGATCATGTGTGATGTATTTAAAATAATTATCTTTAATTTATATTTCATAATTTTTTTTAGTCAGTGGAGCGAGCGTTACTTATAAGGGCAAATGATGCTAAAATAATTTTAGCAAATTATCCCAAAACTAAAGGAAAGGGAAAACGATGTGAGAAGAACTACATTGGATTGAAATCTGTTCACCGAAATCTCCTTTGCGATATTATTATTCAGGAGGAATTAAAGAATGTTAATTATCAGTTAGTGACTTTTAAATTAATTATAATATAATGATTTTAATCTCTTTAAAAATTATTCGCTTTTAATTTCGAAACCCAAATTGCAGTGTGCAATATCTGGGTTCAATAATTATATTATTAGGTATAGTTTCACCAAATAATAATTTTTCTTTGTTTTCAGAATAACAAGTGATCGTTTCAAATTAATCTCCAATGAAATTGTACAATTATTTCCAAAAGAGAAAGCTGTATGTATTACTAATTACAAATTTTTTAAGGGAATGTTCATAAATGACGTCACACAGTTTTTCTAAATTTTTAAACCGCCTCCATCATTCCTGTTATAAACTTCACTGCCCCTAGAACATGACATCATTTATAAACATTTCCTAACCAGCATTACTAAGGTGTCAAAATATATTTTTAAAAATCCGTTTGATACAAATTTTGCTGAACAAATTTTTTTTTGAAAATTGAGAATCAAATTTATTGCTTGCAAAAAATTGTCAAAACTGTAGCACATTTTCTGGAAAAACACGACTGTTAGCTGTGCTACATTTTTAAGATACATTATTTAAAATATTTTGTCTTTGGTTAAAAGAGATAGTTCAATTCTTTAAAAAAATGTATCACAACAAAATTTCAATTTACAACATTTTGATCCCTAAATTTCTTTTTTTGGTTAATTAAAAAAACAACTCAAAATGCTCTTTATAAAAAAATATTTGAAATAACCGAAGGGTTAACAACTCGTAAAGTATGGTGTACAATTGTGTTGAATTATCCTGAAGTACCTTAAAGTACGTCAAATATTCTATCTAAGATATCGTTAATTACCCTGAAGTATCTTTAATTACTCTGAATTATTTATTTATTTATTTATTTATTTACATAAACGGGGAAAAAAACAAAGAAGAGCCCTTTCGTACACTAGGTACTAACAATTATAAACTATGTGATTGCAAATATCGCAGATAATATAAAGTAATTAATTAAATCATATGTCGAGCTGTTAACAATATCTGCTTACGTAGTAACAATAAAATTTGATTCTTCATTTACATAAGCTCGCAGCTGCAAAATAAACCTGTTTAATGTGACTCCAAAAAAGCTATCATTATTTTGGGCAGAATTAGCCTCTCTACATAATCTATCGATAACTGATAATTATCTTCAATTAGTTGGAATTATCATAAATTATCTGAAGTATCGTGAATAACTCTGAGGTACCCTGAATTATTTAGAATTGTCATCAATTATTTGAAGTATCTTGAATTATCTTAATTATTTTGAAATACCATGAATTATCTGAAGTATTTTGAATTATCTAAAGTATTTTAAGTTGTCTGAAGTATCGTGGGTTTTTCCGAAGTATCTTGAATTACTATGAATTATCATAAATTATCTGAATTATTATGAATTAGGTGAAGTATCTTGAATTATCTTGAAATGTTTTGAATTATCATGAATTATCTGAAGTATCTTGAATTGTCTGAAGTATTTTAAATTATCTAAAGTATTTTGAGTTATCTGAAATATTGTGGATTTTTCCGAAGTATCTTGAATTATCATAAATTATCTGAAGCATCTTAAATTATCTGAATTAATTTGAATTAGGTGAAGTATCTTGAATTATCTGAAGTATAGTGAATAAGTCTAAAGTACCCTGAATTATTTAGAAGTGTCATCAATTATCTGAAGCATCTTAAATTATCTGAATTATTTTGAAATACCATGAATTATTTGAAGTATCTTGAATTATCTGAAGTATCATTGAATTACTCTGACGTACCTGGAATTATTTAGAACTATCATTATTATCTGCTTAAATTATCTGAATTAATTTGAATTATCATGAATAATCTGAAGTATCTTGAATTAACTAAAGTATCATGAATTACTCTGAAGTACCTTCAATTATTTAGAATTATCAGAATTTATCTGAAGCATCTTAAATTATTTGAATTAATTTGAATTTTTATGAATTATCTGAAGTGTCTTGAATTATCTGAAGTAACATGAATTACTCTGAAATATCTTACATTATTTTGAATTATCATAAATTATCAGAAGTATATATTAAATTACCTAAATTATTTTGAATTATCATAAATTATCTGAAGTATCTTAAATTATCTTGAATTATCTGAAGTATCGTGAATAACTCTAAAGTACCCTGAATTATTTAGAATTGTCATCAATTATCTGAATTATTTTGGATACCATGAATTATTTGAAGTATCGTGAATTACCCTGAAATATCTTTAATTACACTGAAGTATCTTGAATTATTTAGAATTATCATAAATTATCTCAACAATCTTAAATTATCTGAATTATCATGAATTGACTGAAGTATCTTGAATTATCTGAAGTATCGTGAATAACTCTGAAGTACCCTAAATTATTTAGAATTGTAATCAATTATCTGAAGTATCTTAAATTATCTGAATTACTTTGAAATACCATGAACTATTTGAAGTATCTTGAATTATCTAAAGTATCATAAATTACTGTGAAGTATCTTAAATTATTTTGAATTATCATAAATTATCTGAAGTATCTTGAATTATTTAGAATTATCATAACTTTTCTGAAGTATCTTAAATTATATGAAATATCGTGAATTACTCTGAAGTATTTTGAATTATCTGAAGTATTTTGAATTATCTAAAGTATTTTGAGTTATCTGAAGTATCGTGGATTTTTCCGAAGTATCTTGAATTACTGTGAAATATTTTGAATTATTATGAATTATCTAAAGTATCTTGAATTATCTGAGGTATCATGAATTACTGTGAAGTATCTTACATAATTTTAAATTATCATAAATTATCTGAAGTATCCTAAGTTACCTGAATTATTTTGAATTATCATAAATTATTTGAAGTATCATAAGTTATCTGAATTATTGTGAATTCTCTAAAGTATCTTCAATTCTCTAAAGTATCTTCAATTCTCTAAAGTATCTTTAATTATCTGAGGTATTTTGAATTATCTGAAGTATTTTGAGTTATCTGAAGTATCGTGAATTCTTCTGATTTTCTTGATTTACTGTGAAGTATTTTAAATTATTTTGAATTATCATTAATTATCTGATGTATTTTTAATTATCTGAAGTATCGTTAATTATCTAAAGTATCGTGAATTATCTGAAGTATTTTGAATTATCTGAAGTATCGTGAATTACTTTGAAGTATTATGATTTACTCTGAAGTATCTTGAATTATTTTGAATTGTCATAAATATCTGATGTATCTTGAATTACCTTGAAAAATGATAAATTTCTCTGAAGTATCTTGAATAATTCTGAATTATCTTAAGTACTTCGAAGTACATGAATTATCTTCAATGAGTTGAAGATAGTTTACACCAAAATTGTGAGATGTTAAACTCTCGTAAAAAACTTATTTCGTGATATCTTCTGAAAAAATGAACGTTATTCCCTTGTATCGAATTTACAATTTCAATATAATTACCCTGTCTATTTTAAAATTAATTTAGTAACAGAAATAGTGATCTTCCCTGCTAGTATTAGATAGGATATTTTTACTTGTTTGTCAAAATAGCCATTTTTCTCACTCGTGGCGGAAGTGGTAGTACTTCCTACTGGTGACGAATATACTCATTTTCCACACTGTTATCCATTGTTCCCACTAGTGTCGAAATAACCGTTTTCCTACCGATTACGGAAATGGTAATTTCCACACTAGTAACGGAAACGGTTGTTTTTCTCACTGGTAAAGAAAATGGCTGTTTCTCCACCGGTGGCGGAAATAATTTTTTTCTACACTAGTGATGGAATTGTAAATTGTTACCACTAGTGAGAGAAATGGTTATTTCTACTTCTAGTAAAGAAAACGGTAATTTTTGCTACTAATGATGGAAATGTCCAATTTCGAATAAAATATATTTTTATTGTAATATTATGAATTTATTTCCATAATATTATGAATTTATCACTCAGTTAATATCTTTTCAATAAAATATATTTTTGATTCCTTGTATCCAAAGCGCGCCAAAAGACAATTTCGTTCTACTTTGTTAATAATATGAAAAGTCGGAAAAAATCTAATTTTTCGTGTAAACAGAATTCTAGCCAATGTATTAATTACATGTATTAAATTATAATCTACCAAAAATTTATATCAAACAGATTTAAAGAATATTGGTTCACCTCGGATTATTCACATAAAATGTAAATTACAACAGAATACTATTTTTCAGTCTATGTACTATATACCTCATCTTTGTATAAAAAAAAATAATAAAATAATTGCTACGAGAAGTGCCAAAGGAAAGTTGTACCACAAATATACCAACTTTAGAAAGAAGTTGAGACAGGGAGGCTTATTATTGGACAAAAATTCTACTTGTCACGTGGATGACGACAATTCAGGAACTCTGATAGCTATTGACTATGAAAACCCTAATTTTTGTATGCACCTATATTCTATAAAACTTATTTTGCTTTTAGAAAATTAATTATAATGTATCTTGTGTGCTTTTCAAAATTTTTAGCAGTAACTCAGAGTGCCAGAGATGCTCTTTTGTGGTTAGATGGAAGAACTGAAATCTGTGAAAGAGTTCCCAAGGAATGGGACATATCTCGAAACGCTCGAGTGCAAGAATTAAGGAATGAAATTGACCAAAATAACAAAGATTATTTAAATGATTATTTTCACAAAAAGTACCCTTTTTTGAAGCAGCCACGTGGCTATACTTTGGTGAGATATCTTCTGAATTTAGGAGCTTGTATTCTTAAAAATCCACCTTTTAATTTACTTCTTTTTAATCATTTACTTGTTTTCAGCTGCAAGAGGATTTCAATAATTTATATCCAGCTTCCAAAAATGCGCTATTTAATGAATGGGTCAATTTTTCGTCGAGAGTTAAACTCCTGGCAGGAATTAACTCAAATACGCGTATGTGCATTTTAAATGAACCTCTTATAATTTTAATAAATACAGATTTATTTTGGTAAAAAGTATTTGTAAATTTACAGAAGTGTCTGACGCGCAGATCATCTTATTACTGGGTAAACTTTTCGAAGATGAAGGGCTTTCATCGATTCCAGTCAACAAGAAATTTAGAGCACGAAAAGCTGACATGTTGCAAAGTTTTTTGTTTCAGGCACAAGTGAGAATGACTTACTTTACTTTTTTTTTACAGAAATTGCTTTAGCTTGAGTAGAAACAACCATTTTTTTTATTTATCTAATCTATTGGTTGGAATAATTTTTGTTTTGATAAGATTTAATCTATTCTAATTTCTATTCTCTCAATTTATTAATTAACAAAATTTGTATTTCGCCGAATTCATATTAAATAGAAATTTCATTTTACAGAATTTCTTTTTAATTGACTTTTTATGTAGAAGAAGAAGAAATTATCCGAATTTTAATTTAGTAGAATTCTCATTTGACATAATTTTAAGTATGTGAAATTTTCAAATGATGTCCAGTTTATCAAATCTTCATTTGTCCGAATTTGTAATTGCACGAATTTAAATTTAATAGAATTCGTAAGTCACAAAATTCCCATTAGTCCGAAAAAAAATATCTGGCAGAAACATTTGCCGCGAATTTTAAACTTCACCAATCAGAAATAATCAAGAAAATCGTGATTGGTCAGTTTTAAAACTCGCTTAAAATCTTTCTGCCAGATGTTTTTTTCAGACAAATAGGAATTTTGTGTCTTAAGAATTCTATCAAATTTAAATTCGTGCAATTACAAATTCGGACAAAAGAAGATTTAATAAACTGGAAATCCTGTCATTTGAAAATTGGACATACTTAAAATTATGTCAAATGAGAATTCTGCTATATTAAAATTTGGTTAATTTCTCACAAAAAAAGTACATAAAAAGTCTGTTGAAAAGAAATTCTGTAAAATGAAATTTCTGTTTAATATGAATTCGGTGAACTACAAATTCTGTTAATTAATAAATTGAGAGAATTCAAGCTAGAATTAGGCCTGTGCGGAAAACCGGTATTTTTATTTAAACCGGTTTTAAAACTGAAAACCGATTTTGAATTTTGAATACTGTTTCTGTAAAATAACATTTCTGCAAAAGGAAAATTAGAGCTAAGGGATAAATAGTAGAATAAAAATCAGACTAAATGATAATTCTATAGTAAATTAAAATTATGACAATTGTTGATTCGATGCAATATCTTTAGATAAATTGTGCAGTATAATATCAAATGAAATGTGTGGAAAATTCATACGTTATGAGAAAAAATTTGATTTCAATTTAAAATTTTGTTTTAAAAGATTTTCCTAGAAAACAGATTTTATAATATTTAATGTGCTGTCTGTGAAAAAAATTTACGTCTAACTTCTATCTCAAAATATTGTAATTTTCATTTTTTTAGAACGCACATCATCTTCTACCTGGAATTGAAGCACTTCGAACTAAAGCTCAAATTGATCCTACTACAGTTCAACCTTATGCGGCGGTTGTTGGAAATGATGCCGGGACATTTGATTCGTATTGTGTGATAGCAGGAGTTCAATACAAACTTTCCTCGGTTCTTGAAGCCATTGATATTGCCTTTAAAAGTTTTCATGCTCTTCATACTGTGTATCCCAGAGCATCGGAATGCTATTGGATGCTACTCCAAAGAGCAGTGTACAAACTGTCAACACCCTGGGACAAAACCATTCAGATAAGCCAGGTCGATGTTTTAATGGATAAATTATATAATTAAATATTACATAAAAATACTTTGTTGCTGTATTATAATTAGATATAAGTCAAAACGTGCAAATGATATTTAATTTAATTCGAAGAATGTTACAAATTTTGACTAATTGCAGAAAAATGTTAATTACAAAAAAATAAAAAAATACATTGTAAATTTAACTAATTGTATTAAATTTATTAATCAGGTTAAGAGTGTTCCAGGTGAAACGTATCAAGTTTTCAGTAAAAATCCAAAATAGAGGGCCGATATAATTTTGACGAATTAATTTATTTGGATCTTGGAGACCAATTACACAGTCCGATACTGATTTTGACCCAAAGATATTTCTTATCACTTTTGATAGATTTTTTCACGCTGATTACGAATCTGGAAAGAAAGTTGAGCAACTTGATAGAGCTATCACGTCTAGTTTTTGAGAAAATGAGTGTCAAAAACTAAAAAAACGTGTTTTTTAACAAATTTAATTTTAAATAAAAAGAAAACAAGAGTTGCTAGAAACTTGTTCCTGGGTCCAAATGCAAGCTTGAACTTTAAACTACAACTAGCAACATTAACATTAAACTTTGTATTGTTGTTGGTCATTTAAAATTATAAATTTTTGCAAATTCAAATAATGACAATTACGAAATTGAAGAATATATCTGAGAAATGACTAAAATAATTGATAATTGAAAACAAAATTCAAGAAATGGCTAGATTAATACACAACCGAAGAAAATAATTAATAAAATCAAAGAATAATTATACGCATTTAAGAGAATAATTGAAAATTGAAAATATTGTAGGAAATAATTAAAAATTGCGGAAAACAGTTAATAATTGGAGGAAATAGTTGAAAAATTGAAAAAAATATGTAAGAAATTACGAAAATTATTGTCAATTGAAAACGAAATTCGAAAAATGATTAGATTTATAGACAACTAAAAAAATAATTGTAAAAATTAAACAAGAAATATTTATTTTGAAGAAAATAATTGCAAATTTAAATATTAAGAAAATTATAGGAATAATTGTTGAAAATAATTGCACATTTAACAACTGGATTAAAAATTGAAAAAAATAATTAAAAATTGAAGAATTGAATTGAAATTCTTTTAAAGAATATACTTAAAAATTGAAAAAATGTCATTGAAAAAGCCGAGAATTGATTAATATAGAAGAAATAATTAAATATTTTTTACTGAATATTTTCTTTAAATTTCGAAATATAAAAATGTATTTCATTACTATATTCAAGGTAGATAATTTTAATTTACACTGTTTTTGTTTTGAAAATTATGTAATTATGTCGCTCAGCGCACATAATTATTTTTGCCTAAAATTATAGAGTATTTATAAATAAAATTATAGTTTTTATTTAAAAAAAAAAACCTGATTAAAAACTTAAAAATGGACTACAAGTTTAGCAGTATTCACATGTTTCAATAAGCTATTATCAAAACTGTTTTTTTTTTATTACTCCAGAACATTTTATATTGCAAATATTTATAATACTTAATATTTAAACAAATTAAAATTTAAAAAATTGTCTAATAGGAATTAAATTTTTCACAAAAATTAAATTTTAATATTGCATTATGTATTTAAAAAAAAAAAAATTATGTCAAGCAATATATTAAATATTAAATAATAAAATAACAAAAATTATCCTGTCTTTCAAACAGTCACAAACATAATAATCAGGAAAATAATTCGTTTTAATAAAAAATCTTAATTATTAGTAAAGAACTTTTATTAAGGGAATTTGTAATTATAATTTTAGATTTAATTTAATTGATTAAAATTACCATTGACTTGTTTCAATTCATGATAATTTTGAATAATTTTACAATCATTCTATAAAATTAAAATTTAATCAATTTAAATTTAACCTGTTATTATTAATTCCTATAAATTAAAATTTTGGTTAATCTAACTTTTATTTAATTCAAACTTCAGTTTTTTTAAATTTTTCCAAGCTTCA
Organism: Ganaspis brasiliensis; assembly: GCA_037103525.1. Classification (NCBI taxonomy): domain Eukaryota; kingdom Metazoa; phylum Arthropoda; class Insecta; order Hymenoptera; family Figitidae; genus Ganaspis; species Ganaspis brasiliensis. The sequence continues at coordinate 78,914 of JAZKLR010000365.1, read as the reverse complement.
TCAATCCCAACTTCAATATTTTATTATATCACAATTTTTCTTGATCAAAATGTTACTTAATCTAAATTCAAATCGATTCAAACTTTAATTTTTCAAAATTGTAATCTAATCTTAATTAATTTTATTCAATTTTTTTTAAATTATTCAAATTACAAATTTCCATCTAGCCAAATTTTAATTTTTTCAAATTTCAATCAATCCTAATTTTTATAAGCGAAAATTTATAGTGATGAGAATTTTATTTAATTAATATAACATGTTCCATTAATTTTGTTAAAAAGATCAAGTTTAGTCCAATATGTAGATGTACCAAATTTTCTAATACTTTTTTTAAAATCCCACCAAACTGTATATTTTTAATCTTCATATTGTTTATGCATTTTGTGCCACTTTATTTATTTGTGTTTTTTTGATTCTATCTTATCATAAAAAAATCCTATTTCTTAACTTTCGAAAAATAATTTTCTTCATTCAGTGCTGTTTCAAATTAGTTTAAGGTTTAAAGTTTCATTTGAATCTAGGGACAAGATTTTAGCACTTTTTGTTCTATTTTTAATCAAAATAAAATATGGTCAAAAACACTTTTCTTTGACTATTTAACACTAATTTTCTTAGAAATTTCCTAAAAATTTTAAAAAGTTCTAAAAGCTTTTGAAGAAAATCTTGACTTCTGATACAAAATCAGAAGTAAAATAATAAATTCCTGTAAAAATTTTCAAAAAAGGTTTTAAATTCAAATTTTATTGAGTTTTTTTAGAAAAGGGAAAATTTTAAAAATACAAGTAATATAATTTTAATATCATTAAAGTAAATTATAAACTCTTCATCGTAGAATTACGTTAATAGTTTCAATTAATAAGCTTGATACTTCACTTATGCAAAAAGCTTTTTAATTAATTTAATTAAAGCGATAATTCTTATCGCTTTCATCTTAATAACAATAAATGCCAATGCAATGGTCAATTGTAGCGTGCTTTTAGCAGTAATTAGGGCATTTTATACATTTATTACTTTTTTTTCTTCATTTAAATCAGAATTGTGAAATATAAAAGTCGTCAGTTACAGACACTTTTTAACTTTTTTATAAAACGTCTATTAGTGACAAATTATTAATATTGAAAAATTAACTCTTGCGCAAGTTATTAAATGGAATTATAAAACGTCTAAAACTGCAGAGTCTTTATTATAATCAACAAGCATTTTTTATTGAAATAAAATGCATTAATCAAGAAAGCAATATACAATTTATGCAAAAATGTTAAATTCAGTGAAGAATTCGGCAGGAAGTTCATCAATTAACATTAATAATGTACCTGAAATATTTACTGTAAAGTTTGGAAATTTTATCAACAATCTGAAATCTAATAATGAAGAAAAGTTGAAAAAAGAATTAAAACCTATTTTAATAATTTCTCGATTCGCTGGAATTTCGCCTTTCTCGTTTGAAAAAAAAAAGTTAAAATTCTCCAAGTTACAAATAATGGTTTTTTTAATTATGTACTTATTTTTTGATTACGTCTATTACTACAATGTAAAAGAATTGTACGACGACAACCAAGTGAATATTACAGCAAAAATTCTGTGCACTGTATTCGCACTCCTAACAGCTCTGAGTGTGCAGATGGACTTTATACTTTTTCTATTATACAAACAGAAATTTCAGGACTATTTTGATCTCATTTGGGTTTTCGACATGTCAATTAAAGGCAAAGCTGAAAGAAAAAGCAAAATTGAAATTTCTACATGGGTCTGGTTGATAATCATTTTAATGTACTCTGCTATTCTTGGATATCTAACAGCTATGTCAGAAAAATGCAGCGTTTTCAATATTATTTTTTATGTCGTTGGCTGTATTTGTATGTCGTTTCAAATTTTGAAATTTCTAGCTTTTGTTAAAATTTTAAAGAAAAGATTCCAAGATTTGAATATTATGACAGAAAAAGGTCAGTGTCAAAACTTTAAAAATAAATTTTAAAAATTAAATGTAATTATGTTAGTAATAAATTCTTTCTGTCGAAAAGTTTTGACTACTGGATCAAAAATAGAAAACAAGGATACATTCGAGACAGATATTTATCAAGTTTATCAACTACATGGATTCTTATTTCTTGCTGCAGAAAAATTGAATTCTATATATTCTATACAGCTTTTGCTATGGATATTAGGATTAACTTTTACTGCAATCTCTGAAATTTACATCTTATCAACTGAATATAGTCATATATCTGAGAACCTCAAATTTCGCGAAATGGCCATAATATTTTTTCTTCTAATAATATTAATAATTGTGTCAATAGTTTGTCACACAACTGCGGATGAGGTTAGTATATTAAATTTTTTAAATAACACATCAATCCCCTGCAATAAATTAAATAAAAAATTTCTACTTAACAGGCTAATAAAATGGGAAAAATTATATTCTCATCGCCACATTTTAGACAAAAGTTTACAAACATTAAGAAGGTATGATATGCTAAAGTTTTTAAATATGTATCCCACACAGCAATATAAATTCGTAGAATATTTCCTGAGTATTCCCCGTCTGCAAATTCCAGAGAGCAAAAAAATCGCCCTGTAGAATTCCATATGGCAAAATTACAGACAAAAAATAAATTTCTCAATAAGAATGTGGATAAATGAATTTACAATTCGAAGAAAATGGTTAAAATTTAAAAAAAAAACCATATTTTGTATAAATAATTGAAAAATGACGAAAGAAGTTGAAAATTAATTAGAAAAGAATAAACTGAAACCTGCAGAAATTAATTTAAAAATTAGGGAAAAAATTGAAAAATAATGGAAATAATTAGAAATTGAAGAAAATTGTTGAAAAATAATAAAAAATAGTTGGGAATTGTAGCAAATAATTAAAATCATAAAAGACAAGAATTCTTAAAAATTGAAGAAATTTTTAAATATTATTTTAAATGTACTATTCTCAAAAAGTGGATTAATTAAATTTGTAATCAATGAAATTTCAAATTAATTGAAGTTCGAAGAAATATAATATATAATTTTTGTAATTGTTTATCTCAAATAAGTTCTGTATTTTTTTAAATTATTTTTTACAAATTTTTATTATTTTCTTCAATTCCTAAATTTTCAATTATTTATCTCTTATCTCATTTTTCAATTATTTTTTTTAAATTTTAATTTTCTTGCTATTCTTTTGGAATTATTTTCTCCACCTTTTAATTAGATATATTATTAATTATTTTTCAATTAATTTCCTAAATTTTCATTTATTATCTCATATCTAAGTTATCTCGTCTCCACTTTTCAATATTTTAATCAATCTCCCATTATTTTTCTCAAATTTTAATTACGTTCGTCAATTTTTAATTATTTTTTTTTTCATTTACAATGATTTTCACAAATTTTATATTATTTTGAATATTTGTTGATTAATTACGAAAATTTCAATTATTTATCTCAAATTTCCATTATTTTCTTCAATCTTCGATTATTTCTATAATGTTGTAATTATTTTCCTAAGTTTAAAATTTCTAAAATCATACTATAATAAGGTACTTTCTTTTACCTCACAAATATTCTGTATTTTTTAAAATTAGAATTAATATCTACAAACTTCAACTACTTTTATCACTTTCCAAAAAATTTTTTCAAGGATTTTAATTATTTTTCAATTTTTCCCCTAAATTTTAAATTTAATTTACGGAAGTTTCAATTATTTTTTTTAATTTTTCCAAATAAAACTATTTCAGTTTTAATTCTTTCCTTCAATATCAAATTAGTTTCATTATTTATTAATAAACTTTCAATTTCTTTCGAATTTTTTGATTATTTTAAAAAATAGGTATAATTTTTGTTCTTCAAAATTTCCATGTTTTTATCATTTTTCAATTATTTTTCTCAATTTTCTATTGAGTTTGTCAATTTTTAATTTCTTTTTTTAACTTGCAATGATTTTTACAAATTTTATATTTATTGTTTTATTCCCCCCCCCCTCACCCCGCGTTCAATATTAAGTTTGCAGATGGCAAAAATTTAGAAGTTCGAAAAATTCGAGGACTTTCCGGAAGTGAAATACTTCAGATGTTTTTCGTGAAAATTAGTAAAAAAAATAAAATAAATTAATGAAAATTGTTGTTATTGTCTTAGTATTGGAAAAATACATCCTTATTAATTATTTTGTAATATTTCAATAACTTTCGAATTCTTTTTAGTTATTTTCATACCCATTTTTTTTTTTTTTTTTTTTTTGAAAAATGTTTGTAACCATGACTTTATTTTTATTTAAGTAATTACTTCGATACGCTCCTAGACGAGTCACAGGGAAATCTCTCATGTTTATAAACTTAAAATGTCACTTTTTTATTGTTTTTGCAAATTTTTGACGTCCGATGTGTTGAGATTTTGTAAATAACTGTTTTAGTGTACATTTGCAATTGGACAATTCTTTCAACAAAATTCATTTCAATTCACTGCTCTTGGACTTTTTAAAGTTGATCTACCTCTTCTCAAGACGGTAAATAATAAGAAATAAATGCAATTATTTATAGGCGCATGTTCAATAGATAAATTAACATCAGTCTTTTTTCTTATAGTTAGGAAATTTAATGACGACATATCTTGTAATCTTATTGGCGAATCAAAAATCTTCAAAGCCTAAATTGGCCATGAATTCAAATCTAGTTTCAGCACTTGAGGATCGAGGTTAAAATATACAGCAATCTTTCTGCTTTTAGAAATATGATACTCTCTTAATAAATAAGGTAACGGTACCTATACTCGATCAGTGATGATTTAATTGGATAAAATTAATTAATAGTTTAATAATTTTTATGCTAAATACTACTTCGAATATTACAAGATTTATTTTTACCAATGTAATAAAACTATTAATTAATTTTGTGTAATTAAATCATTACTGATCGAGTATTGGTGCCGTTACCTTATAAATAAAAAATGCTCATTTTTTTTCTTTAAATTTCTGGATTTTGACAAAGAATTTATAACAACAATTCAACAATATTATTATATATTGTTGTCAAGTTAGTACACAACAATGACATCTAATCAAAAATTTCAACATAAATATTTTAGAAATGAAAAACTAGCTTGTACCATATAATAGACCCGGTGGACAGTAAAATTATTATAAGAATAAAAAAATATTTTAAAAAGTTGGAAAATAATTGAAGAGGAAAAGTGCGTCACAATACATAGAATCTTTAATTAACAAAATGTGTTTTAACCGCAATAATCGCAGTTGTTAAAAACATATTTCACTTTCTATCAAAAGCGAAACAATACTTCCATAACTGTTATGTGATAACTATTGTACAAGCTTTAGCTCTTCACTCACTTTATAATTTACGTTCTTTTACGACCTCTACATTATGATAAAATCAGAGAGAAGAATGAAAGAGTTGAGGGCGATATCATTTAAGAATAAATTTAATTATTAAGCGGACATATATTGATTTAACTTGAGTGCAAAGTTTCTTTTAACTGCATTATTTATTTTGTATGAAATGCGTTTTTTATGTAGTTTTCATTTTAAAGATATATACATTTATGTGCTCACATTGTTAAGTTCGCATTTTGTTTATAAAAAAACAAAAAATTTTTTTTTTAAAAAAGTATGTTGGTAAAAAAAACATTTATTCTGAAAAAAATCTTAATTTGTATTTATTTAACGCTAAAATATTAATTTAATTAAAATAATTAAATATTAATATTTATCGAAAAATAAAACATTTATTCGGGGTGGGCACGTGTCAGTAAAGTCAACTTTTTTTTCTCGAAATGACCTGCTTAAAAAGTGAAAGCCAGTAAAAAAAGTGAAACTTGCTTATGGAAGATTTAAAGAGAAAATAATCAATGATTTGTCGTTAAATTTCACAAAAAAATGTCAATTTATTACTGTATATCCAGTTTTTTTAGAGTATATAAAAAAAACATATATAATAAAAAATTTATATTTCCACTTTCTTTCTTCTCTCTCTCTCCAAAACAACGAAATATTACAGCTAAAAACAAGTTCAACAAACGATCAACTTTATATTTAAAAATTATGTGGTTTTCGGTAAAATACTTTTTTATCGCTTATTAAAAAAAAAGCAAACATCGTCTATATAAATAAGAGCCTGAACTTTCCAAATTTAGATCCGCGATCAGTGTTCCAATGAATCCGAAGGTAACAATTTATTAAACTTAAGGATGTTCAAGCCATTGGCATAACCTCAAACTAGAAAATAATTTTTCACGTAAAATGAAAATATTATTAAAATTAATTTCACCCAATTTCAAGACCCAGTTGTACATTTTAAAAAAAAAATCAAGTCGAGACAAAATTTTTTATCAAATAATAATTATTTAACATTAATTGTGTTTTTTCTCTAAAGTTTATGAACAATTGTAATTTTCTTCCAATTTTGACAAATAATAGCTTATTTTGATATTTGAAATACTCTCTACAAATCTGTTCGTTAGATTTTATTGAAATACTTTTTATTTAAAAAATTATAATAGAAAAAAATTGGATGAAAATTACAAATGTTCACAAACTTCAGAGAAAAAATACAATAATTAATGTTAAATAATGATTATTTGATAAAAAATTTTGTCTCAACCTAATTTTTTTAAAAAAATGGGATCTTTCGAAATTGGGTGAAATTAGTTTTAATATTTTCATTTTACGTGAAAAACCATTTTTTAGTTTGAGGTTATGTCAATGGGTTAAACATCCTTAATTTCACATACATAGGATAGAAGTATCTGCTTTTAACATCTTATATAATTTCTTAGTACCATCAGTGCGGTCATTTGCAAAAAATAATTTGTTTTAAATATCTAATATAAGAAACAAAATCCAATACTTTGTATGTATTTTTAAATATACAATAAATTTGTAACTCAGAAATCGAAATATTTGTAAACATATTTAAAAATCAATGCTAAAGACACACGATCTATAACCAGTACTTCTACCTTATATTTATAATCAACATTTAATTGAACTCAAACAACTTTATTTTGCAGATAGTGATTGCTTTTTACTTTTTATTATCAATTTTTTGTCTTGCTGAAGAAGCAAAATTACAAAAAAGAGGATTATCAGAATTTGCCAATTATGAATTGAACCCTATTTCTTATCCGACAATTCTTCCTTTTACTTTAGACAACAAGGAAACATTTCCAATCTTTTCCCAAACTGAGGTAATAATCAAATTAAAATTAAAACTTGTTAGTTCAGACATAACAATTATAATCAGCTAATTTACACGAGTTATTTAAAATTAATTAAATCTAGTTTATCAAACTAATTAATCAACTTAATTAAAACTGAACTTGAACATTGCTCTCAATTAAAAAATTTGTTACAGGATTTCTTTTCCTCTGAAGCAACAGATAAAAATCCACGTCAATTTAAAATCAATCAATCACCGGATTTGAATGCAAAACATCTTAATTTTTTACAAAATGATAAATTTCGGGACCTTGAACTTCTGACACACTCGGAGGTTTATCAACCTTTATCAATCTCTCAAAGTTACTCGACGTTTCCTCAATCTGCAATTCAGGATACAAATAATGTTTATGTTTTTCCCCGAGCTTATCAATTTTTGATTGGACAATACTTGAATAATGCCGAAGACAAAGATATCAAACCCATTGTTGAAGAAAGCCAAGAGTAATTTTAGATTTTTCTAATACATTTCTTACTTCGTACACCTATTTACATGTTAAGTTAATCATTCAAACATAAATTTTGATTTTCTTTCCAGTATATTAAAATAAAGATTTTTCTTACAAAAGTTATCTTATTATTTATCTACAACCTTGACGTTTTTATAATCTTTGAATTTAAAGAAACAAATCATTAACGATTGTATTATATACGATTAGTGATTAAAAATGATTTTTTATAAGAGATCACAAGACGTTATTAAAGATACAGAAGATATAGATATAGAAATTTTTCAAATATAACAAAAGTCAGCTGATAATTTAATCACGTCTAATGCTCGAGAAAATTAACAATTAGGCAACTTGTTTATGTAAATTGGCACGTTAAACACCTTTAATATTTACAATATAGGCATTATTAAATAAATTTATTATCTAAACAAAGTGATTCTTAACTATATAATTAATTAATTAATTGATGCGTATGAACATTGTGTATTTTTAATATTTTAAACTTCTAAATAATCATCTGAAAAAAAAAAAACAATTAATCTAAATTTAAGTTTTCGGGAGCAAATCACAATTTTTGAACAATGCTCCATTAAAAGAAAGATTTGTGCATTCACATCAACAAAATTATAATATAATTTTTTAACATCATCTAACTATGTATAAATTTTTCTAAAAAAATATCGCCCTGACACATCGTAAAACATTTCTTGTGTTGTTTTTAGCAAAGTACAAATGCTTCTCATAGCAGTAAACACCTTGACCGCCAAATGCCTCTATCACAATATTTTACTATATTTACAATATTTATAACACAGTAAACTGCACATTTTCAAAATGACAGTTAATTTTAAGTGTCAGTTATTTTCTTTGAAGCGATAATAATTTTTAATCACCTAGAGACAAGCACTCACTTGATAATTCATTTCTAGAAAATTGATAAAATTTGTTTGTAAAATTTGTTACTTTTCATAATATAAGTGTAAGTGAACAATCATATAAAAATTCATTGAACCGTTTTCGATTTATAGGCACCGATTTTATTGATAAAAAATTTCTTAAAACGAATGTATCTTGCAATGAATAATTTGACATAAATAGACAAAATTCAGCTCCACACATCGCTCGAGTAGCGTTTCTGCGAATCCATTTTTTTTATGTAGTCTTGCGCTTCCATTTCCGTCATTTTTCCTTTCTGCATCACCACTTTCAGAAGAATGTTGTGCACGTCACGAGCCATATTTCGTGCATCACTGAAAAATAAAGGTTTTAATAGAAAATATTATGAAACAATTTTTTAACATTAAGATTTAATTTTCTTAATTGGTTTAAAAGAAAAATTTAATACGCGTTATTTTTATTTAGACAAAAAACTTTGTTCAAAAAAGAGTTGGAATAAAAATTATTGAAATATTTCATAATATGTAATAAAGTCTTTGAAGAAAATAAATAAATAAAAAATATCAACAATAAAATAGTATTATTTAGAAACAAGTCTAAAAGTATTAAGGGATAAGAAAAAATATAAACATTTAATAATAATGAAAAATGGAGAAAACCTTCAACTAAAATCAAACAAATTAAAAGAAATGAGAAAATTACAAATATTCAAAATTTTAGGAACATAAAAAATAACAAAATTCGAGAAAATCAGCTATAAATAAGAAAATGTAAAAATAAAGTAAAAAAATGAAACAGATAAAAAAAAAGTTTACGAAAAAATAAGAAAATTCTTAGAAATTAAATCGGTTACTGATTTTACGTATACAAAAAAAAATTTTTTTAAAAACTACATAAGAATACAAAAAAAATTACGAAAAATATACAACAAACTAGAAAATCCGTTAGAAAAATTAAAATGTTTACTGACTTAAAATTAAGAAAAAAATATGAAAAATAAATCTTTCACGAGGAAGCAAAAAGGTAAAAAATTTACTAAAGAAAATAATTTTTTAAAAATATTTTGAAGATTTAAAAAAATGAGGAATAAAAAAAAATTGAATAGTTTAAAACAAAGGAAATAATTTCTAGGAAATAGAAAAATGATTATAAAATGCGAATATTTAATAGATACAAAATTAAATTTACATAAAAAAAGAAAGCTTTTAAAAAATTGTAAAAATTAAGAAATTATATTACAACTTAAAAAAAAAAACAAATAAATATTTGAAAAAAATAATCTAAGGAAAAACAACACGTAATCTCCAGACAAAAGTAAGTCAATTTATTTAAACCTAAGGTCACGTCAAAAACATGTAAAAACAGCCAAAAAATACATTTTGCCTAGATTAGTTTCTTTAAAAATAAAAATTAACTATGTAAAAGAACTGTTCTAAAAAATTACAAAATGTAAAAATAAAATCAGAAAATATTAAAAGTCAGTAAACAATCCACAGAATAAATGAAAATATTCTTTAAAAATAAACAAGAAATGTTAAAAAAAAAACTTATACTAAAAATATGAAAACAACTTTGAAAGAACTAAAATATCTTGTAATGTTAAACATTTTTTTAAAATAACAATACTGAAATGTATATATTTAAATTAAGTACATGATAATTTGCGTCAAAGATCGTGAAATTAAAAGAAAATACAGAATTAAAGGAAAATTATGATATTTACGGAATTTTTTCTTAATAATTATGAAAATAAATAAGTAAAAAGATGAAAAAGATAAAAATTATGTTCACTGCATAAACACTTTGCTTCCATGTAAGCAAAAAAAGTAATAAATTAAAAAATACAATTTTCAGTTTCACAAAAAATAAATAATTTGACTAATTGTTTTTTTTTAATCTAGAATATTTTCTCTAAAAGAACTATGATTATAAAATTAAAATTTTAGAAGTTATAGAAAGGGATAATTTTTTTTTATCTTCAATTTCAAGTGCTTAAATTAATTGTTTATATAATTTCTAAACAATGTTAAATGCCAATTTTTATGATTAAACCTGACACGTCTATAGTAAAATAACAGTTGAGGAAAAAACAAGTTCTAGCTTTATTTGTTCTTGTTGAATAAACATTTTGAACGTGATATTTTGGAATGTTAATTTTTACTGACGCAATCTCGAAGTGAAACTAACATTTCTCTTCGAGAAAAAAAAGAAAAAAAAGAAACATAAAAATTTTAAGTACTTTTTTTATTTAAACAATAACTATTTTCTTAGAACAAAAATAATCTTTTTTTCGAAGTTCTAAAATAATTGACTCAAAGATATAAAAATTACTCTACACTAATATTTTTTAAGGTGAAATTAAATAAAGTTTTAAAAAAAGCATTTCAAATAAAATGGGCTAATAAAATAGAGAAACAATAAAATTAAAGAGAAAAATGAATAGAGAATTTTAGTTTTATTTTTATTATCAAGTTTAAATTTAATATTAAAATAATTTTGAAAAAATGTTCTCTTTCACCTCTTTAAGTAAATTTTCTGTTAATTCCAACGTTAACCTTGCGTAATTTAATAACAATCCTTCAAAATTAAAAACGCGCTTTATAAAAATATTTTTCGAAACAATTAACTTATAATAATTATTGAAATAAGTAAGTCACTCACCCGCACACATAAATGTGACCGTTCTTTTCTCCAATTACGTTCCACAACTCATCGTTATTCTTTTCTAACAAGTGCGTGACGTAAATTTTGTGTTCCTGTTCTCTGCTGAATGCTGTGTGCAAAATAAGAGTACCACTTTTGACATATTCCTCGAGTTCTTCTTTATACAAGAAATCTTCTGCACTTTTCCTGCATCCAAAGTAAAGGATCGTCTCTCCAACTTCTTTTCCTGTTTCAAACAAAAAATTATTGCACATGTAGTTAAATTTCCTGTATTTTAAAACTCCAATATTAATTATAAAATTACAAATTCGTATTTTATTATCTTCAATTAACCTTGTTTTGGTAAAATTATTTAAAAATGTTATGACTAAATAAAAATTATCAATGATTGTTAACCCTTAGCTGCACAGTGGTCAGTCCCACTGACCACCTATTTTTTTGAGTTTTTCGTAGATTATTAAAGATTATTGGAATACAGTCACTATTTTACATCTATAGACCTAATTTTGAGGTTCCTCAGTAAATTTCCGATTCCAAACTATGGTTTTCAAATAAAATAGGTTTTTTAGTTTCCAAGAAAAAAATTTGAAAATAGCAATTTTTTTTCGATTCTCTAATTTTCATATTTTTATCTTCTTTTGATTGTAAAGTACCTATTTTAATTGAAAAAAATTATTTTTCTACTTTTAAAAAATGTGTGCATGTAAGGGTTAAATGATAGAAAAATTGCAAAAGACAATTTTAATTTTAATTCAGAATCTCACTTACTACAAAATTAATAAAATCAATTTAAATTCAGATAAATTAAAATTTGGAGAAATTAAAGTTTGAATAGATTTAGACATTGATAAAAATTGTAATGAAATGAAATCGAATTAAACTAAAATTAATTGAAATTTGAATTTTAATCGATTGAAATTTAGTAGATAATTATTTCACGATATTTGAATAAATTAAAATTTGGAACGATTTAAATTTATGTCCATTTAAATTTAAGTTAATTAAAATTTGAATCGACTGATGTTCGAAAAGATTAAAAATTAATTGAAATTTGGATAAAAAGATGTTTGTATCTAATGAATAATAAATTATTTTCAAATAAAATCAATTATGAATTCTTGGAAATTTTTCTTATTGTTACTTCAAATTTTAATTGCTTATAATTTTACTGAATAAAAGTTTGGATCGATATAAAAGTAGTATCTAAATTTCGAATTAAATGAATCAATGAATTTTTGTTAAAAAAGATTTTATGTTTATTTTATGTTATTTTTCAAATTATCTTTTAACAAAAAATTAATTGCTAAACTGACATACATTTTACGTAACAAATATGAATTTTGCATTTCCTACATCTATTCTTTAAATATCATCTCAAAGTAATTATTTATTAAAACTGCACCATTTGAAGAAATTCACATTACTTTTAATTCTCAAGAATTGTTTTTATTTTAGCAGATATGAGATATCTTATAGATCTTGTTCTTAATTTTAATTTATATAAAAACACTAAATAACAGACGTAATAAATAAAAAGTGCATACTTATTACATAAAACATTTTTTATCATTGACTTTTAATTCAAAAATTCATGAAAAACCTGTTTAAACTTTGAATATTAAAAAAGAAAAATCGTTCATTCATAAAAAATTGATGCTATTGAACTTTTTTTTTAAGGCTGTATATCACACCTGTTCTGAATCAAAAAAGTTATTCCTCGTGGCAAGAAAAAAAACACTTGCATATTTTGAATAATTTTGACTCAAATAAACAAAATCGGTTCCGCTCTTCCTAATTTTTAATTTCCTTTTTGGATAATAAAATCGTGTTTATGAATTTTTTATAATATTAAATTTATTTATTTTAATTTGTTATTTATTTGTTCATGATGTTTAACGATCCAGGAAATGGATGGGAATTTATTATTCAAATTTCAATGTTCAAAGTATTAATAAACCTAAAATTATTTACATAATTTTATTCTTAATGAAATAAAAATCCCTTGTATTCAATTTTTTCGTCCCTTCATAACACTTTTATCACTTTTTGAACATTAGTTACATTTTTTATTTTCATCATCAACTTTCTATTTCTTGGAATTTTTTTCTCTTCTATGAAACAGTTGAATTTTTATTTTATACATTAGAGTAGGTATTTGACAAATATTTATTCGATACTTTTTCTACCTTTTTTCACAACTTCTTAATTTTTAAATTTTTTTTTGTAAAACCTTTCTCATTTTATTTTATTTATGTAACTAAATTTAATCTTATAATAAATTTTCTCATTTTATCATCGTTTTTTTAATCCTTAGATATTCCTTTCTTTTTTCAAAATTGTTAAGGTTTTTTCTTTTAATCTCTCATTTTTTCAAAAAAGTGTATTAATTATCTTTTTCCTTAAGTTTAAAATATTTCCTAAATTGTTCCAAGTTTTTAAACATTTGATTGTTTAGTATTTTTGCGTGTTTTTATTAGTTTTATAATGTATTTTCTTAATTAAAAGAAAAAAAGAAGGATCATAAATATTTCAATTTTGAAAAAAGATTTTCTTGTTTTTAAAATATTTTTTTTATCATTCTTTTTCTCATTTTTGTGTATTTTTAAATCTTAATTTTTTTACTACTTTCTCATATAATATCGCATGGTTTGATAAATTTATAAATTTTTAATTTACATTTTTTCTCAAACTCTCTAATATTTTGAATTATACACCATATTTAAATATTTTTTTCCTTTTTGCTTTAATGGTTTTCTTAATGTCTATTATTTTCAAACAATTTACTAATTTTTTCTTTGTAGGTTTCTTCATTACTTTTGTACATTTTCCAAAAATTGTCTTATTTTTTCAATCGTAACAAAGTTTTTAATATTTTTTTGTAATTTCATAATTTTGTTCATAATTTGTTACATTTTTTAAAGATTTTGTTTATTTCCTTCAATTCCTTATTTTTTTGTTCGTTTTGTCATTTTTTCAAAGAATTTCAAATATTTTCAGATTTCCCATTCTTTTAAAATTGTTTAAATGTTTCTTTAAAATTTTCTCTTTTTTTTAAAAAAAAAAATTTCGGTAATTTTTATGATTCTAAAAAATTTTCTTATTTCTTTTGTAAATTATTGACTTTTCTTTTTACATTTTTTTATACTTTATTAAAACATTTTGATTTTCTTTTATACCTTACTTTGTCGTAGAAAAGTTTTCATTTTTTCGTAGACTTTTTGATGTTTTTAAATCTTCCAATAATTTTTCTGATTTTTCTTGCAGTTTTTTTTCAAACTAATTTTTTTTTTTTGCTAAATAAACGATGTTTATTAAATGTTAAAGACTACTTTTCTTAATATTTATTTTAAATAACTACTTAATTTTTTAAAATTTTAAAGATTACAGTTATTAATCATTAAAGAAACAAATCCGGGAAAATTGTCGTTTACGATCCGGGAAATCCGGGAATTTAAAAAAGATAATTAACACCCTGAAATTAATATTTATATGCACTCTTAGATTCATCTAAAAATAATCTTCTCGTGAACATTAAAATCATAAGAAAAACAATCAGAAGGATTGAATTTGATTTTATACTTTATAATTTTGTTTATTTGAGTCACGAGAATTTTGAAACCAACCTTCTTTCCTGGCAAGATCGCGTTCCTGTATGAACCCTCTGAAAGGTGCGAGACCAGTTCCGGGACCAATCATTATAATAGGCGTAGAGGTTCGAAGAGGAAGACGGAATTGTGACTTTCTGACGAAAATGGGAACCAAGCTTGGAGGTTCTGAAGGATGTTTCTCCTTTAACCAAGTAGTTGTTACTCCCTTATTGACTCTTCCAGTCGGCGTTTTATATTCCACAACAACTGCAGTTATATGAACAGTTGTCGGATGAAGCTGCAATAAATTAACAAAGTTTCTCATTATCTAACTTTATATTTAAAATAATTGTAATCACATTTCTTTAGAAACCAAAACGATTATATTAAATAAAAATCAAATTTTTCATTTTATCTAATATTTGAGTCAAAATTTCTGAACTGTGTCACCTAGAGTTGCGAAGAAGTAACGAGAATATAACCGGGAATATAATCGACGAAAATTCAAATCGAGAATTTATGAGACTTTACTTTTTTTATTTATTTATCAAATTAAGTCAACTTTTCTCAATCAATGTACGAAAATTGAATCATTAGTGTCATTCTAATTAGTAATGATTTGAATTTTAATGTTAAAAGAAAAAATAATATTAATTTACAAGTTTCTTTTATTCTGTCCACACCTAAATTTTGTCACTAGATGTTTTTTTGTTATAAATTTTTACATCATATTTCACCTTTTCAAAATGTTCTCAAATTTTAAATTTATACCTATAGCAATTTTAATTTCATCAGATTTCTGCTAATTTGAATTTATACTGATTAAAAGTTTAATTAATCCACGGTTCAAATATACTAAATTAGAAGTGATTTTAAAATTTCTGAAATTTTTAATAATTTTTTTCCCTTATGATTTCAATTACTTAAACTACATTTTTCAACTATTTTTAGAATTTTTCAATTACTTTCTACAATTTTTTATTATTTTCACTGTTTTTTTGCTTTTTTCCCTAAATCTTATATAGCTACCTTCCGCAAATTTCAATTATTCTTTAAAATGTTTTCAATCACGTTTTTAATTTTGATTATTTTTTCTTCGACAATAAAACAATTTAATTATTTATTGCTAAATTTCATATTATTTATCGCAAAATAAATTAATTTTATTAATTCACCATTATTGTTTTCGTTTTGCAATTAATATCTTCAATTTTTAATCATTTCCATTATTTCTGAATTAATATCCTGAACTTTTAAATATATATCTCAATTTTCAATTAATTTGTTCAATATTCATTTCTTTTTATCATTTTGCAATTATTTTCTCCATCTTTTAATTTTTTTTAATTAATTTCCTAAATTTTCAGTTATTATCTCAAACATAGATTATTGTCTCCAATTTTCAACTTTTTGAACGATTTTTCAATTATTTTCTTTTGCTTAAAAATAAATTCTGTAATTTTTCTATTATTTTCTCCAATTTCTAATTATTTTCATTATTTTTGCATAATTTTAAAAAATTTCAATTATTTATCTAAAATTAAACATTTCTTGTCATCATATTTCAATTATTTTTAAAAAATTTAAATCATTTTTATCATATTTAAATTACTTTTATCATTTTTTAAATTATTGCCCTAAATTCCTAATTATTATTCTTATTTTGTAAAATTATTTTTCAAGATTTTTCTCAAATTTCAATTATTTTCTTCAATTTTTAATTATTTTCATTTGTTTTAATAATTTATAAAATTTTATATTAGTTATCTTGAGCTTCAATTATTTTTAGCCTTCTTCAATTTTTTTCTACTAATTTTTAATATTTCTCATTTTTTTCAATTAATTTCTCAGATTTTCAAACATCTATTTCTCTCTAATTTTAATTTTTATCCATTCTACCTATTTTTTTTATTATTTATTTTATAACATTTTATTAATTAGGTTACATACATAATAAATTTGGGCGTTGAAAGTGACAAACGGATCTTTTATAAATTTTGAAAAAATTCTGCAATTTTTTAAATTATTTATTTGAAATTTCATTATTTTTTTTCAACTTATCATTGCTTTTACCATATTCTAATTGTTTTCTTCAAGTTTTCAATTTTAAAATCATTTTTCAATTATTTTCCCCAATTTTGAATTATTCTAATTTTTTGAAATTATTCTCTAAAATTTTTAAAATACTTTTCTCAAATTTCCCATTATTTTCTTCCATTTTTAATTTTCAATTCTTTTCATAATTTCTAAGTTTTAAACTATTTATCTGATATTTCAATTATTTAACTCAATTTTCAATTACTTACGTATTTTAGACAATTATTTCTCTTAAATTAAAAATAGTTCTTTGCAATTTTAAATTATGTTTATCTTTTTTCATTTATTTTCTCTAAATTTTAATTATTTTCTTTTTTTTTTGCAATGAACTTCTAAAAGCATCAAGTAATTTTCTGAAATTTTCCTTTATTTAAAATATATTATGAAATTTTTACAATTATTTTCTCAAATTTTAAATTATTTATATTATTTTTTCATTATTCTAATTTTATTCAATTCATTTCTAAAATTTTCAAGTATTTCTCCCAAATTCAAATTATTTTCTTTAATTTTACGACATTTCTATGATTTTTTACATTACTTTCGACAATTTTAATTGTCTCCATTATTTTTTTTTCCAACTAATTTGCAAAAACATAGAAAATTCTCATAAATTCTCCGGAAGGAGGTGAAATGCTTTTTGAAAAATTTCAGGTTTTCAATTAGTTATAAACAATTAAAGTTTGAAGCACTTTTGTACAAAATTCACGATTGCTCTGCTATTTTTAGATAAAATTAAATAATATTTGGTAGAGACTTAAAAAAAATTGTGCCTCTATTAATCAAGATCAGAATTTTAAAAATACCTGATTATTTATGCAAAATAAATTGTATATTAATTTTAGAAGTCAGTTTTAATTGGTCCAATTCATAAATTTTGACTCATTTATAATTCTTAATAAAAAATGAATTTTTACCTTAGGCGACGAAGATATAGAATAGTATCTGCATTGAAGTCTAGGAAGCAATTCGCAAAGATGATCAAGAGCAGGCTTCAAGCTTGGAATGTCTTCCAAAATATGTACAATATTTCTATTTTCCTGAATGATCCATTGATTATAAAGAGCCTTTCCTTCAACGGTTGTCGAGGCCATAAGTTTCAGTTTTTCTTTGTCTGCAGTTTCAGTGCAATACTCTGCTAATTCTTTGAGAATGTGAGTTCTTGGATGACCCGTGATATCCAAATAATGGGTAAGTGCCGTTCTGTATGAACAGGGACAAGGGAATGGATGCTTTTTCGTGGATTCTTCGTCAGTGTTTGTCAGTGTAATCACAGTGTCCAGATCTAGTCCACATTTTTCGCCGACTTTGTTAACAAGTACCGAGTTATTAACAGGATATACAGCCAAATGATCTCCAGTTTCGTAGCGCATTTTTGATCCTTCAATATCGAATTCAATGTGCATACAGGACCTATCTGACTTTGGTCCGTGAAGTTCTCGATTTACTTTCAATGGCGCCAGGTAAGGATTCTTCGCATCGAATGGCCTAAAATTTCAAAAAGAAAATAGTTTTTTTTTAATAAAAGAATAATACTTTGAACAGCGGACTTGGAGAATTAAGAAAATAATTAAAAAATGGCAAAAATAATTCAAATTTGAAAAAAAAATTGTAAAATGATAAAATTAATTGAACAAGCAAGGAAGCAAGGAATATGGTTTTTTATATATTAAGTTAAATTTATAGGTTAAAAAATTTTTTGTTGAAGAAAAAACAAATTTTTCAAAAAATGAAAATTTAATAAAAAATTTTTTAATGGTTATTTTTAAAAACCCTTGTGTCTGATTCCAGACTTTTGTAGTAAAAATAACCACACCAAATTTTATTAAGATGCTTTAAAGCGTTCTCGAGTTATCGTGTTCACAAAAAAAAAGTACATCCACATACATACATCTGGACATTTGAACAGGATGTCATGTAACACATTTCTAGATAGAGGAAATTTATTTTGAAGCAATTTAAAAATTTGTAAATTTAAACGAATACAAAGCTTTCTCCGTGAGGAAGCAAAAATTGATTAAAAATCAAAAAATGAAGACAAAAATTGAAACAAAATAATTGAGATTTGAAAAAAAGAATTGAAAAGTTTCAAAAATAATTAAATTTACAAAAAAATAATTGAAGAAACACAAAAATAGATAAAATATGAAAAAAATGAAATTCAGACAGGTGTAAAAAATAATTAAATTAAATAATAAAAGGAGGTGTAAAAAATAAACTTTTTAGACAATAGTTGAAAAATTGGAAATAATAATAATAGAAGTTTCAAGAAAATAATTGAAACTTAAAGAAAATAATTTAAAAATGTCAAAAAAAATTTATTTATTTAGAAAACAATTCAAAAATGACAAGAATGACTGAAATTTGGAAAAAAATTTATGTAAAATGAGAAATACATTTAAAAAATGCAGTAAAAAATAAGAAAATTTAATACATTAATTGAACAATTGTATAAAATAATTAAAAAATTAACGATTTAATTGAAATGTAAAGAAACTAATTGAATGACATAAACAATTGAAAAGTGGTGTGAAAGTTGATAAATTCGTGACAATAATAAAAAGACTCAAGAAAGTGACATTTAAAGAGAATAATTCAACAATTTCAAAAATATTTGAATAGTGACAAAAATAATTGATATTTGAAAAAAACCATTGAGAAATAACAAAAATAACTGATAACCGGTATAAAAAACTAAATTTTTGAAAACAATACTTGAAAAATTGACAAAACAATTGAAAAGTTAAGAAACTAATTGAATAATGACATAAATAAGTGAAAGCTCGTGTAAAAATTATAAAGTTTATAGACAATAATTGAAAAATTGAAAAAAATATTAGAAGTTTGTGCAAAACAATTGAAAGTTAAAGAAAATGGGTAATTGAAATTTGAAGAGAATAATTCAAAAATGTAAAAAAAATTTAAATGTGAAGAAAGTAATTAAAGTTTAAAGAAAATAATCGAAATTTGTATAAAGTAATTGAAATTTGATGAAAATAATTGAAAATTGGTGTAAAAAATTTAAATATCCATGTCATAAATTTTTTTTTTTAAATAATTGAAGTTTGTAGAAAACAATTCTAAAATGGGAAAAATAATAGAAAAATGAAGAAAATAATTGGAAAATGACTAAAATACTTGAATAATGACAAAAGTAATTGAAACTTAAAGAAAATAATTTAAAAATGTCACAAAAAATTTATTTATGTAGAAAACAGTTGAAAAATTACAAGAATGGCTGAAATTAGGAAAAAAAATTAATGTAAAATGAGAAATATAATTAAAAAATGCAGTAAAAATAAGAAAATTTAATACATTAATTGAAAAATTGTAAAAATAACTGAAAAATTAATGATATAATTGAAATGTGAAGAAACTATTTGAATAATGATAGGTATAATAATTGAAAACTAGTTTTAAAGTTAATATAATCACGGAAATAATAAAAATTGGCGTACAAAATAAAAAATTTGAAGAAAATAATTGAAAACTGGTGTAAAAAATTTAAATAATCATGCCATAAAATTTTTTCTTTTTAATTCTAAAATGGGAAAAATAATAGAAATATGAAGAAAATAATTGGAAAATGACCAAAATACTTGAATAATGACAATAGTAATTAAAATTTGAAGAAAATAATTTAAAAATGTCACAAAAAATTTATTTATGTAGAAAACAGTTAAAAAAAGACTGAAATTTGGAAAAAAAATTAATGAACATTTAGAAATATAATTAAAAAATGGAGTGAAAAATAAAAAATGTAATATATCAAAAGAAAAATTGTATAAAATAATTGAAAAAATAACGACATAATTGAAATGTGAAGAAACTAATTGAAATATGCTAAAAATAATTGAAAACTGGTGTGAAGTTTGAGGAAAATAAATGAAAGTTGAAGAAATTAATTGAAGTGTAAAGAAAATAATTGGAATTTCAAAAGAATAATTCAAAAATTGAAAAAAAATTTTAATCATTCTAATTGTTAATATTAATTTTTTTTGATAATGTACTATGACTTTATTCAATATTATTACTATATTTTGAATAATTTTATTCGTTTGTATTGGGCTTAAATGATCTTGTATTGTAGTTACAGTAAGTAGATAGAATAAAAAAAATTAAAATTAAATATTAAGAAAGCAATCAAAGTTTGAAAAAAAATAATTCAAATTTAAAGAGAATAATTCAAAAATGTCAACAAAACAAATATTAAATATAAAGAAAGCAATTAAAGTTTGAAGAAAATAATTAAAAACTGGTGTAAAAAATTAAAATATTCAATCCATAACAATTTTTTTTTATAATAATTGAAATTTGTAGAAAACCATTCTAAATTGACCAAAAAATAATAAAAATATGAAGAAAATAATTGGAAAATGACAAAAAAAAATTATTTATGTAGAAAACAGTTGAAAAATTACAAAAATGACCGAAATTTGGAGAAAATATCTGAAATTTAAAGAAAAAAATTAAAACTCGAGTAAAAAATTAAAAAATTTATGACGATAATAAATTTTTTTTTAAATAATTATAATTTGTAGAAAACAATTTTAAAATGACAAAAATAATAGAAGTATGAAGAACATAATTAGAAAATGACAAAAATACTTGAATAATGACAAAAGTAATTGAAATTTGAAGAAAATAGTTGAAAAATAACAAAAGTAAACAGAAACGTAGATAGAAAATTTAAATATCCTAACAATAATTTAAAGATTTAAGAATATAATTGGAATTATAAGAAAATAATTGAAAAATGACAAAAATAAATGAAAACTTGTGTCATAAATTTAAATATTCATGACAAGAATTTAAAGATTGAAGACAACAATTGATGTATTGAAAAAATTAAATTCCAAAGCACACAATTCCTTGAAAATTTACAAAAATACTTTAAAGTTGATAAAAGTACTTTAAAAATGACAAAAATAATTGAAAATTAAATATTTATAGACGGTAATTTAAAAATTGACGATGTAATTGGAATATGAACAAACTAATTGGTTTAAAAGGTAAATTATTAATCAGACATCCAATATCAGAAGCTCCCTGCAGTTGGAATAGACATTTGACTAAAAAAATGAGTTTTTTTTTTAAAAAAAAGTGAGTAATAGAAAGCGATTTAAAAAAAAAGTGAGTAAATGTGAGTCACTGGCAACTCTTTTTAAACAGAAGAATCTCATACTTAAAAAGTAATAATTGCAATAAATCCTTACGCTCGTTGATTTTTGAAGGAATGAAGTCTTGCAATTTCTCCGTGATAAATACGATCAGCGGGCAAATCAACATGTTCAGTAAGTTTATACTGACGAATGCTAACATCTTCGCTAATTCCTTCGATGCCAAAGAAGTCACAGACAGCTGGCCAAAATTTATCTTTCCACGTGATAAAGTCGTCTTCAATACTGCAAAAATATAATTTTATTCATTAGAAATAAAATATTATGTGTAACTACAAACATTGAACTAAACCGGTTTTATTTCCTTCATCATATTTATGAATATTCCTACTTTTGTTACAATATTTTATATTTTATTTTCACAGCAAAAAATAGAATCATTTAAAATTCGAATGCTTTATTTTTTTATGTAAAAAGCATTGAGCATTGTAGAACCTACTTGGCGTCATCGTCGCCGAGACCAAGCTCATAGACTCGAGTCGCTCCAAGTTGTTCGAGTCTGTGATCGATGTAAATTGCTACTTCATTATAATGTTCATATGTTTTGTTTCCGAGTCCAAATACCTGAGAACAAAATAAATATAACTAATTAATTAACAGGGAAAATCAGTAATTAATTATTAAATTTATTATTAAACAAAGTAAATAATATTAATATTATTTTAATAAATAAAATAATAATATTTTAATAATTTATAACACGACTTATATCGTCATCACATGTATCACAGTATATTTTTTTTTACAAATTGGGTGAAAAGGTGTTTAATTTTTTTCAAAAAGGGTGACAAAAATGCCTTTTAAGTTGGAGAGAATTATTAAAAAATTTACAGGAAATAACTGAAGTTCATAAAAAATTAAAACACCTAAACGAAGTTTAAAATTGAAGAAAATAATTGAAAAATAACGCTAATAATGGAAAATTAAGAAAACGGTTTAAAGAAAATAATTAAAAATTGAAGAGAACAAATAAAAAATGTTTAAATTTGGAAGTAACTAAAATTGAATAAAATAACAAAAAAGTGATAAAGTAGTGATATTTAAAAAAAAAAAAACAATTTCATTAATTGGAGAATATAATTGAAAATCGAGTAGAGTAATAATTAAAGAAATTAAAGAATATCTTTGAAATATGCAGAAAAAAAACTAAAGAATAAAGCTTATAATACAAAAAAGTGTGCATTGAAAAAGTTAATTGAAAAATTGAAGAATACAATTATTGTCATTTAAAGCACATATTTTAAAATTAATAAAATAATTAAAAAATGAAAAAATAGATTTAATATTGAACAAAATAATTATAAAAACGTTATTTAAAGGATATTAAAAGTTTTTTAAATTGGCGAATATAATTTAAATTTTAGAAATCAATTAAAAAATAAAAAATACTATTGACAAAAATAATTGAAAAAAATGAAGAACATAATTCAAAATTGAAGAAAATAAATGCAAATTTCAGAGAATCATTGAAAAATGAATAAAATAATTCAAACAGATACAGAAGACAGTTATTGAAAATATTCATAAATAGATTATTAAAATTTGCAATAATTATGACAAATTTAAAAAAAAAATAATTGAAAAAAAAAACAAAATAATTATTGAAAAATGACGATATTAATTAAAAAATACCAAAAAAATTTAGTATTGATCAAATTAATTTAAAAATTAAAGACAATAAATGATAAAAACAAAACAATTTAAAATTGAAAAAATAAAAATACCTAATTGAAAATTGAAGAACAACATTTAGAAAATCTAAGAATACAATTAGAATTTGAAAAATTAATTTAAAATTGATGAAAAGAATTGATTTATAATTCATGAAAATAATTGAAAATTATTTTAAAAATAATCAAAACAATTAAAATTACAATTCAAAATTACAATTTTAGAAGATTATTAAAAATTAAAGAATTTTTTTAATCAAATGTAAATGTAGTGTACTTGAAGCTTAGATTAATTGAATTTTTAATCAATGCAAATTCGAGTCGATTGAAATTTGAATGAATTAGAATTTTTATAAATTAAAAAAAAAGATGACAGAAACCTAAATATGTGAATAAAAATTGAATAAGTGATAATCTGTTATGCTTATTGTAATTCAAAGATTTTTTTTGAAATTCAAGGTTTTCAAGGTCAAAAAAATTCAAGGTTTATTTGTGTTTTTAAAGATCCCAAAATACCCTGTTAATTTGTAAAGAATTGAAATTGGAGTTAATTAATTTTAAAATCAATTACAATTTTCAATAATGAATGTTTTAATTAATAAAAATCAAAAATTATTTTAATTTACATTTTTTAAAATTTTGATAGATTGAAAAATTAGATAAATTTGGGGATGATTTAATTCATGTTTTAAATATAAAAATAGTTAAAATTTGGACAAACTTTAATCAAAGAATTTTTCAACAATTTTTAAGATTTATGAAAAAATTATTTCAGAAAGATACAAAATCTTATATTTTTAAACATGAAGTAAAATTTTATGAATATAAATTAAATCAAAAAACAACATTTTCTTTCACATTTACTTATCTGATAAACTTTCTATCTTTGGTTAACATAAAAAATAATAAAGGTAAATCAAGAAGAAAAGTTACTACTCATTATTGATTAGAAATAATTGTCCAACTTAAATAGAAGAAAAAACCAATTAATTAAATAAAATCAATAATTTAGCAGGTAGATTAAAAAAAAAAATACCTTAAATTTTGGAGCCAAAATTAGTTCGGCACCTTGACACGAGGAGACGTTGACACGAAATCGACGAGTAACTAAGCGTAACAAGTTGTTAATTAATTTAATTTGCATTATATCACCACGTATGTTACATAAATTACGTTATCTTGAATACTAAAATTGTTTAACTATTACCGACTTCTAGAAAAAGAATGTTCTTTTAACCTTTAGTCTCAATGATAATAGTTTGCTTAGTGAAATCGTTGGGGAAACATTTTTAGCAGACACTTTTAGCAGACAAATACAAGAGTTTTTTATTCGTTGCATTACTTGCATTGGATGACAGTTTATTATGTAACGCTGCAACTTTACACTTAAATAATTCTAATGCCTAACAATGATAAAAAATTGAAAAACTTGATTGTCTTTGATTTTTCTCAATTGAGAATCAAAGAGACGACTGCACGTGTTTGATGATTCATGAGAATGACAAGAAAGGGCTTGAGCACAGTATGTCGTAATCGAACGCATAATGTATCCGCATCTTGCATTCATCAAACGAAATAGAAAAAGATAGAGAGAAATTTCTGTCCTATTCAGTCCCATTGCTAGAGCATACGTTTCTACGTGCTCATTGTGCTCTAGCCCAAATTTTCTATTGCTTCAAATTCAGTTAAGGTTGAGTCATGAAAAAGGTTTTTCAACCGAACGACAGATAGCTCTGGTATAAGCAAAATTTGAATAGATTTCAAACGAAAACAGCGATTGAGTTGCAAAATTCTTGGTAATTTAAAACCCGGTTACATTCTCGAGAATATAACCGAGAATATTCTCCTTCCGGAGAATTTATGAGAATATTCAATGTATGAATGAGCTCCACTATTTTGAAACACAAACAATTTATTGAAATAAAAATGGATAAATAACAAAATAAGTATAATTGAAAATTAACTATAAGTAGAGTGTAAAAATTATTATTAAATATTAACAATGACCTTATTTTATCAACAATTTTAAATATAATATTTAAAAAAAATAATAGCAAATTGTGCAAATTAATGGAAAAAAATGAAAACGATTAAAATTGTCGAAAGTAATTTAAAAAATCATAGAAATAATTTTAAAATTAAAGAAAATAATTTAAATTTGAGAAAAATACTTAAAAATCTTAGAAATAAATTGAAAAAATTAGAATAATTAAAAATTGGAGAAAATAATTGGAAATTAAAAAAAATTATTGAAATTGGGATAAATAATTAAAAATTTAGAAAATTAATTCAGAAATGATGAAAAAATTATTAAAAATTGAAGGAAATAATTAAAATTTAAGGAAACAAATTGAAAAACTTATCTAACATATTATAAATAAAGGAAAATTAAAGAAAATTTGAGAAAAATACTTAAAAATCTTAGAAATAAATTGAAAAAATTAGAATAATAAAAAATTGGAGAAAATAATTGATAATTGAAAAAAATTATTGAAATTGGGATAAATAATTAAAAATTTAGAAAATTAATTCAGAAATGATGAAAAAATTATTAAAAATTGAAGGAAATAATTAAAATTTAAGGAAACAAATTGAAAAACTTATCTAACATATTATAAATAAAGGAAAATTAAAGAAAATTTTAGAAAAATACTTAAAACTTTTAGAAGTTTATTGCAAAAAAATAATAATTAAAAATTACAGAAAATAAATGAAAAAAGATAAACATAATTTAAAATTTACAAGAACAATTTTTAATTTAAGAAAAAGAATTGCAAAAAATACAGAATATAGGTAGGTGAAAATGAAAACAATTGAAAATGATTAAAAATTGAAGAAAATAATGGGAAATTTGAAGAAGAATATTTAAAATTTTTAAAAAATAATTTCAAAAAATAAGAATAATTGAAAATTGTGGAAAATAATTGAAAAAAAATTTTTAAATTTGAAACTTGAAGAAAATAACTGAAATATTACAAAAGAATTGATAAATTGAAAGAAATTAATGACATTTAAATTAAATAATTGAACAATAATAATTTGACTGCGGTTTATATGATGAAATAAATAAAATAAAATAAAAAGTTAAATTTTAGAGAAATCCTTGAAAATTTTAGAAATTAATATTTAAAAAAATGAGAATAATTAAAAATTGAAAAAAATAATGAAGAATATTAAAGAAATAATTGAAAAATAATAAAAATAATTGAAATATGATGAAAATAATTTAAATTTTTAAAAAATAATTGTAATATAATGAAAATAATTAAAATTTGAGATAAATAATTAGAATTATTGAAAATTATGCAAAAAGAATGGAAATAATTAGAAATTGGAGGAAATAATACAGACATTAGCAATAGAAAATAATTGAAAAATCATTTGAAAAGTTGAAAATTGAAGACAATAATTTAAATTGAATAGAAAAATGAAAATTGCAGTTAAATAATTAAAAACTTTTTGGAAATTTTGAAAATGAACATAAGTAATTGAAAATTGAAGTAAACAATTAACATATAATACAAATAATTGGAAATTAAATGAAATAACTGAAATATCAGATAAATAGTTTAAAATTTGCTAATTATGAAAACAATTGAAAATGATTAAAAATTTAAGAAAATAATGAGAAATTTGAAAAAGAATATTTAAAAATTTTAAAAAATAATTTCAAAAAATAAGAATAATTGAAAATGGTGAAAAATAATTGAAAAATGATTTGAAAATTTGAAACTTGAAGAAAATAATTGAAATATTATAAAAACAATAGGTTGAAAAAAATGAATGAAATTTGAAATAAATAATTGAAAAATAGTAATTTGACTGCGGTTTATAATATAAAATAAATAAATAAAATAAAAATTTGAAATTATAGAGAAATAGGTACATACTTGAAAATTTGAGAAATTAATTTTAAAAAAATAAGAATAATTAAAAATTGAAGAAAATAATAAAGAATTTAGGAAAATAATTGAAAAATGATAAAAATAATTGAAATATGATGAAAATAATTTAAATTTTCCAAATACAATTAAAATATGATAAAACTAATAAAAATTTCTGATAAATAATTAAAAATTTTAAAAATTATGCAAAAAGAATGAAAATAATTAGAAATTGGAGAAAATAATACAAACATTATCAAAAGAAAATAATTGAAAAATCGTTTAAAAAGTTGGAGATTGAAGACAATAATCTAAATTTGAGATAATAACTGAAAATTTGGGAAATTAATTGAAAAATAATTAAAACAATTAAAATATAGAGAAAATAATTGCAAAATGATAAAAAGAAATGAATATTGAACAAGATAATTGAGAATTGAGATATTTGAAAGTTCAGGATATTAATTTAGAAATAATGAAAATGATTAAAAATTTAAGACAATAATTGCAAAATGAAAATAATAATAGTAAATTGAAAAAATAATTAAAAATATGAAATTTAGCAATTAATAATGAAATTGTTTTATTGTAGAAGAGAAAATAATTAAAATTGAAATTAAAAAAATGTTAAAAAATAATTGAGTTTCCGGAAGGTAAATTTAAGATTTATAGGGAAGAAAGTGAGAAACAATGAAAATGAGTAAAAATTGCAGACAGTAATTGAAAAATTCTAAAAATAGTTGAAAATTGTAGTTTAAGTAATTGAAATCATAAGAGAAAAGAATTATTAAAAATTTCAAAAATTTTTAAATTACTTCAAATTTAGTATATTTGAACCGGGGATTAATTATAATTAATAATAATTTTAATCAATGCAAGTTCAAATTAACAGAAATTTGAAGAAATTAAAATTGCTATAAATTTAAAATTTGAGAGCATTTTGAAAAGGTGAAATATTTTGTAAAAATTTAAAACGAAAAGAAGCATTTTTAGTGTCAAACTTCAGGTGTAGAGATTGATTGTGAAAATTTGACTTAATTTGATAAATAAATAAAAAACTTAAATTCTCATAAATTCTCGATTAGAATTTTGGTCGGTTATATTCTCGGTTATATTCTCGTTCTCATTACCATTCTCTAGGTGATATTACTTTTTCGCAACTCTAAGCGATTATTGCCCAAATTTCAATTTTCTAATTTTCATATGTCGAAATATTTATTATCTACTTGCTATTTAACGTAAATTTTGTAATTCAAATTATAATTTGATAAAATTTTTATTTGCTCAAATTATAATTGAAACTAATTTTTAAATAATACAATTGCTTTTTGGCATAACTTTTATTTGGCCGAAAAATTATTTATTCAAAATTTCTTTCCCCTAATGGTCATTTATCAGAAATGTTGTTCCGAAAAGTTACAAAAACTAAAATTTTTTGTAATAAACGTACATTAGCATAATTTCTATATTTCGAACAATTTTTGCAAATTTCAATTTATTAGAATTTTTAATACTCTGTCTTATTATTTACACTATAATTTCTATTTTCCCACTTTTATTCATATCTGGCAAATTTTTATTATGTACATAACCTAAATATCGTTATTAAAGTTATTAATAATTGACGTTTGACATAATTTATAATTGTCTAAAAATCACATAATCCTAAATTAATTTCCATAATTCTGAACTTATATGCACTGAAGCTTCACTTATTTTAACCCGGTCTACGCAAATCCATGACAAAAGTCGAACTTATTTTAACTTCCATGTACTTATAAGGAACTTCTTTGATTGGCTGATCCAATTCGCAGCAACCAATGAAAATGTTAGTTAGTTTTGATTGGTCGACAAGGAGTGAGACTTCGAACTGTTAAAATAAATGCGACTTCAAATAAGCGAGACTTTAAATAAGTAAAGTTGCAGTGTAATTTCGAAATCATATGCATCTATGCCTTCTTGCGTCAATGCTTGTCTTATTCACGTGAACATATGCGTAAGACAAGCATTGACGCTAGAAGGCATATATGCATATTGTACCTTAATATTTAGAAGAAATAGAGGTTATGTCAAATAATATATCGACAGAAAAAAATTTAGGACACTTAGAATTTCGGTGATTTAGAAATTATATAAGTTCAGAATTATTGACATTAATTTAAGGTTATGTGATTTTTAGACAATTTAAGAATTATGTCAAATGTCAATTATTAATAACCTTTATAACGATATTTAGGTTATGTGCATATTATAGATATTTGCCAGTTATGAATAAAAGTAAGTAGTAAAATAGAAATTATAGTGTAAATAATAAGACAGAATATTAAAAATTTTAATAAATGGAAATTCGCCAAAATAAAAGTTATGCTCAACATCATTTCGAGAATTTAAAAGTCATGACAGATTGTCATTCGAGACGCTGATGTTATGTTAAATAATAATTAAATAAGTACAATTTATATCAAATCAATTTTGTATGATATAAACATTATGTCCAGCAGTACTTAATTTATATAAATTTTTGGTTCGAAATATAGAAATTATATTAATGTACGCTTATTACAAAAAATTTTTTGTTTATGTAACTATTCGGAACAACAATATTTCTGATGAATGATTATTAGGGGAAAAAAATTCAGAATAAATAATTTTTCGGACAAATAAAAATTATACCGAAAAACAATTGTATTATTTAGAAATTAGTTTTAATTATAATTTGAGTAAATAAATAATATATTAAATTCTAATTCGAATTTGAGTCTGTTTTAGTTAAATATTTGTAAATTATTTTTACTTAAACAGATTTTTTTTTATTCGTGGTTAATCTCAAATAGACTCAAAATTAATTAAATTAATGTTTATTTCTAATAATCAATTAAATAGTTAATTTTAGTTACTCTTTATTAATAAATAAATTATTAATTTTAACTAATTTGCAGTTAATTTTTTAAAAAAATTAAGTTATCATTTTTAACGAATAACTTTTTACTTTCAGTTAATTGGAAATTTTAAATATTTTTAATTTTCATAATTTAAGCAAATTTCAAGTTTCTTGAGACTCAGATTTGAATAAAATATAAATTTCTAATAAATGGTGAATATTCTTCATACTATATTAAAAACAAATTGTTGCCAGTTAATAAACTAATTAAATAACAGTATAAAAGTCATTTTAAAAAATATGAATAAGATTATTAAGATCAAGTTATTATAAAACTAATACTAAAAGAGAAAAATATAAGTTTTTAAAACACAAATTGCTAAGATTTTATCAGAAATAATGTATTGAACGTGTAATAAATATGTAAATAAATATGAAAATTATTCACTTGCGTATATGTGAAATAATTACTTAAACGATACTGTTAATGCTTTTTACAATTCATATTTTTGGAGCGATTAAAAAAAAAAAGAAAAATCTAAAAAAATAACTAAAGTTATATTTTAAAACAAGAATTAAAAACTTGAAATAATTAATTAAAATGTTAATGTATTGCTTTGCTTAATTACTTAATATATTCCCAGACATTGTTTTTATTTATTTATTTAATTTTTTAGTTTTTCATATATTTACTAGAAAATTGTGAAAAATAATTATATTTTTGTACTTAAATGTTATTTTTCTTTAGAAAAATTTAAAAAATAAAAATAATTCATTTAGTAAAATTGTAGATTTAGTGAATTTCAGAAAAATTAAATTTTACAATTAATTTATATCTTTACCTACATGTTTTTGAAAAATCTAACTCTTTTTTTCTAATCAATAGAGTTTCAAAATTTTATATTATTTCCAAAATGGCAAATTAAAGAATCGCATCCCTTTTATAATTTTCGTTAAAATACGTAAATGAAAGTTAAAATGTAAACATGATTGTTAATTAACAAAATTTTCGAAATATGCCAATATTATCAAATATGTTTACATTTGCGATTTTTCACGCGAACGGGTCTTGAACTTTGCCTTCTTGAATATCTTGAAACAATAAATCTCACAATAGAAAGTTGGCTAATCAATAGTTTTATTTTAAACATACAGGGTATCTGGTAAATTATCCTTTTCAAATTTCCGTATTTCCTGGATCGTAAACTAAATTTTATCCAGATTTGCTTTTTTTTTAAATAATTAATAACTACACTGCTAAAAAAACAGAATAACTTAAAAAAAAGCCGAACTACATTTAAAAAGTTAAAAATTTATTTTCAGGAAGATATAAACATTATATAGATCAATTAATACGTTTTTGATTATAGAATATTTATTCCCAAAAGAATTATCAATAAAAAAAAAGAACAATTTGTAGAAGTTAGACTAAAGAAATAAAAATGTATTAAGGAAGTTCTCTTCACTGACATAACCTCAAATTAGAAAATGGTTTGCCACACAAAATAAAAATATTGTTAAAATTAATTTTACCCATAGTTGAAAGTTACAGTTGTACATTTTTCAGAAAAAATTAAACAAAAATTTGTTGTCAAATAATAATTATTTAATTTTTCGTGTTTTTCATCTTCAAATCTACAGTTTATAATTTTATCCAATTTTGTCAAATAATAACTTAATTTAATCTTTAACATTATCTACAATTTAATTTTCCAATTTTGTTTAATAATAGTTGATTTAAGAGTTATTAAAGAAATAAAATTTGATTTTTATATATTTTTTAAGAAGGTTCCCTTCATTTTTCATAACCTCAAACTAGAAAGTCGTTTTTCACCCCAAATAAAAATATTATTCAAATTAAATTCACCAAATTTTGAAAGATCCAGTTGTACATTTTTCAGAAAAAATTAGGTTGAGCTCAAATTTGTTGTCAAAAATAATAATTATTTAACATTTTATGTTTTTTGTTTAAATTTAATGAACAACTGCCAATTTTCATCCAATTCTGACATTATTTAAATTTCATTAAATTTAAAGAAAAAATATAAAATGTTAAATAATTATTATTTGACATCAAATTTTAGCTAAACCTAATTTATTATGGAAAATGTACAACTGGATCTTTAATTTATTTAAAAATTACAAATTGACGTATTATTTATTATTTATTTTTATTTATTACCAATCAATTATTATTATAAATTCTCGTTTTTGAAGCAAGAAGATGTTATAAAAAATTATGTTTGGAACATGGGCACATTTAAAGGATTTTAAATTTTTATAAAAAAAATGTTTGTCGGAAAACCAGATTTTTAGATGAAGAAAAAATGATTAAAAATCGGATTAAATATTTTAAAAAATCTATGTGTATTATTTTAGATATTAATAAGTTTTAAAGGCCTAGCAAATTTTATTACAATTCTTTAAACCGTTCTCGAGATATCCAGAGGATAAAAAAATTACTACACACACACACACTCACATATACACACATCTGGACATTTGCTTTAGATTGAAAATTAATACATTTTAGAAAAGCGGTAAAAGGGCACATAAAAATTTAGACTTTTTTGTTACTTCTACAATTTTTTTTCTACGAATTTCGAGATCTTTTGACAAATTTTCAGATTTCTTGCTGGGTCACTATAGGCTCACTAAAATTAAATTTTTGTGAATTTTTTCAAAATACGAATTATGTTTTGAGTAAAAAATTTAAATTGAACCTGAAATTATTTTATTTCTATATTTTTCACACTTTCTAAAGAATATTAAGAGTATGAGATGGAGTGTGACGTCACTATTGTAAACAAAATTTGTTCATTTAATTTCTCACAAAAAACTGAATATTTGGTTACAAAACTTGGTAGAATTACTAAAAATATTATTAAGAAGGTCTGCCTGACCTGAGTTTAATTGAATTTAAAAAAAAACTCGCAAATTGTTGGGAAATTAAAAAACAAAAATTGTAAGCTTATGTAATTCTACCAAGTTTCGTGGCAGAATATTCAGTTGGGTAAATGTACCAATTACTGCGGTGTGAATCGAAGTCCAGTAAAAAGATTGAAAAAAAAAGATAAATAGAAATGAAAGATAAACATTTGGTTGATTTTAAAAGCAGTATTGTTATATATTGAAGTAGAAATCACTGATTAAAACATAAAGAGAAATTATTTATTCTTAAAAATAAAGAATTTATAAAAAAATACTCTGTGCTGGTATTACTACGGGCATGCATGAGTTAGTGTGCCTCAATTACTGCGTCGAGAATAACGTCTATTTGGAGGTTAGGTTGCCTCTGTGTCAGCAGTAAGTGAAACAAATGCATGCTCTATTTACTGCGGTAAGTTGCAATTTAAACTTGAATAATTAAATTATTAATAATTGAAATGTATATCTTTATTGTCGATTGTGTCTAGTAAGGTTTTAAATAATGTTTTTAATCAATTTAAATTAATTGTATACTCTTAAATAGTGCAAAATAACTTTATACAAAAAACTGCAGTAATTGGGGCATTCGCAATAATTGGTACATTTATTTGATAAGAAAGTTCACGGACAAATTTTACCTAAATCAGGGACGTCATACTTCATTACATGCCCTTAATAAACTAAAAATGAAAAAAAATCTATTTGAAAATGAAATATGAATTCGATTATAAGAAAATAATAATAAAATGTATACGTACGGCGTAATTTAATCCAGAAAGATCGGCATCGCCATTTTTAAGCCAATCAACGAATTCCATAGCATTGTCCGTTGGATCACCTTCTCCATACGTAGCCAAACAAAATACTGCCATACTGTTTGGTATTGTTTTCAAATTAACTAACTCTTCCTGGAAATGACCACAATCATTATGATTACACAGCTCTATAAAAAATTATGTTTAATAGCGTCTCAGTAATTATACGTATTTTCGAAATTAATTCTGAAGCCGAGATCAGAATTTCAAATTTGTTTACTTTTTTCTCTGCAAAACAATAAAATTTGACGAGATTTTGTTTTTTAAAGACAAAAAAAATGGTTTCGAACGTTTCGAATTCTGACCTCGGATTTGGATTTAAGAAATATATAAGATAATTGGGACGTATGATTAAGTTCTAAAATGAATTATTTAGAATTTTCTTGTAGACGAAATTTCACATTTTCGAATTTATTTTAAATCGAATTTAATTATGAATTCGAATTTTTACCTAATAGAATTTTTAGGTCACCGAACTTATATTTAACAGAATTTTCATTTTACAGAATTTTAAGTTAATCGAATTTTTAAATGGCAAAATATTTATTTGACCGAATCTTCATTTATCCGAAAATGTATTAGTACGAATCGACATTCAATAAAAAACTTAAAACGTAGAATGTTCATTTGTCAGAAATTGCAAATGGCCGAAAAAGCATCCGACAGAAATATTTTGGCGCGAATTTTTAAATTGACCAATGGGAATTTTATTCATATTTTCTGATTGGTCAATTTCAAAATTTGCGCGAAAATACGTCTACCGGATGATTCTTCGATCATTTGCAATTACTGATAAATGAACATTTTACGTTTTAAGCTTTCTATAAAATGTCAATTTGTACTAATACAATTTCGGATAAATGAAGATTCGGTCAAATGAATATTCTGCCATTTAAAAATTCGATTAACTTAAAATTCTGTAAAATGAAAATTCTTCTAAATTAAAATTCGTTTAAATTGAGATTCTTTTAAATGAAAATTCTGTTAAATATGAATTCGGTGACCTAAAAATTCTATTAGGTAAAAATTCGAAAATGTGAAATTTCAGCTACAAGAAAATTCTATGAAATGAAAATTCTAAATAATTGATTTTAGAACTTAATCATGCGTCCCAGATAATTGGCTGTTTCTTATTGACCTAATAGAAAACTATTAATATTTACACTTTATATCAAAAATAATTTTTTTTTCAAAATTAATATAAAAAATAAGCTATGACACTCAAAATTCCCTCGTTTGTAGAACTACCTAATTAAGAATTGATCGCTCTCTAAATCTGAATTAGTTAAAAATAATTTGATTGAAAGCAAAAAGTCAGCCACTAATAATAAAAGTAACTGAAAACTTTAATGCAGATTGTTTTAAAAAATAACTTGAAGTTTCGTTACTTTTATAATATTTTTCAATAAACAAAAAATAGATGAAACGTAAAAAAATTGATGAATTCTCCAAAAATTAAATTTTACCTACGAAAGTTATAAGATCTAAATATCAGTTTCGGAATACGTATAGTAATATATAATAATTAATGAGTAGATTTTAAAATTATGTAGTACTTATATAGTGACAGACCGAAACTTTTAAACACAATAAGAAAAAAAATTAATCATAATTTTAATGTAAGGGCAAATTATTACCTCGTTAATAACTTCGACAAATATGAATATTAAGCAAAATTTTGATAACTCGAATATCTATTTAACATGTATGTAATTTTTAATTTTGAGTATGAATGTATTAATTTACATTTAGTTTAAATTTGAATAATTTATATTACCTAATCGATAGTACACTTACTTTTTATTAATCAGTATATTTATTTATGCAATTATTTACACAAAATTAATTTTATTAAATCAAAGTTCGAGTAAATAATAATTCTGCGATTTAAGAGTTATAACAAATGTCAATTCGGGCAAATTAATTTCAGGTTATGTAGTTTATCCGAATGTATCGATGCATGCGTCAAATGATAATCCGAATGAATGATTCGAATATTTCGAACAATAAACCAAAATTATTTAATAAACTAGTGGAAAATTTTTTTTAACTCTTTGCGGTATGGCTTTTTTCTGCTTTTTTCCTTGAATTATATTTATTTTCGTAAGATTTTACCTACAAATGTCGTACTCAAAGGTGTCTACTAATTTCATCCCACAAAATTCCCGGTCATTTCCCGGTTTTTGTTCCTGTTTTTCCCGGTTTTTTCTCTTGTTAACTTAAAATATATTTTAAGTATAAATAGACCTACAATTGGCTACAGAAATTGAAGATAACAGTTGATAATTGAAGAAAATAATTGAAATTCAAAGAAAATAATTGAGAATTGAAGAATTAAATATTAAACTTTACAAAAAATAATAATTAAGAATTAAAAGAAGCACTTAATAATGAAAAGAAATAATTAATAATGGAAAGAAATAATTGAACAATTAAACAATTAAACGATTAAATTGAAAATAGAAGAAAATTATAAAAAATTTAAGGAGGTTTTCAAACATAAAATAAATGACTGATAATTGAAAAAAAATAATTGAAAAAAGTCGAGTTTATTGAATATTGAAACAAACAATTGAAAATTGAACAAAATAATTAAAAATTAAAGAAAATAATTGAAAATTGAAGAAAGTAATTGAAAATTGAAGAAAATACTTAAAAATTGAAGACAATATTTGAAAACAGCAGAAAAATTTAGAAATCGACGGAAATAATTGCGAATTGGTAAAAATAATTTTAAAATTATCAAATTACATTAAAATTCAAAGAAAAACATAATTTAAAAAAGCTGAGAATTGTTGAATATTGAAGAAAATTGAGAAGAAATTGAAAATTGAAAGAAATATGAAAAAATAATTGGAAATTGAAGAACATAATTGAAATTGAAGAAAAAATTGTAAATTGAAGAAAATAATTGAGAATTTAAAAAAATCATTGTTAAAAGCCTAGAGTTATTGAATATTGAAAAAAAAAACAATTGAAAATTGAATGGAATTGAATGTCGAAAATTATAATTGAGAATTAAAGAAAATAATTCAAGAATTGTACAATTGGATTAAAAGTAGAAGAAAATTAGTGATAATTGAAGAAAAAAGAAATTGAATAACCCAGGAATTATAGAATTTGAAGAAAACAATAAAAAATTAAGAATGTAATTGTAATTTGAAGAAAGTGATAATTAAAAAAAAAATATTGAAAAAAGCCGAGAATTATTGGTTATAGAAGAAAATAATTGAAAATTGGAGGAGTTATTGAGATGTGAAATAAATAAATAATAATTGAAAAAAATAGTTGAAAAAAGTCGAGAATTATTGAGTATTGAATTAAATAATTAAAAATTGAAGGAAATAATTGAGATCTGAAGAAAATAATTAAAAATTGATGAAAATAATTGAAAATTGAATCAAATAATTGTCAATTGAAAAAAATAATTTAGAGTTGAAGAAAAAAATTAAAAATTGATTAAAATAATTGAAAATTGAAGAAAATAATTAGCAATTCAAAAAAATAGTAGAAAATCGAAGAAAATAATTGAGAAATGAAGAAATAATTTGAAATTAATGAAAATAATTAAAAATGGAAGAAAATAATTGAGAATTGAAGAAAATAATTCGAAATTGAAGAAAATAATTGAGAGTTGTAGAAAATAATTGAAAATTGAAAATAATAATTTGTAATTGAAAAAAATAATTGTGAATTTCTGAAAATAGTTGAATAATTAAAGAATTGAATTGAAGCTTCAAGAACGTAGTAGATAATTGAAAAAAATATTGAAAAAAGCCGAGAATTATTGAATATCGAAGAAAATAATTGAAATATGAAAATAATTGATAATTGAAAGCATACAATAGAATTGCCATAATTATATAAACTATTATGCAATGTACGGTCTAATAAAAAAACTGAAGTTCAATCTACATTTTTTCATAATAATTTGACTTTTTCTTGTTTAATGTCGTTCATTGTTTCTGCGGTATTGTTAGCGTTAAGAAAAAAAAATAGTATACAAACATCTATATTTCATCATCAAAATATGTATTTTTTTAAAATAAAAATGAAGTTTCTATTAACCTATAATGAGAATAAGGCCATCAATTTTTTTTACAATCAGAAATGTCTAAAGTAATTTTAGAACCAAATTTTTTGTTTTTTCTGTATAATTTAAGTACGCTTTATTTTATCAAAATGCCAATTTTTTTCTATTTTCTTCAGTCAATTTCCGATCTCAAACATCTATTATGAAGTAAATTATGATTCTTAGTTTACGAGTTAAAAATTTGAAATGTCAAAAATTTTGGTTTTTCTAAATTTGGTATTTTTTACTTCTTTGGGTCATAAAGTGTCATTTCGTTTTTTCTCATTTCAAAAAATTCGTACCGCAAAGTGTTAAGGCAGATTTTTAAATGTCTTTCATCTTGAAAATAAAAACCGATAGTAGTGAAAATAAATGTTATATAACCACTCGATAAAAAAGAAATACGTAATTAGAGCAAATAAGGATTACATTACATCAGTTAAAAAGATGAATACATTAAAGTAGCTGTTAGATGACAGTCTCGTTCTAAACAAAAACTTAATGTTATTAATACTTATAGGTGTGTTCCACACAGTTATCTATCATCAATGAATTTGACCTAGCCACCTTAATTATTAAAAAATTAATTTTTTTAAAAATTTTTGGACATTTTTTTTTATTACTGAACATAACCTAACATTTTTAGCTTCTTAGGTCCCCTTGTTCGTAACACGTCACATTTGTTATTAAATTAATGGAATTATTTTCTTCATTCTTAATATATAACATTTCTATAAAATTCCACAAAGTTTTTTTCAAATTTGTCCTGTCATCAAAAATTTGCATTTTTTGCGTAGATAAAAAAAAAGGTTTTTTTTTATTTGGGTACATGAAATTATTAGGAATCTTATGTATATAACTCAACCAAAAATAGTTTGTAGAATCTCAAATTAGGCAAATTTCAATATTTAATTTAAACTCACGATCTACATATTAGTGCTGCGAAATTTCTGTTGTATTTCTGCGTGTTTTTTTCATTCATTACACATATCCTTACTCTAGTTCCGGATAGCTGATTATTTAAATAATAAATTTATTCGTTCCTTAGAAAAATATTATTAAAATTCAATTTTCTTACTAAATTTTCATATTCAACATTTTTTTCTAATTAATAAAAAGATAAAGATTTGGCAAAAAAAGTTACATAAACATTCATTCAACAATATCTTGAAAAATAATCACAATTTTGACAAAAACCCTTTGAGAACTTTTGCATAGAAGTCCAAGAAAAAATATATCATTACGTTCAAAGAATAAAATTACGATAAATTACTATTAGGTACGTGAAATGACTTTCAGACAGGGCTGATAAAAATCAAAAGAATCCGGTTTTTTTTTTAAATATAAAATTTTGTCAAAATGTTTTTTTTTTAGCAGTTTGTTTTTTAAACTGATAGTAATGAAAAATGGATCAAAAATTAAATCAAAATCAAACAAATGATGAATAAACGAGAAAATTACAAAAGAAAATTGTAATCCTTATTGAATGTAAAATTAAAAAAATTAGGAAAAAGCAACGAAACAACAATTAATTAGAAAAACAAAATATGAAAGTGTAAAAACATAAGAAAACGTTCTACAAAAAAAAAAATTTAAATTAAAAAAAGTTATGGATGTTATTAAAAAGGTAGACAAAAATATTAACAACTACACAAAGATGAATAAAATAAAAAAATATATATATAAAAATGTAGAAATTTTTTTTAAAAAATAAATATATTTGCGGAAGTTTTCTTTTAAATTAAGAAAAAAATAAGAAGATAAATAAAAAAAGGTTAAAATATTACTAAAGAAAAGAACATTTTAAAAACTAGAAACATTAGAGAATTATTTTAAAAACTGAAGAAAGTAACATTATATACATTTTTTGGAAACTTAAAAAAATCAGTTTTTAAAAAAAAATTCGAAGAAATAGAAAAACGATGTTAATTTGAGAAATTTAGTGCAAGATTAAATTTACATAAAATGAAATAAAAGAATAAAAGTTTTCATAAAAAGAGAAAATTAAGAAATTACCAAAAATATACCTAATTAAAAATATAATAAGAAAGAAATGTTTGTAAAAGTTTGTAATTAGGGGATAAAAATTTTAACAATTTTAAAGAAGGGTAAATAATTTGAAGATGTAAAAAAATAATGACAAAAAATTAATTAAGACGTAAGGAATGATAATAAAAATTGTGAAGGAACAAGAAAATGAAGTAAATACGAAGATAATGGATTTTTTCTTTCATCTAACAAATTATGAAAAAAAGGAAAAATTAGATAAAATTTTGCAAGAATCTACTAAAAATAAGAAATAGTACAAATAAAATACAAAAATGGAAAAAAGTAGATTATAAGATTAAAATTGAACAGTTTCACTCAGAAAAAAATTTGTTTGTGACAACCAAACTTCAGTTAAAGAAACAAGTTTTGGTTGAAACAACCAAATTTTGTTTAAATCAACAAAATTATTCTATTGTTTCAACCAAAATTTGGTTGATTCAACCAAACTTTGTTTCTTTAACTGAAGTTTGGTTGTCACAAATAAATTTTTTTCTGAGTGAATTCGAAAAAGTGATATCTTATAAATCTTTTAAAATAATATAAACAAGATTATTGTGAACATATAAAATAATTAATTAATGTGCATTAAAATTTGGATTAATTAAAATTTGAAAGTTTGAATAAATTAAAATTTGAGTTAATTGACGTTTGGAATTTATTAAAATTATAATGACACGAGGATATAAAAATGTAATACTATTTTTTACTTTTTTAATATCAAAAAATTTTAAACCCATCTTAATTAGTACAATTTTTCAAATTTTATAAAGAATACCACATTAAAATTGGAATTTTCTAAATTCATTTACAATTTTCTGATTGTAATTTTTTTTAAATTACCGGCAATTTTTGAAGTTTTTTTTTATTTAAATGCAAATGATCAGATGATTTAAATCCACTGCAGCCCTGCTTTCAGATAACTAAAATTGAGGTAAAATTTAATTTGGAGAATTATTGTGTGCCCCATCTTTAAAAATACATAATAAAAAACTCACCATATCGCATTCTTCTGGATCGGCAACCATGCCTTTCATTCGGTACCGAATACCTTCTTTAGCGAGTCGGCCTGCAAATTCTTCACCAGTGCCAGTCTGACTGCCATAAAATACTACAAGACTACGTCCAGAAGTTTGGAGCTTTTTAATGAATGAGTTTTCTGAAGGCGTTACTGCTGTGTATGACGTTGGTCTAAACAGACAAAAATATATAATTTAAAAAAAATTATTAACCTTAGCATATTGGGTCAAACCATTTTATTTCAACTAAAATGGTCGCAGACGAATTTTTAAAAAAATTGACACTTTCAGAAATGATTTGGTGATCTTTTTTTTTATAAGTATAAAGTACAAGGAATTATTTTTAAAATATTATTTAAATTATGAGTTTAAAGCATGAGAGTTGTGAGAAATTGTCATTTTTTCAGCTGGTAGAAATGCGAAAAAAAACCTAGAAATGACCTTTACAGAAAGGAGAATTTATTAAAAGAAGTTTTAACTTACTCAATTTTAAGTAATTACGTTGAAATTCTCAAATTTTCTTGTCACTTTTTAAATTTTCTATTTAAAAATATAAGAATATTTAAATTAAAAATTCTTCATTTTCGCTAACTTTGCAACTTAAATTTTTTTAAATAAACATAAATTTTCTCGCCTTAAAAGTTTTGAGTTGGTACTGCAGATATTTTTGGAAATAATAAAGTTTAAAAATTGTTTTGTATTTTCAGGTTAATAACTCCATAACTCCTATGCAGTAAACTAATAATTTGAAATAAATAATAATAGTTTTAAAATAATCCTTGTATTTTAAAATTACAAAATATTATCCAATCATTTCTGAATGTATCAATTTTTTCTAAAAATTGGTCCGCGACCATTTTCAATATAATTTAGCGGGCTTATTTATTTAAAAAGAAAAGAGTAAATGAGTGATTTTTATGAAAGAGACTTTTTGTATGTCCCGATTATTTTTATAAAATCTTTTCAGGAATAATTATTGTTAAGATTTATAGTTAAAATTTAGCGTTCAGATACTTATTATTATAAAAAAATTAAAAAATGAAGCCATTTGGCTAAACCAAATTGAAAACTAAAACACGAAAACGATTTCATCTCCGAAGCCATTTTGTTATTTCTCCAACATGTATTATTTCATCTAACTGTTTACAAATTTTAGACCGCAGCTTTCTGGCTTATAAAAGTATTTAAACTTTATCTTCAGTTTTAGGTTAAAATTGTTTCGGGATATACTTATATCAAATTTTTAAGTATGTGACGCGATATAAACAAAGGGGCCTAAAAGGAAAAAACTTTAGGTTATGTTCAGTGCACTGTAAAATGAAACATCTTAATATGCGTTGTAGTCACTTTTAATTTGTGTGAAGTATCTTACATTATTTTCATTTTCCATCTTAAAAAATCTTAAAAAATAAAAACTAATGTATTGTAAGATGCTAACTTATTGGAAATATCTTAAAAATGACTACAAATGTATCTTAAATTAAGATGTCTATTTTTTTAGTGTGATAGTTTTAAATTAATTATAAGGAGGCGCATGAATATTCCCTAAAACCCATTTAGCCTAAATACCATTTAACCTAAAATGCATTCAGCCTAAAACCAATTTAACCTAAATCCCATTTAACCTAAAATGCATTCAGCCTAAATCCCATTTAACCTAAAATCCATTTAGCCTAAATCTTATTTAACCTAAATCCTACTTAACCTAAATTCAATTTAACTTAAATTGTATCAGCCTAAAACTCATTTAACATAAACTCACGAAATAAAACTCATTTATCCTAAATCTCATTTAACCTAAATTCCATATAACCTAAAATGCATTCAGCCTAAATCCCATTTAACCTAAAATGCATTTAGCCTAAATCTCATTTAACCTAGATTCCATATAACCTAAAATGCATTCAGCCTAAAAACCATTTAACCAAAATCCCATTTCAACTAAAATGCATTCAGCCTTAAATCCCATTTAACCTAAAATGCATTCAGCCTAAAAACCATTAACCCTAAATCCCATTTAAACTAAAATGCATTCAGCCTAAATCCCATTAACCCTAAAATCCATTTAGCCAAAATCTTATTTAACCTAAAATCTATTGATCATAAATTCCATTTACCCTAAATTGTATTCCGCCTAAAGCCCATTTTACATAAAACCACGACATAAAA
Source organism: Ganaspis brasiliensis (assembly GCA_037103525.1). Classification (NCBI taxonomy): domain Eukaryota; kingdom Metazoa; phylum Arthropoda; class Insecta; order Hymenoptera; family Figitidae; genus Ganaspis; species Ganaspis brasiliensis. The sequence goes on along the minus strand of JAZKLR010000365.1, from coordinate 35,337 downwards.
CTCATTTAAACTAAATCCCATTTAACCTAAAATGCATTCAGCCTAAATTTCATTTAACCTAAATCTCATTCAAACTAAATCCCCTTTAACCTAAAATGAATTCAGCCTAAATAACATCTAACCTAAAATTCAAAGAGCCTAAATATCATTTAAACTAAAATCCATTTAACCTAAATCCCATTTAAACTAAAATGTATTCAGCCTATATCCCATTTACCCTAAAATCTATATACCCTAAATCTTATTTAACCTAAATCCTATTTAACCTTAATTTAATTTAACTTAAATTGTATCAGCCTAAAACCCATTAAACATGAAACCACGACATAAAACTCATTTATCCTAAATCTCATTTAATCTAAAATGCATTCAGCCTTAATCCCTTTTAAACTAAAAATCATTCAGCCTAAATCTCATTTAACCTAAATTCCATATAACCTAAAATGCATTCAGACTAAATCCCATTTACCCTAAAATGCATTCAGCCTAAATACCATCTAACCTAAAATTCATAGAGCCTAAACATCATTTTACCCAAACTCCATTTAACCTAAAATGCATTCAGCCTAAAAACCATTTAACCTAAATCCTTTTTAAACTAAAATGCATTGAGCCTAAATCCCATTTACCCTAAAATCCATTTAGCTTAAATATTATTTAACCTAAATTCTATTGATCATCAATTCCATTTACCCTCAATTGTTTTCCGCCTAAAACCCATTTAACATAAAACCACGACGTACAACTCATTTAACCTAAATCCCATTTAACCTAAAATGCATTCAGTCTAAATCCTATTTAACATAAAAGTCATTTAGCCTAAATCTTATTTAACCTAAATCCTATTTAACATAAATTCCATTTAACCTAAATTGTATCAGCCTAAAACTCATTTAACATAAACTCACGAAATAAAACTCATTTATCCTAAATCTCATTTAACCTAAATTCCATATAACCTAAAATGCATTCAGCCTAAATCCCATTTAACCTAAAATGCATTTAGCCTAAATCTCATTTAACCTAGATTCCATATAACCTAAAATGCATTCAGCCTAAAAACCATTTAACCTAAATCCCATTTCAACTAAAATGCATTCAGCCTTAAATCCCATTTAACCTAAAATGCATTCAGCCTAAAAACCATTAACCCTAAATCCCATTTAAACTAAAATGCATTCAGCCTAAATCCCATTAACCCTAAAATCCATTTAGCCAAAATCTTATTTAACCTAAAATCTATTGATCATAAATTCCATTTACCCTAAATTGTATTCCGCCTAAAGCCCATTTTACATAAAACCACGACATAAAACTCATTTAAACTAAATCCCATTTAACCTAAAATGCATTCAGCCTAAATTTCATTTAACCTAAATCTCATTCAAACTAAATCCCCTTTAACCTAAAATGAATTCAGCCTAAATAACATCTAACCTAAAATTCAAAGAGCCTAAATATCATTTAAACTAAAATCCATTTAACCTAAATCCCATTTAAACTAAAATGTATTCAGCCTATATCCCATTTACCCTAAAATCTATATACCCTAAATCTTATTTAACCTAAATCCTATTTAACCTTAATTTAATTTAACTTAAATTGTATCAGCCTAAAACCCATTAAACATGAAACCACGACATAAAACTCATTTATCCTAAATCTCATTTAATCTAAAATGCATTCAGCCTTAATCCCTTTTAAACTAAAAATCATTCAGCCTAAATCTCATTTAACCTAAATTCCATATAACCTAAAATGCATTCAGACTAAATCCCATTTACCCTAAAATGCATTCAGCCTAAATACCATCTAACCTAAAATTCATAGAGCCTAAACATCATTTTACCCAAACTCCATTTAACCTAAAATGCATTCAGCCTAAAAACCATTTAACCTAAATCCTTTTTAAACTAAAATGCATTGAGCCTAAATCCCATTTACCCTAAAATCCATTTAGCTTAAATATTATTTAACCTAAATTCTATTGATCATCAATTCCATTTACCCTCAATTGTTTTCCGCCTAAAACCCATTTAACATAAAACCACGACGTACAACTCATTTAACCTAAATCCCATTTAACCTAAAATGCATTCAGTCTAAATCCTATTTAACATAAAAGTCATTTAGCCTAAATCTTATTTAACCTAAATCCTATTTAACATAAATTCCATTTAACCTAAATTGTATCAGCCTAAAACCTATTTAACATAGAACCACGACATAAAACTCGTTTATCCCAAATCTCATTTTACCTAAAATGCATTCTGCCTTAAATCCTATTTAAGCTAAATCCCATTTAACCTAAATCTTATTCAATCTAAATTCCATTTACCCTAAAATTGTATTCAGCCTAAAACCCATTTAACATTAAACCACGACATAAAACCCATTTACCTAAATCCCATTTAACCTAAAATTCATTATGCATAAATTTCATTTAACCTAAATCCTATTTAACGTAAAATGCATTCAACCTCAATTACATTTAACCTAAATTTCATTTAATCTAAATCTCATTTAACATAAATCCCCTTTAACCTAAAATGCATTCAGCCTAAAAACCATTTAACCTAAATCCTTTTTAAACTAAAATGCATTGAGCCTAAATCCCATTTACCCTAAAATCCATTTAGCTTAAATATTATTTAACCTAAATTCTATTGATCATCAATTCCATTTACCCTCAATTGTTTTCCGCCTAAAACCCATTTAACATAAAACCACGACGTACAACTCATTTAACCTAAATCCCATTTAACCTAAAATGCATTCAGTCTAAATCCTATTTAACATAAAAGTCATTTAGCCTAAATCTTATTTAACCTAAATCCTATTTAACATAAATTCCATTTAACCTAAATTGTATCAGCCTAAAACCTATTTAACATAGAACCACGACATAAAACTCGTTTATCCCAAATCTCATTTTACCTAAAATGCATTCTGCCTTAAATCCTATTTAAGCTAAATCCCATTTAACCTAAATCTTATTCAATCTAAATTCCATTTACCCTAAAATTGTATTCAGCCTAAAACCCATTTAACATTAAACCACGACATAAAACCCATTTACCTAAATCCCATTTAACCTAAAATTCATTATGCATAAATTTCATTTAACCTAAATCCTATTTAACGTAAAATGCATTCAACCTCAATTACATTTAACCTAAATTTCATTTAATCTAAATCTCATTTAACATAAATCCCCTTTAACCTAAAATGCATTCAGCCTAAAACCCATTTTACCAAAAATGCATTCAGTCTAAATCCCATTAAACCTAAAATTTATTTAGCCTAAATCTTATTTAACCTAAATTCTATTTAACCTAAATTCCATTAAACCTAAATTGTATCAGCCTAAAACCCATTTAACATAAAACCACGACATAAAACTCGTTTATCCTAAATCTCATTTGACCTTAAATGCATTCAGCCTAAAACTCATTTAACCTAAATCCCATTTAAACTAAAATTCATTTAGCCTAAATCCCATTTAACCAAAACTTCATTTAGCCTTAATATTATTTAACCAAATTCTATTTATCTTAATTTCCATTTACCCTAAATTGTATTCAGCCTAAAACCCATTTAACATAAAACCAAGACATAAAAGCCATTTAACCTATATCTTATTTAACCTAAATTGTACTTAGCCTAATCCCATCTAACCTAAAATTCATTTAGCCGAAATCTCATTTAACCTAAATTCCATTTAACCTAAAATGCATTCAGCTAAAATTTCATTTAACCTAAATTCCATTAAACCTAAAATGCATTCAGTCTAAAACCCATTTAACTTAAAATGCATTCAGCCTAAATCCCATTTAACCTAAAATTTATTTAGCCTAATTCTTATTTAACCCTAATCCCATTTAACCTAAAATGCATTTAGTCTAAATCTTTTTTAACCTGAAATGCATATAGCCTAAAAAATTTTTTTCTTAAATTCATTGAACCTAATTTATAATATAGAATTTAGGTTCAATGGGATTTAGGCTGAAAGAATTTTAGGTTAATTGGGATTTAAGCTGAATGAGTTTTAGGTTAAATGAGTTTTATGTCGTGATTTTATGTTAAATAGGTTTTAGGCTGAATACAATTTAGGTTAAATGGAATGCAGGTTTAATAGAATTTAGGATGTATGCATTTTAGGTTAAATGGGTTTTAGGGTGAATGCATTTTAGGTTAAATGGGTTTTAGGGTGAATGCATTATAGGTTAAATGTGGATTTAGGTTAAATGAGTTTTATGTCGTGGTTTTATGTTAAATGGGTTTTAGGCGGAAAACAATTGAGGGTAAATGGAATTGATGATCAATAGAATTTAGGTTAAATAATATTTAGGCTGAATGCATTTTAGGTTAAATGAGATTCACTATAAATGAGTTTTATGTCATGGCTTTATGTTAAATGGGTTTTAGGCTGAATTCAATTTAGGTTAAATAAGATTTATGCTAAATGGATTTTAGGTTAAATGGGATTAAGGCTGAACGTATTTTAGGTTAAATAGAATTTAGGTTAAATGGGTTTTAGGCTAAATGCATTTTAGGTTAAATGTGTTTCAGGTTTAGTGCATTTTAGGTTAAATGGGATTTAGTTTGATTGTATTTTAGGCTATATGGTTTTAGTCTGAACAGGATTTTAAGTGAATGGGTTTTAGGGAATATTCATGAGCCTCATTATAAGTTTCTTTTTAATGTTGCATAATTAAAGTTAGTTTCTACTAAATATTTTGGATACAATGAAGACTTAAACATAAACAGTTTGCATTGAGAGTTGATCCTTACTGTGTATTTTCTTTTCAAAAATCTCAAATATAACCTAAAATTTCTTACTTCTTAGGAACCTTTCTTCATATATCGCGTCACATATTATTTTAAATGGAATTTTGAAAAATCTAAAAAAAATTCCGTTTTAAAATGTATATATATATATAAAACCGGCAAGTTTCAGAAAAATCGCCCAAATACATTGTATTTTTGATTAATGCGTAAAAAAAACAACTTACTGAATTGAATACGATTTTGTGGATGGTATATATTCATCTTGTTTGTTTCTTCTCATAAGCCACCATAGTCCAGTTAAAATAAGAACAACTAACAGCGCAATATCGTATGTGCTGAAATAGGGCTCGTCGATAACTTCCACATTATCGGTCCCTTCTAATATTGGAGGTCCTGACATTCTGATAGCTTTCGGTTGTGATGCGTCTACGGTCTGAAACACAAAAGAATTTTTCCTCAATATAATAATCAGCACACATAATTTTTCCTTTTTCCTCTTTAGATTGCAGTCTTCATATATAACAAATGATGCACAACAAAATATGATTTTCACAAAAAAAAGTGTCAACTCTGCTCTCTCTTTCTTTAGATATAATATTTCTCAAAGCTCTTATAATTTACTTCAATTACAAAAAAGAACTTAAAAGTATAATACAAAAATAAACTCAAAAATATAATAATATACAAAAATAAAGTGATTGCATCTCTAATCACACTTGGTGCAAAAATAAAACAAGAACTTGATGGAAAATAAAATATCGCAGAGAATATTACGTACTTTATTATACGGGAGTCTTCATTTTCATGAGACTTAGTAAACAACTGTCATAAATTCACAAATGATATCAGTAAAAGGTGGCTTCAAATACGTATTTTCATAATAATCTTCAATGAATGATATGGTTCTCACATTTATCTAAAAAATATCACTTAATCGTCTCGCATTTTCTTTTGCAATTTTAACACGTGTATTTTTTATAACTGTAACAAATTGCATCATAAAATCATTGAGATATGACTGACTTCATTTCTTCCTTATTCATTTTTTGTTTTTAATGATTGTATACAAAGTATACATGGGTCGCGTCCTCTGTCAAATTTAACCCTCCTGTTGTCAAATTTTGGTTTGGAACAAAAAATTATTTATAGGGCTTAAATTGTAAGTTGAAGTCTCTACTTTTATTTGCAGTCTGGACTTTTTATGAATTTAAATATATCGGACACATAGGGCCTTCTAAATCAGTAGTATATAGTTCCAAAAAATTCTATTTACTTGACAAATAAATATGAAATCAATGATAAAAGAAATTGCTTTTAGGCAAAAATCATAGTTTTGGATATATTTTTTACATATATTGCATATACATATACATGCATATACAAATATTACTTTACATATATTAGTCTGACTTTACTCTAAATTATAGTTCTTTTTTTAATTAAGGACGTTTATAAAAATTTTTTTTTGATTTTTGAGGGGGACATAAATAATTTTTGAACGTTCCATTTGGGGGGGGGGGGGGGGCCAAAACCCCGAAAATAATAACTCAATGTCTTCAGAAACAGATTATCTACAAATCCGCAAATGTAAATTTTCAAAAAAGTTCCCTCTCAAAAATATAGTTTCTGAAAAGTTTTAAATTTTTTAAAGAACACTGAAATTTTTTTCTGATAGTCTGTATTTAACCGAGAGATATACTTTAAACACAGTAGGTATGTATAAAACTCTAAGTCCTACATTTCAGAACTTTTTTACTTTTTCATACAACAAATCAAACTTGAAATTAAAAAATGAGAAGTTGCAGCTTAGTTTCTTTTTTCTCAACAGTTTTTTTTTTTTTTTTTTTTTTTTAAGACGAGAAGTACAGACTGAGACATTCATCCTGTGGGTCAAGATCATGTCCTTGATCTTGACAATCGAGTTGAAATAGTCAAACTCTGTTTTTAAGGCTGAAGTTTCTCAAGGCTTATACATATTCATTATTCTAAAACAAAAAAAGCAACCAAATGTAGTCTTGAGCGAGGTCTTAAAAAATAAATAAAATAAAAATTGTTATCATTAACGCAAAAAAGAAAGAACGATTTTTTAACTAAGAAAGTGTAAAATAATTTGTTAAAATTGTTGAAGATTACGGACACTAATCGGAGCTTATTGTGAAAAATTACCTTAACAATTGCATCATCTAAATGACTTCTCGTTATTATTATTATGCAACACTGAATAAAATACTTGACACGTGGATCTTAGTTATATGCAGTTAATGGATCTTCATATACATATATGTTATAAATGAAAAGCAATGAATCACATGTACGATGACAGGGCGAAAGAATAAATTACTCCAAATCGCGATCCAGTCACGTAGACCATTCCTATAAACTTTTTAGCATTGTACGAAAATTTATAATAACTATTACCATAATTATAATTATATTTATTAACTTCAAATTATCCGGTGGTATTTTGAATTGATTATATTTCTGTAGTCAAAAATATTACCAGAAACTATAGTGACATAGTTGCAACAACTAATGTTTACACTGCCAAAAACACGATTGAATACATTTAATTAGTATCGATGAATGATTAATAAGTTTTGATCACGTTTTAGTAAAGTTTGAGTGAGAAAAGCTAAAAACTACGTGAGTCAGTTATCCATATATTTTTTTCATATTTTGTACATTCAACAGTAGTTTGGTATTGTATATTTTGAATCAAATTAATTGTCCATACTTGGACACTGTATGCTTTGAATAAATAAATTTCTTCTAATTTAAAATTCAACTCTTGGTTGGAATTATGGACTAATCTTTTTAAAGTAATTAGTCTGAAGCGTCATGTAATTTTCCGACTAATTTCTAGTTTTAGTTGTAACAAACTATTACTTTATATGATTGACTCCAGGTCATCATGACTTCAAAAAAACTTTTGCATTATGCAAGATGATATAATAGTAAAAATGTCAACCTGGGAGTATGTTTTGATACATCTATATATAATACACTTTTTATTTTTAAATGTAATAAAGCCAACGAAACAAAATTCTCTCTTCCAACTAAAAAGTAAGTATATATCGCTATTTTATTGGCATAAATTTACAAGCCTGTAAAGTTTTATTCTTTTTTTCATATTTCATACTAGATTTGAATACATTAATCTTTGTTCATCATTGACGCATTTAGTTGTATGCGTGATGTAAATTTTCCTTGTTCCAATTTTAACTATACTTTAGATTTTCTTCAAATGCTAAGCCAGGCAATAACTTTTAAATAGAAATAATTGAAACTGAAATTTAACGTTTGTTTTTGAAACTGAAATACTAGTTTCTGTGCGTTGTAAAAATAGATATAAGTTGTAATGAAACTATCCAATTTTCTGTGAAGATAATATTTTTATGATAGTGGAAGATTTTATTTTTTTTTCAATTTTTTAAAAAGCGTATTTTAGTACACATTCAGAATACATAAATATTCTCATCAAGTATAAGTGACGCACTTCTATCGAAAGGTCACGTGGAAGGTGATTTGAACATCATGTTTAAAAGGGTTAGTGATCCACGTTTTAGCAGATAAATTTAAAAAACTATTTTACAATATCACAATTGAATAAATATTTTTTAAGCCAAAAATAACTTCAATTTTCAAAATAAATGTATGTAGTAACTACTCATGTTTTTTTCATCAGTTGTGTTCGAAATGTATTAGACAATATTTTATGATCAGTGTTATCAATTTCTACGTTTACTAAAAAAAAAACAACAAACTTATATTTAGAAGTGTTTTATCTCTATAAAAATCATCATATTTTAGATAATTTTTATTGCATCATCAGATAAACGTGAGTATTTTTGGACGCATAATAGTTTACTATCTAAATAAGAAATAGTGAAAAATGACTAAATATGAATAGGGTCATATTTTACTAATTGAAAAAGAGAAAACTCGTTTACTCTCAAAATATTGAAAATCTACTAATTGAATTAGTAACTCTGAGTGACAAGATTCTTCTGAAAGAGTTTACATTTTAATTGAACAAATAATGTCGTTACTTCAAAAAGCAGAGTAATCTATTTATAGATTTAAACTTATCAGAATTTTCATCTACCTAATTCACCAATTTTCCTTAAAATCACAAAATGAAATAAATGTTAAAAGTTCATATTAGTTTATTAGGTTAGATTTTTTGGGGTTTGTTGACAATTTTCTATAATTTTACTTTTGAAAAATACCCCCCCCCCCATAATTAAGGGGGGTATGGTATAATGGGTATAAAAATAGCACTTTTTTGGGAATTTTTTTAAAATAAACTATTAAAATGTTGTTATTAAATGTTTCGGCATATATATGCACAACTTTTTGCAGACTATTTCGTGAAATTTTCATTAAAAAATATTGAGAATAACCGCAGTGAGTTCATTTTTACCAATAATTTATGTTTCAGGTGATTTTGAGAAGTCCCCCGCAAAGTGTTTTTTTAAAAGGGTATCCGATAATTTGCTCTCACTGCGGTAATTTTCAATATTTTTTAATGAAAAATTCACGAAATAGTCTTTAAAAGTTGTGCATATATATGCCGAAACATTGAATAAAGAAACTTTAATAGTTTCTTTTAAACAAATTTCTAAAAAAGTGCTATTTTTATACCCATTATCCCATACCCCACCCCCCTTAAATGGGTAAAAATTCTACTATTTCAGATTTTGAGAGTAATATAGTGTTTTGCGAATAATTTGACAGAAAATAGAAGTATCACATTATAAAAACCGTCTAAGGTGTAAACAGAGAAAATGGAATTGTTAATATAGAATTAGCAATTTTTTTTATTGTTGTAACGAATTTTTGTTGTTTTAACAATTTGAGATTGTTGTAGTAACAAAAAGTTATGACTTTTTCAGATTTTTCTATGGCAACAATTGCTGATGCAACAAAACAAATTCGTTATAACGATTCAGGTTTAGTAGTTCTATGTTAAAGATCCGATAGTAAATTAATTTAATTTTATTATCAATAATTATAAATTAATTTTAATTGTTATAATTAAATTTTTAATGTAAATGAAATATTTTTAATAAGATTACTTTTAATTAATAGTGCATTTTTCCTTATAATATACCTACACTCTGAACTAGTGAAAAATATGTTATTAATTCAACTTACAATTAATGGAAATTCCACTATTTTTTTGTTGTATTTCACTATTTTATCAGTAGTTTTTTACCTGATTTTTTAGTGACAATCAACTAAAAATTAATCGAAATTTTAACTAATTTGAATTAGGAACTGATTTTTTACTAATTTCGACTTTTAGGAAGTACTATGTCATTATATGCGTTACAATTGTGACACAAAATAAAATCGTTGCATCTAAAAAAATATGTTTTTAACGTTTTTTGGAATGTAACCGACACTTTAAACTGCTGGAATATAATTTTTCATGTTCAGAATTTTAATCTTTCTTTTGCCGGATGCCTGACGAGCTTCGAATCACAATATTTACTAATACTTTTAAATTCAAGTCGTTTTAATGAACGTTCAAACTTTTTTGAAATTTCAAAGACAGAGAAATTCTTTTCTTAAATATGTTTTGACCTAAAAATACTGAGAGTAGAAAATTCGTTTATATCTAAATAAAGTTTAAAAAGCGCATTCAAGTAATATGCACCAAACAGAAAATAATATTACAGAAAATGATTTTAAAAAATTGTAATATATCCATTATGTAGATACTAATGATATGTTTTGAAAGAAAACAAACATAATTCCTGAGTTCATAAATAAAAATAAGATATTAAAAGCAAGTTGAATTACAAGAAAATATTTTCCAACTTCTTTTATAAAATGAAGAAAAAGAAGAAACTAATGATTCTCCTGAAACGTCTACATTATTTTTGCATTCTTTGAAAGAAATTTGTTCATCAAACGACTTTCAATTTTAAGAACGAGGAAGGATGTCAAATTGCACGATGATGAAGTAATAATTTAATGGACTTGACACTTTCTCCATCGACTTAAGATGCACACGCCAGAATGTTGACGAAAGACAATATTAAACTCACCGGTAAATCCATATTATTTTTTGTTGGTATAGTCAAAAGCAATTTGTATATTGAGTAATAATTGAGTTGAAACCAGAAAAAGAGTAAAATAGAATATTTATTTAATGCACTTGGTTACGGAAATACTAGTTTCATAATAAAGGGCTCATTAAGAAGACGCGAACAAAATTAAACTTTAATTAAGGAATGAGAAATTTAATGAAGATGTTGGATGGAATTACACGCGACTAGCGCGACGTCCGGCGCACTACTGTCAAGTCGATGAGTTTCAGTTGTAATAATTCTGCAGAAGAGTTAATATTGACAATGTCAGTATTTGATAGCAGACTTAGCAGAGTAACGCAGTACCACGGTACCACGAGAATTCCAGTTGTCAGTCTTGAGAGAAACGATTAAACGTGAAGTGGAAATGAGCAAGTCACTGTGCATTTCTTCTATTGCAATAATTGCTTTGTGACGTGGGATCCTAAAATGAGAAGATAGTCGACTTTAATCTCATTTTTGCATAACAGTACACAATTTTAATGCAGGGTGTCTACTAAATTTGGTCCATTAATTTCCCGGTTTTCCACCACCAAAAATTACGTGGTGTATGAAACTATTGATGTAAAATGATATGAGCATTTGGAAACATTTCAATAGTAGAACTAATAGCAGAACCTACAGTGAATCGTTAATCGGTAATCCTTAAAATGAGAAAGCACAGAAAAAAAAGTATCCTGATATTACTTATTATAATCTATGAGATGCCACGCTTTAGTTGGGGCAAAAAAAGGTGGAGCTTTATTCTTTCAAGGGAATAATGTGATTGGTCCTTTTTATGTGTCTTCTAATTCTATTCTCTTATTTGGTAATATCCACCAATAAGAACAAAAGTTGATTTCAAAAATTCCTTATTGTTGCCAAAACGTGGCTAAGTGTTTAATTCTATGGGTTTTTTACATTAAAAAAAAAGCATTTTAATAGAATACCTTTTTCTTAAATTAAATTTAATTAAACAAACTCACTTTAACCACCAAGTTTGCAGTTTTAGAATTTTAGTGTCCTACATAACCTATTTCTTTGTTGAGACGATCCTGTCTGGCTATTACTTATTATAATCTATGAGATGCCACGCTTTAGTTGGGGCAAAAAAAAGGGGACCTTTATTCTTTTAAGGGAATAATGTGATTGGTCCTTCTTATGTGGTCGAGTCCATACCAAGTGATCACACCAATTTCAGTCATATTGAGTAATATTTACGAAATTGATATTTTGGGTTCCTTTAGGAGTAAAAAAAATAAATTTTAATTATTTTTAAAAAATTCAAAATATTTTCGAAAATATTCAAATTCGAAATTTTATGTACTATTTTTTTTGTGTTATCATAACTTCTGTAATTTTGAAGCAATTGAGATCATTTTTTTTTAAATTACTCGTATTTAAATACTCTTTCAAGAAAAATTATAATAATTAAGAAATTGTTTATAATTAAATTTTTATTAAAAAAATTAAATTATTTATTTAAACAAAATCTAAAGTATATCATCGATCTTTTTCAAAAAATTCATAAACATAGCCTATAATGTGCTTAAAAATTCAAGCCAAAGAAAAAGATGGTATGTATTATAGTTTTTGAGAAAAAAATTATTAAGTTATGCTAGCGCGGCGCGGACCGGTGTCACCGCTACTCAACGCGTAGTTCCGTAGTAACCGAAATGTATGTATATTTTTACATAATGTAAATATAGTTAGTGTATTATATTTAAATTATAAGCTTCAGATAGTCACACTGATCTTTTCATAGTACATGGACATCAAACTTTAGAATTAAAAAAATCGGAGAAAATAATTAAAGTAAAAAAAAGTAATTAAAAAATTGGTAATTTATAGAAAAATAATAAAAATAACTAAAAATTGGGAAAATTATTAAAATTTAAGAATAATAATTGAAAATTTGTTAAATCAATTGAAAAATAATTAATATAATTAAAAACTGGTAAAAATAAGTGAAAATAAGTGAATAATTAAAATAATTTAAAACTGAAGAAAGAAAAATAATGGACTGGTAAAATTATCAAAATTCGCGATGTTCAGGGGTGTTAATTTTTTTTCTTATGCAATTTTAGACCTAAAATTTGAAATTTGAAATTTTTTTTTACAAACATTGATTAAAAATAGTTATTTATAATAATCTTCAAATTTCATTCATTAATTCAATCTGTCAACACCTGCGAAGTTTGTCAGTACTTCGCAGTACTGACAAATTTTATGTTTCATACTTTATGTTTCAAATTTTTAATCATTTTTCTCCTTATAAAATTTTGTCATCTTTTAAATTTATTATAGTTTTCATTTCTTTTAACTATTTTCAAACTATTTTTATCATTCTTTAAGGGGAGAGATAGGTGAAATTTTAACTCAACAAAATTTTTGATGCTCAGAGGTGTCATTTTTTTTTCTTACATCAATTAAGATGTAGAATTATGGTATTACATAAAAATTAAAAAACAATATTTTTTTGGTCATTTTCGAAATTTTATTTTTCAAAATCCATACGATGGATTGTAGAAAATCATTTAAAAATCCCACAAAAAAATTGTCGATGGAAAAAATGAAAATTGTGAAAGAGGTTTAATTTTTAAAATTTAAGTTTTTCTTAGAATAAATTTCTCAAACTCCGCAAATTATTTGTTTCTCTATTTTTGACATTACCCCATAATTTTAGGTCTAAAATTGCATAAGAAAAAAAATTAACACCCCTGAACATCGCGAATTTTGATAATTTTACCAGTCCATTATGTTTCTTTCTTCAGTTTTAAATTATTTTAATTATTCACTTATTTTCACTTATTTTTACCAGTTTTTAATTATATTAATTATTTTTCAATTGATTTAACAAATTTTCAATTATTATTCTTAAATTTTAATAATTTTCCCAATTTTTAGTTATTTTTATTATTTTTCTATAAATTACCAATTTTTTAATTACTTTTTTTTACTTTAATTATTTTCTCCGATTTTTTTAATTCTAAAGTTTGATGTCCATGTACTATGAAAAGATCAGTGTGACTTTCTGAAGCTTATAATTTAAATATAATACACTAACTATATTTACATTATGTAAAAATATACATACATTTCGGTTACTACGGAACTACGCGTTGAGTAGCGGTGACACCGGTCCGCGCCGCGCTAGCATAACTTAATAATTTTTTTCTCAAAAACTATAATACATACCATCTTTTTCTTTGGCTTAAATTTTTAAGCACATTATAGGCTATGTTTATGAATTTTTTGAAAAAGATCGATGATATACTTTAGATTTTGTTTAAATAAATAATTTAATTTTTTTAATAAAAATTTAATTATAAACAATTTCTTAATTATTATAATTTTTCTTGAAAGAGTATTTAAATACGAGTAATTTAAAAAAAAATGATCTCAATTGCTTCAAAATTACAGAAGTTATGATAAAACAAAAAAAATAGTACTCAAAATTTTGAATTTGAATATTTTCGAAAATATTTTGAATTTTTTAAAAATAATTAAAATTTATTTTTTTTACTCCTAAAGGAACCCAAAATATCAATTTCGTAAATATTACTCAATATGACTGAAATTGGTGTGATCACTTGGTATGGACTCGACCATGTGTCTTCTAATTCTATTCTCTTATTTGACAATATCCACCAATAAGAACAAAAGTTGATTTCAAAAATTTCTTATTGTTGCCAAAACGTGGCTAAATACATACTTTTTTTTTAAGTCCTAAGTGCGTCTTGGTTTAACCCATACATTCTTAAATGTTTATATTTAATATACCTTCTTGAAACTTGGCACCTTTATTTTTTCTGGTCTCTGATTACGAATCTAACCTTATTTCTACAAATTTTAATATGGTGTATCCAAGATGGTGTTCATAGGATATATGAGAATAATGAAATGATTTGAATGTTGTTTCTAGTGGAATTTTTTTGATCACTGATTAAGAATCTTCTTTTCTATTTTGATTTAGTTAAAATCGTCGGCTGGGAGGAAAACTATGCATTTTCAAAAAGAGAAATAAAGAACGTACTTCTTTAATAATTTAAATATAAACGTGCCATTTCAGAAAAACAAAACCAAAATGTGTCATTCTATGTAATATAAGTTATTGCAATTTGGTACTGAAGGTTTTTCTGATTGCAAATTAGGAATATAAAGTTAATGTCAAAAAATTCAAAAATCGGTGTTTTCCAGCTCGTTGATTTCAAATATCACGTAATTTTTAAAAAATGTTCATTTGAAATAATAAAACAAGATAATATTAATTATCTTGTGATTTTTTTATCAATTATAAAATTAACATTAATCAATCTATTCGTTTTCAGATAAAGAATATGTCCCTATGAATCGATTTCGAGTATTTTTCAAAAATCTATAATATTGATCTCAAAACTTTCTCTATCAAAAAGCAAAATTAATAAATTTATTTAAAAATTGCTTCTAAGGGCCTTCATGATTGCAGATTATGAATCTGAAATCATGAAAACAAAATCAAAATGACAGATCCTAGATCGCAGCTATAAAAAATAAAATACTGATCAATTATATTCCAATAAAATAAGCTTATTTTTTAGAAGGTGCAATTGTATGATGATACAATTATGCTCATTTAAAGCAAGATGTTGTGAAGATTCTAAGTAAATAAAATTTTAAAGTTACATTATCCAATTCTTTTTATAATTGACAAATAAGAGATTTTCATATTTATCCTTCAACATTTCTTTCAATAAACTTTTTATAATTATGTATGGGCATATCTCTGGAACCTTTAACTTTTATGTCCCTTGCATATATTTTGATAATTTCAATCAATTTTTACCTGGCTTTTGTTGGAAATATTAATATTTGATACGATGAATTATTTCCAAAAGAGTACACATTGATTTATTAAATAGATAAATAATTATTCCAATTTGAACACCCGATTTTTAACAATGTTTACTTGTCCCTAACCATACTTTCAAGTGGTTTATACGTTGAAACTTTGTAATTAATACAAATTACTAGTTAGATAACACATGTTTTTAAAGTTAGTTAAACAGTGAAGACATTTGTGCATGAAAATTAATATTTTGTTTATTGTGAAGAAAGTTATATGTTTTTAAAAGTTGTCCCTCACTTTTAACCTTTTCGACCGTAATCGTCATATTTATCATTTTTCTTGAATAAGACTATAGGCACACCAAAATAGTTTATGGGAAATAAAAGTATAAATAATTAGAATTATTTTGAGACATACTAAAATGATGTGCTTCGTGTCTTCAAAAAACTATTCTAATTTAAATAACAGAAAACACGTGTGTACAAAATTTGACAACGACCGTAATACGAGTGATACTCCACGAAAATCAAATAAAAGTATTCAAAAAGTACTTACATATATTTTTACGAGTACCATTTAACATTGTGTGAATGTGCTTTGCGAAAAAATACTTTATTGCAATGATAATGTGAAAATATTTATCAATTACGGTCGACCGTAATCGACCGAAATTTTTTAGAAAGAAACTGTTAAGTCCGAAGTTGCCGATTCTAATGTTTTCAACAGAAATTGTCATTAATTAAAACCTGAAGGTTAAGTTTTAATGTTTATTTCGAGATTGATTTTCACCCAAAAATGGAACTTTATTCCTTTATTCTTAGTGTATTACTATTAGTATTTTATAATTCTTATAAATATTGAAAATATTAAACAAACTTATCGTTTTTTAAAAATGATAACCCCTCAAGCAATTCATTTCAACTGTTTTTCATCCTAAAAAGCAACCACCTGTTGAATATTTTTTTGTTACAGGTTAAAAATTATTTGTAATTTTAAATAATTTATAACTTTTTGAAGACAATTAGATTTATCTGTCCATTTGTATAATTTGAAAGCTTAGCACTTGAAGTTTATGTAGACAAAGTTTCAATACTGTGCTACAAAAAAAAATAAAATATTTTTTCTTATTGAAAAGTTAAAGGTTCCAGAGATATGCCCGTATAAAAAAAGAAAAGTTCACGCGCGCCTGGGCGCGCGCTTATTTTGCTAGTTTATAATATAATATCTTAGATTATTTTATTTATGATATATCTCCAGCTTTTGTAGATAACAAATACACGGTATTCTTAAAAGAAGGGTTATTCTAAGTATTTAAGAATATATTCTAGAATTTAGGATATATACTTAATTTCTCTTTCTACACATGCGCTAAGGGATATGTGTGCAAAGAAGTATAGGAGCCAGAAGGCCAGAGACGTCATTGTATTTTTTTTCATAGCGTCATCAGATCGTGCGCGATTAAAATATGTTTTTTAGATAAAACTCTGGATATTTCTTCATCTTCCTTGTGCTTAAGTGCGTTTAGTGCGAATTCAGTGCAATTCAAAAATTGTTAGTCAGTGGAAGTTCGTCCTTAATCTCTGTAACTGTCTACAATAAAAATTATTTCAATTGTCGAATTTAATGAATTTCTAAAAATTCGTCTGTCATATTGGGTCCGCCATTTTGAATTTTGAAAATCGGACTCGAGTTTTATAATCAGCGACCCCAAAAACACCCGTGCAACAAGTTTTAAGTGGTTTCAATGAATTTTTAAAAATTCGTCCGCCATGTAAGGTCTGTCAATTTTGATTTTGAAAATCGAACTTCAGATACGTGGTCAATGACCAGAAAACTCTTAAGTAACAAGTTTTGAACGATTTCAATGCATTTTTAAAAATTTGTCTGCCATATAGGGGTCCTCTAGTTTGAATTTTGAAAATCGGACTTATGATTTGTAATCAGGGATAAAAAAAAAAAGAAAAAAAATGTAGGATTCGTAATTATATAACCGGATCTTGAACCAAATAAATCTGAAAAAGACGTCGCTATATACGGATGGTCGTTATAAGCACTCATCTTTATAGTCATTTCAATGTAAACTAAACTAAAAGGTTTGAGTAGGTCGTTATAAGTATTTATGAATGGATTCTACTGTATGTTTAAAAAAGAGTTTTAATATTGAAGTTATAAGGATCTCTTCTAGTATAATTCAAAATCTTGTCAAACTTTTTGTAATATTATCATTCAAACGTTACAAGTTGGCTACAAACTGATTAAATTCCTTCAAACGCAATATTAATTTTTTTTTATTCTTGTATTTTACGTCCGAGATTATTAAATATTAAAAGAATAACGACACTTTCGGACAGTCTTATATTTTTTTATTTTATTCAATTGTACGCCGACGTTTCGAGAAACGAACCGTTCTCATTCTCAAGGACACTAATATAAATATAACAATTGTATATAAAATTTTTTAAGAAAAATTATTACAATTCTTTTTTTAAATTTTATATTAATAAAAGTTCACTCACCATTCAAACTAACAATATGAGGTACACATGAAACAGAACATAGATAAAAGAAAGAAAAATTATTTTTCTTTCAGTCAAAAATTAAAACCATTCTAAATATATTAAGACGATCGTCATTACGTAGACCTTAATCGCACGAATGAACAGTGACAACTGACTTGCTTGTAAATAAACAGATTTTCAAATTAAAAGGATGGATAAATAAAAATAATTTTTTTTTTTTTAAAATGATACGTATATATCACCCTTCTTGAATTAACATTTCTTTATTAGGTTAGATTTTTTGGGGTTTGTTGACAATTTTCTATAATTTTACTTTTGAAAAATAATTAATTTTATATCAATAAGGAAAAGGGTCACTTATTATTATTTAACATTTCCTTTAAATAATTCTTAAGATGAAACACTTTTAAATTGTTTAAAAGATAATTAATTTTGCCGATGGAAAAAAATACACTGAAATCCTGAATAGGGCGTCTCATAGAAGTTAATCCATAAATTTTTAACTTCTTCACAACATATGGGTGTTTCTCAACGGTTATGATGGTAAACTAAATAAACGATCAGGATTAGTATATAATAATAAACATTCATTTGTTTCAAAGATAAAAACGATGAAAAATGTCGCTTTATAATAATACACTTTAAAAACATAATGCAATGAGTTGTCAGCGAATTTTTTATTTTTTATTATTCCTTTTTAAAATTATCAAAATTTCAAAGTAAAATTTACATCTTTGATAGAAACAAATATACGTGTTCTGTAGAAATTGAAATAAAATAGAAATAAGTTTTTTGCAATGACCTTAAATTATATTTTTCTTATCTCTATGAGTTTTTATCTCGAAATTATAGTACTAGTACATAAGTAGTAAGTCATTAATGTATATACAGGTTTACAGGGACAAGTTATAGTAAACTGCTATAATACGTGTAGCATATACAATATATGGATATGAACTTCAAACATATACTGACCTTAAACTTTAATCGTCTACCTACACTTTGCAGAGAATAATTTGAAGACTAATGATTTTTAAAAAATTCTACAATATATTTTCATATTTAACTTTAAATAATAATAATAATAATAATAATAATAATTTTTTCCTCTCCTAAACTTGTTTTATAATAACAAACAAAAAACAATAGTAATCAATAATAATAATAATAATAATAATAACAATGATGAATTCTTATAGTTTTATTTCCCAGTTTATATATTTAAAGATAAGAATCAATTATTTGATAATTGCTGAATCTTATTACGTCTACCTATATTCATTACACGTTTTACGAGGTGACGTTAGCATAACGTCACAATCGTCAATTATTTTTTATTACGCAGTAGATGAAGAATACGTCATGTCGTCCGTTCATAAAACAAAGTGAGATCAATGATTGTAATGATATAGTTATTAAACGAAGTTTTAGGACAAAGTTGCTACACTGAAAAAAAAACTATTTAAGGTTTACTTGAGTTAAATGTAATTTTTACTTTTTTACTCAAGCAATGAAAAAAAATCAAAAATTGCTGTGAAACCAGGCAAATTTTACTTTGTTTATAAAGAAAAAAAAAAACAATTGACACTTTTGAAGCAAAATTTGACGTTTATGTGCCAAACTGTTAAAATTAAATTTTTAATACATTCCAGAAGATTTAATAGTGGAAGAATAAGTAAAAGTGAGTAAAAACGTTAATTGCATATTAATTTATTGTTTATTTCTTTTAATTAACTCAAACATTGTTTTAAAGTACAATATGTCAAATTTGTTTTAAAAGTGACATTTTGTTTTCCTTAAAAAACAAAGTAAGTTTTACTTTTTTTTGCACTGCTTGAGTTATAAAGTAAATTTTACTTGACAACTCAAGCAAATATTCCATTGTTTTTTTTTCAGTATAGTCAAATTGCATTTTTAATGGAAAAAGTATTTATATAAATAT
Source organism: Ganaspis brasiliensis (assembly GCA_037103525.1). Taxonomy (NCBI): domain Eukaryota; kingdom Metazoa; phylum Arthropoda; class Insecta; order Hymenoptera; family Figitidae; genus Ganaspis; species Ganaspis brasiliensis. Next base: position 15,180 of record JAZKLR010000365.1, on the reverse strand, counting down.
CCTAACGTTTAGACAATTTAAAATCGTTTTGTAAACATTAATGCTGAACATTATAAATGAAAAATTGTAATTAAATATAAAAATATTAAATCACGTAATAATTTCTTGTTAATAATTATTTGTAATTATCATATTATTATCAATAAGAAAATAAATAATTTTACATTTAATTTCAGCATTTAACTGGTTCAAAGCATTAAAATAACTTTTGTTGAGTATTTTGTTTATTATATAAAAGTGATTTTTAAGGTTAGAAAAATAAGTGGTAAATTTGAATTTCTAAAATTTTCTTTGCATTATAAGTTATGATCACTTTTAGCACTATACCTTCATAGGGTAAAGAAGATTTCACTTTAATCGACAATTTGATAAATTTATTAGGTTTTAGGCCAAAGGCTTGTTTTTAATATATTTACGTTTTTTAATTACATAAAGTTAATACCAAATCAATATATTATGTAAGATTTTCAAGCATTTGAGAATATTCTTTGAGATAAAAGAAAAAGACTAAAAATTTATGGAATATTCCCTAAGATTTTTGGTGAATTTTCCCTAAACGTTTGTATAAATTCTCTAATTATTATTGAATATTCCCCAAGATTTTTTGGTGAATTTTCCCTAAACGTGTGTGTAAATTCTCTAATACTTATTGAATATTCCCCAAGATTTTTTGGTGAATTTTCTCAAAACGGTTGTGTAAATTTCCTAAATTTGAATGAATATTCCCCAAAATTTTGTAAAGCTAATAATATTTTTCGCTCTTATTATCTATATTTTTTTGAAAAGTACAAAAAATACTTCTAAATTAATTAAATACATTTCAACCACATATCTATATACACAATTGTTTAATAAGTTGATTTATTTTAAAGATATTAAAGGCTTTTTTTTATTTTACTTGACATAAAATTGACATATTTGACATAAAAAATTGTTAATTAACAAATTTTTTATAAATAGATCTATTGTTTTTGTTCGTGTCTTAGAAACGTTGCGCACTTCACCATCATTTTGATCTTCATGTTTCATATCTGATATTTAAAAACTTGAATCCAAAAGTATTATTTTTAACCTATACAGAGAAAAAAGTTTGCTTAATTCAAACATAAAAATATGTTTGATATACTCAACAAATCACTTATAATTAAACTAAAACCTAATCGATAAATTTAATTGCAATTAAATTTAAGAAACGAGAATTAATTATATTTTTTAAATAACTTGTAAGGATTGATAAAAATGAAGATATCTTTAAAATTTCAAATAAGTTTTCAGGATATAAAGAAACAATTTGGTATATCTCTTAAGAAAATAAATAATAAAAAATGAGTTGATTGATAAGAATTATATCTTTAAAAAAAACTTCAAGACTGGTAAGTATAATAAATAATTAACTTCCATTTAAATAGTAATTATAAAAATTAACACTAAAAAAAAGATAAATCAATAATTCTTCAATTTTTTTAAACGTCTTTATCTATTTATATCTAATTTCACAACGTCAGTTATTATTCTGTTCATTTAGTTCGAAATTATAAAAAAAAATAAATAATATACATTTAAGGAACGTTTTTTTTTACTTAAATTATAATAGAAAAAATCATTTTTATCAGCAATTTCAATCCTTAAATATACAAGTGATCTTCAAAATCTTATCTTTATTTTTCAGATAAATTTATAATTAACATTGAAAAAAGGTTATTTCTGATGACGTTTAAGAATATCACAATATATTAATTATAAAATTTATATTGGGAAATAAAAATATAAAAAAAAAAGTAAATTACAAAGTATTCATAAAAAAAAGAATAATTATTTATTATGGGAAGTGTACCAGAAAAAGAATTAAATTCAACTGTTGATAATGTGGAGAACAATCAAGGTATATTTTTTTTCATATAATTTACTAATGAACATAACATTATTTTATAAATAATAAATTAATTATTTTATTTACTGTTCGGAAGCTAAATATATCGTGAAATGCATTTTAAATAGTTTTAGTAGTAGAAAAAAAAAGAGAATAATAAAAATTCAATAAAAAGTGAATCTAATTTAAATAATAAAACATCTATTAGTTTCTTAAAATATAAAATTTTTGCTCAAACCAATAAATGCATCGAGTTAAAATGTAAAACTCAATTTAATTGTTGAAATATATTTGATTTTTGATCACACAGAAATATTCAATACAAGAAACGAATCACGCCACGGAAATGAAATGCTGATGAATTTTCCGATTCCTCAGAAAACAGGGTCAACAGAAGAATCCGACGATTCAAAAATGATAGATCCTTGTGACGAAGAATCTTTAGCGACAAAATTTTTCAAAAATTTCTCTGAAAATTTTCTAAAGCCTCAAAATTTACTTAAATTTAAAACGAAAGATTAATTAAGAAAGAAAATGTATCTAAAAAAATATAATAAAGTTATTATAATTTTAATGTAATTTAGAATAATTAAATTCTTTGTTTTAATAAAATTATGATTATTACAACAAAACACATTAATTTAATGAATTTATTTATTAAACAATAAAACTGGAATATAGTACAATACAAAAAAAAATTATTAGAAGTAGAAACATGAAAATTGTTTCACATATAGTGGTAAAAGTCTATTTTGAACTTTGACCACGCGTGAATTATTCAAGAGAAAAGTAAAAGTCAGTTTAATGAGCAAAACCACAAAATAGTATTTTTAAAGAGTTCAATATTCTACCGAGAATGAAAAATTAGAAATAATGTTCCGTAATTTGATAATAAAAATTTGCAAAATATGCTAAATTTAGTTCAAATTAAATGTAGCGTTTATTTAATCTTATAGAAAGTAACCTCTGTACTCAACTATGGATTATTTATTATCAGAATTTGATTAAAATATGTATGCAATAAAGAAACACATAGCTTTGATTATGATTGATGAATAAAATTCCAATAATAACTTTTTCCCATATTAATGTGATAAATTCAGTCTAACTAAAAAATTAATTATGTAAATAAAAAAAATGCTAATATTTGTCTCGCCTTTATTAAAATAAAAAAAAAATTCTTATTTTCTATTTTTAATTTTGATCTTCGTAAATCACTTGAGTTTTTAATAGACAAACAATGAAGCACAAACAAAAAACATTTTATATCTAATTCTGTGATGAGTAATATATTATTTTTTACACAACATTTAAACAAATTTTATATTCTTAAAAAATAAAACCTAATAAAATAACATTATTTTGAATGGATTTATTTTTATTTAATTTTTATGATGATTCTTTCTTATATACAGAGATTTTTTTTGAGCGAAAATCAATTATAACTTGATATAAAACTTATTACATTCAGGCCTTGACGACATTAGAATGACATAACAATTTTCAGGAATTTCATTGAAAAATAATTGTGACAATATTAAAGTATACACAGGCATTTGAAATTTAAGAAATTATAAGTTTAAACATTAGAAATAAAAATTTTCAACTGCAGATTAACACTTTTTTTATAATAACAAAGTTTGTATTAAATTTGTAAGAATACAAAATTTCTAACCTAAAAATAATACAACTCATCCCTTTGAAAATAAAGACAAGATTTTCTACATTTATGACAGTTTCTTTAATAATCTACCGCGAGACGTGCAGAAAAGATTAAACAGCACGTGATTTAAAAAACAAAATTGGATTCTATAAACAAATATGAAAGATGATTTTAGTTTTTGACACTGCGCATCTGCCACTTGTTGCAGTTGAGGATTTTTTGTTTTTAACTTACCGGTATATTGTGATCCTGATTTTGGTTGGTCAGTGGCAACTGGTGCCTACGTGCCGAATCTTCAAAAACCTTTTTTTTTTCTTTTCTCGTCGACTTACAGATATATGCAAGTAGCACTGCCGTCACTTGCAATATAATCTTGCCTTAATTATTATTCACCAAAATTGCACTGATATGAATTTAATTAAAATAATGGAAATTTTTTATTAAAAAAGTCGTAATTTATGTAAATAATTGTTTTTTTTAATTCAAAAATTCGTTAATGTACTAAATAAGAAATATATTTTTATCGGTTTTAAACAGATTTAAACATTAAATTGATTTTGTATGTAATATAATTAATGGCTGCATGCAAGATTCTTTTTACACGTTACAGCAAACAATTAACATTTAAAATAAACATAAAACATCGCGATTTTTATGTGATAAACTAGGATATAGAAAACTGATAATCTGATAAATGTGATAAACACTGACACGTTGAAACTAAACTGACTGAAAAACTGAATTAAAAAACACCACCTATCAGCAGGGTTGTGTAGTTTATACGTTAACTTTAACGTATTTTACGTAAAAAATGTATGTGTTTTACCTAAGGTCAGGGCGCAATTACATGTCTGCGTCGAACGTTGCGTTTTTGCGTTGAATGGTGAGAGTGACAAAGATGTGACTATATTTCTGTCTTCCTCTCTCTCACTATTCAACGCAAAAACGCAGCGTTCGACGCAGACATGTAATTGCGCCCTCAGTGATGGGTATAGGCCTAAGCAGATAGAAATACGGTTACGGGACCAGAAGTCCAGAACATGAGACAGAAAAGGACAGAAACAGTCTCTGTCCTTTATTATCTCATGCCCTGCTCCCGTAACCGTATTCGTTGTGCTTTGGGCTTATGTATGTAGATAACCTTATCTAACCTTGTGCAGGGTTGTGCAGTGACGCGTCACTCGAGGTTTTTTACGTAATTTACGTATTTACTTATGTAAAATACCGTATTTTACATAAGTAAAATACCGTATTTTACCCCCTACTCCCGAAAAATACATTATGAAAAATATTTTTGAGGTAGTTTACTAGGTATTTAACTGTAAACTACCATGTAATTTACCTAAGGTATTTTACTAGCACAACCCTGACCTTGTGTAGTTTTTTTTATGCGCGATTTTTTATATTAACTACTTGGGAACAGGGTTGTGCACGTAATATATCTCACGTAAAATACGTCGGGTTTTTGACGTATTTTAAAATACGTATATTGCGTCCTAAGGAGGGGAAGTATAAATGCAACGTTGCCAAGCGTTGCGCTAGTACTGCGTTACTCAAATGAAAACTTAAATGGGCATTGCTTTGACTAACAATGGAGAGAGAAAAATCCCTTAAATATAAACACGAAATTTTAATATAAACATTTCTTTATTTTTTTAAACATGCGTACAAATGTATGAAAAATACTTTTGATTAGTTGAATACTGACATTATGACTAGACAGTAGATAAAATTATTTTTATGAACATAGGTTTAAATCGAACAATTTGCGCATTTTTGTATTTTTTTCTTCTTTTCTGTTGTGGTTTTTTCCTCTCGTTTTAAAGCTAAACAAAAATTTGTTTACATTTATGTAGTACATTATTATTATTATGCATTTAAGAATTATTCTAAATAATTCTATCATTATTTAAGGATGTTGGAAGGAGAAAGTTGACAGTGTCGCAGAAACACTTGTCCCTCAAAAAAAAATTTTTTTCAAAACATTTAAAAATTAACCATATTTAATTATTTTAATTGTATTTTATGACTTTACAGCAAACTTGCATCAACCTTGCACATCAACCTTGCAGCAATCTTGCCGAGCAATCTTGCGACAATATTCCAGCAAGCTTACTGTGCAAGGTTGGGCAAGGTCGGACATTATAACCTTGCAGCAACCTTGCCGCAATGTTGCTCGGCAATATTGCAAAACTTGCACGGCAAAATTCCGGCAAGGTTGCTGCAAGGTTACGTACTATCTGGTTTCATCACTTAGTGTTTGTTTTCATTTTGCCTTAAAGAAACTATTTTTGTAAAATTTAAGAAATTTATTTCAGGAAAAAATTTAAAGTTCAAATTCTACAAAGTTTTGTTTTAAAATGTTCAGTAGTTTTATAGTGACTTTAAAATGGATGTCAATGGGATCGACACGCATGGAATGCACATCGACTTATCGATGCGCGCGCATCAATGCCAAATGTCAAGCAATATTTACTCACTGTTTACTTCGTAAATAAATATAATAATTATTAAAATACTCAAATTTAACTAATTCTGGAGTTGTTATGGACCTTTTAGTAAATATTTACTAATATTTTTGTTGTTTTATTATTATAAATATTTCTTTAGGGCTAGAAACGATGCGTGCGCATCGACCGCATCGAAATCCATTGTAGAGTCGCCATTAGAGAAATTTTGCCTTTTGGCCATGTGCGGCCACTGACCGCTGACGTCATTCTCTGTCAGTTGATCTTAATGGAATGATTTAGCTTACTTGCATGTGCATAATCTTGTTATATTGTAATTAAAAAACTCACTTATTAATCCAAGGGATCCAATACTTTTAGGTTCAGTCTTATAGCTTTGAAGTTCACGTAAAATGGAAGCATTAAAAGAAAGAACAGCAATTCGAGAAAATAATTCATTAACACCGTCACCTGTCCTGGAAGAAACTGCCCAAAATTCTGCTTTCAGGAAGGATGCAACAGCCGTCGATCTTTTTTCAATTATTTGATACACTTGGTTGGACTGAATAAAATAAAAAAGAGCATTTATTATTAGGTTTCTACAGCGACCATAGTGACAAAACGCAGAACGCAAACTTTGTTGAACATCTCATATATGGGATGGCATAGAGATCCTATAAAGAGAGTTGAGGCACAATTGGTTTCTGCGCATCGCGATTAAACCGGAACCAGAAGTTCCAGTAAAAAGGCGCGAAATATTTACATGGAAAAATTTGAATTGACGCAATCGTCTGAGATTTGAGGTTATGTTGCAACATTACAAAATCACTTTTGGTTCCGGTTTAATCGCAACCAATCACGAACCATCACACTTGTGTCTCAACTCTCTTTATAGGATCTCTAGGATGGCACCTTTAAATGGCAATGGCATCATTGGCATCAGTTTGTTTCATTCTTACATTTCCACCGTAAAAATATAGGAAAATCTGAAAGAAAGAGACAAACTTATGCCATTGACACAAGAATAAGAAAGATGGTTGCACTTGCTCTCTCAGTGGCGATGAGGTATGTAAGGTCGGAATCCCATGACTTCGTTTTGCCTTGCGTTGTAAAGGCACACTCTCAGGGCGCAATTACATGTCTGCGTCGAACGCTGCGTTTTTGCGTTGAATAGTAAGAGAGAGAAAGACAGAAATATAGTCACATCTTTCTCCCTCTCACCATTCAACGCAAAAACGCAACGTTCGACGCAGACATGTAATTGCGCCCTCACCTCGGTGGCTGCCTACCTGCGCAGCCAGACGACATGAGATAGAAGAAGACAAAAAATGCACATTTTTATTTTATTTCTGTCTTCTATCCCATGACGCCTGCGATGCGGATGCAGACAGGCAAACTAGGTGGGAGCGTACCTTAAGAAGAAAGAATAGGACTCACATATGCCTTGTCCTTTTCGATCTCATTAAAACGCAACCCATGTCGGCGTAAAAGCGTCGTTTAAAAGCGTAAACCATGTGATAGAAAAAGAATAGTAGATATCACGTTGTCTCTCTGTCACATGATTTTCGCTTTCCGCCTACGCTTTCTCGCTGACAAGGGACGGCACTTTTAGATTTGTAAAAGAGGAAAAATGTAATGTAAAAATGTCCCAGTTTCGAGACGATATCCGAGTCTAGTCTATGAATACTATTGTAAGAGTGAAATCCTTGTGTAAGCAGAAAGCGTAAAACTAAGAGCAGAAAATCATAAGTGCAAGAGAGATAGATAGATATCTCTCTCTCTCTCTCTCTCTCTTATTTTCTCCTTTTGTGCACATAGGACTGCATCCTAAAGGTACGCTCCCAGTTCAGTTGTCTGCCTGCCTGCGGGTAGACGGGACAAGGGCAGGGTTGTGCAGTGACGCGTCACTCGAGGTTTTCGACGTATAATACACTTTCGACATAATATATGTAGAAAATGTAGAAAACTATGTAATTTACCTCCCAAATCTATAAGGTTTATCTATATATATATATATAAATTTTAAATTTTTGCGCGCTGTCACGTGATTAAATCTGTGTGTACTGATGTATATTACATTATGTAGAAAACTAAACATGTAAATTACATAAGTAATATACGTAGAAAACCCATGTAATTTACCTGATGTATTTTACGTGCACAACCCTGGGCAAGGGACGCAATTGAGTGTGACCGAGAAAGATTGATATCTCTTTCTCAATCACACTCATTTGCGTCCCTTGTCCCGTCTGCCCCCAGGCAGGGAGGCAACCGAGGTGTGAATGTGCCATAAGGCGGTCTACACAATGCAACATAAAAAAGTACCATCCCATGTCGGCGTGAAAGCGTCGGCGGAAATTAAATTCCATATGAGTGACAGAGAACATGATATCTATCTAACTCTTTCTATCACATGGTTTTTGCTTTCCGCCGACAGTAAAAGTTTTTCAACGTATTACGATGAAGATATTCGATCTGATATGTAAATATTTCACGTATAACCCTTTGCGGCATAGTGGTAACCCAGATTACCACCTTCATTTTTAAGATTTTTGTGAATATCTTCAGTACGCCTTATCCAATTAAAATAGTAAATTTTTTGTATATTTCACAGTAAATTTACGATTCCAAACTCTGGTTTGAAAGAAAAATATGTGACTATTTCTGGTGAAAGGGACCTTACGCAACAACAACATTAGGCTCAGTATTCCGTTGCTCAGTGCACGGAAAGTGAGCCCAATGTTATTGTCGCGTAAGGTCCCTTTCACCAGAAATTGTCACATATAATTTTTAATTTACGAGATAAAAATGCATAAAGGTCGAAATTGTCACATTCTCTAATTTTGATGTTTTTTAGTTCCCTGGATCAAAGAGTCACTATTTGTGCCGAGAAAATTATTTTCTTTGTCTTCAAAAAATGTGTGCCGCAAAAAGGGATAATATTGGTCGTAAGATTTACTGGACCCCCCACCCCCCTAAAAGCCTCACGTAATTTATGGATGGCCCCTAAGTTGAAAATTAAAGTAAAACTTTTATTATAAATATTTTTTTCATATTAATACCGCTGTTTATGCGTTATGTAATACTTACCAACAAATCTCTTTTAGTGCCAACCAAAAAAATGTGATATGACTTTGAATTACAGTCAGTTGCTTCTTTTAACCATTGTTTACAATGTGATAAAGACATTAAATTTCCCAGATCAAATATCACCATAATTACTAGAACAAAAATCGCAAATTAATTAAAAAAATTATATTCAGGATTTAAATAACTAAAATTTCAATAAACGAAATATATAAAAATATGTTGTACTACATTTATATATTTTTAAACTTTCAAGCAAAATTAAATAATTTTAAAGAATAGGTACCATTGGCTCCTCTATAATATGAAGATGCAATACATTTAAATCTTTCTTGTCCAGCAGTATCCCATCTATGCAAATTAAAATTTTATATAAGTAAATTGCATTTTAATAATTATTATTTCTATCAAAATATGTAAAATTTCACTTATTGTAAGTGAATATACAGTTATTAAATGAAGAAGCGATTTATAAGATGCAAAATAAGTGAAATTTCAAACATGTATGCATGCAAGCTTAAAGTGGTTTTGAACTAATAAATTATAGTGAAAAGTGAGCAATACTATTCAATAGTAAGAATCTTACTAATTTTGTTAGTAGAAAACTACTGATAATACAAAATTTCTAATTTCAACTACAAAATTAGTCAAATTCTTACTATTCATTAGTAGCGTTAATCTCGCTAATTCATTGGTAGAAAACCACCAATTTCGATTTAGAGAGAACATATATAAAATTTAAGTTTTTGTAAAATAACAAACAAACAAAAAATATCTGAAAAATAGCAAAAACCACTTAACGTTTTTAACCTCGGGTGCAGGAAATTTCCCAAAAACCCAAAAGGTCGAATTTTAAAAAGTCGAATCTCCAAATTGTCGAATATCCATTTTGTCGAATGTCCAAACTGTCGAATCTCCAAATTGTAGAATGTCCAGTTTGTCGAATTTCCAAATTGTCGCATTTCCAAATTGTCGAATCTCCAAATGGTCGAATGTCCAAATGTTCGAACTTTTTTTTTCATGTTAGTTTCCTATCTATGAAATGTGTTGGTATAGTAGATTGAACAAGTGCGCGAAATTTAAAATTTCCATAATGTCTTTAAATTTTGCGCACTTGTCCAATCTACTATACCAACACATTTCATAGATAGAAACTCACATAAAAAAAATTCGAACATTTGGACATTCGACCATTTGGAGATTCGACAAAGTAGATATGGGGTCGTCCACATATCACGTGATATCTTTAGGGGCGGGAGGGGGGTAGGCAAAATATCACGGTCCATGGAAATTAAATTTTTTAGCAATAGAAAAAGTATCACGACCCACACAGCACCGGAAATTCTCTGAATTTTCCCTGAATATCCGTCTACATTTCTCGAATATTCGAACCTAATATTCAAGGAAGTTTCGAGGAAGTAGTAAAATGTCCGCCTGGAAAAATATTGGGCGCGCAATTTCCCTGAAAATGTATTTCTAATTTTCAGGGAATTTCCGCATCTAACATTCCTTTAATATTCATGGTATTCGTATATTCACTGTACATGATGCGCACTGGTCGAACTTGGTTTCTATGACACTTACGGCTGCGCAGTAGTTTTTAATGTTCTAGAATCCTACGGATGTTGAATATCATATATTTTTGATCAATTACCAGATCAAAAAAAATTTTGGAAATTTTTTTTTAACTTTCCCTGAATATTAAAGGAATGTTAGATGCGGAAATTCCCTGAAAATTAGAAATACATTTTCAGGGAAATTCCGCGCCCAATATTTTTCTAGGCGGACATTTTACTACTTCCTCGAAACTTCCTTGAATATTAGGTTCGAATATTCGAGAAATGTAGACGGATATTCAGGGAAAATTCAGGGAATTTCCGGTGCTGTGTGGGGAGGAGGGGGGAGGGGGTTCAAATTAGCTAAAATTTGTATCACGTGATATGTGAATGATCCCTATTCGAAAATTTTGAATTTCGACTACTTGGATATTCGATCATTTGGAAATTCGACAAAATGGATATTAGACAATTTAGAAATTTGATGAAATGGACATTCGACAATTTGGAAATTCGACCATTTGTAAATTCGACAATTTGGATATTCGACAATTTGGAAACTCGACAATTTTGAAATTCGACAAAATGGATATTCGACAATTTGGAAATTCGACAAAAAGGATATTCAACAATTTGGACATTCGACAAAATGGACTTTCGACAATGTGGAGATTAGACAATTTGAAAATTCGACAAAATAGATATTCGACATTCTCGAAATTCGATAAAGTGGATATTCGACAATTTGTAAATTCGACAATTTAGAAATTCGACAATTTAGAAATTCGACAAAATGGATGTTCGACAATTTGGAAATTTTCGACAATTTAGATATTTAATCATTTGGAAGTTCGACAAAATAGGTATTCGACCATTTAGATTTGCGATCGTTTGGAGATTCGACTTTTTGAAATCCGATATTCGATCTTTTGGGTTTTTGGGAAATTTTCTGCACCCGTTGAACCAAGATTAGAATGGAGTCAATATATAGATGCCTCCTCTATTTTCATTTAGGGTATAGTTTTTTGGTTTTACATTATCAATGGGCATTTATTATTTGGCCTTTCTCATTAGAAGATTCAGAAATTATTACCTAAGTAGAATTTAATATTTTGCTCTTTAAAGTTCTGATCTAAAAATTTTATTAGCTTTTGCTTTCTCATGAATGAATAACTTTGTATTATCCTTCAAATTTACAAATTTTTTAAAATGCTTCAAATTAACTTTATCTTTTACCTAGAAATTTGTTATATGATTTCTTGATGAAACGTCCGGATGTATGTGTGTGTGTGTGTGTGTTTGTGGTTATACTTTTTCTTGTAAACACGATAACTATAAAATTTGTTATGACTATTTTTACTACTAAAATCTGGAATCAGACTCAAGGGGTTTGAAAAATAACCATTCAACAAATTATTATTGAATTTTTATTTTTTTTAAAATTAGTTGTTTCCAAAAATGATTAGAAAATCGTGTTCTTTCTGCTTCAAAATAATTTTATTGACTTATATATAAAGTTGATATTGTGTGAAAATTTTAAAGAATAATTTACGCAATTTTCAAATTTTTAAAAAATTGAAACATTTAATTTTTTAAAAATGAACTTATTGATTTTTCCGTGAGAAAGCAATGGTGTTCATGAAATGAACACAATTCTTGGCTTTTGTTTATTCATATTCTTTTTTAACACGATTTCTGTCAAAGCGATCGAATGAATTGAACTTTATAAAAAAAAGTATATACAGGTCTCTAGGTTGTTAAAATAGGGCCCCTATTAAAAAACTTTGAAATTTGGAAAAGCCACGATCCTTAATATGAAAAAAATATCAATTTAAAAAATGCTTACATTTGCATATTAAAGGGAACGCCCAAAATATTGAATTTTTCAACTTCGAAATCAACTCCAATCGTTGCCTTATAATTGTTATTGAAAGATTTATGGCAAAATCTAGAAAAATCAAGGTTAGAATAATAGTAATAATAAGTAATAACAATACTTGATTATTTCAATAATTAATTCATTAAATGACGTGTATTAATTACCGATTAACTAGGGAAGTTTTTCCAACAGCAACGTCACCCAAAACAACTACTTTTGCCATTCTTGGAAAAACAGACTTAGTTCCACAAAATTTACGAATTTGCGGAGAAAAATCTTTTTCTGCATAAGGAGTTATATTTGAAGAAAACGGCGGTTGCCACGTATTAATCTAAATGATTTTAAATTAAATTCGATTATCGTTACAAGATCATAATATTTGATATAAATATTTAAAACTAATTTAATACTATTTAGGTACATTTTATATTAATTAACTGATGATTGAATTATAAAACTTGTTCGTTAGTTAAAGATTTGCAAACCATAATATAATTATCTGATTTTGTTTTATTTATTATTAAAAGTTATTATTTCGATAAATATTTTGATTTTTCTTAGTATAGGTATTAAATTTTATTATTTTGTGTTTTAATTTCATTTTTTTAATTTATTAATTTCGTGTTATAAATTATACACGCACTAAGATCTTATACAATATACCAATATTAATGTATATTTTATATGACAATTATTGTTTATTTATTGTAGTTAAGTAAAACATTTTTGTTATAATCTGTCATATTTTATTTATTTCAATGCATCTTTTTATTTTAAAAAGTTAAATTTTTACACAAAAAACTTTAAAAAATTTTTAAATCTTTTAATAATTTATAAAATTATTTTGCCATGCATGCATATAATTATATTTATATAAAACAAAATTTTTTACAAGTTCAATTTTTTATTTTACAGAAAATTGTTGTTTACTTCATGAAGTCAATAAATCTAATAATTTAATAAAATATATCTCGTACCTGTCTGTCCTCGAAAACTTCACTTTTAATCATTTTATAGACAGCAGAACGTGATTGAAGCATTTTTAGAAAGATGTTCTCCTTTATTAAAATAATTTTACAACTTCGAATCTTATTAACAATGAATTTATTATCATAACTAAAGAGAAAATATGAAATATTGTGACTATATATATTTTTGTGAAAGACTGACACTATTTCACAAAACGAAAACACGGGTTGCCTAGGCAGGTGTACTTCTCGTTTTTTAAAGAGAGGGGACTAATACATATGCGGGTAATGATCCCCTAATGAATGAATATGATAAAATTTAAAACTCACTCTTTTTTGACAGTATCTCCAAAATTTAACAAAAGAAGTATTCTTAAAATTACCCAAAATAAATGTCAAATATATTATTATTTTACTACCAATTTGATTTATTCATAATAATACATATATATAATATATATTGAAAAATACATTATGAAATATACATATATGTATAATAATATACAAAAAAAGCATATTAAATATTTTTAAATTTATATATAATGAATTCATAAACATAATATAGATAATGAGGTATTCAGATATTAAAAAAACATTTTTAATAATTCTTTTTTTTTCTAAAAAAAAAAAAATTTTGTAATTTTTTGTTGTTGAAATATTTGCAACCGATAACTTACACAACTTGCAAGAGACCAAGTAAAGTAGATCTATAACAGGGGCCAAAGCGCCTTCAGAAGTTACTTGATTTTTCTGAAAACTTAAATCAAAAACCAAACCGTGGGAAAACCAAGATCGGTTCTTTCTGAGTTCTCGTTCGGTCCCTTGGGATTTTTGCTGATTATTGAAAAATATGATTAAAATTTGACAATAAAGTCTAAATAATTATAAACTTAAACTTTCTTAATAAATTTAAGACAATATTGAGAAGTAAAATGTAAATTTTAGACCGAAAAATTAGAACATTCTGAGAACGAGAGACGCAATATGACTATATGTTCTACTTCCGGTTAGTTCGAAATTTCAATTTCAGAATTTCATTAAATTTTCAAGTCACCGAACTCATATTTCACCGAATGAATTATTATTTAACAGAATGTCTATTGGGCCGAATTTTTATTTGCCCGAATTTGTCTGACGCTGCAAATGTCCAAATATACATCCGACAGAAAAATTTTGACGCAAATTTTAAAATTATCCAATCATAATTTTACTGATAAATAATTTCTGATCGGTTAATTTTAAAATTTGCGCCAAAATTTTTCTGTCGGATGTATATTTGGACATTTGCAGTGTCGAATAAATGGAAATCCAATTTTTTAAGGATTCTTTATCGAATATGAGTTCGTGTAAATCAAAATTCGGGAAAATGAAAATTCGGCTAAATAGACATTCTGTTATTAGTTAAAAATTTGGCTAAATTAACATTCTGTTAAATGCTAATTCTGCTGAACGGGTGCATGAAATTTCCCAAAAATCCAAAATGTCGAATCTCAATGGACGAATTTCGAAGTGGTCGAATCTTCAAATAGTTGAATTTCAAAATGATTAAATATCCAACCCTGCTTAGAATGATCGGATAGAAACCGACACAAAAACCGGATTACTTTTCGGACAGAAACATAAGTGAAATTGTTTTTTTAAATCCGACTTATGTACGATCTTATCCGAAATGTAATCTGGTTTTTGTGTCCGATTTCTATCCGTCATTTT